>JAXCHO010000058.1:435000-2835000 GCA_036630365.1 Acanthiza pusilla
ATTCCCATGTGAGGCATGTGGGTGGAGCCCAATTGTGTAAGCTCCATGCTTGCAAAGTGTTTGGCATGGATCCGTTCCCTGGCTTTGTTTTCCATGGCCGGACACAGAGGGAAGCCACATTCAGCACATTAACAGCCGCCACCTGTTGCTCTGTTCTACTTCAGAGGAACCCTGAGGCTGGGGAATCACACTGTGCTCTGGCCCTTGATCTCCAGGGAAGTTTGATATATGAGGGATGTGCATTTGTCCCCACATTTTTCTTGCTTTTGCAGGACATGATGCTGGTGGGTTTGGGAGTCCAGATGGAGAAGAGGTCCTTGGAGCAACTTGAACACTGCTTTGGTGCAGGTCACTAGGAGGAATTTTCAAGCTCCATTTGATGTGGCTCTCCTGAATACAAAGTCTTCTTGGTTAATTCACTGCAATCAGAAATTTCGCTGCCACAGTCTACTCCAGGAATCTTAAGTATATCAAGCCTAAGTACAACGAATAGCAAGAAAAAGCAAAAAGAAAAAACTTACTAACCTTGTCAATGACATTTGTAGGACCGCCACCAGATTTCTCCCTCCTTGCGCAGTAGAGCTTAAATTGATCTCCATTCCTATGCACTTTCCTGTTCATATGTAAAGCACAAGGCAAAAAAAAAAAAAAAAAAGCATATCACTAATGCAGCTAATTCTCAGTATCTTGAAGCAATTGACACAAGTACATGAATTAACTCATCACTTTATATCACATACTTGAGGCAAATGTGCTATTTGGAGTACCTCTTGGTAAGAATAAGCAATTTAAGATCCATTAGTATTTGGAATATTCTGTTTCATTAAAACCACAGTCATCCCTAAATGCAGATGAGTGGAGAGAGGAAGCTATCAACCTCGTGGTTGTACTAGACAAACTTAAAAACACTTTATATTGCAAGGTACTGTGGAAAGGTTTTAACACAAATACAAGTGAGGCCTTAGGTTTCCAAAAGAGGGTTCTCTGACCTTAGGTTGAAGTTTCTCATAGCTTCCATAAGTTTGAAAATTACAGTGTGGATTGGGGGGAGAAAGCAATTCTGGGGTACAGATTTTAAGATTTTAATATTATACCAGAGTAGTATTGCAAAACACTATCTGCTACTTGCATACCAAAATACATTCTCCTTTACAACAGCCTCAGTGCCTGAGATTATGGGAGAGCTGGAATTATTTTTTAAAACAATAAATACCTATCCTCTGTTTTCATTCAAAATCTCCAAATTCATCAGGGCCCATTTGCCCTCAGCTTGACCTGTAGAAATTTAAGATCAAATAAATTTCATTTATATGGTATTGTCTTTTAAGAAGTTTTATAAATAATATAAAAGCAGTGGCTTCAGATTTTAATTAAACTAGTGACAAATCCATAGCACATTAAACAAAATATATATTTCAATGATTTTTTTAAACACTTACTGTACAGAACAAGGAAAGAATCCTGAAAAACTTCTGGAAAAAAAGAATGTTCTTTTTCTCCTCAGTTCAGTCACATTCAACCCTCAAGAAGTTCCTCAACTTTAAAAAGCTATTTTTGTCTAAGCAGTAAAGGTAGAAATGTTACAGAAGTCACAGGAATTTCTGGAAAAACTAAATCCTTTCACTGTGCTGCCTAATTTAGTCTTAAGTCTTTTCCAAATGTTGAAATACACTTTCAGGGCCGCAGACCTTACAATTCATACGAAACTGGAATGCCTGCAGGTGATGGCTGTCAAGTGAGTGAGAGATGGTCGCTATTTCAAACTGAGGAAGGAACAGTTGGATCCCGACTAACAGAGTACAACCTGCCTTCCACTCCTCACCGAGGGCCCAGTCCAGCCTTCCCAGAAGCCACTGATTTAGGAGAAGCTGCCATCCAGAAAAGGAACTGATCAATGCATCGAGGCACAAATGTGCATCTGTGTTGACAACGTGATGCTACTGGGAGGAATGTCCCAGGAGACTGTTGCTACACAGTGTTCTTCCCTTGGAAGAAAAAAATCACTTCCTGATTGACAAAATTTACATGATAAGACCTCCTGTCCTGCTGAAATAGCAACAAAGAGCTGAACTGAGGTCATTTTTACCCTGGCTGGACGGGCTTGTAGACAGGTGTGTCAAAAAGAGTAGGTGTCCTGGCTGGGCATATTAAGAGCATGAAATGTATTCCATGACTTCTGTATATCCATAGTATGGCTTAGGTCAGGGATAGATTAACTGTAAAAGATCCAAAAAATAGTTTCTATAACCAAACAAAGGCACTGGATTCTGGTGAATCAGGATTAGTGTTCTGCAGCTGTAGGGGAGATACTTTATAATTAAGCCAGCACCCTCCAGCAGATCTCAGTTGGAGGTACCAGCAGTCTTAGGCAAAAACTGGTTTGAAATCAGCCTTGCTTCTGGCTGAATAGCTCTGCTGGTGAGGAAGAAAGGTCTGTGTGTTTCTATGGCTCCCACATAGCAAAAGCCCACCTAGAATATCTGAAAATGTGGACCTAATACCTCTTTATTTTCTCACTTTTCATTTCTCTGCAAGATTTATGATTCTGTTAAAAAAAAAAAAAAAAGAAAGAAAAAAGAAAGAAAAGAGGTCTATTTACAAGAATGGCTGCAAAGTTAACCATTAATTTTCTGCTCAAATGCATGGACAAGTGGAAAATGACAGAGCAGAAGTCAGGCTAAATCTGAAATTCCTATGCTGTTCACTTTTCTAGTTTACCAATCCATGTATAGATGGAACAGCAGGGTAGACCCTTGCCAGAACAAGGCCTGTCCTGACTGGATTTCAAGAACAAATTTGCAAAGACCATTGGCCTAAAGTTTGAGGCTACGTAGGATCTTCCACCTGACTCATAAGCATTCCATATCAGTATCTCTGATAAATGTCTAAAGCATTTGAACAAAGAAATAATGCCAAGGGTACTTCTCTCACAGCTAAATCAAGCTGTGACACCAGATCCTGAAAGTGGATATCTTCATCTTCTAACTGTCCTTTTTTTAATGTTTATTTGTGTAGAGAATAACAAAGTCCTTTCATGTTGAATGCGTTTAAGGGCAGTTAGTTGTTTACTTCCCAGAAGCTACATAGTGTTTCTGCATCAGGGTGAGTCTGAGGCTTGTGTCAGGCAAATTCCACAATGATGTTATTTTTAAAATCATGTCTGATGTTAGTTTACCCTGGCTGACAGAAACGACCCCCTTTCCCCTCTCTACATTCCTACACAATCTGGCCAGCAATAGCTGAAATTTGATAGCACACACAGGTATAAATTTAGCCAACTGTTGGATTTTGGCAGTTTCTTGGCCACAATCTGTGGAGTCCAAGGGCCTGAAATGAGAGTGATAGAGCAGCTAGCCATTCCTAGAGCTCTTATTTTAATCTCTAGACTCAATTGCAACTTCTTACCTTGTTGCTGCACACCTGGTTCAGATTTGAAAGAGATCTTGGCAACTCTGAGAGCCATGAAATATTTTAAAGTGATTAATAAGACTGCACACTTAGAGCAAAGGATGACTCCTGCAAGACTCTGCCTACATTTCATGTTAGCATCAGATAACAATTCATCCAGGTAAAGTAGTCAACTAGCAGATTTTTCCTGTACCTCCATAACAAAATCTAAACAGCAGGAATAACAACAAAATGCTTAAACACACATTTTTAGAACAAAACAGATTTAAAAAAACAGCCTCTGAAGGAAAACAAACCTATGAATATTAAAAGTCTCTGCTCAGGTCTCCAAATCACATTTTTACCTGTCTAAATACATGCAACAGTAAACTATCTTCTCATTTTCCCATGATCTCTTCAGCTGCCTCAGTGCCATGTGCCCTTCCCACTTGCTCTCATCCTGGAGAGCCCATCTCCAGTACATCTCAGTGCCACTGACACAGGAGACTGTGCCTCTTCAGGCCACCTCCCAGGGCTCTGGGTATCAAGGTATCACAGCCAGACCTCACAGTTGCCTCTGGTGCTGTCACCATGTCACCCTGGAACTGACTCTGTGCCAGCCTGTGTCCGGCAGGTCCCTGGGCGGTGCTGCTGCCCAGGCATGGGAGCAGGATCCTGTTCCCTCACAGATGGCCCGTGTCTGCTGTGTGCAGCCAAGGGACATGTACCACTAAAAGGCAGGATGTTTGGCTGGAGGCTTGCAGGCTGGTGCAGCCTGATCAGGCTGGCTACTGCCACACATCTGTGTGCTGTTCCCGAGGATCACCGCAGTGGCCCTCAGACACAGGCCAGCCCTCACAGCTGAGTTACACTTGTGTTGACATGTTGCCTTTTCCCCTTTAATGTCATCGGCATCTTTAATGACAAAACTCCACTGTTGCTTTCCATGCCACCTGTGTAGCTTATAATCTTTTTCCTCTTCTAATGCATTTCTTTACTGTAATTTTGGATAAATTTTCTCCTTTGCTTGTCTATGTTTATCAGTAACACACTATGAAAAAAAGTCATAGCCACTTGGTAATACCAGTGGCAAAGTTGCACTTGTTTCCTTAGAGCAGAAAGCTGCCTGTGCTCATACTGGAAAAGACTCCATGCTCAGAAATCCACTCTTACTTTTGTGCCCCAAAAAGCATTTTTCTTTCTTCCCTTTGGGAACAGCAGTCACAATCAGCAGTTTCTTGGCCACAAACCTGTGCAGTCCATGGGCCTGAAATGAGACTAATAGAGCAGATTGCAATTCCTAGAGCTCCTATTTTAGACTCCAAACTCAAGTGGACTTTCTTACTTTGTCACTTCACACTCAGTTTTGAAAGAGATTTTGGCAAGAGATCTTGCAGTCCCCCTACTCTGAGTTGGGAAGTGAAAGCACTTACTGTGATAGCAGCACTGCCTTACCCAAACAGGCCAAGAGACAAGGAACTCTGAGCTAGTCAAACTGCTGAGGTTGAAACAGGTTTATAAAAACGTCTGTATTTATTTATTTGTATATACATTTCTCATCCTCATTTTCCCCCCCTCTGGTAACCTGATATTCATGCAAGCCTATTCCTTTGTTGCATTTTTGCTTCACTTCCTGTCAAATTATTTCATTTTATTTAGCTTCACCTGTCAAAATACATGAGCTAATTCTTTCTGTGATGACCTGCCACTGCTCCTTAGTCTCTGGTGACAGGATGCAGCAACTGCATGCCTGCAAAGCCTGTGCCATGGAAATCACTTGGGCATCTTTACATACACATAAGCAGTGAAGACAGACCCACACTGAAATGCCCTGATCAGCTCAGCTCTGCTCTCAGGTGCTGCCAAAAAAGAAACCTCCTCTGCCCACAAACATGGTCCTTTCACACCTTTCATCTCTGGGTTGCCAAATGATCAATATGCAGAGTCTAACACAATGGACACCACCATCTCTCTGAGTTTATCCATCACCTAAAACTTCCTCTGGGGGGAGTTATGTAGGGGTTTTTTTGGGGTAACACAACATGGTGGTATAATGTAATATGTTCTGAAATAATTTCTTATTCTATCAACTGACTGCATGCTACCTGACTAAAGGCAGCTGCAAAGGAAGGAACTCTCTGTAATATGATGGTATTTATTTTCATCATTATTGTGGCTTTGAAGATGGTTGTTATAGTTTATCTGACTTCTCAGTCAATGTGCAGAGCTACCAGAGCTCCAGGCCACCTTGCAGCACAGGAAGCCCTTGCCTGGCCAGTCCAGTGGTTGTCCAGCAAGTCATTACTTGCACCGGGAGTGGTGAAATGCAAAGCCAGAGTATCTTGAGTAAACAGATCCCTTTTTCATCTCCTCTGCAGAAGTGGGTGAGTGAGAATTGGTGTTACACAAAACTGTGTTGATGCTGTTCAAAGTGATGAGTTTTACCCTTAATGTTATACTGAGGGAGCCCATGTGGTGGCCAGCGATTGATTACCTTCACAAAGCTCATTTTCACTCAGCAGTGGTGAGTTTTAGAAAGGTGATAATAACAGATATCATTGCCTAAGTTCTCTCTCACAGGTTTTCCACTGTCCCATGAAAATCAAAAGGTGATTAATTCCTTTAACAGCTTTTGTGGTACTCTGGAAAAGTAGACATTAAGTAGAAGGCACTGCGCATTTACCTGTAGGTGCCAAAGCCCATAATGGGTCCTCTTTAACAACTGAGGATACTGCTACAGCAAAGAACTGGAAGAACGTCTGTAAGGAAATAGGAACAAGGCTCTCAACAGGGATTCAGGACCTCCAAAGGACCTGGAATGAACCAGAAGGCTGTGTCTGCCTGGGAGCTTGTGTGCTTGAAGAAACACAACTGGAGCTGGAGGCTTTGGAAGGATGCTTATCTCACCTTGGCGATGCAGGCTAAAAAACCTGAATAAGGGAAAAATAGATGGCTCGTGTTACCTGTTAAAATAGGGAAATGCTCATCTTTGGCAGATTTTAGCTGAGGTCCTCCCAAGCATGAACTTTCTTAAAAAACGGACAAAACATACAGATTGGCAAGGATCCCAAAGGGGTGAAGGAAACACCTGCTGGGGCAGTTTGTCGGGAGTGCACCATCCACTCTGGCCAGAGGCCCTGTGGTGGCTGAGGCAGGTGCACTGCCCTGTCTAAGGGGGTCAGATAGGCAGCTTGCTCCTCCTCAAAAGTGGTACCAACCACAGAGGCAGCCGTGCTGGGTGAGGGCGCTGTTATCCCCCATCCTCTCCTGCTTCCATGCAAGCAGCAGCAGCTGCTCAACCCCCTGCCCCTAGCGCTTGCCGGAGCGGCGCCTCACAGGGTGCGCAGTGTCAGTAGGAAATGGAAGTAATGAGCCTCAATTAAGCAGCTCCCCATACAGTCATGGATGAACTTGTCCCAGCAAGAGTAGCCAGGCCCAGGGGCTCTGCAGGGTGGTTTTGTGATGTGCAGCTGGTTCAAAGCCATTTGTGGAACGCTGAATATTCCTTCTCCCTGTGGGACACACTTGCCCTTTTGAGTACCACACGCATGGGGTGTAGCCAGGGGGAGGCCACAAAATAGAGGATATGAATGCCATCCTTTTTGATACAGGCCTGGTTTTATGCATGCCTGTTTACCAAGAAGTAAGAATAGGAGAGAAAGGGAGAAAAGGTCTCCACCTTCATAAAAATCGTGAAGGTTTTGGCTGACATAACAGTAGTTTGCTCCTTCAACAAAATTCGGGTACCATTTAACTTTGCTCTCATTACTGTTTATGTAGGACAACACTTACCTCCACTTAGAGAGCCAGCACAACATTTTGTGTCTTTTCTTCTTCCCAAGTGAGTCTTCAGTGTGGGATTTACATGGTGGCCAGAACTTTTGCAGCCTTTTCACAGAGGTATATTTCTGCAGTAATATACAGATCTGAAAAGATAAACCATTTATTCCCATTAAGAGTACTTAGGGAGTAAAAAAATAAAAGTCTGTTTAAATTTAATATCATTACACTTTGTATGGTTTTTTTTGCCTGCCAGGCCTTTTTTTTTTCTTTTCTTTTCCCCAGCTGTTTTCATCTGAACTGTGCTCCTAAACTTCCAGCCATAATGGAAAGGCGACATCAGCCTCTGATGATTCTGAGGTTAGGCCACAGAAGCTGTGCTTATTTCCTTCAGGGAAGCAATGCTGCTTTCAGTAGATTCCACACTTTTTGCAACACGTGAGTCACTGAGTTGACTTTTGCTAAAAGAGCATACAAAGTTTGCAGGACTGTACATATATAAACTTGTACTCAGGGATTAGAGGAGGAACAGTGTTCACTGCAGAACAGCATTCAGCCAGACAACTGCATGATAAAATGATCTGGAAGGGGACTTTTGGAGTGGGTTTGGGCAGGAAGTGGACCCCTTGGCAAGGTGGCATTCAAAGGAGGAGATGAGAAGTTTAATTAATTCAGGATTTCCAGGTATTTTAGGAAAAGTTTGCACTGACTGACAGTAGGACAATGTTTGCATAATTGCCCAAGCATGCAGCCTTTGAATAATAATAAAAATATTGCTGTTCTCTGAGATACACTTTGTTTTCAGAAGTGACCTGATATCAGCAGAAGCAAAATACTCAATTTCACAGTTACTTCAAAACAAAAATAATTATGGAGACACATGCAGAAATTAAAATCTATTACTGGCAATTTGTGCTAAGAAACTAAGCATCCCCTAAAGCTAGACAATTTCAACCAATTCAGTTTGGTTTTGTTATGATTGGTTATCCTCTCAGTATCACCATTTAGGCCTGAGATCTCTTCTTCATTTGCTCTAATCCCATTCTTTTGCTGTCTTCCATCATGCTAGAGATATTTTAGGTCCTAGACACTGTGTATATTCAAGAAATGTAATTAAAATGTAACTACAACTATCTTTTTCATTTTCCTTATCACAAAAAAATTACAGATTGAATCCTAACAAACTTTATGGATGTGTTTCTCATTTTGAGTCTTATGCAATATCCACTGAAGACAAATGGGATAATTTCCCATGAATACAGCAAGCACTGATACAAATAATACAGCAACATTAAAACAAAAACCATTTAAAAATCTCAGGAATGCAAGAATCTCTTTGGCTGAAGACGTGCAACCCCAAATCTCTGAGGAACCTACTCATCAGCTTTTAACCTTCATGATGACACCACCCAAAGAAATAGAAGAGTCTTTTCTCCTTTCTAACTGTGTTTTGAGCTGCCTAGAAAATTAGAAATACAACTATCTACACACTTGTTTCCCTCCAAAAAGAGAAAAGCAGCAAATGTCCAGACAAACCATTGTTAAGCCCTGTTAAGTCATTCTTGGGGGATCACCTTCAGAGGCTCCTGAGATTTATTTTTTCACCTTATTTGGCAATGGTTCATCAGCAGAGTGTTTCTGAAAGGACAACAGAGCATCTTTTTCTGGTGCTGTGAGTGGGAAAGCAAACCTGGGTACCAGAGCTCTGTGTCTGTCCTCTTTCCTTTAGTGAGTGGTTACAGCACCACGGCAGCGCTATTGAGTCCTGCCAGGCTTGGAGAGTGTCACCAAACTGTCCATCAGCCAGTGGGGAAGGATCTGACAGTGCCTTAGAACTGACGGGATTGGGGGAGACAGCATTTACCTCGAGTGCTGAGCAATCAGGGAAGATAAGTACTGTAATCTGTGGCTCTGCACAGCGACCGTCGTGGCTACGTTCAGTTCTCACTGACACTTCGTGGGCTTCCACCATTGCAACCGAGGGTGGAATGTGCACCTGCTTTGCTCCTGCTCTGTTCCTGGAAAGAGCTGCAGATGATGCTGTCCTCTGCCTCAAGGCCGAGGGCCAGTCTGCTGAAGCCATTAATGCCATCAACACCATCAAAAAGGAAAATGTTGCAGTATGAGGTACACTGTCAGTTAGCTGCTTGGCTTGATTCCACTCCAAATCAGCTGGGAGGAAATGAGGGTCAAAAAGAAAGTATTTGGCAATGAATCCTAGCATTTTTTCCTCTCTTCTGCATTCCTCACCCACCTTCATTTCATAGCTTTGCTGTGAAGAGCTGAAGAGAAATAGAAATGGTACAAGTATAAAGCCATTTTTTATAATGTGTTTTAGTACCAAATTCCCAATCCATGCTTTTCCAGGTAGCATGTTTATATCCCTCCTGCTATAACCTAGAAGTATCCTACAGTTTCTGTCCTGACAAGTTGGATATTTAAATGTACAACCATTTATACTTTCAAGAATTCAAATCTGCAATTTCAAAATGGAATGATGCCAATCACATTTTCTATCTGGCTAAATTCGTTGTTAGGAAATTGTAAATCAGGATGACACGGGGTCACTTATGGAAAGACACTGACATTTCCTCCATGGTTTATTGCTATCCCCTGGTCCAAACTGAAGTGAGATTATGTTCTCAGCTTAGTTTGTCTCTTGCCGTGAAAAGTAGCTTTGCTTTAGATAACGTCTCAGAAGTGATATGAGGATCTCATTCATTTATTTCTCATAGGAAATACATTCTCTTTTGGTCTCCTCAGAGGGATGTGTCTTTGTAGGCAGGTTCAGCACTGCCAGGGGAGGGGAAAACCAATCATTTCCAGCTTCCTGATCATGGCTTTAAGAATCATCTTGGCTGGGCACTAGCATTAGTCTCTGTATATGTGTCTGAGGGGGGATAGGGCCTCGAAGTAAGGAAAAGGCAAATTCAAAGAAGAGAGTAATCTCATCTGTGTCCTTAGTCAGTAGGACAAGAAATGGGCTTGCCTGTATCTAGAGGTGTTAAGAAATAGCAAAGCTAGAGAATCCCTGAGAAAAATTGCCTGATGAAGTGTAGAGTCACTGTTGGTGGAGGTGCTTGACAAGACTCTGTTCCTGGGGAGATGCAGATATTGTTAATGACAGAATAAATAACCTCTTGATAGACATTCCACCCCTGTGAATAACAAAAATGTTTTACTCCCACCAGTTTTTTGGGTTCTTAGATCTTCTAGCACTGAGAGCAGTGACAGAGTATCTTGGTTCTTCCTACCTCAGGTTACACGAGAGTACGCCAAAAGCAGCAAGGAAAACAGGGAAAATGTAGCCTCAGAGCATGAAACATGGAAAATAAGGATATGCTGATGGCATGCGAGCCATCCTTCAGTCTCCAGGTGCAATCCTGGGCCTTGGCAGGCATGCAGACAGCTCCTGGGTGTGTGTGTTTGCCTGACACCGAAGCAGCTGGTAACACAACGAGCCTGTGGGTCAGCCAGACAATTCAGTGGTTTCATAAACTGTCTGAGCTATTATTCAGCAAGACCCAATAATTTAAAACAAATATGCTGCAGGTAACATGGCGAACAGCTGACAGAGTCCAGGAGTAAAGACACCACCTAAAAAATTAACACAACAGGCTGCCATTGGAATGAGACAGGCTCCACATGAACCAATGGCTGCCGGAGTTGTGTTCATATGCCGAGAACTTTTCATTTTAGTGCCCTTTTAAGGAAGCTGAAAATATCCACTAACCCTGAGAACAAACATATCATTTTAAAGTAGAATAGGCCTGTAAGACTTTTTAACACTTGTTCGTTGATTATATTAATGCCAGAATATATTAAAGAAGTGCAATATAAATTTGATTTTAATTGTTTTGTACACACGCCAGTGAAAAGGAACTGATTGGATACAGTTCACAGGCAGTATGTTAATACGTTATTTTCATATGATGATAGCTTTGCATAATCTTTCTTTTTCCAAGATTTAGAAGAACCTGTTGTTAACCAAAGCACAGGAGAGAGGAAGAATACAATTTACATAAAATCGGCTACCCTACACATTAATTAGTAATGTGGCTGAGCGGAAGGTGTGTTCACTTAGTAGAAAGTACACTTTATAATTTATACACCAGCTGTTTCAGTGCTTTCTAGTCCATTTTCCTCCCTGCCTGCCTCTAATGAAATCGTGTTACTGGAGAATTGACTGGGGTGAATTGAGATTTTAATCCCATTGACGCTTCTCTATGGAAAGGCACACTGGTGGGAACTTTTAATGGAAGGTCTGTAATCAGAAGACACTTGTATTCAGTCCCCCACTATAATGACTCTCATCAAATGTTAAAGCCCAGGCAGTGTGCAGAAGGCTAGAATTTCAAGGTTTTTGACCAACCCCATTTGAGGCATTCCTCTGGGAGTGTGTGATTACTCAAGTTTAGCAGTTTATTGCCTCATCTTTCAATATCCAGTGAAGCACAAAATTCTCATCTAGGTTGCTCTTTTTACTTAAAGAACAGGCCAAAATAGACTGCAGAGCTACTAGCACTGTCATTGAGGTTAATTCTTGCTTCTCAGTTAACAGGAGATCAATGGAAAAGCTTTAAAATATTAGAACACAAATGCTGCTTAGTCTCTAAAAATGCTCAGCAGCCTTTGTAAAAATTCTGGTTCGCACCACACTTTTCCACCACACGCTTGCATTTATTTATTACCAATTGCTTTTTTAAGGCTAAGAGTAACATTAATTGAGAGGTGGTGCTGTTCTGCAAAGAAGGATGTAAACATGTATTAAAATCCAGCAGAGCGAACAGTTTTCCTATTCTCCAAACTTTGCAGTCAAGAAAAGTACAGTCATTAAAAGAGAGGTGGTCAAAAAGCAAGCTGAATTGGGAGTTAATGGGACTCATTATGTCGGCTGCATGTTAGTAATGTCTCCTTCTCTACCAGAAAAACAAGCAGAAATAGACACAGAAAAGCAAAACCCACTTAAACAAATGCCTGTTAAAATCCCTGTGAGGAGAATGCATTTGCTCTGAACAGACACAAACACATCAATTAATACAGTGGAAGCCACTTATACAAATACATGTTAAGAAATAAACTGGAAAAATGAAGGAACTTCTGACAAAAGATGACAGATGCTGTTGAAAGGAATAAATCTATTTAAAAGACAACATGTTTTTCAAATGCAGCAAGTCAAAATAGAAGGAATAATAGGAAGAATGCCTCTGAAGAATTAATGTTAAAGAAAAAAAGAAAAAAATCTTTCCTTTCCTCCTTCTTTTTCCTCCTCCCCAAAAAAGGAATCAAGATGAGAGTTTCTTTAATAAGCATTTCTCTGGCAACTTAATGAATACATTTGAATGACTTTCCTTATTCCCTGTTCCTTTCTTATTGAATTGGTCAGACAAAGGTCTAATTTGGGAGTTTTTTTACTTAAAGGAGCTCTTTCTTTCTGATACTTCTTTCGGGCCAGCATGGGTTCAGGATTTTCCACTCCTTATGCAATTCATTCCCTCTGGTCCCTTTCTTATTTTAGTTATTTCAAAAAAATGTTAGGATCCACTTGTTATTAGAGGTTCCTTTTTATGGCTTCCAATCTGAATAGGTGCCTACATTCTCACATTCCCTGCAGAATTCATGGCAGTTATTGTATATGTACTATAATTCATACAGAAAGTATTACAATGTAGCTTTTCACCAGATTATGTTTGTGGGCATTTTCCAGGGTTTGTTTAATGCTTATTTAATTTCAGGGCTTAAATTAATCTATATGTCTATAGATTTTTTTTCTGTGTGCCTGTGAGTGCCTTTCAGGAGGTCTTTCTTTAGACTTTTAGACTTCCCACTCAAATTTGATGGATTAAAGCCTTCCAAGTGTCCAAATTTGAAGGGAACATCCAAATGTCAGATTTCTTTAGAGTTTCTGTAGCTAGTAATGAATGCCTTTTGTTATATCAGCCCTAATTTTTCCAGGCTCTCTCCTACTTCCTTTGACCAGTCTCCTGTCCACTTCTTTGAGAGTTTTCTCACTCTCCACCCTGGCAAGCCAGCCTCTGTTCCCAACAAGCTTTCTGCTGGTGTCTCTCAGGGGTACCGATCCATACATCAGCGATCTGCATGCTCTGCAGGCATTCGTTAATTTATTTCCTCGGCACCTATATTAGGCATGGAATATTACATCAGTCTGGCAGAGAGAGCACTGAAACAGAGACAAGCAACTGAGTCACCCAAGGGCACTCAGAAAATTTGCTCGAGGGCCAGAAATCTCATCCAGGCTCTCATTTCTTAAACACAGATAGTACTGAATAAGTTTCCTAAGTGGTCCTAATCCACCAAAAAGAGCAAGATACAAATTCAGACATTCTGAAGTTGCACCTAACCACAAAATACCAGCATCTTACTATGTGAGATATCTTTTCTAGCTCTCCAGAAGAAAACAGCTTAGCAACTAATAAGTAAGGCCATTAAAAGCAGATTAAATTTGAGAAAATGTGAGAGAGTCTTTCTATAAGGGGCAAGGAGGCTCCTGAGCACACACTAGCACTCCACGCTCACCTTTCTTATTGAAGCTGACCTAGTTATGAACTCTCCATTTTGAAAAGGACTCACCAAAGGAAACGTGGAGACTGTTGTGAGATAAGAGTTGGTCAGAGGGAAAAGAAAAAGATGCATCAGCACAATAAAATAATTGGTCAGGCAGTAGCATTGCTGGAAAGGACTGAAAGGAGTCCTGTATCATGAATGGATCAAGGAATCAGCAATACTGTTACCAAAACTAAAGAGTGAGACGTTTGCAAGGTGTAAATAGAGTTGTCATTTAAGAAAGGAAGGGGAGAAGGAAAATATATTCTAATAAAAAAAGAACAGGGATAGAAAGCATGTCTCATGTTCCAGGCCTCTCCAGCACCATCTCTCTAGGATGCTTATAGCATCTTTCTGCCCTTAGGTAGGTGCTGGTCAGGGACAATCTGTATCACCAGACTAGAACTACAGAAAGAGCAAATAACTCTATTTTCTGATTAGAATTCAATCAGAGGTATCTGCCAATTCCATTATTTCTGTAGTGCCTTCTAAATGTGTCAGTCACAGATTAATCTGACCACGTACTTATTCTAAAAAATCAAAAGCTATAGATCCAAATATTTTGTTTTGAAAATAAGTAAACTTCAATTTTTTGTTACAACCTGTTTAGGTTTGTTCACTCTGTTTGCTTCCATTGGTTACTTTTTGGAAATGTGGAGTGTGGCAAATTGCCCCTGGAGTAAAGACAGCAAAGCTCCAAACATGGTGGAGACAGAAGATATAAAGAAATACTCACATGACAGAAATGTGTCTGTCTTAAGTTGGTTCTTCTGTTACTAAGGCATGGCTGCCCACGTGCTATTTGAGCTGCAAAACAGAGCAAAGAGAGTCATAGGAATAACAAGACCTTCTGCTTCTAACAAAAATATTGCTGTTTATAGCAGGGAAGCCCTCTAAAATACATTTGCACAGCACTTAGCACAATGAGCCCTGGTCTTCAGTGATACAACAGTAATAACTGTCAATAACACTGTTTATGGACATTTTCTCTTTTCAACAACATAAGGGTGCTTTTCTAATCCACAAAGGCTATAAACTTGAACTATTGCACTATTTCTAAGGGCAGAAGTGAGACCAGAGATCAGGCAGATGAAGCGTGTCTCTTGTGATTTATCTGCTCGCTGCCACCACCACCTTCTTTCTGCAGTGAAGCCATAAGGAGGGGATCATCAGTGCTTAACTCAAATGTAAATAAGTATAACATCTTCTGGAGGCCCAAGCAATAATCCCATTCAGACAGACATAAAAATTGGTATGACTGGGAAGTCTAAGCCATCTACACTTCCTGTATAGCTATAGGATAATGCACTTCCTGCAGCTATAGGATAATTTAACAGAAAAAGTACCGTCTTTTTTCTGTGAAAAATCAACGTAAGATAAACTACGCAGAAAAACAGACATCTATGGTAGGAGACAATCCCACGAGTCCCAGGGGATAAAGCAGCCAGCATGATGTGGCACAGGTCTTCCCCTCTCCAGACTAGAGCTGTAGAGTCCATGGCATTCATGAATTTTTTGGCTTCTGTTAATCTTTAGTAGCTTAACATACCGTATGTTTTTTCCTCAGGACAGGCTGCTTTCCACAGCGTGGTCCTAAGGAAAGCAAGAAAAAACAAATCCAAATCTAGTATTGCCATTCAGAGGGAAAAGGCAAGTCAACAGCCAGAGAAGAAAGAAATGTCATTGAAATTTTGTTGTATTGAATCACTTAAATGAGATCATAAGCCACTATAATATATTGATTTTTTTGCATTTCCTGGGAGGATGCCATTTGAATGAGGCAAGGTGCTTTCTATTTGCTTTTAGGCATTATTTAACACCAAGTTTTACTCTTCTATGTAAAAATTCTGTTGTGTGCCAGTAACTTGATGAGAATACTTTTGTCATATCCACAGGGATATAAAATGGTCATACAGCTCAGAGCTCCAAAATATGCAGTAAGTTTTCTTATAAATTCCTGTGACCTACAAAAAACACTTTTGTATGTGAATATCTTCAATAGATCGATCTAGTGTCCCTTAATATTTTATGACCATGTATGTTTAACAGGGAAGATGCTTATAGTGATAGTATTTTATACCCTTTAATTACACAGTAAATATTCCAAATGCAACTCCATGGTTTCTTACAGGAAACAGCAATAGCAGTGGCAGTTGCCAAAGTGAATGCAGCAAGGAATAGGTTATTCATTCCCTGCACAGAACAGAAGACGCAGCATAGGAGGAAACAATTTTCTTTGAACCTTCAATAATGAAGATGCCCATGCAAGTCAAATACACAGCATAGCAAGTTTCTACTGCTCTGGCTATATCTGGTTTTTCCCCAGGAGTTTTAGTACGAAAAATATCCCCTTTCTGCCACAGTGTTAGTCCAAACCTTCATGATTTGGTTTGCTTTCAGCAAAGGGTGTTCCTTTACCTGAGCAGCACAGCCAAAAGAGGATGAAGTGCACGTGTTGTTATTTTCCACACGAATCACTGACACGGTGACTTAATTTTCAAATAGGATGGAAAAGCAACACTATGGAATCCGGCAAGATGGGCAAAGGAATATGAATTTGCAAAGACCTAATGAATAACTCTTCTGCAGATAGTGACTAAGTGCAGGAAATATCTGATGGCTGATGTTTTGGACCAAATGACCTGCAATCATGAATTCACAATATTACATGCTCTGGAGATTTTTACAGCACTCAGCTGGTAGACTAGGATAAATAACTTCCAGAGAGGTGTATTTGTCCCACCAATAATCAGTACTCCAAAATACATTCAATTTCTTGTTGCTTTTGGAAAAAAAAACAACTGAAATAGACTGACCATTTTGAGAACTTCAGCTAAACTGTAAGCAGAACTCACTGTCTCAAAGGTAAATGTAATTTAATAAGAAATGAAAAATATTAAAAATATACATCATCAGTTAGTCCAAAGGTAATACATAGCCTATAGAAGGAGGGTTATGTAGAATAGGCCTAATCCTTTGCACCCAGTGCAGAGAGAACCCACTGATTTTGATCTACCTGTCCCCAGCTGATCTGGGCAATGATCCAATTGCCAGAAGAGTCTTCTGGGTTTTGTCCCTGCAGCCTGGTGTGTGCCACAGTGAGACTCCCTTGCAAGATGGCTGTGGCAGTGCCTGGTAGAAAATCTGTGCCCGTGTCTCCGTCAGTGCCCTCTGTGCCTCTCGCATGGGCCCAGCTGTGCCTGGGGAGTCACCTGGAGCTATGGAGTTTTCCATAGGAAGCTGTTCTTTGAGAGAGAGAGCTCCTGCTGAGCTCAACCCTCTTGCAGCCCCCTCCAGCAGGCACTGGCTGATGGAGCCAGGTGCTGGGAGAGGGTCTGGGTGCAGACTGCTCTCCTGGGAGAGAGGCACCTGAGAGGTGCCATGGCCGGAGTGGCTCCCGGGGAGCACCTGAGTGCCACTGGAGTGGCGTAGCTGCACGCAGCCTGGAGTGTGTGCTTACAAACACAGCCGTGACCGCGGCGCAGGAACCGAGCTCCTGTTACATGTTTACACTGAATGGAAAGTGGATCCATGAAGCAGCACATATGTTTGTCTGATAGTCGTTAAACAGGGATTTGACTGCAGATCTTCTGGGAGAAATCTAGCAGGAAAGAGCTGAGTATCTGCCTCAGTCTTGGCATGCAATAGTGCAGCTCCATTTCCATTAGGGAATTGGCATATGTCTGGAATTAGGTACACTGGCAATCAAGCCACTTCTTTACAAATAACTAAAAAAAGGGAACAAACTGCTTGTTATCAAATTGATTCAGGCATCTGGGACACAGTGGGTGAATACTATTGATTATTTTCATTCAGGTTTTAAAGTGAATTTACTTTGGCCGACTGCTCTCCTTTCATATTTACTTGCCATGAACATTCAAGTGATCAAGTTTTACTTACACAGATGTGACCTTGACCAAGTCCTTTTACCCCTCTGTGCTTCCATTTCCTCTTTTTCTCTTACCTGTCTCAGTTATAAACTCAAATAGATTGCATCTATCCAGGTCTATACCTTAATTAATCAAGTACACTGGGCCCTGTCTTGTCTGAGATCACTCCACACAAGTATAATACAAATCAGAATAACAATAAATTGTGCAAAATGTATCGCCAAGTCCCATATATGGATGGTGTTAGTGGAAAAGGAATTTGAAATTCAGAGGAGATATTTGAGCCAGATGCACTTGCTTTCTCACTTATCCAAACACATAACCCATCTGCCCAGAGGTGGTGAGGCCACACCTCTCACTGTGGGCTACTTGCATCAAATTGCTTCTCAGTGGGATTGAAAAAAACAGGAAAAAATATTCACAAAAGATTGACAAACCACAAACCAGAATAGAACCACATTCTGATCTGCTCAGAGAAATTTCACAAGCAGAAAAAACCAACTACTTTTGTCTGATATTTACTTGAGCATTCCATGTTCAGTTGCACCTCAGTGGCTTTTTAAACTGCTTGAGTTCCCTGGTAGAGCAGATACTTTATCAATAGAAGCAAAAATTATAATTAACTTTTTTTTTCATTTCTCTGTGATCAGACATGCGTGTGGGCTCTAGGTCCCTTGGTTACAAAGAGTCGTGTATGTATGACCTTTGCCTCCTTTCTTCTTTGGCTCCATATTTTTCCACACATTTGCAGGAATTAAATAGCTTGGAGATCTCTCCCTAACCCAGCTTTGCTGAGGCTCTACAACAGGCTCAAGAATGAGTAGAGAGTAACCCACAGAGAACATGCCTGTAGAATCCATATTTCCACAGGATCTCTGGCTGTGGCCTTGCAGAAGCTGTTCTGCCGAGGGCACACGGACGGCCCCAGTGCCAAGCACAGTCCAGTTCCCATAACTATGGGATGTTGAGGACAAATATAATTTCTTACAGTGAAGCTACCATCTGCAGCATCCCTCTCCACCACAGGACAAGTAAGAGGGAGTAGAGATGCAGAGAAAGTCGCTTATGTCTCTTATGGAACACCAAAAATGTGCTTTTGGGTAGCCCAAAGGGTAAAAGCAGCTGCTCAGCAGAGAACTCCCTACATACCTGTTCTTTGCCACTTATCACTGCCAATGGACTACCAGTTCAGCCTCCTAGACCACACATCCCAGGGTCAAAAAGCACACAGTCCTGAAGGGTGCATTATTCTGTATTATTTAAACCCTTTACTAATGAGGGCCAGATTCTCAGCTGCTGTAAATTGAGACAATTTCACTGAACTCACTCAAGGCAGGTAAATGTAAACCAGCTGAGGACGGTTTAACCAATACACCTTCTGAGTACATTTACTCAATAACGAAAAAAAGAGAATGTACTTGGTTCTTGGGGGATATTTGGTTTGTATTTCTGGGTTTTGTGTTAGCATTTTCTTGAAGTTTTTCTTTTAGGAAGGAGGAGTGAGGTGAGAGGAATTGTATTTGGCCTGCTTGGGAGTTGCAGAGCTGAAGTTGGGAAGCAATGCAAAAGAGCACTTTAATAAGTAGGTAGTGCCAAATGAAATGCTGGTTTTTCTTCTGTGGATGAAGAAAGCTAAATACATTATTCATGTTACCTCAGTTTCTTCCATCGCTTCAGACAAAACCATTGCCAAGTCAAAATAACCCCCTCTGCTATTGCATACACTCTTCATGTGCAGTTATTCGTACTAGCCAAACAGAAAGAAATTAATTCCATTTCGAGCACTGAATGTGTGGCCAGAGATTTCATTATATTGTTACCATTTGGGACAAATATGCAGGAATAAAAGAAAATTCTGCCAGGATTTCAAACTAAAATGTACATTTAAAATTTAGCTCATGACTTCCCAGTGCCATTGTGAGGTTTTTTCCTGATGTTTCACCCTGGAGGCATCATGTTGTGAGTTCAGCAGGCAAGATGCTGCCATGACTTATACCTCATCAGATCAAAGGCGTTGCACAGAGCACCAGGGATGGATATGATTCCTTGGACTAATTTTATTATTATAACTCCACTGACTTCAGGGCGTTACACCAATGATGAATTTGGCTCATCATACAGCAAATGAAGCTTAGCATCTTTTGTTCCAAGTCTTCCTTTCTATCCACCTCCTCTGCTACCACCTGCTATTACTCTTTGAGTATGTTTACACCACATATTGCAAACAGCCATGAGCAAGCTCTGCCCACGCTCCAATCTGACAGAAGCCATGTGATGGCACTGGCACCAAGCCTGAGCTAATAATCCCTCATGAGAAGGATTTTTTTCAGTGAATAGCATGGGCACGATGAGTGTACATCTATCCAAACAGTAGCAACATGCCCAAAGAGTAATCTGTGCTGGAAATCTCTTTACAGGTCTGGAATCTTCTCTTTCCCTCCTTCTTTTTCCCCTGCCCTATAAAGAGATCTTATACCTGCACTCATAATCCCCACAGTCAGAAAAATGTTCCTGAGTGCTCCAGAGAATTGCTGCTTTCACTTAGTGCACAGCCCTTCAAGTACTGCTCGGTCCTAGACCCTGAGCTTTCTTCTCTACCAGTTCAAACAGGTTTTTCACCCAAGGAGTTGACAAAATGACCCCACATCTGCCTCCCTTTCTTTCTACTGCTGCACTACTTGCCTTTGCCTTCTGCACCAACATCACTAAGGCTTGCTGATGGTGCTGCTCCTGCACACGGCTCATCCCCCTCTTTGCAGTAATACCTATTACATTTCCTGGGTTCTTATTTGGCAGCTTCACATTTTGCATTCCAAGACCTGGCAGAGCATTCCCTGGGGTCTCACTGCTCCACCATATCCCTGACCTGGACTGCAATGAAAGCAAACCTTCAAATACCACCATAACTGGGCTTCCACAGTTGGAAGGGAACAGCCAGATCCAAGTCCTTGCGGTGTCTGTGATGAAGTATCACATAATTTGTAACTCTTGAAATTTATTTCCTCTGACGTAGGGAGCAGCTGGATGCTTCATATTTTCAAACAATTTAAAGCTACCTAAATTTTTCCTTTACTTTGGTTGTCAGTTTAAATGAATGACCACACACTAAGATAATCCAAGTCCTTATCCCACTCCTTGATGGTTTTCTACACACCATTCAGCCACAGACTCCTCTCTCAGAACTTTGGGCTGCTCAGCAGGTACACAGAAGCAGAATCACAGCACTCTCATGGCTTCTGTGGCCTCACTTACAAACTCAGGCTGTGTGTGTACATTCTTATTTCTCTGCATTGCTCAGTAATATGAAATTCCTTCCTCTGTCCCAAATACAGGATGAAACCAGGAAACAGTTCCAGGGCGAGAGGCACTTACTTTAAAATCAATGATTTGCATACCCATGCAGTATTTTTGCATTAAGAGAAGCCAAAAGAGAAGCCACCACTAGTGTTCCTTGAGCTTTACATTTACTAATAGCTTTGCAAAAATTTAGCCCATAAAGAAAAGATCCCAAATTAAGCAGAACCAGCAAAGGAATGTGGCTCAAGAAAGAAAAGTCAAGTAAAATGTGTAGAAGCACATCAAGAAGATAGAAATAAGATAAACATTTTACTTTCCTCAAAACCAACAATGGAAATATTCTGAAAATTAACTTTTTCATCTTCACAGCCACATTTACTCTCTTTTCAACATCTCTGTAAATATTAAAAGGTTTTAAGCCCAGAAGATGCAGTATCACTGCATCTTTCTTCAAATCTGAGACTGCTAATGAAAGACCTTGTAAAAGTTATGTGGAGTTTGTATTGGCAAAGGATTACAGAGATACCTTTCCAGAGCTTAGCAGTAGCTCATGAATTGTCCATTGATGCAGGCAAAGGGAGCCAGGGAATCCAAGTATCACTCCACAGTCTACAACCTGGGTTTTTTTCCCATGGGCTGCTGTTTCCAGTGAACAGCTCCACTTGTCAGTGATAAAGAAAAATGATTTAAAAGCCACTTGATCTGTGTTGTCTCCATTCAAAAAGAATCTAACCTGATTTATTGTTTCTCAAATGGCTGAAACACTACTTTGCTTAATGTCATTAAAAACCTGATATCGGCACCCAGCCCTAATAAAAGCATCGGGAACATGGTAGCAACCTACCCATAGAAGGAAAATGAAGCTGTCATTTTTCAATATAATTAAACCTGGTTTCAAAAATCCAAAGGTCTGTAATATGAATTACACTAATTACTTCTTGTGGTTTAAACATTGATTTCAATGTTAAATTTAATGGACTTAATGGATGTTGCTTTTCCCATCAGACTGGTGGCCGATGTTTGTCTTGTTTCTTGACCACTTATAGATTTCTGTTGACCCTTTAAACATATTACAATCGGCAGCCTGCTCATTCTTCGTGCATGAGAGTACTACTTTTACTTTCCATGGATAATCCCAGCTTCCATGTAACCTGTCTCTCAGAGTTATTTTTGGCAGCCAAAAGCATACATACTCCAGGAAATAGAAAAAGAGATCATTGGACTAAATTTTCAGAAATGTGCAAGCAATTAATTTTGCCCGGGCAGTATGCGAAATCCAAACAAACATTAGGAAATAGCAAAACGTGCAAAAATTCACAGAGCAGAAGTGCTGCTGTTTGCTGCACACCAGTCCCTTTCCTGCATTTCTTCATTGCTGAGCGGAGTCAAAACAGAGAAGCAGGGATGCTGAGCCTAGTTCTGAGCTCCAACTGGTGTTGGAATCAGAAGCTGTTGGAATCCATGGAAAAAAACTTTGGAACCAGGTTCCCTCTTGAACTTTCTGCTTACCCGGAAAACACCAAAAGGAATGCTCGGGTTGAACAAATAAGAAATACATTACAAATAATAAACTGTGGGCTTTCTGTTGACTTAATGACAGAACCCCCACAGATTTCAAGGAGAGTCAGATGAGATACATTTCATGTGTGATCAGTGGGAGAAAAGAACCAGCTCTGTATTTGGGCTCACACTCAAGAGACACCCTGAGAGGGTAATGTTCTATGCTTTGATTCTCTCCAGGAGTTGGAATTAATCAATGTTGTGTCCAGGCTAGATGATGTGGCTTGTTCCACTGTTACGAACACAAACAAAGCCTGAGTTCCTCAGATCACAGAGTGTGCCTTCATATGAAGTTATAAGGCTCTACTTGGGAAAGGAGGCCTAGTCCTGAAGATCCAGGTGTAAATAACAAGGAGTGCTGGTTTCTTCATATTCTGGGAAACAAGGCCATTTTCAAATAAGGCCACAAATAAAGAACTTAGGAGAAGATTTTCAAAGTACCTCACCTTGAAAATCTTGTTCTTCTAATATGTCACAGTTGCTGAAGGCATCCTAGGCTAAGGCTGAAACAGCAGCAGAATGCCTGTTTTCCCACCCAACTGTTTTCACATTTGTTTTCCACAGAAAAGGGAATATTGATACCAAAAAGGAATCAGTATCTTGAAACATTTCCACAATTTCTTTTTCTGCAGCAGAAACTCTAGATGCTACATGAGCGGTAGAGTAGCTAGTAAGAATGGAAGAGAAGTCTACAAATACATATAAATGAAGTCTATCACGACACCTACAGCTGCAGTGAAGTCAAGTAGAAGAGGTTGCTACAACCAAAGAATTGCCATCTGTGGCTCAGGACAACAGAATTATCACACATTTATCTATGGCAGTCTTGTTACAGTGGTGATGCCAAGGGGGAATCATCATTCAGCAAAATGATGTTCCTCTTTCTCTCCATTTGTGGTACATGCCTGAGCAAAGTTGTGCTGCTGTATTTGTCACTGGCTGTGTCTGAAACTGTAACTGGTATGACTTTTAAAAGAATAACATTAGCACTGAGGAATCCTGCCAGCACCCAAATGACTATTTCTATCCAGGACCTGAAACATCTGTGCATAAGTAAAAAATATATATAATCCATATGTGGCTTGAAAGATTTGACAGAGTCAAAACACGCAGCTCTAGGAAAATCTTGTTTGGTTAAGGGCCAAGTAATCAGCATGTATAAACTTGCATGATTTCACTGACACCAGCGATGCTCTGCTGATTCACATCAGCTGAGGAGCCTCGTCTCATAAGTATCTTTTTCTTTCTGTATGGGTATTCACTCAGCCCAGAATTAAAGAGTATAACATAATCCTTACAGAAAAGGGAGAAGATTTTGGAGAGGTAATTTAATTCTTTCAATTTAGGAATTCAAGTCAAATTAGAACACACCAACGATTTCTCACTCAAATCCTACTCAATAGGGAAAACTTTTCTAGATGTTTAGAAAGGCCTTTGGACTGAACTGCCAGCACTGGCCTCCTGGCCAGGGTCTAATGAGAGGAGACAGAGCATGACCTATTATGTCTCAGAGTCTGACTGAATGGAGACTTTTGGCAGGTGTGTATTGGCATGTGCAGCTCCTATGTAAACTCTGCAGTTTCATGATTGCATAAAAACTTTTTATAGCTAGAAGATATTTGAGTTTGTAACATGTGCCTTTCCAGGCCAGATAATAATGGAATTCTTGATTATTTTCTATCTTAATATCAAGATACAAAGATGACAGGTTAACAAATCCTTCTCCTTCCCAAGGTAACTCTGTAACAAAATAATTAAGCAATGAAAGTAGCTGGAGAAAATGCTTCTCTAGTCATCATTACTGGTCTCAGCCCAAAGTCACACATACACAGTCATCAAAATTCCATTCTGTTTTCATATTGGATGATGAAGATATGTTGGTTTCATTACTCACTGAACTTTCCTCTCCTCCTTTCTAGCAAGTATTGACTCCTGCCACCATGGTACTTTTTAGAAATGCTCAGATAATTTTCTACGCAAATCATGCAGTTCCATAGGTTTACTCTTCCTCTTTCCCACCTCAGGGCTACATGTTTTAACCAGCCCATGGACTTTCCTGGGGTTTTATCTCTGGGAAGACAGCAGCCCCTCATTCCTGCAAAGTCTCCCCCAGACCCTGCTCAGAGCAGCAGTTCAGATGCTCATGACCACCTCTTCATGGGTGCATCCACTTTCCATATTACCTCCTCCTCAATGAAACTGCAGACAGGTGCCCTAGAAAAGGGATGCTTGAGCATTTGCTTAAGCCCACCACTGAAGTCAAATACATCCCACGGAATGCTATTTGCTTTGAGAGAGCTTGGGGGGGACAGAAATTTGATGTTCTCATAACCGATGAGTAGCGGGCAGGCAGCTGAGCTGGGGCCCAGGAAATGCTGTGGCAGGACTCCCAGCCCTGCCCTTAACCCAGGAACCACTTGGAGTCAGAGCCGTGCGGCTTTCTCACTTTTGCCTTACTAAAACAAAGTAACTAATACCATGTTTTTTCATCTCCTTGGGCATGAGGGAGGACAGATTCTTTAAAATAATGATTTTAATTCACACAACTTAAAAATAGGCTCTTAACTCTATATGCTGGCATCTAAATAAAAGCAGCCTGACTTTGAGAGGTGCTAAGCATTTGCACCTCCTAGCAATGTGTACACGAGCTGTTTTAAAGATCTCCAAAGATACAGATTTTCTTCCCTGCCAATACCACTTCTCTCTCCTTCAATATAATTTTATAGGCCATCCATTTTGACATTACATCAAATTAACACTAAAAACACACCTACCACTTTGGATAGAGTTTTTGAGAGCTCACTCTTCCCAACTCATGAGGCAGGGTGCCTACTTTGTGTTACAGACAAGTTCACATTTAACTTCGAACATTTGCACGAGTCACGGAGAATTCATTTTGACTTCTGTGTTGTCCTGAACAATGACATTTTCCTGAATCGGGGACAAAGAAAGTCATTGGAAAAGCAGTGACAGCAGAAGAGATCATGTTTATGCAGTTTAGCAGGGGCATCTGTTTCTGTAAATGAGACCCCAAAAGAAAAATAACAACCAAGAAAAAAAAATTTATTCAGTAAGAGTTGAAAACAATAAAACTAACCAAAACCAGAAAAATTTCTCCTGGCTCCTCCAGACAAATTAGCCTATAGAGCCAGGAATGCTAAAGAAAAGGGAGACTGCATTGCTGTGAACTTGCCTGAGCTTTTATATCTCTTCCATTAGGTAATTTTCAAGTAGTGTTGATTTAGCAGTTTCAATTTCATTCAGAAGAGGCTAAACAATGTTAGATGTTAAAGTCTTCCTTTCAGGTTTGCTTTACAATTCACTACTGCTCTTTCTACTCTTAAGCCTGTGCTCCAATATATATCCAGTTATATATTCCTTATTAAAAATGTACAATGTTTCAGAAAATTGAAATAGTTTTCAAAATTGTCCCCCATTGGTAATTCTGCATTTGATTGTCAAAAATGTTAATCTTTTCTCAGGCCTGAAATTATGAGCCAGCTTTATTGGTCAAAGGCCATAATAATTTGAGCTCTTATTTTATAAACTCATTTCTGCCGAGTGATATCCTGATAGGAGCAAGAATAATAAATCACAAACATGTCCCCCAAGATTGCATTGTAAATGTCAAACTAGACAGGAAATTGTAATTAAAGAAAGGAAATTGCTACAAAGAAGCACTTGATTTTAAAATGAGCTAAGCACAGAATTTTCTAAGCATTTAATTATAGACCAATTTCAACTGACTGCTTTGCTTTTGCAGTCATATTTCTTATTATAACTCTTCTACATAATAACCAAATCTCTGTGCTTACGCTGGTCAGGAGCATTACTACATAACACTGCATAAGCACGGGGATTACCAACTTTACAGGAACCATTATCTCATTTTAGCGTGATGGACAGCAATATCAGAATTTTAAATCAGTGGCAATCTGATTTTAACTCAGCAACTGAGTGGATATCTTTTCATAACAGCAACTGCACCTTTTGGCACCTCAGTCTTAAACAAGCAGCAGGACCAGTTCTGAAACACCTGGACTGACAAACGCCTGGGTAAGTGAATAATGTGGTCAGGGATGGACATTTTGCCATCACAGAAAAAGTCCCTGTGATCCACAAAGGCTGCTGTGGTTCCTATCAATCCAAACAGAATCTTTCAGTGCCATAAAAAAAGGTGCTATTCGCTTCCTCTCCAACGCATATAAGTCAGTAAAGAGAGGATTTAGGGAGGAAAACAATATGTTCTAGTAACACTAGTCTAGCAAACCACTTAAATATATGGGGTTTTGTGCACTGAGAAACTCAGGGCAGCCTTTTTGGGCCCTAAATTCTGCTATTGACCCTTTGTTTTTTACTGATCTTCTGTTTCAAGAGAGTTAACAGGCATTAAAACCTCTTCTTTCCATCTTCTCAGCCAGACCCAGGAGTTAATCCTCATCTTCCCAACCATCTTTTTCTGCTTCTTGTCAATACCACAGTGGTATAAGTGGCAAGACTGAAGTGCACAGTTCTCTTTTTCTTTAGCATAGCCTAAAACTTTATTGGAAGTAAAATATACTATATACCAGCACACTGTATCTTTTTTGATTTGAAAAGACAGATATGCAGAAAAACTTTTCTACAAGACTGAAGCTGGAGAAAATCCTGTTACACTGAATCCTCATTAGGACCTAGCAAAATTCACTGAATACTTGACACTGCATATTTCCAACAAGTAAGGAATAAATCAAGATGCAGATGGGATCATTTGCACCCATAAGCTGACTGCAATGGAAATATTATGCTGCTGCAGGAGCAAGATGGAATTGGATAAAGCCTAGTCAACTGGCAAATACTTACCAACCACAGAATTTACTTGTTGCCTTGTGAATCAATATAATGACCTAGAATTTAACTACTCAAACATTTAGGAGAGCAAGGTTAATAGAAGCATTCTGATCTTTTACTTTCCTAGGGAATAAAACCCATTAGACTGGATGAAAACAGTATCACAACAGAAACAGCATTTTCTTCAAAGTGTGGATATGTAATTGTAGTGTAATGTAGTCATTATTTGGCACATGGTCTAAAGACCTCTCAAGTAGGTTACGTTCCTAAGTATAACATGCAAAGGAACATAATCTGTGTGTCTGATAAAATAGATGTACTGCAGTCCAGCATAGTTTACTTTCAGATTTCATCAGCAACCAGAAGTCAGGTGGAATGAGCAGACACAGAGAAACTGCTCGTCTCAAAGGGAAAATTACTCTAGTTTGGCTGGAAAGAGGTGTAAAGAAATTGAGCCCATCAAAAAGATGTGTCTTGGCAAGAGAATTTACAAAAAAAGAAAAAAATCAGTGTGAAAAAAGCAGCAAATGTTTTGAGGTTGCTTTCAGTGGGAAGAACTATTGAATTCAAACTAAATAAAGATGTTGTGGGTCAAGTACTGTGCATCATCTGTGGGATAGGATTGTATGAAAAGGAGAGAGTGAAGAATCTGTGAACAGGTAGGTGCTAAAAGAATAGGATAAAAGTAAGAGGAACCAATAAATGAAGAGTAAGTCATTGTGGGAATCTGTGTGGATGACGATCTAGATGGAGAAGACCAAAGGGTCCCATAAGGAAGCAGAACCTTTGAAGAAAAGACTCCATGGAGAGATGGGAAACCCAAAAGGAATAATGAAGCAATGGATGTATAGAACCAAAAAAAGAACAGGTCCTATCCTTTGGTAAGGTGTGTAGCAAAAAGGCCATATTTGCTGCGGTGCCAGCCATCAGGGCACATGGCTGGGCCAGCAGGAATGTCAGGCTGTGGCTGAACCAACCCACTCTTTGCTGGAGTCAGTACATGGCTCACATGCTGTATCTTAATGCCAGCATAACACATCGAACAGCAGCAAGCGGATACAGATGCCACAAAACTTACTTTTGGGTCAGGGTGAATAAATGTGTATCTATTTCCATTGTGCATGATGTCAAGTAACGGTGACTGCAGAGGAGCTGAGGAAAAGGAGGATGGAGATGATGCTGTGATTGAATAAACAGCATAGAAAATAATCATGTGTAATAAAACATGCTCTTACCAGAGCACCTGGAGAATTCTTCTGCTTTACACAGAGTTTTCCTCATTTCCTATTTCTGTTTTCCTTCATGGTTATGGGTTTTCCACAGAAGTGGCATTACTAACACTATGCTTAAATCCTCTCAAGTTAGTCTGAAACCCAGAAGAGAGTGGCAATTTTTGCAAAACCATAAATTGAGCTTCTTAGAATTACTGAATTACTTTGTAAAGCATTTTATTACCAGCAGAGAAAGACTGCCCTGGCCAAGCTGTAGCCTGTGTTTAACAGGGTTCAGCCGTACTATGGGATTTTGCCAGCACTGGGGTCTGGGTGTTGAGATGAGATGAGATTAGGGCTACAGTGGGATGTTGCTTCAGATAACGCTTCCTTCAGCTAAACCAAGCATTTTTGTCACTTCATCTAATTGCTATTACTTTTTTTCTTATGCATCTCTCATTTCCCCTCTACTTGCATTTATTTTTTTATATCTTCCTGTGGTAAATTCGACCTAAGTCTCCTTTTATAACTTTTTTTTCTGGAAAGTCATTACATGTGCTTAATTCAGGCAATACTGTGAATACAACAATTTCACTGCTTCCTAGCAGCGACAGAAGGGCTTGAAACAGGCACGAGCAGTGCTGGGGATGGCAAGCAGGGGAATTTTGGCTGGTGCTGGGGGCTGATGGCCCAGGGGATTCGCAGTGCCCAAAAAGGGGCTTTTCCAAGGGCAGAAGCTGCCAACTGCCCACCCTCATCTCTTGTACTCCAGCACCAGCCACCCCAGGCAGCACTGCCACCTGATAAGCATCTTGTCTCTTTGGAAAGCAATATTTCCTGATTACTGGTGAGCTTCTAGTGGCACGGACAAATTTATTTTGGGAAAAAGAAATACAGCCTGGCATCCCACTCTTGAAAGGCTACTCACCTCACGCAAGGTTTCCATAACAGTAAGGTCAGGAAAGCAACACATCTCTTTGACAGGAAGATAGCACAATACATTTTCTGGCTCTATTACACCGTCTCCATGCAATCTGGACACGGCACTTCATGACTCGTTTGCCTCAGTTTCTCATTTATAAAAATGAAGACAGAAATCCTTCTCGCCTGTTTGGGCTCTGAGCTCCTGGGTACAGGCACAGGCTCAAATGAGGTTTTACAGCACACAGCCCAGCAGGAGCTATGTCTTACTAAAGGCGTTGTTCCATTTTAATACAAGCTGGAAACTTGTATTACTGAAATGCTATTTACATTTGTCATAGCACTAACATAGTTGTTAGAAATATCAGGTGAGACTATTAGTTACAAAATTTGCAACCAGCACCTTAATAACAATACAGATAAAAAGGGGGAGATGTTTAAATGTCTCCCAAGCACTTCAGGAGGAACTCTGATTCTGCTGCCCACGTGGTGCACTCTCACTCCCCCCCATTGCCAAAGCACTGGAATATGCTGGGATCACCACACAAACCCATATTTGTATTTCAGCTTAAAAAAATGGCTTTTTAAAAATAACCTGCAGTCTTAGGTACTTGCCATCATGAAAGCATGCTCGCAGGGGAAGGATCCCAAATTACTTGGCAGGTATGGCTAACACAGCCCAGGGAATTATTAGCAGCAGCAGATTGTCGTGAATGTGCAGAATTGAGCCGGAGACACAGTAACATATAAAATGTGTATGTACACACACACACAAAATGAGGGCATTTCAAAAGCCAATGCAACGGCAAAGCTTCTTCCAGTGCACAGGGAAGGGAATTGCTTTGTTTATTGCCATCAGTGCCCCTGTGAATCACAACCCATATCATTGGAGCAGATGAAAGGCCACAGCTTTAATTCCTCAGGAAAGTCCCATATCAGAACAGTCAAAATTTCAGACAAAGCAAAAATTCCAACAAATGAAAATATCTACTATATCAAAGTAACTTTTTAGGATATAGTCCCAGTGCTTCCTTTCAACCAAACACTTCATATCCCATGAAAGCACTTCAGCCTTATAAAAATGAAACATAATGATCATTTTACAAACATCATGATCAAATAAGCTTGTTCCCATAATTTTTTTGAGGCTGCTAAATCTCTATTTTCCATCATGAAGGCTGTAGTGTTCTGTCACTTGTCAAATTCTGCATCACAGAAGTATTTTAAAACAAAACCCATCTTGCCTTTCCTGCACTCCTTTTCTCTCTTAATCAGTAAAGGAAATAATCAAATTGGTGAGAAAGGCCTGGCCTTGAGTAATAGTTCCAGTATGTCCATACCAGGGGTAAAAAAATCAGGGTAAAATTTTGTGTTAAAGCATCCGTTCAAACCACAGAGAGATAAGACCTGGGATAGGCACTTGGGATAGACAGGTCCATACATTTTGGAGACTAAATGCTGAAATCACACAGAAGGAAGTGCTGTCTTACGAGAGGCTTGTGGGATTTGGATACTAGGAAGAAATTCTTTACTTGAGGGTGGTGAGGCACTGGAACAGGTAGTTCAGAGAAGCTGTGGATGCCCTCCCGGCTGTGTTCAAGGGCAGGTTGGATGGAGCTCTGCGTAATCTGGTCTAGTTAAAGGTGCCCCTGCCCATGGCAGGGGGTTGGAATGAGATGTTTAAGGTCCCTCCCAACCCAAACCATGCTATAATTCTATGATTTATCCAGGATCCCCTGGGAAGCTGGTGCATAACCAGCAGGTTCATTAACACCAACCTAAGTTACTGAATAGCCCTTATTGGTTCACTTCTATTATTTTTTTTTTCCCCAGGACATGGCTTTATTCTGTGAGATGAAGTCTCCAGATCCACAGGCTGGAAAGTCACATCACTATGGCTGGGAGGACATGGGCATAATTATAATCTGGGCCATCTCTGGTGGGAAATGTGTCATGTGTGTCTGTTTTCTTAGGGGGGATAGCACTTTCTGCTGTCCTATTTGAACATGAAATAACAAGAAATCCAGAGGATCCAAAGCCTGTAAGGGAAATTACAGTCAGGGTACAGGGAAGCTAGCTCAGGTCTTGAGAGTTCTTTTTCACAAAGCTACTGAGCTCAACTAAACATGAAAAAAAATCTTGGAGATGATGCTGCCTACATATGCCATAAACAGATGTAGAGTTGGATTTGGTCCACATAGCATGAACATTTAAAACTCAGTAGAGGCAGGATATGCAAACAAAGAGGGAAGCTTTGTGTATTCACTCATACATTGACTTATAAAACTCAAGCTGATGGGTCATAAAAATATTTGAAGATGTTTACATGACAATTTCACTTTGCTTGCAGCAGTTTCAGTAGCATATTCTCCCAATAGGCTGTACTATTAAGACAACCTTTTTTCACAATGAGCTGCAAAGTGCCCAATTCTAGAAGATCTAGACTGGTTACACAGTATGAGAAGGCTTCATAATTACTGCTCGCTGGTGCTTTCTACAAAGAGTAAGCAACAACTTAATACATGCTCTGGCCATAACAGTAAATAGGATGGCTTAGCCAGTGTTTCCCACCTACATGTCTTCACCCTGTGACAATCAAGCAGCAGAAGAAGAGTACTTGCTACTGCCACAGCCCTTCTTTCCTCCTCAGGAGTCCCTGTAAAGGCACTGCAGTTTCTCAGAGAAGACAAAAGCTGTGCAACTAAGCATGAATCAAAAAGACCATTTTGAGAAAAATCCCAGTTTCTCATTTTCTGTTTCATTCCGAAAATGAATGAAGAATCAGAAATGTGAATTTTCCCTAGGATAGATACTTTTAGAAAATCCCCCTTTGGAGAGCACCATGGGGAATGTGCCACACCCCAGGTACCATGAGCTTGTGGGGATCATGGCAGAGAGCAGGTGGCAGCTCAGCCCTCGAGGGGGCTTGGAAGCCAAGGAGCTCACAACCCGTGAGTCAGGTGGACAGAGGCCATGGGGGCCTGGGATGTGTGCAGCTCCACAACCCCAGCAACGGGAAGGCAGCCTGGGGAGGTCAGCAAGCCTCCTGGCAGCCTTTCAGTGATCCCAGGAGTTTGCCAGGGGCTACCCATTTTGTCAGGCTTCAGCAACGTGGGGTGGGCATGTTTCCAGACCAGAGCTCTTGTCCTCCAGAACCAGCCTTTCGTAAACAGAACCCCTCTCCCAGAGCCCTTCTCTGAGACTCAGGCCCACAAACGCCCCACTGTATTCACCACTTGTCTGGCCTTTCTGCATCATCTTCTGAGCTTTTCCTCATGCTGGAAAGGGGAGCATTTCCGAGGGGCTCAGTGAGAGCCCAGGAACATGTCACAGCAGCCATGGCTGCTCCCTTGGACTGCCCTGCCCTGGGCAACCCGAGCAAGAGCCTCGTGTGCCACACTGAACGGCCCAGGTTTCATAGGGCCTTCCATCAGCTTTGCAAACTCCAGTAAAAGCAAACATTCCCAAAATGCACATCTCATCTACATTGAAAAATCTAAAATGAAGCCTCCAGGACGGCAGCAGTGCCAGCAGCATTCGTATCACTAGATACAATCCTGACTATTCCTACAATTAATGAACTGGGAAAATTACAGGTAAAATAAAAATGACTGTGTGAAAAAGACCTTGAAAGACATGAAACAGACAATGAGCTTTTTCTACTTTTTATTTCTCTTTCCCTCCCTTCCCTCACTTACAGCTTTATGCATAATTGTTTGGTCAGTTTGTTCTTCCCTGAAACTTTTACTGAAATGGATTAGGTAAACCATGCTCTGAAACAGATTGAAAATGGAAAATATGTAAATATATAGCATATAACTTATAAAACTGTATATATATGTGTGTGGGTGGGTGCTGGAATAAAAAAGCGACTGTTACTTGCTGGTAGAACAACATATCAACAACTGTTGGAGCTGACTTGAAGGTTAAATATTAGGAAGGAATCCAATTTCTCTTGTCTATTCAGCTCAGCGGTGTGTTAGATTGCGGTTGGAGTGTGCTTATGGAGTGTGGGATATGAAGTAGGCTAATCAATCCCTGCTGCTTCATTCTCAGGTTCTTCTTATATCAGGTCCCTGCCCTCAGGCAGCCTTCAGCTTTCCAAAAGCCAATTCCATACAAATAAAAATTGCGACCTGCAGCTAGAGGGTGAAGCTGAGTTTCCCCCTTGTGATTAATCTCTTCTTGGGTGGCTTTCAGAAAAAAAAAAAAAAAAAAAAGGAGGGAAAAAAAAAGGAAAGGGGAAGGGAAAAAAAAAAGGAAAGAGAAAAACCATGCATGCTGCAGCCCTGTGAAAGAGTTTTCCTATTGAATGAGCCCAGTGCTCTGGAGCCAGCTTATCAAATGAAAGAATTCATTTTTTTTAACAGTGCCTCGTGTTGACATTGAGAAAATGAGCTATCAAACACTATGATTAAACTTCAGCTGCCATAATTGTCGTCCGAACAACTGCATGGTGGAACTGAAAAGCATTTTTTTTTAACCAGCTCTATATGGTTCACCAGTAATACTCAGTTTAAAAGGTTGTTGCTGCTAGCAAGAGAAACAAGGCTTGAAATTAACTTTTTCCAATCCATAGACAAAATTAAACATAGGTATTTGAGTCACACAAACAACAGGTAAATCAGATGTGCTTTAAATTTCGTTTTTAGTCATTTAATCTGCTGAGGGGTAGCTCCAGGGTATTAAAATATCTGAACATTTTCTTGTTTCACTGCATCTGACTGGATAGGTCCTGCCTTTTATTTTGAGAAAGCAGACAGACAGACAAAAAGAAGCACAAAGAAGGGTGACTTAAATACTCAATTTGGTTCAAGAGGGGGTAGATGGAAGGGAATCTAAGATTTGTGGAATGTTTTCCCTTCAACTTAAAGATTTAATATGAGCAGGGGACAGTCTAAACCACAATTGCCGCACGGCATGCAATTATTGCTCGGTCTCCTTTTTGGCCTGGACAAGCGCGTTCATTCACTCGAGGCTTACAGGGATACTAAGTATTTTATATTACTGAGTATTCTATATTAATTCTCAGCAATGTTTTAAAATACATCCTAAAGAGACTGTGACTCCTCAAGGAGCCTGGAGAAGTTTTTCAGAGAGGGCTGAATGGTTAAAGGCAGGATACCTCAGGAAGGTGACGCCCCCGGTGACAGCAGCCCTCCGTGATTTTTTGGGAAATCAGCTGCTGCACAATTCAAATCTCTCCTTGCAGGGGGCTGGAACCCGGGATGCGGATGAGGCTGAGGATCCGGCCAGCGGCGGGAAGGAAGAGCTCGCATCCCCATCGGGGCTGCATCCCTGTAAGCAGCGGTGCCACCGCTAGATGTCCGCCCCGGCCCCGCGGGGACCGTCCTGCCCTCGGCATCGCCCTCCGCTCGCTCCTCCTCCCCTCGGGTTCATATCGCATCACTTTTTGAACGGAGACCTTGGTTGCCCCCCCTCCCCCCCGTTCCCACCCCATTGTACCAACTCAAGCAGGTATTTTTGCGAAGTCAATTATATAACCTGATCGTTTCTCTGTTTCCTGAACATATGGGAAAAACATTTTGAAATAACAATAATATTTTCATAATTTTTAGAGCCTTGCAGACTCTGAGCTTTACTTTAGTCCTTTCCAAGAGTAAAACTGATAACGTCGAGGACTTGTTGAGGATACTCAGGGGCTGAGACTCTTGCTTGTAAACCGATTTCATGATGTGAATAGAGCAGCTGGAGGAGCAGTGAGGTGCAAGATGACTTAGGCATGGGTAAGAGTTAGGAGCTGAGCTGCAGAGATGGGAACAGCTTCCAGAAAAACAAGCTAAGGAACAGATTGGATGCTGTTGATGAAAAATAACACAGGTCTGCAAAGCTAGGTAATGGCAGATGCTCCACAGAATAATAAAAATAATAATAAAAATAAAAATAAAAAGAATTTGCAGGTGTAAAACTAGGAAAACTGAAGTCACTCGGACCTGTTACTTCCATAACACTTTCAACAGCTTATTTATCAGCCTAGTTCTGGATTGTTCCCACCTGCTGGACTGCACACACTAAGTTATTATTGTAGGGTTGCTTATACATGCTGGGCTGCATTCCCATGCTTGATATTTGTAGGGTCACTCAGACATGCTGTCTGGATCATGACTATTTTCAAGCACCCTGGGCTGCTGGAAAGGATTCATTTATCCAAAGCAACAGCAAAGGCATTTGTGTCAGAAACAAAGATATGAAAAAGGTACTCTAAGCCAAATTCTGGGCCAAGCTGCAGAAGCACTGGGCAACATATTATTCACTCATCATAAGCTTTGCAATATGAGAATGGCAAAGTTATAATCAATTAAGAAAACAGAGTCTGACACTGCAATACTCTTAGCTTAAGGAAACCAAATAAAAGATCACAGCTTGTTCAAAAGGCTTATTTTGAAATCCCAGTATAAATAAGAGGTATAAACACACACATCGTTTCAGCTAGGTTTTGGGTGAACTGTCGGATCTATTTGCTGCTGTGCAGGAAGCTAAATTAGCTTTTAAGACGAGTCTTTCATAAAAAGCCTTGGAATTCTCTCTTATTTCTCATTCCCTATATTTGAAATATTTTGATTTAAAGTATCCAGTCTGTTGTTCCTGTAATAAACTTAACATCTGCAAAGAGATGAACCTAATATGGTCACTTTTAGTTGAGGACACAATTTTTATCCTGCTCTCAGGAAATGTTATTGAGTACCAGTGCAAGTGAATTCCAGGCAGTATTGGAGACAGGACAAACACAGTGCAACTGCAGGGTTGTTTTGGCTTTAGGTTGCTCTTTGACTAGAAAGAAAATGTGAAGTTTGGACTACGTGGTGAAGAGAAAGGGAACTCCTGGTGCCTCCACTTGGAAACTGTTCCTGACAACATCAGCCTGCCAGGCTTTTCTCTAGGTGATAGAAGTGCTGGGCTTTAACTCGCACGCATTGTGCTAAAACAGCAATAAAACTGCGACAAACTGACAAAAGCAGGTCAATACACAGCTCAGGCTGACACCACTTTTTCAGCCCATATTGGTCGATTACCGATCAAATTCCAGGTACAGGAGAGAGGGAGTGGAAGAAAAAGGCAGCACTGAGACACATCAAGATATGGCAATCACAGCTCCCTTAGAGACACACCAGCTCCACCTCTTCTGCTCTGGTTTTTTGGCAGCCCTCACCCTGTGCCCATAATCTCCCCAGGGACTGGTTAGACTGAGGGCTATTAAGATATTCCCATGTACATCAGTGCCTGAGGATCTCTCACATGTGGGGTTGCTTTTCCTTGCCATCCTTTCCCACAATCCCAAAGGAAGGCAAACACTCACACCACACAGTGTCTCTGGTTTTAAGCTGCCATATTCACCCACTGATACTTCTTTTTTCACTGTGTTCAAACTTCAGTTAAATTAATACTTTACAGTAAAAAACAGAGCTAATCATATCATTGCTGCATGAGAATAGCTGTGACTGACAACCTTTCTGAAAACACAAGCCCATGACTCAGTGCACACAACACGATTTGAGAAGGGCAGAATGAAAATTGCCTGGAAAATAACACCAAAGCAAAAAAGGAAAAATAATACACAGGATAAGAGTATAAGAGGCAAAAAGCCCTCTTAGCCCCCATATATTATCTACTCTCCCACTACAAGTTGTTCAGAGGAAAGAAGGATGTTGCATCCTCACATTCAGATTTAACTATATTCCTATGCATTTTTACTTTTAATGCAAGTTTTTTGCCTCACATTTGCTGTGTTGCCTACAGAGAAATTACTTGTATTCATAAAGTATCTTTTCTCCTTTTGCATTATCAGAATCAACTGTCTGTCATGGCCCTATGAGCTCCCCTTTCTCAAAAGTGTAAGAGTGAGGGCTGGATCTTGGCATTCAGGACCAGCCTTGGATCATTGAGTCCACTCTGAGTATTGTAGGGTTAACATCACATAACTTCTTTCATAAATGTACTTTCTGATAGGGAAACATGTTGCACAATATGGCTGCTGCTATAAAGTAATAACAAATAAATGCAGAGTCTTTTGCCTTTTTAAGGGAAAAATATAACAAAAGTTAAACAACTCCTCTCAATTAAACAATGACTAAAACCCATAGTAGCTTCCTTCATCCAAGCCCAAGGCAAAGCTCAGAAAAGTAGCTTGCTTAATCCAAGGGACAAGAATTACTTATCCTTCCTTCCCTGACTCATGCAAGCAACTCAATCATCAAACCTCTTCCTTTTACAATGAATTAGGTTGGGGATGGTTGTGGGAAATAAACCTTTACACTGCTCAACCTGATTTCTGTACCAAGTATCTGTACTGGCAGCAACAATGGTAAAAAAACAGGGCTAACTTGTTTCACACCAAGCTTTCAGTGGTGCTTATGCTGATGTTCCTACCACAATATCAAGCAGAATTAACCTCATCTTATGAAGAAAAGAGGTTATTAGCACTTATATTTTCTTCTAACCCATTCAGGAAAGCTGAAGCAGACAAAGTCACCATCCTAATGAAAGAGTCCAAGGTCTGGGAGAGATAGTCTGCGAAATACCTCAAATAAAATAGATGGAAAATTCTCAAAAAGGCAATTCAGGCTGCTTGCTGTCACCAGGGACTTCTGGAACTCCAGAAGCTGGGCACAGAGTGAGTAACCAACAGGTGAATCCTTCCAGAGAAAGTAGAGACATGGATGGAGACATCGAGAGCCAGGCATACAATTTGTTCAGCAATATTTACTCTCCAAGTTCTGGGAATGAATTGTGATTACAAATAGTCCTTTCAATGCTACTTGGCAGGTACAAATGTAAGGTGAGTCAGTTTTTATCTCATATCTGAACAAATAGCTGAACCAGAAAAAAGTACTAAAGACACAGGCCCAAGCACTCTGACAGTGTGTGTAATTGCATCTGTATTGAGTTTTACAGAATTCCACCTATTTACATGAGCTGTGTGTAAATGTGCTTCTCCAAGTGGTTTTCCATGGTAAGGAGCCTATTAGGTTTTCATTATAATTGAAGTTGGTAGCATTGCCAGCTCTTAATGCTGCCTGACATTTCCCAGCAATTCCAGTTGCTTTAAATTTTGCCAAATATTACCAGTTCAGGGTGAAATTGCTATCCTGGATATGTACCATCACTTTGATGAAATTGTCACCAAACCCATGTGCCCCTTCCAAGGATGAAAATAAAGAAAAATATACTGCTTGGCCTTTGTTCAATACATATATATACACTTCTGACCCCCCCAGTACGTTTCTGTTTGGTTTCTACCACCTAATAGCAGTGTTACACTCTTTCCACTACAGAAATTTTGCAATTTAGCAGAAGGAGAAAAGGAGGGGATGTCCCACCGCTAAGATGGTGGGCCTTGCTGCCCACTGAAGGGGATTATGTATTGATCTGCTCCTTATCAATTCTCCTCACACTGGAAGGAGTCTGTGCCTTATCTTTCCAGTTGGACTGGATTCCCTCTCATTTGATCACTGGAGGGAAACCTAGACATGGCCAAGGGGTGGGACAAGAACACCTGGTCCTGGTTTGTTGAGGACTGTGCAGTAAGGCACATCTCAACAGGAGCAGGGTGTCAGGTTAGGGCTCTTAGCATACTATTTATCACCAATGGTTCACTAAGATGTGTTAACTGACAGAAATTAAAACATATCTCTTAAAAGATCCTTGTGATTAGTTCTGTTATTAGGTAGGAGCAATCCCTTAGTTTTGCAAAAATGTTCTACAGTTCTAATGTGTTGACTTCGTTTTCAAGGGGGAAGGATAAAAATAGACAGTCTGCTAAAACAGATTTTATAATAAACTATTATTCTATCAAGTAATTGGAGAGATTATTATTAGAGATGATGATTACTTTGCAATTCTATCTAGAGAAATTATTATCAAGGCTTGTCAGCCTGCTTGATGGTATTGCATTTGTACCCTTTTTTGGGAACCTCCCAGTATAATGGCTGTTTCAAGTCCAGAGGAAGGTAGGCAGATGTGTGCCTTGTTAGCCACAAAAGTCTGACTGCCTTTTTAATTTGGACCAGATCATCGACGATGTAAATTGACACCGCTCCAGTGATGCAAAGTTTCAGGAAGATTTTAAGAAGTGCCAGTTCCTGTCCCTTCATCCCAGTGGGGCTGTGCTTACATCCATTGCAGATGTGGAGATTTGCTTTGGAACATGCATGAAATATCACTTGCTGGAAATAGTTCCCTTTCACTTGGGGCATTTGGGGGGAAAAAAAAAGTATTCAAAACCCTCAAAAGGTAAAAGAAAACAGAAGGGTTGAAGAAAATTTACTTAATTCAGTGGTGTTAAACAAAGTGATAAAAGAAAACTTCAAATAGGCTTGAGCGGAATTTATAAATAGGTAAATAAAAGATAAATGCATTGAACAAGGTATATTTAACACAATAATCTGAAATTTCCTGAAGACTTTATGAGTTTGGAGCCACTAAAACTGCACCAAGCACAGGAGACACAATCAGAATCAGAACTGGCACATAGCTCAAAATCATTTGAATTCTCTCTTTCACTTACATTAGCTATAAAAACAGTAAACAGTCAATGGGATGTAAGTACAGTCAGGCAACATCAATGGGGATCAGCCAAGGCTGGGTCATACAGTATACTGAGAAGAGAGCTTGACCTTTGGAATTGAAATACAGGCATTTTAAGCTCCAGTGGAATGTATCAAAATGGCCTTTTTCAACTTAAATGCATAAAAGGTCAAGGGGAGGTCATATTTAGCTTTGGGTTCATCAGCACAGAGCATATCCCAGCCCTTCCTTTATTCATTCTCATCTTAAAAAAAGCGTTTTCAAACCTCTCTGGTATGGCATAAATATTCATTCTCCAGGGCCAGATTTTCAGTTGGTGTAAAACAGGATAACCACATTGAAATAATGAACCTCTGCCAATTTATGCCATCTCAGAATCTGGCCATCCTGTTCACATTCTTTTAAGATACAGAAAAGGCAATTTTGAAACTTTTCCTGGAGCAAATGCTTCCAACAATAATGATGCATATTGAAATTTGAGACTTTGACATTTAAATTGTCTGGGGTTTTCTTTGAAAGGCATGGCAGGAGGCATCCTCCAGAAGAGCCAAGGAGAGAGTAAATACTGCAACAATCTACTTTACTGCTGCTCTATGTGTTCGCCCTTCAATAGCAGTTTTATGTCTTTTTCAATATTCCCACAATTCTCTTTAGATGGGAAAGAACTTTTCTGTTCCCTTATAAATTGCTTTGAAAATGGAGAAGGACAAAAAACCAAAAGGGCCACTCATGAATGTCACTGGCACATGAGCAGAGCAAGAGACTCAGTAGATGCAGCAGGACTGTACATCCATTGCAGGGCACCATCCTGCCTCTTGTACCAAATCAATTAATTACACAGGCACTGGATGAATGCAGGGGAACCATCCAAAGCCAAATGAGTGGCCATCTTAAAGAAACAAGCATCCACAGTTACCTAAGTTGAGTATCAGTCTTCTTCCTAAAGGAGGTATTTCACATCCTGCTCTCTTAGTGGTCTTAGTGCCTGAAGGTAATTTCCAATACATTGGTAAAAAAACCCCAAACATTCCTCTCACTTTTAGGATAGAAGTTCCATTTGAAGAAATAATATCAAACTTCTGCTACCCTGAATAACTATTTTTGTCCTAAAATGGATAATAATTAGCAGCTGTTCTTTCTTTTTATTTTCCTTCTGAAGTGTTCAGATGACACTATTCAACAATTTTCAGAGGCTCTTGGGAAAAACATGGGCCACCCCAGGTGGCATTGGTTTTCATCTGTCATTTCTTAGTCTTTATCCAATTTCACTTCTGTCCCTCAGCATGCAGGACAATGAACACAAAACAGTCAATATTGCTCCATATTGAGAGTCAATTCCAAGGAAGAGAATCTCATTTTATATTTTATTTGTCTGTAATATGCTTATCCTTAAATGAACATTTTAGACACAGATTCCAAATTATGCATTCATTGGAAAGATTAACTCTGATTAACAAATTCATGCTAAACAACTGTGTTTAATTGGATTTTTGTAAGTAGCTAAATGTGACTGCTTCTCAGTTCTTCTATGTGGAAAACAAAACAAAAACTAATTTTAAAATATTTAATGAGGAACAATCTCTGTGTTGCTGACCTATCTTCACTGGTGATGAACCCTTCCTCCCTGCATTCCCCTGCATGCAAAGTTCCCCTAATCTAGTCCTAATAATGGTTAAAGTTATCTGTCTAATCAAACTAATTAGCACTGGTGAACGGAGACATAATCATAATAGAAAGCAAATGCCAGTTTTACAAAATGAAAACGCCATATGTGCAGTAATTAGTGAACCACACGCACTTTTTATAAATCATATTTATTAGTTCGTAAACAAATCAAATCCTAAATGAAATGAACGTTAGCATTACTAAACACCAACGAATAAACAGATACAATGACTGGCCCTGCTGGGTGTGTTGTACAAGGGGCTGGGGAAGGGCACCCCCCTCTTCTCAAAGTTCCCTTAGAGGTGTTTATGGCTTTTTACAGAGTACTGTGTCCTCTTCTATAAGTCACAGCCTGGATATATTAGCTGACCTAGGGAAAGCTGCATTTTGATCATATGCGCTGATCTTGACTGGAAACCAGATGGTCATAAATTAGGATATTCAGGCTACATCCATGATGAAAAATGTAGTACTAATAAGTACTCTAATAATGTTCTACATGAGACCAGATTTCACCAGAAATTTAATGTGGATTTTGTCACCTTGCATAAATGATTATATAGTATAAACTACATTTAATGGCAACACCCAGCCAGCAGAGGCACACTTTCAGCTGCCTTCAGACTCCACATACAAAGAGCTCTTTTATACCTCAGACACTGAGCTTAAGTGCACAGTATTGGAGAGACACACGGCCCAGATACACACTGCTGCTTGGCCTGAACAATCCGACTCAATACTCACAGAAAAACTCAGTTAAAATTAAGAAGGTTTGTAATAAATACCACATATCATTAAGTATCTGATCACAGTTATCACAGCTCTCCTCTCCCACAAGAAATACTGGCAGCAGAAAAAAATGATGATCAAAGATATTTTTGGAGGTATAAAAGCTACTGCATTCCTCTAGCTATTAAGATAGTCTAACAGTTGAGACCTCTTTACATTAAGTGCTCTTCAGTTTAATAGATAGTGGATATTTCTAAGTTTTGGGAATAAACAAGCTTTCCTTTCTATATTTTGCCTTCACTCACTGTAGAATCTGGTCATTTGGATTCCTGAACCATTTAACTCTTAACATGAAGCCTTTGACTTCCACAGCTACTGCAGACCAGACCAGATCATGAACATTCCTATGTCTGCAGATACCCAGATTTGGGTCTGAGCTAGGTTGCATCCTCCTTTCCAAGGTGATCACATAATATGGTGAAGCAATGTTTAGGAATGGGCTGTGCACATTCTGCTCTGAGGTCATGGCACAATATGTTCTCAAATCCCCACCTTGTGAGGTGAGAAGACAGTGGGAACTTGGGAAGCAGAAGTACAAACCAACTTTTCTGTCAGTGGCAAGCCATACTATTCCCTTTGGTGCTCATTCTGAAAACATTAATTAGAGTGGGTATTTAATGTGACTCTCCTGTAGTTTGTACACAAAGAGCTCAAACTAATCTCACCCCGCCCCAGCAATTCCAATGTACTCTGTTACAATGTCTGAAACATTAACAGTGAATTAATTATAATTGTGCAGTGGCGCCTGGCCACTTTGCTTTCTGTTTAGTTTATCTTTATTTTAGACTAAAGAAAGCAACAATGAAAGAACAAGCACACAATAAAATCTGTGCAAGAGATAGAAAGCAGAGTATCCCCATCTTGGCTCCCCTCTTGGCCATACCCCCCATCTGGGCAGGAATCATGCTTTTTACATTTAAAAGTGCAGTGCAGAGAAAACCGACCCAAAACTGCAAGCATGCTGTGCATTTAAATTTGATCCCTTTTTTTGTTTGTTTATTTTCCTGTACTTCTTTGGATTGGACAGGAAGTTTAAGCATTGCAATAAAGAAACAAAGGCCATTTTCATTGTATATTTGGCCTGGCCAAGACTAAGAGGTAATACCAATATTGTGAAAAAGCCTGAGCAGGAAGGTTTTTTGCACAAAACAGCTGAAATGATTCCACACAATCATCTGAATAGTTGTGGATTTTCCAAAACCCAGTCTCACCAACCACGCAGGGTCCAAAATAGTCACCCAAGATTCTACAAAAAACCCATGAAATTGCCTTTAAAATTATTATATTTTAAAATAGTAGTAATACAACAGCTTTCTCACTTTAGTTTCTGTCATCTGAGCTTCTTGGGCACTTCTATTTATTCACACTTTCAAGTAAAGGCTTTAATGAAATCTCTTGTTTCCAAGGCCTGGAGATGTCCCTCAAATTCCATTAAGACCCTGGGATAAAAATTATCAAAGGCTGACCACTGCAAAATGCATGGACACCTCTCAGCTCGGATTGAGTCCAATGGTTGGCAGAAAGGCCATATGAGACAGCCTGAAGGTCCTCACACATTTTAGCAATCGGGGAGGGAATTGTACACTCTGATATCAGCAGGACCTAAGGATAGTCCTAGCTCGGTGGGAAGAACACTCTTTAAAAAACATTTTTCTGCCTTAGGGTGAGTTGAATCTGTTTGTCATGGAGCAGAGAGGAGGGAAAGGGAGGAAGACCTATGATATGCCAATGAAAAGGTGGTGTGGGGAACCTTTGTGAAGAAAGGAGAAACAAAGTCACTCATAAAAATACCCTGGGCTCCAGCCTGTCAAGCCCCTCCACGGCATTCAAATGCCTTCAGTCCTCTATTTTACTGCTTCAGATGAGTAGTTTTGGCCTCACCAGCGTGCAGAAGGCCTAAAGCAAGTTGAACTCCCAGTGGAAATGCAATATCAGGAAATATGACAGGACACCCAGCCAGCACTGTGATGGTTCAGCAGGACCGGTGCTGCTCCAGATGAAGTCCCAGGGGGATTGCTTGGTGAGTAACAGGAGCTAGCACAGGCGAGATACCTGATTCTGCAGCAGCCTGAGGAGAGACTACACGAGGCACTGAAAAGACCTCTGTAGATTTAAATAGACATTAACTCTTGGATTAACTAAATGGGGTTCATGGCTGCTTCGCATTAAAGCTGGTAGATATCAGTGATCTACCCCCAGCACTGTAAACAGCAAGACAGAGCTTTAATTTGCTTATTCTTTAAAGACTGGCCTTTTAGCAGTCTAATAAAGCAGAAGACTAATCTACACAGGATAAACCACAGTATGTTTTAAGTAATTACACTCCATGTTTAAACAGTCCTTACTGTAGGACGACAAGAACCAAAAAGATTAGTTCATGCTAAATATTTTTTTTAAGTAATGTTGTTTTCTCCTCCTAATTTGGTTTTCTTACAACAAACTTCGCCTTCACAATTATTCCCTTGATTACTGTAAGAGTGCCAACATAATTTAGTATTTGGGGCTGGTACACAGAGCCTGGCAAAAACCTGACTCAAGCAAGTTTCGCTGCAGATTGGAGATTCGGCTTACTGCACAGAAAGCACTTTTCTATATGAAAACTATTAAACTATATGAAGAGTAATTAAAAGCATCAATTAAGGATGTGAAATACAAATAATTTTATATTAGCCAGAAAACTTATTCTGACATACTAAAATGGGTGCTTAAAAGAAACTGCAATGTGGGCTGCCACTTATTCAGAGCTCTAAGATACTGCCAAGTTGTGTCTAAATGTATCATTTGATGCAGTATTTATAGGAAAATAATTTATTCTTACAATTTAAATTAGCGTAATACACTGTCACTATGCTCATTTGTATGAAGATACCCAGAAGTGCCACTGCTATGCTGGCAGTTATTTTTAATTCAGCAAACAACCTTGTCTTTTTATGCGTGCAAAGACACAACCCCACATATTCTATACTCCAGCTTTCCCGTGCCAGAGAAAATGGGCAACAATGCTGTGCCTTGCCCCCATGCTTTGTCACATTTTCCTGAAAGAATTAATTTTTACTATGAAATAGTAACCACTTAACTATATTTAACAGCTCTGTGGCAGAATTTTTTTGGTCTACATATTATTGTTTCACATTTTCTCAGGAAGAGTCACTGCAGAAGGTTAGATTCCTTCCTTTCAGCAGAGCTACGTTCAAAGAACATTAGAGATTCTTTGCACTGGTCTTTGGCACAATGCAACAAAGCAGTTACCCGTCATCTGACAAGGAACTTAAGAAGGTTATGAAGGAGATTTTTATGGAAAACAAGAGTTATAACAAATTTTGATTAATCTAACCTTGCTGTTAGTTGCTGCTATTCTCTAAAATCTGGTTCTGCATGTCAAGAGGTTACCTACTTATCACATTGCTGGCACCAACACAATCCCAGAAAGGAAGATGCACAAAAGAAAGTTCTGGATCACTTCATTCCAAAACAAGAATAACCTCTCTTAGCACGTGTGTAGAGCATTGGGAGACAAAGAGCTGCTGTTGGAAAAAGCAGGACACCAGTTGTGTTCTGGCACTCACCCTTTGCTAAGGTTCTACTCAACACAGTATGTTCTCTTTAGCTTGCCTTTGAAATAAAAAAACCTCAAAAAACCAAAGAATTCATGAAAAGAAAGAATTCTTAATGGCAGTGAAGCAGAATACTTTTTTTTTTTTTTGTGTGTGTGTGTGTGTGTGGTACCTTCCATCTGCACCAAAAGACAAAACAGCAATAGCCTGATACATGCACCAAAGAGAAAGGTTGCAATACAAAAAATGGCTGCACTGAAGGACTGCTCCTGCAACATATGGCATCACATCCATGGAATAGTACAAGGATTTATGATCAGCCCATGCAGAAAAGGGACAAGGCTGCTTTCCATAAAGTTGTTAACAGTTGATGTCTCTCAAGGTAAGCTTTTTGGGGCCTTGTGAACTAAGAAATTACTGAAAGAGGAAATATATATGAAGTATTCCCTCATCTTCATGAGGGAGAACAAATGCTGGGGACTGCGTAACTCACCTAGGGTGTTTAGTAACACAGAAGAAACGAAAAAGTAGTAACATCCCTGCATTTTAAGATAAATGTACAATTTTTCAAGTGCAAGGTTACACATAGCCCTGTGGTCCAATCTACAATTTCAGATGAGTGACAACAAACACATGCTGACAAGCCAGTTGGACAGTTTCAATTCAAATATACTGGAGCCTTTCCCTCTGCACCTATCTGTACTGGTAGGCACCTACTTATTCCTCATTTTTGCTACATGGAACATGCTTGCTTTGAAAAGCCTTTTTCTTACTTGCTGAGTTTAACCCTTTACAAGACCTGCTGTAGCTGTCCCCCAAGATGTTATTGAAAGAAAATGGAGCTATAAAAAAGGATAAAATCTCTTTGTCAGCTCATCAAAGGAACAAACCAAACTGTGAACCCAAGTCCTAATCTACCTTTACTCAAATCATGGTAGCAGCTGGCAAAGTCCTTATCTACTTCTATTGAAAATAACAATCAATTGTATTAAAATATATTTTAGAAACACACATGCTGGACCACCTAAAGAACAGCAGTCCCAGCTCATTTGTATTTTAAAGCAAGATTTGATGGTATATATTCCATCCAGAAAAGTAATATGTTAACCCACTCTGCCACCTAATCCCTAAGAGTCTCATTTTGATTGTACAAAAATAATTTAGGGAACCTAACAGTTTAAAACTGTCTTTTCTGGTGCCTAAGTGCTTCATTTTAATAGATATTAGCTGTTAAAGATACTCATTTTAACAATGACATTTACAGCTTTAACCAGTCTATCATTGAATACAGTGCATCACTTAGCAGGATAGCACTGTTTAAAAAATAATCTACCTTTTTTAATGCATATTGGAGTGTATTAGTTGATGTTGAATTAGGTCATTTTAACCCTTCAGCATTTTTCAGGAGCACGAATACATTTCAGACCCTTTTAGTTCAACATTGCACTAAAAGATTCTTCCACACAATCAGATTATTCACTTATGTCTCCCCTTCCATTTAAATTCCTTTCCATTATTTCCTTTCAATTAATTAAGCCTCACATCATTGCAAAACATTTAAGAGCTACCATTGCCCAGTTTGAAGTTGCAGGCCATATCCATTTGAGATGGATGGAATAACTCCCACTCTTTGAAGCAGGCCAAAGAGCTGGGCTTTTTCCTATCACAGAGAAGATTCCCATCAATTTTCCAGGGACTAGGACAAGACACAGATGACTGAACTGAAGCCACACACTGCCACATGACATCATAAACCTTGTGAGAGATCACAGATGTATAGATTCCTGTGTATCTGTAACCATAGCCACTTCTTTTGAAACAAAATCATGGGATGGCGGATGATGAAGAAAATCTCAACAGGTTGTATAAACAAGCAGTGGAAATCTAAGAAGCTGATTCCTCCTTTGTTGCTAAAGGCAGAAGATCTGCCATGTTAGACCAAACAGCAAATCCAATTAACACAGTATCCTCTCTCTCTCATGGCGGCCAGTTCTTAGGAAATGATACAAGAATTACGTTATGCCATCTCAGTTTCTTAAAACCAAAAATTTAAACACCTTTCTGAGCCAGACTTTGAATCCAGGTCAAGTACTTTTAGAAAAACCTGCAGCCTGTTCAGGCCTATCTCCAATACTGCTCAAAAGGGAAGGTTAGGATATGAAATGAGGGAATGGATCCCTGAGAGAGACAGTCTTGGCCCTACATGGAAACAAGTACTGACTGGAGCTTATGTCCTGACTCTGCAGCATCCATAGGGATAGTCGCTATGTCTCTGGGAGCACCTGGTGGAAGTTGTTGTGCTCCTGTGCAAGGCTGTGCCTCTCCATTTCACACTGAATTCTCGCAGGCAAGGGAGCTGTTGCTGTCCCCAGGGACAGAAGTCCAGCCCAGTGGGACACTCTGACGAGGCCAGGAGGTTGCTCCTGTACGAAAGCCCAAAGCCACCCCCACACTGACGTGGGCTGCTGTTGAGCTGCTGGCTGAGGCATCTCGCATGACTTCCAAGCAGTGGAACTTGCCACCATTTGCAGGCACTGTGGGGCAGCCATTTCCCAATAATGTGTCCATATGGGCCCGTCTGGAACAAGGGAGAGGCAGGATACAGGGCTGCACAGGCTCCGCCAGCTCCTGCTCACACCCCTTTGAGATGGGTGAGGGAAACTACAGAGCGCTCCTAAAACATGGCTATGCCACTAATTTATGCGGTGGAATAAATATTTTCTCTTCTGTTTTCTCTCTTAGCTTAATAATTCGGAAAATTCTCCTTGCTTTCCCAGCTGCTGCTGAGCAATAAGTAGCTATTTTTAGAGAGCTAATCACTGTGACTCCACAATATTTCTTGTGAGTAGTAAAAACTCATTTGCCCTTGCTTAATCTAAGGCAGTTTGCTGTGTAGATATTGTCAGGGCTCCCATTTTCCAGTGAGCATTACTTTGACTATATTGCCATTGAATTTCTCTGCCATTTTAGTTTTCCAGTATTGGGAATGCCCCAGACATTAGGTAAGGGAACATTCTTCCAGAGCTTCTTGTGGCTATTTTATTATTTGACGCTCTTTCTATATGGTCACATTCTGTAGATATTAAAGGCCGTGATGGTCAGATTTCACTGCATTGTTTGAGACTTGGGGGAAAGAAGCTCTCTGGATGGGGGGCATTCTTTGCAGATGTAAAATTTGCCAAAGGAGCCAAATATTCTTTAATATAGCATGTAATGTCTGAACTACCTTATGAAGAACACAGCACAAACAGTAATTTAAATACAGGTGTCCAAAAACTATTAGATTAATAGTTAAAACCAGTCTTCTATCATTGTGTCTAGCACATTGCATTCCTTCAGAGGTTATCACACCTTTGCAGAAGAGCAAAGACCACAGAATTATTCCTTAGTAACTAAAGGTTAATAAAGGCATTTTTCAGATACAGAATTAAAAAGAGATTAAAAAGTGATCTTCTTATCCTGAAAACGATGTTACACTGTGTACAAAATTCAGGTTTGTCACATGGGTACAAAAACATTTGAAAAGATAATTTATCAGGCCCAGTTCAGGAAAGAACGTCTTGTTATAGAAGCACATGCTTCCTTTTATTATTTGGTAAATCATCTCTGGTTTCCTGAATAGCAACAGATATAAGTGTCTGACGTAGTCTCCTGAATTAGAAATTCTAATGCTAATTAAGTTCAATTTATTTTGTCTAGGGCTACTTACCTGAAACAAGATACTGATGCATTTGCATACAACAAATGACAGTTTGAGCATCTGCAGAATAAAATGCTGGCCAGCTGAAGGATGCAATTAAGAAAAAAGAACTTAAGGATACTTTTCCTTTTAGTAGACCATGCAAAACTAAACAGGAAATGGGCTTAGATTTCCACCAGAAAGCTGAGTGGAACGCCAGCTAACACATCCATTACTATTCACAGGGTTTTAAAAAGCTGAGAGCTTTCTGCAAGAGAGGCTGGACAGTCATGGATGGAGCTGGATAAAAGAGGCAGGTAGTGTCCTCCTATGAAATGCTGAAGAGTTGCTCACAGGATCTACTGTTCCCTTTGTGAATAGGAATAAACCACCTGAATGGGTCATGTAGGATAACAACAAAGCTATGGACAGAAGAACACACAAACAAATGGAAAATTCAAACACTCTATGCAATGTACCATCAGAGAGTTCTGTGCATGTGTGTCTTTGTGAAAATATCATGTTTGAAGTTCTGATGAATCGATAAAAAATTTGTTGGGTAAATAAAACTGGGTTTAAATTATAAGAAGTTCATACTATCAAAAATAGCACATGCTAAAGAAGTGTCTGGGACATCACTCCAGGGGTATTAAACCATTGACAAATTGCCAGCTTTTGGGTTAATAACTAGGCTTGTTTTAGATACAGGGTGGGGTGGCGGGTTGCTGTCCTAAGGGGCTGATACCAGACAATGCACTTAGAATGTCCCTGTACTTCAGCAGAGCAAGGTATTCAAAGCAAAACACATCTAAGACTGACATCTCAGAGGGTTTCTGAAGTGTTTGCGTTCAGGCTATGCAATTTCCACCCATGTATGAGAGGGAATGTCCAGCGTGCACAGCTGACAAATGACACCCTCTTGACAGCCTGTAACGTGTCACAGAACAGAAGACTTAAGGTTAATATGAGACTGTGCAACTTCTACTTTGATTCCAGCCTGGGTTTTTGCAAGAGAAAGAAAACCAAAAAAGCTGACAACTGACCAAAAGGGATGTCCATATACCTCTACTAATGGAGCAGCAAGGCGACAGGCCAGTTCATCCATCTAGCCAGCAAGCTTGAAATCTCAACCTTACCGACAATGATTTGGGGTCAGCCACTCTGTGTGTTTCCTCTTGTCCCTTGCCTACTTAGGTAACAAGACATTAACACAAAAATTCCCCAAACTGCTGGGTTTTTTTATCAAACAGCATGAACAAAAGGAGTCTATGTGATTCTCTCCCAAAAATCAACTAATAACGTAGTGACTTCACTTCCTTTCATGGGGATTTCTTTCACAGGAAGCAAGAGCCACTTGAGTCACTCAGCTATAGGAATGTATCTCACTCTTGCTTGGACCACTTTCTACTAAAACCACACCAAAGCTCTTTTTTTTTTAAACATTATCTGACAGTGAAACCAGGACTGCCTTCCACCACAGCCCTTCATCTGGAAAACTTTTTGGCGCCATGACCTTGTAACAGACTTTCCGTGAGCATCAGCCAGGTCTGTGTGAATCTGCAGCTCAGATTTCCAACTTCCTCTACATTAGCACACACAGCCCTGTTGATTTGTGTCCCTCCAGTTATGACACTGAGGTTGCTAATGTGGTCATTCCTGTAGAACTCATATCCGATTAGCCGAAAGAACAGATGTGCTGCTCCTAAAATTTGCATTCCCCATTTCCACCTGTGAGGATAATGCCAGCAGCTTGCCGATTACTCGTGGAGATTTGGCTTCTACTCCAGACCCAGATCTTTCTACAAGAGATACGTTTAACCAATCAGTAGTGCACTCTGCAAAAATGCAACTAAACTGAAGTTGAAGAAAACATCTGTCTCTGATGTGCGCCACTGTGATGCTTTATGTCAGTTTGCATCAGTCAAGCTTGCAGTTTAACTCTGTTTCAGGGTTTTTTTACATGCATCAAAAGGTTTGTCATTTTTCTGTGATTTAGGTAAAGGTAGGTTAGGTAATAAAATTCTGTGGGCTGGCAAGCACTGAAGCAAACCCCAGCTTTTAGCTTTATGTTCCCAGATGCCTACATTTCCAGTGGGTAGTCTGTCATATGTCTAAAGAAAATGAATGCTAATGAAATAGAAAGTGGTGAAAAGCTGTTATAATGGCAGAAAGTTTCTCAGCTAATAGAACAGATTCTGATAGAGGCAATTGATAGAGGTTTCCCAGAGCTCTAAAAAAATAATTACTTAAATATTTATATGAGCAAAGAGTGGAGAACTGAGGGTGGAAAAGGGGCATCCATTTGCAAGTCTGCTCTAGAAGGGATATTCTGGAGGCTACCTAATGCATGCTCTCACTGCCCTTTGAGTTCCAGGGGAAAACTCTTCCTCTATTCCCTAGCTCAGAAACCAGCTTGCTGCTGAGACACACTTCTGTATTACGTTAGGGACAGAGTAATGGATTTTGAACTATGTCTCTTCAATGGAAATCCTTCTTTCCCCCCAGCTGGAAGGCAAAAGTATTATGTCTGCTTCAGCCCAGAACTGTCATCGCATAGGAACTGACCCCAGACTTTTCAGAAAATTCATAGAGTCCATCAGCTTTTTTTTTCTTAAAATGTCACATTCTTCCACTCTTAAACATTTCACTAAATGCAGGAGCCACAGGGGGCAACACATTGGCCTTGGCAAAGCCAAGACAGGATTAAAACCCTAGAGCCTATTCAAATCAACAGAACTATTTCCATTACACTAAGGGGATGGCAATGGGGAGGGAAAATTGCAGTTATTTTGCCAGTGCTTTTCCAAATGATTTTTTTTTTAATTGAAAACTTGAAAATCTGACTCATTTTCATAACTGACATACACATGAGCATATGGTTAAGAGAGAGTCAACTTTCCAATCAACCCTGCAGGTCTCCAGAGGTCTGCCACCTTCAGCCAGTAGTTTTTGGAGGATGATGTTTCATTAGTGGATCAAATCCAGACTTGAACTTGAATCCAGCTGGCACACACAAGGCCCTCAAGCTGACAAGCTGTTCCTTGGAGCGTTAGCAATTCTTTCCTCTCCTGCCCTAGCTTTAAAGCCAAGCATTGGCAGTATGATGGACTGTTTCACCATTGTATTTCACAGTGATGCTGTAACACCCACATTTCTGAACGGGAACGCATGGAGCTCCAGGAAATTCTGCATCAAAACTCAGCCTGAGCAGAAATTGATAAGCATTTTCATGAGTGAGTCAGGCCCCCTTGTCCTCAGATATGGTACCCTATTCCAGCTGACCCCCTCCCCCCCCCCCGCCGCCCCAGTGTAGCTTAGGGGCCTGGCTGAATCCCTCTCCCCTCCCCTGCAAACACCAGCTCTGACTCTTTTCTCAGCTCCTTGACCAGTTTCATTCTGGAAAGCCACTGTGATCTGGTACCAAAGTTCACATGCAGATACTGCCCCAGGCTGCCAATAGCTGTGACCTTCCTCCCTTCCCACCCACTGCTCAAGTGCTCATTAATGGCTAAGCAGATCTTATCACAGAATCACAGAATAAGCAGACCTGGAAGGGACTCACAAGGATCATGGAGTCCAACTCCTGTCACTGCACAGGACACCCCAAGAGTCACACCATGTATCCCAGAGCACTGTCCAAACCCTTCTTGAGCTCTGTCAGGCTGGTGCTGTGACCACTGCCCTGGGGAGCTGTTCCAGTGCCCAACCACCCTCTGGGTGAAGAACCTTTATGCTCAGGAGAGAGAGAAGTCTTACTTCATTGCTTGTGAAGCTCCACACCACTCACTACATTCAGTGAAGAATAAAACAGACTAAAGAAAAAAAAGTCTATTTTTGTCCACACATTTGGTTTACAAACCACAGAAGTCCTTGCTTTTAGGTAAAACAACATATACATTGCTATATAAAGGAGCAGGCAGTGATGGCCTGTCCTCAAGGTGCCACACTCTGTGTGCGTCAATCACAAAGAAGAGCTTATTCTAACAGAAAGTGACCCCTTGAATGCCTGCAGGGTTTTTTTGCCTTAAAATGATAGCACTTCCTGCACACTGGTAACTAAAATGCTGGACTAGAACTGAGATTCAGTTTCTGGTGATAATTGTCCAGTGCCAACTGCCTTTGAGGTCAGCATCTGCCTTCACACTCAAAAAGCAATTCACACAAACACTGGATTGCTCACTGGTAGTGAAGAAGCATTTCATGAACTTTCAAAGTAAAGACAAGAGCTTCAGGGTTTCAGTCTGGGTTCAAAATTTATGATGTTTTCTGTGCATCACAGTGCAAGGGTGTGTAAGCCAGTCTTAATGGAAAAGCTTTGGTGGCATTCTAGTTAGCTTTGATTTAAAGCTTAATTTAGGCCCTGAAAAGGGTTAGTGCATCTTTACAGCCATCTTGTAATTCTCCAAGAGTCCTGCCACGAAGTTAGCCAAGCCCACATTTCAACACGGCAGGGTCACTTTCAGATCAAAGAGGTACTCAGACAACTACCAAAATCCGCTGAGAAAAGTCTTACATCTTGTCCAAAAACCTTCCCAAAATGGAGGCAGGTCATTCATGTTATTATTCAAGTGCATTCAAAGGAGGTGTAATGAAATAACATATGTTGTATATACATACATATATATAGTCACTCATGGTGTTAAATGAAAACTGAAATTCTAGGCTGGAAGTGGATCTAACTAAATATTTAAAACTTAATATTAGATCTGAGAGAATAATTGGCAGCAAATAATTCACCCATGAATTTAGCTTCTTTTTCAGCTTGTGAAGTGTCTGCATACAGATTGCCATTTCCTTAGATTTGATCGTTACTTTAAATGAGTCTCAGTTTTATAGTGTAATTCTTTCCCTGCGTAGGTCGATGGAGAGGAGTCTCCAGTGCTTTCCTGACACTTTGCATCCAAAGCCTGATCTGTAGATGTACTGCTCTGACCCACAGCTTGATGTGCGTGGCCTGTTTGAAAATCTGAGCCTGCCAGTGCAGCACTTCATTTTTACAAGCAGTGGTGTGGGTGAAAGCTGATCACTAAAGTACCAGGAAAAAGCAAATAATAAGCAGAAAGTGTAGCAGAAAGGTGCTCACTTTTAAATATTAGCAGATCCTTAACAATAGCAGAAAGGGCTGAAGAGGGTTTTTTGCCTCTCCTTAGTATAAGCACCTCCAACAATAAGTCTTAGTTAGTTCAAGGTAGAAGATATAGTTTACTGGAATCAATACCAAAACCCAAGTACTTCTGCAGCTGGGATGGAGAAAGCCCACATACCAGGGCAGGCTGGGGGCCAAAGGGATAGAAATCAATGCACTTTTCAGAAAAATTAGCTGAAGGCCTGGTGGACAGCCCTCAGAGAGGAGTGAGCAGTGTCCCTTGCAGCCAACACAGCTGGTGGCCCACAGGGCTGCACTTGCAGCCAGCTGTGCACTGGCCTGTGTCTGCAGGGATGCAGCCAGCAGGACCAGGGAGGTGATGACTCCCCTCCCTCAGTACTGATAAGGCTGTTCCTGGAGTGTGGTGTTCAGTCCTGGGCTCCCCTGCACAAAAAATAAGACACTAACATAATGGAGCAAGCGAAGCAGAGGCCACCAGGATGACTGGAGAGCTGGGAAAACATAAAGTGAGGAGCAGCTGAAGCAATTGGGTTTGCTCACTTCAGAGAAAGTGAAACAGATGTTATTTCTCTACTGCAACCTAAAAAGATGGTAAAAAAAATGGAGTCAGACTTCTTGGAACTGCACAGCGATGAGACAAGGGACTATGGACACAAGCTACAGCTTGGGAAAATCCAGTTGGATATTCGGAAAAGCTTTGTCCCTGTCAAGGAGAAAACCACAGGAGCAGGTGGTGCAGAGGTGCTGTGGAGTGTGTGTCCTTGGGGACAGTGAAAACCCCACTGGAAAACCTGCTCTCACCAGACATGCTCTGCATAGGGGGGAAGACTGTATGACCTTTAGGGGACCCTTCCAACCTCTGCACTTCTGTGATTCCCTGATACTCCAATAAATATTTTTCCAGTCCTTGGAGCAAGTCCAAAATATTTTTACACTCCCAATCTGTATTTCTGTAAGAATGTAAAGATTTTTATAGCAATTTCTGCCGATGAAGAGATTTGGAATATTAAAATCCACCCCTACAGAGCTAGATTAGTGGCAAAATGAAGGCAACAAAACTAAAGGTACAAAATTCCTTAATGGTCGGGCTCTCTGTGAGCATATCTCAGCTCAGCACGACTGACTCACGGTCACCCTGATTTACACCAGCAGAGAGCTCTGCATTGAATCTTAAGGCTGCATAAATGAATGCGTTTCACAGTTAACACAACCTCATATATAGTGCAGTTGATTTAAAGACATCTAAAAAGTGCTTTCTTTCTCACTGTTGTACCATAGTAGGAACCTATGTGCACCTCCTGTGATCTCTGACTCGCAATATTATTGTGTCTGACGTGGAATTATTGGGTACAGAAACAAACCTCTGCTTTTAATGACCAAAAGTCATGCAAGAGGATGCTGGATTTGAAAGCCAGCAGAAAAGCCCTAGGCTGTTTGAGAATCCAGATTCAAATTATTTGGTTATCTCGAGTCCTCTTAGATATCTATAAATATCTACACTCCACGGGGCGCTCATGCAATTTCTGATGGTTTACCAGACTGAAGCCACCTCCTCAACTGTAGGTTAGAGTTGTAACTCCTTGATATCGATGAAAAGGCAAGGGACTTAGTTATGAAGGTCATTTTTCAACTGAACAGTTAACTGGAGGGCACCACAAAATGAGTTTAGCTCTCTTTTGTCTCACAAATTTTGCAATCAAATAATATAAACTTGAACAAAGCCATTAAGGAGACCTCTTTTTGCTGGATGCTATGGAAAAAAATTAACTAACTTCATAAGGTAAAAAATTAGAACATTTTCATTAACACAAAATGTTCTTTTTAATTAGGATTTTGCAGGCTAAGTCTCCTAATGAATGAAGAAATGGAACTTCAAAATGATTTGAATTACTTATTTTTTTTTCTCTCACTGAGAAGAACAAATGTAACTTCTTGCAAAATATATTCAGTTTCTAATTGGAGACTTTCTAATTAACCATTTCATGGCTGGACTTTTCATCAGCCTGTAAAACTGCATTGCTGTGAGACGGCTGCTCTCCTAAATAACCCTCAAGGGTTCTGAGTGCTTTAAGAACACAGCCAGTGCAAACTGCGCTGAGACACATGTGGTGGGCAGAGCCACAGGCAATTTTCTCCCACAGAAAATGGGTCCAAAACTCCTGCAGGGGATATTGGTTTTAAGGAAACAGTGACTGGGCACAGACGCTAATGAATATAGGGACACATTTATTGGGGACACCCATGTAAGCACAGCGCTCCACAACACCACTGGGCGTGCTGGGGCAGCGCCTGATGCTGCTGTGGCGTGGCTGCTTTGTCAGAAGAGTCCTGGGCCCACACTCCAGAAGGTGCCAAGGAGACAAAAGAGAGCTTTTACAGGGATGAGAAGGAAGGCAGCAGCCACAGAGCCAACACACGCTGGCTGTGCCACGTGACAGGGTCCTGCCTGATGCCACTTGAGCAGGAGTAACGTGACAGACCATGAGCAAACACGAAGCAAATCAGCCCAGTTGAACAGTTCACATCTGGGCACAGCTGGTAGGACCTGGCCACAGCAGAGAAAGCACGGAGGGTGCCATCAGAGCTGGTGCCCACCTCTCCAAACACTTGGCAGCTGCAAAAGTCTCTGCACTGGAGCTAGGCCGAGCAGACCATTCCATAGGTGTGGCACAGCACTGCACCAGCCCACGCTGCTGACACCAGAGATGCGTTTGGTGCCACCACCTGCAGCACCTTCCCCAGTACTTTCAGCCCCAAGGATCTCAAGCAAGTCTCTCTGCCCATGATACATCCATACCCAGTGGGCTGATTTCCAAGGAAATGCGACTCAACAGACACTGATAGGAAACCTCACCCTGAAATGCCAACAGAAAAACATCAGCCATGAGTCTTCAGTGAACGGAAGGAAGCTGTCTAAAGCTGGCAGACTTGGTAGATCATGGTGCAATAGGGATGAGGCGCTGCTTTTGACCTACTGGTCTGGCTCCCTTGTTGTAGCACCTTCAGAAACCTTTTACACGGGCTAATAGAACCACATTACTACCTGCTGTGCCAGAACTGGCTATAAAACCAGTTGCCAGACAGCATCATTAATCAGAGAAGTGCACTTGATCCACAGAGATAGGAAGCTTGAGCAGATGGACTAAGACAGACAGAACATTGTGATGTAAAAGATAGGTCAAAGCAAAGTTGTGGGAAAGGGCCTGAACATTTGCAGGATTAGTAAAGTCAGGGTTTTTTTTCCAAAAGAAAACGTTAGGAAGCAGTAAAAGAATAATGTGCAATCAATTATAAATGTAATACATGGGTAGCTGCTTGCTGCTGTTCACTGCTTATAGACTTCAGCCTGACTACTCTCTTGGGTTTCTAACTCTTACTGTGGTTTTTTCTATTCATTAGAACCTCAATGGTAGCTCTCTAGCTCAAGATACGGAGAAGCCTAGGGTTTTAAGAGTAGGATGATACCTCCATTAATGCCTATCAAAACACAAATGAGGTCTGTTAATTCTTTTTGTTCTTTGGTGAGAAATGACCAGGTCTGTTTGCTCTAAGTGTGGAAACATCCGCTTGTGCTCAGCAAAGGGGTGTGAGTGGTGAGAAGGCAGTGACCCTTCCTAAATGAGTCATCCTAGGCACAGTATATGAGAGGGAGCAAAAAAAAACCCTCAAAAGTATTTTAATAAACAGAATACTGGAAAGCAAAGGTAGAGAGAAGGCAAAGGTTAAGATAAAACAGAGGTTTTGGTCAGATGTCTTAATCTATTTACACAGCAGGAGGCTTTCAACAAACTGCATTGCAAGATTAGAAATGAATTAGCACGTTCTGAAAACACACATTGAAGTTCAGGAACAGAGAGCAAACACCACACACATCATTTGTACCAAGTACCCAGCACTAAAAGCAAAATCTAAATGTTATTTGATGTCATGGTGGCCACACACTATAATAGGACAGAATAGAATAGTTCCAGTCGGTAGGGGCCTACAATGACCATCTGGTCCCACTATCCCTATACAGCACAGTAAGACATGAAGTTGTGGGATAGGAAGGCCTATACAGGGTCTGTCTGAAACAGAAGACACAGATGTCTTAAAATTGTGTAAAAATTATCAAATTGGTACAATGAAGCAGATCTTAAAGAACTTCAGAAAATGCTTTAGCACATTGGAATTATTTAAGGATATATTATACTGACTAATATTCAGGTAAGAATACATGCACATGTGTAAGAGTTCATTAGACAATTAGAGAATATGTTAAATATGGAAGATAAAGTCAGATCACATTCAGTGTTTGCAGATACCATCTGTTTAACTTAGAGTTCAATTACTTAAATAAGTGACAGGAGATTCAGCTCTGGAAGACAGTAATGCTGAGTGCAGTCCCAGAAAAAAACAATCACTCTACTTTCTTGTAGACTAGAAGACTGGGCAAATCCTAATGCTAGAATTAAATTTAGAAAAAAATATCTGCAGGTATTTTTCAGGTTTTTTTGGATACCCACTGTTTTACATGATCAGCTTCAGACAGCAGCAAATGAGACACTCTTTCATGTGGGGCACTGTGGATGTGATCCTGTTACCCCGGACAAGACCTTTTTCATCTATTTGTCTTGTGCCATCCTTAGGCCAGGGAGAGATACACGAGACAGACTTGGGAGAGGTTTTGCCCCATTCTTTTTGCAACACAAAGATATATATTTATGAACAGCTGACCTCAGGCAAGGAGAATCTGCCCCACACATGCAGAACTTGGCAGCTCTGGGGGGCTGGAAAGCCAAATGTAGGAATACAAGGCACCAGTCTTACACTGTAGGTGCTCCTGTGTGCCAAGGGGTATTTCTCTCTTTTTCTTTCATTATGTCTTTTGTTTCCTTTTGTGCATGTGCTGAAGGCTGGTTGCTTTTCAAAAAATACAAACCCCTCTTCCCAGAGAGCACACAACCCGTACCACAGTGCAGCACAGTGCTGGCTGCAGAACCCTTTTTGTATTCCTTGTGCACTGGGCAGGGATTTTTTCATTTCATGCATCATCCATAACTTGCCGCAGCAATTCCAAAAATCTCTACCACGCTCACATGAATACGAATAATTTAAATTCACATTTTTGCTTTTGGAAATTTATCATCATAGAAGTCGGGCTCATAAAGCAAATGTATTTCTGAAATTTCTCACAGAATAATCAAGTGATGGCACTGCCCAACAAAACAGCTCAAACTCGTTGGTATCATACAGGCATTTTGAGCTATGACTCCGTCTCACAAGGTCAGCTACTGACACAAATCTGTCACCAGCATTAGTGTTCACTCTACTGATTTTTCTTTGATGCTTCTTTATTTAGGCTAATTTAGTAAGTAATTTTAAAAAAGGGGGCTGTTGCTCAGAGTAGAGGTAGGAGTCCTTTCTCTGCCAATGGCCAGTAGCAAAGGTTTTGGACATGAAATGTTGCTGTTGACATCTATTGAAGAGGTGACCTTGAGTGGGTGTTACTCCTCAGCCCCCAGTAGAGTCCTCTGGGTTTTGGCCAAAGGACAAAATATTGCCTTTCTGAAGCATAATTGTGAATCCAGGTGTTTAGGCCTCCCTGACACCAGAGAAATTATTAGCTTTCAGAAAAAGCAAAGCAAATTATACCTGCCACAAGCAATGAGTCCAACAGTTTCTCAATTTTAAATGCATTGGCCTTTGAGAACCAAACATCCCTCTCATTTCCTACCATGGGACCATGTCAAGGCCCCACAGTTGCCCCTGACCCTACAACTGCCCCACGGCACAGGGGCTGTGCAAAGAGACTTAGGTCTCTCTTTGGCACTATAAAATATTTTTTGTGACTAGGATGACTCCCTTTCTCATCATCTGTATCTATATTACAACCAAGCACCAAGTCAACCAAGCACTTTCCACACCCAACAACGCTTACAGGAAAAAAAGGGAGAAGCCAGAATAGAGAGGAAGGGAAGAAATAGATTGTAATGCTTTTTCTGTTGAGCCCACACCTGGCAGAGGGCCTGCTTGGGATTCCAGAAGCTGGGCACACAAGTTCCCCAAAAGATGCTAAAAAAGTCTGCCCATACAGTTAAACCAATCTTGTAATTACACACAGAGTATTTAAAAAAACCGACCTAAATTTTTCATTCAAACAACAAAGTCTCCATTGGAAACAAAAGATATGCACTTCTAAGATTTTCAGGAAGACAGGCAACATTAGGACCTACCCAAATGAAAACTTAAATCAAGAGTGAACCCTGTTACTTCTTTCTTCAATTCTAGAATGAAAAAAATCGGATGTTTTTCCCAACACCAACCTGCTGATGGAAGTGGTGTGGTATCCCTGGGTACAATTCCAGCTGCTACGTGTTGTGGGTTTTTGTGGCCCCAAAGGAGTTTGTCACAAAGCACATTGGAACTCCTGCCGGCCAGGCACCAAGGCTGCCTGCTGCCTCGAGGAGTTTTATCTAAAAATAGAAGCCGCTTAAGAAAAATGACCACTTCTTTAGAAGAACAGTCAGTTTCTCTCTGAATCAATTTAAGCCCGGGCACATCAATGAGATAGAGCTTGACCTAAAGAGCTCCAAAGAAATCAAGACCTAAGGTAAAGGTGTGCCAGTAATATGGAAGATAAGGAGACTATGGGCCTGATCCAAAGGCCACTAGGTCAGTGGCAAGCTTTAATGTTGATGTAAATGGGCTTCGGAACAGGCCATGCTAGAGAAAAGAGCACTCCTTATTATAAAAATAAGCAGCCATTAGAAATGGACTAGAAGTCGCAGGAATTTTTTTGCAGACAAAACTTCCCTCCTTTTTTCTCATCACCTCAGCAAAGCATTGGGCCATTTGGCTCCATAAAGGAGCAGGCACCAGTTGCCACCTTATCCCAGTGAGCACCCAAAGGTCAGATGCACATGGGTACCTTGTGCCCAAACTGTTTCTGAAGCTAAAGCATAGTTGGACACTGGTCCAGCTGTGCTTGCTGCATCTTTAGGTGTTTCATTAACATAGCTGGGCATCCAGTCAGCTGCACTGCCCACCTGAACTATTGTATACATCCAATTTGCATGAGTGACTGCAGGAATCCATTCTCACTCACAGGGTGCAGAGAGAGACGAGCTGGGTAGTGATAGAAAACATTAAACTTTCACCCACCCTACCCCACTCCACAGCTACTGTTTGCCAGTGAGTGCAAAGCCACTTTTGACTCAGGTATAATCCTCATGAAGTGGAGAGAGAATGCAAATGTTTGGTGATAGGCAGAAAATACACCCATAATTCTCACCCTCTCTGGCCCGTGCTGAATATTCCTCACTGAAGCTGTTAAACTGATAAGGTTATTCACTGACAAGATATGAAAGAGCAAATGCTCTGTAATTGAATATCATATGCCTCTCCACAAATAAAAATAACACAAGTCTCTCAGAGATAAAATAAAGTATGTAATAAGAGAGTATTGTTAAACTGTGCTAAAACAATGAGGAGAGAGGGAATATGCAACTCACCCAGTTGGCTGCAATATAATTGGCTCGTTAGGGAAAAGTGCACGCATGGACACATGAAAGGAACAGGAGATCACAAAACACTGTGACCCACAGAACAGCGTGGACTTTGAGCACAGCTCACTGACAGTGGTGTCCAAATGAGGGAGCTGCTGATGGGACAGAAAGTATTTGGGAGGCTTGAAAATGAGTGCACATACCTATCTCCACATGGCCCCTACTGACTTCCCTGTGCCAGCCAAGAGACTCCATTCCTCTGTGACCCTGGCAGGAGCCATGTCTAGCCATGAGAAAGCTGCGCTGTGCTCTCTGACTCGGGAGCTGCCAGTTTGCCTCAAAGTATCAGACAGGCATTATATTGATTACTGCTTGATATTTGCAGGTCTACAAAATGTCCAAGGAGACACAGGAAAGTTTAGAGACTTTTAATTTGTGGTACCAAAGCTTTTCTGATGGTCCCAGAAGATTACACATTTATGAACAAGGGCAGCAACTATAAAAGCTTATTGTTTGCACTCAGCCAAACTTCATGGATTTTTTAAGTATGACAAAAGAGAAAATGAGTTACACAGATTTTCAATAACTTGAACACCAATCTCTGCTGCCCAAAGGGAATTACTCCAGTGTTCTTTCTTTGTCTACCTTGGCCTGGCTTTAAGGGTTTATCCTTGTAAACGACATCAGTAGTTACAGTTAACAGGCCCAAATGAAGCTGTGGGGCTGAGATCCCTCTTGTCCTGATGTGCCAGATGCTCCAGGGAGAAGACTAAAGATAGCAAGAGGAACTTTGTCAAGGTAGGCTCCGTGCAGACGATAGGAGCAAGCGGTGTGCAGAGCCCTTCCCTTCACTTCAATGACACATCAGAGGTGCCAGGAGGATTCTCTCATCAGAGGGCAATGGCACGAAGTGAGATTAAGGTAGCAAACCCATTTTGCTTTTATGTGTTCAGCTAAAGAGCAAGGTCAAAGACATAAGGTATTAAAACTTTTAATTAAGTGACAGTGGAATTATTTGCTTGCTTCTGGATTACATTGATGCAATACAGGCTGAAAGCTGCTATTTGACATTTCCCTTGATTTCTGCTCCGCTTTGATGGGGTTACACAGTAAATTGTTTTCAGGTACAGACTTGCCATAGCCACTGAGAGGCATGCAGGATGCTCCTAAAATCTTCCTCACTTTCTGTTTTACTGAACTGGCAGAAAGGCACTAGAGCCATGAAAAAAGAAAGCATTACTGCAATACAAACTAGCATGGCTACCGAAAAGTAAATTGCAAACTGGGGGGAGGGATAAGGCAAGTACAGATATTTTCGTTGAAAACAATGGGTCGTAGAATGAACAGTCCCTATTCAATGGACATCAAGTAGAACCTTTTTTGGCAATACTGATACAGGCACAAGTACATCAGGTGGCTCTGGATGGCTGGATTGGTCCATGGCATACAGCTCTAGTAGCATGCAGCATTCAAATATATGGGGTGGAGCAGAAGCAGACCCCATAGTCAGGAAACAGAGCATAAAATGCATGGCCATGGGAAGAGTCTAACCAAGATGTAATTTAGAAAAAAATAGGAGTAGTGTTTTGCTTTCTGAGCTCTCTACTTTATTTTTATTTGTTTTTATGCTCCTGTAAGTAAAATCAACAACTTCTTTTTCCCCAATAAACTGAAATTTTGCAGACCATTAATCCATAATATGGACAAAAGGCTTCGTGTGCTTGTGAAACAAAATGAAAAATGGTCAGTCTGGTTCTTCCAGGAAAAACTGATACTTCACATGAGCAGTAAAGATTTTCCAACAAGCAGCAGCACACACGTTTCAGTGCAGACCCACAGTGAGTAGAGGGTAATGGCTCTGAATATCATTTCTGTGCACTTAACTACCATTTAGTTAATGTTTATGCAGCATTTTGAAAATGTAAAGTGCTGTAAAGATGCCAAATGTTATTATTATTAATAATCCAAGTGATAAATATTACTCCAAATTCTCTACTTTATCCTTGTCCTTCATGTCAAAGGGGTGTTTGCACATATAATAAGCACAGCAATTCAGCAGGACACTCACAGTTTCCGTATTACTCAAGGTTCCTGAGTTTTACATGAAAAGGAATAAAGGATTAACTGGTTTCTCCCCATGTTTACTGAGTGTTACAAATCCCCCCCCCAATTAAGATGGAAGATTATGTTAAAATCCTGCTTTTAAAAATACTGGGTCAGAGCTATGCCACAACATTGAAAAGCCTATTTACAAAGGGACACAGGTCAACATGTTTTAATAAAACATGTTTTCCTTTCAATGAATGTAAAAGAGGGCACAGGAAAGGACTTAAAGCCAGCAAAATGTGGGTATCTGCAGTCTGCCCACTGCACCCTCCACTACAGCAGTATGGCCACTACTGGCTGTCCAGATCTAGAACATCCAAGCACCCAGACCTCCTTACATCATCACTTTGGCCCTCAGAGGAGGCCGCCAGCCACAGAGCCCGATGTCACAGAAAAAAATATCCCCTCGGTGATTTTCCCATTTTCCTTCACCAATTCCCCTTTATTTGCACCTGCAGCACCACGACAAAAGGTCAGACAGGAGCCACTCCACAAGTCATGGAGTTTCCAAGAACAAGTCCACCATGAGTGCTTGCCACTGCAGTAGATTGCTCTTACTGCACTAGACCTCAGCAGGGAAAATAATCCGTGAGCCAGGGCCTTTGGTCTCTCCTTTTATCCTCAGAAATGGACCTTCTGGCACTCTCAGAGAAGTGGCTGTTATTTCAAGGAGGTGATCAGTTTGTGAGGAAGTGATAAGGGAATTTTTGTTCCATATATTTTTCTCAGGTTTGGAATGGCCTCTGTGATTGCAACAGCTTCACCACTGAGGCTAAACATGAAGTTACCTCTCTGAATCAAACACCTGCCATTCCCTTTACTGGAAAACCAAAAGGACAAAGCAGATTTCTAAAAGACGGTCTTTTAAATATCTTTATTCAATTCCACAAACTGGATTTTCCAGAGTTCAGCTCCCATTCCACTGTTCTGTTGCAGTGGTTGGATGCTGAACTCTTGGATGCTTGGTCCAGACTTTGTGACTGGGGACACAGGCAGAGAACATGTGGCTCAATACACCCTTTGAAGGCTTTCTCCAAGACTTAAAAAAACTATCTTAGTTTTAAAAAAAAGGAAAATGAGGGAAAAAATCCCACAGAGACAGCCTGATCTTCTACTTTCTCACACTGGTATAAATCAAGAATAACCCCACGGACTTTGTAGGACTTGCACAAGTATAAAACTGCTAGAAATGAAAGGTTCACATTTCCTAACTGCAGCAGTTGGCTGGGTTTTCTTTAAATAGCTTCATTAATAAATACTTTGAAAGGAGAAAAAAAAAGTGCTCTTCCTCCCCCAATACTAATTGCTAGTGCTCAGATTTAATCTTCAGCATTTATTGTGCTTCACCAAATCCCTAATAATCACCCCAGAAGACTCCTTAACATTGTTGTATAATGGGAAACAAGGGCAGGGTATTACTTTTTCATGTACAAAGATGTTTCATCAGGAGGCCAGATTTCTTCTATGCAGCTAAAGTACATAGAGCCTGACACTTTTAATTTCTTCCGTAATTGTGTCACAAGAGGGGTTTATGTCACTGTGCCTCTTTGCTGAATTCCAAGAGGCTCAATGCTATTCCCATGGTCATTGCCTCCTGCCTCTACTTTAAAATAATGAAGATTTGGGCTGAAATAAATTTGAAGATATCAAATAAGGACCCCTTGAGTTCCAGGGAAAGAAAATAAAGCAGCTTTTATTAAACTTGTTATGAGACCTTTCATGACCACTATTCTCGCTGTTCTCTTTGCTCAAAGCCTTTAGAGAATGGTCTCACTTTAGCCTAAACTCAGCTCTTTCTCAGCTCTCTAAGCCTCTGTAAAATTGAAGGACATTCACTCCAACACACGTCTTTAATAACTCAGTATGATTTAAACTTTCAATCTGCATTCCTGATTTCTGTAATAATTGAAAGGAATGCATTAGCAGCAGAAAAAAAACCCCACTTTTGCTTCATAAACTTTACCTTCATTGCCTCAGATTTTCAGTAGTTCTCAATATGTAAGTTTAATGGCGTGACCCTAACAAGAAACGATCAGCAAATGAAACGAACCAGTGTGTAGCTGCTCCACACGGCTACAAGTGTCAGCTGTGGCCTGCCTGCCATTAATTTTATTGTAACTCATTTCTTCAGGTTGAGTACAGCACGATTTAATGTTCCCATTCTCCCATTCCTGTTCTGCATGACAAATTGTTTTAATAAACATAAACCGGGTAATAATAAAGTAATAATAAGCCTAGCACTCACCTTATATCACTGCAGTTAAATTCTCCCACAAGCCAGCGCTGGTTACAGTGACAATTACAGTCGGGCCAATCCGCAGCCAGGCAAGCACAATGGACAGATTTAATATCGTTTGTAAATATGATTAGTGTGCTGTCATGTTATTGCAGCCTGGTATTTACATTTCTCTCTGGGGTTATTCACTACACCAAATCAACATTAAATAGTGCTCCCTTCTCTTTCCCTTAAATCAAATATACCTTTCTTTGTGCTCCACTCAGAAGTTAATGAAGAAAATGGCATCGATTGTTAATATTCAGGGATCAATCAGTGCTTTACATACCCTTTTTTTTTAAACAGATGTATGTCTGTCTGTATAACCCTGAGAGATTTCTTTCGAAATTCATAATCTCCCTGCTTCCTCCTCCCCCTCCATACACACCCTTTAACATCGACGCTCGTCTGCTGACTCTCTTATGAAAAATGTTCAAATAATGAATGGCTGTTGTTTACAGAAGTAATTTCATGCTACATTTCCATTATTGCCTGGATTTGTTTAGCTTCTCAAGCTTCCCCATTTCCCTGCAATGAACTTTTAAGGAAATATAACCAGCTTTCACTGTTTATGCCATTATGTTTATAATAGAAGCCACTCTCATTTGTGACATATTGCAACACTTCATAACTGTGTGCAAATAAGCATCCTTAAACTTGTTAAGGTCAATTAATCATTGTACAAAAGCTTTTTTAGCCAGGACTTCCACCAGCATAAATCCAGCCGCGTAGCAGGGTAATGAAAGGGCTCTAGCGTGGACTCAGGTCCTACATGGCACAATTGTGTGCTTCAGATGTTAATAAAACTGCCTGCAGACGACACAGGTCTTTTTCTCCAAAGTTATTTGGCTCCTGTGGTCAGGCAGCACAGGTTGAATGCCTGCAGCCCAAATCAAGAACAGACAAAAATTTATAATGACTTCAACGACCAATTCCCACCAACCTAAAAAAATTTAAAGCCACTTTCTCCGCAGCGAAAGCAAGGAATCGAGCTGTAGGACATCCTGCTGAGCTTGGCCCCATGGCATTTCACCGGACAGTATTCGACACATGAAACACACCGCAACAAGTACCTATTTTCAGACATCACAGAGGACACCATCAAAGGAGAGAGCGCTGCTGTCAGCAGCCCTGGCTGCTCAGGCACGTGGATTGCCTGCCAGCGTGGAGCCCCAGCCTCCTCCTGCTGCTGCGTTAACTGCTCCAAGGGGAAGGGTCCCTGGGGGACAGCAGTGATGGCACCGCCCGCCTGAGAGCCGCCTGGACAAACACTGAGCATGAAAAGGGCCCTTCCTAATTAGCAGCAACCTTCTCCACGCAGCCATGGCACATGCAGACTCACTCTTGCCCTTCATGCGGTTAAGAAAAAGGAAATATTCATGTGGTTTATATTTATGCTTCCATTTTCAACAGAGGTTCTCATCTCCTGCACTTTTGACTGAATTAAGACCTATGTCTGAAATTTAAGACATGCCTTAATCAGACTCAATAGGTTTTCTGCATGCCCCAGGCTTACCAATGTCATGGTGCCTGGGTGTATGCAAAATAAGCCTGGTCTGTGTCATTGGGCTTGGACTGATGTGTAAAAACAATGACAATAAACCCTCACAACAGCCTCATTTAAACTACAATAGTAAAATTGGTGAAATACTTAATACTAATGGAGAAACAAAAAATACAGGATACCACTTTATGAGGGTGGCCACGTGCAGGCACATACTTTATGCATTCACTAGAATTTAACTTGCACTTACTTTTTCATGCAAATTCAAGTATAAAGAAACACCCCATATTAAAAATCTACCCCAATAAAGTCCGAAATGTGTGGCAAAGACCAATAACCAGGTACCTATAATAATTACAAAGCTCACTCACACCTTGTTGTTTACTGCCAGTTAACTTTCCCGTGCTACAAGTTTAAGGTAGAAGGGAAAAGAAATATGATTTAAAGAAAGCATTACAAGTCAGTCCAAGAGCTGTTTTGTGGGGGATGTAGATAATCTGGAGACCAAAGCAGGACATTTAAAGACCTATCTGTAGTTGTTGCTCTATTGAAAATGATAGATTTAAGCATTTGGTTCCTATGGTCACCCAGAGGGCATGGATCTGACTTACTGTGACTTGCTGATATTCTTTATTTAGAATAGTCAGATGTCACAGCAAAATATTTCTGCTAAAATGTGTATTTACTGCATTTTCCTTTCAAAGCTCAGCAAGGTGACAGCTGGAGAGGGGTGTCTGTGCATGTGTGGAAAAAAAAAGAGGGGGAAGAACTGGGGTGTTACTAAACACAAGATCACAGTACTCGAAACATCCTACTGAGATCAGAAGAATTGTGAAGCATACCGAGGTGGTACTCTAGCTATTCATTAACTGCCTGTATCAGCTGGCCCGGAGATTAGAGCTTAATGCAATGGTGAAGTAAGTGTCCATATCACAGTAGCCATGGAGGAATAGCGAGATGTAATGAAACTGAATAGCTAGCCATTGAAAGTTGAAAAATATATTGATTTTTCAGTGCTTGATCACCCAGGAGGCTTTATCAGGTATGAATACTTGGGAACCATCTGCTAACTCTGTAATGGTATTTTAGGATTTGTGACAGACTCCAGCAAAAATAAAACTGAGTGTTAGAAAATAACACAAAGTGAAACCTGCTTCTTTGCAATACATTCCACTGCTCCACATCTGCTTTTCTCATTCCTGCCTTTTAATTGTTCTCGAATTAGCTATAGCTAATGCATGAATACAAATTAAAATTGGTACACGGATTCAATTTCTCCCCACCTTTCACACCAAAGATAGCTCAGACATTTATAGCCACATTTATCTCGACATCAGCTTGCATTACATATGTGGTAAAGATCCCTCTCCTCCCAAAAGGAAGTCAGCAGGACCCCGGTTATTGTATTTAGCTATTGAACCTCCTTGTCAACATTTCTTAGCATTCATTTGTGTAAGTCAAAGAACAAAACCGAACAGGAACAGGCTTGGAGGCACAATATCTACATATTGTCTGATGTAAATAACACTCCTAGACATGATTGGCATTCTCCAAACAACAATCATTGTTATTGAAATGTGCCTCTATTCCCCTTGTTTTAATACTGAGAATGATTATGAAATCTCTTTGGGTACGATAAATCAGCTGAAAGATGTAATAACATGTTTCAGCTGTTGGAATGGATGTTTGATTACAGCTCTGAGGGTTTTTTCCTCATCTTGTTTCTAGTTTAATTCTTCAACCATTCTCTGATTTAACAAAAAATATATTCCACATATCAACAGCAAATACACATTCTTGTTTACAGTGTGGGTAACTGAGCAGGAATCAAGTATTTTAACAATGCTGGGAAAATATTTTTCTATTACAGTTTTGGTTAAAATAGCAAGCTAAGCTGTCATTTGAAATTGTATTTACTAAACACTTAACTTTAACACCTAAAGAAAAATAGAAAAGATAAAAAAGGGGGTGGGGAGGACAGAGAGAAAAGGAGACTTTGGTCAGACCATGTTTGATTTCCAGACACAGAGAGGAAAAATTCCACCTCTCCTCTCTGTTGCCTCCCTCCATGATTCTGCAAGCGTCTCTTCAAGTAAGTGGCAGCAGAATTAATTTGCCCCAAAATGGTGAAGTGTAAGTGGAGGAAAATTATTTCCCCCTGATTTTACACTGTAGTGGCAACACACAAAAGATGAAGGAAGTCAGACCGCACCACACAGCGGCAGCGAGAGCGAGGCAGCTGGACAGAGGCTTTTGAAGGATCTGAGAATCTGTGCAGCAAAGGCAGCGCAGCTTCTCCAGTTCACTCTCCCAGAAAAGATTCTGGCAAATAATGCCTTTCCCTTGAGTGTGTTTTGTGGAGGAGAAAAGGTGAAGAACAAAATAACTATGGGAAACAAAAAGATTAGTACGTGGGTGGTTTCCCTTTCCAATCAGCTTTCCTTCCCGTCCTGTGGGGCTGCCCCTGTGCTGATGAGCACACTATGGAGGCTGCAAGGACATACCTTGATGTTCTCCCAAAGTTTGCAGAGCCAAAGAGGCAACTACATTCAAGACTGGTGGTGGGAAAATTCAGAGAAATTTGGGGCTTCCCAAGGTCTTTAGAACAGCACAGTGATGTCTTGCCAACATTTCAACAAGAGGCTCCTGAGAGAATTCCCCCTTTGGCCTGCGATAAACTCAGTGCCCCAACCGTGCATTTGCTTGCCAAGAGGAGGGGCAAGGGATGAGAAAACCATTCAAGCATTTTCCTATTTAAATGAAAACACTTTCTCATCATTGTAATCAAGGAAAGAGGCTGTCCTACTGTGAGAGAAACCCTATACCACCCATTTGGGTGGAACCGCGCACACTCTATCTCCCTGCAGGAAAGAGAATAGCATTTGTACGGAAAAATCATGGTCTGGATCGCAAGACATCCACTCAGGATGGAGTAAGCAAGGTCTCAGGCATTTCTTCCAGGTGCCAGAAACACTTGAACCTAGGAAACAGTCAGGGATAGCTGTAAAGGGCAACTCTAAGGTAACATTCACACAAGCAGAGCTCCCCAGGGCGTGCTGGAATTGGACACACGCTGGCAACCCAGCTCCCACCTCCACGGCGACAGAGGGAGGTTTCCTATTCCTATTTCCCTTGCCTCCTTGGTTTATTGTGCAGCCTGCCTCTGCTCTTGGGATAGGCAGCCTTTTAAATTAGGACACACAACTCACTCTTCCCTAAAGACACCAGTGCAATGAAGAAAATATTTCTAACGTTCAATGGAATTATAGAATGCCTTAAAAAAGTTATTCATTGCTTAATTCACTCCCCTCTTTTTGACCTTTATTCAAGGGGAATACTGCCAACTGCACAAAATCCTGCCAACTCCAAGGAGCTTAATTGTGCAGATTACGGTCTGTTTGTAACACAGATTATTAAAGCACACTTGGACCCTTCACATCCCCACGTTTGATTCAGTAATAGGTTCTGCATTAGATAAAGGAGATTTGTTTTGATCCCCTCCTCGCAGATGCAGTGTGCCCTACACCTTTTGTATTCCTGACTCCATCATCCATGACCTCTTTGCATAAGTGGCAGAGCCACAATAGGCCGCTCCATACTGTAACTCCCAGCTCCCCAGTTTTGGGGGTGGAAAAAAGGCCAGAAAACATTCATTTTGTGGTTTATATGATAGTCTAAAAAAAGAAAAAATAAAAATTGCATCTCTTATTCTATAAAGAGCACATTTCTCTGAGAGATTCTGGCACTGTGTGGCACAAAAGCTAACCACGGCCATTTTTGAAAGCAGAGCACATGGTATTTTTTAAAAAGTGAAAATTGCCTTTTGAATTTCAGAGAATGAGGTGAAACACAGAATCAGAACAGAAAACTTACCCTCAAAATATATGAAATAATTTCCTTAGGTTCAATTTTTTTTCTCACTTTCTCAGGCTAAAAATTCAATGAGAAACTAATCTCCTCAACCCCCTCCCCAAAAAAAATTTTTTTTTTGAAGAAGTTAAAGCATTTTACTTGTCGCCTGTTACAAAAGCACAGAAATCACCTTGAATTTCTAGCTGTCATATGGTAATTACAAATCAATCCTCCCTGCCTCAGAACCAAGGCCTGCTCCACAGCCAGCCATCATCACTGCAGGGTCTAGGTGGGAAATGTCATGCTTTTACTTTGCATCTTCATTCCTCAGCTTCCTGTCCTTCAACAGTTGGACTCAATGACCTTAAAGCTCTTTTTCAATTTAAAAGTTTCTATGATTCTCAACATTATTATAATAAAAAAACCAAGTAGTTTTTCTTCAAACACTATCCTATATGTATTTTGGGAGGTTGCTGCTTACACTTCACGGTCCTTACAGCTACAGGGGAGGCGAGTGGAGACACCAGAGCTGTGGCCATTAATGGCAGTCAAGTATTCAGGACTGACTGGTAAAGAACAGAGGGGATTAACGCCAAGCACAACTCGCACACAGTGACTCTGCTGTGGCTTCTCTCCCCATTTACTCTCTTATGAAGAAGGTAGGAGGTGGCAACAGCTTTCCCTGGCATTAATGTGCTTTTAGTTGCTTGATAAAAGTATTTTCCTTCCATAATTGCTGCACAACACCAGACTAAAAGCGCAGAATACACTTTTAATTTGAACACACACTTGTAGCTGTGTGCCAATTCCTTGCTGCTGTACTGTTGATGAGCAGCTTTATGTGGAACAAATTGAAGAAAGCCACAAACTAATTTCCTAAATGTACTTTTTTTTTCTCCAATGGTAAGGAAATGATGAGTTTTAGATGAGAAAGAACATCTATCTGCAGCTCAATGAACTGCAAATGGAGAAAGTAAACTCTTGCAGCCTTCAGAAGTACTCTAGAGTGACACAAAAGTACTAACCTCTTCAAATTTTATGATGAAACTAAACGGAGTCAGCAAATTGAGAGGATGACAAGGACAGAGGAAGACCAAAACACACCTGAACTGCTGTGATAAATGGAAATAACAACTTCTTGTTTTAACAAAATAGTCCTGGTCCTGTGATGCATACCATAAGCTGGCATAGTACTTTTACTATACTTCAGCAAAAATTGTGTATAACTGGCAGCTCCCTACATGTCCAGTTCTTGATATCAATGCTACCTCTCATATTCCGCACAATCACAATTAATTCTCTTACTCTGCTTTACTTTTCTGCTATGAGCCACAAACTAACTCACACTGAGTATGCATTTAAGAAAATTAACTTCTACAGATTTTTATTTTCAGTCACAAAGAATGCTACAGTCATCTGAAAGCCCATGAAACTCTGCTTCTATAGAACCAGGATTGCCAGCATTTCTAAATTAGCTCCAGTGGAAGAACCTCAGTGCTGTGCAGATGGGTGGAAGGAACTCTCTAAGGTTATCTCATTTCAGGAGCTCTGTAAAGCAACTTGATAGTGTTGGTTTAATGCTCAAGTTTTACTGCCTACCTGTAAATGTAGATTTGGTGTAATAAAGTGTGTTTGCTGAATGCTCACAGTACTTGGGTAATTTTACAGCTGTGGAGCTGTGCATCCACATACCCTCAGTTAAACACGGATGTCATTTTCCAGAGGAATTCTCACCTTAGCTCAATGTCTTTAAATTTCAGTAGAACCTCACCTTTGCTCCTTTAGGTCAGCAGGTGCCTCTAGAACAGACCGCTTTGCCCATCATTCCCTCAATAGCTTCCTTGTGGAATTTCCTTGCTTTTAGCCACTCCTGCTGATCTACAGAACACTTAAGGGAGGTCTGTGCCTAGCAGTACAGGACACAGGATGCTGCTTTCTCCTCACTTCTGGCCTATAAGTTACTTCTAAACATGGGGGCAATGGCTTCAGCTGTTTTACTGGGTAGGTAACTGCTGTCTTAGAGTTCTTACACCACTGAATTATGAAAAAAGGGGCTTGTAGGAATAGAAATTAAAAGGACAGGATGGGTAAGTTGCATGAAAGAAATGATGGGGTAATACTGTCCTTCAAATAAAGATCCAGTCGAACTTGTCTGTTAAACTGTCTCCGGACACCAACAATGTGCAGACAAAGCCGGTGCCTGTTCTCTCGCAACGCTGTGTTGAGCCCGCTGAAAAACCAAGTTTAGGCCTCCACAAAATGTCATGTATCATGATGAGAACCTGGAAGAGAAAGGAATGCCCTTGAAAGGATGAAGCACCCATCATCCCTATGGGAACCCTTTCTGGAGAGGCAACCAATCTGATTTGAAAGCACTATGGGCCAAATGGACACCAGCTAAAGAGATCAGAACTGTTAGGAAATTATTTATTTGTGATATTTGGGGATGGTCGGAGCCTCATGAAGGTCTTGAAGCTCCAAACTTTGCTATGCACATCCTCTTACAAACTCACACTGCTGTGATTACTAGCAGTTACTGATTACTGCTACAATGAGCTGCCAGAGGGGTGGTGGAAAAGATAATAATCACTACCCTATGAAATCAAAATCAAGGATTTTAAGATAAGTGCCTGGAATTCAAAAATCATTGTCAGCAATAGAGTATTTTGCCAAGTTTTCTTGTAAGGAATCATAATTTGGTAGGATACTTCAAAAAGCATATTTCAAAGTGGAAGGAGTGAGTGTTAATCCCTGCCGATAGCAGAACAGTAATTTTCACTGTGTAAGTGATATGCCAGTAGCAAAAAGGTCTCTTACAGACAGACTTTCAAGGTGCCTCCATACTTCACATGTAAATAAACTTTTTCTTCAAATGTTCAATAGTGCTAATTTTGATTTGTTGTGAAAATTCTGGTTTAGTTGCCAGTTCATGAAAGCAGTCCAGAATTGCTCCTTTTTAAACAAGAATTTTAAGGATTCAGGCATAAGAAAAAGTATTTCTTATGTGAAACTAGATGATCATACAACTCCTACTCAGTCTGATAAAACCAGAAGACTGTAAAATACTGGGAAATACATAAAAACATTAGTTTTATTTTTCATTATTTCTTCTGAAATAATTTGGATCCCAATTCTACAAAAGAAGTTCTGCATTCTTATCTTTATTTATAAGGTTGCGTTTGCCTTATTGCTATGTAAGGAAGTGTAAAATGCTACAAATTAGAATGGTAATACTTTATAATAAAAATAGCGGTATAAATACTGAGAAATCAGACAGAAACCATTTTTTTCTCCTTCAGAATTTTTTTTTAGGTTCTATATTTTTCCAGCCCCAGATTTGCATAAAAACCACTTCAAAAAATCTTAAAAGTTAGAAAGTTACTCAAGTTGATCCAATATATTGTTTCAACAACTTTGGAAGATTTTGCTCCCATTTGACCACAATTTTACACATTTTCTAATCTTTTTTTGAGCGTAAAATCAGAAGATTTGGTACCAAAGTATATAAACATATGCCCAACATTTTCAAAAGCTTGAAACCATTTAAATAGAATGATTTCACAAAAATTAATCTACTTCCCAAAAATCCCACCAACTTGTAGGACAAACTACAGGATCTGGGAAAGCTGACCAGGTCAGCTACAACAGGAGATCACAGAGAGCAATTAAGACCCAGGAGAGATCCCTGAAGCAATTTGTAAATAAACATCCACGTGTTCAGTTTGTGTCCCTCACTACAAGAAAGACATTGAGGCACTGGAGGGAGTCCAAAAAAGAGCAATGAGGTTGGGGAAGGGTCTGGAGCACAAGTCTGATGAGGACCAGCTGAGGGAGCTGGGGGTGTTTACCCTGGAGAAAAGGAGGCTCAAAGAGAAATCATTCCATCCTAGCAATAGCCATGTTTAAACGCTGCTTGCAGCTAAGCCATAGCACCAAAACTTTAACAGTTTCTCAAAACTACATGATTTAGAAGCTATGCTATATTCCAAAACTTAGTGCCTTCCCTCTTCTGACTACTGACATCCCCATCATCACACTATACGTTTTTTGCTAACAGAAATAGGCTTCTACTCAATAAAACAAGCAGACACTATTCACAAGCTTCTTGCCGTACAGGTCAGCTACATGAAATTTATTACGAGACCTCAAATGTTTTGCAGAATGAGAAAAAAGTTATATGAAAAGTAACTCCCTAAAATACACAGCCTGTTTAAAACTTGGAGAGGTGTATACAAGAAATATGCACATGCACTTTGTATATACTGTGTGATTAGGTTTTCTTCTGATGCACAATTAGAAATATTCAGGAAAAAATGGCAAAAATTATTCAGTGGTATTTTCTACCACTTTTGACTACTTTTAGTTACATGTAATTCAGAAACAGAATTGTTGGCCCCTGAACTCTTGCATTAGTGTTTCTCCCCCTCTTTGTCTATGTTAAAATTACATCCAGATTTTTTCATAAGATGCATTTCCTATTTGTATGGGAAAAGTCCATCCCCCCAAGTATTTATGTTATGTAATTTGTGAACAAAGATTTAAATGTCTGAATGTTTTAAAGAAAATCTATTACATTACATTAAAAGGTTAGATTTGAAATCTTTCAGCATCTACCTCTTCTTTTGCATTTCTGTTTTAATTTCTGGCTGGATGTCTGTTGCAAGCCTATTAAAACTATTTGTCTACTTTTTGAGAAACTGCTTTCTGATTAATAAAGAACTTTTTCACCAGTCTTGCCCATTCAATCAATGTTTTCCTTATTTATGCACATCATTTCCTGTGCCTATAACTCAAATGGTTTTGCCCTACAGTTTGAGCTTCAGCATCCTCTGACAAAGACGGCTGCTGTTTCCAGCTGTGTCTAAATAAAATGGACTTCATTTGGATAGAAAAAATCCCTAATTGTTTAACTGCGAAATTTCTCAAGATGAGGTATGTGCATTCTAGAAGCACTGGAAGGTGGGGTTTATTACGTGCATTCGCAGCATCTCTCTCTCTTATCCTGGTAGGCTTGGCTCTGCAGTGAGGCACCACAGAGGCAGTTTCAGCTCATTTGGGAGAAGTCAGAGTGGCCACACTGGATGCTGTCTTCCTTGGATGGCCCAGACCAGGATCAGTTCTCTTCCTGATCATTGTTGTACCTCACTCAATAAGGTAAGGCCTTATGAAGGTCTTGTTTCTAAAGGACACAGCACCTAACATAATAATGGAGAGAAAACCCAGAGATACAGAAAGTCACTGTGCCCCACTGCAGAGGCCAGTGGGAAAAGAGAGCAAGCTCTTCACCTACCACGTCTCCAGGTGCCCAAGGCACTTCTCATTTTGATTAGCCAAGTCCACGCACAACTGAGAAAGCTGGAGTGTTATTGCTCTAATTATTCTGTTCCTTTTCTTTCCCTTTTCCTGCCTCCCTCACCCCTGGGCTCTTTAAAGAAAGACTCCCAGGAGCTTCCATTCAAGTGGACTGAAAACAGTGTCAGTGGGGGCTGACTTCTGCGGCACAGGTTGTTGTCACCAGTGACCTATTCATCAGCACCAGCCTGGCTTTGTCTTCTGCTCCACTAAACAAACTGATGGCAGGCTCAGTTCTGCTGCAGAAATATTGAGAATTGCATCAAGCACAAAGGGAGCAGGCAGCAGGGTTGAAACATTTAGTGGAAATAGGGGAGCTGGTCAATAAAAGGGGATGGAGACTGGATCAAAAGGGGATGACTTACAATGGGACATGGGCTAAAAAGGGGTGTGCCCTATCCTGCAGGTCAAAAATGACAAAACATTGTGGTCCTGAAGCTGTCACCTTCTGCACAGGAGGGAGGGATCTGGGAGCAAGAAGAAATGCAAAGCTAGCAACTCAATATATAGGAAATGTACAAAGGGAAAAAAAAGCATAAAGGGCCAAATTCTAGGGTGCTTGAAACAAGTTGAGACAACTGATCTCAATGAACAAAACAGAATAAATCTTTAGAGGAGGTATTGGAAAGAAAGAGAAACAAAAGTATGATAAGGAAGAGTGAGATTTTGGCTTAGGGGTTCATCTCAGGCTTGGCACAGCTGGTTCCATTTCAAGATTCTGCCATATATTTCCTGTTGGACCAGAAGTGAGGCATTGAATCTCTGCAATTCACTCCCCATCAGTGAAGAAATACTTAAGGAAAGGATATGACGCATATTTTGTCTGTAGGGCCCCCTAAGTTCAGCCATATTAATGTAAAAGTAAAATAGTTTGTTGAAATGGAAAGATGGAAGAAAATTCTGTATTTTGAATTTTTCTATTTTGGAGGCATTTAAATGGATCGCATTTACTCTTAAATAAGTTTTCAAAGCATTAAACTTCCATTCACACCTTTCTATCATTTTCTACCTTTGAGGTTCTGAATACAAATATCTGACTGGTGTCCAGTGAATACAGATATCTGAATGCTAGCCAGAGATTTTCTTCTTCAGTCTTTCTCTGTTTTTCCTATTTTACCTTCTGCTCTTGTGCTAGGTTCCAAAATGCCTTCTCTTCTGGAGAAGGTTAGAAGAGATGAGAAAGAGTAAAATTGTAATGCCTGTGGCTTTCAAAAAAATAAGTTAAAACATTAATGATATTTGAGAAAAGTAATTTCCTCCGTTTAAAGGGGTTTGGCACATTTTCAGTGGAAAGGGAGGCTTTTTTCCCTCCTTTCTTCTTTCATGTAATTTCATTTAATTTAAATATATTTTCCTCAACGTTTCACAGAAAGAAAGAAGCCCAGAAGAGTAAAATAGCAAGAGAAAACAGAATTTCTTCCAATATTAAAAGACCCACATGCATTTCAGCAATGTTGGTTTTTTTCCCCCTTGGAAATCTGAAATAAAACCCCAGTCCCACACACACATCATGAGAATATGCATCTGTTTAAACTCTGTTCTCTGTGACCAACCTGGATAATCATAACAGAGGGTTCTGGACCCTGCAAATGGATTCCTATATCCATTGTTGGGGTGACTGCAGCCAGAGGGGAACACATCTTGTCTGCCTTGAGGTAGTAAAATTCTTTCCTCTCTCATGGTAACAATTAAGGAACGTGGGTTGTTAAGGCGTGCACCGCCAGTAGATGTCCCGGACAACATGGGAAATCTGCCTGTGTCTTTCAAACCTGTGTATGGATGGCACAGAGCTCACTGCCCCATGGGCGAGCTGCTGTTTGTCAGACAGAGCTGCCTAAGTGTGCCTGGAAAGTGCCTGAGCTGCCTGATCATCAGCTGCTCCTGACTATGGCAGCGCCACTGAAACCAATTCCCAGATCTGTCCGCAGAGTTGAAATGCTGACCACCTGGCTGACAGTCTCACAAGGAGTAAAATAATTCAAACAGGTCAAGTTACCAACTCAGAAACAGTGAGGGTTTTTTTTTGCTTCATGCCACAGGGAGGAAAATTTCCAGTCTTCGTTCAGAATTGGCCATCATTATTAAATGCTCACATGGATGGGCTTTTTGGCCGTGATATAAATGACTTAAAGCTATGATTCAAATAGGTCTATAAAGTGCTTCTATGATGTTCCTCTCCCTTCTTTTTTCTTTTTTTTTTTTTTTTGAAACTGTCTCTGCTCCACTGTTCTTTGTAGAGATAAGCCCTTGAAAATCACCCTTCTTAAGGTGTAAACTTGGTGACTGTACATTATAGTAAAACATTTGATTTGTTATAGGCTAGAAAAATAGAGAAGTTGAAATCTCTTCATGGTGTATTAAAGGTCACACAATTATAATAAAATCTTGCTCCAGCAGCTCCAGTCACAGACAAAATCAGTCTCAAATTTCCAGCGAACAATGAAGTCCCTACAGAGTTTCAGCTTCCCCGGGAAATCAGGGTATCTCAGGCTGTGTTGATTTTAAGAACGTCCTGAATGCCCATCATAAAAAAACGTGTTACTCAACACAGTCACAGCTCTTTCGGGGTCCTCTGATTGAAAAAATGCTTTTTATTTTACAGCCATTTGGGGGATGGCACTTTTCTGGTTCCAGGAACTTAAAGAGTAGCAAGCTCTACTCTATTTGGGTGAGACACCACAAGCTTGAATGCCGTTTCATAGTATGCCACACATCAAAATAAAATAATAGTAATAGAGAACAAAAAACTACATCCTCACAATACAAACTAATCTTCTGCCTTCCCATCATGCGAAACATATTGACAACTGACAATAGGCAATTAATAGATTAATGAGTATAGCCCTTATCTGTCTACATTATGAGTTTATCTGGTTGTAACAGGATGAACACAACACGAGCCTGTGCTCACAAGAGTGCTGTCCCAGTAGAAATGAGATCATTGCAGCAAGATATGAATGCAGTATTTTGATTACCAGGTATCACTCAATGGAACAGAACACCCCACACTCACACTTTATTCTATACATTTTTAAATTATTCAAGGGCAAAGAACAGAATATAATTTGCTAGAGAGAGAATTAGAGGGAAAGGTTTTATGAAAGCAGGAGAGATTAGGTTTTGATCCAGGGTTAAGACCACTGCCTCTGGCACACATGGAATCTGTCAAGATAGGTGGTGGAATGTAAAAAAAACCTTTCCACCTAAAACTGAGTCTAAACTCAGTGATGCCTGCAATGCTTGATAATAAAATAAACTTTTAAAATCCTTTGATAACCCAAATAAAAAAATAAAGCACACAAACTAGTTTTTCAACAGCTCTAACTCCAAAAAATAGGGCTGCTGTTTCTGGCAATGGTAAGTTCACTCACGCCATAGGTAAATTGAAAAATTTGATCTGCATAGGTACAGAGGAGGATGCTGTGCTTCATGTGCAACCTGCAGAAAAACAGACTTTTCAAATGACCAAGTTAGGAAAGCAAACAAGGTACGAATTTGGAGAGCCAGAGAAGCATTATCTCAATTGCATCAATGTTTTCTCCCTCGCACACCTGCCACTTACGTGTCTCCCCAGCTCTGTGCTTACTTGTTCCCTATTTCCACCACAGAAGGAAGCCAGATTTACTTCTCTCCTGCCCCGAGCCAAGTTCTGCCCACTCCTCCTCGCATGTGTAATCTAAGTTTTCTCGAGGGGTCCATTTGTACAGATAAAGTGAATTTGCCCTTGATAGCACTGTAAAGTTTCAAAGCAAATATTATGATGTTTTTGTGGGTTGGCAAACACGGTCTGCAATTTGCTGTGTGGAAATTGTTGTCCCACTCCAGAATTATGCAGGCTTTCATAATGACTAATGGCATGAGGCAAACACAGCAGGACAGTTGCATGTTGATCATTCTATACAATTTTGCTCATAGGCTGTTTATTGGGTTTCTTTCAGAGCCCAGTGCAGCTAAAAGAAAAACACCAGTGGAGTGAACTTTGGATCAAGCTTGATGTTATTCCACTGCAATACACTAGACAATATGAAATGAGAAATTTATTCTTATTTGAACTGAGCCTCCATGCGAAAATGAAGCTGCAGTCCTGATGATGACAGTCCCCTGGGAATGTGACTGTGGAGGTTCCTGTGCTGTCCCAGCTACTCATTACCAGCCCATATAGCACAACTTGTGGCTGTGCCTCCCCACCTCAGGGCACGGCATCAGAAGCCCCTGCCTGGCTGCTGGTAGGTAATTCCAACAGCAGAGCAGGGCAATAGCTGTATGCAGGAGCATTTAAACCACAGAAGCAAAAATCACCACAAGGCATCTCAAAGCCTCAGAACCTTCTCTACACCTGCACCTCTGCTGTTTTAAACAGCTGTCATGGGAAGGGGCTCAAAAGCTGGTTCTGCATGTGTCTGTTGGGATGACAAAAAGAGCTATTTGAGCCCAGAGAAATATGGAATTGTTATATAGTGCACTGAAAAGGGAATTCAGTTTGTGTCTCATTTTTAAGAGCTAATATTCTTTTATCTGATCAAATGGTAAACACCATTGGTAAATCAAGTTTTGATGGCATATGTATTTGCAAACAAAACTTTATATTCAACCTTTTCTAAGATGATCCCACAAATCTGTGTCGATATCCTCTGTGGTCACATTTTTTAAGAGCCGGAAAAATAAAACAGCCTCCCATGCACTGCTTTAAACCATGTACATGCGCTCCTACATTTCCTAATTGAATGGGACCTTCTAGGCATGCAGTGAAAAGCAGCTTTGGAAAATCAGTGTAGAGAGGGACAGAATGTTTTCCAAATGCTGACTGAATTCTGTTCTTGGGTATTCTATTCCACAGGAAAACAAACACTCCCCCACTGAGAACTGCAATGTGTCATTCAAACACATCCCTTGTGCTTCAGGGATGACAAGTTCATGGATGCCTCCCAGAGCACCCTGCTACACTGAGCTGAAGCTCCTGGGCCCTCTGAAAGGGAATGTGCAGACAGGATAGCACCAAAACTGTGAGATACCACAGTTCTCCTCAACACACTCCTTCCATGGGCACTGCCTCCCATCGCTTTAGCTAAATGCCGCAGGGCCAGTCTGGTATCACAGCCTTGTCACCTTGCATTGTCATCTTGCTTTGTCATTCCCCTTCCCAGGGTTTGAGGAACCCTGAAATGCTGGAAGGCATGAAACCACCTGTGCTATCCCCTGGCAAAACCAAGCCATGAGTGTCTAACGCAGCTCAGTACATTTGCTCCTTGTCTTAGGGGGGAGAGAAGTCCCAGGTGTTTCCCCTCAGCATTTCTGGAAAAACTCTTCAGTTTTATGGATCGATTTGGGACCTCTCTTTTGTGGCTTCTGGGGAGAGCTGCTGACAGAAATATCAAGAAACATCCCCAGCCTGCGTTACTGGGAGATGCACTGAGATTAGAGGATAGGAAACCACTCTGAGTAGAGTGGTTATGACTCACTGGTTTCTTTGGTGCTATAAAATTATGCCAAAGAGGACACTGAGGAGACCTCTGGTGCCTATGAAGAAAAAACTGGCACAGAGGCGAGCCCACATTTGGTCACATAAAATTACTTCAGTTCTTTAGGCAGGTGATGCCCAATTGCAAAATTTTCCATACAGAGAACTTAAAAAAAAAATCCTCTTGAGCCTGTGTTTGAATGTGTGGATGAGCACTGTTTCAGTAGACAGCAAGGGGAAGAAAAACAATGGTCAAGAACCCATGTTGCTGACTGCTAACAGACAACAGCTTCTCTTGACATAAAATGCTGCTGCTCCACTGAGGTCAGGGGAAGCAGCAATGTTTCATCTTAGCTGAGAATATCTGGACACAACTGTTTCTCACTTTTATATTGTAATTAATACTTTAACATAAACATTTTCCCATGAAAGAGTTAATGAAGCCATGCTTAGATCTTTGGACAAATTTAAAGTCCATTATTTAAGATACAGGAAAAAATAAGGTCCTTTAAGAAATGGAGAAACAGGAGCCATTAAACAAAACAAAGAGATCACAAGACATTTTAAGCAGCAGTTGAACCAAATGGTTACCTTCCAAACTGGCATTGAAATGCTGAAACAGGCGGGACAAGGGATTTCAGACACACTTAAGCTGGGGGGAAAAACAAACTCCAAAATAACAGACAGGAGCAGAAAAGAGTGTTGGCTCAATGATGCTTTAGATCCGACAGCAAATATGTTAACCATTGTAGAATCTTTCCTATGCTCAGGAAAGGCAATGGAACCGTGTTTGTCCTTTGCAAATAAACAGGATTACACTGTGGGTAGAACCAAATTTGGTATTAATTCCCTCCTTTCACTACTGATCCCTGCTATTTTCCCCAGTCTGGAAAACCCACTGGCAATTTGGCTCAAAAGGACCGCACAACGCAAAATAATCAGAAGCCATTTGAAGACAGCTACACACACACATTCTCTTCTCTCCCCATCAAAGCATGGCTCTGTTCTCCCAACCTCTCTGGCCCTCTGTTTTCTGTAAAACGGAAATAACATGGCAGAAGAGAGTGAGAGTCACAGATCACAAGCCCACGCAGTGAACTTTGGAAGAAGGAGCTCCCCTTCTGCCCTTCAGCATTTTAACATCTGCAGTACCTCCCTTCTGGTAACTGCTACCTACATGGGGAATATCTGGTTTAGTTCTATGCACAGAAGCTACTTTCACTTAAAATATTTGTGGGAAACCATGAGTTTTAGATGTGATGCTGGGAAGCCTCAATTAAAACAGAGGAGGTTTTAATACAAATATAAATATCTTTACAAATATCAGACTTTGCGACATAACATCAGCTGTGAATGTAAAACAACATAGGGATGTGTTTTCCTGCAACAGCAAAAGTTTAAAATCAAATACCTTTTCCTTCAGATTCCCCATACTGATTTCTGAGAAGCTAATGAAATGTTGTATTTCATGTTTGCAAAGTAGAACGTTTGCATATGCTTCATTAATTAGCTTGGCAAGGCCTCCATTACCAAAGGTGCATGTATTTTTACATAGGCTTCAGCAATCTGCCTTGGAGTTTTCAATATTCATGTTTCTGCACTATTTGTGCTCTGTATCATTTCATTATATATATAAAAAATATATTTTTAACAGATCTTGGAATTTGTCATTCTGCTAGGATTTCTAAAAATATCCTTCCAGAAAAACTTCCACTGAACTTAACTGGAATAGGAGAGGTGGTGCACAATTTCCTTTTCTTGGAGCTCCATCTCAGTCCGACAGCAATGCTGTCCATATAATCTTGGCATCACATTTCACACTTAAGCTCATGATGAGCTGAATTTTCACTAGAACTGACTGTGAATTTTCAGATGAAACAACTTCTCATTGGAATACAACAGCTTGTTCAAACAGAATGTTTTGGGCTTCAATAACCTCCCAGCTCAACACAGACAGGGATGTCTTAAAAACTGCTTGTGGGGCTCCTAAATCAATGTTCTTTGGCAAGGGGATGATGGACTTCCTAAGTTTACTATGACACCTGAGGAGCTGCTTTCTCCCAGTTTGAACAGAAACAAGAATAAGAAACAGTTGTTTTTCTGAAACCAATGTTTCTGAATTTCCTTTTCCAATTCCCTTGTTTGCATCTCATCCCACACCCAAATATCCCAACAAAGGTCTTCTGGCAGCACAGAAATGTTAAATACCACCTTTTTTAGCCAGGTTGCTGAGAGAAGTAAGAGGGCTACAAGGAGCGGAGGGGAGGTACTGAGAGAAGTCAGGCTGCAGCAGACTGTAGAGCCTTCACCCAGATTTACCTGGCTGCTCAAGTATTGGACTGGCTTGAGAACTTTTTCCATCAAGGCCCAGCCCAGCTTTCACTTTGGGTTTTACTGCAGGAAAAAGCTATCCAATGCCAGTCACTTGTGGCAGTACCTATCATTACCTAACAAGTTCACAAGAGTACTCTAGAACGCCCAAAAAAACCACATAAAAACTATAATGCATTAAACTCCCAAAGCAAACGGTACATCCTCATGCAGAACCTGTCCTGTCTCTCCACAAATAATGATACAATATCTTAGAAAAATAAAGAGGAACAGGGAATATATGGGAAGAGAAATGCAAAATGTAAGAGGGTTGGGGAGCTGCTTTCCTTATTTTTACACAAGTATTTTCCTCTTCTCACAAACCTAAGTATAAATTTATGTATTGTTGTGTTGCACTTCACTCTCTAGTAGTCATCAAATACTCACTAAGGGTTTCTGAAGTCAGGAACAACTTGCTCAAGGTTTATGTGCTTCCCCTAAGAGATCCAAATCCATTGAATCAAGGCAGAGGCAGGGGCTGGACAACACGTTAAAACATAACATGGTCTACTTCATAAAATGTACTGCACCTCCTGAAAACCAAGTACCCCTTGGCCTCAATCCTGCCTGCTGTGCACTGTGTGCAGCCATTAAATAAAGCTCCCAGCATTTTACCCAGCTTGGACAATCACACTGGACAACATAACAGGATCAATGTGGGAGATGAGGATAAAGACCAAACAGCCCTGGAGATGTCCTGGCAAAGACAAGTAAACACAGGCGTCCATAGAGATGGGGGAGAGAAAACTCAAATCACACTGAAATTTATCAAAGCTTAAAGCTGCTTACAATAATGGCTAAGGGTGAACGATTAATTTCAAACCAGGCCAAATTGAGGAAAAGAACCTTGATGCACACACCAATTTTGTTTCTCAAAGTCAAGAATTGCCTAATCAATAGTAGTGCTAAAAGGAGATGGGCACTCTCAGGGGTACCATTACAAAGAATTGCACTGGATTTTAGCCACCTGGCTCCCAATTGCTTTAATAGCTGTCACATGGCAAAACCCAGTCTAAAGCTTTAAAAGTTTACCCCTTGGTCTTCCTGAGCATCCACTGCTGTCAGGTGGCAAATGCAGAGCAGCAGGAGGGACTGTGAGATTTACTCCTGCATTGACCAGTACCAGAACATGCCCAAGAATTTGCACTGCTGCTGCTGCTGCAAGTGTCACTTACTGGGTGAAGAAAGGCAAAGCAGGAGAGGGTAAAAGGGGTGAGTGAGAGAAAGTGAAAGAAACTGTACTTAACCCTTCCCCTGTTGATGTGTTGATAGCAGCCTGCACCAGGTACTCACATTGCTGGCCTAATCCAATCAGCCCTCCTCTTCCATTAGCTAAAAATAAACTGGCACTTTTTAGGTAATACTCTGACTGCTTCCCCCATTCCAAATTGTGCTCCAAATCTTAATGGAAAACCTTCAAGGAGTTTAAGGTTTTAAATCAAATAAAGAAGCAGACACAAGGAGAAAAATCCAATCAGAGCAGAAAGGGTTGGATTATACAGGAACTGTCTTTCTTTCCATTGTCACCAGCGCTGAGCTTCACAGGTGCAGTAGCTGGAAAGACAGAAGGAGGCAGACAAAAGAGAAAAAGGAAGGAGGAGTTTCTCTCATGCTCCTATAATACATAATATTACAGAAGAAAATGTGGCATCGTGTAAACAAGATCTGAGCTTGACTTAGTTCCTGAGCCTGCTAGTGGTCAGCTGTGGGATGGTGAGTACCCTGATTCCTTTCTCAGATAGCTTCCACAGCTCCAGAGCCTTCCAAGGATGAGGAGAGCAATGGGATTCAAGTTGGCAATCACAGCTTAAGGTGGATGGGTCCTTAAAGATCACTAGACCAGATTACTCAGAGTCCCATCCAACCCTGAACACCTCCAGGGACAAGGCATCTACAACTTCTGTGGTCAACCTGTTTCAGTGCCTCACCACGCTGATAGCAAAGAATTTCTTCTTAATATCTAACCTAGAACTACTCTCTTCCAGTTGGAAGCCATTCCCCCTTGTCCTATCACTACCTGCCACTGGGAAAAGTCCCTTTTTACCCTTTTTGTAAGCCCCCATTTAAGTACTAGAAGGATGTTATAAGGTCTCCCCAAATATTGTTACGAACAACAATTCAGAATGTTTCTATGTGGAAGTTGTTAGGCAAAGGGCATAGAGGAAAATAAGTAAACCAAGGAACATAAACCCAAAGTAACTGAAAAAAGCCCCATCAATACTGCAAAAAACCCTGAGCCTGTAACGTAGGATGAGTGAAAAAAAGACAAAAAAACCCAAAAAACAAACCCCAGGATTTGTGTATTGTCAACACTCCTGACACCGATTTAGAAAACTGAACATCTAAAGTTTAGAAGGCTAATCATTAGATATTGGTTAGGGGAGAAGAAAGGGAATGGCAAAATATTTCCCATAATAGTATATAATTGTTACAAGCACACAAAAATTAGGAATTATTATGTATACTTATATATATACTTGAGCCTGAACATATTTCGTAGTATGGTCCCTTTTCATTGAACCCTACATACCTTATATGTACTTTAGAATAATCATTTTTTAAAAAACCCCAAACCAAACATAATATCCTGAGCCAAAGCAAACACTAGAAGACACCAAGAGCATTGAGGTTTCTGTTGAAATAAAGGACAGAAACCTGATAAGATGCTGTTACTTGCAGGTCTGATCCAGAACCCATTCTTTTGATAAGCTTTGAATCCAACAATGAGTGTAGGTTCATGAGCCAGAGTATTGGTGAGTGCCACTGTTACGCTGGCTTTTGCACTATCTCTCTTCATAGACATTAGAGGCAAACCACATCAGTTCCCCTTAGTTGAGCTGGATTGGCACTTTGGAAATCCTAGTGCACAGGAAATGTTAAATCCTCACATTTGAGGAGTAAGAGCAGCATCGAGCTCAGCTACTGGATAAATACGGTTCAAGAAAAATGAAGGTAATAGAGCTGGCAGGAAAAGAAGAAACAATGAGCAATAAAATGGAAAGGGGAATAAAACAGAAAAAGGTACAGCAAGGAAGGCAGAATAGGAAAGAGTATGGGAAGCTGGGGAGGGTGGGAATTAAATTAATCAAAACCAAGAAAGAATTAAGGAAATACAGACAATGAGAAACACAGGAAAATAAGGAAATGGAGACAATGAGAAACACAGGAGAGCACTTGAATTCACAAAGTAAAAATAAGCAAGAGGTATATTGGAGGCAACAGAAGAAAATAGTGAGGCAATGAGAGAGCGAAAGAAAAGGAAGAGGAAAAGGTGTGAAAAGATGAAAATGGCAAGATGTAGGAGAGAAAACTGGAGAGAGGAAAAGGGAGGGAAAGAGAAGGAATTGTACAGGCAAAGGACCAGAAAGAGGAGAACAATCCTAGGGAGCCTGCTGTGGTGGGTCGCAGAGGAGTTCACAAGCCCATGCACTCCAACTATTTCTTTTTGATTCTGTGTCATTGTCAGGATTCAGACTGCAGCTGCAAATTGTTTGTCTGGCAGTTCTGGTAGGTTTGATTCAATAACTCCTGTAAGAGGGCAGGCAGGATATCAATGCTGCTTTATTGCCTTTTTCTCTGCCTACAATAGCAATCCTCCAGTTATACAGTATTATAAAGTGCCATCACTGGGGGTTGTATCTCAGCATAGTCACATCTCATCTTCCTGAACTATAATAAGCCGGCAAAGGTAGAAGTCTGAAACTACATGAGCTTCGTGAAAGGATTAACATTGAGGGCTAAAGACTGGCATCACGGACAGGAATTGAGCAAACAACAGACCCTCCCTTCCCAAGGACCACAGCAGGAGCTGGAAACACCCTGCTGGATCAGCTCCTCCAAACTGCACTTGGTAAGCTGTGTCAAGTCCCACTCCAGCCACTAGCGGACAAAGCATTAACACTCCAGAAAGCTGCAGCCACCGCTGGGGAACAGAGGAAATAACGCACGCGGTCCTGGCAGTTGGGTAACTTTTCATGCCTCTCTCCACATCCTTTAGATATGAGCTCTTTAAAAACAATCATGCAGCGACATTTAACCTAAGATTGGACTGACTGACATGGACCTACCATTTTTCCTCCTGGAAGCTCGTTCCGTCAGGCTGTGGGGGGTGTACCTCACCAGCTTGACACAGAGAAATTTCTCCAGCCTTGAGTGTTCATGATCTGTCAATAAAAAGAGGCTTTCAGTTACACAGTGTCATCACATACCACCTTTTACAAACACTAAATTCAGGTTAAAAATGTCACAGCAAAACAGGAAAACCACCACACAGAAAACTGCCTGTGAGGCATTTTATTTGTACGTCTTTCAAGAAAACCCTGGAAAATTCCTGACACATTGTTCTGGTTAAAGCCACACAAATCAGAACATAACTTCTCATTCAGGCCTGGTCACTACAAATATTGGGAGTAACTGAAAAGAACGAGACCAATTTAATCTGCTTAAACTTTGCCTCACATATACACACATACAAAAATCCCCGTTTCATTGTAAAAATCATAGATGTAAAAATCTTTAAGATTGTGCCTAGAAATCATTGTGATTTTTACACTGCAGTTTATTCCATATATTTCCATCCTTTTGAGTCACACTGTTCAGCCTCCTACTTATTCTTAATAGATTAATTTGCGATTGCTCCCTCGACATTTCAGCCTTTCATGATGGAGAGCAATTCCTCTCATTTCACTCATCAAGGCTCCATATAATAATGAAAGTTCCCATAGGTCACCTCTATCGTGCCTTATTTCCTTAACCCCTTTAGCCTTCATCCTGATAAGCGTTCTTAAACCTAAAGCTGTCTGGGTTAAAGCAAAAATAAAATTTCTCCTGCAAGGCAACCACAAGTGAATCTGTATTGCACCAGTTTTATAGAAAATGTGACAATAACTATGTGATTTCAGTTCTCCAACACCTTTACATTATCATAATACCCTATTTGTTTTATCCAAGCAGTTATACACACAAAACTGCTGAGATTTTTCTCTAATAACCCCAGGTCTCTTTTTTCCTTTGGTAAACTGAATAGTAAGAATTCTGCTGTGGTTCACTAGCTCTAGACCTACTGTTATAGCCACTAAAAGATCCAAATCATCCTCATCCTGGTGAGAACTGCTTCTTACGTGTTTGCTTAATCTTTGCATTAGGCAGAACAATCAATGTCTGCTTTTTTTACTTGTTATAATCTTTCAGAATAAAATTGATAGGCAAGATTCTGAGCTGCCATACTTTGGCATGTCCCTAGAATCACTTCCCTGGTCAGGTTCACACGCTAAATAGATGCTTCATGAGAAACCTGGAGGGCACGCTGCCAGTTTGAATTTTCCAGTTGCTCCTTATGACCAATAGCTGTTTTCCAAGTTGTGGCCCTGCTCCATGACTTACATTGACGTAGGGGAAAGTCATGACACAGCCTGCAGGCAAGCAGGCTCTGGTTGCAAGTGAGGGGTAGCTGGAAGCATCCAAAAGTAGCCCTGTTCTCCCAAGAAATTCACATTAAACCAACAAACCATCGCATTATTTAAAGAATGATTTTACATTGCATCGTATTCCAGGTTGTCTCTTCTTTTGTTCAATCTGTCCATTCCAGAGACAAAATATTTCTGACCAGCAATGTGGTGCTAAATAAAACAGCTGCCATTCCTACGCACAGCCTTGAGCGCTGTGCATCTTTAGGGGGAGGATACAACAGTTAGCTCAAAGCAATTCAGTGCTGATTGGCTTGGGGATAATTTTCTGGCAACTAAGGATGGAATTGAGACCAAAAAATAATTTCAAATAACTGCAGAGGAGTCACAGGATAGCAACACCTTCCAGTCTCTAGGGACCTAGAATTGATTTGAACTGGTCTACCACTTAAATGGAGAAAAGCTATTATCCCATCACTAATCTCTTGAGCCATTCAGTGCCACTTGAAGCAATTTTTTCTTCAATAAGCTATTTTACATATTTCACTTAGTCCACAATCTATGGGAGAAGCTTATCACATGATTTGTGTAAAAAGATAAATACCTCTCCCCTTTTCATTTCTGTTTATTCTTGGGTTTGTTGCTAACATGACAGAACTATTAAACATGTTCCTCCTCTTCTCTCCTTATGGAGCCCTGCTTTTCTTCCTACCATTCCCAGAATAAGACAACTTCTTGCCAGTTTTTGGAAGAAGACTCAGCCTAGAAGCATGTGTTCTAGTTTTGTTTTTTTCCTACATAAATGTAAATTTATTGCCCTCACACATCGCAGCAGCCATCAATACAATGCTGGTGCCTATTCCATATCTTGAGAAGGGTAAAATCCAGGATTTGCAGTGCAAAACCAGAGAATTGTTAAAGATGCAATTTGCAAAAACCAATCTTAATATTTTTGGTGCATTCTTGGGCACCAAAAGGTGGACACAGCACCCACAGGTATGCAAAGATACTGTAATTATTAAGAATGTCTTAATAATTGGGTCTTTGGAGTCTGAAACCAGGGAGGCCAGAGCTGCAGTTTGGCAGTGGGGCCACACTGGCCCAGCAGGAGAATTCTTTGTGGTGAGAAATCAAACACACGTTCACATTCGAACCTCTCAGTTTCTCCCACTGTTTTCCCACTATTGTGTGCACTCAGAAGAGCCTGTTTTGTCTGCTTCATGCTTTCTCTTCGTTAAGCATTTCCTCTGTAGTTTCTCCCACCACTGAATTTACTCAGCCCTCCTCCATCACTCCCAGAATTAGAATCTGTGCCTTTGAAAAACCTCGGCTTCCTTCATTTTCAGGCAGTTCATTTCAGTGCCTGCTCACCCCACAGGTTACACTGCTGGAGCAGCACTACTTTGATACTGTTCCTCAGGCAGCAATTAGAATCAAATCAGTAGCAGGCTGTTTATAAAAAGGGATGCTGCTGTAATGACACTATCAATTCTTCCAAACATTGTAGCTATTTATCAAGTGATTAAAGTAGAGTAACTTACTCCAGGTTTACTAGCCTATTTTCCATTGGAACTTAAAAGGTTTTACTGCTGCAAGTATGGCACTTGGACTGCTAATAATTTCAATTTTATTACATTAACATATTTTTTAGATTTATTTCTAGGTTTTGCATAAGATTCAAATTGTTACCCAGTTTATAAAATAATGTAAATTTATCTTGGTCAAAAATCACATTAGGATAATTATCTTGCCCTTTTGGCAGATAATTTTGTTTGTAATATATTGAAAATGCTTATTTTTTGTCTTCCTAGCCACTCATTCTTGCAGAAGAGGCTGTTTTTTTCCTGACACAGGCAACTCTATCTCCCTTTCACTGGCAAGAGCTGTCAGGTCTCCTCCCATTTTCCCCCCTCCATTAGGGGGAAACCAAACAAAAGTTGCCTGCTCCTGCCTTCCACCTCCCCAAAGCAGCAGGATGCAGATAACACTGTAACCTGCCAAATTAAAGCCAATTTAGTCAGATACTAAACTTGCTCAAACTCCCAAATAACCAGAAAGATGCTACTTATCAAGTACCAGAAGAAAGTTGCAGCAACTGAGGCTGGATTAAGCAAATCGCACCTGACCCTCTGGCCAGGGTCTCTGACCTTGGAATGTCTGAAAAGCCACCTATGATCTCCATCATCGGCACTTTGATTAATTATAATTAGATTTTTCAATTTAGGAGACATTTTAATACTTAAAAATTACAAACTCACATTTAGATGAAACCTCTACTTTTTTTTCTTTGGTTTGAGATTTTTAGTTTTTTGGTTGAGTTTTTTTTGTTTGTTTGTTTGTTGGGTTTTTTTTTGGTGAAAACCAAAATAGCACTTATTTAGGAGAAAAAAAAAAAAAAACATCTTCAGGAAATTCAAAGTTTCAAATTTCCTTTTGAATGCATGGCGTTTCCTTTGTGCCTACACAACATTACTATAAAATAAGAATTTATACTGACATGCTTTAAGTTGACGTAATAATTAGTAAAATAAAATAGCTCCTCCTACTTTAAAAAGTACTAAGGACATGTTCTGCTTACAGATGGACACACCCTGTTACTCAATAAAGTAAGTGGTATTCTGGTGTAGAAAAAAGAATAGCAATATCCTGAATTTTGAATAAGTTAAACGAGGATTTCCAATTCTAATATGCCTAATTCTAATATTCTAATTCCAAATTTCAATTATTCTAGTTCTATCAGGCACTCATGACAGAAATGCTAATAAACAGATACTGGGTAATATCAAAAAGATTTTCAGGCATGATGTTGAAATATGAACTTTGTTTTGAGCAAAATATATCATGTAGCCTAGGAGCTTTACAAAAGCAATTCTCTCCTTGTATTTTTCTCCACTTCTTGTTCAAGCACCCAGGAAATTACTGGGGCATATACCATGTTTTTTCTGCTTTAACGTAGGCAGAGAAAAAGAAGCAATCCAAAATCGGAGAACACCTAATTCCCAAAACATAGATAGAACAAATTTTGCTTAAAACATTTGCTCTGCACTCCAGTTTGGTATTAAAGTGAAGATCAGTTTTCATGTTTGTGTTATTTCTAAAGACAATACTATGGCATATGTACAGGCAGAAAATCATGCATTTCTGGGGAGAAAACATCTACCTTTCTCCTTCACTGTTGCTCAGAACTCAGGCAACATTAAATCCCCGTTGTGCCACTCTCCATGGCCATGGGGACAACACACATGGCAGAAGCCAGGCATGAGGGAAGCAGCTCAGGCTCCCTGCAGCGAGAACAGGTTCAGTTCTGTACATTTCAGTAGAGTCATGGGGAAACTGCACCAACAATTTGTCTAAATCACAATCCAGACTGGTTGGCAAAAAAAGTTTGAGTGCTTTTGCATACTCCGTATCTCTGAACATTTTTTCTCTTGTAATGACACGGTGAAGAAGCTGATGATCATAAATATGGAGTGTATCACCCTGTCCTTTAACTCCCTCCTTAATGCTTTTGCAACATAATACATGCATCTCAAATAAATTAAACATGTGACATATAAATTCAGTTCATGCTTTTTGGGGGGTTAGCAAAATCCTGAGAAACCAAAACGTTGAAAATCACTTGTCAAAACGTTCTGGGATGAAGTAGTTAAGCTGTCATCAACAGCTTAAACACTGTTTATTTGAATATGTAAAGCAACTTTTTGAAAAAAACAAAAGTACAGAGTCTGTTGATCAGAGTTCTTTCTCCACATGTCTTAATTCTGCTTCCCTGATCTCCTGGGAAAAAAAGAAACTTCAAATGAAGTACAAGGGCACAGACACCCTCAGTGAAGGAGCACTCTGCTCCACTGACACAACTGACGTGACAAAGTATGGCAATGGTATTACCATGGCACTACAGGATTATTACTCCGCAGTGCCCATTATTTGAAATGGAGTTACCCAGTGCTTACCACAAAACAGCAAGTAGCATTTTGCAGTAACACAATAAATAACCCATGTCATCTCTGTATCTACACCTTTTGCAGAAGCAGATACAGAGCCAATCTAAAAACAAATCTAAAAGTGCTATAATAATGCTGGAATGACATGCCTCTTAAGCTGTTTACAGCTGACAGACTAAGTGAAATGGTTTGACAAGGGAGAACACAGTATGTGTTGACAGCCCTGCTTAGTTCATATTTCAAAGGCAAAATTAAAGTCATACTTTTACAAGGTGCGGGATTCTGCTCACCTGAAGGACATTCTCTTAAGCAAGGCATGGTATTAAGCCTCTGCCATCCTCCTCCTCCTGTCTCCCATTTTTATGTGTAGGCCACTAAGTGGCACACCTCAAAAACCAGTCCTGACTGCCTCTCTCAGTAATTGCTTGGGAAAACGTATCATTTAGAAAAGTATGGAGAAAGCAACAGTGAGAACAGCCGTAAACGTTCACCCTCAGTAATTTAGGGGAGCATAGCAACATATGGGCAGCATTTGGCTTTTCTTACAGCAGGCAGCACCGTCAGGAAAGAGCAAACAAAAGCTGAGTACAAATCCCCTCTGTCCACAGAGATACCTTTCACTTGATTACAGGATATGAGAGAAAAACATAAAGACACAGTGAATCCTAAAAAAAAGCAAATAAGAGCTAAGATAGGTCAGAGGAAAGGGCTGGAGACAGGGACCAGGAAAAACAGATCTGTGTGGCAGGACTTTTGCAGCTCTACAGCAGAGAGAGAGGGAAGGCTCAAAAGACAAATGATGGCCAAAAAATGGCCTCTCACTTCCTACCTGGTCCTTGCTAAACCCATCAGCAGCAACCAGAGGCTGTCAGCAGCTCCTGTGGTGGTCAGTGAGAATAATTTGGGGGGCTCAGGCCAGCTACTTGAAGAGGTTTCTTCACTGCAAACATTCTTGCTATTACCGGGCCCCTCACTGTTAGAGGCCATGGGAAGCCACGAGTATTTGCCTTCCCTCCCACTCAGAGACAGAGCCTCTCTTAATGTAGGGCAGGTGGCCCTGAGGAGCGAAAAGCCAACACCTGCTATTCCTTTTCTGTGGATAAGCCCAGAGTTCAGCTGCTGCAATGCCAGCCAGTCCAGCTCTTTTAATGAGCCCTGTAATTGGTGAAAATGAGCCCAAAGTTGCCAAATGCAGTAATCTCACTGAGGGGACCTACCAGGAAAGCATTAGGAATGTTCTGCGCTTGGAAGCATAGGATGCCTTGACATCAGACTGACTGTACCAGCTCAGTTGAACAGAAGCAAGGGGCCTGGGTGCTGGCAGCACCGCCCTTACAGGTGAGAGGAGAGCTGTATCCCACTGCAGCCCTAGTCCAGACCTTGTATGAGGTGGTTCCAAACAGTCTCCATGTCGAGACTGGCAGATCACGAACAGGGACTGCACAAAACTTCTGGTTGAAGCTGCGGTTCAGGAATCGGAATGTTGTGGAGTGGAAGTGTTTTTTTCAAACTAATGGAAGTTTTGCCTACATATTTCTTCACCCACATGAAGGTCATCAAATGTTTGTGTGCCAAATGTTAGAATTGATGCCATCCTAATGAACTCAGAAAACATTTTCCTGTCAAAGCAAATAGAACAAGTTGACATCACTGATCCCAGCATCGACCAAAGAGGAAAAACAAACAAACCATCAGTTAAAAAACCAGAGGGGGTTTTGTGCTCTAAGTTCAAGGATGTGAGTCCAGCAGCACAATGACAAAGGGGAGCACAGTGCAGATGACAAAAGGATTACACTCACTGCAAAGGAAGTCAGTCCTGAGGAAAAAAATTGCCTCAGCATCAAGGTCAGGAATATCTGGGCTTCCTCTGCCCCTACTATGTGGCACATGAGATCCCTTGTGTCTGAGCTCTGCTGGGTTATTACCTGTAACATGTGCCACAGGCTAGGACCTGAGTGGAGAGTGAAACCTAGAACTAAGCCCTGTCAGAAGTTGCGAAATGATTGCTCTTAGAAGAAAGCCAGCAGCTCTCAACTTGTCTACCAAGAAACTTTTTCTCTCCTACTTAAGCTGCCTGAATTTGCAGCCTTCTCCTCCTCTGTCTCCCAGGGGACCTTCCAAACCATCTATCCAAGCATAAACCATGGAATGGCAACCCTGCTACAAATGGATGCAAGTACAAAGGAAGTGTATCTTACAGCTACGCTGCTAAATTGGGTTTTGGGAAATCCAGAGACATTTCTTCCTTCTAACACACGATTCCTCTGTGTCCCTTGGCAAATTCGTGAAATCATTCCACATGGGAAATAACCATACCTTCTCCTTTGCCTCTCCTGCTTGTTCAGAAATTTGGGACAGAGCTCATCTTGCTGTGCACTGTTTCTAGCAAAGAAATGTCAGACTACAATCTCTCTAGGTAGCTTGGTGTGGTCAGTATACAACTAATTAAAGTTAATTTTACCATTCACACAGCACAGAGGAAAGGACAGACTTCTGCAGAGCGCACAGCGGATATGCAAGCCTGGTGAAAGTAGGTAGGTGCCAAGAATTGATGAAGTCCCAAAATTAATGTTTCTTTTCAGCTTCTCTGGTCATTTTGTGAAGGAGATTTTTCACAGAAATTACTATGGGATAGAGGTCCTGTTGAAAAGTACAGCATTAAATTTGGGAATAATGACAGAGGAACCAGACCAGAATTGAAAGGATGATACACACTTTGTTGTCCCTACATCAAATACATTTCCATTTTATGTACTGTTTTAATTTCCCGTTTTCCCATGCTTACCCTGTGCTGTCACCCATGTTTTTTGAACAGAAAGGTATTATCTCAGCTCCCATTTCTCCAAAAGTCAGTTCTAATCTCAGTCACTCTCCAGTCCTGCAATATTCCTTCTCCTTGACAAGCCTGACCACTTAAATTTCTATCAGTTCAGACAACATTTACCCACACCCCTTTCTGTTCCTATCTCATTTCTTCCCCTTCCAGTTTTTGTGATGCCATCATACATCTATGCCAGCACAGGGAGTATGCAGCAGTAGACATATAGATCCTGACTGCATTCAGGAAAGGGGAAAGGTTGAAGTGAATAACATCCCGTGTATGAATGATTTCCGTGCTTGCTATACTACAGTGAGTTCTGCTTTCATATACTGTGATGGATGTGAGTTATGGGTCACTCCCTCACTAGTGAAAATAAATGTACAACACTTGCCAATTGTTATACTGTATATTACAAAATTCTATCATTTAAGATTTATGCACTTAGCAGACCAATCACACAAACAATACAGTTACTGCACAACAACTCTACTACCAGTTTTTTTTCCCATTGAGACAGACACAAAATCACCCTTAAGCATTAAGTGGTGCTGCATTATCCAGAGGGGGACATTTTATGGACAAAGAGTTTATCATATCCAGAATTTGCCTTGGGTGCAGTAGACTTAGCATGTGTTAAGTAATGCTTAAGTGATTTGCTGAAGTGCCCTAATAGCACAAAACACTCCTGGCTCTATTTGCTTATAAATACATTTCAAGGCACTGATTGAAGTCTGTAGTGCCCTAAACGGTCTGGGACCCAGTTACTGAAAAGATATCATCTCTTCTTATAAAATTTATGTGGTCATTCAGAACTACCAGTTGCTTTCTTTTCCTAGGTGGACAGTGGGATGTCTTAAATGGGAAATGCGTGAGCCTGGAACCTGTTCTCATCAGCCTTCAGACACAACAGTGCTCCAGAGGAATATTTCAAGGAGAAATATGAAGCTGCTCTCTTCAGTGTGACAAACAGCATCTCTTGAATGATCTTTTACATCATGTGTGTTAGAGACAGAGGGCCTGGCTGAGGCTGGCCATGTGTTCAGAAAAGCTATTCCAGAAACCTTTTTCTCCTGTGAACAAAGAACCAGGATAAGGGTGCAAGAATCACACTCTTTCATGTACCATCTGTGCCACAAGGGCTGAGCTGTCCTTGCATCCAGGTAATGCCACCAGAGAGAATGGAAACCCTTCCTGCTCCCTCCTCCTGCAAGGCTCCCTTAAAATCCTCACCATGTCATTGGCACACCTCAGCTAATGAGAGTGTGTCCTGACCACTGTATTTTATTTACAACCGTGTGTTCCATTTCAGGTTCACTCTCACTGGCACGAACTGCCAAAGCACTGGATGCCCTTATCTGCTTTCTTCAGGGAAACAGATACATAAAATACATAAGATAGCAGTTTTAAAAGATTAAATGCTACAAATACAGATTAAATTATATGCTTTTCTTTCCTTTAAGGAACTCTTTTCATGGTGTTTATGTTCCAAGTTTCCAAAATGATTTCTACTTCCGTTCACATTTAGAAGCATTTAAAAACACAGCAAAGTGGGAATGCATTTGTGGACGGAACTGGCCACACAGAGTTTAGGCTTCCTTCCCAGCCACTGCTGAACCTCAGCTGAGCCCACCAGGGCAGGGCTGTACAGGCCTCTCCAGGGGGTACCAGAGGGGTCCTCAGCAGCGAGGAAAGGTAATTGTGGCACAACCTCTTCTCAAAACCAAAATACTGACACTCAGGATAGCCGAGAAGGAAAGCATTGCTTTCATCTCTGTTTCCATGATGCTAGCAGAGACTGTCTGGTCACCTTCTTGAGAGGAAGCTTGATTACTTGTCTCTTCAGGAGGTTGCCCTGATGAAAAGGAACCGAGAAAGACAAATAGCCACCCACAGGCTAACAGCCTCAGTGGGTTGTTTTGCTGTTTGCTTTAGTTCACTGGCTTAAAAGGGTCAGCAACCCTCATCCTGAGGACCCTATTAGTGAAGTAGCTTTGAGAAAAACATATAATTAACCTTCGGAACTCACTGTAGCAGGATATCATTGAGGAAGCATATGAGAAAGATTTTAATTCTTTTAAAAAGGACTGTATATAGGCAACTCTGTGGATACAAATATCAGTGTTTTTTTACTATGGAGAATTCAGTGGTAACAGCCACTAAGCACTGTGCTTCTGGGAATCAAGAATAAACAAAACCAGGGACTAATAATAAGTTCTTCACTCACTAAATGGTAGGTGAGTAAAATGGGCAAAACTATGAATCCAGACTGCTCAGAGTCTTCAGAAAGTGCCACTCACAGAGGCAGGAATAGAAACCACAGTGGGTGAATGTATACTTGACCTATTCCATGGTGTCAAGTTTTGGTGTCCAGCTCTTTCCTTCACATTCACTCACTTTCTAGCTCCCTTTTGATGGCCTTTCACAACCTTAGAACAATTAACCAAATGTACATAACCCAGGCTGACCACAAGGTCTAACAGGCAAGTTCAAGGTAATATAAATACAGAGATTTTAAAGAATCAGGAACCAACTGAAAACATTTTGTTTTACTGTGCAGGAGGCTCAAATGGCTTCTGCTAAGAAGGACCCAACTGACAAACCTGCCTGAGAATGACATCCTTCAAGTAACTTCTATCACACTTAGAAAAACTGTAAAATCCCTGGGTCAGAGGGACAGGGCAGCAGACAAGAGACATGAGATACTTGCAGTGCACTGACATTTGGAGTACTTTGAAGCAGTAAGACTCACAACTCTCCCTCAATACAGGGAAGGTCTGAAATGTGCAGCGCATGCTGAACCATCAGCATTCTGGCAGCGAGAGTGTATGGTAAGGATCTGTGCAGATAGGACACCACAAATTCTCCCATTTTGTTACCATTAGTATAAAAATAAACAAGAAAACATCTTTAGCACTACTGGGTGAACTTATCAGAGAGGTAGAAGTTGTATACATTAGAAATCTAGTGTTATGTAACTAACTACCTAGCATTCACAGGGCTCTATCCTTATCCCAGATCCCCTCACATCCATCAATTCATTCCAGCTTTGAACAGGTAAGCCTTTAGATTTGATCCAAAGGATGTTCACAAGATAAAAAATTAAAAAAAAAAATTGTGGTTTTGACTTTAACACTTCTCAATACAAAGCCAAAATGTCGTCGTGTGTAGCGGTGTGGAAAAAACCCAAACCTAACAAAAGCCCCTACAGCCTTGTGAAACACAGAAAGGAAAACTATGCTGTGAGTTCTGACATTAATAAAAACATAAATGGATTGATTCTAGAGAATTTATTGAATAAAATTTAGTTAGGGCCTTTTTGTTTTGTTTTGTTTTAACGATTGCACACCACTTAATTTTTATGAGCTCGATTATGCCTTAAGGCACATTCCAGCAGAGGGCTGAGGTGGAAAAGCCTCTCCAGGGACGATGCAGCAGAAGGAAAAGCCTCTGGGATGTGCAGGAGTTCAGCTAATCCTTTCTAGGCATGTGTTCAGCATTACCTACTTGCAGCTTTTGTACTTCCCAGTGGAAAAGCAAATCCGTGGGCCAATGGCTGGGAAGTTTCTGCCTCCTTCGGCCCACTGTGCCCCAGTATGAGAGGGGATGATCTGAATCGCCCATCAGGCCTAGCATCTGCTGGCTTTTTTGTGAACAAGTTCTTCAACTTAGGGGCCCGGTCCCATCACCAAACCCTGGAACTTCTCAGGAAGGGTGGAGATTATGCACCTCTTGTATTCCAAGGCTGTCAGTGTTGGCAAGCTCAAAAAACTCTACAATTCTCACTCTAGAGGATGTGTTATAACTTAAACCGTTGAAAATATTTAACTCAGACCTAAGAATGAGCTGGTTCTCTCAGCCGCCCAAGAGACCAAGTCATAACTAACATAGAAGGTCTGAAGCTCTTTGACCCCAAGGCTCCTGTACCTCAATCTCTTGATAAGCAGGTGCTGCTCCTTCCACTTCACTTGTCAACTAAGAGGACTCTTCACTTCCTCAGCAGAATAAGCTTTTAGCAACTGGAAAGAAAACCCACTAGAAATGGCATAAAACATTCTTCGTAGTGTTTGGGGTCCTTGAAACAATTTCAAAGCAAATTCCAGCAGGTGCTAAAACAATTCCAGTTCCTCAAATGCAGCTTCCCTCTCCTTAGCGCTCTTGCATATTGAAATGTACACGCATGTTTCCAGCAATTAGGTACAAGTCCTTGCTTTAATCCATGAACGCAAAAACATGTCCTTCAGATTCACTTTGAGAAAGAATTTCGGAGTCTGAAAACACACTGTGCACCACCTGGGCTTCCCTACCATCATAGTCCCTGCAGCAAACGACCAGTCCCAGGTCCATGCACCAAACACTGCCCGAAGCCCTTCAGGGGAGAGGTGCTGGTCCTGCTCCCTGAGAGGTGCCACAAGCCACAGCCAGTTTCAGGAGTGGTTCAGGTCCAGAGAAGCACCCTCCAGCTGCTGAAGGCTGCCTGATTCTCTAGTTAGGGCACAGCTCCCTGAGTCGGCTCCTTGGGGTGAGCACGCATAGCCAGGGGTGTGCAGGCAGCAGAGGGCAGACCTACTGCCTGTGTTCCTGGACTGCTCCAGCTGAGCTGCCCCACATCCTTCCCTGCCTCTTGCTGTGTGTACAGAAGTGTGTGGGGCATTCTGTCCATGTTTTCCTTCCTTTTGCCCCCATCTGCCCTTTACTTTGTGTCCCAGTCAAACCCGGTATTACAAGGAGAGTTTGGAAAGGTAAAAAACACCAACCTGGGCAGATCAGTGGGGGAATTCAAGAAACAATTTGGAACTTAGAAACAAAAAAGACTACCCCACCTCAAGACCTGGAATGAATGAGAAATGCCCATATTCACTGTTAATTTTTACAGACCCTTCACTGTCCTGCTGAGGTGGATTGGCGGCACCCTGTATCCCATCTCCCTGGTGAGAAGCTGTCCCGATGGTGCCCGGCAGGGCTGCGTGCAGTCTCACAACGCTGCCACCCAGGAGGGCTCCTCCAAGGTGGGGGATAAAGGAACAGCAGGACTGATACTGTGTCTAATGTGGCACAAGGTTCCCTCAGCACAACGTGCCCCAGCTAATGAACGCACTGCCCCGAGTGCAAACAAGCCAGGAAAGGTTCTGTTTTCAAAGCAAACGTATTGCACTTCAATGGAGATTTTTTTCCCCCTAAAAAGTTTTAATATACACACTAAATTAAGCTTGAGAAAAGGGGACATTTCATCTTTAATCTATTTACTTCTGAATATTTAACATACAATTCTGGCACCAATCACCAGATTTAACTGGAAAATTACTCACTAATCTGTTTGCTTATTTGGAATAATTGGGTAGGCTGCCAGGGAAGAGGATTTCCTACCCTGTTTAATATCTCAGTTAGTAGTCCAATTTCAGCTTGGCGGCATAATTACTCTGACAGAGCTGTAGCCACAGGGCCTGTGAGTGGGGCTGCTTTTTAAACCGTAAATTATGGAGGATTAGCATTTATGAATTTTAAATCAGGGCTGTGGTAGGAGACACTAAAGCTGCTTAGAGCTTGCAAACCACTGCATTCAATCACCAGTCATTAACACATTCCTTCCCAGGACTTTCTGCAATCACATTTAATAAAAAGGTATTTTCTAATTTGCTTTAAAATATCATGGCTCTGTGTTTCCAGTGTAGCACCAGGGATAAGGAGATGCACTTTCCAGGAAAAAAGGACAACAATTTAATTTGACCCTGATTTACCTCCCTCATAAGATGTTAAAGGGGCTATCTCCTCTGCTTGAGCCCTACCATTTCTTCTACCAGATGGATAACACGTGGTTTGATCCCGACTAAAACAATTAAAAAAATTAAAAACTGCTGAAAATCAGAGCTACAATGTGGCTGATTGGCAGAGATCTGAACTCTGCCATCCCCATAGCTCAGGACTTTGGCTTGTGAGCTCTCCACTGTTGTGTTTGCCTGTCAGGCTCACGATGAATCATTATGGGGTAAATCCTTCCTTTGATGTAGGCATGTAACTTCTTTTAAGGCCAATGAGAGTTATGTACATGCACTGAGGGCAGAATATTTCATGCCCTGAAGAAGTCTTAGGGTAAAAACCTGCCAAAAATCACACCGCTTTGAACTTCGAAGTTGCTCCACTTGGGAGTCTAAAGAGCTCTGAAGCCGTAAGACATGCATCCAAATGCAAATGCTGAGCCCTTCTTCCTCCTAAACATGTGCATCTCTCCCTCTGTGAGCCTACAATTCAGCAAGGGCTTTGAGTTAGTCCTTCACATGACCCTTTCAAAGACCAAAGGCACACACAGGAAACCTACAATTTTTACACCAAGAGTTTTCGTATGTTAAATTATATGTATATATGTTAATAAAAATGCATAGATATATAGAGCCTCCTACCACAGAACAAAGACATGAGTGAAAGTTATATGCAACAAAATAAGAAAAAAGGAAAAAGAGCAAAACTTGATCCAGCACCTGTAATTAAAACCTGGCAAAAACACAGCAGTTTAAAAGGAAGCCTAAGTGAGCTCCTCCCACAGCATCCCCGTGCAATTAGCCCAGAAACTCACAAGATCTCTGAGCTCTCAAAGCTACGTCCAGGAAGGGGCAGACGGAATTCCCTGGATTGCACAGCCATGGGGATTTGTACACCCTGCTCAGCGTCACTCAGCACTGACCCCTGCCACAAGCAGGATACCAGCTGATAATGCATTACGCTGCAATCAACAGTGCCATTCACTGAAGCAACCAGATGATTTAAGATTCCCAAACCTCATTGAAAGTCGCTGGAAATTAGGCACTTTGAAAAGTCGACACTTTTGAAAATGCCTTTTAATCTCCTAAATTACTCATGCTTTTGAAAACTTTACTCATGCTAAGTACTTTGGGGGCCCCAGTCAGTGAAAGCTAAACTGAAAGACGCTAAGGAAGGACCATTTACACAGAGCCCTGCTCAGCCCTTATCGCTTCCCTATCCTCCCAGCAACAATAGACAGAAGGAAAGCAGAGCTCTTGGCAACACCAGCCCTGTGCCAAGAATTAGTCTGACAGAGTGGCAGGTCCCCAGACCCTATTAAGGCTACTCAGACAGATGGATTTTCTTCCCTATTGCGCCCTGAGTAGGCTTTTTCTAGTTGACCTCCTTCCTCTGAAGGCTGAGCGGTACCACCACTTCTCCCCAAACTGCAAGAAAGATTCATTCTTTGCTGCTACAGGAAGAACAGTTTGGTCAGTGCAAACTGTCCATGTCTCAGGAAGCAGCTCCATGCATTACTCCTTCTAACCTCTCCTTTCTTCCACATAGCTGAAAAGCATTTCCTAGGTCTGCTTTCTGATTGCACCATGGCTTTCTCGCTGATTATTAAGTGTGCTCTCTGTGTGTATGCATACAACAGGGGGGCAAATATTTTGAGAGCAGGGGAGAAATAGCAGCATCTGTTCAACATTCAGAGTCTCAGAGGAGCTTCTGAGCAGTTTTTATCCCTTTGAGAAGCAGTTAAGGGCAGGGAATGAGCATGCACAGGTGACCAGGATGAAATCCTCCCCTGAGGATATATATGAGACTTATTAAGTGCTGCTTGTCTAGATCATGAATTGAGATTTCAGAAGGTGGCAAGGCCTTGGTGTGGAGCTGTGTCGGAGCCTGGTGCATGTCAGAACTCACCTGGTCCCTAACAAACTAGAGCAGTGCCCAGCCTCTAACTATAAGGGCCATCCTTTGCCTGAGCACAGAGTTCAGTGAGCCACCTGCACCTTATCTAAAACACCTCTTCAGACACACTCATCCATGTAATCTGTTGTACTGTGGGAGGGGACAGAGGCACATGACAAGGAACTGGGGAAAAAAGCTGTTTCAGTCATTGTGCATTGTTTGGAAAAGCATCAAACAGCAGGACATTTCCAAAGGGCTGTTCGAGTTGGCTTTGGGAGCGTTGCTGTGATCTCTGCAGAGACAGCATAAGGGCTACAATGGAGGCCAGACTCAAAACCCTGACAATCAAAATCTGAAAGGAAAAAACCCAGACAATTTAGACTCAACTCCTACACAGTGTCTCTAAGAAGCTTCAATCCCCCAGCATTTGGGCAAAAAGCTAGGGCACTCTGTACTATGCAATCACCTCAAAATGTTGGCTGCAGTCAGAATTTACATTTTAGTCCTCATAAATCAAAGGAAGTGGAATATCCTCTACATTTACTGTCTACATTTCTTATCCCGCAAGGTTTTCTGTATGGCCCTGAAAGTACCTCAAAACTTGTGAAAGGAGAAAAACTTCTCCCAAGGCAAAGGACAGGGGAGAAGTTGCATCATATATATATATACACACACAAGTGACTGATAAAACTTTGACTTGGAAATCTCTCTTCAGTAGGCTTAATATGCTTCCTCTGCCTGAGAAATGTATAATGTATAAAGCAATCCTGCCTGCCTCCTTCTCAAAGCCACCTGAACAATCTCCTTTCATTGGCCATGGGGCTTTACAAGCAGCTCCTCTGTACGACCAGGTGGCTCAGCATATGGCCTCGCTTTTCTGCCACTGCAGCTAGAAGCATTTTAGACCCTCTATAACCTTACCTCTAAAAGGTTGGTTGCTGGCAAATAGAGCCATCCCCACTTCCTCTGGCACAGGAGACAATCAACTATTGTTCTAAGTCCCTTTCAATGCCGTAACATGACTTAATCCATTTCTCCTTATGCCTTGACTGGGAAAATGGTCAGTGAGATGCTGAGGGCAAGAGAGCCCCTAAAATAAAGATCTGCATTTGGTCTTAGATGGTTCTACTGAGTACGGTATCAGTAGCAAAACTGCAAAAATCCCCCAATATACCTTGTTTAGTTGTGAAGGGAAAGATGGACAGTAAATAATTTGGTGATTGCCACTAGCAACTCAATGTTCTTTTTCCTGAAGGAAAAATAAAAGACTGCTGCATGAAGACTGAAGTATGAGCTACATAGAGTACAATACTTGACAGGCTCAAAACCTGTATAATTTCACTGTTTTTAAAACTGTAGCCTTTTGGCACTAGTAAGAAGGGAGATAAGATCTCATGTTGCTGCTCTAAAGGAGGAAGAACCAGTTTAGCACATCTCACCCATCCAGAGCAGCAGGCCGTGGTGGCCATGGCAGACAGGTTGCATTCTTCTGCAGAGTTCCAAACACAGAATCATTCAGAGCATTTTATTGCCAGCAACTCTACAGACCACAGTGCACTGGCATCTCAACTCCTCCTTCATGATGCTGTGAAACCCAGTGTTTCCCATTGGTTTTTATCACACATTTGGTCTCACGGCACATGGTAAAATTACTGTCTCAAAATGATGCAGCATGCTCAATACTTGGCTGTAACTTTTCAGTTATTGTATGAATTTCCTTTACTTCTATGAAGCCATGAACTTGATGAACGATAGCTGAGACTATTTTCATTAGTGTTAAGGGGATAGCTAACGAGTCAAAGCACATGAGCCATTTCTCATGTATATCTTGATATACCTATATACTGTAAGAGAGCATAATCCCATAAAGCCCAGGTTTAAAAATAATTCTCTCATTGGAAAACACATGGGACTCATCACTGAAAAATTTACTGGTCAGGATTGTAGATCCACAGAAATTCTGTGAGACAGGAGATCAATGATCACGCCACCTAATCACACCCTGGGCAGCAAAAGCCTCAGCACTGTCCTGCAAGCACTGGAGTCATAGGAGAAGGTTTGCAATGGTTTGGCTTTTCCCGTTGGCTGACAGAAAAGGAAGGACAAAGTTGATGTAAATCCTGAGAGGATAACCAAGCAAGGTTAGAACGAAACCATCTAGATAACACTGCACAGGGTCACATCTCAGATGTGTCTTATTTAAATGTTAAAACTCTTCAGGACAGCTTTGTGTTGCTTTAAGTGGTTGAATGCCTCTCTCTGCTTCCTGGTTTAGCCTGAGGCGGAGAGAAGGGGCATCAGCTCACAGGGTCTCTCTCACACAGAGAGATGCTGCAGTACAGGTCTTTGAGCTACATTTTCTATAAAGGGCTTAGTGCATATATTTAGGACGTTGGACTCTGCAAGAAATTCACAAGTTTTTACCATGGTCAGATGGAAAAAGCACTTCAGCTGCAAAAACAATATCTCCCTCATGTACCTCCTTGTATATAACAGACCATTTCTCCCACAGGCAAGCTGAGAGAACTATAAGGTCCTTTTTCCCTTGTCAATGTCTGCCAGATGGTACCAGCCGAGATACTCCTAGGCACTGGAAATATACTACTGAAAGAAATGCTCCTGTGGGAAGGGGAGTATTGAGTATGTAAATAAGGTGCTTCGGAAGGGTCCCACTCCAGCATCACTCCCTGCGCATCAGAAAAAGGCAGGACACTCTCTGCTCTTCTTAGATCTTCCACTGTTGGTAAGAACATCTACATTTTAAAGCTCAAATCCTTCCTTAGTCTTCCAACCTTCAAAACATATACATTTTTAAGAGTGAAACTTCTAGATTTCAGGTTAAAACCGATTTATCACACCAAAAGGATCCCGAGTCAGATCTACAGCTGGCATGACTGACTTCCGTGCAGTGATTTCTACTGCCTGAGGATCTGCTCTTCCACAGCTAGTGACATCTCAATTTCCTTTTTAATAAGCAACAGGCCCTGTTATAATGGGATATATGGAAGGAGAGATGTAAAAGCTTATAATGTGAAAATTGATTATCATGTACTTCAGACTATTTCCTGCTGTGCCCTTTGTTTTGGTATGCGTGTTTCATTTCATTACTCCGAGCTGTTCACCGTCTCTGAACTACACTAGGAAATGCATTAATTATCTCATTATCTTTGGGGCAAAACCTTCAGTCCTTCTTAAAAACCATATTCACTCAAAACCTTCTTTGGGTTCATTAGGAATTCTGAGTGTGATGAGAGAGGACAGGACTGCAGATACATCACAGCACATACCAGATAAGATTTTGGTTCTATTTGTGCTTCTGTCACTTAAAATACAAAAAAAAAAAAAAAAAAAAAAAAAAAAAAAAAAAAAAAAAATCCAAAAACCACAGCTCAGTGTAGGTTTGCCTTTTATTTAAAAATGTTCAAAATAAAATTGCTCTCAGGTTCCCAACTCACATGGCAGTGTGAACCCATAAGAACTTTTCAAGGCTTAGTAATAAACTTCCAAAATAGAGGAGAACAGAAATGACAGGTAACTTTACTAATAGCCCTACCAGCAGGTGCTATGAAAATATGGCAATGTCAGCATCCTGAATTAGCCTCTATATCAGATAAAAATAATACAAAACTTTTATTTTCATAAATAAATCTTAATTAAGAAAATGTCATCTCAAAGCATAAAGTAAGGAAGGTAGAAAAAAATCTCCACAAAAACCCTGTGTCACACACTTTCACACTTTGAATTTAGGATCGGGTTGGGGTCATTTTGTAAAGAAAATAATGTTCCAGGCCCATCGCAATTTGTGAAAGTCAGGTTAGAGTAAAAGCAAAATTCCCCATCGTCCTCACAAGATTTCTCGCCCTGTTCTTTTGTGAATACGCTAGAATGGGTGATGGATGGGAGGCTGCCCTTTCTAGAGTCCTTGCTGTGTTTTGTGATAACTCATTATATTTCTTTCTTTACAAATAGCCCCATTAACGCTCCAGAATTGAACAGAATCATAAAGCTTGAAACATCCCACTCCCATTCCAGTGGAGCTAGAGGTATTGTTTCATGAATTACAGAGCTGCCAAAACCTGATTTATCCAAGCGAAGCCTTCAAAGCCGAGTCACAGATATTTATTTATTTATTTTGGATTGTAAAAGAAAATACTTTTTACTGAGATAAGGATGATATAACCTAGCTACAGCTTTATTTAAATTGAATTATGTCTCTTTTATATTTCTTCAACAATATGGTTGATGGAAATGTTTTAGTCCTTGTTTTTTGGGGGCTGAACTAAAAACCTTATTAAACCATTTATAGAAAATTTACAAAACAGAAGAGAGTCAAGCTCTTTCAAAGTCTCTGTGGCCTCAAAACCTTACATATTCTGAGATTAGATGTCACTCTTAGTCAGATGATTCTAAACAAGACTACTATAATCCTCTCTGTTATGGAGATATTTATTTTTGTCTGAAAAACTTCAAAGCGGGCCGTGACAGATAATCAAAATCAAAATTTGCATTCCAATGAGAATTTCTTTTTAATAAACAAGAATAATTCTCACAGTTCCTCTGTGAAGGAGAACTGAGCTCACTTAGTTGAAGTTTGGGGGCTCTGGGCCTGGGGTTTTTATGGGTTTTTTTTATGTCTCTCATTCATCATTACTCACTAAAGTTTTTTTGCAACTTTTGGGAAGAAATGCTGCACCAAGTCAAGAAACACAGCAATGAAACCCAAGCATTGCATTTTTCTTCCGAATTTTTCCCCAGAATGAACAAAACAGCCAGGAATCACATCAATACATAGTCCTACAACCACCTTCCTGGGTGAATAAAATGTTTTCTGTGGGGAACTGAAGCCAGCTTTCAATGGAAGCTGAGAATTCCTGGGCAGGGAAGGAACCTGCTTTTCCTTGCGTGCACATTTTCTTTGAATACGTTTCTATGTTTCCTTTTTGCGTTGGTAGTGGCAGTGGGGAGCTCTGTCTGTGGACCAGGAGCTCAGCATGGCTAACCCTGCAGTGCACCAAATATCGAATGTTCTAAAGACATTTGGAGCATCTCCTCAGGGGCAGCTGAAGACATCCTGCATCCTTACAGAGTGCGTGTGCTCAGCCAGGGCTGGCAGCTCACCTGGGGGTGCTACAACCAGGATATTGTCCTACCTACCCTGTTCCCTCGGGGAAACTGCTTTTGGGAAGGAGAGACATTTGGTAGCAAATGCAGCACATCCCTGAGTGCCGAGTGCAGCCCTGGGCTGTGCACAGCTGGGGGAAGGTGCTTTTCCATTTCCAAGTAAAACACCAGCCTGGCCTGAACTTTGCTGTAGCACAGACCTCTTTGTCCTTTCAGAGTACTACTCTTTTCTTCCAACAGTATTAACAAAAAAATGAAATACCCAGAACCAACAATACACTTAAATCTGTTCATAGAACTATACTGGATCTTCCAGATTGCCAGCTTCTACCAACAAATAAATGCTGAAATGATGGTACCACTCCCCTTTCTGATGCAAACCTCCTCTAATGCCACTTCAGGAGTCCTTCTCTCATTCAGATAAAAACGTCTGCATGTCTCACAGGTGGGACTGTTGAGATTTTGTCTACCTGGTAATATCTCACAGAAATACACAATTTCCAGATCCCGAATAATCAGTTCCTTTAGTTACTTATTTACACCACAAGTTAGCTCTTCTTTACAAAGAGTTTCCTGTGTGGAAATCAAGGCCAGCTGCAGCAGGAAGAGTGAAAGCAGCACAATAAGCAAGGGTGGTCCAGCAAAACCTACAGCACTTTTGCCAAGAGCTCCGGAAAGGGCTGCACAGAAAAACCCCTCAATAGAAATAACCTCAGGCTCCCACTTACTGTCACTGGGGCTTTGTATCAGAGGAATCCACTTCATCCCCTGGGAAATGAAAGGCAGAGCAGGATAAGGTGCCAAGAAACAAGGTTCTCTCTGGTGGGACATTCTGAAGAAGCAGAACAGCTATTTACAATTTGTTTGGCATAAGGCGAAGAGGGAAGAGGCATCTGAGAATAGCATCTTGCCAGCCCTAAGTGGCCATGGAACACCTCTCTGGGCTACAGCGTTTTCTGGCTGCTGTCACAGGGGCCTGGAGAGCAATCTTTGCTCTCAACACCTCTCCCCATGGCAGGCTTGTGTAGCTCCCTGGATGCAAAGCTAATTCTGTACCTCCTTTGTTATGTAAATGAGATACTAAAACAGTTCTCAGATCCTCTAATGCAGAAAGGCTGCCTGTAAACTGCGAAATCTCACTTCTGTGTTGGTCAGCTGGTCCATCCAATCCCTTTCCAATTTGCTGGGATTTATTTTTACATTTCCTTTTCAGGCAATGCATCCTGGCCCACATAGGTTTTCATTCACTGCTGCACAGTTGCTTTGTTAACACCTCTATTTATTTATTAATTGTTTTGTTAGTGGTCATTGCAGAACAGCACTGTGTTGAAACACATATGAAGGAAACCTTAAAAAAAATTGTGACTGCATGTTACATGGACTGCTTTGATATTCTGATCTCACCCAGTTTAAGTACAGTTCTTGAAAGTGAAGGACAGTGGTGTGAGTCAATCTCAGTGAAATGCTAGCTTTGCTCTTTTAACGATGCAATGGGCACACTTGGCTGCATTCACTAAAATCTTGTTTGATACCAATTAAGCCTTAAAAAAATCCATTAACAGTCTGAATGCCTCTCAAACTCACTTTTCAATTTATTTTGAAAAGACACAAAGTTGGATAAAACTGAAAAATCTGCCAAAGAGTCAGTGAAAAGGGGCTGATTTGGAAAAAACTGTAGTTTTAATAATGATAAACCTCTTCATACCTTTAAAGTATGGCTCTAAATCTGTCTCTATCCTCTTTACATCTTTAACTTTATCCTGCGTAATGCACTAAGCACAATTTTCTTCTTGGAATGATCTCTTATAATTGAAACTTTCTTAAAGGGCTACTGAGGAAGAACAGTCAAGACTTCAAAACGTGGGGTTTTTTTTCCCTTGGATACACCATCTCCATTGCAGATCTTCCATCTGGGGCCTATTCAGTGTCAACCTTCATTTTGATGGGAATGCATAGCCAAGATATTTGGAAGAGAGGAAAAAGAAAGAATATTTCCTCTTCCACTCTGCAATCATACTACCTCATAGATCATCAAGCTTTTATTCCATGCCTTGCTGAGACATAATTTTTGAGGCCATTTACTCCTCTGGTAGGAAGGCTTGCTTTCACTTTTGTCTTTTTACGACAAAACAAAAAGATTGCAATAACGAGACCCAACGCCTGCAGCCTGCCTTGGTTTATTTTGTTTTAAGTTTTTCGGGTTTTGTTTCTGAAACTCCCACAGGTCCTAATTCCTGCTGAACAAGAGCATGCTTACCTCTCACTTGCAAAAGTACACCGCAAGATTGTCTTGAAAAAACAACATAGGCTAAAGCAGAGAGTATTTTTGCTGAGGGCTGACAGAGCACACCCTTGGGACAGCAGGACCCTGATGGCCAACATGACAGACATCGAGCAGAACAACAACCACTTTTGGGGAGCTGCCCTGACAAAGCTTCAAGTGGCACCAGGGTACCTATTATGGCTGCTCCTCTATTTCTAAGCAAAATGATATCAAACACACAGAAAAGACAGCCAATAATGAGAAACTTGCAGCTGTTCTCGAAGAAAGACTTTTTTTTATTGTACCCCAATCCAAAATACTTTAAACCAGTTTTATCAATAGCGATAAATCAGTACGATGATATGATGTCTCTTTAATCTTTTCTAAAACAAAATTTTTTGAACTTTTGAGCATGGCCTTCCCAAATGGGTTAGGTCTTCTAAGACAGCATCAAACCTTCTTTTCCTTGCTTCCCATGTCAGCCCGAATCCCAATAGTTATGAAGCATAAAAAAAAGTTCAAAGTAAAATATAAATTACCATCCCCTTCAAACACAAGTAGAAGTCTTATTAAGTCTCTAGTGCTTGAATCACGTCCCATGTCTGTTCTTTAGACCTTTCTTCCTTTGTGAGGCATAAATGGACACATCTTATTGATTTTCTTTCAACCTGGATCACCTCGATTGCTGTGAATATGGCAGACAAATCCAACTCATTCTCCCGCAGGGAACGAGGAAGAATGCAGACGAGAAGCTGGGGAAAGTCTTCTCACAGTGGGATACCAGGAGTCATTACGCAAAAAAACCAAGTCTAACTGCTTGTAATTCCAAGACCTTTTTCTTTTCAGCTCCTTCAAAAAAATTTCTTTTTTTTTTTAATGCTGAGAGCTCTTTCTTAAATTTTTTATGAATATCATTTTGGCTACCGTATCAATTTCTGAGGGTGTTTTTGTTTAAAAAGAGAAGTATCAAATAGGCCAGCGGTGGCTGCAAACCCTGATAAATACGTATAGTTAATGATGAGTGACTGTAAACAGACACTGGTCAGAAAGAGAAAGTCAGAATCAGAGAAAGCATTGTTTGAAGCTTGACAAAAAAGCTAGTTAAAACTTTTTCCTTCCAACTTGGCTCCACTTTGTATTTTTTTTTTTATCATTTATAGACTTACTTTTCTAAGGACAATTGTATGAAATGAAAGGAAGTGTAAAAGTAGAAAGATTTCTGTGCCTTACACCAAACCACTTACTGTACATGAAAAAGGGATTTACTGAATCAATTTAGTTGTGTAGGGTTTTTTAAATCAAGTGAATGATTTCAGTGAAGTGGAAAAAGGTGGCAAGAATGTGCAGCAACCCAAGCTTTGCTCCTAAAAGCAACAAAAAAGACACAATTGAAATGCAGTGGGACCTCTGTGGATGAATTAGACAGACTGTGTACAGACACTTTGCAGTGACAATCTGCTTCTGAAAGGGATATATTAAGTGCTAACTGCACTGAGGACGTAAATTGAAGACACGATATCCAAGGACTAATTTCAAAGCACTTCTCCTTGTTAAATGAATTGCTGAAAGAGCAGGGCTTAAAAGACTTTGTTTTGTGTTAAAGGATTTGAGCTACACCTATCAGCAGAGTGCACCAGCAAACCAATGCTAGCATAATAAACCCACCACTGTCTGATTACCATCCCCTCCTAATACTATCACAGTTGTAATGAGTCCAATTTCTCCAGTGGTTCTCAACACCCCCTGCAAAGCGCTCTGCCCCAGCCCTCAGCCTCCACGACATAAAATTCACGTCACTTTTATAGTGTAAGTGGAAGGTTCTAGGCCATTAGTTTAACTAAATAAAATTTTAGAAAACAACATCGTCAGCAGCAGGCCCTTAATCTTTTTCATGACATGTTTAGACATCAGTAACTATATTTTCAGTAATTTAAAATTAGTTTTGAACAACATAAAGTAGAAGATGAGGAAGAAATTGGAACATTCTTGATATCCGGGTTTTCTATTGGCCTCAAGTTACACAATTTCATACGGTAATTCTGAAATCTGTATGGATAGAGCTTGGGGGATATCTCAGAATAATTCTTCCCACAAATATTCATCCACATAAGTGATGCTGCTAGTCAGAACTCTCCCAGCAGGCTAGCACTAAGCCCTGCATCACCTATGTGCTCTCCCTTTCTGTGAATACTCAATGTAGACACTGATCAGAAGGTCCACGGGAGCACTGAGGGCAGACAAAACACCACAAACAGCACATGTAAATATTTCAACGACAGACACCATGCTGTTCATAGCATAGTACTTAAAAAAAGAACCAGGAGATAGATATGAAGAACAGGAAAATATAGGTAGGCAGGAAGCCACATCGTCTAGATTCAAAAAATACCGAAAGAAATCTCAAGAACCAAAATTATGGTTCCCTAAGAAGAGTCAAATGACCAGAATCTGGGGTCAAAATAGTATCCTTAGCAGGAAGATTGCATCCTTTCTAATAGTCCACTAGGCAGTGCACTACGCAGACATGTGTAGAGGCACAGTCAGGCTTTCTTTCACCTCAGACTTCTTGTATAACCTTGAACACATCCTTTATCTCCTCAGTACATCATTTCATCTAAGTACACATGAATATTGTAGGGCGTTATTCAAATATCGCAGTAGTGGGAATTATACAATAATCTAATAGAGTAATTTCAAGATTGGATGTTCAGAAGAATTTAGGCATATTTCCCTCTTTTTAATTTTTAATAGAGACAGTAAAAGCAATGCATACAACTTGTAAGATCCAGCTATAGCACCTGCTAAAAGAATCCAGATGTTCTCACTTCCAACAGCATCATTAAGCATGAGGCTGATGTGAAATATTTATAATGAAGGTGAATCATAGCCCACAGAGGAGGAATCTAGGGCTGTATCTTCTACCAGTATCAAGCACAAAAATGCAAATACACTGAACAAATACTGCATTAACTTTCAAATCACACGTTCTATGTCTTACAAAGTAAGACACAATTTAGTCCTGATGCAGGTGACAGATGGTAGCAGGAGACCACCAGTTTGGAACAAAGTGTAAAAAATCAGGTTTTGAAGGAAACACACCCAACAACCCAGGATGTAGGAGCTCAGGACTGTGAGTGATCTCCTGGGCCAGGGAGTACCCTTTTCCCTCTCACAGCAAAGTACATAATAAAATCCTTTTCTCAAATTTACCACTTTCATCTTAAAATTACTTCTGTTATTTGAGGCAGTCACTCTCACTAAGTCTGTTCTGAGGATTAAAAATCATCTTATTTACAGGCCATTTCAGTCATGCTTAATTCATACCCATTCATTCCTGTACCAGCGCTGACCTCTAACTTAAACTGCTCTCACCAGCTCCCAGCTTTTGTCCTACAACAAAACAAGACAAGACATAAGGTCTTCTTTTAAAGATTAAGCTCTCCCTGCATTACTTCCAAACCAAATTAATCCTTAAACATAGGAAGACTCAACTGTATCATTACTCCACATCTTACAAGATTGTTCAATACTTTCTAAATCTCTACTGGCAAGACTTCCCCTTATGCAACAAGAGCCATTTCAACCACTTCCACTGCCCTATCATGTTGGCAGTTCTTAACCATGGGCATATCTGTCTCTCATTTCCAGCCCATGAGCTCACAGCAGAAATATTTAGTGTAATAATAAGAAATCTTATTCTTAGTGTAGGTAGCACAGCAAGGCAGAGAATGTACAGGTGCTGCCTGCCTCCCAAGTACTGCATTTGGCTGACTCATTTTGGTTCCTAAAAACCACCCAACAAGCTGAAATACTATCCAAGCCTTTCAACTTTTCTTAAAGAACAGTGATCCAGAGTTTCTACTGCCCCAGTGAAGCATAACACTCCCAGAAGCATCTTTGTGAGAAAGTAATTAATACTGTACATGAGTCATAAACCCTCCATAAATTAAAAATAATTTAGTCTACACCCTTCATAGGCCTATCTAAGAAGTACATCTGTCCGAGAGTAGAAATCTATACAAAACAGTGACTTATTTACCATGGTCTCATCATCCATACCTAAAAACAAGTGCTGGTTTAGAAGATGGACCAATGACATGCACATTTCTTCTATAAACCTGTAACATAAATCATTGGAAGAAAATCCAGGTAGCCGCATTCCCACCAGCACATTCATGGCAAGGAAACACATGTGGGCCATGAACTCTGAAAGATGTTTAAGACAGCCTTCATGCTAAAAAAAATCTTAAGAACTGTGATTAGACTTTATCATCCGGTCAGACTTTGATATCCTCACTTTCATAAAGCATCTCCAACCAAGCATGATGTTAACCATGGAATCACAGTATCATTAAGGCTGGAAAGGACTTTTAAGACCATCAGGTCCAACCATTAGCCTAACATGCCACTAAACCATGTCCCTAAACACCACATCTACATGCTTTTTGAGCAATTTCAGGGATGGTGACTCTACCACTTCCCTGGGTACCTGCTCCAATGCCTGACCACCCTTTCAGTGAAGAAATTGTTTTTAATATCCAATCTAAACTCAGGCATAACTTGAGGTTCTTTCCTCTTGTCCTCTTGTCCTACTGCTTGTTACCAGGAGGAAAAACCAAACCCACCTGTCTACAATCTCCTTTCTGGCTGTTGGAGAGAGTGATAAGGTCTTCCCTGAGCCTCCTTTTCTCCAGACTAAACAACCTCAGCTCCTTCAGCTACTCCTTTTAAGACTTGCGCTCCAGACCCTTCACCCTTCAATTACTCTGTTAACAGTAAATACATATTCAGCTTCTTTGTTGAATAAACTAGAAGTCTGAATAAAATATGAACTTCAGCTTCCTTTTTTTGTGTTAGCTGTTATTTAAGAACTAGGATGGACACTGGACTGAAAGTTTAGCAACTGTTAAAAGCATAGTATCATAGTTGTTTAATTTTCTTAAGCAATCCACTTTTTAAAAACTCATGCACTTGATCAGCTGGAAAGTAGAGGTGGTTAGCATGGAGACTGGTATTGAAGAAACCTATCAGACCAAGAAAATTGGATAGGTAGAGGTCTAGAATCCAGCCTTTTTTGTCACAACAGACATGCACTGTGAGCAGAAATAGCGCTCTGCTCCTCTTTGGCGTCATTTTTGATATCTGTTTTTGGACCTTTTTGAAGTTAGTATTTTATTGGCTGTTCATTTACTTTCATTGGTATGTCTGCTTCTTCTGCTCCCAAATCTGACTTTTTAATCTCTGCTAATATTGTTTATTTTTCCTCTCACGCTTGACCTGAACCACGATCACTGAAACTGATGTAAAGACACCAGTCAGCTTCAGTTAGTACTGAATTACCCACCAGAAACTTGACCTTTGGTAGGAAAGAGAATAACAGAACAAGCTGGAAGCTGCCTCTAGAGACTGTCTAGTCTGCTTCTGCTCTGCTCAAAGCAGAGTCAACTAGAGCACATTACTCAGGGCTGTGTCCAGCTGGGTTTTGAGCATCCCCAAGGATGGAAACCCAGCAACCTGTCTGGACAACCTGTGCCAGTGTTTGGCCATCCTCACAGTAAGAATTTTTCTTTTAATGTGAAAATGGATTTCCCTGTATTTATATTCATGCAGATCTTTTCTTGTCCTACCGTCTGGCACCACTGAGTGTGTCTCTGTCATCTTTATCCTCTCTCACCAGGTATTTATACACATTGGGAAGATCCTCTTGAGCCTTCTTTTCTCTAGGCTAGGCAATCCCAACTCTTCCCCATATCAGATTCTCTGATCCCTTAATCATCCATGTGGCCCTTTGCTGTACAAACTGCTGCATCTGTTCGCTACTAATCACTGTACTTGAACATAAAATTATTATATAATTATTTGAATTATAATCAAACCTAACATGATACTGGTGCCTCATATAAATGGATCTAACTGAAAACTGAAGGAGCAACAACTGGAATTCTCTCTCCATCCACTTCTCCATTAAGCTATCTCAGACTGGCTCAGACTACGCTAATTTGGAAACTGAAGAATTTTGTAAGTTGTCAGCTGGCCCAGCCATTAAAAACTAACAATTATCACCACACACATCCTCAGAATTTCAAGCACCTATCTTGTCTCCAGTAACAAACTGCTTATCTGTTTGGCACAACAGTGGGCCTGAAGAGCTGATACACACTGAAACAAAATGTACTTTAAGAGCAGTAAGTGGTGCATTAAACTGTACTCCAATTTCTTTCTTGCTGGCACTGATAAAAATTCTGCCGGGCATTATTAGTTGCCACACACCTCTGTTACACACCACACACTGAAGGACAGTGAAGATATACAGTCCTTAATAGCAATTTACCATGGCCCAGCCCTCAACCCTACAAAAATCCATTCTAGGACTCTCCTCCCACTCCTCGAGCAGTGCTTAGTGCTTATCACGGACATGAGACACCAGTAAGTACTTTCTGCTTCCAGTAAGAAACTTGCTGCTCAGTTCGGAGGAGTACTGTCAGAATCCACCTAAACTTACTTGGAGAACCTGGATAAACTTATTAATGTAAGAGCAGCTCAAGCAGAACTTTTCAAGCATACACAGAGATATGGTGTCTTGCTTATGTACTCTTGCAAGCCTCAGACTATCGTCACTAAGCCTGTGAAGTAGATGCTTATGTAGAAAACGGAGAAGAAAGGCAGGTTTTAGTGACTGAGTAACCATGGCATGAACCAAGCACTGCATTCTGTAAAGTTGTTCATGAGGGAGAGCAAATAAGAGCTGGCCGGAAAATATTGATAAAAAATTTGTCTGAATTTTCTGATTTGCCACCACAGTACTATTTCACAAAATGGCATAATTTCAACAAACTTTTTGCTACCACTTTTTTTTTTTTTTTTTTTTCCCCAGCAGGAAAGCAGGTCTTTGGGATGCAGAGCACTGCAGGGATTTATGAAAACCTTGCAGGTGCTGTTTGATATGGATGCTTTTAAGGGGTGCCATTGCTGCTCATGCCTATCAGGAAAGTATTTTGTTCCAAAAGCATTGGTGTTCCGCCTTTCAAAAAATAATCAGAGCATAGTTTAAGCCAATCCTTCTGCTTAGTTTTGGGGCAGCTATGTTTGGCTTGCTTTCTACTGAATCAGCATAAAAAAATATTTCTGGAAAATGAAACAATTCTTGCAGAAGTAAGAGTATACTTAGGGCCCAGCTGCATGGCAAGTGCAGTTAAAGTAATCAATACATCATTCCGAAGTAGAATATGGGTGATTAGGATTCTATATAGGTAAGCACACAGGAAAAGAGACAGGTATAGCTAGCCCTTTTTGTCTCTATGCTTTTGGGTTTTAAAAAAATCCGTGAAAGCTTTAGCATTCTTACTCTTGATTTTGAGATAGTTTTACTAATTGTTTTACTTCCCTACCATGTCTCCTCTTCTTTAGATCCTCCTAAAACAAAGAACTACTCTTTCAAAATCTACTCTCTATCCTACTGCCCTTTCTCAAAATTGCTCTGTACTGCTTGGATAAGAGCAGCCACTAATTACTGCTCCCTTGCCCAAAGCAAGGCATGATATTTTGTCACGATGTCCAGTAAAGACCAGGTTTTTCACCTATAGAATGCCCCAACCAATTTGAGCATGCACATCATGGGTGGTTAAAGTGAGAAAAAGGTGTATACTGTTACTTTTCAGGCAAGGAATTCACCTCCTTTGGAGTCTCCTGTCACTTTCCTCTGGCCTCCTGCTATCCCAAATATATCCTGATTCCATGAGGCAACCAAGTTATTTCATCTATAAGGGCTCGTTCTAAAGAATTACATTTTCAAAATACTGGATTTAAAAAGTCCACTGCTCTACAATTCCAGCGAAGTTACTCAGCTCCTCATCTCAGCAGGCACTGAATGATGTCCTTCAGATTTCTACAGGTATTTATATGCACACACAGATATCTGCACCCTCCTGCCCATGGATGGTGTTACAGTGAAGAAGGCAGTACCAATTAACTTCTGTTTCATTTTGGATGCCACAGGCTGAAAATACTTGGCTGGAGTTTATTCTTGTGTCTGGATGGTTGTTGGATCTTAACTCTCCAGGAGTAGTAGATTGTGTTACTGACCTCAACATTAATTAGGTGTTCTGTGCACTGATAGACTAGGAAAGGCAAATAAGCTTTCCAACTTCTTATGTTCCACTAGAGGGTGAAGGCAACCAGAATGTAAAGGACATAGTAAACAGCTAATTTCAATCTTAATATCCATTTAATGTATGTATTTTCCTACCTACAGCAAAACACAAAAGCATTTTTAGTACGGTAAGAGCAATCAAAAGTGTAGCTACAATTAAAAGTGTAGTTACAGCAGCATAAAATACTTTTTGGAACTCATTTTATGGTAGTTTTTTTTACAAATAGCAAATGAGATAAAATTTCCCCCATATGCTTTGTTATTCCCCCCAGTTCTAAAAAAATCTTTATTAATTACATTGATTAGCTAATCAATACTCATATTCCTATTAGGAATAAAAGTCTTATATCCACAGGAGAAAATGAGTTGGAGTGACATAGATCCTCCTAGACAAAGAAACATCAATGTTCTCTGTGTTTGAGTCAAAGTGAGAGGTCCTGCTGCCAACCTCATGCTCAGCCTGCAAGGCCAGGCATGACTATATCTCTGTGGAACCTGTTAGATCAGGAAACACCACTTTTCCTTATCCTTCTACATATCTCTCATTGACCAAGGCCATCTTGGGTTTCTAGAACTTCATCTAATTGCTACATTTAATTACTTTTCTTTTATCCACTTAACTTCATATTATTTCCCCCTTGCAAATTAGGAATAGAAATCCCTAGATACGCACACACACACACACACCACACACACACACACACACACAAAATAGAATCTGTAAAGTTTTAAACTGCAAAACATGTCCCAATCCTAAACAATAGGTCAAAAATAATTTTAAAAATAAGCTAACTTACAATAAATGACAAAAATATTTTCTACAGAATCTAAAAGAATGGACTGTATAAATTATTTGTGTGAAAACAGCGGCATTTCCAAATGTAAGGCTTAGAGCCCTGTGAAAGAATTCTAAAAATTAAACAAAGGAAGCCATTTTTTAAAAGAGATAGGGCTCAGTGGGATTTATTAATGCACATCTCTCAGAGATATTCTTACTTATACAATGCAAGCAGTAGGTTAGCATGGACTTCCAAATTATATTTAATTGGACAATTATTCAAAGTGAAAAACCCAACACAGTAAACTAAGGAGGTCTTTAATAAACACCTTGTCTCTTCAAGAAAAAACAGGGAAGTCATTTACTGACCCAAGAGGCACAATTTTGTCTTTGGTAAATTTATTTTAAAGTAATTGCCAACTTCAGGAGTAACAATTTTTTAAAGAGGAAGACGGTGCTCTCAGGCAGAATAATAAATTGATCTGTGCCCTGTATGACGGCCTAATCACATTAGAAAGATGTACATGTAGTTGTCTGAGGCAAATAGAGGATGTACATCACCTGGTCTGTGAACCCACTAAGACTCCTTTAATGACATATAGCTTTCCCTCTCTCCAGATCAGGATGGAATTAGAGGGAAAAGACAAATGATAATTTACACAGGGGCTTTACAGCTCTGCCTTTCTGTCCAACAGAAGTGTTCCCCTATAGAAGTCCTCTGCAGTCCCCAGCAGCTTTTCAACACCCTGCCTTCTAGCAGCCAGTATTCCAACACCAGGAATGAGGTCTGTGTTAATGGCATCACCTTTGAGGAGCCACAGCCTCCTCATGAAACCCAAATGCTGGGAACCCGCTGTGATTAATAGCGAATTAAAAGCACAAATCAATATTTAAAATGTAAAGCTCCTTCAGCTCAGCTGGAGAACAGCTCTACTAGAACTACAGCACTGTCCTCCCTCTGGCAGGATACACTTTCCAGGTCCAATGCTCTGTGATGCCAGGACTTAAAGGCTGAGCCATACACAGGTTAAGGGCAGACCACACCCCTGCGGGCAGTTTGCACACCTTCAGTACTGGCAGAGAAACAGCCCCGATGAAACAGCTTCAAGCATCATCCCTGAACTCTGCAGTGAGAGTAATGCTTTCTTGCATGCATTATTTTCACCAGGAAATTCCCACCTCCAAAGTCTTTTCTCCTTGTCAAGGTCATTCTGGGCATTGGGACAGCATTGCTAAATAGTATGCCTCAGTGAATTCCCCCTGTTTTCTGACTGAAAGGCTGGGACTCCTGCACTGCAGATCCCGATAAAAGATTTATTTGTGGGGAGTGGAAGATGGTGCCTTTAGAGAAGTTAATAAGTTGTTTTCATTTTAGATGCTTTCATTACAAACACTGATAAATCTTAAGGCTAAGAGAGTATGTAAGAGTAATGAGTTGAAGGGCTCCTCAGCTCTTTGGTGATTATCTCTCTCTTTTAGCGCATTACCATGGGACATCTGGCTTCCAAATTTGTGCCTCTCCTTCACAGATCTGAGGACCAGCCTACCAATTATACATTCGCATAGGTTGTAATAAATCAACAGCAGCCAAACTCTGACAAGGTGATGGCTGTTGACAGATAAAAACGATACACATTGTCGTGCTGTTCTCCAAAAACAAACACATGCTTTTATCAGATTTTTTTTCTTTTAATCAAAAAATTGCCTCTTTCAACATAGAGTCACCTAATTTCACAGAGGACTTGCACTACACAAGGTTCCCCTGTCTAAACCTGAGCTGCATGTAAAGCCAGGTTTTCAAACAGGCCCTGAAATTCACCTCCCACTGCAGTTGAGGAAAAAAACTGCTGCTCTGATCCTGGGTCAGCCCAGACCCAAAGATCATTAACCTTTTACTCTGAGAAGCAGAGTTCTGTGCAGAATAAAGGACTGAGACAAAAAAAAAAAAATCCAAGGATATATAAGTCTTGGATTTATTCATAAGCCAGGTAGAGTCTGGATAGTGAATTTTCTTCAATAAAGGACAGATATATTAAGGTTATATCCAGCAAGTAGATCTGTGTGGTAAAGTTCTCCCCAGTCCGCATCGTCTGGGTCTCCAAGGAATTGTCTGGAAGTGACAGACCCTTCTTGCCTGACTCCAACCCTCTCAAAGTTGGGTGTCTAATCTAACCTAATTTTCTGAAGAGCACCAAACGTAGTTCTTCTTAAAAGCAGTACTTATACAGGCAATGTGAGTGCTGCTTTCCAAGTGTCTTGTGCTCTGCAGTGACGGCAGGGGACCTCAGGTAGTTTGCTTCCACAAGCACCCCGAATTTAGTGGGAAGAATTCCAATGCCATTTGTAAAACTAATCACCCTGTTATCAAATCCACAACGAAGCTATTGTACTCTCCAGATCTGAAAATGCTATCAGGTGATACAAAAAATGTGATTTAAGTGATGAATCTTTTACAACAGGCCTTTTTGAATGCTCATAAGCTACATGAACTAGCAAAGATTTGATCACCCAAAAAACGTGGGATGCAAAGGGCTGTAATAATCCTTTTGGAAGTCCTGTTAGTAATTCTCGTTTGGGGACGAAAGCTGCTTAGCGCCTGGTGGCAATCTATCCACTGTCTTATCCTCCCTTAAAGAGACCGGGACTATTTTCACACCAAATGATGGGAAATACCTTCATCTCCAGAAAAGTCAAAGACTGAGGAATCATCAAATTCTGCCAGACCCCTTGTTAATGAGAAGAATGCAGCATAACGTAGCTAACCAAAAGTATTTTAATTCCTTCAGAATTCCTTGTACATCATGGAAAACAGCTTCTCTCAGATGTCTCTACAGAGCTTTGAATCAAATATAGTCTTTTCCAATGAACTGACTGGACAGAAAGGCAGCATGCTACCCTCCAGCTCAGTTTTATTCTTTGACAATGCTATCTACTAGAAAACTCATCAGACAGGTGTTTTGAACCCTTTCTTATTGATTTAATCTCTTTCTTTTACCTTTTTACCTTCCTTTTCCATTCCATTCCCACTAGTTAGGGCTCTGCTTTGACCCTAGAACTGGCAAGTCCCACAGCAATAAAACAGAGATATGCAAGCTTACAGGTTAGGCATCTGTTCCCTTTCTGTTAAGGGAACAAGATTCCCTTGACATACACACTTATTCTCATTTGTAAGGTTGAAGAACCATTAATTGGGGAAAAACCTGACAGAAATTTAGTCTGCTTTATGATAAATTGCATCCACCTTTATTTGACTAATTTACAGAATTAAGGCTCTGAAATTTCAAAACATGTCCTTTGTCACAACTCTTGTCTTCTCTCATTTAAAGTTCAGTGCTATGGAAATTACAGCTGGTGCAGGATGTGTAGCTGTTATGTAAGGCAGTGTGTTCAGCTTCTTAATATTCAGTCTTACTTTTAAAAAAAAATTATACAACCTAATCCAGGTACAAGTTTTGTTTACAAATGACTCTGTAAGTGAATATTCTTGTAATTAATGTGATTCCGGGAGCTTATTTATTGCAGATTTCTAGCTACGAAAACACATGCAGTAGTACGAATAATATTAGAATAACAATCTGAGATTTTCAAACAAGTCTGAGGAAATTATTCATCCAACTCACATTGCAATTCTGCAAGAATTAGGAAACTAATTCCCTCAGGTTTTATCAATTTTTTAAAAAAATGTAAGCTGAAAAACAAATAGCAGCTGAATTCAGCTAGATGGGGTACAAGAGGTCCCTGTGGGGAACTGTACTATCAGTAAGTACTCAGGCTGCCTTCACTGACTCCAGGACACAAATTAGTACTCCTGATGTGAAAAGTAGAGCAGAATATGAGACAAAACCAATTGGCTCATTCAGCTACTGCTGGTAAATTGGGGAACTGTGGAAGGAAGGAGTCAGCTTGAAAACTCTTAAAGTGGTGTTAGAATTCAAGATCATTATTCTATCGACCAAAACAAAACAAAACAAAACAAAATACACCAGAAAATAAAAAGTGCTGAAATATGAATTCCTTAAATTGTTTGTGGCACTAGTATGCAGAAATGAATGGGTTCTCCTGGGATGTCGAGTTGAGGTTCCAGTAGAAGCAGCAAACTCACATAACTACTTTGCAACTTTCAAAACTGGCTCGCTCTTTGCCACTACCATTTTACCAGGGAAAATCTTTGGGCAAGATATTCTAGAAATGTGTTCCTCTCTGGCAGCTAAGCGGTCTTCTCGTGTGGGTCCACATTTACTCACAGCCACTACTGCTACTAATTATTTTTCTTTGATTTTAGTCACTAAAATTTGTATGGGTTTCATTTTGCTAAGCTGAGCAAATCAGATTCCATTATTTCCACCAAGAAAGCTTTTCCATTCTCCTGAGAAAAAAAAATCAGGTTCTTCTTTGCATCCCTATATTTTGTTTTTAGCACAAATGCCCAGGATTATACCTGGGACTCACACAATTACCCTCACACTTTCTTATCATCAACAGATCAATTTGGTTTTTACAAGACCCATTTCACCAGGGTGCGTCTTATGAAATATCCATGCATTTCTTCTTTTCTTTGGTAGAGCCATTTAATGAGCCTATAGAAAATTAAATTTACATTTGCCCTTGCGTACTTCATACAAATTAACAATTTTCAGTTCTACCAGCCCTTTCTGTATGATATTTCTATATGAAAGCCATTTCCTGCAGCACAGCTGAAGATGCATCCCACAGGATACACCTCACCCTCATGGCAAACTTGACAATGACCAGCCATTGCTTGTTCCCTTGGACATTACAAAGACTACGGCACTAAATTTAAGAGTAGGGCATGAACCCCACCATCCTGTCTTCCTGCTGGGGGAAGCAAAATACCCAATGGCCACTACTTTTCTTGTGCTCCTAGCAAGTCATTGGTGCCGCCCATTCTTGTCCTAGAGCTCTCTTTGTAAAATTCATTTAGAGCATTCAGGATGTGTGGCCCCAGGTAAGTGTGTACCAGTCACTGATGTACTGGCAATTAATTGACATCAAAAGAAAGGATGACACTAAACTAAGCGTTCCATGCCCTAGTCAGAGGAAAACAGTGAATGCTCTGATAATGTTACCTTCTCACTGGAAAGAAAAAAAGGAAAGATATCCATGACAAGCACTGTGAGCTCTTTGTCATTATTTTTGAGCACTCTATCATTTCTCTAAGGAAAGAAAAATATCCACAAAACGCCACTTCCCCTAAAAAAAAACCCACAAAAAACTTCAAAAACCCCTATGAAATATATAACACATTCAGCAATATTTCTAGCCCATGGATTAAAAGAAGGATCACCTCAAGGATCATGACAGCTATAAAAGGTAAATGTCAAGAATCCAAGTGTAGGGTAAAGCTTTTGCAACTACCTAAAGAATCTGCAGTCTCACCTAGAGGGTAAATTAAGCACTCTAGCCATATATATGAGGTGCCAGGCAGAGCTGCAGCACCAAGATAAAGCATTTGTCTGGAGCTACCTCCAGATATCCGTACACAGGAGATGTTCCCAGCATAGAAATCACACAGGAGGAGAGCTCCTGTAAATGCCTTCCAGTCAGGATCACATATGTGGACCTGGACCTCTGGCTGGTTCCAGATGAGTAAACAGGTTTAGAAAAAACCTGCAGGACCTCAGATGTTGATCTCACTTGATAAAATAAGTGAATGATAAACAGTAGCTACATTTTGAGGCAGTTGAGAAGATGATATTTTAAAAATGAACAGAAGGACACAGGGGAAAGGCGTCTGAGAGGAGATAAAACAAGTTCATGACACCAGTTACAAGGAAAAAGTCAGTATTACCAGGGCTGGTAAGGGAAGGAAGAAGGTAAAAGTGAGAATCTTAAGGATTGGGGATTGAAAAAGTAGAAGGAATGAGGGGAGAAAGCTAAAAACTGGAAATGGAAGGAGCTGGAAAAAACCCTCAAAGATCAAAGACTATAGACCTAGATTTTCAGCATGTGCTCGGGTGTCCAGAGAGTTTCACAAGACTGAGGAGGCTGTACTATGGTTTTAGGACAATGATGAATTGCTTGAGCTGGAATACAGCAGTTCATGAGAATTTTAAAGAAACTAAAGCAACACAACATGCTCGGGGGGAAAAAACAAGGTGGGGGGGGAAAAGAAAGTACAGGTTAGTGTGTCATTAGGCTATTATATTTAGCCTTTCCAAGAACCTGATCAACTCTTTGCTCTGTCGCAGATCCTTTGCCTGACCTTCTTTGATAATTTACTTATTCTTACCTCTGTGTCATGTCCATTTTCCATCCGCCTCTCTTTCTTTTCTTTTAAGGGCAAAAGCTTGTCAGAGGAAGACTCTGTCCCTAATTATGTGCGTGTACAACTCCCAAAACAATGGGGTGCTCATCTCAGAAACGAGCAATGAAATCGCTTGCCAAACCAAAGAAATATTGTGGTAAGAGATCTTCCCTTAGGGACAGTAGCTATTTAGATGGCCTGTTATATATGAGTGAGTCAGTGGCATAATGACGGTGGCCAAAAGGAAGTAGCAACACATTCTCCGTCAAGCATAACCTGTTAAAAAGTCATGCACAAGAGGGGAAAGTCAATGAGATGAGTCATGCCTGGCCTTGCCCACTGCGTTACCAAAGGTTGTGTTGCACGCAGCGTGAGGGATGGAGGGATTCCTTCGATCCACAGTCAAATGGAACAGCTCTGTCCCCTGCTGCGAGCTCCAAGGGCTCCTCTGTAGGTGTCACTCCAGCTGCTGATGGCCATAGATAATAACAAGTTAGGGTACAGGCTAACCAGGAAATGATGCCACCTGCTACCCAACATAAATTACCAACCCCTCTGGGTATAATTACTCTTGTCAAAGTGTCACATGGCTATTATAGTCACTCTTATGCAGCAATGCAGAGCAGCAGCAGATTCTGCAGAAAGAAGGGGGTTTGTGGCATTTCTATGAATGCACTAGGAAAAAACAAATAAACCAAAAACCAATTAATTTGTTCCTGAGATGGAAAAGAGATGGGAAAAATCCTGTGACACAAACAGCAGAATTAGTCCCTCTGCTGCCCAACTGGTCAGAGAGGGAAAACACAGTGAAATGAAGGGCAGCCTCCAGCAGGTTTCTTTGCCAGCCCCCTCAAAGCATGGGTCTCTTCTCATTTTCACAGACAACAGGCTCCCAAGTTGCAATTCCCAAGAGACAAAATGTGCACATTATAACTTGACACTACACCATTATATGAAAAGTCAGTAGACTTTTGCTCAGTCTGCAGGTGAAGTGACTTTCACAGCAGTTTTAGACACCTGTTTGTGAAACAAGCAGCTGTGTCAGAAAGAGCTGAAGCATGAAAGTTCAGTGTTATTGCTGAAACAGCTCAGGTGTCTCTGAACTACCCCATGTTGTCTCTAGACTAACGCTACACTTCTTGAGCAAGATTGCATGCTATGCTGTCAGCAATTCAGTCACTGCCATTCTATTGTAAGTGCTTTAAAACAGTGTCTGACCCTTGAGATGCTCAGAAAGACTCAAATAGTGAAGAGACTGAGCCAGCCTTTTCATATGCTTCTGCTTAACTGCCTATGGCTGAGAAACTGGCCACTGGTGACAGTGCCCTTCTGCGCACACTGACCATGAAACAATTGGATTTTCTCCAAGTCCTTAGAATCAGTGTAAGCTGACACAGCTGTTTGCTTTGGTGAGAAAAGTTTGGTGTCTTCACTCACTCTTGAGCAGAAGCTGCACCAGAACCATTAGGCCATTTACCCAACAGGCCTGACTGCATGAGGAAAGCCCCTTATTTTATGCAAACTCATATATATGCAATTGAGATAATTTGCCTTAAGTTTAAATTCACATTATTTCTGTGCAGAGCAACACACAAGGCATAGAAAACACACCAGAACCACAAAAAGGCTATTTACTGAACGATATGAAAAGTACAATATGCCAGCACCTGCCAAGGGTCTTTCTCAATGATTGCTTATGATTATAAAGGTAAATTATTTGCTTGTGTAAAATAATAATTAGAAAAAGTAAAGGTCATTCATCCAGCTATAAACCTGGCTGCAAAAAATCATCAGCATACAGAGTTAGCAGGCATATTCATTGCTTTATAAACAGCAGGCCAGGATAACATTATATAGTTTGCAATCTGTATTTGTTCTATGCGAATCATAGCTTTGCATAATTTTATCACATTCCTGCCAGGCAAAAGCAAACATTAAAAGAAATATAAGAAGCCAGGCAGTTAAATATCCTAGAAGAAGAAAAAACCCTGCAAGTTCCTCCACATTGTAATGACCAGTGAGTGTTATTTTATCAGCTTGATTTGGCAGCTTGTTTAAAATATCACTTTAAAATAATTTCTAATATATGATTGGTTTATTTTGATTGGTCTAATAGTGTTACATTGTCCTAAAGCACTGATACAACTGCTTGGACTTTTTATGTATGACATGATTGATTAGGTGAAGATAAGAAAGAAAATATTACTTCAAGAGACCTGACCTTCAGTGAATCATCAGAGATGAAGAGAATTTAAATACTGCATGACTTGCACTCAGCACCAGAAAATGTTACAGAAAAAAAAAAAGGCTACAAAACACTTACTGAAAATTTCTGCTATGACTAAGAGCATTTTCCATTAAGATTCTTCCACTCCTTCTCCCCTGCTGGAAACATTCTTCATCCCTAAATTCTCCACAAAGAGCAAACAAAAGCCACACAAGACTCCATCAGACCTGACAAGGTGTTCCGCACTTTTAATCCCTCCTGCAATATATGATGGCTCTTTCCTGAAACTTTAGGACTCGCAGCTATTGAAGGGGATCTTTCCTGCTGGCCCAGCCGGCAGTCAGTGTTCAGTATGGGCAGAGCAAGCACTGCCTCAGCCTTTGGCACCTGCCCTGGGTCAGCGCTGGCTCCACTCTGATGTCCCTCTGATCCCTGGGGCAGTGACTGCACAGAGCAATGGTGGAGCAGACTAAGGAGTGACCTTCTAAGATGCCCTGTCCCTGTTCCCTGCCTTTCTCCTGCCAGCTGGAGCCCACAGGGCTCATCTCCCACATCTCATCACCCAAAGGACAGCATGAGGGAAGAAATTAGAGATGCAGTCATGTGAGGTTTACTCAGCTCCGCAGGTTTCTTTTGCCACTAGCTGTCTCCCACATACTGAAAAATCCCAAACTCCCACTCAAGCCTCTATAATATCCATGAGAGAGAAACTGGGCGTGGAGATGGGAGCAAGGAGCTTAGACGTATTTCCTCACACCCACTCCTTTGCTCTAAATATACAGGAATTTAAGCCTGTCCCCCGTAAAAAAAAAAATTCATCCTAGGAAATGGCTCCTCAACTCTCCCCCAATTTAATCCCTGTTATATTTTCCTTTTAAAAGAAAAAAGTAAGGGGGAAAAAAAGAACTATATAGAGCTAAACATTTGGCAAAAGTAGTTTGCTACTGTAAAGAATTTTCCTCTGAACTATTTATCTTAAAGCAAGTCAGAGCAGGCATCAAAGGCAGCCGTGGCATCAGTGGAGTGCACACTGTGCACACTGTCACTTACTGTGATTGAAAGGACAGTATGTTTTCAAACAGCTGCACTTGTGTGAAGTGTCATCAGATCTGACTGCTTAATCCCGATTTAAAAAAGAGGGGGAAAAAAAAAGGAAAGAAAAAAGGGCTGCTCCATTCAGAGGTGAGACTATACTGATGACATTGTCCATGAGTAATTTTGTGGGGACTGGATAATCACAGCAGCCACGAGTGACTAGATTAGTGACAGGGTGCATCTCGGAGTCATCACCATATTGAACGTTCAGTGTGTGATGCAGTACAAGGCGAAGATGAAAACCAAGGAGAGTTGGTTCAGAACTTCCATCTAGCAACAAGCAAACTTTGCAGATTGCCTTCCCTTTCCCATGGGATGCTACAAAAATTCAAGATTCAGCACTGTCAGAGGAACCGGAATCAAAAAGGAAATGGAGTTCTACAAAGCAGCTTTAAAAATTGCTCTTGTCCTTCAGAAGAACCCTACTAAATTCCAAAGAAAAAACCATGAAGTCATGCAAACTGTTGCTAAGGAAATTTAAAGTGGTGCAGGAAAAAAGTTAGAATATGTATAGCAAGGAATAACTTCAGGTTGGCAGAGGGGTGAATTAAAACATTAGATGACCTATTTTTCTGTTTATGATTTAAATCTAAGGCAGCAACTACTTTTACTAATTAGAACCAAAGTACTGATCACCACACAAAGTCACTTAAAAGTAACATCAGACTCTCAGTAACACCATGAAAACAGCATTCTGCCTATGTGTGATAAGAAGGCATTTAAATTTGCTCATTTACAAAAGTTCATCTGTTTGGGACCTAACTGGGAAACGTATGGCATCTTGATAATTCCTCACGTTAAGGAGAGTGTGACTCCAGCAGACTTTGTTCTATTCCACTGTGTGTTATCTCCCTGCACATTCCCAGGGCTATGCTATAAAAGATTGCAAGGTGACAGAATATGTTCATACAGCCTCTAAGTGCTACTTTGCAGGATGCATTGTAGTCTGTTACCCTGAGGCACTAAAGTGTTTAATGATGTTGCTGTATGTCATTAGTTAGTATTCTCTAAGTGGATCTTATAAGAAAGCATTCTAAATTATAAATTGGGAAGTTAACTTAATATTAGTGAACAGAAAACATTAAGAGATAGAGGTTGCTTTTTTTGGTGGGTACAGTTTCAAAATTTCCCAGAACCCCTTGTGCCTGCAATCAAGCCTGTAATCCCTAAAATAATCTGGCCCTGCCCAGTGCAGATCAGAAAAACTGGCAGGGTATCTTATTTGCTGGTGTTTGCCTTCTGCTCTTACCTGTAGAAATATTGAAAGGGGCAAAAGAAAGCTCAGCTACTCTTTTTTCACTCGTTCACTTTCCAGGGCTTCATATAAATGAGATATCACACATCATAACTATTCAGTTAATCAGCATTTTTATTAAATATCTATTAATTTACATCAATGCCATGTTCTCTAATGATCACAGTAATTTCCTTGCTTCCAGCTATTATTTGTCAGAGACTTCTTTGCATGCGCGTGTTACAGAGTCAGAGAGGGAGAGATGGGAGAAATAAAGAGGAGGAAGGTGGCTGGAAAGTGGGGGTCACTGAATAAAAGTGGAAATGGAGCTGCAGAATTACAGGCACAGCTCACAGTGACACCTAGAGTCAATCCTAACACTTCTCCATTGTAAATCCTTGCTCTCAGGCTCTCTCTTCCTCACCATTCTCTAAAAACTTTGTTTATAGTTGCAACTGACATTTCTGTGCTCCAGCTCTACCTCAGACTTAATTAAAAACCAAAAAACCAAACACACAAAACCAAAGACATCCCACTTCAGCAAAAATACCACAGCTGTTTTCAATAAAGCTAGAAAAACCTGGAGAGTTTGCCAGCACAAATCACTTTTTTAAAACAAAATGGAACATTTTTAAGATTTGGAGAAGAAATGTGGGAACTCAGCACAGAGATAACCCTGAAGCAGCTGGACACTTGTTAATTTCCTCATTAGAAAATCCTGCTAATTTAGCCATATGTGAAGTTTCTTAAAAGTTCCATGTGCCTGTGGTAAATAGGAATCCTTGAGAGCCGGGCTGCTCCAGTGTGATGGCCCCCATGTGCTCGGTGTGAGCTGGGACACCCACGGGGCTGAGCTCTGAACAGCACACAGAGGGTGCAGTGTCCCTCTCCAAGCCCAGATGATACCCTGGGTGCTCAACCCCTGCCCTTCTTACTGCTGGTTCCTACCAGAGAGACCTAAACATTGGGCTGTGGGGATCATCTTGATTCTTGCTATTTACCCATCTTCCAAGGACAGATTGCAAACTAACCATTCCTTAAATGCATTCGTGTGCAGATGTCCGTGATGCCAAATTCTTGGATGGCAGCTAGCCTGGAAATGCAGCCACTAGGAATTACAGAATCATAGAATGGTTTGTATTGGAAGGGACCTTAAAGATCGTCCAATTTCAACTCCCTTGTCCTGGACAGGCACACTTCCCATTAAATCAGGTTACTCGAAGCCCCATCCAACCTGGCCTTAAACAGGGATGGGCACCCACAGCTTGTCTGGGCAACCTCTTCCAGTGCCTCACCACCCTCACAGTAAAGATTTCTTCCATATAGCTAATCCAAATTTCCCTTCTTTCAGTTTGAACCTATTATTCCTAGTCCTATCACTACAATTCCTGATGAAGAATATTCTAGATTCTCTCTGATTAAAAAAATTGAAACAGAGATTTTCAACTTATTTTAAAAAATAATACAACCAAATATAAACACTAGTGGCAGCAAGTAATTTGATCAGCTCTGCTGACCACTAAGCCATTATTCAGGTTTTAGTGACTAAAAGAGGCAGTGTCTTTTGTCCCTTTGACTTTGAATGTCTGATTAAGTGAAAGAAATTCATCTAATTAAGACATCCAGAGGATCATATTCAGCTTTTTGTGATTTATTGCAGAATTTTAAAAGTTAACTTTGTTTTAGTGTGACTTTTATATATTAAGATTCAGGACCATCTGCACAGACTTTATCCATGCATATTTCAAACTCTGGAAGAGCTCAAGTTTGAATTAGTGCTGATGTGTGGACATTGCTCATCATTAACACACTGTACGTGTGCCCAAAAGAAAGGTCAAGGGATCCTGAAATATAAAAAACTCCCAACTGACACCTGCTACAGAATAATGATATTGGGCCATGCCAGGTTTATATATCTGTTTGTGAAATGGGCAGCTAGTGGGAAGTGGGAGATACGTGAGAGAACTACTTTGTACAACGCACTTTCCATCCCATAGCTGGTTAGATTTTTGAAAGCTATGCCAAATAGCACAGTTATAACTTGAAATTGACCAAATGTGTTGGGTACAAACATGAAAAATACATAAGGATTATCCAGCATCTGTTATTGTGTAACATCTCAGGTTTTGCATGAATAGTCTGAATGAGGAGTAAAGGAGAAGGGACTATAAAAATGAGTAGGAGATTAGAACATGTTTTTACAACATTAACATGTTTTTTCCTATAAATGAATGATATTTAAAATTTATTCCCGTGGCACAAACTCAAAAAAATGTACATTACTGCTTTTAGCACGATCAGTGGTTAACAGTTTTGAGTATTTCTATTTTCTACCATAACACTAATTTTCTGATTATCTAGATGTATCTCCTTTGGGTTTTTTTTCCAAAAGGAAAACAAATGGGTCCTATCTAAAACACCAGTGCTTTTAAAAGCAGGCATTTACACATGAACAGTGTCACCAATACCAGCCCAAATCAGTCCCCTGATGAAAACATGGTTTAAATGTTCTTGCACCTTACCTTCCCAGTCAAGTTGAAAGGTATTGAACTATCAATCTCTGATAAACAGTGTCAGATAAACAGCGACAATGTTCTTATTACTTGCACATGACACTGAAGTCCCCAAACTCTGCTATCTGTAGTGACGCAGCCCCAAATATTGAGTTTGGTCGAAGGAAAGAAAAAAGAAAAAAAGTAAAATGAATAAAGCTTTTGGGTCCCCACAAAAATTCAATCTATATAGCCATTGTGCACATCTCCAATAGCAATACAGCACCTCCCTTTCTGTGAGCCACACACTGTTCTCAGTTATACCAACTTCATTTTGCCCAGGGATTCACAAATAAGATATACCCAAAAGATGTTTCTGTTTTAAAAGATGTGACTTAAAGCAAACTGTCCAAAGCAATGAGGTAGCAAGCAAACCTTAATTTTCCATTCAGATTCATACCAACTCTGTTTTTGGATTTCTTTCAAGCACTTCCCAGCTTTTGTCCCCAAGCATTTCCCTCAATAACCTCCACATAACTAAAAAAATCAGAGGAAGTACCCAGGGACCATTGCTCATGGATGTGTGCGTAACAAAGAATATCACCAGTCTTCCCGGACTGGTCATGAGAAAGACAATGTTTAGCGTCATGTCGATCCTGCTACTGGAGTTTGAAATATTTGTGTGTTTACCATGTTGTACTCCATGACAAAGTCTTACACACTGAAACCATTCACAGTGGCTGAATGAGGATCTGAGTGCTGGGGTCGATGTTACAGACTGTGAAAAGGTACAAACTAGCATATTTTCACTTCTTCTAATATAGCATCTACTAGGCCCACAAATAGGGCTATAAAACTGTCTCTCTTCCATATAAACTTCACGTTCACAAGTTCCGAACATCTGGGGTTAACATTTCCAGCCTGGGAAGTTCATTGAAACATCTTTCCCATTTTTGTGCAACAGCGAAATGTCAGGAAAGGTGGAGCATCAAACACTGCCCCCAATCTCTGACCCTGTTATAAGGTCAAGTTCAACTGGACACCCTTTGATTTTTGACCAATTAAATTGTAAACCTGCAGGAATTCAAAATGCGTGCAACTGCCAGACATGGGATCTAGGGAGAGCATGCTGCTCAGGTGAACACTCTGACCACAGGTTTACTTCTTTCCCTTTGAAGTAGGCTGTCATCCATTTGGATAGAAAATGAAGTGTGAAATATAGAGGCTTTACAACATGTAATGACTGCGACAATTTAGTTAAAGCTGATTTTCAGAAGCCAAGAGCCGAGTTTCAAATTAAATTCCTTATCAGTGGTCACCATGACAGACTGTATATTTAGGAAATTATTTATTCCAACATGATATAATTAATTGTAATATTAAATGTTCTTTAAGTTCTGTGTGGCATTATAGGCACTGAACAAATAACAGCTGAAACACAAAGCCTATGGAAGTCTATTGTTCACATACATTGTTCTAGGTGTTCACTTAGCAGGTTCCCAAAGAGACAAGACCAAATAGATTTGATTAAATGTTTTGAATTTTCTGAATTTTGGTAAAAAATAATTTATTGCTCTTTGGCTAGTTTAGAAAATGACAGAATTATCTTTTTTTAAGACTGTTTCCTCCCAAAATAAAACTATATTATTGCTATGCCTGACCGGTTCTGTTCCTCTCTGTGCCCCTGCTAAAAAAAACAATGAATTGTGTGCATGTGTATCTACATACACACATGAATACTGCCCTCTGCTTCCTGCCCAGAGAGAGACTACGAGCTTACAAGAATTTACATGAAAAGGGAAATGTCTTTAGCTCCACTTATCGAATATTGCGCCTTTGAAGCTGAAAGACAGGGCTGGAAAGACCCAATTCTGCATGAGATAACCAGCAGGTAATAGCTCATGTGAATTTCAAAGAGAATCCAGAATTTCTGGTGTCATGACTGGTGGCACCAGAACAGGTGCCCCTGCTCTCCTCATCAGCACAGCTCTGAGAAGCTGAGGAAGGACTGGAATCCTTCAGCACGAGCACCAAGTCTTGTAGCTTTGTTAGACTGAATGAAGGCTGACTCCCAACTCTGCTGCAGATCAGGATGGGAGGGCAAATGTCAGTTGCATGAGGGCTTCTCCAGCTCAGCTACAGCATCCATGTTCATCCAAAATTCCAGTTAGTCTTGAAAATGCTGAGATATAACCTGAAGATTTTTGGCCATGAATCCTCAATTTGGGTTGAGGTGGAGAACCTTCTTGCAGCAAGGGGACAGGTTCTGCACAGCAACAGCCTGCCTGTGTGCCACACTGCTTTACATTCCCCAAAGGATCCCACAGGACTTTGCTCCGGGGAGAGAATTGTAAAAAATGTTTCTATTACAGCCTGATGGAAAACTTTTCCTTTCTGACGCAGAGCACTCAATTCAGCTGGAATTGCCGAGTACAAGTCACCCGTGTCAGAATATTACAAGGACACCCAAGCTCAGTGTCTAAAAAGCAGTTATATAAATATAAAAATTCCGCATGGTGGAGAAGCTTCTTTCTCTCTCACCACCCATCTAAAAGATTAATCAGATCAATCATGGCACATTTCTTTACAGAATTCTATGACTTAAGTGCTACAGACATTAGCAACATTTCAATCTCCTGTCTCTGATCCTGAAAACATCATCTGTTAGGTTTTTGGCAATGCTATAGGAAAATTGAGCTGCTTAAAAAAAACCCAGGGAACATTTCAGGAGATACCAGTGTCAATCTTTTACTTGCTCTCCCTATCTCTCTGCAAAAATTTACATAGAGTGAAAAATATGGAAAACTGGCATGGTTGGTGGTGCTTTATAAAACCTCATTCAATACCAAAAAGCAAGCAGGGAAAGAAGGCTACTGAGCATAATACTGATAAACTTATCTCCTGCTTTCCGTATAGATACATGAAGAAGCTACATGTTAAACCACTACTGTACTGCCATGGAATATGCATATGGAAATAAAGGGGAGATGAAAAGCCAAAATTTTATTAAAAAGTGCAAAGACAGTTGCCTCACCCTACTTTGAGCACTAGTGGTTCTGAAAAAAAAAGCCTCTTTAAATTCAGATTATTTCTCATTTGCATTTGCCATTACTGGGATTTTTCCTATAAGGTCCAATTAAGAAAAATATTTCTTTTCTACAAGGCAAATTTATCAAAAATTCAAATAAACCCTTTGATGCATTTTCTGCATAAACTAATCATGAATAAACATAATTCTCTTGCTCTAAGAACAGATGCCATCCTGTAACTCCCTGCCCCCGACAGCTCTGCTCTCCAATCATAAAGGAGAAGGAAATTGTTTGGCCAAGTTTACAGAATGAACCATAAATCACAAGCATCTTTGCCAAAGCAAACTCATGTTTCTTTTATGAAACAATTTCTCCTAAAAGGATTTATATTCATTTTTTTATATGCATTTTTTATAAAATACATAAGGAAAGTAGAACATACTGTTCTGTTTCTCCTTTAGAAATGCTTAGTATTTTTCAGTTCTGGTTGAGAAAGCAAACATTTGCATTTTCACATGTCTTTCTGAAGCTAGTTGCATGGACCTAGCTGCAGTACTTTGATAGATATAGGGAATATTAAAATTGCTTTGGAATATTTGAGTCACCACTATTCACAAAAGCACAATTTGTAACTAGAAAACCTTAGGGGACTTTTGTTGAAGTCACATGCTAGAAACATGAAAGAAGACTAGTGCATCCTCATAATCAGGGAAAATTTCAAAGCTAGATCTTTTCTCAGGAGTTTAAAAAAAAAAAATCCCAACTTTACGAAGAACAGAAAGGGAACGTAGCCATTCCAGGAATATAGTTGCAGCAATGCCATTCTGACAGGCTGGGGAATCTCCCTCTCTTCCCAGACCACATTCCAGCTTTCAGAGAAAAATCTGACCTGAAAGGATTGTCAGGAGCCAGAGCTGCTCACAGAAAGGTGCAGGGAGCATGGCAGAGCCCAGGAAGCTCCGCTGAGCATGGAGGGGGCACTGCAGCAGGAGAAGGCTCCAGTGCCTGTCTGCACTGCTCCATCTCATCTCCCACTCAGCCTGCTTTGAGTAGCAGCTCTGGAAAAAACTCTGCACTGTCCACAGGCTTTGAGGAGAGGGGAAAGAAGGCATATCTGAAGAGGCAGCATATCACCCCTGCTTTATGTGACAGTCAGTCACTTCAGTGCAGCTTTCTTGCCTTCTACATGAGTACAGGTGCTCAGCAGTGCTCTGGCTACATTACTCACATCTAGAACATGCCATTCAGACTGTCTCAGCTCATAGAAGGCTGAGTGCCTAGTTATATCCATGGCTCTTGAGTGTGATCATCCCTCAAGGGTCCACTAGAGCACTCTTCTAGGGTACATTGAAAGGTCCAGGCCTGTCATAATGCTTTATTTCCTTCAGGGATGCCTTTGTGACACAACGCCTCTGCTTTTACTCTGAAAGGAATTCTTGTCATTCCTGTCTGATCTGATCTGTGGCTCTGGTTACTGGGATGGACACTGAGGTGTAGTAACTGGGACAAGGCCCTGCCCCATCATGTCCACCACTCTCATGTCAAAATACACGCTTTTTGTTGCAGAATCATAGAATATCTTGGGTTGGAAAGGCCCCACAAGGATTGTCAAAGTCCAGCTCCTGGCCCTGCACAGGACACCCCGAGAGTCACACCATGTGACTGAGAGCACTGTCCAAATGCTGCTTGAGCTCTGTCAGGCTCAGTGCTGTGACCACTGCCCTGGGGAGCTGTTCCTCTGGGTGAGGAACCTTTTCCAGATATCCAACCTAAACCTGCCCTGACACAGCTTCAGGCCATTCCCTTGGGTCCCTTCCCTTCCTGTCTCTGGTTACCAAAGAGATCAGTGCCTGCCCCTCTGTTTCTCCTCATGAGGAAGATGTAGATTGCAACGAGCCCCCCCCCTCCACCTCCTCTCTCTAGCAGAGTCAGAGCTGATCTTAACTTGTCACTGCCCACTTTCTGTCCCACACAGTTTTGAAGATTAAGGCTTTTCCCCAAGCACAAGAAGTTCAAAATTCTTCCTCACATCACATCTCTTTTCTGAGACTTGCTTTGTTTCCCTCATCTGCACCTTATCTTTGTTCCCCTCTAATGGGTTCCTTTATTTTCTTACCTCATCATGCTTGTCACTCTCTTTCTTCCTTTTCTATTTCTTTCATTTTTATGTAACCAACACAGCCCAACCCAAAGTAGGAGCCCCAGTGTGCCGAGTGCTGAGCCAACACTGCAAAAAAAGCCACTTCTGTTGTGAAGAGTACAATGCTTTTTCCTTGGTTATTCTTACCCTTTATATCCTATGCTGCAATGCATTGTTATAGTTATCTGCCACTTCCCATTCATTAGGGTTAAAATCTCTACAGCAAGAACACATTTCAGTTTCAGCAGGTATTAAAACCAACTGCCTTGTTGTAGGCTGTGTCCTTTCTGCAGAAAACCAAAATTCACAACAATAACAACACAAGACCCTAATGCCAGAGACCTGAAATTTCTCTATTTTGCCTTGCACTTGTTTAGCACATCCCAAATAAAAGTCACTGTTTATTATACTTTCATTCTTAATCAATGTCTTCAGATGAGACAATGACCACTAGAAATGACAGGTTTTGGCTGGAAAAAGTTGTGCTATTTTCTGATAACACAGCATATAATATGTGTCATTCAAAGGATGAACAATTTCTTCCATTCAGAGTTTTCATCTGCTTGCTTGTCGTACAAAGCATATGCATTACCCGATTAAATAACTCATGGCCCCATAAATCGTTAACCATGTGTACAGTACATAATTCAGCAATCTGCAAACTGTGTTACAATACACTATTTCAAAGCTTTTCTCAAGTTAAAAAAAAAAAAAACAAAAAAACAAAACAACCAACCAACAAACCCACAAACAATAAAAAAACCTGCAAAGCTTTGTTCACCAAACACTGTGCCAGTGACCTTTCTCTCTAGTTTCCCTTGCATGTTTGTTCAGTTAACTGCTCAAAACATTTGAATGCTACATTCAACCCCTGCAAAGTCAAACCGACGCATGACAATCCATCAAAATCAGCCAGATAACAGAAAGCACATTCCGAATCCAGAATTATTGTTGTCTGATTCTAAATGACAGGGTATGAAACAAAAAGAACACAGAGCCTGATTTTCCACAGCAAAATTAAGCCCAAAGAATGATAAGGAAAAGAATCCTGTAGACTGAGATCCTCCAAAAATGATTTGAAATTGAAGAGAATAGGAATGCATGCAAGACAATTGCATTGTCACACATACAAACTTTGGTCAAAAAAATAGGTTGTTATATGTGTGCATAACTGAGGATGCACCAAACAGAAATTGTGAAACTCTTTTCTGACAATTAAAACAAGGATGTGTTTATGCCATTAGGTGTAGATGTAAACTCTTCCCCTAGGGTCCATCTCAAACCTAAGGATTAAATATGCAGTGATGAAATGTTTCAATTATCTTAATTCAAAACACTTATTAATAATTAAAATATATAACTCAGAAGAAACAAAAATCACATCGCAAGACAGTTTGCTTTATGTAAAAAGCTTTGTTACCATTCTTAGCCAGCAAAGGAATTAGTAAAAGAAGCAACCTAAAACAGATACAGGTGAATTTAAAAAAAGAAACCCCCCAAGTTCTTTGAAATTACTGAAATAGAAGTACTGTCATATAGGAATATCTCTATCACTGCATTTTGCTAACTCAGGTAGGCAGACACAGTGACAACACACCCATGTCTCTCTCTATCTTCCTTTCTCCAACAAGGAGCAGAGTGGCACTTTGCTGAGCCATCCTGAGGAGGGGACAATGCCAGCCCAGCCAAGGGCCCTTCAGTTCTCACCAGGCCCTTCTGGAGCTTTTGCCTCCCAGAGTCACAAGGCTCCCAATCTGATTCCTGTCTCCTTGTGACAGTGCAGAATGAAAGATCCCACTCAGTCACACAGGAAAGCATGTTCCCAAAGCAGCCAACACATGTCAATGGGAAGGTTTAAAAGTCTTGGCAGAGAGTTTGAACCATATTCTGTCTTTAACAAGGAGTGAGTCAGCGGTGAGTAATGCAGTAAGAAATGTCACAACTGCTAGTTGTTAAACACCTTGGATCCCTTAAATAAATCCCCTATCCTGGACAGGAAGCTGTCCTCCTCAGAAAAACACAGGATAGTAAGATAGGGCAAAGCTGACCATGAATTTAACTCGGCGGGACTGGGCACAAGATCTCTGACAACCACAGATTAAAAGAAGTAATTTCTCACACTGCTCCTTGGAGTACCTGGACTCAGTAAGAATGGGATCAACTTTGAGAAGGGATGGTTTTGGGGAGTCAGGCAAAGGATTTCTCTTGTGATGCAGGGGCAAGGGACAAAAAAACTGTCGAAAAAGCAGTAGGACATGGGAGAAAATGTTCTCTTAGAAAAGAAGCAAGCATGGTGAGAAATTGTGATTTCAGCAATTTCAGCACCCTTGTCTTGATGGGTGAATGTTTCAAGATTAAAGACATCAAAAGATACTTGATTCTGAACAATTTTACCACAATGCTCACAAAGACTTGACACATATGCAAATGTTCTACAGTTTAAGTTATGTTGGAAATAATAGAGTATAAGGACCTGTTTTCTTATTTCTTTTATGATTTAAACTGGAAAAGGAGTTGCAGGAGATGCGCTATTTTTCAGACCATTTCCCTATAACTTTAGAAAAAAAGATCGGTTCCATCCACCCTCAATGATCAAAACACTAACTTAGCTGCTCACTTGTCACTTCAGACATGTCAGCTCCTACCATCCAGACAACATTCCTTCCTACTTGGCTTTTCCATTACCCCTACAACAAAGTTCAAGCAGCTCCTCTTCAGCATCATGGAAATTTTAAACACTTCTCCTGTTTGTCTGACCTCTGTCTTACAGCACTACCTGTGGCATTTTCTCTCTGCCAACACAAGCAGGATTGAAGTCCCTCTATTTGTCTCATCTTCTCCCTCTCCTTCTCCACACTTTCTTCAGGATCTTGTCCTGCCACAGGAGCTGCAAGGAATTATCCATTTATTGCTGGATAGACATGCTGGGGAATGTGGAATGGTAAGACTGAGATATGAACAAAGGTTATTCTCAGTCCTCATGTTGTTAGGTCAGAGGGCCTTATGCTGACAAACACACGTGCAGGGCAATAGAACAAGCGCTGCTCATGCATGAACACCTTTTAATGCACCAACGAGACAGCAGAGTAAGCAGGAAACAACAATATGCAAAAGGAACTCGCATTGGCTTCAGCAGCAGCAGCTTTTGAGGTGAAAGCACTGTCTAAGTGCAATGGTAACAGAACCCAGCAGTTGTTCTGGGTGGATACAAGTTGTGAGATACAAGAAAATAATAGCATAATTGACAAAATCACGCCGAATTTGGAAGTGCTACTCCACGAGAGGCTGTTTTAATGCCTAGACCCCAGTGTACTCTGCATTGTAGCAAATTTCCTACAGGCACAGCACTCTTGCCTGCTGAGCTAGACATCATATCCATTCTGAAAAGGGATAAAGCAGCACTCCTCCTGGCAGTGGAATTAGCCAATGCCCAAGACAGAGCTGGCACCCTCAGAGCTTTTGTCCAGTATTGAAATGCTGCTATGATTCTACCCACAGGAAAATCTGTCCTGTGCAGAAACTTTAACACATTTTGACTACAGAAGTCAGCATCTAAATCCAGAGCATATTCTTTAAAGAAATAAAGGAGAATTGACATGAAATGCCCAATTCTTACATTTGTTCCTAAAGCAAAACAATAAATTTTGTTTTCAAAAATATCTACTCGCTCCTTACTTTAGTGTTTTATCTCTTATCCAAAGTAATAAAGGAATACACACCACGATAAAAAGTCTGCAAACTGCTCCTACACACAGATGTTATTAAACTGCCTATTTTTCAGGGTTTATACTTTTCTAAAATTATATAAACTAAATACTCTGTTTTTAAACTAAATTATAAACCAGACAAGCAATATTTTATATATATATACACACACACACACACACACACATATATATATATATAGATTTAAATCATCAAGGGAAAGTATCGCAGTACCTGGACACATTTTACATAATGCACCTCTGATCCAAATCACCACAGAAACTGCTCCCTGCCCCTCCCAGCTATTGAAACAGCTATAGAAGGACCCTGAAAAGGGTAGCCAGGATACCGATTGCCAAGTGAAATTCCTGCGCCTGCCGTTAGTGGAAGCCTGGAACAAAGAGGTGCATTTAACGCTGCTTCCTAAACTTTGCCAGATTCAGGCTCAGACAGATTTCTGGCAGGAGCGGGATCCCGAGCCAGGAGCCTGTCGCTGAGAATGACCTGCCCCCTCGTTCCCACGAGCTCCTCCCTTGGGACAGATGCAAGGGATGTGAAAACCCAGTCATTAATGGGGAAACAGAGCGTGGGGCGAGAGCAACCCTCACACTCAGGGCGAACAACAACCGGGCTCTTTGCGCTGAACAACAAACTTCATGGAAAATCCTACAGGATTTAAAGATCGACACCACAAATTGGGTTCTGCACAATGCAATCGGCTTCTACAAAATGACTTCCAAGATCTGAGCAATTTAGTAAAGAAGGATGACCTTTCTCTAGGAATTTTTTACCCTGTGCTGTGGAGCTCTAACAGACATGCAGTGCTGGTTTACATTTTTAGGAAGATTTCGAAACCTTATACAAACTCTATCACTGTTTTTCTCAACTGTCTCCGACTTTGCCAGGGGAATTGTGTTTCATTTTATGCAGTCAATACAAAAAAATTTGTTATTGGAAAACAAATGTTGCCTGTTCTCAGAAAGTGTAGGGTAGAGCTGACCCTTAAAGCAGGTGGCCCACAGTGTTGGTGGTACCTGCTGGAACTCTGATGGGTCAAGCGTGATATTTTACATTTGCAGCTTCAGCTTATGCATGTCAAACTTTCAACAGGAATTAAAAAACAAAAAATAGACACTTTCCATCTCTTCTTATCAACTCAGTACCTTGTTTCAATGCGCTTCCAGCTCTAAATCTGCGCATCCTGCTCCCCTTGGATAACTTTCTGTGCGCTAGTTACATTGAAAAACAGGAAAATCTAGTTTTATCCTGATTTCTCGGCAACATCTGAATTCCTGAAATTTCAGACACAGATTCCTATATAATCATTGCATGGCAAAACAAACAAACAAAAACAAAAACAAAACAAAACAAACAAACAAAAAAAACCACAAAAAACCCACAAAAAACCAAAAAAACCCAAAAAAACAAAAACAAACCCCAGACTGAAAAAAAACCATGCTTGATCCATAGATTTCATATATCCTGTAGCAGATGGACACTATGAGGCGGAGTACCTTGTACACACCTTGGGCGGAGCTATTTCATCTTTGCATGCACTCAAAAAAGAAAAGAAAAAAGGCTGATGAAATCCTAAATTACATTGAAGGTGTGTGGTTCAAATATTAGTCATACTGATATTCCAGAACTTGTAACCAATGAAACTTCCACTGCCATTAAAACACCAAACATTCTGGTGGGCGCTGTCCAATGATAAATGCTCTAAAAGATCTCTAAGGAAAAACAATGGTATATTTTAATTTAATAAACATGCAAAATGTTTAGATATAGCACTGTTAGTTCTAATTTCTGAATAAAGTTGCTAAACACCAGTGCTATATCTTGGGACTTCAATACTAATGATTATAATGTGTGCAATTTCTGATAACATATTTTGCAGTGAGCTTGTTTTCTTTCTTTTGAACAAAAAAAAAATCTGAATGGAGACAGGGAAAAAACCCACTATAGTATTCTGTAAACTTCTTGAAATAGAAATGTCTCCTCTGTAAACCTAACCAGAACTGACATGTAATACAACAGATTTATACCGGAGGATATTCCTACCTGGCATTTTGACTCTATTTACAGAGGAACAAACCCAAGGAAATTTGAGTAAAATCTTCTAATCCATAGGATGACAAGAATACTACGTGATGCAACTAAAATTTTACTAGAGGATAAGTAATGATGCTGTGGCTTGTCTGTGATCATCCTAATAGGTGACTGTGCCACCCCATGAATGTGAAGTGTCTGTGGTGTGCTGGGACTGCAGATGGACCTTTATCTGTCATGATTCTGATGTGGCTGCAGCGGCACCCCCAAGCCTCCAGTCCCCGATGTGACTTTATTTGCCAGAGCTGTGGCACTGCCACGATGTCACACACAGTCTCCTGCATTATTTTGACATTTATAGATACACGCACAGTGTGAAGGTATAGTTCCAGAGTTTAAGCAGTCCTAGTGAATTCTAGAGGCTTGGTAACCCTGTAAAACTATTACATCCCTTTTATTCTGTAAATATTTTACAGAGCATTTTCAAGGACAGTGTAAGAAATTAATATGGCTAAAAGGGCTAGGTTTTGTCACCCAGACTTTTGCAGGCATTTAAATGTGCAAAAATGCTAACAAATGGGGTTATCTTTTAAAATATAAAAAAACCCATCTTTAATTAACAGCAGTGCAAGCTGAGGAGAGTAAAATACATTTGCTCTCCAACTTGGAGTGTGTTCTCTTAGAATTCAGGTTATCACAGACACATTTTAGGGGACTAGTATTTCAAAAGGAAGTTAGATCACCTGAAAAATATGATGTATATTAAAACACAGTATTTTAAAAAATATGGTAACATTCAGTACAGCTTAGTTCTAGCATTTGGAGGGGAGGGATGAAGCTGAGCAAAATTTTAAGCATTTAATAATATAAATAAAAAAACCCCAGTCTCCATATTTCTGCATAACCGCGTCATCTCTAGATGTTAAAATTTATTCTTGTGGTTTCTTCTGCAGGATTTTCAAGTTCTGTAAGGTTTTCCATTTTTTACAGGCAAAATCCCATGAAACTAGAGGTCAGAAGTGACTTTATGGAATATAAACGCTTGTGGTATTAATCTTCAGGAGCAATTATTCACTTTCACGAAAATAGAAGACAGACTTCTTAGAAAAGACACAAGCTTTTGTCAATGAAAAATTTTCCAACTGGCATAGCAAAAAAACATGACAAGAGATAAGCTAAACTAGCTGGTTTGCATATCTAGATAAACAAAATTTACACAAACTTATCTTGTAGGAATTGTGACTTGCAATTGCAGTGTAGCACAAGAAACATCCTGGTAATTGTCAACTTGAGAAGCTTCAGTACATTGCATATAAACACTCTGAGGTCACATTTATCGTTAATGTAAACTTGCACACATGTAAAACCACAATATATCAAATTCTATGCGTACTTAAAACATGAAATAAAATAAATTATGCCAATGTACAAAGCCTGAAATCTGTTTCTTGAACTTCATGCATATTCCATGAAATACAGATTACATCCAAATTTTAAAAAAAAATTATCTTGTACTTTAGACCTTAAAAAGCAACGCAGAGAAAGCATTGGCAGGCTTAGATCTCTTAAAGCCTGCTGGACTCCTCTCAAAGCAGGTCTGAAGGACACCATCCTCATGAAATGCAGAACCTGAGCTGGCTGCCATCAGCCCAGCTCTCAGCTCTTGCATGTGCATCATCCCAGACAGCCCCTAACCAAACTCTGTCATGCTAGCCCTCAATACTGAACTAATATGGTATTCTTAAAAAATTCGTCCATGCCTGCTGTAAATGCAATTCTGAAAAAAAAAACAAAAAACAAAAAACAAAAAAAAACCACAAAAAAAAACCCAAAAAACCCACTAAAAAAAAACACCCAAAGAACAAAAAAACACAAACAATCAAATAAACAAAAAACCCACTGCAGCACCACATCTCATTTCACAGGAATTAACTGTGAAAATTATTCTGCCTAATTTTGTGGTGAAATCCCATTAAACACCTCCATTCAGAAGTAGGGAGCTGTGAAAACATTGCCTCACTATACAGAAAACCTTTGCTTAAAGCTTTATATTAGAATCAGGTGTTTGGAAACCAGTGTCTTGAGAAGCAGCAGGAGCCAGTCTGTTAGCAGAATCAGAAAGTTAAGGAATATGCAGAACTTGTCAAACACAGCACATGCACCCCTAGAAGCAGATAGAAAATTTCTTATTTACTGCAGTGAGACACAATATTTCTAGGGTGTTAGAGAGCTGCCTTGATGGAGACAGTCTGCCAATTCTTCCTTGCCTTTATCTGAAAATGTCTGCTTGTTAAAAGCCAAGATGAAATGTCCAGAAGCACCAGCACAGTCGGCAGGTGATGAGAGCATTCCACTTGCAGGTGTGTCCCAGAGGTGAGGACCCTGCTCCAAAGCACCCAGACCGAGTGGTTTGGGAACCCTCTAAGGGAGAGGCTTCCTCCTCCAAGGTAAACTCCCAAGCCAGTGGGGTTTTGGCTGCACAGGCACAGGTATCTTTGCTGTACAGAAAAAAAGCAAACATTGGGAGAGTTTGGTTTTGCCATGACACAGAAAGGGAAAAGAGCTGAGTTCCTGTAAACTGCAGGCTTGGAAAAGGTTTTTCCCCCCAGAAGCCATACAACTTAATGAAAAATTGCAGCTCACTATACGGAAGGGAAAGGCAAGCTTGCATCACCCTTTCTTTTGATATTATCCCACATCAAAGAAAATATTTTGGCATAACCCTTTTACATATTTACATTTCTGAAATAAAACATCTGCTCAGCACACTATTCAAACTCTTTTGGGGACAAATTCTACTTTCACGGATACCCACACAACTGTAGAGAACCTAGTGATTAAAAATGTTAGAAAAATTGGACACACTTGCCAGGATTATTTTTCTGAGCTGGTTCTCTTATGTTTTCTCACTCCTTCAGATGCTTTCCTCTCTACCCCTCCACTTATATAACTGTGTCCCAATTTAAAAATCCATTTGCTGCATTTATCAAGACAGTTTTTCCTTTTGATAAAAGGTATCACCTGGCTTTGCTAGAGATTTATTGGTCTGTATGAAAGCCTGGTCACTTGCCTTACTTTCGAAGCTTGTTTGGGTTTCGGATGCAGCATGCAGAAGTTTGTTGGATTTGCAGTGAGTGAATCTGCTGCACTCACAGTTCTGTGCCTATGACTGTATAATGGTACTTTTCCTTACCTGGGATAACAACTCTACTAAATGTGTTTCATTTTTTATCAAACTTGGGCTTTTTTAATAAGAGATATAAAACATTGATATTCCTATTACATCCCACGAGGGAAAAGAAACACCATTTGCTATAATCAGGGGAAATGTTTTATTGCCTAAGACATGCATTTATCTCCCTCACAAACAGAAGTCATAAAAAGAACATACAACTGGTTAAATGTTACTTGATGTACCTTAGGTCCCAACTGGTTTGCTTTAGGTCCTGCAGTGTCTTGTGGAATTAAATCCAGGCATGAACACAGGTTAATGCTTTTTCTTTCCTTTTAGCAGAACTCTGTCAGTCTGGCCCACACCCCAAGAGCTTTCACTTCAGACTAACCTGCAAGCAGCACTGTGGGTCTCTCCTTTACTTCTCCTTCCCAATGCTCCACCGATCCACCGCTGACTAATTAATTATAAACCTCTGTTCTTAAAGCTCTTATATAAATCTCTGTCCTTGTTGCCATCCTGCAGGTCTATTCAGTGATCACACTCTTACTTAAATCATGTAAGAAAGACTGGTCTGTCCCTTTTATCTGAAAGGCTGTTAAGGAGGCCCAAATTCTAAAGCTTTTTGTAATGAACTGTTCTTTCTTGAAGACAGTTTACCATCAAGCATCCTTCCAGGTCTCATGAAGGGCTACACTGCACAAACTGAGATGACAGTTGTCAGAAGGGAAAGCGAGTCCTTTCCTGAATAGAAAGAAGAATAGTTGTCTTTTCGCTTCTGTCCTTTCTCCATTGTACTTTCAAGGCACAACTGGAGCTCCTACAGCAACAGGTATTTTTCTTTGCTAAGATTCATTGTTGGACGCTCACTGGTATTCTGAGTTCCTAATTCTAAAACCACTTCTCTCTTTTATAAACCTGCACGTTATTTGTATCTAAAGGACATCCTTTGTAAAGGCTGCAGTTTTCAGAAACTTGATTCCACTTTCTTCCAGGGCCTTCTATCTTCCTCTCCTCCTCCTCCTCCTCTCTGCCACAATGGTCTCTTAAAGAAATCTCTTATGTGTGCTGCTATTCAAAAATAAAATCAGGCATTTGATCTTTTCTGTCCAGACTTCCTTCTCATTCTCCGTTTCCCTGTATTCTGTCATGTGTTGCACTGTTAGCTGAACAGCCATGTTTTAACAGCATATATTGAAAATACCAGAACAAATAAACGCATCCAACACTGTATTTCATCGTGATATTTGACATAGAATCATAAGCAACTGGAGAAAGAGAATATTTTCAAGTTTTTCAAGTCTAACTTTCTTGAAATTCCATACTGAAAAAGATGGACTGCAATCTGAATGATAAAATTTGCTAAAAAGCTCGGAATCTAAAACAAAGAAAAGGTTCTCCTACAGCAACCATTTTGTATCAGTCAGAAATTGTAGCCTCAGATTTTAATTTTGTCCCCTGCACCATGGACTGCTTTTAGAGATTTAATCTTAGGTATTGATGCTTGTCCCTTGAAGCTAAGGGCTCATGTCTTCCTTAGCTAGAAAACATGCTGTCTGGAGTTTTCCATGCTCAGGTCTAGGACTCGAACTTTACTACAGCTCACCTAATATCCAGGCTCGAACAATGTAATCCCTAGCTCATCAAGAGTTGCTCCAGTCAGTGTGATAGATGGAAAACACAAGATGAAAATTATCTTGGTCACAGAATTCAAGGAAGGAAGTTTGCATGCAAATATTGTTTGGAATATATGGTGTAATAAATAGATTTTTTTCTTAGCTGACCAAAAAAAATAAAGATATGTATATCAGTATTTTTAAAAAGATCTTCTAGAGATAGGGTGCTTTTATTTTTTGTTTGGGAGAATTTTTTTAAAGGAGAACTTTACTGAAATTTTTGGGTGTACCAGCTTCTGATCAGATGCAGCTAAGTGTTCTGGATTTCCAATTGCAAATCTATTCCATAGATTTATGAGCTCTCTAATGCACTTTCATCATTACTATATCCTTAGGCCTGTGACATTTTGGATGAGTGGGTATGCCAATTCCACAAAAATTCACAAGAAAAATAACAGTTGACATTTTCAGCGACATGTGATCAGATTTAACTATGACTTAAGGTTGAAATTCGGCAAATCATCACACTTCATTACTCTGTCCATTCTTTGATGTGAGGCTATTTATGGTGTGGTGGTATTAGCTTTTTGGGTGGGTTTGTTTTGGGTTTTTTTTTTAATTATAGATCTGCATTTGAAGTTTAACTGAAGAATAACAAGATGCATCTTTGGGTTGCTGGACCCAAGGATATCCAACATCAGCTTCATCATAGCTACAAAAAAGCTTGTGCACAGTTTTTGGATCACACTTCTCCTTCTCCAGTTCCAGAGAGAAACCATTATGGAGATCATAATATGGTAAAGAGAGAGGTTAGCCAGTACATAGAAAGAGTTTAGGAAAAAAAATCATTTTTCTTTTAATTTTTAAGTATTAATCATTTCTCTCTGGCTATCTAAGACATTGGCCTGCAGAGAATCACTGAGCAATGTCCTCTACAAAGCACTTGCCAGTCACCCTCTTAGGACTTTGTAAAATCTAATCTCAATTTGTCTGTTACCATTTCACCAGGGTTTCTGTTATGGGGCAGCACCGACAACATTTAAGTCACCTACTAGAGTTCTGACACTTAATCAGCATTTAACATGTCATTTGAACAACACTGAAATGTATTTGTACAAGCATACCAAGAGTTTAAGGCAAGTGGAAAAGTTACCAAGTTATTTCCTGCCTCTGCCTGTGAAAATACTATTCCTGGGAAGGACACTTAGGAAAAAATAGCTACAGCTTCTATCCCCTTCCCTCCCAATTAGGAGTATGAGCAAGATTCCACGGCTCTATAGCATGCTGTCTGGGCTTCCTGTGCACTAGATCCATTAGTTGTTTGGTGGGGAAGTGAAATTAGAATTGTTTTATGATGATTTCCAAATGACTCCGTAACAAATGCTTCAATAATCCTTATGGTGCAAAAAAAAAGTCTGTTTTGCCCAACAAGCAACTGACAGCTTTCTAATGCAGCTCCATTAAAGCTCTTTCCTGAGTGCGAGAGGCACTTTTTAACTAGCTCCTCCGGGCATTGTTAGATATCATTGCTTACAGCCACTGCGAGCCACTGTGCCATAACAGTGCTTCCCACTTCCTCCTGATCAGTCAAACACAAGAGGTGGCTTTAAGCACAAGAAAAAGTCTCAACCAGCCAAGATACCAGATATAAGAATGTCTCTTTATGTACAAGGGGAGCCCAGAATGAAAGCACAGCCTTCTGGAGAAAGACAGCACTCAGGGCTTTGGACGGAAATAAAGAACAACTTCTATTGGTGCCTTTTCTAAGGTTAGTAAATTGCAGGTGCTTGGAGTAATTTTAAAATGGGAAAAGAATAGTTTCTCATTTTATGCTTTAAGCATACAGTAGTTTACTAAATGAGTAAACTTGAAATAAATCTCAGAGTCACCTTCTCTACAGGACTTGATCCATTTAATCTAAACATGAAAAATTGGAAATTAGAGAGGCAACAGAATGCATATTTTTGAAGAAGAGATTACTAAAAATACTTGATTATGTATTTATTTAAGAAGATAACTGTCATGAATTTTACAGCTCTTCCAAGTCAGAATTTGTGGAGATCAGATTCAGAAGGTATTAATTTACCTTCTACAGTCAAAGGCACACAAACAGTTCTTGTTGAATAAATCCTTGATAGTTATCAAAAACTGCATCCAAAGTTCAGATGCTTATTTACAACAAATCGTCTCAACACTGTCAGTTCTTATTGCCCAGCTGTACTGGGAGACTGTTAATAAAGTAAACGTGAAATCTCAGCCAGCATCAGGCTGTCTTCAGGAGAGATGGGAGACATGCAACTTTCCAGACTGAGGTAAAATATGAAATTAATTAACCAAAACTATTCTAAAGCCATGTGACTACCAGTGCATCACCTCAGAAATGGAACGAGGGTGTAAATCATCCTATTCTTCTTGAACAGTGCCTCAAGTTTCCCATCCTGTGGGTTCCCTCCTGCTGGGGAGAGGACCGGCCGAGAAGCTCTGGGCAGTCTCTCAGCAAGTGCTATTTGATTCTTAAGTCCGAAGGCCACTTTCTACCACAGTGACACTCAGGGTTGATGTGGTTCATCCTGGTTCTGTGTATTGCATTTTGGTTTTTTGGGTTTGTTGCTTTAATTCCTCAAAGTCACCAGAAGTGATCTAAGGTAAAATTACAAAGATGAATATGAACTCTTCCCCAACACTCAATGCTCATAAGAACACTGAGTGTTCTTATGAGAAGATATTGCAGATATCAACTAGAGCCAGAGGAGCATGTGATAGCAGAAAAGCAAAATATCAGGCACTTTTGGAGAATAAGACTGATACGGTTACAATGTGATTGAGTTCTCTACAATGGAGATAGATGACCATTTACTTTCTTCATTTATCTACTCACATCTACATTTCAAGAAGTTGAAACTCTTGCATCATCCCATTTATCTAAGGGACTAAAGGCAGCACACAATCCACATGGAAAAAAAACCCCATGGCCCTGGGATATATGTTGAGCAGTTTTTCAGTAAATCTTATTTATTTCCTCTGAGTCCTCAATATCTAAAGCTTTTATGTATTCATTATCAGCAACATGTCGAGTAATGTGATAACTTGACAAGGTTCTATTGAAGCAGCTTAGTGGGACATACAGTACTTATGCTGCCTGATAAGAAAACATTCAGAAAGGTCATATCCTCTGTTGTATTCCCTATCTCCCTGGGCAGCAGCAGTTTGGGTTTTTCCGAAAACTAAAGTTTGAAAACATTCCTGGTAAAAGAAGGTGAAAAGCAATCTGGCTGCATTAGCACAATGACGATCAGTTGCTATTAATATTCATCTTACTTTCCAAAAGTGGCTATTTAAATAAAAACTCTCGCCAAAAGTTAACCATGTTGACTGGGCGTGATTATGACATGAGTAGCTGGTCGGCTCCGCATAGCTGTTAGACCTGGAATATCACGGCAATATCCCACTGACTGGTTCCTGGAACAGCAGCACAGATCCCACCTTGCCTGCTCACCTTGCTCCCCCACATCCACTGTGTAGGAAGTCAAATCAGATTTAGAGCACAACAGAGCAGAACATGCACCATGGCTGTGCCTGACTTGCACTCGTACAAGTAGCAAGGAGTAACTCTATTTGGAACATCTTGTGATGCTGGAGACCTGCAGAGCTTGTTCTGTGTCACTTAATTTGCAGAACAAGGATGGGAATCAGGCAAAGGGTGTGGTCAGGTTTCACAGAGATCCAGAACACATCCACTGCCTGAACAGCTAGTGCTTGGGGCCACCTCAGGACAGAACAGATGAGCAGCAATGCTCAAGCTCCTGATATGCCTCACAACTGGAAGTTTACAAGAAGATGTTATGGAGCCATATTTGTCACATGTTCTCCTGAGCTGCAGTTTCTGTGACTCCAAGGCAAGCTTGGTCAAACAAAGAAATTCCTGCTATTCAGGGAAAGGAACACAAAATGACAGCCCAGCGACCTCTGTTATAACAACACCACCAGTTACAAATAAGCTATTTCAGACTTATTACTCTATTTTGGGCACACACTGTCTACATGATATACTGCCTGATATTATTTGGGATATGGGGACACATTCAGCTTGATGTGTAACAACACATATGCGCTTTGTCACAAAATCTTTATATATAGGCGCACTACAAATATTAAAAGTAACTTCGAAAGGCATTTTCTCTAAGCAGTAATTTATAGTAGCTAAAAGTCTTCTTTCTTTTTCAACATGTCTTACTGTTTCTTTCATTGTTCATATTCAGGTTGTCTTTGTCATTTCTTTCCTCTGTCACTTAGTTCACTTCGTGCATGCAGCCTAATTTCAAGCAAGCTTTACATAGAGAAAAATACAAACATTATTATTGGACTTTATTAGATAAAATGTTACCGAACTTTAGTAAGAACAACGTCTGGCTGTAAACCTGGATCACAGCTGGATGTCACAAGCAAAATAGTGAAATGAGTGAAGAGGTGGAAGGGAAAAAAATCCAACACTATTAAACAAATTAAAGAATCATCATTTACATAAATACCTGTTCATACTTAAACCCTTCAAAAGATAATAATTTTAAATCCTGGTAAATACTGCAGCTCAGTTTTTCAAGGGTCAAACACACTTGGTTTTTTTCCCTTCTCTCAGAATGCTGTTGGGATCAGAATCAGCAGATTAAAGAGTTGCTGTCAGCTGCTCTGCCTGAGAGAGGGTTTTCCTTGTGATGAGATGAGGGGCTGCACTTGAAAACATGAGAGAAGTGGAGAGATGAACCCCTGTAACAATCATTTCTCTAATTCTGACTGAAAATCAGCCTGACCATCGGTTCTTGGTGCACTTTTATTGTCTCACTTGATGACAGAAGCCTAATTATTCTTCCTATTGAGAACTCCTATAAGTAAAACTAAAGTTTAATTCTGGGATGCAGTCAAAAAATGGCAGCAGATTCAGGATGGAGAGTGAAACACTGTCCTTAATTTGTGATGTCAAGCCCTTTATGGCCACAACTACGAGCCAGTTAATCAGAGGTATCATCTTGGGCAGCACAGCAGCTTCTGCTTGCAATCAAAGCTGCTCTCACACCAAGGTACAACTCCACATGAGCTGTAGCTGAAGACAGAGTGCCTCTGTGCACCGCAGGGGTGGGGGTGTAGATAGGAGAATTGTCCCATATTTTATTGGCAAATAATGATTTTATCAGATCAGAGGACAAATTTTAGCTCAAGGTGAAGTTGACATCATGCTACTTTTGAAGATGAAAGGAAATTAATCTGATTTTGACTTTGTGCCTGGCCCTCTTTACAGCATCTCGCCAGGATGCCTGGGACTATAAGAATATGTAGATTCTCACTGGGCATAAATCTTGTGCTAGGGCTCACCATTGATCTTCAGACTTAAACTCTCTAGCTTTTCAATAACTTCATCTATGGTATTCTTGTGATAGTTATCTCTTGCCTTTTTAAAAAGAGATTAATAACAATTTAAATCCTCATAACAATGGTTTTATAAGCATAGACACAGTTTTTATTCAATTAATAATCTCTGTATGTTTCAATGTCCACACTGGGGAAAAGAAGGGAAAAAAAGGCAAATTTTTCCATTGATAATATAATCTTACCATTTGCTGAATCTTTACATGTAATACAAGAGAGATCTTTTTCCCAACAAAAAAAAGGAGGGGTCAGAGACTGATACCCAAATTTAAAATGGCAAAATGTTAATTTGGGATTGATACTGGTAAGAAACCATATCAAAGACAGTGTTAATCACATGAGGACGTCTAATTAAATTAAAAGGTTTTCGCCGGGAGTGTCGTTGACCTGTTTGTTCAAATTTAAGACCAGTGATTGAAGTCTCACTGTAGGGATTCCAGGATTTGAAAGCTTTGGGTTACCCCTCTGGCCATTTTTGATTCTTATTAGATTCCCTACCTCATGCAAAAACATCAGAGGGAGATCTCCAGGTACTCATCCTGAGCATTACTCACTTTGGAAACACTTCTGAGATGCAACAGTAGGGCACTAAAAACAAAACTGGAAAACATATTTGGTGAAGACAAAGGTAAAGGTGACTGTAACATTAAGTCTGCTGCACATAGTAATTTCTTGAAGCAGAAATATGTGCTTGGCTCCATTTCCCAAAAGGTTGTTGAAAAACCCGGTATTTGCTTATCCTATAAGTTTGCCCTCACCCCATGCGTCATAATGTTTTAAACACAGCAGGTTTCAGCTATATAGAAGGATCTTTTTGAATTTGTACAGCTCAGGAAAAAGACACATTCATGGAAATAGATTCAATTTCACTTCAAGAAACTTACACTGTAAACACCTGTAAAAGCCTCATTGTTTTAAACAACTAAATCTAAATTTGAGAGTCTCAAATTTAACAGAGTTCTTGAGCAGAGTCCTCAGCAGTGTAAATCAGCCTTGCTTCACCAATTTCAGCAAATGTACTGGAACTTGACATTGGGACAAAAACCCTAAAGCACAGTGAGCCACCTTCTTAGGAGTTACAGCTCCTTCTCTGGAGAGCCGCTGCCATAATATGTTTGTAGAGCAGCCAGTATGCCCAGGCTGTGACCTTGACTAGGATCCCTACCCCATTGGAAACAAAAATTATCTTAGGAGACTCTGGAAACAACATTATTCTACTTCAGGTTAGGCATTAATTTAACCTCCTGGAAATGAGTTGAGATGAATTTTTGAACAGAGGAGCAGGAAGAAGCCAGGTGTGATTGTCAGGCATACACTGTAAAACCTGCTGTACGTAAAACCTGTCTCCTGGGTTCCAGCAGGAGATTTAAAAGAGAGAGGAGAGTGCCTACACAAAGTTCGAGTTGTAAAGCAAACCTCACTCAGTCATTCTTGGTGATAAGCTCAGACAGATGGGGTGCAAGCAGGGGGCCTTTAATGTGCATTCCTGTGTGTATCTGAGGTTTTGTAGGGTGCACCTCAGGGAATACAAAACATGAAGTTTTCTGAGCATGTGAATTAAGAACCTCAGGGAGCAGAAGAAATATTGATTAGACACAGTATGCTGTTCAGTACAGAAAATACAGGAGATAATCACCAAGGGCGATTTCAAACCTTTCAGACCTGAAATGCCAGGGTAGGACTTTCAGCACCTATTGGCAAAGCTTCCATACTCAGACAATTGGCTCATTCATTTTAAAATAGCTTTACAATATTTAATTGTGACCAATATAGAAAGGGTCAAACATGTTCATCTTGCAAGTGCAAGTCAGGTCCTGCAAGATACTTTTTGATAGAATCAGGTCCATCATCAGTATATAAAAGCAGTAGAAGACCGACAAGATTTCTTGTTTGTTTTGAAATGAGCAAGGGATGTCTGGCTTCTAGTAAGGAGGAAATCTTTCCTTTATTATTTGTTTTTAAAGCAAGAACTAAATTACAAACAAAAATCTTGATCAGAATTTTAAAGAATTAGTCCAGCTCAACCTTATCTGATATTATTAATCAGTTTGTTCTTTCCCTCCAGAAACTCTGAGGAGATGATTTCTGATTACTAACTTCAAGTTTGACAGATTTTTAATAGGATATGACTGTCAGGCCATTTCACATTTTTGTATTCAAATGTATGTTTCTTGGAGAGAAAAAGAGGAATGAAAGTGTGATGGAAACCTGAAGAGAGGAGAGGTTGATGATGGGCTGAACAGAGGAAATAAGGCAAGCTATTCAATTTTTACCTTTAAACTATTTTTCAACAGTATCAAAACAGGTTTTTTTTTTTTTAGTTTTTTTCATTTTTGCATTATTCAGGAAAAAAGTAGACATGGATACTGCTTGGAAATCATATATAGAAAAGTTCATTTTAAAATGGTTCATGAGAAGTAACAAGCATGTGAAAACAGACGCTTGGCAGAGGAGCCCAAAAATCCTCAACCACTGTGATCATTTACCAGAAAAGCTGAAATAACAGACTTAGTTCCATGCAGTCCATATAAACCACACAAAAATCTGGACCTCTTTGAAAGAACAATCATCATAAACATGAAAATTTAACAAAAATGTTCATCCTTGTCTCAGTGGTTACCATAGAAGTCAGTGTAAAACTAAGGTTTCTAAATTCATTTTAAGAGCTTCAGAAAAAGCAAACATGAGGACGAACCACCAACACAGCCACATGGCTCCCCAAGACCCACATCAACAGGAAATCATAGTCAATTTTTAAGCAGAATCCTATAGGGATTTCTAACAATTACTAAGCAAGTACTGAGTGCCCAATCTACTCTTAAAATTTGAATTAGATATGCCAAAAGCTTAGAGAGAAATTCCAGGCCTCCACATCTCCTTACTTATGGATCAATAGAGCCTTCATGAATCCAACCCTTTGCAAAGGCAGGGATCTGAGAATTCGACATTATTACTGTACTGTAGTTCATTTAATGCTGCAACTATAGTTCATTTAATGCTGTGCTGGCTTCTCTTGCATTTTCCTCATATAAAAGTTAAGTATCCACTACAAAAATGAATCATCTAAACTCCAGGTAAAAGCTATCACAGTATGAAAGTAGAGATCATGCTGTGAAAATGATATCAAATGTTATATAAAAAGAGCTATCCTATTGAAAGTGTTTGTGGTTTGTAGTTTACCTCCTGTTAGCAGCTCTCTCTGTATTGATTTCAAAAACCTGTTCGGAAAGCTAAATTCAGAATTTTAATAAAAGTATTTGAAGACTGCAGCCTGTTAACATCTTTTCATGAGTGAAGAAACAATATCTATTAAGTACATGTACACACAAATTATAAGAACATTAGGGTTGCAAAACAAAGCAGTCAGAAGTTTTCAGATGCCATAATTAAGGTCCACTGCACTACCTTAGTTCAGCCCTCACCCTGCACATGTCCGTGATGACACTGTCTGACTGCGCAGCTCCTTCCCAGATGATCTCAACACCATCTATACCAAACCCACACTCTGAATTTGCCCTCATCAGTAAAAGAAAACTGCCTGCATATCCCATCTCCAGTCAGAGACCAGGAGAAACAAGAGAAATAAGGCAAGGAACTAAAGTAATGAATGGTCACAGGGTTAACTCTCTGCAGTTCTGCCCTAGCAGATTATAGCTAATCTCCAGCCCTGAAGGCAAGTTCACCTTCACACAGCATTCTTTACTTGCTGTGTCCTGAGAAAGAGGTGCATGTCAAAGGAGACTCTGTGCTCATCAGCTGCAAATCGGAGTCAGGGTCAGCCTGCTTTGAGCACAGAGCATGACCTACACTATGGAGAACCAGGAAAGCATCAGCCCCTGCTACATCAGACTCAACCACCCTGCATCCTCTTTTTCCACGTGTGGGAGTAGAGAGCCTTACCACACATCTTGGAGTGAGTGTATTTCAAAAATAAACGTTTTTGTTTTCAAAACAGATAGCAATGAAAAACCCACAAGGAATTCAGTAATTCTGTGTTGGTCTTGAGCAGTCTGCAGTAAGGCAGGCCTGGGACTACCCGTGCAACAGAGAGAATAAAACAACTTAAAGCTGCACTCATTCAGCAATCACCTTCTACTTAGTGCACAGAACAATGCAGGGGTCCATGGGAAAAGCAGTGTGTGACCATGTAATTAGAGACAGTATCAAAATGTATACACACAAGGGGGCCCAATTAAGGCTTCATGGACAGCATTATTCTTTTTCCTTTTCCTTTTTTTTTATAGTGCTTGGTTTTATTGCAACATTCATGGTTTTGTACCCTTTTATCTATAATTTCATAGGTTGCTTAAAAAAAATACAGAAAGGGAGAGAAAAGAAAGCCTGAAAAAATCTATTGTATGGAATGGCAGTGATACTGAAATACAGGGCTGGCACTTCATGGTCCACAGCAGAGGCTTTGGCCACGTGAGTGGAAAGAGCAACGGTAGAGTCTGCACGTGCAGCGGGCTGGAGGGAGACTGTGCTGGGATGCACACAGCTTTCCCAGGGAAGTACTGCAGCACAAGAATGGAGGGCACCATGGATCTTGGCTCTGACCCTCAGGTCTATCTTTGGTGGCCTTCTGCTACTTTCCACTGCAAATGCTTTTCTCTCACATTCTTCCCCCCACTCCCACTCCTTGCCTTGCACCAATATTTTTGCAAATGCAATCCTAAACTCCTCCAATCCAAGTTTCCCATTCTAACCTTCTATTTAGTGTTGTATTTTTTGGTTAGTTCAGATTCACCCTAGAAGTGTTTATTCCTCTTCTTACTCCTGTTTGCTAGACCAACCTCTCTCCTACACATTACCCTCAGGTTTCCAATCCTACCTCATCTCTTTCTGCCTCTTATCCCAACCTATATCCCCACTCCTCCAATTTTTCTGCCATCTCTCATGTCAGTGGCAGCATCCCTGCTTTCACAGGAGTTCTTTCTTAGACCCTTTGAGATCCTACCCTCGCCAAGTCCCTTCACAGCTCCTCATCTCTACAGCTAAGGAGGTTTTCCTCCACCTGGGTCTGAGAAACTGTAGAAAGAGAACCTCGAAAGCCCCTGAGCATCTCCTCACTTTCAGACTTGATGGCCAGCACTGCACTAGGAGCCAGGAACTGAATTCCTCAGCATTCCCAGCACCAAATGCTGCAATGCGCTGGGTCAGCATACTCTTGAACTTCCAGTGCTGGATGCCACAGTAGCCTAAAATTTTACAAAAATGATCCCTGACAAGATTTTGATCAACACCTGCAATGTCATAGTTAGCATGTGCTGTACAGACAGTAATTTCAGGGAATTCAGATACCAAATCTCTACTGAACAAGTGAAAGAAACAGATTTTTCAGTGTTTTCCTTAATAGATTTTCACTGGAACAGCAAAAGATAATGATCCCACAAAACTTTTAGATAGAGGCTGAAGAACAATGTCATAGAGCTGATAAAACATATAGAAGAACACGCAAAATTTACTTTGCCTACTTTTTTTCTGAAAAGAATAGGATTTTTTTTTCATTTCAAACAGACAGAAGTGGGCTGATGCAGGCATCCAAAATAGAAAATTTCAGCACAGACAGTTCTGAAATAAGTAACTCTAAGTAATGTTTTAAAATAGGTCACTTGTGACATTAACTGTTATGCTATTAGCTTCTTTTATTGTACATATAGAGGGGGAGAGACGAGCTTGTATAGACATTTATAGACTTTCAGAAGAAAAGAATGAAACACCCAAGCAAGACCTTATATTCCAGATGATTTAGACCTGGCTTGGAAGCCATATGGTTACTCCCATCAATCCTGTAGGCAGGTCAACGCTCAATATACCAATTTAAAGGAAGCTGAAGCACCATCTTTGGCTTGCAATGTGAAAAACATTATTTGACTTCTAATGAGTAAAGATTATTGGATGTAGATACTTGGGAACTCATGACATAAATATGAATGAATTGTAGTTAATAAAAATGGTGGGACCAAAAAAAACAGGTTACTTCTCTAAATACAATCTGGTCTTTACCAAATATGAAAGACAAAAAACCTGCAGCAAAATACTGGAAATTGTGTATATATCAAATGCATGCCCCAGACACAGGCACCTCTCTGCTCCCAAGGTCTACCTACAAGAATTGTGTGTGCCTTTTCCCAGTACATCAATTGTTTCTGCTTCTCCCCTACCCAGCAAGGTCCCATAGCTATCCAGGGAAGCTATCTCCAGTGAACTCTCTGCTCCTCTGAGACACTGTGATCCTGACAGCAACTCCATGGTTACACAATTGGACTTGGAAATCACTACTCCTTACCTCACTGCTTCAGCAGGCCACAAGAGAGGAAAGAACTTAATTACAAAAGAGAAAGATATTAGTTTTCACTGCAGTAACTTAGAGAGCTGACATAGTGCATATTGCATATTACAAATATTGCATATATGACATAGCCAGTATTATGAACATTACCTGGATTAGGCAGAAAGTCATGTGCAGCAATGTGTAGAGCACTGGCAGGGTACACACAAATGCCAAATGCACACCTGCAACACTTATTCCATTCTCCAAGTAACCACCTTTTAAGGACAGCTATTAGGACTTTTCCTTGCTTCAAGAAAATAGACATTATGCCCTTGAAAGACCAGTATTTATTTATGTTCACAGCTATGCACTGGCAATCACTTCTCTACTCCTTCCACACCAAAATATCTCTGCTGCTTCAGTTATTTTTACTTTTAGCTTTTAGGTAGTACTTCAAGCTTTTATATAAAGAACAATTGGCATCTCACCTTTCTGAAGCCAGATTTCTCTGCTTCTCTGAAGAATTTGTCTCCCAAAGTACTCTTCAAGCATGCCTAATATCTCCTGAAAATCACATTCCCTAGTAAATACAGTACATAGGGAGACAAACTCATCCCCAAAAGCCAGAAATCAAATGGATGAGGATTCAAACAGCAGAAAGCCTGCAGAGGAGGCCTGACTGAATCCAAGCAGAAAGAGCATCATCCATGAAGGTGGAAGGCTTCATGCTGAGCTGCTGTGATTCAGTGCTCCTTAGGACCCACGAATTTCCAAAGGAAACCACAACTACACAAGAACTGGATAGAGAAACATTCACAGACATAAGGTTTTCTATGAGGATAACTCAGCTGAGAATCAGCAGGGATTTTTTTCCCACTCTGCAATTAGTGCACTTGTTTGTGTTTGACACCCCTGCAGCGACCTGCAGCCGTGTTCCTGCAGGAACCGGCAGGATGGAGGGAATAGAGGATGTGAACCACAGCACCCGGGAACACAGGTGCTGAGGGAAGCCCTGTGTTACCCCGGTAGCCACTAAGTGGAGCTACTAAGTAAGAAAGGTAAGGGAAGCTCTTGGTTTGATTCTTAAAGCACCTTTGATGCTATCAGAAATGCTGTTTAAATTCCCACTCAAAAAGGAAAAATGTGAAATGTCAAAGTAATAGCTCTGGTTGTCCATTTCTATACTGGACTGTCCTCAGTGTCTTGATGTACTTAATAAATGGTTGAAGGATTTTTTTATTCCATGGAGTAATTTTATTCCAGTTGTTTCCCAATGCTGTGTCCAGTAATTGAGTTGAGTTGTGCCCCACTGTGGGTCCCTACATGGCCAGGACTATCCCTGTCATGAGACCTCGACTACAGCTGAACCTCTGGGGGACAAGTCTCTGGAAGGCAGCTGGGACCGCTGACTGAAAGGTCAGGAAATGAAATGTTGACTCAAACTGTGGAGTCACCACTCAGCTACTGATGTGCTGAAAATGCCATAATGCTTTCTGACCAGAATTAGGAATGCCTGCACGCAGGGGATAGATTGAGTTTTTCCCCATCTGTCACTGTAAAATAATGGAATGGAGCTTCCAAGGAATCCCTTTTGTTCATCTAATCCATTTTGCTTCAAGCTAATAAACAGGGAGCCAGTACCAATGTATTGCATGCAGTGGTACCACACAATCTTCTGTCTGTCATTCACAATGCCAAAAGACCCATCATCCAAGCCCAGTCTCAAGAAGTGAGCTCTATCATGGCTAAACCTCAGTCCTGGTAATGCCAGGGTGAAACAACCTAAATCCTGCTGTGAAAAAGGGGCTCTCACATGCAGCATGGAGATTCCTTCAGCTTGCTCCCTACACAGCCAGTGGACAGAGTTCATTGTGCTTATTATATATTCAACAGGGATTTTTTGCCATGTCCTCTATGTGGGGCTGCATTTTAGGGCTATCTTGAAAACTCCAGTTTTGCAGTAAATATTATCTATCCAGTGCCATTTCTCAGACCAGGCATGCCACAGTAATCTATGATCTGATATAGTGGCTCCACACTAACATAAGATGCTTGATGCTTTTGTCTGAACATTAAAGAACTGGGAAACTTGGAGCTGTGGCCTCCATCCCCACAGCCATCACTGCCATCATGAAAGTCACAACTCTCTTACCACAGCCATGAGGTGTTAGGATAGAGAATTCTTAATAACGCTGTCAGCGCCACAGGAGACCCCATCTCTTGTCTAGAATAGAGCAAAGACCTCACAAAAGCCACAAGCATCTTGTATTTACAGAGAAGTGGATCTTAAAGGGAATTGCATTTATCTAATGTAGGAGATGCAGTACTTGGGGAGAGGCTGGAAATCATGCATGGTGAGAACACTTAGAAACACCTCATTCAGGTGCATTGGAAGGAAGGAGCAATAAAGCAGAGCCACACAGGGACCTAGTTGAAAGCACAATGAAATCGGCTAGAGCTCCAAATTCATTGCACTGTTAGCACAACATCAGGGATTGTGGTCATTAACTCTTCTCAGGAGTGAGCTGAAAGAATGTCCCCTTCTACCACAGTCAGTGGGAAGATGAGCCTGACTCAGCATTAAGGATCAAATTAAGGTATCTCAGATCTTTGTGTACAGTTCTATTCTAAACAGAATATTGAGGGACGTGAATCTGTTTATCATGGGATCTCTGATTAGTCATGCAGTAATACTTTGACATTTCCATACACACTAGTCCATGACAAAGCACTCAAGTCATTTAGCCAAAGAACATCCGCGGTGCATATCAAAAGACAGAAATGTAAAATACATGACCTCTCCTTATTCCCAGTTAAGGTGGGAACATGAAGAAAGTTTATTAAATACTTTGCTGAACGTATTTCCAGATTTTGGGATTGGACTTGGCTATAATGCTCAAATATGTTTTCCTGCAATTATGCAAAGCTCCAATAATACAATAATGTTTATCAATATTAACTAGAATTACTGGCTTGTTCATTGAAACCATTGTTTCTTCAAAGCCATTGTAGCACAATCTTCCACTGATTAATTGCACAGATCAAGACTTTTGACTTTTAAGATCTTTCCCAAACACTCCCCTGCAGTACCACCATTAGTTCCACGAGATGTTAGCAATTTGGTTCCTGAAAGATGGTGAAGTTAAAAGCTTCTTTCATCAAGATCAGTTAAAATTAAGCCATGTGGTTCCCAAGCATTAAAGAAAAAAAAAAATAGATATTTCTCAATAGAGCTTTGTAATCTTTTCAAATACTAGAAGGTCACTTATGTTTTCAAGGCCGTTTAGCAAGGTCAGGTTGTAATGAGCTGCAACTACTTTATTTGTGATTTGTGGCTCTGAGGGATTAATTGTCCCCACTCTGTCTCATCCACAATCTAAGGCCGAATTGTCAAAATGATCCATGGCTTTCGTCCCCAGGCCCATGGTTTCATTATTAAGGTGCGTTCTAATCGATAGTAGCATTTTTAACATTTTGCCCCTTACGTTTTATCAATCCTTATTATCTAATGACCAATACTGAACTGGCACAAGGTTTTTCAGAAACACACTGACAGATTACAACAGGCAGTCGCATGCATTTGTAATTAGACTTCATTACCATTATAAGTGCTGAATGGGAGCAGAATAGAAAGGCAGAAGGAATGCACCCAGTTCACAGAGCTCATCCCATTTCTTAGAGCCCCTGCATGAGTCTGTCTTAATTTATTAATAAATTAAAAATGACCTCAACAACAAAGATCAAAAATTTGGGATCTTTTTCAGGTTAATATGTTCAATTTATTCCACACTACTGGCCTAATTGGCATCAGAAGCTTTGAGAACTAGCCAGCCATCTAGAAAATTATGAAGTTTTGTTTTGACAGAGAAAACACCCATTACAAAACAAAGCAAGTCTGTTACATTTCACATTCTTAAATTTGATTATTTGAATTTGATTCTTTGTCACAGTTTAATCTGTTCTCACACTGATGAAGCAAATAAGAACATTAATTTTCTTCTCCTCTGCTGGAAACTGGAACTATGACAGATAATACTGCAACTTCTTATCTAAAATCACTACTGGTTTAGAAAGAAAACTGAGGGGACAGACTCTCAGATGGCGTAAGCTGGCCTAGTTCCACTGAAGTCAATGGAAATACACTCATTTACGTGTGCTGAACATCTGGCCCAATAGTGATCATTAACAGAATATAGCCCAAGAGTAACATTTTCCAGGCTACAGAAAAGCTGAAATAGTTATTTTAAATTCCATAGCATTCATTGTCTCTCCTTTTCTATAAGAGAGTCCTGGGCTGTCTAATGAAATGGCATGCTCTGGCCTCCTGGTTTTCTTATTCAGGGAATGTGGCCTCCTTCCCAACCTGACCTTGTCAGAGCAAGCAGCTTCCATCTCTGGACAGAATGTAAAACTCCAGGCTACACACAAGCACATACAAGAGTTTCATTAGGAACAAAACGGGACACTTAGCATTTCACTGACAAACACAGAGCATGCAGTGATTTAGAACTGCAACTAATATGGTATCACTTAAGAAATTTTAAAAAAATTAAAAATTCATTTTCAAAATCAAGTCTGAATTACATACTAGTTTTTCAGTTCTGAAAATACAAAATTACTGCTGACTTCAGTAAGTCTAGAATATTATTTCTGAAGTCTTCAAATTTGGTGATTTTGTGAAAGTCAGGTCTGATTGTTTTCTGATTCTTAAGCTTTCTAATCCTTATGATAGTTTTACAGCATATTATTCTGTTTCCTTTTCCCAAAGAACTTTTAGAGGTGGTTGGAAAGAAAAACTCCTGAACAAACAGTCCACACACACCCAAAAGAGTGGAATGGCTGCCATGACTCCTTGACTTCCAATAAACTAGAAATATTCTTAATCACTTATATAATCTAAGCAAGTTTCCTGCTTAGCAGAAAAGGCCATAGAGCCATTTCAGTGCTCAGATTGTCTACACCCCACCACCTCAGCGGGGTGCTGAGCTGCCAGGGCCTCTCCAATGACACTGATATGTTTCACAGCTCACACTGTTCCTATGGACGAGGAAATTGATCCTCCCTTATTACGAAAGGCAAAGGTGGTCAAGAGCTCTATCCAGCACCAGATTATATTTGTCAGATAGACAGCAGTTAGAGGTCATTAAATGTCTAGAACTTCTATTTGAAAGGATTTACTGCTCTTCCCAGCCAAAACCTTGTTTCTGTTCTGTATTGCCAATGTTTGCCCATTTCCATTTCTCTAATTATAGGCAGTCCTATTATATTTCAGCTATTGGGTTCTTAATTTAATATAATGCCAATATACAGCAAAATTTTGCAGTATCTGCTGCAGCAACCTCACACAAATTGCACAACGGTATTCAAGAAAAATGTTGCAATAAATCAACTTTGCATCCAAAATGTTTCCTATAAAATGAAAGACAAATCCAATAAGATGGGAAGAAGGATATCAAGAAAGTAAAACCATGGTTAGTCATCTTTGAAGTAAAACAAAACATGTTTGGTAAATTGATTACACTAGAAACTCACTTCACACTGCATTCCCTTTATATGGCATATACAGGAATGTTGTCCAGAAAACATCAATCCATTGCAGCTGGCAGTGTGAGTTTTGGAGACCACTTTGGTTAAAGATAACCAAGGGTACTGACAAAAATGTCTGTCTTCCAAAGAGGTGGCTTGCTAAGCACAGAGAGAATGATATGTGACAGTTTGTACCCCAGCAGTAAAGTGACATTTATTAGTCCATATAAATTCACCTCAGCCTCCCACTCTCTGTATCCATATGGATGTGTTGGGCATTGCATTTCCAGGACTTCCATGCTACTACCAAAGCAGGGCAAGTAAGAACAAGTATTCTTTTCTCCTGACATAAAAATCTAATGTAAATGTACTCCCAGAGAAAATGAGACTTAGGAAGAAGACTGCCATCATTTGAATATTTCCTTCACTAGAACAACCAGCATAAACAGCTACATGTCCTGCCATTTCACTTCTTGTCTTGTTTCTTTAAGAAATTTTCCATTGTGTTTGCTCGTGTCACTGTCTGTTACTAACAACAGTATTTGAACTCAACAAGGAAAAGGGAATTAGGCCAGCAGCCACGCCATAGCAAATTTTTCCAGGGTAACCTTGTCAAGTCTGAGCATTCCATTTCTACACCCAGAACACTCTTACTTCTAAATATGAAGGCATTATCCTTTGCTATAACTGATAGAGATAAATCCACTTGAACAAGAAAAGCATTTCAAAAGGAATTGATGGAAAAATAATCACATGCAGTCACTCAATCAACACAGAATTTTTTCCAATTCTTCTATCATCAGAATATTGTGATAACACCAAAGAAAAGAAAATATGGAACTTTCTGGTAAATCCAACAGTGATGAGTGTTTTCTCAAAACTATGAATATTATAACTCCTGGGGAGTCCATAGCAAAGAAATACCTGCCTAGTGATACAGAATTTTTAACAAGCTATTCATGCCATCAATCCTGTGAGGCCAAAAATTATCATGCCCTTGCATTAACTGAGCTTCTAAAAATTACTCACACCACCCTTTTGACAACCTGAGAAATTTCACTAGATGTCACGCCCTGAAACACCTCTTAAACCCCATGCAAATAGCTATTATTTTCAAAGTATAACAGTGCTGCAATTATTCTGAAATTGAACTCAGGAACATATTCTGTAAAACTCAAAATATAGACTATTTTCTGATCATGGCAGCCCTGGAAGAAGGCCATCAAGACTGCCACTGTGATGAGAGTCAGACTAACTATGAGGCTCCACTATATGCTTCCATATAGTTATTTTTCAAGTAAATACGTTACACTGCAAGTAAACCAAGTAAAAAATAGGTGTATAAAATTACTTGTCAGCCATCCTAATATAGGAAAGACTATCCCTGATTTTTAGCAAAGGTAAAATTCTTTTCTCTACTCCTGAAAGAATTATCCCGCTCCCCCAATTTCACTTCCATTAGAAGTAACATTCCTATTTCAACAGTGTTACCTGCCTCCAGACTGGAAATGGTAGCAACCACAGAAGTACAGGGAAATTTTTCCTTTCACAGCATTAGTGTACTCAGTTCTACTCAGTTTTGTTCGTCTTTCTCATGAAGGATTTCCCTCATTAATTAGGAAGGCCTTGCATGATAAGGAACAGATTTATTTCAGCTCATTTGCTATGTGGTCAAAAGGTGCCTTATAACAGCAGTGTTATCACACACCTGTATTAAAGTCAAGCTTTTATCTGTTCTCTTTAACACAGAAGAGAATGAATTCTATTCTAGCTCTCTTTGTGGCTCTACTCATTTTCAATGAGAGAGATTACAGGACTGAGGAACAGCCTTCAAAGATTTTTGAATGTGTAATTGAAAAGGGCTAAATGAAAAGTAAATGTAGGTGAAGCAGCCCTAAGTTGTACACACAAGATTGATTAGCAACATGCACACAACTGCCAGCATGTACTCCAAATTACCTCGTTTCTGAGTTGTCTGAAGAGGGATACAGAATATTATACAACATGCTTGGCTAAATTTAAATTTACAAACGTTCATTGATACTGTCTGTTAAGAGATCCTACCATTATTAATGAAGGCTGTGCACAATTACAGTTCAAAGTATGAAGCCTGCCTTCTATGCACTCTTGTTTTCTTGGTAAATTACAAGCAGATAAACTCATATAGAGCATTTGATATGGGAGGTTATAGTGGGAATTATTTAAATAAGATGTGATTTTGTGGACATATGAGCAAGAGAAGATGGAAGAAATTGTAAAATTTAAGCTTCCTTCCTCTATGTTTCTTAGATTTTTATTTTCTTTTTTAATCATTTGGTACAGACAAGATTTGGGACAATCCATGTCATATTTTTAGTATTTGTCAAGGCATGAAAAAACCCCAATAAAAAACAAACAACAGCAGGTTACAAGTGTGTTGAACTATTGAGCCACTTTACCCCATCTGTGACTGTCAGAAAATTCAGAACACTCTGTAACGGAAAACATCAGCTCAGGTATAAATTCACTGAACCAGTATGACCTCAAGCACAAAGTTCTAATTATTATATGTTTGGCAGGTTCTCTGAACAATAGAAAATAAAAGTCATAAATACTATTGGGACTTTTTCCATCCTCCCACTTCTGGGGATTTCTAGAAGAAGCAAAAAAGCCCTTGTGCTCTTGTTATGTTCAAATTGGTTTGTATTTACAGTAGTTCAGCACGAAAACTAGCCTGTGACCTAAAAGGCTGAACATATTCTATCACAGTATAGCTCAGGGAAATTCCTTTTTAAGAAAAGGTCTTCTGAGCAATCTTGTTTTTTTAATTTGTAAACTATACAAAGCAACAAATTTTCTCTAAACATTTTCATAATGTTATATCCTACCTGGATTAACTCTGTTAATAGCAAATGTTGTATAAAACAGCACCACCATTCATTCCCATATCCTCAGTTTTTTACTTTTTTATTTTAAGAGACACGGATTTTGATTACAAATGTAGATGGATCTTCAGTCCCACAGACATCCTCCAAGACCAGCATACTTTGCCAGCCTTTAAAAAAACTCCTACCCAGTTCCTCTATGCTTTCTGGATTAACAGGATAGCCACTATCTATCTACACCCTGCAACACCACAAACAGGGAAGGGAAACGGGACAACAAACAATAGACAGCCATTGGCTTTTGAAAAAATCCCACAGGAATTTTTACCATTCAACAGAATAAAATATACCTTCATTTTTAGGAGTCCACAGGGAAACAAAAGAAAAGAAACAAACACAAACTCCATGATTTCTTTTTTTTTTTCTTTTCTCCAATTAAAACTGCCTATTACCAATAAAACAAAAAAGCAAACAGACCCCAAAAATTGTCATTGGGATCATTCATCTTGGGGACCCCCAGAATTTCTGAGTCAGACCTTCTCAATTCCTTCCAGAAAAAGTTCCACTGGAGCACCCCAGGAAGTTGTTATTCAACACTAGTACAGCTAGCAGAGCCTGTCCTCGTTACCACATGGTGAGATTCATCTAACCTAGCTTTAGACACTGAAAAGTTACACATTTAATTCTGAGTTTGTCACTGTAGGCTTTTCTACAGTCAATGGAGAGAAATAGGCATCTCCAGGAGGCAAGTTGTCTGACCTGCCTATTTTAGGCTGAGATGAATCACTCTCTGAAGGTGCCCATTTTTCCTCAGTTGACTGTAAAGTGAATCTAGGGTGACTTCTCCAGCCTTTGATATCTACATTTCTGATATTTTGGTGAAGACATCTGAATTTCAACCACAATTTCTAGAGCTCAAACCCAGCATCTCTGACAAATTAGCAGCGTTACGTGCCTGTCCCTTGAAATGAAAATTTTCACACCAAACCCCCAGGTTATATTCCATTTGACTTTCACAATCCTGTCTCTCATAGAAACAAAGCCTTTGTTTTAATCAGGCATAGTTTCAAGATGGTAAGTTAACAAAATAAAAACAGTCAAAAGGGAAAAATAAGTTTGACTCTTCTGAAGTTATAATTCTTGGGTTTCTTCTGTCCTGTACAGAGCTGACTTCTACCAGATAGCTGTTCTGAATCCATCAGTGAAGCACCTTCAGCTCAAATACTTTTGTTATTATAAAGCAAAATCCAATAAGCATCTTTCACCAGTAACCACATGTTTCTGCTAAAGTTTGATACGAAGTTTCAGTTTTTAGTGTTAAGCCTTCATAACTTCATTGCAACAAATAAAGTACAGGATAACACTGAGAGAGAAACTGCTCCATACATCTCGGATTCCGGATGGAGATCTTCCCATCTATGCAATTTTTCCCATGGGAAAAGCTGATGTTACAAATTCAGGAAAGTCCTTTCAATTAATATTTTTGGGCAGCTGATCCATCAGAGCAATAATCACCATTAGCACTATACTTGCAGATATACTGCATACCTAAAAGCTCAATGAGCCCTCAGGTAAAGTCTAATCCATGATCCATCAGCATTTAACTTAGGTGACAGTCCTGTATGCTTTTCCTTTAATGACAAATTCTTACCTTATATGTCCTTCTCCACTGATGTACTCCCACCTCTTTCTCACCAGATCTGAACTAGCAACATTGTTTCTGCAACACAAAAAACCAAAATGGTCCTTTAAGTATTATATTACCACATTGGTTTTGTATGTTTTGGGTGGATTTTTTTCTTGTTTTTTTTTTTTTTTAAAGCTGTAGCTAATAAACTGTTAAAGTCATAGTTAAAATTATACACAAGAAAGACAAAAGTAAGATGAAGTAGTCTTTTTACTACTAATGAAAACTCCTTTATAATCTTGTTTATTTTTAATGTATCACAACTATTATTGCTAAATAAAAAAGAATAAATTTTGGCACATGACCAGCTAAAACCATCAAAAAATTAATCAGTTTCATTCAGCTCTATGCAGTTATTTCAGTCTGCCTACCCTACAACATCACTCTGCGCTGTGTTGCTGCAGTGCAATCTATTTGCTCAAAAGAGTGCCTGCAGCAGTCACTGAAGTTATTAGGGATCTGATTACTGATCTTCCTGCAGCTGCCCCGTGGCAGATTCTCCTCTCCTGCTCATGCCAAGGCAGAATCCAGGCCCCAGCGTGGCCAGGCAGGGAATAGTGCCGGCTCCAGACACCCACCTCACACAGGAATTGTCGTCTACCAATTCCTTCTCACTTCCTGAATTTTAACACTCTTTAAACTATGTTGCTTTTAACTACCCACAATCAGATGCTACACTCAATAGTTCTTTTAGGGAAGCACTCTGAATGTTTTTGTTTTGTTTTGTTTTTTTCCATGATTCACAATAGTCCCACAAAGGAATGTAGTTAAAGCATAGGTTTAGCTAAGGCCCGTGCCAGATCTCAAATGGGAATAGCACAGTGTTTTTCTCAACAACAAATACACTGAATATTCTATAGATAGACCTAAACCATAAATCACTTACAATTTGTTTCCCATGCAAATGTTTTACTGAGCTGACTGCAGAGCAGAATCACTGCCACGAGGAGGCCAGGCAGAACAAAAATAAACTCATTTACCTAGATAGCAAAAACATCACCTGCTACACAGAAGGCAACACTGTCCAGCACTGCTTCTCCCTGAGGAGAAGACACAGGAACTAATAATTGTCAAGGTGGTACCTGTACTGACTCTGAGCAGCAGGCTCTGGCCAGTCTCAAAAGAAATTAGGCACTGTCTTGTCTGTTTTGTGGATCCTCTCGAATTATAACCTGTGCTGTTTAACAGACCTATGGGCCATATTCAACATATACAAAACTTCAGATGACCGAGCCTGAAAGGGCTCCTGGGCACAGCTGAAGAACCCATCTGTGACGTCTTAAAATGGTGTGACCTCCCACAGCTCTTGGAAAGACACATAAATACAAAGTTTGATTCCTCACTGTATCTTAGAGAGCCATCCTGATCTGGGGAGTCCAAATCAGAAAGAGACAACAGGATTACAGGCAGAAGCTGACAGATTTTCCCAAGTGAGGGCCCTATGGACCAAAAAAGACTGAAAAAATAGAAAAAAGAGTGTTTCTAGAGCATGGGAGCAAGATGCAAGAATTGCTTTTCAAATGCAGAAAGAATAGTAATAATTCTGCCGTTATGCCAAGACCTTTCACAGCAGGACAAGCTTTTATTACCAAGATATAAACTCCCGAGAAAATTGATTTATAGGGGGCACGATGACACTAATTAGAAATGCTTATGAGTGTCCACAGAGCACAACTTACAGGCATTGAAAGAGTTCATAAAATTAATCATAGGCCTTTGGAAATGTTTATCTACATGCTACTGATTTTGTTAAAGTCAGTCAAATTTTAGAAGCAGGTATCTGGATTTTAATGTATCCTTTTAAGGCTCTTTGTTTTGGATTATGGAGGAGAGAAAACAGGAGGTACTATCTACCCAGGTATACATGTCCTATAAATGACACCACTTGGAGCCCTGTCTCTCATAATAAAATAAAATGCCATGATATAAAATTAATAGTGACTCAGAGAAAATACATTTTCTGATACATGTTGGAAGGTACTGGCAGAAATGAGCCAATGGTTTCTGTTAAATTTCTAAAAGAAAAAGGTCAAAAGCAATTTGTCCCCAGTCCCCACCTTCTCTCCTAGTCTAAATTGCTTTCAAAGTTCACAATACCGCCACAAAAATAAAATTTGGCCCCACTGAGACCAATAATGAAGTTTCCACTGAACTTGCTGAAGACAGAATTTCACTTTTGGATAGCAGAATATCATCTTAAATCATGGCTTGGTCCCCCTTGTTCAAGTCTGAGATCAAGAACATTTATAAAGCGATGACTGCAAGATTCCTGGAACAAACACGTTTCATGCTAAGATTTTCCTCTGCGTGCTCGGGAAAACAAGGTGTCTAGTTTAGACAGTTTGTAATCTAAAACCAAGATCTGCAAAAATTTATGATCAAACTGCCCTATTAAAGAAAAAGGCACCTCTCATAGGAGTAAATATTGCACTTTGTGGGTGGAAGCTATTCCCAGATGAAGAAGAAAAGACAAGCTATGTTGCGCCGCTGTCTAGAGTTCAAAGAAACCCGTCAGTATAAAATATTTGTATGTGTTTCGCTGAATAATTTTCAGCCCTAAAATGTTATTAAAGTAAGAATTTCTCTTAATATGAATATATGCAAAATATATTCACTTCTATTGCTTAGGAGAATGACAAGATATTATTCTGGACTATCAATTCTAGAATTCTGCTCCACAGAGAATACAAAACACTTAACAGCAGAGAAACAAACCCCCAGAAACTTCATACATCACCAGTGTTAATTATGCAATGTTGCAAAAGAAAGTTAAAAAAAATTCTGTCCCTTAAGCTTTCAGTTTGTTTTCTTAAGCATTAAGTATTTTGCCCTATTTTGTAGCTTGCACAACTAGAAATAATTTTGCAATGTTTTCAAGTATGGTCAATAAAAATGCAAATATATAAATCCCTATTGCTGAACAATAACTCAGGTTGATATTTACTAAATAATATTTCTAATAGATTGTAAACAGGAAAGATATGAAGCACATCCTTTTAAAACAGTTCCAGAAAAATATTATGTTCTGCAGCTTTGAAGGGAAGTAGATGAGAGACTGCCAGTTTTTCCTGTAATTCTAACATCTAGGCAGAAGATAGTTGAGATGGCTGCTCCCCTTGTCCTTAATAAGCAAACCCAGCAACTTCAGGACCTGACTGAAGAGGCATCGGTGACTACCAGCAGATGAAAGAAGCACCACAGCCTTGTACAAAGATCTGCTGTTAACCAGCTTCAATGACTTTCCAGGCAGCCTACCTGTTTTGTTTGCAGCTTTAATACACTGGTGGCTACTTATGCAAAAAAGGCAAAAACTAATTAAATTTGTTTATGTATGTTATCGTGTGGAGCACTCATTTCCAGACATCAAGCTATGAATCATTAAATAACTGCTAAATTGGTCTCCTGGGATAGATCATGCCTCAGAGTTGGGCAGGCCCCCATCCCACCAAAGCCAGGTGTGCTCTGCAGTGAGCAGGCATTAAAACTGCTTTAAAGGCCATGATTTGGGTACGCAGCCAGGTCTCACACTGTGAGGTGAGTGGTAGGAAATCATGAAAACAGTGACAGCCCTCCTGTCAGAGTTGCTCCTCTGTTTGATTAATGAGGGCATTTGAAAGACAATTAGCCAGAGCAGGTTTGGCTGCAACTAGCTTATCAATCAGGCACCCTCTATTCAAAGCACTACTGCCTTCTTTGTTTTTGGTTGCAGGAGAATTGTATCAATGATGCACAAACAACAAGGGACCTTTACATGTTATTTTTTAAAAGAGCAGAATGTAGCAAATCACAACTGAAATAGTAAAAAACAAATGCTTGGTGAGCACTGGTTGCTGGGAAATCATCACTGCAACTTCCACATGGCTGGATTTTTTGCTTGTGCATGGTGCACAAATATATCAAGCACTTCCCAAGCTTCACAAGATAGGTTTAAGCTAAGTTTTCAAGAACAACAAAAAAAAAAGAAACCTAACTACAAATGATCCCATATGTAACAAAAAAAAATTTCTTCATTAGAAAACCTGCTGTGAACTTACTCTCAGAGCTTCAACACATTTCAACTAAGAATGGTTCCAATTTTTTTAAAAAATTATCTGTTGCAATAATTCATCAGTTTGATTTATCCATTAGTAATGCAACCTCTTTGCTTTCCAACTACCAACATAGGTAGAATTTAATATAATACTTTTCTTAGGCAGCTGCTCTCCCAGGAACATGTTTCATGCTTTGATTTAACTGAGAGCTTTGCTTCAAGTGGGGTAGTCCTTGACTTCACGTAAGTGATCAAAAATAAGCAATGGACAATTTAAACCATGTCAGAACTTTTCCTGAAGATTTGCATTTCCATCAGAGCAGTTTTTATCAGAATAAGGAAATGACGATTTTTGCCTGTGAATGAGTAAAAATCAAATTACTGACTAATGTATTTATATTACTCCCAATCTGAATAAATCCAAGACTGAAACAGCAGGATTGAGACTAAGTGTGATGCACTTTTCCTTGTAGTTTACAGTTAATTTTCCCTGGCAATACCAGATCAGAGGTATTTTTGATACATGACTAGTGTAGTACTAAGTGGGTATATATGCAGTGCAAGGAGACTAATTTTTATTTTTAACCTTGCTAGAATCTATTTCAGAAGTAAGCTCACAAAACACTGCATTGTGTGTGTTTGAATATGGGGATAATAAAGCAAGCAGCAAATTAATCTCTGATTAGATTAGTTAGAGTACAAAGACAGAGGGAGATTCAGCATAGCCCAAAAAATCCTCTCTGAAGCTTCCCTGTGTTGGCAGTATATGGCAGTCCAGCATTCATGGATAGAAAACTATAATTGTTTTTAAAAATTTGGAAGAGTTCCCACTGAGAACACCCAGCTTGTCACAGGGTTAATCTGCAAAATCACTTTTGTTAAAGTGTTCAGCCACCTCAGCAAGCCCCAGCAGTGGCACCCACAAAGGGAGCACTGTTGTAAACTTGCCACTAGCAGTTTATACCCCCTGGCCCTGATCCAAGAGCCACTACAGAGAGCCAAAGGTTCTTTCAATGGATTTTAAATTGGTCCCTGCACTCCTCTAAGTTACAAAGGTGGTAATGAAGTATTGGGAGATGTAATAGAAAAATAAAATAAAGAGGATCTAAGTAGGTGGTAGATAACCAATGATTCCCCATATTCTTACCGAGAAACTGTGAACAGTTTCTCACTTTTCTATGGCTGTAATTGTAAACAAAAAGGGACAAAGCCCAAAGTGGTGTGGGCATGGCTCCTGTCTGCGGGCCAAACCCTTCCCAAACTCTTCCCACCCCCACCATAGGAACAGCCCTCCTTCATCCTGCCGATTAAAGGGCCTCAGACCCAGGCAAACCCCTGCCCCACACCTGGGCATCATCGAGGAGAGGGCCAGCCTCGGCATGGACAAAACCATGCCATGACTGTGGGGCAGTGAAGCCTTGTGGATGTGCACAGTCCATGCCTGCTCTCGCTTAGTTTCCTAGTGCAGACAAAGCTGCTCTATTCTACCTTAATGGACTCAGGATACACTAACTGGCTCCCTGCAAGAGTGTGGTAAATGCTATCACTGTGCCTCAGCAAGAAAAGGGAGTGCTGGAGTAAGCGCTGAGTGTAACCTGCACAACTGGCTGGTGATCATTTCAGGGTAGGGGAGGTCAAACGGACAGAAATCGGTTCACTATTTTTCACACAGATTAACACAGACTGCCAGCTTTTTCCAAATAGCAAAAGGTTAAAAGGACCCTGGGCAAGTGACAGAGACTTGGGGTCTTGTCATCACCTCTAGGAGAACAATTGTCTCTTCCTCCACTTATTCCTCAGAGTCAGAAAGCATCCAGACACTTTGCTTTCTCAGCAGTTTGAGGAAACAATGGCATGAACAAGAATAAATATCCTGCAACATATCCCAGATATTTCAAATGTGAGGTTGATAGATGGTAAAAAAAAAAAAAAAAAAAAAAAAAAAAAAAAAAAAATTAGGGCTCTTCACAAAAGATAGATTCTTCTGTTTCTCATCAGTGACCCACAATCCAGCCATTCGCTTAGCTGAAGAGAACAGCCAGAAATGCCTTTTGTAGGAAACAAGCAGAAATCTTTATTAAGCAGAGATGATTAGATGACTGGGTGGACTGGTACACAAATGTAGATGTACTATCTACTTCTATATGATGCCCATGGAGAAATTTTGCAGTGCATGCTGCTTCAAAGGCTGAAGCCTAAGGAAGACTTTGAAGGAAGTATCAACAATTACAGTAAAGGAACACATCTTTCCCCTTATCTCCCAAAGGCATCAGATCACTTTCCAGACAGCTCCAGACATTTTCTTCTCCCTTCAAGCCCCTACATGTTTCCTCTTTTGGCTTTTTCTTCTGAAGAACACTTAAGGAGACTTAAGCTTCAAATCTGGAGACACAGAAGCTTTTGGTGAAGAGCATTGCATTTTAAAGTGTGCTCTGCTGTCTGGGCCAAAGAACCTGGGCAAACAGAAGTAGCAAAGAAAATCTGCCCCTCCAAATACCCTGAACAAGATGCAAGTTCCACATGAATACATAGGCATTTCCTGAGGGAAAATGGGAAGCCCTCTAGTAACCATGATTAAAGACATTTATTCTTTCACTGTCTATTTTTTTGAAACTATGGCTAAGGCCTAGTAGCTTAATTGACTTTATGAAAGTCAGTCCTGATTACAAGGTGCATAAAAATGACCTTGTATCCTTCTTCCTTGTGAAAAGTTGGAGGAATGCTATCTATCTAGCACAGATGGTTCTCACCTGGGCAAAAATGACAGAATATGCATCTTTGTTGACATTCCATTAACTACAATTTAGAAATTCTTCCTTAGCCTTACGCATTTTTTAATGCAAGTAAAGTTTACCTTGCTAATTGGTTCACTAAGTAACACATCATTGTTATTAAAAGGAGAAATGAAAACTTGCTGACCTAATATCCTCAGCTATGATTATTCTTGTCAATTATTTTATATTCAGAAAGGCAAACAAATGTTGTATATAAAAACTAAATACTGTATTTGGCAAAACCTCAAATTAGCTGTCTCACCGTGCTTATAGCATGCAAATTAAATGTCCTGAATAAGCATTAATCATCATAATAGGCTAATTATTGTCAGTTAGCTATCGAATAACTGAGATACTACCCCTTGAAAATAATTTGGAAATAATGTTAGTAAGATTCTGGCTACCTAAAAGCAAGAAAAACATTAACATTTTTGCCAGTAAACAATTTTTAAGACAAACATGTAGCTTATTTTGACCAGTTTGAGCTTTATTGTGGTCTTCCCACATATTTAGGCTTACTGTCTTCCAGTAAGTTATATTTAGTCCAAAACCACTTCTATATGAAGATGTCTTTGTATCTATGTCATTTAAAATGACCTGCTGAATTTTAAAACATTAATTAATATGTTAATAAACAGTTAATCTTTGTCTTCTCTGGCCATGCACACGGCTACCACAGAACTCACAGACGGCAAGGAACTTAAATGTTTTACACAGAACTAAATGTTTTAGAAGTAATAAAGAATACATGAATGTAGAACTGCTACTTGGAGACAATGTGTTAGGACCTTGGAGTATATATTTAATAAAGAAGTGATACATTCTAGGATGTAAATGGATATCCAATACTTAAATGGAACTGAAGCACTTCTACAAATACACAAATGCTGACACATTTAAAATTAAGTCTCAAACATTTAAAAATAGTTTTAAAACAAACTTGCAGTCAGGTTTCAGTAAGACTGACTGATACGTCTCCACAGCATTTGTGAGGAAGATGTCCCTCTCAGCAGGTTAATTTCTATTCCCCTACATAAGGTGTTTGTCTCATTTATTCAAAAGCTCTCCCCAAGGGGCTCTGCACTGCTGCAGTGTCCTCACACTGCCATTAATGTGCTTGCCATCAGATTTCCTCGAGGACTCGGAAGAGGCATTGGCCCTACTTTGCAGATGGGCATGATTTCAAATCATGAAATCAGAGCATGATTTCTATGATGTCCTAGAGGAAAAGCATCTCAAGAGTAAGGGCCTTCTCTCACCACCACTGCAGGTAGTGTCAAAACAAGCTCCAAGTAATACAGAAAAGCTGCATAGAACAAGTAACAGCTCCAGGACACACAATTCTTCCTTTAGTGCCTTGACCACAGACCATCTCAGGTGAAAAAGTTCTGTACTTTGGGGCTTTTATCCAAGAAGTTGCTTGTGTACCTGTTCTTCTGCTTCATAACATTCTGCCTATAACATTGAGCTAAAGAAGCATAAAGAACAATGACAAAGACAAGCTGCCTCCCCTGATAATACAAAGGGTCTGTAAGAGAACAGTTAGCAGAGTATTGATTGGGAAACACTTAGTTACTCAATTGGAGGAGATAAAAATCACTTTCCAGCCCACTACTGCCACATCCAGGAATCCCACTGGCCTTTCGGAGCACATTTCCCTAAGAGCTCCAGTTCAGCACTCTTGCTTGCCACTGTTACCTCAAAATCTTTTTAAGTCAGTGACTCTTTCACAGGATGCAGTTACCATTTCTGTTGACACTTGTCTCCTCTCTACAACCTTATGCCTGAGTGTGTCAAAACACATTTTACTCCAAGAAGGTAGAGTCTACATGACATGAAGTGATACAAACCTGAGGATGCACCCCCTCATAATTTTCCACCAATCTTTGTCCAAAAGTGATCTTGGCCAAGATGTTGCAGCTTGGCATCTGGTCAGTGAAGATGACACTAAACACTGCCAGAATGAGTCCTAGCAGTATGCCATTGGAAATAGCCCACAGACTAAGCACCCTTACTGAAAAATACTCCTTGGCATCTGCCAGTGAGGCCATTTTTGGTTTGTTTGTTAGATAGTGTTGTGAGAGAGTGAAGTGCTACTGTTCCTTTTAATTCCAACAAGGCATCAGGAGTTTTTTGAAGCCTAAATACTGTAAGTCTAGATGGTATTTATAACCACATGATAAAACTGAAAGTTTGTTTTACAAGGTGCTTTCATCATAAAACCGTGTGACAACCATGAGCTACACTTCCATTCTGTAATTCTTTACTGAATTCACGATCAAATTTTCCATTCATTTACCTGCAATCAATAGCATGCTGACTAATCTATACAAATCAAAACCATCCTGATTGCAGTTCTGTACACTAGCACAATTTTATGATTTAGGTTTTAAAATATGAAAAAAATCACCTTTTAGTAAAAATAAAGAGGTTGACCAGAAATCATCTCAGCAAAGTCTTTTAGGACTCATGCATTGAGGTCACCTAAGCCTGCTTGAACTAAACCCAAAATGTTTCTTTTAAAAATACCTTCTTTAACTAAGCTTCTAATGGATTTTCAAGTTGTTCATTGCACTTACGCAGTATTTGGACACACCACCATATTTCCTTCCAAATGCAAGATAAGTATTTAATCATGTTGGAGGAGTTTTCTGCTGTATGAAGAATTTGGAAGTTTCCATCTGGTATATGATCTATACAATAGTTTGGATTTATGGAGACTTTTTGGGCACTTTTTTATCCTAAACATGCCACAAAAGCCATAGTCCTTAACTGTCAGCAGGAACCATCATATCTTTTCTTCTCTTTTGAATTTTTATATTTCATTACCTTCTAGTCTGAAAGAACTTCATAGATATGTCAATTATGATACATAAGTGTATACAGAGCATAATAGCCACTTATTACAAGTGTGGCTTCTATTTCTCTCTGAGATAGTACAGAACTTTTGGGTTTTTAAGTCTCTGATACTCTTAAAAGATCTCTCAATTTTCATTCCCATTTTTCTTTCTGCATTTTTCAATTTCCATTAAATCCCAATGTAGATTCACTGTTCTCATCAGATTAAGATATTCTGACAAGGAAATCTAAGACACATCTATTTGGTCCCTTTATGGGAAAGCAAAATTTCAATTTGCAGCTCTGCTATGCCCCCCAGGGATGTCGACCACCTGACAAGCACATACTTTGGTGATAACCATGAGATTTAGGACATTTCTGAGATATTCCATTTCTTTTGTGACCCCAGTTACATTCCCAGCTTCAGCTAGGATGAGATGTAGAGAACAACAACATTCAAATATCAAGTCCCATTGAACTGTGGCTGCTAAATTACCTAATTGCTCAGACTGGTAAGGCCAGCAAGATGTTCTGCCATAAAAGTTTAACCCCTTTTTTGTCTTGCTATTTGCTGCTAATAGTAAAAGATTGCTTAGTGCTAATAGATTAAAGGGGAAAGAGTTGCAGCTGAAAAGAAGAAAATTTGTATTTATGAAAAGAAAAAATAAATTCACTCACCTGAAGCCTTTAGAGAATAAACTTTTAGATGAGGATCCTATTTTTGCTTGTTAATATACTCATATTTGAGCGTAAATTATTCTCTTTTGAATAACGTAATGTCAAATGACACTCAAGCAAAACTCAGCTAAGGGCTATCCTCTCTCATTCACATACACACATGCAGTTTTTGATAATAAAGTATTTTTAGCTCATTTTAGATCAAAAGTCAGTCATTGCTGAATGTGTGAGCTAAAATACATATTGCAAAAAGCCCTGTAGGAAATGAGTAGGTTTACAGTAACATTGCTGCCAAAATGAATGTGAAATTGAATGCAGTCTGAAGTTCCATAGACTTTCTGTAGTGAAAAGAAATGGGACCAAGAGGATTGTGGAATATTTTTTCATATTTCATAAAGAAGTTGTCCCTTTGTCTTGTGTAGATCTGTGCACTCATAAAATCCATTGGAAACAAGAGAAAGCAATAATTGAAAATATCAAGTACTTCTACTTAAAGCCAGGGTTTTCTTATTGCAACTACAATCATTGAACTACATTAGATGGATAACAACAGTTAAAAGGATTCCAAGTCCATGCTGCTCACACGGTTCTGCATGATCATATTTATCTTCTGACAAGGAAGAAAAGTAAGCTCAAGTCATGGCATAAATCAAGCCATCTATTTTGATGACTCTTTTTTCCACCAACTATTCTAAAAAAATCCATTCTAAATGCACAGAACTGGTTTGTTAAGGGCCAAGGCCTATTTTGCAACAACTGTTAAAAAACTACAATAAGGGCATAATCTTCTTGCTGTTCCAGCAGAACCTGACATCAGTAGAAGGAATTATATGGTCAGAAAAGTATGAAAAGCAGTATCAACAAAGCATCAATAAAATAAAATCTCCAGAATAATTTTCATCATTTTGAACACCAAAAATCTCAATAGTCATTTCTCCACTTGTTAAACTATTTAGCAAGGATCATGCAAGACCTGACTGCATTTCTGAAATATCAATATAAGCACAGAATTATAGGCAGTACTTAAAATAGGACTGCAACAAGCAGCTATTTAGTAAGAACTTCCCTTTAAAAAAAAAAAAAATCCACCATCTATTATGCAATGCGCACCAGAAGAATTGCTACATACTTGGGCAGACAAAGTACTTTGATAAGATGGACATATCCACTGATCGACAATTTGTCGACTATTATATGTGTTCAAGTAGTGAAATAGACTCCAGCTGTGCTTAGTACCTCCTGGGTGATATAAAATAGTAAGTATTCATTATGACCTTTAGTCAGCTGCTTAATGGTAATACTAATGGAACTGCAATAAAATTTAGCTGACATACTGCTTAAGAATATTCTTAGGCTATTTTGTGGCATTAAGTTGGCATATGTAACTACATTTAAACTCTAGATTAAATAACAAATTTCCAAGTATTAATAAATCTTACAGTTAAGGGAATTTTGGTAGGTTTCCATGTGACAAAAATACCTGGACACAAAGAACATTTTCTAGCTAAATGCAAGCATTTAAATGTTTGCAAGCATTTGCAGACACTGAAGCTTAACATGAATATTATTGTTTATGTAAATGGCAGCCCATGAAAAAGCTTGATTTACAGTCACAGTCTGATACAAACACGAATGGGAACAGACTAACCATCCAAACAAGGGCAGGGTGGTCAGGCTGCTGTGTTCACTCTTACCAGATAACCCTCCAGAAGAACCACAGCTTTTGTAATGAAAAGATTTCTGCTTTGCAATTGCCCATGGGTGAGATGCAATTCTGCAGAGACTTTATTATCCACAGACCTCACAGTCTTGTCATGATCCATTCATCTTTACATGGGGATTCTACCAGATTACTAAGGGTCTTTACAAAATGCCTCATTTATACTTCACAGACTGACAGAAAAACTCACTAGAACTTTGCAAAAATTGCAAGAAAGTATTATAGGCCTGGTCTCCATCAATTGCTACCTTTCCTTGTCAATATGATCTTTAAAAATGTTAGAATTTTTCATTATTCGCACCCATCTCTTGCTCTCTCTGTTCAAATACGTTCTTCATATGCCTTGGCAACTTATGTTACATATTCTTGGGCTTGGATCACTTCCAACTTTGTCTCCCTGCTTAGCCAGTTAAATAAAATAAAATCTCACAGACACAATTTTCTAAAGATGTTTAGTTCTCTGACCCAGCTCCTGGGGAGTGTGTGAAAGAGCTTTCCTTCTGTTATGCCAAACTTTAGAGTCTTCCCCTTCCAAGATGGGTATTTCTGTAAAATGACAGGAATGGACTGATTTGGTACAGGCTCACTGCCCATCTAAAGACCAGAGTTCGAGGTATTTTTTTACAGGTTTATGATGGTTTTCTGCAGAGAAACTGAATAAATTACTGAAATTGTAGTCTCTGCATAAGTATAGATATTCAAGCAATAAAAACAACTCTTAGAAGACTGAGTGGAAAAATAAATTTTCTTCCAACTTCTTATTTGTCCCTAGGTTTTTATGTATATTAATGTGATGCAAAACCCTATTAATTCTTTCAAGATTTTCATACAGGCCCTTCTTCCAATGTTTTATCTGCATAATCGTATTTTAAGGACACAAGTCTTTCAGAATAACGTTGTGTGTCTGTTATCCTTCTAGCAGCATCCTCTATTCTCCCTTTCAATATCCCACAGCCTACATCCAGCCCTACATTAAATCTAAACAAACACAAACATAGAAAACCTTACTTTTTTTCATTCTTAAAATATATTATACAAATTTAACTTTTTCTCACTCAAAAAAAGAAAAAACCAACCAAAAAACTTTAAGAAGTGTTTAGAGAGACCTGAAGAATCTAAACTGTATACTACTTACAATTTTACACTCCTCCATTAGACTTCCTGAGCATTCAGCAGAATACCTGCCTTCCGTGGTTCTAGCTTCCCTTCTACATCGATTTGTACCAATGAAATGTAATTTTCAGAAGGCTTATATTTACATAACTCCTGATGAAGGCACCGGTACAGGTTTTATCCTTTAAATTTCTAATCATACTGTTTGTTCATGTACAAGACAAATGTAATTGGGGGCATGAATCCATCTTATTTGCACATATTCAAATGCTAAAACAGACCTTATCAGAGATGATTTAAAGAAAAGCGAAGTCGCAGAAATGTTGATTTTGGGTCTGCAGAGAACAATGGTGAGAGACAATCTCTTTGCTACAGCTTTCTGTATGAAGTCATGACAAGCAAATATGTACAATTAATGAAAAGAATAAAATATTTTACAGGAAGCTTTTTGAAGTACCAAAAAGAGGCCCAACTCTGTTCCCTTACAAGTCTTACTATGGATTTCAATAGCAGGAAAAATAGTATTCTAAAATACTCTCCTGTGTGTCATCACTTTAACCACAAAAACCACAATAGAATCTATGGGTTGTTGAGGCAATACCACAACTACCGGGATATGTAGTTGGCTATTACTTATCCTTGGAGGCTGATGGATGTTGTAGAAGTAGGCAACTTCCAAGAGAACTCAGGTGAGCCAGGAGACAGATTAGACACCACTTCAATACCAATTTTTCTTTCCCTGGGACAAAAGAGACCAAAACAGACCCACAACTGTTGCCCACTTACTAACAGAAATTCAGACTCTTACTACAAGTAAGTTTCCTCTTTGTGAACACAAAGTATACTAGCATGCTACCACAGGCAGAAATATTTGAGAAATAATAACCTTATCCCATTCACTACTATAACATAATTTATTTTGTGCCATATAACAGACAGAGGCAGTGTTCACACCAACATTGGTTCCATAGTTGTCTCAGGGAGTGATGACTGTGGTTCCAAAATCCCAGACTACAAAATAAAGATTGCAGTTATTCTGCAATTCTCAGAACCTGTGGTATACCACAGAAACACACAAGCTGGCTATAGAAGTTCATCCCAGCAGCATGAAACTCAACCAGCTTTGTGGGAAATGACTGCACTTCATATCTATCACAACAGCAGAAAGTCTATGTGGAGTGCAGTGTGTGTGTTTCTATTAATGTCACACAGATCCATCTCACCCAAAATACACATAATGGGAATGGCATTAGGAAGAGAAACATGAAAATTCAATGATGATGGAAAAACTTCACCTCTGGGTAGTGTCCCACAGCCATGGGCACCACGATGCTTGAGTTTACACCTACACTGCTATTCAGCAATGTGCTACAGATTACTGCCATTCTCCATTTCTTCCCCAAACAACATATTTCAGAATGCAAATTGTTTTTACAGGTGACTGGTTAGCCAGCAAACTGCAAAAATGCCAGAGCACAAACCTGGCTGTAACCTTGCTCTTCCCCTGCATTCTTCTCAGCTCAAGCCAGATGGGCCTTGCTCTCCTCAGCAGCAAGCAAAGCTGGGAAGCAACCCGTGAGCATCTCTGTCTCTGCTAAGCACCTGCAATAACACAGATGCATTCCAGCAAAACCAAGGCTACTTGCAGGGTCTCTGTCAAACACAAGAGTGCCTACTGTCTCTGCTAAGAGCAAACTACTCAGATCACACACTTCCCACCACAGTCTCTTCTGAGAAACACCCACATACAGTATTGCTTTGAATTGTTTCTCCTTTTCCAGATCAGCAGCTAGAAACTCACCCATTTTCCATGCTTTCAAAGTTTTCTTTTTCTGCAAAGAGAAGGCATTAACACCTATTCTTTAAACTAATTAACTATCCCTTTTAGCTATAATTTCTCTTCATATAAAACATTTGTAAAAGGTCTGTTTTTCCCCATGCCCCCTTTTCTCTCTTCTGGCTCTTCATTATGACCATGCCTAATTGTGATGAGCTGTCCACCATTTACTCCACAGGATTGTATAGAGCTTTGTAATGTGCCTGCCACTGATGTATTTACAATTGGAAGCAGTTAACTCTTTAGTCCTGCCTCCTTATTCAAAACAATGGGCTGCATGACGAACTAGCGCTTAGCCCCAATTAAAGATTTTTAAAAGTCTCCATTTTAAGCCTGAGTACTCCAAATTGAGCATTTGTCAAAGGCCCAGTCACAGCTTCAAATGGAGAGAGGGAAATCCTACTGAGGAGAAGAATAGGACTATCCCATCAGTTAGGGTGAAAGTTCTTCTCAATCAGCATCTTAACCATGTAATCAGTATGGGATCTATTAGGTCTGCCTTATCCACACAAACCGGCTGATCTCTACCAGTGTTGCCATCAAACAATGACTTTCCTGATATTCGTAATTTCAACTTTTTTTTTTCCTGAAAAGGGTCCATCTAGCTCTTAACTGCTGAAAGATAAGGGAAAGAATTATTTTCTTTTCTTTGGGTAAGGATATGAAAGCAGCTCTTCTGCCTGCATTAGGAATTCCAGCGGTTTTGCATCATAAAAGTTTCTCAGAGCTTCTCTTGACATAAACCTATCAAAATACATTATCAGTAGAAATCTCTCTCTCTTCTATTTCCCTTTCTAGATAAGAAACCACACTCAAGAGCCATTTGCAGTTTCTGCAGTTCCAAGATTATTTTCCTCAAGTATCAGCTCTAAAGTCTAGCTCCTTCGCATTCCCATTTCAGGGTAAAATACCTCAAAATGATATGAGGGCTGTTCTAAAGACGCTTGTATTCAGCTACTTAAGTATTTTTATTATTTTCATACAAACTGCATACATCTTTAGAGTTGACATCTATGGACAGATATGAATTAATGGTTATGCCTCTTGATCAGCTTTGCACTGGACAGTGATCGTAACATGATGAATGATTCTTTTTCCAACAGAAAACAGAACATAACAGCTGACAAATGTGCACAGACAGCTATCTTTCTGTGCAAAAATGTTCATATTTTGGAATCTTGATATTGACAATCTGTCTAAAGTGGATCTACTTAAAACTTTAGTGTAGTGCTGACAAAACTTCCTTGTATGTGTTTTTGTCTTACACATTTCCTTCATACCATGGATCTCTGTACAAGTTGAAAGAGCATAGTTTCAGAACACACAAAATGAGCTACTAATATCTACGACTTAAAAAGACAGAAAGAAGACAAAGACACAGTTTACTCTTACAAGGAAAAGAAATTGTAATGTGATCTGACATATGAAAGAACTGCTGAAGAACTGGAACTTTATTTCTCATTGAGTCATAACAGCTAAGCTGATGCAGCAGGGCATGCACTTTTGCAGCAAATTATATTTCCTCAAAAACCAACAAAAACAAACAAACAAACAAACAAGGAAAAAAATATTTAAAAAGTGAAATGTAATGTTGAAATGCTTGCTTTATATAATTTTTAAGAGTAACATTGTAAAAGAACATTTATAACAGTATTTATTGATAAAAGTAAATTAAATACATTTTTATGCAAAACCCCCTCTTACTTTCAGCTAGATTCCTGGACTCTGGACTTGATAAAGGTTTGGGTTGGGGTATTTTTGTTTAAATCAATGCAGTGCAATCAAACTCGCCATAGTAGTGTTGGTGTGCTGCATGTCCAAGGCCGGACGTGCAAGTGGGTAAGGGCAACAGCCAGAAAAACAGCAGCACATGAAATGAGCATCAAGCTACACTACTCCCACTCCCCCAAAGGATCCAGGGAGAGAATGGCAGCACAGTGTACCTGAAGCTTAAGAGCTTTTCAAAATTACAAAAGGATTGTTTTAAAACAAGGTGCTATATGGGACTTTTCTCTCCCCATCTTCTGTTCACATTTTCTCCCCTACCTCTTTGTTTATTCTGTTCTTACTGCCGTCAGAAATATTAGGATCTGAGGTGACAGAATTACTCCTGCATGTCAGCTTAACCTGCTCTCCTGGGAAATAAAAGAAAACCAAAAAGCAAAAATGAAAAGAAAAAGCTCTTCTGTCAGTACTACATTTTGTTAGTCTAGCTGCTCTCACAAATGGCTGAGAGACCACAGTGGGCAGAATGACTTCCTAATGGAACGACTCAGCTCTATGTTCACTGCACTCAGACCTCTGGTTATTCATGTGGGGAAAGTCCACACAAACTGAAAGCCTGTCTATAGCCAGATTGTAGAGGTTTTTCTTTAGCAGTGCCTTTCCTCTGCAGTGGATAAAGCATGCAGCAAGCTCAATAGCAAACACAAGCAGAATATTTGTTCAAGTTTCAAAACTGATAGTGAAGCTTTAACTCAGACCAATTCTCTGGGCAGATATATCTTTTTTTCTTTCTTCTCCAATTTATTTCTGCAACTCTGAACATCAGTCCATCACTTACTCACTGAGAATACTTAGCCCTCAATTATCACAACTTACATTTTCACCTGTCTCTTTAGCCATGCTCAATTGATATATTCAAGCCCATCTCCCCAGCAGCAGTGAGCAGTCTCTTAGGTAAAGAACTTGTTCTTGGATACTAAATTTTTTGTTAGCATTTAACATGAGTAATTCTTGTATGTATTTTGCACCAAATCTACTGAAAAACAACCCTTTGCTTAGAACGGAGTTTTCTTAAAATGCATATAAACACATTTTAAACATTATCAGCTTTCTCCTTGTCACAGTGACTCCAGACAAGTCACCATCCCTTCATAAAAAAATGAAGAACATTCAATGTGTATTTTCACAGCAGATTTCTAATCTACACAAGTGTACTAGATAGTGGTTCCCCCTATCCTGGCTGTGTAGATGTCCAAGGCTGCAGACACCAAATACCTCCTTTCCCTCCTACCCCATCACCCCAAATACTGCACAAGGAAAATCAGCTTTTCATCCAGCACGCAGGCAGGATGTGCCCCTTGTGCTCAATTACAGACAAGCTCACTAAGGTTTCTCAGCAGCAATAACAAGAGTAGTACATCAGCTGTTTTCCACTTTCCAAGGGAAAGACAGCTGTGTATTTTCTATATTGTAGAAAGGTAATGTTGACTTTACTGTTAGGAGAGCACAATTTCCTAATTTGAATCCCTCAAGTTTCTACATCTTCCTTTTCCTTTGCAATTTCTCTCTTTCTTATTCCACCTTGGAGAAAGGGATCCTGGAAATTGTTTTAGCCTGAACTGTGTCCTGTGTATGGAGAAACCATACAACCCAGCCACGCTATTTATGCACTTACAAAACAAGTTAAAAAACCCAAACCCATAATTTTCAGCCAGTGAAACGGATTTTCTTTTAGCCTACAAGAAAGCAATACATTTTGAGTTAGGTTTCGGAAACAGTCTGGTGCCCTAAGCAAAAGGGGGATTTTGTTTTGAAAATAGACATTGTTCTTCATTTTTGTAAAAGTATCCACCCTCTTGAGCTACACCAGCATTTTGAGGTGTAGGACAAAGTGCAATACTCCCTGACAAAGCAGAACTCACCGAAGAGCATAGGAAATGTTCTACATATTCTAACAATAAAGTTTATTATTAATACCTTTATAGCCCCCACAGTTTCCAATACGCTCCAATCACAGCTGTGACAGCCCAAGAAGATTGAACTTTTCCACACAATTCTCACTAATATGGCCCGCTACTTGGTCTTATTGTTATTAGAATAATTTGCTCCCAAGTTCTGAAATGAACTCTGTGCCCAAGTAATTAAAGCTCTTAAAGTTTCTAGTCCTTTGTTTAAAGAATTCGTCCTTGTGCTCTCTATGCCCCATCAGCCACCTAATTAGCAGAGCCTTTGCGTGATTAAAAATTCTCACAGAGATTCTGCTGGATATTTGCCTCTCTTAATGAGTGTTTGTGGACAGCTGGGAGCGGGAGCTGGTTCCCTCCTCCCAGGACCTCCAATGAATTCTGCAGACCTCTGTCAGGGCCCAGGAGTGAAAGCTGTCATTTTAGTAATGTGGATGAAAATTGGTCAAAAGCACTGTGGTCCTTGAGGAATGAAAGGCCTTGAAATATAAATGAAGATGAATATTCATATTTGGTTCAATAAGTGCCAACTATTAATATACATGTCTGTCAGTAAGAAAAGTCAGAACTTATTCAATTGTGCCTGGCATAATTTGGCTCCTAATTCACAATTACCTTTCTATTCTTTGCATTACTCTTCAGTTAATTTTTTAAGTTAAAAACTTGGTAAAAGACTGAAAGTGTTGCTATTGCCACAAAAATGGCAATATCTATCCTTCTGCTAATTTGCTGCCTATTAAGAATCACCTGTGGCTTCTACACGCAGGATTCTAACTCTCTTCCTCTGACTTATATTTTATTCTCTTTGTCAACATCAGATTTTTAATCAGCCCATTATATGCCTCTGGAACTATACTCAGTTTCTTTATGGAAATTTGCATTCAATTCCCTACCCTCTGCACTGTGACTCTGCACTTGATTTCCAAACAAATTCTAATTTCATATCTGCTGTGATTTTCTAAGGATATTTCAATTTTTAAGGACTGTAGCATGAGGCTGAAATATTGCAGACGGTGGTTTTGGGGGGGTTTCAGGTTTTCTTTTTTTTTGAGGGGGGCAGGGAGGGAATAGGAAAAGGAAGAAGGAAGTTTGTCTGGTTTTGTTTATTTTTTTGTTAAGTACTACATGTTCAGTTTTGAGAAGGAAGCCTGAAGGCCCTGAAGACATCCTACCCTGCTCTTTTATTAGCAATCTACTAATAATTTCTGAAACAGAAGGCTGGGATTACAGAAGAATCCTAGAACTATTCAAACTAGACAATCCTGCTTCACATGAGAGTGATCTCTTATTCAGTGACATTTGAGAAATTAGAGCTGAGTTTCCTAATCAATATATTCCCATTTATCACTTTGTTCCAAACACCTGTGCACTGGGACCAATATGCATACTGGACACTCAGTTCTTAGGAGAACAAAATACATTGGAGAAACCAGTGCAAAGTGGGATTAATACTTGGTTTACGAAGTTAAGATGATCAGAAAAAACAAACATTGCACAGAGGAGTAACTATTAGATCACATGCAAAAGAACAGAAATGTATTTTGAATTTCTGGTTTCAGAATCCAGGGGAAGAAACAGTGAGAAACATGTTTGTTTGTTCCCTTCAACCACAATATTACAGACCATATTGAAAATAAAAGCCAGAGATATGACTACTACAAAACCTGCTGCGTCACCGAAAGGTTACACAGAGGCCACACGGTGATTTAATTCAGCTTTACACAGGAAATCTAACAGGACCACATCCTGCAGAAATATGCTTTGCTAAATGACAGAGTATTTATTGTTTTAAATTCCACTTGGTCTGATGCCTGATGACTGATAATGTGAGCTTGTCCGATTAACACACAGGCAGGAATGGCAGAGGCTGTGGCTGAATGGGACAATGGGCCAGAGAGAAGGATGAGAAGCACTGAAGTCACCAGGGAATAAAACCAGCACCCAAGAGAAAAGAAGTCCTGGATATTTTGCCACAATGACCAGATTCTCCTCTTGTTTATACTGGTCCCAGCCCATTAGCTTCAATGTGGTACATCTGTGAAGCCTGTGAGTTAAACAGCTTTCTGCTTAAAGCTTTCAGGTTAAACCATATTTTTTCCAAGATACTTCTATCTACATATCATACTTCTATCATACATATCATACACATCTATCTTTTTTAATGTGTGTGAGTAGGATATTGTTCTTCTCTCTGCCCACTAGATGTAGATTTATTTAAGTAGAGAATGGTGATCAGCTGCTTTCACTGGCAGCTTAAAAAATGGAAGAAGTAAGTTAGGACAGGTGTGGGTGCACATTAGCGAGGCAATTAGGTTTGCAAATATTAATTTATCACTTGTAATAAGGTCATGGATTATAGATCTATGTCCATGATACACCTATTATCTCAGAGGTTCCAGTTCAAAGGATACAAAACAAATAGAGGGGGAAGGGGTATTTTTTCTTGAAAGACTGTTTTGGTTTGCATGTTTTCAGACCACCTGCCAAAAGCTAACTTCTCTTGGACTGAAATTAAAAAGCCATGACTCCACCTTTATAGCACATTAAGCTAAGCAGAAGCCACAGGACAGACATGAGTCAAAAATTCAACAAGAGTAGACTGAAATACTGTGAACATTTTAGGCTTATGATTAAAAATGACCACAATTCCAGAAAGTCTGTATTTATATGGGCTTGCTGGCTCATACTTGCACAGTGGTCATAAGTCACAAAATCCCTTGCAACAATGTGTCATCTCACAGAACTCCTTTGAGTTTATTTGGCTCCTGGGGATTTAATATCCATCCAGTCTGTTAGGAGAAAGTGCCATTTGCATCACTACTATTATTGATCAATTTTTTCACCCCAAAATGTAATAAACATTTAAAAAAACCCTCAAAAGTCAATTTAGAAATTACAGAATAAAAACATTTGCAAATTTTTTTTTTTGCCCACTTCATTTTCTGTGATTTCATGTAGGATATTACCAGAACATTCCTTAAACATAGGAACTGCCATACCAGAGCAGACCAAAGGTCAGCTAATTCTGTCTCATTTTCAGAGATTAGCAGCCTACAGGTGCTTTAGAAGGCTGTTCAATACAGTCATACTGACACTCCTTATTTTCGCGACTTATTATGCATCCATGTCCACCGAATGGGCACAGCCCATGTTATTTTGATTTTTTTTTTTAAATCCATCTGTGATAATATGGAAGTCAGTAGAGGAAGAAAAGAAGAAATTTGTTGGGGAGGATGAAATAGGAAAGCCTTATAAATATGACTACCTGGCAAAAGATGCTGAGAATATGAAAACTATAAGCAAGATTGAAATGAAGACAAGTTTTGAGATACCAAACCCCAGTTACAAAATAACTGGGAAACAATGGTATGGCCACTGAAGGTAATCCCTCCTTGATTAGACAATACCCTCTGCTTGCAGGCAGGTCCAAGGGTCAGAGCAGACCCTACCAACTTAGCAGAGGGTCCAAAAAGCAGTTTTTAGGGTTTAAAATATAATGCCATCTGGTAATGCAATGACTCTCATAGGCTGTATGTAAATGTTGTAGGATTTGTAGCTTGTTCTAGATTGGTTAGTGAAAATTAGAATATTCAGCACAGAAGATGATTTATTGTATTGTAAACTGCAACCATGGTACTTTCATTCTTTCTTTCTTTTCCGTATTCCGTATTCTGTACTTCTCTCTCTCTCTCTCTTACATCTCTGACCGGCTCTGAGCTGTGTCTGGTGGCTCTCAGCAGGTCTGCTACACCCACGCCCTTTCACAATAAACCTCATGCTCTAAGACAAACTCCAGAGGTCTCTCGTCTCCATCCCGACAGTCTGAAGTAAACTGCACCAACACCTCAGACGGCAATCTTACAGAAATTAATCAACTAAGTTAAGAAGTAAGAAAGGAAAGCAATATTTAAATTTAATGTTTGGGTAAAGGCTCAGCTGAAAAGGTAGAAGTGACACCAGTCTGCACGATAATAAACTCTAGCTTAAAAAAACTGAACAAAAGAAACACCCAGGTTGGGAACGTCCCATAAGGGGCAGACTCCCCTGTTCTTCATAATGGAGACTCTGACTGCAAAAGCACCCTAACTTTATACTCAACCCACACACAGGAAAGGAAAGGTCAGAAAGGCTGCAAGAATCACCAAAGTGCAAAGGTTTTCAGATGCATCCACTTTCACTGGAGTTTTACATGCACTTGGATGGGGAGGACACTACAGGATTTTAGTAAAAATGGTCATATTTACACTCTTTGTGAACTAATTAACATTTATTCTGCATATTTAGAAGCTGATTTGTCCATTTACTAGCTTTTAGAATAAGCTTTTTTTGCTTACAGAGGCATGGTGAAAAAAAGACAAGCAAAAGAAAAAAGAGTGTTTGATTTTTTTCTTAAAGATTTTTCTAAACTGTTCTGAACAGAGAAGTATTAGGTTCAGAAAATGTGTGATCAACCACACGTACCACAATAGATGAAAGTCCTGTCTCAAATCAGTATGGATATCTTGGGGGAATCATTATAGGAAATCTGCACAGAAGTCGTCTCTTAAGGAGGGATTTGAATTGAGACAGGGAGATCGTTTGACATACAAAGCATTGGGGGAGCTTGGGAATCTGTGAGGATGAGAGCAGGGGAAGGATAAACAGTAGGTAGACTTCTTTCACATAATAAAACCATCACACGTAGAAAAGAGACTATCTGTGACTAGATACTGTCACAAAAATGCAGTGAAATTGGCCATAACTGCAAAGTCAATAAAATGCCCTTAATCTTTCAATAAACAATTTATTTTTAAAAGTTATTTTGGAGCTATTGAAGCTCCTGGGGTGGGGAAGTAAATGCATTTTAAATGTGTTGTATGGTATGCAGTATCACAGGTTTAAGTTTCATTTTATCAGATATATGGTTTTGTCATTTGAACTCTGGATTAGAAGCCAAAATTCCTCCACTCTAACACTGACTACTTTTCTGGCTTTCAACAAATCATTTAAGGTCAGACTCAAATAGCTCTCCTCATGAAGGAGGGCAGGTACTATGCAGTACAAGACAGGAAAGCAAAATTTGCCCTTCAAATCAGTCAGCTTCTGTGAAACTAGTGCAAAACATTCACCTGTTTTCTTGCAAGGTGATTGCCAAAATGAATTACTGCAGTTAACATTTGGAAAGAATTAGGAACACTAAATAGAGTTGGACAAAGGTTTTGGCTTAAGAAAAAACAAACTTACTTCTCTAGTTTTTCCTACTGTTTTTCTATTTTATCCATATGGAAAAATACACTGACAAATTAAGAGAGAGGGTAAAAAAAGGTAAAACTGTAAGTATTTATAGGTGAAAAAGCCCATTACTAAACAGTCATGGCATTTAAATTCAGTTTTTCATTAGGTATTTGCTTTCAAAACTATTGCACAATATTCTGGGCTTAAAATAGTTGCAGTGACTGGAAATCATCCAGAGAAGGCAGCAATGCACATTCCCATTTGCTAGCTTGATCCCATCTCTGTCACTTTAATGTCTCGGTAACTGCTAGGAGGGTGTGGGGAGGTCATTCCAGCAATTGACTGTTTCATCAATTATTACTTACCCATTTAAAAGCTGCTAGGACACTTGCACATATTTTCATTACACGACAGGCCTAAAACAAATCTCACTGCACAACTTCAAGGTAGCAAGTCTATGCTCAAGATTCAAGATTAGTCTCTTGCTTTGGAGGTGACTTCAGCCTAATTTAGTACAGACCACACAATCCTTTAAGAGATTTTTCTTCCTCCTCATTGCACTCTGTGCTAACTCCTTTCACAGGCCTAGCACAGGATCTTGTGAGGTATGTGCCAGTTCAAAACGCATTTATCCCAGCAAGATGCTTTAGGAAGACAAGAGACATTGTCAGGACTACAATGTCCATGAGAGACATGAAAGAATCTAGATTTATATTCATTTGCCAAGTATTCAGTAGCCCCTCCTACTGCTAAAACATGCTCTGCAGCTATTTGATTGAAAGCTGTGAGGCTGTATAAGTCCTGAGGAGGTGCCAAAACCCACCAAGCTGTAAGGAAGTCTCTTCCCCAGGTGAAAAAAAGGATCAACATTGTACAGCAACAAAAATGAAGAAAAACAGATTTACAGATCATGAGATCAAATAACAGATGCAGGATTGCTACCCAGAACCAAGACAGCAGCTACTGGAGCACCTCTCCTATGAGGAAAGGCTGAGAGAATTGGGTTTTTTCAGACTGGAAAAGGTTTCAAGGTGACCTAATTTCAGCCTTCCAGTACCAAAGTGAACTTACTGAAAAGATGAAGAGGACTTTTTACAGGAACAGGACAAGGGGACGGCTTCAGACTGAGAAAGCATGTTTAGGTTAGATATTTGGAAGAAATTCTTTGCTGTGAGGGTGGTGAGGCACTGGCACACGGTGCCCAGAGAAGCTGTGTGGCTGCCCCATCCCTGGCAGTGTTCAAGGCCAGGTTGGATGGGGCTCTGAGCAGCCTGGGATAGTGGAAGGTACCTCTGCCCATGGCCGGGGGGTTGGAACGAGACCATCTTTAAGGTCCCTTCCAACCCAGGGCATTCTATGATTCTATGATATTTACCCTAATGCATACATAAGAAGTGTCTGGAAAAAAAGCCCTAAAGGCACCAGTGGAACACATTAGAGAGTTTATCCTTCATTGCACATTTAAACAGACTTCTTGGCAGCTTCCAAGAGACCCAAGAGTAAACCTGCAATCTACATCCTGAAATTATAAATTCATTCCATTTATGCAATGATTTAAAATAAAGGCTGATGCTCAGAAAACACCCATCCAGCAACACAGCTGAGTCACCTTTGGAAATATACCCACAATTTGTTGACTTGTCTGTGTAAACTATCTGAAAAGTACCTGGAGTGACCCTAGATGACTTCCTAACTTGCAAAAACAAGCTCAGGTACTGAGGGAATATTGTCAAAAGTAACACTGGACACACTAGGGAAGATTAATAATCCAACCCTCAACTGCCTTTACCAGGGGGCTCTTCAAGTACTTCTTTCTGTCTTGAATCACAGCTTCTGTCTTTCACCATGCAAAAAGGAAACAATTGTTGACCTAATTACTCGGAATTCTTCCAGAGCAGCTTTGCTAGTGTACCAAACATTGGAAAGAAGCGATTATGCTTCTTACCTTACCCCTTCACATACACCACTTGATGATCTCCGAAGTGTTCGTTTCTGAAAATGACTATAATTTATTGTGGTGGGTAAGAGACATTACTACAGGGTTTAATAGATGCTAAAGTTGCCATCTGACTTACAGACTAGAGAAGTTGAGTGGAAGACCCTGTTTCCTTCTTCATGCCCCCATGGAAACTAAGATATCTTTGCAGCCTGTGTCAATCTAGAATTCTGTATGTACACACATCCGCATATGCACCAAAGAGCATTTCCCAGCGCAACCTTAGTTTTCTCAGCAGATATCCAGTACCCTTACAGAAGGAGCAGGACTCCAACTTCATGCTTGATCTATGCTATTTCTGCATCTCCATTTCTTAGTTTTGTATTTCCTTAGTAACTTTTTGTTATGTAGTTAGGAATTGGAATATGCAGTACCATTTTCCTCTATTCCTTCTGTATCTCAGGCAACATCTCATTGCTTCATTTTTCAATTAACTTGTCTCTGAACAGCCTCAATACTTTGCCTTATTTCTTCGGATACAGTAATAATAGAGAAACTCTTTGTCATCTCGGCCAACACTGATTCTGGGTTTCCCAAAAAATTCTAGAAGTTTGCCTCAAGTCCAAGATTTGCAGCTTGACCAAATGCTTTAGCGAGTGTAGGGAGATGAAGCAAAGAACAGTCATGGAAAGCATATAACATGATCAGATTCGTGTCCCTTATATGCCAAAAGCTCCTATCTTTCCAATTTCCATGAACAGGCAAGCAGCTCTCCAAAACTACTTTTCTGGTATCACACGTTAAAATTATTTGTGTTTAAATATATCAGACCTATTTCATTGCATCTTTCAATAAATATTTTCACAATTAAAATGAGATTAAACATTCTGTCTTCCTTAGAAACATGCTGTGAAACAAGAAGTGCAAATGGTTAGAAGAAAACTGGCTCCTGGTATTTTTTTTCCCCTTTTTTTTTTTTTTTTTTTTTTTTTAAGAACAAGGTCACATCTCAGCAACTGAAAAGTAGCAGAGCTCCTTTCATCAAGTTTTTAACTAGAAAAATAGTATGCCCATTTCTTTGTAATACACCTCTGGGCTTTTTTATTATGACTTCATTTCCCCTTGTAATATTGGAACGTCTCTATAATTGTAAAAGTGTAATAGAATCTAATAGAATTTCATTTGGAACTCTGAATGGTCTATGCCATCTCTGCTCATTTTGAGTAAAATAATGATTTTTAATGTCCACACATGGCTTCCCATGACCTTATTCAATCTTTGGGTTGATCAGGAAATATATTGATTCAATTACATACTGATGACAAATGAACTAAAAGAAAGAGGAAAAAAAGGTCAGCATATATTTGAAAATGTAAATCTTAGCAATGTCTTTTGGGTTTGCCCAGGAAAAAAAAAAAAAAAAAAGTCATTTCAAAATGCCATTTGTGGCTAATAGTGTGGAGTTCCAGTTCCTATCTGTGAGCAGCAAAAAAATCATTAAAGTGTAAGAAACTGACTCCCCCCTTCTTTCGTTGTTCCAAAATCCTCTTTCCTTTAGAGGTTTGCATGGAATGACCTCCTTTGGCTAAAAGACCCTTTTCCCCCTCACTTTATGGAAAGAAGGCTTTGGTTCATACATACACGCACCTCTCCCCAATACCCTAATTTTTCTTTTCTTCCTCCTCCCCCCTTTTCATTTTGTTTTCTTCATAAAACAATTACCAGTACAAACATTCCATCCTCACCACTTCCCTACCCCCACTGCTTTCATTATGACCACACTTTTATCCCCTGATCTTCAATCTCAGCCATATAAAATGCCAGGTGGGATGGTGTGCATCAGTGGAGTTGTTCCCTGTTTAATAAGCTGTAAGTGTCCATTTGTACTGTTGCAGTACTTGAGAGCACCTCACAGCAAAAACCTTCTTAATCTAGGCTGAAACTTCATCTCTGCTCTGTGAAGCTGTGCTCTGAGCCTTAAAACCAAGACATTTAATTGCTAAGAAGCAGTAAGACATGAACAGAAATAAAGAGCAGCCCATAACTAAAGCAGTCACTGTGGCATTAGATTATCTGGTAATGTGGATTTCACAGGGCACCGACCCATCCCTGGCTTTGGATTAACTGTTCAGCTGGTTTCATTACCTTTTTGGGGTTTCTCTTTTAAGACTGAATTGTGGGTCTGTGAAAAAGCATCCAGCTGACAGCTACCCAGTCCAACGTCTGGATACTGACCATGGCAGGCACATATGACAGACCTGAAGAGACCCATTTTTCCCCAAACAGGCCTCAATAGGGGGACACGATCAGGCCCCTGAGCCAAGCCTGTGAGTCCCCTCCACACCTGACAATAACTTTGCAGGCACTTGAGAATTTTGCTATGAAAAAAATGCATTCACTGGGAATAGCGATTGGACCATCACTTATCTTTGTGCATTTTACCAAAGAGTTTTTGGGGGAGGACTTGAGGAACTTCCAAACTATCCCAAGACTGGCACAAGCCTATGCCGCTCACATCTTTTGTGAACCCTTCAGATGAGCCTCAAGCCTTTAATGAAGGGAATGGCAAATTTGGGAATTGACCTGTCATCTCAGCCATGGAGTCTCTAGCCACACTCTCTCTTTCTGCAGACAGACCTTGGTTTTTAAATATTCAGGTCTATCATCAGGACACACATGAATGCTCTCAGACACAAAAGCAGACAGCAGAGCATCTGAAAAACAGGATATGGGCACTCCACTGAGATAATGACATCAGAAACAAGATTTTGTCCGAAGCAGCCCATTTTGTTAATGCAAATTTTGTAGCAAACTGCAACTGTGTACTGGAAAAGATCCACCAGGTACTGATTTTGCAAAACAAAACACATACATGGGAAAAGTGGCTGATTTCTAGATATACGTGTATCAAAATAAATTCAAATGTGTTATTAAAAAGTTCCTCAGTAAATTTTTTTCAGACTCATTCCAAGATAAAACAAGTACAGTTTTCAGGATCTAATCTGCTTGAGGATTGATCAGCACCACACAATATAAAATAAATTTCACTTTCAAAGTTTAAACCACAAATATTAATCTTTTTTTGTAACAGCTTTTTTTTTCACACACTCAAAGGGAGAAAGGCTAAAACAAAAAATTACTTGTTTCCCAATCTTTGCTCATTTAGGGCAAAATTATCATGGGAAACATTTAGATGGTTAGGCTGTTTTGCTGTTACTATTCAGTGGAAAATACGGTTCATTCACAATAATCTCTTGAAAACACAAGCATGCAATAACACCTCCAATCTGCAGCATTTTTTGATTGAATGAAACATTGTTGGAGGATTAGTTTGTCTGCAGTGGAGTGCTGCTTTATGTTACTAGGCTTTGGAGTGCTGACTCTGGAGTATTAAAGTCCCTACAGGCTTTTAGGACAAAATTGTCAATCTTCTGGGAAATGAACATAAATTATACATCTTATTTTCTGCAAGAAGCAAAGATGGCTCAGTAAAAAAAAATTTAAAATTAAGAATTGCATTTTTTTCACACAGTGACACAGTGGATAGTTCCATGGAAGTACAGAAAAAGTATAGTTAAGGATCTTATCCCAGATCTCTAAGTTGAATGAAATTCAGAATAAGTCCATCTTTCTGACCTATGTATGGCAGTAAAACATGGTGAAATTTCTGCAACTATCTGGGAAATTATGAGAAGCAAAACCAGCATGGTTATATATGTTTTTCTTTTTGTCTACCAACTCTTCTGGTTTCCAATTTAAATACTACTACTACTAACCTAAGCATAACATTCTGCAAAACATGTAAACACTCAAATCATGAAAAAGAAAAGCCCAATTTCAATATTTTGTATATAACTGTAGTATTCAACATGAGTGAGCAAATATCCATTTACCCTGAAGTCTGGCAGAATAATGCAGAATCCTAATAGACTAACCAGAATTCTTCATAAGTCAGCCTCCATAAAGAATTGTGCCCTGTCCTACTTTTCAGGAAACATTTAATGGCAAAGTGTGGTAGTGAGATCTCATATTACCACAACCTCATTAATTTCACAATACATACTGCAGAACATTTGCTAGCATACTCTGAAGTATTATTCTACATTATTTAAGCTAAACTACACTTGTCAAACAAATGAGTAAATTACATTTTGTGATGCAGAACCCTGGCTTTTTCACTCTGGTACTGCTTCTCAGCTTTCTTATTGCGCAAACTAAAAATTAGCCTGGACTTTTTTTTGTACCTACCACACCTACACAGAGCAGTACAGCCCTGAGCTGATGCCTAGCTGCTCTGTAGTAGCTTCACATATCTACAAGGTTCAGGTGAACATTGAATTAAAGCATAGGTTGTTCTGCCTAACTATTGCCTGCCCAGTCAGACACATGGAGAAGATCATCTTCTTGTCCTACAATACCAATAGATCTAATGGAAATATCAATATTTACAAGATGTATCTTGGTTTCATCAGTTGAGCCTTCAAGCTGCACCTCACCAGCTCCTTAAGATCTTTCTGCTGGGACACTAAAGGAAAGGCTGTACTGCCCCTTCTTGGCAAGGTGGTGGCCTTCAGTGAATGCAGTTTCACCACAGCACTTTTGTGTTGTGGAACGCCTGCTCCACAACACTTTGTTACTGGGGTGCTAAAATACAACCGTAAGTGACAAGCAAGACGGCTGAGTGGCCATTATCATAATTTCTGAAAGATCGCCACAGCCAAAGCATTCGCCATTGCCACATTCTTAACCTGCTGTATTAAATCATAACAAAAATATTTACATTAAGCTTCACTGGTCTCAAATTATCTTTAATAACTTGATCATTCAGTTGAGGCACAGAGGAACCCACACCTGCATTACAGATATATCTTCTAATGAAGGGGGAATGAAAGAACTTGTTTGCTATGTCACTCGGGGTACAGATTAAAAATGTTTTAAATTAACATCATTTAGAAGAATTGAGGCCATAGGTTATTAAATATCAGCTTTGTGCCAGCAAAATTAAATACACTAATTTATATCACTTTGAAGTATTATATGGCATTTTATTTCCTGATAACCTTTCAATGTCTAACCCCATTTAATTTACATACATAGTTAGCAGCTCATTAACAGCTCATTAGAAACACCAGGAAAAACATGCAACAATAACAAATCCAGTGCAGCAGAGGGGACCAAAATTCTATTTGGGAAATTATACAGAAATTTCTGCTTCCAAATGACAAATCTATGGTATTTTGCCAGAAGTAGGCCTGCAGGGCTCACAGTTATTACATGAAAATAGTAAAAATAACTCAATTTCTATAGCTGACTTGTCTTGTATTTATTTAGACAATACTAGAGGGCAATGTGCTGAGAGAGGATCACATGGTACGAGGCAGGGAAGATGCAACATAATGTAAATATTGCCACAGATAAGTGCTGCATTAAACACTGTGACCTGGTAGTGCATTCAGGATGATATACTGTTTTCTGAAATTATGCTTTTCCGAATTTCTGTTCTTTTTTAATTTTCCAATCAAAGCAAATGTGCATAATCTGGATCCACAGACATCACAAAGACAGATGTACCAGGCCAGATCACAGTTGCATAGTCCAGCAAGCTGCCTCCATCAGCGAAGGGAAGCAGAGACTGTGGATAGCATGGACCTCTTTCCTTGGGTGTACCTTCTGGCAAACACCAAGCCAGAAATTTTCCAAGAGGGATTACTGTCCATGCAGACAGTCATGCTGAATAGTGACTAAATGGACCTGTCTTTCATGTCTCCCTCTAATCCTTGGCATGGAGTCTCTGTTTACACAGGAAGAATAAGGATGCTGACGGCTATCATAAAACACTGTTGGATCCATGGAGGGAAACTTATGAAATATTGTCATCACCTCCTCATAGGACTTTGGAGGGATCATAGAAATGAGTACTGCCAGGGAACACAGCGCACATTGGAACTGGAATATGGCAGCACAGCACAAATCTCACCAATAAATCTCAGATACAATATCAAACTACTGACACCCAAAGGGTTGATTTAAGGGAAACTGGAGGTAAATGAGCCCAAAGTTTCCACATTAGAAAATAATACACACATATTTCCAAAGAAGGAACCTAATTTCCAAATGCCAGACTGTCCCAGGTTCTCTGAGCTCTCAGCAATTCACCTGCTAATGTACTGATGAGGATGGGATATACTTTAAATCTGACAGTGGCCTTCTCCAATTTTTTCTGCCACTCTTCCAGCTCTCCTGAAAGAGATCACAGTGGTCTCTTGGCCCTTTCTCATTCTCAGCACAATCCTTCAACTCTCTTTCCCGTATAATCTTCCTTTCCATTACACTAAAGTTTTTACTATTCCATAAAGTTTTGTTCTGCCTCACAGCCCTCTTCCTCCTGCTGTTCCCAAGTTTTGGAAGAGAAAATATGTTCTACTCATTTATTTTGTCACTCCTTAATCTTTCCTTCTGCATTATTTTAAACAGACATTTCCTCATATCTAGATTGTCTACCTATTGATAAGGTGCTTGAATACAGTCTCACTCCCACACCTTCCCCAGCACAATTCCTCCATTTTCCACTTGATTACATTCAAAGTTTAAAGAAACTTCTTGCCTTCTCTGGTGGGCAGCCAACCATAGCGGCCTCTTCGCATTTTGTCAAATAAATACATCTCTTTTTTTTTTTTCCTCCTCCTTCCTGATATCTCTGTTCTCAAGCATTTTTTCCAGTTAATTCTAACTATTTCTGAAAAACAAACTCAGCAAACCCACCTATAGAGAATGAATGAACATCTACTTTACAGTAAATTCATGCCACCGGGGTGTTCAGATAACTAAACTGAGGTATCACCACCATACGCATGTCAACATGTGCGTGCATGTGTTTATATCTGTAATTTATGGGCAAATTCCATCATCCTATGCTCCAGCCAACTTGCCATCTCCCTCAGAGATACCTCTTATGTGATTTTTCTTTCACTCAACCACCATATAGCTTTAAGCAGAAGCTTAATAAAGCTATCAGACTCAGACATTTCTAAGTTGAGACATCAATATATTTCTTTGTCTTGCCTTCCTGCACTACTTTCCACAGGACCAAAACCATTCCAACCACCGTCAGCAGCGGCATCTCCCCGAGGGGAAGTTTTCCACGCAAGCTCAAACTTCCCTCCGGGGGCCCGCGCCCAGTTTGGCGCTTCCAGCGGAGGCGCCGGGGCTGCGCGGGCGGCTCCGCATCCCCCGTGCGGCTCCGCATCCCCGGTGCGCTGCTGCCACCTGCTGCCGCGCCACCACCGCGCGGGCCCGGACCGCTGGGGATCTCACGCTCGCCCTCGGGTGCAGCTCCCCAGGACTTTGGGGTGCGAGTTCCGGCAGCCCCGCGAAACCCCGCGGGACAGGGACGCGTCCCCAGCGCTGCCCGGGGGAGTTGGACCCTTCCCGCACATCCCGAAGGAGCGGCACCCATCCCTCCCCTGCTCACAGCCGGCCGCGCTTGCCGCACGCTCTCCGCCGTAATTCAAGTTCCGAGCGGCAGCAGCTAGCGTAGAATAATGGTGAAAATGAGAGAGTTACTAAATCTTCCCGGAGCGTACTCGCCAAATGGGTAATGTTGGCTTAAAAGTACCGGGAGGAAGTTTCAAAGGAAAATGTAGTTACGAACCCTGCATTTGGTAGTTTTCACTCCTTGTAAACCTTGGGTGGTTCTTTCAGAGTGTCAGCTAGGTATCCCTGACCAGCAAAATCACATTTATTAAAAACAGCTGTTCATTCACTGATGCCTTCTAATTTCCAATTAGTCTGAAAGTCTACACATGCATTTAAAACTATTGTAGTTCCAAACATAAAGGTGCAAGGAAACTTCTCCAGAGAGCAAAGGGTTTTAATTTTACGTCACTTATTTTTAAGTGATAGATAACAGATTAAAGTAGATGATAACCACCTCTCTGTGGATTCTCCCACTACACTAGCAATTAGGGAGATATTTCTTAACAAATTCGTGTAATTAAGTGGCATCTTAGCCTAGCTGTAAATGCTGAAAACTGAAGTTTAATAGAAACAATGCTTTGTTATTTAGCCAATTGCTACATTACTGCTCAGTGTTTGCCGCTCTAAATCCTCCTCTTCTACATGTTGAGATGTTTCTCATCCCAAAACCCTAATAGTATCTAAGTGTAACTGCTTTTTAATGAGCTCCCAGTGGATCATACACAAGGCCTTTCTGACATCTGTACTGTTTTGCTTTAGTCTGTCAAATGATGAAACAATTTTTAGAAATCTGACAATTTTAAGTTTTCTACTTTAATCTTATATTGATGGCATTTCTCTCCTACTCCAGGAAAAAAGTAGAGTGATTCCCATAAACAATATATGGAAGAAGAATTAGAATAAATCTATGCTGTAGCAGAGGAAGACAACTGGTTGTGATAAAAAGAAACTGAATTAACTGAACTTCAAGCACATCCTATAATATAATAAAGCAGATTGATTACTATGGTGGTCTTGCAGTTCCCACACAGTGGAAATAATGTGATTGGAAGGCTTCAAGATCCACCTGTGTGTCACATTGCACTGGGGTATGCCCACACACAGTATTTTGTACATGTCTATGAACAAAAGCACAATACAAATGTATAAATGTAAGCCTTGGAATAAAGGTTTCTCCATGCTTTTTCTTGACTAACCTCACCTATGCACATAAATATACTTGATATTCTTGAAAGCTTCTAGATACCACAAGTTCATCCAACAATACAGAGGCTTTGATCCATTTATTCCATCAATCTATATTTTCTTTCCTTTTCAGCAACTGCCTTGATTTGAGTGTTTAAATGAAGCACCTTCTAGCTAGTAAGAAATATATTTCTGACACCTTGAAACATGACATCAGGGAGAAGTCTAAGCTAGACAGAGTTCTTGGACCAGAATGGCCCCAAACTATTACTGTGAAGCTTTTCTAGACTTGCACTGACTTAAATTACACCTTAAAGCACACAGGAAGAAAAGCAAGCGACAGTGAGTTATATATCCAAAATTGTAATATACACTGTCAGAATGTGATGTTCTCTGAGCAAATTTAGGATCATTTCTACAGCATGTCAGTTTAAAGTACAATGAAAGGGGTGGGGATAAAATGCAACCCTGATTTCAGACATAATTCAGAGCGGAATCATTTAAATTGGGCTGGGCACAGATTCACACTCACTATGTGCCTGTCAGAAGTGACATTGGGTGACTGCACTCCCATTACAAAATATACACAGTGACCATTGCTCACTGGTATGGGGCAAAATGTGGCTAAAAATGTGCCATACCACAGGAGAAAAGTACAGCAGAGGTGGCTGGGATAAGATGTCAAGAATCCTGAGGAATTGAGAGATTTAGCACAACAGAGATAAGAAAGGACTAAACTAATCATTGAGGCATATGAGATCATCATAATTTTAATCTTCTATACAAAACCACTTGAGAAAATGAAGCATGCAGCTGTCAGTGCTTGGAAAATAAGAGCCTCCCTTTTAAAATTATCGATCTGAATTGCACACAGAAATGAGATATATGGTGGGGATCAGATACGCACTGAATTTGGCCCTCGTTCCCTGTTGCATATTTGTTAAGAGATTTCTTTTTATTACTTTTTAATTCATTATTGTAAGTGTAATCTCAGTCAAGTCAAATCACTTCATTAATTAAAAGGGATTGAAAAGGTCCTTAGCTTCTGGATCCCACAAAGGCCCAAAAGCTCAGGCCCGTTTACAGGAGGTCGTATTTCATTTGCTGCCTGTGTCAAACCAGAACCCATTGGGCCTCCACTGGGCCCCAGAGAGAAGCCAATCAATGTCTGCTCACTAAAACCCCTCGCACGAATCCATTTAAGCAATGTGGATGCTTCCTGTCGAAAAAAGAAATGGTCTCTTGGTATCTCCAATAGAAATTAGCCATGAATTAAGAGAAGCACAGTTGTTTTGGAAGAAAGCCAGGACCAGAATTAATAGGCCATCTGAGCCTCTTGAGTGTTGAATCCCATTTGTTAGCAATTCTTTACGAAAAGCTTCCCCTCCCTACACTAGTTCTGACCAAACTCTGTAAGCTGTCTCCCGAAAGTAGTTAAATTTTAACCAGCTGGGAAAATATCAAACAACACTGTCTTTTGTCAAACACAATTTTAGAAACTTGCTTCGTATTTGTACTACAATTACCCATTTTCCCTGTGTTTCCTTGAAAATACACTTTTCTTTATGACTCATCATCTCTCCGTGCTTAGATGTAGCAGGAACACTGACACAGATGGAGTTGCACTAGTCACGAGTCTGGCTCAATATAATTTCAGTAATTTTGGCAGAATCTTGTAAAGGCTTTCACTGTACATTTAATTACTATTATACTGTGTGAATAGAATAATCCATCTTGTTGCCAGTCGTCCTAGCCTCAAAAGCTTTGCATATAAGTTTAGTAGCAATGAAATTAAAGAGCTTTTAGAAGTCTCATTTTAAAACGCTCTAGACTCCCATTTTTACAATAGACAATTCAGTTCAAGTCTGGTTTCCCAAAGTCAGTTGAATCTTCTCCAATTTTTGGCATCGAGGCATAAGAATTGCAGGGTGAGAGGTGGGGGGCTCATTTGTTGTTTCCTTACAGAACACGACATGACCAAATTCTGGTCTAATTACCAAAACTTTTTGGTTTTACAGAAAACAGAGAGTCTATTTTTCTCAGAAGAGCTTGTGAGGACGTCTCAAAAATTCATTACTGACAACTAGGCTGGTCAATCCCTAAGTGAAGCCGTGTGACCCAGAAGGAGGCAATGATGTGTCAGTGGAACCCTCAGCATCCAATCAGACAGAAAAAGGAAACAAACAAACAAACACACACCAAACCAAACCTAATATCCTATCTATGTTCTCTTCAGCCACCTGGCTTCTTTCAGAGTTTTGCTATACTTACCTGGGGTATCACATTTCCCTTTTCAGACTGTAATATTTACTGAGGTCTGCCTTTTTAATTCTACTCATACCATCCCTGGAACAATAAGACATTAATCCAGGTTGATGTTTTGCGTGCTCAGGCTATGCAAATCAATAATTTGATAATAATATTTATAAGCATATAATTGGGACTGATATTAGTTTTAGAATCATCAGCTAGCTCAAAGGATCTCACTTAGTGATAGTGAATACTTGGAGCAGTAAATGGGTTTTTAATCATTTGTTCACAACATGTTGATTTTGGTTATAGGGAAGGTTAAACCTGACCTTTATTGGCTTGTTTCCTGCAGAGAAGTAGGCAGTTTTACAGCTATTTCTCTCTTTCAGACACATCCACCCCATGAACTTGCAGGACAGAGGACATAAGTTGTGTAATTTAATTTTTAATTGTGACTGGGAAGAATTTTCTGGTTTCTCTAAACAGAACCAGCCAAATTATTATTTGGCTACTTCCTGACTTCTCATTTATTCTCATTATTTTCAAAGGCCTTTTTTTAATTGATTATGTTTTGCAGAAGAAATAGCAGAATTTTAACAAATGTCCCTGCCAGTCTTAATTCTAATTGCAGTATCATTTCATCATCTAGTAAGCCTTGGAAAAAATACGCCACACATTATAGCACACAGAAGAATCTTGTAAACAACTAGTCTGCCAGACATCAACTCTAATTCTTTTTCACTTGATTTGCATTGTCTGATTTCATTATCAGAAGATATCCATTTCTAAAACAGTCCACCATATTAATGTACTTTTTCTCTGAAGCTGACCTTAGTATTTAATCATCACTGATCTGTTCACGTATTCAACACAAAAAGAAAAGCACCCGACAATTTACCAAGCACTTAAAGAGAAAGGAAAAATTTATATATTGTCTATTGTTACTGTTTTTAAAGACAAGATATATCAAGACTTAAACTGCACTTGTAGAACAAGGCAATGGACACAATTACATGGAAATTTTGAATATAAATCATCATTTCAAAGCATATTTTGCTAGTGGAGATAGAGCATCATGAAGACAATTGTCCTGCACACCTTTAGCTGATGAAAGGGTAACACCTTCATTACATGGCCAAGGCGACAAACATTTACAAAGTCGTAAATTTTGCCATTACTTCCTGACCGGATTTTATACCACATAAGGTGCAATAAACCCCAGCCTTCCTAAGCATCTCTTCTTTGGGTCACTGAAATCTCTTCAAAGATGCAGTAACTACTCTTGCTCTGAGGAGAAAGGAGGGGGTTCTGAGACATTTTAGGTATCAGGTTGACACAAGATAGGCAACAAACATGTGTAGAACTGGGAGGAGAATCCTGTGCAGCAGCGGGACTCCCACCAAGGATTGGACCAGCTGAGTCAAATGCCTGTTTCTCATCCTTACTCATCAGAAGTAAGGAAAGGAAAAATGCAATTAGACCAGCTGCACCAGTATTGGAAAACAGCTATAAAGAGGAGTTCTTAGAGATAAATGGAGACAGAGGTTTGCTCCAGAATAAAAGTGGTTTAATCACAATAATTTCCCAGAGCTCAGCTGAAGACGAATAAAGTCTTTTTATTTAAGACAAATAAAAGAACCTACAGTATAAAGTGAACTGTGAAAGTTTCATGACTGTTATTACAATTTAAGGCCAAGGAACAAAAAAGCAGAAATAAATATTTGCCTGGTTACAAGCTATAAGGAAGCTAGAAGCTAAATCACCATTTAGGATTCCCAAGTGCTGCTTCTCCTGCATGTTTGTCTCCATTGCAAGGCCTGGTGGGTTCCTCTGCTTTACAGCTCAGTGAAACAAATGTTCACAGAACACACACGTGCACAATCTCTCTGAAACACCTTGTTCTGACCAACAGCTTTGATTTGCTTCTATAAGCCCCATGCCAGGTCACAAGAAACACTCCATCCTGTCTGCTAAACTTGCATTCACAATCCCCCATTCTGCCCCACAAGCACCATGTCCCAGCCTGACACCTCTCTAGAGGCTGCAAAATGCTCTATGTATAGACAGTTTGTCAGGTTTCTCTCATCTTATAGTCTCAAGCTAATTCTTTTCAAAGGTCTGTTTTTGAGTTTGCTGTTCTTCTCCTTCTTACCTCCCCCCAAGAGAATTCAAAGGGATTAATAGACCTGAAAAGGTGTTGATGCCATTAATGTAGCTATTATTTCTAGAGTGGCTCTGACCACAGCACAGATAAGTATTGCAGGAATAAATAGGAGCCTAGCAACATTGTTTTAGAGACATCAAAAGTACCAAAATGGCTTAGAGACCCCACTCCCAGCCTTGCCTTCAGAATATTTACTACATTAAAGAGAAAGTAGGAGGCATGCCAGAAAAAAACATCACTTGTTAATGGTCAGAAGTGTTCCAGAAAGTAAAGATGTTTCATGACACATCCCAGCAGAAACTCCAGCCTGCTTTCATGTGGCCATAGTCCTCTGGAAGGGAAGTAGCACACAACATGCACACAGCAAGTTACTGAGGCACAGTATTTAAAGTATTTTGATTTTAAGCACCCCCCCCCCTTTTTTTTTTTTTTTTTTTGGTCAGCCAAATACAAAGCAAGTCTGAAAGTGAATAAGAGGCTAAGCTGGTAAATGGACTGAAGAATATTCCTGAAGCCTATAGAGACTCCCTAGATTCCAGTTTTGTGTCAGTTACAGGTACAAAGGGTAGAAATATTTCATCTTTTTCAGAAGTAGAATTCAGGTAGATACAGAGCAGTCTCCACTTCCTTAGCCGTATCAAAGGCATCCCCAGAAAAGGGTTTTTAGCTTTTTGTACTTTCCCTTTCAACAAAGCTGAAACATTAGAGCCTTCAGTTGGATCCCATCTTTCCTGACAATTTATGCTGTGCTGAAGACAAAGCAGAAGAGCCCCTTGAGCAACTGAATTTTTGCATACATGCTTTAGAGCCTGTAAATCTTGCTTTTAGTCAGATCCTTCTTAAACCATAAGTGCAGACAAAACTTTAGAACCTGTATTACCATCACTCAAGGACACAGTGCAATAGCAAACATCATAGTGATAGCTGTGAAGGACCTTTACAACACAGGAAAGCCAGAAAACTATTCTTCCTGCAATAAACAGCGCAACGCTTTCACTATCTGCAGACAAGCAGTTCTGGAAACAGGAGGTCAAATAATGTTCCCAAACATTTTTGTCCTGCTCATTTAGACTGTGTGCCAAACAAGTTTCTCCTAGAGGTCATAAAGACTTCATTATGTGATGAGGATTGCATGGCAGACTGGTATTGGTGTATGGTAGTGTACTAGCGATGCTTGTTTTCATGAAATATCTAACAACTTAATATTTTGAGAATACTGTGCCTCTAGCCTCTTAATTCAGAATTTATTGGTGGAACATGAGGTGTGAGAGAACAGGTGTGTAGAAAAAGCTGCAGTTACACAGAGAAAAACTCTCATGGATGTCTTCTTTAGGAAAAAGAGAATGGCTGCCATCCATGTCCTTCTAAGTGACTTCCTGAACTTCTCAACTTTACATCTTCAAAAGGTGTGACGCACACCTTGACATGGTTCTGATGATTAGAGTTTAACACCTTGACTTCAGCAGTGTTTCTGTCAGCCCCAGCAAATCAGGGAGAATGTTGTCAGCTGTAAAGGAGAGGGGAGATCTTCAGAGGAAGAGTAGCTATCTGTTATTTTAAATTACACAAATGAAGGCGAACTCAAGTGAGAGTCTTCTTAAACTTCCTTTGAATATCTCTCTCAAGTAACTACACTTTATGCTCTCCAATGCTAAAAGAACCCCACCAAATTATACAAACAGAATTACCTCTGTTCGATTGTCATTTATGAGGAAGGTTTTGTACCATGTGGCATTTATAGCCACTTCAAGGTCCCTTTATAATCCCAGGGCAGACATTCATGAACACTTGAAGTGTGAACCCTTCATTAATAAGGGAGTGTGGTCCATGGCAGCTCAAATCAATGACCCACAATTTTGGGGGGACACTTTTACCACTGGAGCCAGAATAAGGTCCCAATTCAGCAAGACGTTGGGAAAGTGCAGAAATTCCATTCTGTCACTGTTCAGCAAAACACTTAAACTAGTTCTTTCCCGAGTGCCCAAACTGCAAATATGTCCTGCTCAGGTGCCAAAAATGCTAGCTTCCCCACATTATCACCTAAGATGCTGTTCAGGTTCACTGGGAAACCAAAATAGTTGCAATGAGCAGCTAAAAAGCAATTTTTCTTCTCATTAGCTTCCTTTCTCCCCCCCTTCTCCTTATGTTTCTTTGTTTCTTTCTCCTTCATGCTATAGCAAACTTTGGCAGCACTGCGGAATGCTGATGAGACACATGCTTACTGTGTGAAATCCCAACAGCTATTTTTGGCCAATACCTGGCATGAACTGCCTCCTCTTTGAGGACTAAGGGAGTTTGCTTATCAGGCTCTCTTGAAAAATTTAATGCTTCATTATGACTCGCCAAAAGGCTTGCAAATTTTACAAAACTAACGTCACATTATTGACAAACTCCAGCAACCCTTTCAGCATTCCTAACAATGAGGGGACTTTTCCTTTGGGGACACAAAAACCATAACAAAAACCATTTTTATTCCATATCTAAAAACAAGACCAACACTTTACATGTAAAATGCTTATTCATTTACTTTGTCACTTTTTCTTCTCTGTTGGTCAAGTGCAGCCTAATCACAAAAGACAACTACATAATCTTCACAATATAGTATTTCCAAGATCTGTCAATCCTGACTTGCCACAGTCCTCAGACTGCATTGAGGAAGGCCCATCACTGATGGCCTCCTGTCCCCTGTGAGAAGATATCCATGAGCACCCGAAATGAAGACCTGAAATCTATTTCATAGAATCATTTAGATTGGAAAAAACCCTTAAGATCATCAAGCCCAACCATAAAAGCATGCTGATTTCTTACAGCAAAGAACTAATTCCATGACATTTCAGGCCTCCTTATGTCTGAATGTTTACAAACCATCATTTCAAATGCACTCCTGCTACTTCTGAACACCAAGGCTCAAAGTTTTATTTCTTTTATTCCATCACTTATCTAAGTAGATGATTAAGTATTTGACTTAGGCAATGACTGCATTTTTATGTCTCCCAATCACCAATTGATATTCAAAAGAGGGAGAAAATAGACCCACTGGCAAATAAAGTGTCTTAAAGGTCTCATTTAACACAGAAAGTGGAAGTGTGGGAACACTGGTGGCTCCTATCTAATGTTTTGTGATCACTAAACTACCCATTCTAAATACAACTTTAGAAAGAAAAAAAACTGAGGAACAATTTGAAGGTGGTTTCTAGAGACAGAGAAAGAAGTCATACCCCATTCACTCATCTAAAAAAAGGCTTCTATCCCTTTCGTCCTGTCCTTGAAAGCTTCTTGATATCCCATTCGCTTCTTTGACATCTGAACCAAGTCCCCCAGACTACTCCTACCATGAGAAGAGGTTTCACTGCTGTGAGCTCAGATCAGGACGGATCAGGACAGTTTCTCTGTTTTGCTTTGTTAACGTGATAAAACACAGTGTTTTAACAGAGGGAACAGTCAGCAGGGGAATGCGCTTCATCCCTCAGCCACCTCATTTCATGAAGTTTAGTCTGCTGCTGTATCAGAGCCATTTTAATTAAATAGGTCACTAAAGGATCTTCCTTTTACCTTGAAAAAGTTGTGGTCAGGACTTTACCTGAGCTGAAAGGTTTGAATTTCATTAGGACTTTAAAGTGGGTTGTACTTTTTTTTCCCATCCAAATACAACTAGCACCCATTTTTCAGCACATCAATACAGCTATTTGCATAAAGTATTGATTAGAAGTCATTATAATCACAAAATGTTAATTACACCAATTAATTCCCAATCTGTTTGTACTTTTAGCTTTCTTGCGTTCAGCACAGAAGGTTAAACCAAGAGCGAATCAGTGTTAAATTTCTCTCTGGGGACACTTTTTATACATCCTGTAAATACCAATTTTTCTGTATGAACAGGCCTTTTCCCTGGTTGTTTCATAATTCTCCATACTATTCCAAACCCTTGGTCTGCTCATCACCAAACAGCTACCCTACAGTCATCCTAATTAGTCTGTGGGTTTGTAAATAACAGAGAGCAGGAAAATGCTGTAATGTGCCCCAGCTACAAGATGAAGGACATGATTTCTGTGGGACTGGTACAGAGAGCGCTGAGCAGTTCTGAAAAGCCAGATCTTAACAGTGTTATTGATCTGATTCCATGCCCCACTTTCCCTTCTACAGAAAAACTTCTGTAATCAATTTGTGGAGACACCTTGATTCCTGCAACATCATTTGTCCTGCTCCCAAGGATGGCTGTATCCTGTTCACTATAAATACTTCAACCCAATCCCATTGCATCGTTTTTGAGAGTGTAAGCAGGCCTCTTACCCTTATTTTCCAAGAAAAACAAAATAACTAACATGTCCATAATTTCTTCACCTGTTCCTTCTCATCTTCCTTTAACTAACCGACCAATTTGGTTTCTACGCTAACCTATGAGAAACCTCTAAAAACAAACAAAACAAAGGCCAAAAAAAATTCTTCTCTACCAAATGGCATACCTGCTTCACTAAAACTGCCTTTGACTTGAGACCTTTGCAGGGAAAGACAATCTATGTTGTTTGAATATAACCCAGCCATTGCTCTCAGTTGACTATACTGATGAGGATAAGTGGGAAGAGAATTTTGCATTTTCTTTGTACTATTAGGTACAACAAAGTTAGCATTAATGTAATAATGCCAGATCCACAAAGTATGCACAATGAAGGAAATTATATATCCATAAACCCTATTCAATCCCTAAGAAAAAAATTACTTTGCGCTATACAGAGATATCCAGGAGCAGCATGCAAAGAATGTGCATTCACTGGAGGCAGAACCTAAGTTACAATAGTACTTCTTATGATATGAAAGTTGGTGCCATGTGGGCACAGACAATGAGTCTACTTTCTCATCCCTTTGCCTAAGCTGCCAGTAAAGAATTATTACACTTTAGATCCAAGAAATCTTTTGTGAAACACTTGGAGTGCAATACTTAAAGCAGTATGATAAAGATCTGTTTTAAGTGATGTTATTGTCTCAAATTAAAACAATGGGCTGGCTGCTGAATCATTCAGTCCTGATGGCTGCAGTGCATGGTTTCAAGCAGAGATTGTGTCCAGGTGTTCAAAGACTTGGCCACTACCTGAATAGAAAAATAACGTAATGTGACAGCCACCTCTAAGCCCTTTTATTAAATGCGCCCAGAGATCAGCTCATAGAGGGTAACTTTCCTGTATCAAGATTGCAGAATTCAGAATAAAAAAACTTTAGTTTCACTGAGGACTCTATTCCTCCACCAAAAACTAAGTATTTGTCAGCTCCATGCAGCATACCCACCATTTTAGCAAGACTCATTTCTGATCCCTCAACCCTTTTTCACATTTAGCCCAGACATTTGGTGTCTGTACAGGTAATTCTCCTCTTTCAGCCAGCATAAAAAACTGCAATGTTTGAAGAGAAACACTGAAATGAAAGGCAGCCACTGAAGACTTCCAAGATACACAGACATCTTACCTAAACTCAGACTGAGCACCTCCGGTTTCCCACAGATAGGTCAAATAGAGAAAATGCCAATATGAGAGACATTTCTGGAGCTTAATATAACCTTCTGAGATTATCAGAACACTGTCAAATTAACTCTACTGAGGAATAGTTTGGACTCTATGCTTGTGTAACCCAAAGAAGTCATAATACCTGACAAAGTTATGTAATAACGGAACACAATAACATGTAAAAGTTCATGCAACAAAGATAGATTTAGAACAAAGTAGACAAGACATCAGTAGAACACCCTCCTGTGTATATGGCTGATAGAACAGGAAAAAGCAGTTTCTATGGGTTTCAAGTTCAAAGAGCTTTTTGGGTTTGTTTTTAAACCCAGAAACAGATTAACAGTGTCTTTTGTATAAAAACAGAGTCCTGCCCCAAACTTTGGAAAGCTGGGTCTGCACTAAGCAAACCAGCATTTCCAATTAAAATTATCCACTACAAGCTATGCATGGTAAAGGCCAGTAAAAAAACCAGGGCATACAAACTGCCTAATGTTGGAACTCAGAACTTCCTGACAGTTTTAGCTTTTTTAGTAAACCACAGAATTTTAACAGCTAGAAAAGTAAAGGTACGATTTTAGGGGGGTTGGTGGTTTTTGTTTTAGAGGAAAAAATCTCTTTGGAAATCACTATATTATAATTAGAGATATAAAGCAATGCTGTTTGATATTAAAAGATATTTTCTAAAGTAAAAAAAAAAAACAACAACAACAAAAAAAACCCACAAAAACTCACACCCACCTTTTCCTCCCTCCTTTTGGAAGGGATTTTGTGGTTCACAGAAACCATCTGGCTAAAAGTAATTGAGTGCATAATCCTTTACACTTGCATCCATGCCCTTCCAGCACCATCTCTTTAGAGATGAAAGTCTGGGGATCTGGCTCTAGGCCCAGTCAAAAGGGAGAAGCAAGTGAATAGAGCTGACAACCACACAGCCTAAGCCTGAGGCTGCATTAACTACTCTCTATCTGCTTTTTTATGTTCTGGAGGACCAATGGCAACAGCTGACGAGAACCTCAGAGCCACAGCTCCAACGGCGCTGGGAAGAACAGTGAGAACTCACGCTTGAAAGACATCTCTGGCCTCCCCACACATCCCCAGGGGCTGAAAGATTTGGGCAGGAATGAAACCCATTCAATGAAGAGTTTTGTCTTGTTGCACTCCGTTGTTTCCATGGGAAGAGATTATCTGCATGAGGGGTACCCAAAACACCAGACTATAAATATCTTCTCATCACTGGGAATCATGACCATCCATCAGAGGATTATCAGAGACTGGTTTATGAATGAGTCAGACTACAGACCTAATATCATTTATGAGTTAGGGCAGATATGGATATTTCATACAGGTCAGACAAAAAGAGCATACGATTTTCTGTCATGATCATTTATGAGGTCCTGACCTTAATGCAACCTCTCCTCACAGTGCCTGTGACTCGTTTTCTTTGGTAATTCCTGTGAATTAGCTTTTTTGCTTAGCTGTCTAAAGTAATTTTTATCACACGTAAAAGCCTTTTCATGAAGCAACAGAACAGCTTTGCTTCTTACCTTTAAAAATATCTCCTTTTTTCCTGTGTATTGATACAATTTCATAGTCAGGACAATTTTACATAAACTATTTTCCACTCCACTGAATGCTATGTCGCTCTACATGAATATATTTCTTGGTTGCTGCTAAGGCAAAATGCTGCTGTAAATGCTGTATTTTCATAAATGCTATTCTTTGACTTTTTAATAGACTCATTCCATGCATACTAGCAATACCAAGTCTTATTGATGGATCTGTATTAATCTGCCAGCATAATTTCCTCTGTTGTCCCCAGAGCCTTCACATATGAGTCAAAGGGAAAAAAGATCACTGGCTCTTCTGTATTTCAAGGCAACAAAGTGATCAAGACAGGGAGGAGAATGATTTGAAAAACTCCAGCCAGTAACACAGAAACAGAGAAAGGGAATTTGAGACTTAAAAGTGCTAAGCAGGAAACTGAGATTTTTATCTTTTGGTTAAAAAAAAAAAAAAAAAAAAAAAAAAAAAAAAAAAAAAAAAGACAAACAGCCATTGAAATAAAAACAACACAGAATGGCCAAATTCAGAGCCACCTGTAGATGTGGTCAAGTTAAATAACAATAAATTAAAGCCACATCCAGCTGTAAATTTCCAATAGCATATAGCATATGAGAAATCCCTATGATTGTAATGCTAATAATGTAGGAGATGAAAGACAGCATGGCTTTACCAAATTTAGACTATTTTTAAGTATCATTTGGCTCACATTTCATTCTCTTCTACATTAGTTTAAATCTAAATTCTGAGTAATTGACTCCAGGGTTATATTTCTCTGAAGGAGACTAAATATCAGTGCTGCCTAGACTTGTGTCTGGAAAAGGCCCAAGAATACTAGCAATAGCTACATGCTTTACTCTAGCTTTTCAGCATGGGAGCAATTAAAAAAAATGCTATAAATCCAAATGCAGTGACTTTGATTCTTCTTTAACATATTTCTAAACCAAATTTTTCCTTGGCTTTTTAGAATTTATGATTACAAATATGTTCTCATTTGACTTTGTCCATTTTGTAACTGCCTAGTCATGTATTTATGAGTACACCCTCTACACCTTATCAGTCCCCATGGATTTTTTAGGGTTTTTGAAACATCATACAAAGCTCCCCCTACTTTTGAAAAGGCACCCATAACTGTAGAGGCTGAACTTGTGAGATGCAAGTTTTGTCACTTTCTGAAAATAGCAAACCCATAAAAATGTATTTTCAAGTTGTGTTGTATTTGTTCTGAGCCACTGCCAAATATGAAATAGCAAGTAACACATCCTGCCTTTAATCATGTAGCTTATATAATAAAATTACACAAACTGAAGGTAGGTTCATAGACAGTTCTGTCCAGCTTTCTATTTACTCTCAAAAATTGTCACATTTTTTAAACCAGTATCAAAGTTCTGTTAATGCAACCTTATATCAGGAATAAAGACCTTGGAAAAAGATTCTGGCCATTTTCTGTTCTATTTTCTTGCAAAGATTGTACCTTCTATGATAATTCAGGACAAGAAGGGTGTCAGATGTTTCTCTTTGCAGTAGTGTTCTGTATCAAGACTTCAAAGACAACAAAGGCAATAGACTTGCATTCTTGTTTGAGTTACTATTAAAGTCAAATCTCACAAAAGGCAGGAGCTAAGTATCAAGGAGTTCAGATCTCCAGCTGTTTTTAGTCCATGCTGCCCAATGGTTTATATAGACCAGGTGAACACACAGCCCTCTGTACATGGGGTACAGGAGACAAGTTACAGTAACAACAGCAGTTACAGTGTGAGACATTCCAAAAGAATCAGTAAGTATCTTATTAAAGCCTCTCATGTATGTGAAGTTTGGGACACAGTTTATCATCCTAATTTAGGATTTAAAACTAAGGCTCCACCTCATAAAAAACAAAGAAGGGAAACACATTCACAAGAAGCATCTGCTTCAGTCTTTGAAGACAAACTAGGAAATCATTGGGAGTGTATGGAGCTTAAGTCAATTTGCATGACATAACCTAAAATGTTATGTTATTTCTTAAGCAACCTTTGCTTCCTTCACTTGTAACAGAAATGGCAGCTCAGAGGTGTTTGCTGATGGGATGTTGTTTGAAAGTTCCCCCGTGGTGCTGTGAGGCACCAGTATGTGGCCAAATTGACCTGAAATGGAGTGGAAGTGGAGTCATTAACAGTAACTATGCATGCTAATTAGGCAGTCCCTGGCACAGAGGCAATATATCATCATCTTAACTTAGTGTACGGAAAAATTCGTCTTTTAAAACTTAAGGTTTCCATCACCTTACTTCATATTATCTAGAGCTGAAATCTTTGCCCACTGAAACCTTCACCCCCTGAAATCTTTACCCTATTCCTCCTGGAGCTGCAGAGAATCTGAACAACCTGCTGCCCAGTGAGCATACTTATGTCATAAATTAAAGCAATTTATGTGGGAACAGTGTGTACATGTGCAGGCTGTGGGGCACAAGTTGTGACTAGAACTTCAGTGTCATTGTCATATTCAGCCAAGTATGGATCCTAAACAATGCTGCTGCCAAGAATCTGGTCCTAAAATGTTTGAAAGAAGCAAACAGCAGGATGGAATTAAGTTTCATTTCCCTTAGTTTGGCATTAAGGCAATTAGTATTGGAGTACAGGTTTTAGTTTTAATATCCACAGTCCAGAAATGCTATCAATAAATTAGAAATTAAATGAGCACCAAGAATAATGAAAATTTGGAAGATACTACTTGATCACTAATGTACAAGAGGTTAAGATGTAAACTGTGGTTGCAGGCTGTACATAAATGAGGAACAGATTTGGATGAGAAAAGTATTCAAAGCTAAAAGACATGAAGTTCTAGTGTCGGGACACCAAAATTAAACAAAGGTACGAAAATACTAGAAATTAATCTTATCTGAGAGTGACTTTTTTGTTAATAATATTGGTAATGGTCAGCATCTGTGGGTTGTTTTTACTCACTAGCCATTTTAAGCATCTCTTCTAATAGTTTTCCTGCACAGTAAGATTCTAGATTAGTTCCAGCCCATACCTTATATACAAATATCTTTCACTCTTTCTCTTGTCCTATTCATGTAATGCCTGCCATCATCCATTTGCCTTAGGTTTTGCAGCCATATAGCAGTCTGATGTTTTCAAGACTTCTTTTTCCCTTTTCCTTCTCTAGACAGGACTGCTACAAAACTGCTGCAAGCACATGTTTTCAGCTTTGGTTTATCACTCCTAAACATTTTGCTCCCAGTTGTTTTAACACTTTTAACATGTCTACACAGGTAAACACATTTACTTAGAATTTCATTTTGCATTGAGCAGTCTCCTCGCTGAGACTTTCTCCCTCACATCACTGTTTTGTAGTTCTTCAACAATGGTACCTTAAGCAAAACTGATATGCTTTTTTCACGTAATTGTTAGCACGCATTTTAACTTGCTACTGTACTAGTATATATCACAAATGGAATATTATTTCAGAGAAAGGTAGAGCTAGATTTTCAAATACTGGCTTTCAGTTTTGTGCGGATGCAATTATTTGCTAGCAAAGTCTATCACATACAGATAGCTAAATATATAACTCTACCTCAGTATAATTTACAGTGGCATATTAGAGGCCAGGCTGAAATTGTACTCCTAAAGATCTAACCCAAGCCTCAAAAACCCCAGGATATTTAGAATTAGTACACTTATTCTGGCATAATACAACTAAGTAGTATGACAAACTATATGCAATATTATTGGAATTCATACTTCTCAAACCGTGTAAGCTAAGAGTACTCAATTATTTAGAAAAAAATCAGGATATATGCATGCAAGATTTCTCCTTCGCACACAACTTCAGAGACGCAAAGAAACCCTACTCTTTATTTGCCTTTTCATCAAGTTTGTTCCGTGGATTTTATTTGATTCCTCTTAATTTTTGCACTGGGAGAGAGATACAGGAAAGACTCATAAAGCAGATCTTCATAATGCAATCATTGTTATTAAGTTCGGTCACCCTCTCCCCTTTTAATTATTAACAAAAAGAACAGGGTCAAATTGTAACACCTTGTAATTGAGTAAGCACAAAATACCTTGAGTCTTCCCTAGACATAAGAAACAGCTGCATCAAAAGACAGTCTGTGCAGAGCAAAAGGCTTCTCCTAGGGCCCAGGTTTGGTTCTTGGCATTTTTACAATAAAAAAATACAACTTAAATATTATGGGTACATGCAGATAACTACCCTTGTCACATCTGCCCTAAGCAGTATTACCTACAATATTTATCTGCTTTGTGAGGATGTCTGCAATGTGAGTAATTGTAAAGCAAGCTGGAAACACGACCTCCATCAATCTACAGTACATGCAAATGCTTAATTTAATTTTTCCATCAATTTCCAAATGAATGAGGCTCATTGTATTGAAAAATAAAAACAGCTTGGCCTTTGACTTTGCTGGAGATTACTCTTCCACATTAATGTCTTCAACAATGGAGTTTCAGGCTTTGGAAGAATTAGATGAGAAATGTTCAGATGATACCCATTTGATCTTTACACTTTTCCACTCACACTTGAGGCCAACAGTGCAGAGTTGCATTTAAAGTAAGCACACACTCCAGCATCAGCACAGCATACCTCAAGGAGAACTGAAGGCATTGGTGGTAAAAACTTATTGGCATGCATTGTCAAACAAAAAGAAGACTGTACACAAAGATCAGAAGCTCACTCGCAGTGTGCACAGCCTACATAATACATTGGTAGCCTCGTCTCCTGTGCTAACAAGTTTTTCATATTTAGTGCTCCTGAGGAGAACCATTTAATTAAGCACAGAGATTGAGAGGGGCTGCTCACTACAATTTGAATTTCATTCTGTTTTGCATCCGTTGTCAATGAACATAAATTGCAGAGCTATTAAAGATAGAACTCAGTCAAAGTTTCACACTGCTTAAGTAAAGCAAAAGGGAATTTAACTACACACATATTGGCATTGCAATCAGCCAGGATATATGATTGTAGTGTACAGTCATATGCGCTAGGCTTAATCAAACTAATTTAATCAACAGAAGGGAAGATACAGTAGCACAAGCTTAATACAAGCCGAGAGAAAGCAGTGAGCCTGCAGAGCTCATCCCTACCTCCCCAATACTGGTTGTCAGAGATGGTTGCAACTCCTGGGTCCTTAGGGAGGTTCTGTGCCCTGCATACCAGTAGGGAGGGGGCAGGCAGGCAGGAGAGGGCTAATTGATATCTGCTGGCAAGATGTGTTTGCTGGCCAGGTTGGGAAGCTCATGTCCCACACTCACCTGCTAACATATGCCTTCCATCAGAGCAAACATGAGGTGATGCAAGAGTCAGGTGTTTGGCTCGGTGCTGGAGCCTCTCACACTGGGAATTTCCACCCAGCCAGGTGACAGATTTAATTCCTTTGTGCTCACCAGCTTGTGCAAAGCATGTCATTACATTCAATTTTTATCCATGCAGACAAAGTGCACCACATTTACTCAACACAGGAGATAAAAGCCCTCATGTTAAAGGACTGATAAATGGAATGGATGCATCTCTGACAGTGTTAGCATCTGGAGGCATTACTATTTTAATATCTACTTTCACATGAAGTGTCTTATTTTAAAAATGTAATCTGTTCTCACCTCTATGAAAAACGCAACATAATGTAGCAAAGCATTTTTACAGCCTCACTGTTAATCATGTATTTCAGAACAGTAAATGACATTCAGGAATAAGCCTGGCCCCACTGGTGGTCAACAGCAGATGGGAGGATAACAGATTCTACCCAAAATGTCACATCAGAAAATGGGAAAGTGAATATGTATGAAAAACTAAAAGGTAGCCCTGATGGCAATGATGGAAGACTCTGGATGCTGTGTTGTGAAAGGAGCATGAGACACAAACCTCTTGAAGTTTTAGTTCCAAATTTAAACTCAAAGTTTGTCCAAGAGTTTAGAGAACCTGACTTAAATCTTTCCTCTCATGGGAAGTGAACCAAATTCAAACACAAGGAAAGAATATTATGCCAGCTTTCCCAAATGAACATATCTTCCTTGGCCTAAGGAATTTGGCAGGCAAAGCTTCAGGTATAATCAATTTATGCAGCTCTGGCTTTTACTCATTATCAGACTATTATTCTTCTTCATTGCCCATGATATCTTTGTTTTAATGTCACAATCCCTTAGAGAAAGCACTAAACTGAGGACAATGTCTATGGGCCATGTCTTCCTAGCCTTTCCAGGACATATTAGACATCTGTCCAGCACATTGTGACCACGGAGAAAAAATATAAACGGTACTCCACAAACCAGTTCCATAAAAATTATTCCTTTAAGGGAAGCAGAGCTAGGAATTGCCTCAGATTTCATCATGAAAGAGGAATATTTTTGAGGAATAACAACAAAAAAACTAGATGAGAATTTTAATTTTTTTTTAACAAATCATTGTTTTATTTGCCTGCCTAGCTCCAAGCAAAAGCATCCCATTCTTTATATTCTAAAGTTGTATATAAGGCCTCAAACCTTCACCCAATTTTGCTACTCAGACTTTCCTCCATAATCTCTGACTGTCCTCAATAAAGTTTAATTTTTCAAACCTACCCAGCACCAAGGCAGGATTAAGATGGTTTTCTCCAGCAACATGTTTGTACTGGGAAATGTCTTATTTGAAACTCAAACAGCACCAGGACAAAAACCAAAACTCACTTCGACTCAATTTAATCAATTTAGGTTCCTCAAAGACTAAAGCTTTAAAAATCCTTTTAGCAATCCCTCTTCCTTTCTGGTCTCTAGCTGTTCTGGATTCTACCTTCCTAAAGATGCCCAAGTGTTCCTTCCTGAACTTGCTGGCTATGAACTGACTGCTTTGCTCTGATCATGGTTAGCTGGTTTGTTCTCACTGCTTCCACCAAAAAGTTTTCAGGTCTGTTATTAACATTATAGATTAATAACTAATGTCAGGATGACCAGCAAGAAACCTGAGAGGCCTTTCAATATGAAGGTGATCGACCTCTAATTTTCACTAAAATGTTCCACTGGCAGTGACTCAACACTAAATACATAATAGTAACAAGGGGAGAGGAGATTAGTTACAACTTCTTTACCAAAAATATTATTCCATCTTTACTTAATGTAGCCTCTTATTCCATTAAGGTGTCACATTTCCTTAATAAGAACAACTGCTCATTGCCTCAAGAAACTTGTTTTCAAGTTACACCTGAATTTATGGGTGTAGAGTGATAAAAACTAATTCATCATCCAGGCTCTTTTATCTCTTCTGGGAATTAAAAATACTTAAAACATATTTCTGTTCCCAAGACAGAGAATATCCTGCAACTTCCTCTCTCCTTTTATTCAAAGCATCTCTCAAACAACTTCCAAGTACATTCTGTTTTCTGCACTGAGAGCAATTGGTCTTCTCATGTTAGACAGTTTTGGAATAATGTAGTTCATAGAAAAAAAAAAGTCAGCAGAAAGGGCTGCAAAGATGTTTTCCACCATTTTGCCAAAAATAGAAACCATTTTATTTGTCACTGCAAAGTTCTTCACTTAGAAATGCAAAGCAGAAAGCACAGAGCCCTGAATCAAGTCAAACAAGTTTTAAACATTCTTCTTCCGAATATTTAATAAAACTGAGTTTATAATATCATTGTACCAAAGGCAATTAATTTCTTAATTAGGCAAGCTGAACATTCCTAGTTTAGAAGCACCCATGAGTGTACCCAGTTATTGTCAGCTCTATTTGCTTTTATTTAGTGTCTTTTATCTGTACCTTTGCTTTGGTAAAGTAAACTCCAAAGGCTTTATAGTGGAGTTTTTTCCTCATTTTTTCACTCCCACTAAAGTAAAAGATGACAGGTAATAATATAATGTGTGGTAGAAGGAGAAATGCTGACAGACATTGTGTTACTTTGCTTCAATTAGGCTCTAATTACTTCTTCTCTTCAATTAGAAAATCACATGAACCAATTATGCCAGATAATATGTGCTTATCCTATTCAAACTGCACAATGGGTAAGGTCTATTCACATTGATTATCTTCAATTTATGCTTTTAGCCTTTTTTTCTCCTCTGTCTGCATGGCCCATTACAGTTTTAAAGTGGAAGCTCTTAAGCAGTTCTCAGTATTATGATATCATTCACTACAATTGTTATGTTTTGATGGAAGAAAAATTTTGATGCCTTGAATGCAGAGGGGAAAATCTCTTTGGATTGAATGTATTCCAATTTTGCTAGTTTGGATAACAATATTCCCATGGTTTTTTAAATAAATATGATACAATGTGGCCTACTGTTAATGGACAGAGCTGTGTGAAACAGTTGGTTCTGTGGGAACAAGGCAGATTTCAAAACTAAACACAGGGTATTGAACACAAGAATTGCTCATATATTGTCAGCACAGAGGTATCAGGCCTCATTTGTGAATGATCTGCAGAGTGGAAAGCAATCACCGAAAACAAAGGGACAACCTTAAAATCTAGAAGTGGAGAAGCCACAACAATATTTTCCTGCTAAAAAAATGGGGGAGAAACATTATGTGAATCCTCACTAGTTATAGAACAGTTCAACAGATCTGGATGAGCAAAAATGCTAGGAGACAACACTGAATACTAGAGGCAACTTGCACTATATTTCACCTCTTCTTTTATAAGGATTTAAGGGATTCTGCTCATACAGGGTTTTATCTATCCTTGTGCTCAGCTGAGGAATAAACTCGTTTTAATTCTCCAAGGATTAAACACAGAATACAAACTTTGCTCTCCAGCAATCTCCAGAGATGGCCAACCACCAGGTAAGCTTCAGCAGATTCTACATGAGACCCACCTCAATCAACGGGAATCTTTCATGCTTAGAACACACAAAAACTCCACTCACAGTGGTTTGCTTGAATGGAACTGATATGTAAAGAGGAGGTTCTGATCACAGAATCATTTAGGTTGGAAAAGGCCTGAGATTGTCAAGTCTACTCATTAATCCCCCCCACTACAATCCTATACAAACTTATAGTTGGACCTAAATTATTATATGGTACAATTTTACCTATTCATGCTTTTCCTGACTATTTTAATGAAACCACAATAACTGATCTGTTTATATTAAAAAAAATGAACACATAATGTACAAAACTGCACTCTTTTCATGTGGCTTGCATCCATATATTCCCTAAAAAGAAAGCTGCTGAGGAATAGTCAAATCCTGCTGCAGTGAAATAAAAATAAGGCAGAAGCTGAAGAGTTAAACAAAGGCAAGATATTTTGTATAATGTCATGAACGTGAAATGTGTATTTGTCAAAATGTAATTACAAAGAACTCTCCAGATCACATGATATAATGAGTGTCATAATGGAAGTTCAAACATCACAGGGAAAATAGTTACCTACGACAGGCAGAATCATTTGTCATTGAATTGTAACCAAAAGACGCAAAAAATGAAATGTTTATGAGACTCCACTATTCTAAGACCTGCTACAGAATTATATACATTTTAGGTAAGGCAAGCCTGTATAAACAACAAAAAAAAAAAGGTCTGGCTAGCAATATTCTCAGCAATCAAAATGCTCTGACAAGCTCAGCTTTGACATTTCCCCTCCCTCCCTCCCACATGTTTTTGAAGACCAGACATAGGTCCTAACTAAAGTCAAGGTCTCACAATCACCTGCTCTCTCTAACAGCAGAAGGGAAAGCAGCCAAGTGAAATAGTTTTCTCAGAAAATTTTTACAGTGGCAGAAATTAAATTAAGTTTAATATCAGATGCCAAGAGACCTCCAGTCCATCTGCCAGATCAAAGACTGGAGCAGGTTTAAATGAGGACCAAAATTTTTGGAAGCTGATGTGAGCAGAAGTATTTCTCTTCAGAATCTTCCTTCCACCACTCAAAATTCAGTAAAATTCACAGAGTTTTACTGAAGTTCAAGAACATTTGTCTAGCATTTTAGAGTTATAAAAGTGACAAAGAAACAGAAGTTAAATTTTTTAAGATGCTTTTTGCACTCAAAGAAAAAAAATCGAACAGATTTGTTTCAAAGATGAGACTCATTTCTCAACGGCTCACACCTCTCCTTCTTTTGATAGACATCAAATGTGCCAGCTTGACTGGAGCGACTACAAAAGCTTTAGAACCATTTGCACAGACTAAGACTGAATGTATACAATTGCCCCATCTCCTTTTAATGACAAGAGTAATTGTGTGAATTATCCTAGAAAGAGTCAGCTGGGCAAGCCAATTGGTTTTGTCTGGATTTGGACATCAGCTGGGAGAAACACAAGCAAGGCCATTATTTGTTCTGAATATGAAGGCTGCTAGACCACATAAAACTGGTAAACTTCTTTCTCTCACCTGATACAAAGAAAACCACCAAAAAGTAACAACTTACACTTTAGGCATTATTCTGGCTTCTATCCAGAAGCAGAAATAGCAGTAGGGACAGTTCTGTGAGTAGGTTACTTTATTGCTAAGGAGAAGAAATCCTCCTCTCTAATCCAACAGGCTGCATTAGTGGGGAGGTCATACAAAAAGGGCTTCAACTGAGTTCAGACATGCTCATAACCTTAATAGAAGCAAAAGTTCTGTTTTTGTCTCTTCAGCAGTACTATGTGCTCTCCAACTGGTTAAGAAGGAGGAGGAATAAAATTAGACCTTGCCCATACTTGCAAATATTTTGTGGGACACTGCAGCAATAAAAACAAGGCCAGAGGCATGAGGCAACGATTCAGCAAGGAAAAAGTCACCATGCACACACAAAAAATGGAAAGAAAATGCAGGTTTTAAAATGCATGTATGCAAATTCATGGTCTCTTGGGTATTTGTAACAGTTTAAAGGGAAATGCAGTTTATGAGCATGAAGTATTCTCAAGGTTGGTTTCAACTACTGTAAATTGCACTGCATTTTCCCCTTATAAGTACTACTTAAAAACAATTATGACCCGTAAGAAAATGCTTTTACTGGAAATATTACTTATTATAGAAAGCACTATACCTTTACCATTCACCTCAAAGTTTCAGGAATAGATTGCAAGAAAGGCAGAACTGAAATATTTTTCCCATGAAAAGAATTCAAGTATGTCAAGTCCCTTCCCAGATACTACATGTATGGTATCAGAAGAACGTTTGCATACAAATGGAAACAAACACGAACACAGAAAACAAAAGGAACCCAAGCAGCACACCAGAGAAGCAGATCCAAAAGAAGAAGAAGACAAGATCTGTAAGTTTTATAATATATAGTATTTTCTAGTTTTAGGTATAAAAATATTTTGAAAGACTTGGTCTTTAAATTTTCAACTTAAAGGAAAACTTAGTTATGCTAAAAAGTCAGCTTTGAAACGGAGTACTTGAAACTAGTTTTAGCACTAAAAGGAAAATAGGTTGATGGAATTCACTGGAGAAAAATAGGATTTTTCTCTGTAGACAAATTTTGCAGTGATCAATCACTCTAATAAAATATCAGATCTGGTATAGAGGACTCATGTTCAACAATTATAATTATGGAACCATATCAGTGATGAATACTCTGTGTTGTGAATACAATAGTATTGTATTTTTAGATCACTGTATAATTTCTGGGCACACTTTGATGATTTTGCTGGCTACTCACCTATTTTATAAATCAGCAGGAGACCTGACAAGATGAGAAAAAAAGGTTTCCTTCTCCCTAGATTTATATATGCTCAGTTATATTCATTGTTGTGCTGTTCTGAACAACTTACTCATTGATTTATGGTATGTGCTCTGTAAAATCTTTTTAATGTTTTTATGTGCCCTGCATGTATCTCTCACTTTAAAAAAATAGTAAAAATTCAAGAACAGTTTCAGAAATTAAACTCAGCACAAAAAAAAAGTAATATAAATTGTCTTTTTTTTGAGTAATTTATATACATCTAATTATTCCTTATTCTTCATCCTTAGGGAAGTAAAGGAAGCAAAAATGGCTTACATCATGTGTTAACGAAAAAAACAAGAAAAAAAACAGTTTAAAAAGAACAAGAAGAGACTCATGGCTTCAGCAGGACAAAAATGTGTCTCCATTTTGCAGGTTTCCCCTCAGTCTTTCACACTGAAAACATCTCAGGTTGTCCATAACCTCTCATAGGGAGAAGTTATGAAAAAAGAAGTATGCACATCATTTCAAACAGGCTTAGAGTATTAAGCCAAATTAAATATATCTCCATATGTTCTAAAACTTTTGGATCTCTGGCCTTCCTTGCTGGAAAAGTCAAGGGCTTACCCCTCTTCTAGCCCCCTTCTTGGAAAAGGAGACACTGGAAATGAGGCAGTATAATCCTCCCTCTCTCCCAGGATTAGGTCAGATTTTTCCCTCTGCCTCACTGCACTGCTCTTTGTCTCTCAGTTATTTTCCTTTCTTACCCCTGAAAGGCATCTGAAAGTGAAGTATTGGGAAGAAGAAACACACTGTTAGTGAATTTGAAAGGAAACAACACTCATGTTCTTTCATGATTATACTCACTCTAATGGCTTAAAGCAGGTGCCACTGCAATACACCACTCATTCCCACTTCCATCTAAAGTACCATGAGTGCTTTTGAAAAAAAATTATACTTAATTCATTAAATAACTTTCTTTATTTCTGGGAATTTAGCCTACCCAGTCCTTAGTGCTATTGTAATGCGAGTAATAAATAATCGTTCTCTCTCCCACTGACTAAGAAAATAATTGTTCCCGTTTCACAGGTGAAAAAAAATTATTTCCCAGATTCCCCAGAAAGTCTCCTTGAGTCTGCCAAGTGCCACAGCCACAAGATCCCTTTACTTCTTTTTAAGGCATCAGGTGACTTCCCCAATTCCATCAGAAATAGGGCACGCTACAGAATGAAGCCACAGGAAAAAGGCAAATTTCCACAAGAGTTTGTTCCTAGGTGCTCTCTGACTGGACCAGCAATTGTAGGGAGTGCTTCTAAGTTTGCACATCTGATACTTGGAGCAGAGATGCCTCAGAGCAGGTCAGAATCTCTTGTAGTGCTCCATGATTTAGAATTTGAAAGACAGGGGAGTTAGCGCACTGGAGAACACTCCACAACACACATTTAACACTACAGGTTTGAGGTTCTTCACTGTAATAGCAGAGGCAGGTTTGGAGCCCCCCAAACCTTATTCTCTGTAAAACTGCAATCTAAGTCAACAGAGACTCAGAGTACCTTGGATGTCAGAGCAGTTGGGAGCCAGCATGAGGGAACAGGTAAACCACAGTCAGAAGATGATTCTGAGAGGCAGCTGTTAGTATGGAAGAGGAATAAAATATCCTTAAATAACATCTTTCAAAGGCACTTAGTACATAGAAATTCAATGTGAGGTTGAAAAAAATTTAAATGCACCAGATTTAGCACATAATGAAGTGCATTTTGGGTTCACCTCATCAGTGGGAAAATAGAACCCAGCAATACTGCCAGTGTGACATATCCCAGAGAGACAGAACAGAACATGCTGAGAACATCTTGTCTCAGCACACAGACAAGGCAATGTCATACATCCCAACCACAGCTTTGGCCACATCCCCAGCACTTTGAATAGGCTCTGTACTCCTCTGTTGAGCATTCACCATCCCTCACCTATTTCAGGCTGGTGCCTGTGATGCAAGCAGCAGCACTGCCTCATGGAAAAGGCTCTGCCAGGCTCATGAGGGCAGAAAGCAACAGCACACTTCCAACCTGCTCCCAGCCACCTATGCCTGCTGCATTGTGTCCCAATGCAGTGCTATTCCCACAGGATCACCAAAAACAACAAGCAGAGCATGCCCCTACCACAACCATGGCCCTCATGCCCACCTCCTCATGAACCAGAGCTGAGGGATACAAAACTGTAGACACACAGTATTTTGAGAAAATGCCTAATGGAAGTTACCCAGGGATGTGGCTCTGACTTTATAACAAAGAGACATGTACCAATTTGAGTTCGAGTCCAATTCCCTGAATGGCATTATCTGTGTAGTGTTAATTCTTTATTATTCAAAAGATTGCTAACTGTTCATATCTGCGCAAATGTGTTCATGCTTCATTCATTCCAAGTCAATAATAATGGATTCTTACTATTGATTATACATGAGCCTTTTTGTCCCATCATAATGAAATTTTAATGTTGATGGTCCCCAAACTATTATTTCAACCTAATAACAGTGAGGCTTGACAATTACCTCGCTCTGCGAACTGCAGATAGAACTAATAAGGTCATCCTTAATAACTTTTTGTTTACCTGACATTTGGTAATTTTATAGTTATTATGTATTATTTTAAAGTCAGAGGAGTGTTTTTGCAAAGAAGTGTTGTCTCCCTGTGGAATAAAATACAATTTTGCCAGAAGAAATCCCTTCCTTGCCTGCTCCCTGACCTACCATGCAGCACTTGCTGCCATTTACTTGAGGCCCAAGGCAGAGAAGCAGTTCCATGGTTGTAGTTCAAAAACATGATAGTAGAAGAGAAAAAGAAAAGGCAAGAAGCTTAAAATTTAAGAATAATCAGTAAGGAAAGACTTAATTTAAGAAGTGGCAAGGATAGGCCATCTAGTGGCAGAGTATTAACCTGATTTAGTGAGCTGGAGGGCATTTCCATTTCCCTGCACACACAGCACTGGTGGGAGAGTGCCGTCAAGAGTTTCCTTCCCTTTCCCAGGATAACTGAGGACCCCCATCACCAGCATACCATAGCCAGGGAGCAGAGATTTTAGTTCCCAAACAGATGTTTTCCCCTCCTGGCACTGCTCAGTGTCCATCCCCTCACTGCATCCCTGACCTGCCAACAGGCAGCCCCGCCGCCATCAGACCCCACTCCTACAGCGGCACACGGACCTCCTCAAAACCAAACCCCCACTTCCTCAGAGCACGCTTTTCCCTCCAAAGCTAGGCTGTTTCCAACTCTTCTAACCTTTAGAAGGGCTGCAGAAGTGCTGTCCTTCACATGCTGTGCCCAAGGTGCCCTCCCCAAGGCACCGACATCTTGAGCGTCTCCACAGAACCTTCCGGGGCAGGGCAGACTCCCCTCAGGCCCCAGAAAGAGCAGCCAGGCCTCAAAACCAGGGCATTCCACCCAAAAGAAAAAATATTCACCCTGGAGTACGTTTGGTGAGGGAAACTGGCAGTAAGTAGTAGAAAGGAGACCACCGGAAGGTTTCAGCAGGAACTCCATGCTGGGCAAATGAGCACCGGCCTGCCTCTGGGGGAGAGAGTGGGAAGAGAACAGCAGCCACAGGAGGGCTCGCAGTCCAACCTGGCACACAAAGAGCAAACAAACAAATGGCATTTGAAGGAATATCCTTGGAGTAAATACATGTGCAAGTACTCTCAATGTTAGTAGGTTAACTATGTGTATAAGCACAGTAACAACCTGAGCTGAGGTACCCTCCCGGGACTGGGTTTCCACACACCACCCCTCTGCTCACACATCCACAATTTGGGATTTTGCTACAAAAAAACCCCCACAGATCTGCCTGCGAAGCAAGGATAAAGTCCTGCAGGATCTTTCAGTTTAGGAAAGATTATATTATATGGAACAGCCTTTTCTACTTGTTCTGGTCCCTCTGTGGATGGTAGGTTGGCTAAATTGAGGAATGTGGCTATAAAGTCATTTGGGGAATGATGAAGGATTCTGGTGAGAAAGCTGGCAGGCAGAATTTGCCAGTTCCCTGCATTTTCCAAGGAAATGGCCTCACTTGCTTGAAGGAAGCAGCTGTGCCTGCCATCCTCACCATGGCAATGGCACAACTGACACAATAGGCCACTAGGCCTTACCCTAGTGCTCAAGATCATTGGGGCAGAAGGAGCATTAACACTTTTAATAAATACAATTTTTGGAGCAAGAGAAAGCAGAAAAGGATAAGCAATAGTAATCATCAAAAAGATAGAACACTTTTTGTTCTTCAGTGTCTTGCATGCCATTTTTTTGTTGACTAGCTTTTTTCGTACTATGAAGATCCCAAATACAACAGGGATACAAATGCTGGGAATAGCTATTTGCAATTGTTACAATCTGCTTCCAATTACTACATTCCCCAGACATACTGAAATAGTCAGGGCTTGGTTTAAAGTAACATTCAGTCCAAGGCAGGCAATTTTACATGGTTAAAGAATGAATTTCAGAGGGGAAAAAGCAAGTATTGAGTCTGTCCTTGGGCTTCCTGGGCAGTTGCATCCACTTCCACTGCTTCAATATGTGGCACTGGTTATTAAAATGACAAGGCAGGGTTTACTTTTCCTTTCGTTCTAGTTTTTTCATTACTTTATTTTCCAATGCCTGTTTCACACTACCTTAATTGAAGTGTTTGAAACCTAGGCAGTAACCACTGTGATGAAAGCTGCTCCCACCATTATATTCTGAAATTCCTACCAAAGAATTTTCAAGTTCCTTGGCTAAAAATTTGCAAGAAATGCTTAGAACAGAGAAAAGACACCCACATTAATATGCCCAGTGTAAATCTACTTTTGCTGTTAATTAAATTGTCACTGACTTAAAAAAAATTCTTTTTCGCTCCCTAAAGAACAAAAAAAAAACCAAAACAAAAAAAACCCAGCAAATCAACCAAACAAACAAACAAACAAAAAAAAAACCAAACAAACAAAACAAAAAACCCAAACCAAACAAAACAAAATGTTTATCTTTCTACAACAGAAACTTAAAGCCTTTTCCAGAAGAAGAACCCTGATTCTATGATCAGCCTTGATTTTGCAAGAAGCCTCAGTTCTGCTATAGCAGTTGCAAAGTTGCAGCTGTTCAATACTGGCACTTGCCTTGCTGGAAAGATAGCACAGAACCTTTGCACCCAATTTTCCAGGCATGCCATTGGAAGAAAATCACACAGGTACCTTCCCAGGACAGAAATCCACACACTTCTTGCAAATAAAGGATTGAAAAGGAAAGAATTTAAATTTCAAGCCTCTCCTTTATTTGCTAATTTAGAGGAAGGTGCTCAAAGCTCTTATTTTCGGGCTCTGTAGGGCCTAAATTTTTGTTGTTGCTGTCTACAAACTTTCCCACAGGTCTAGCGTTCCTAAGACTGCTGAGAAGAATTTAAATGCATTGTGATAGGACACCATACTGCTCCAAATCACCCAGACCTGTCTCAAAAACAAGGAGAAGGTTCTTGAAGGCAAGAGACATAGCCTCAGTTTCTGATGTTGATGCTCCAGATCAGTACAAGGAAGGAGAAATACGTTTCCTAGGTATGGAAATTAATGTTTTATTTCTGATTTCACCACCTCTCCAACTCATAAATTCTCATGCGCATGTATAACACAGATTTTGCCATTGCTGCTCATGCTGTTCAGGGCAAGAAGGGAAAGGAAGCAGAAGTCTCCCAAAACGAACTCAAGAGCTTCTGGTTTCCAAAGACAAGAATGCAAACTTTCTTGCTAAAAAAAACAAACAAAAAAACAACCCCTAACAAACAAAAAAACCCAAAGACAAAACAAAGAAAAACAAATAATCCCAAGCAAATACAAACAAATGCCAAAAAACACCCAAAGGAAAAGAAAGCAAGGAGAAGAAACAAAGAAAGCCCCCACACCACACAGCAGAAATGTTAAGTTTGTTAGAAAGCAGTAAATCAATATTTGCCATACAGGAAATACTTCATTTTTTCACGAAAAACTTTCTTTCACATTTTTCAAAAATAAAAATAAAATTTAAACAAACAAATTAAGCTTGCTCAACCCTACTCCCACTACAATCTGTGAAAGCTGTAGCATACAAAAATTGTAGACAGGTCTTTACATTTCTGCAACATCACAGACAAAATAATTACAAAAATCCCTGTAGTCATGTATTGGTGTCCAGACTTCAGAACCTTTTCTTCTTAAATATACTTGGAACATCTGTGGTGCAAGATTCTTTTTGCTTGTTTGTTTTTAAAAGCTATTTGCAATAAATTTCAGAGCTTCTTGGAGCATAATTTAATGCAAAAGTACAGATACTGAGACTCCATTTACAATACTTGAGAGATCAATATACAAATAAAACTGAAATCAGAGCCAGTTAATTATTACCACTGACAGAACAAATGGAAAGGAAGAGGAAACACCACCATTGAAACAATACCAATGCCATGTAAGAGCAAAAATCACTTCCAACAGCAACCATTAAACATGCAGTGGACAAGATCTGCATGCCTAGCACACTGCTTATAGAAACTGAGTCCACCACATCAAATCTGCTCCAACTGTAATGATACTAAAGTGCCTCAGACACTGTCTAATCAATAGCTCTGCTTTTCTACAAGCACACACTCTGCTAAAGCAGACTTCTTAGAAATAAATAGATGCTTAATGCATTGCATTAAGGGTAAATAGAACCACCTTAATAAACACACTTATTCCCTCTTTAAAGGCAAAATGTAATAATAAAATTTAAAAGTACACTCATCAAACTCGGGAGAACAAGTTTCCTCCACAGCATTTGTATGAGGGGAAGTTTGCTGCTGCTCTTATTAGAGTCCCTAATTAAAGGCTCACACATTCCTGTGTCAAATTAACAAGGTACATTCTGCTTCTCCTAAAAGCTGTCCAAAGTTTGAACTATGTGAAAAATTCTTGCTTTACTGATTACATGGGTTTTGCAAAAATTAGAAAATTGTTTTAGGGTTGGGTGGAAGCCAAATCTGCCAGAAAGATGTGCACCACCCACTGCCTGCCCTGTGTCTGGTCACGCTGCATCTTCTCCTCGCTTTGCAACCTCTGCTGAAACAACCTCCAAACACTGGGAAAATGTCATTTGCACATCCACAGCTCCTTTAAAGATGCAAAATTCATGTCATCCCCTGCTTTTTTAGGGAAATATACTCGCTTGTATGGAAAAAAAAAAAATATTGCGGATTAACAACACCGAGAAATTCTGATTGCAGTGGTGCTAAGACAAGCCAGAGATCAGATTTCAGCTGGCCTTCTGCAGCATAGTTCTTGAGTATCCCAGCTTTTGGCCTCACAGCAAGACTGTCCATTAATTTACTTTACAATTGGCGCGTAACACTACATTTTAGTCATTTATAGAGCACTTTGAGCAATGTATTGGGAAAGGATAATAGAAGGACAGAGCAATAAAACAAAGTATAACAGTTAGCAATGTCAAAAATGGTGAGCCAATGACTGGTGGCCCTGAGGGATGACAAAATATTATGCTGACATGAAAAGCCATCAAATCTGTGGATGAAATGCTGTTAAAAAGTTGGGATAAGAGTCATTAAAATGTAAAGTTAAGGTGCAAAGAGCAACAAATTAATGAAGGGGAAAGGTCCAAATGATTGGGTTAAAAAAAAAAAAAAAGTTTGGCAAGCAATTTACAACTAGCAGTTAGAGGAATTTGAAAAAATGAAATAATAAAAGACAAGACCCCAAGGTCTTGAAGAATAAGAGAGAATCTGTTACAGTCTGGACAGTTGTTTAGAAAGCAAATCAGAAATTGTCATTAAGATATAATGATTAAAATGAAAGAGTGTCTCAGGGCTAAAACAACACACTGGAATGTTCAGCATTGAGGCCTGCCACAGACCTACATGACCATGGTCATATCACACTCTCAAGTTCAGCTCCTACCTTACAAAAGAGAGATGTTAATGCTTCCATTGTAATTAACATTTAGATCATAAGACAGTTCTAGGTGTACATCCACATACTATCACAGCAGCAGCTGTTGCACAGGCCTCATTTTAGGGGGGACAGCTTTGTAGCAAATACTTAGAAACTCTCTAAAAAGTGAGAAGAGATGTCCAGAGAGAGGGAACACTAGATAAATAGATCAGTTTAATGACAGTTGAGGAAATGTGTGTGTGAATTACAACGGAAATAGCATGGATATAAGAGAAAAAATCAGGCACTGGCCTTCCAAAAGCAAGCAACAGACCCATGTGAGCTAATAAAGAGAGTTGTTGTATGGCATTCCCTCCAAGTGAAATTCTACCACACTTCTGTTTCCTTGGAAGCTACTTCTAGGTGAGGCAAAGTTTGAAACTTGACTGTGGTGTTTTATTTATAGAGACATATCCTAACAGGAACTGACAGGTTACAGAGATGCACATCCTCATCCCCTGATGCCTATCTAAGCATCAGCTCCACCAGTCTCCAAAGTTTAAAGAATCCTCCTCCCCCTCTCACAGGTATATCCCTCAGTTCAGCAACAAGCAGGTTTGCCATTTTAATACATTTTACGAACTTTTAAAAGCACATTCTTTAAATCTGGACAAATCCACCTCCACTCAGCACACCATTACCATAGCCCCTCTTGCTGTTAAAGCCTTGCCTAGTTATTAAGGAAGATACTAAGAAAAAGAAATCACTAAGGTGGCTCAGGAAGCACAGGTATCAAGCTGCCTGTATTACTCCCAAACTGGCTGACAGTGTTATTTGCCAGCACAAATTATCTCTAAGTAGTTCTGCACATCTGCAATTTTTAGTACCCACTTCTCCCCCCGCCCCTTCATCCTTATTCCCATTAGGAATAGCCCAGATTCTTTAATTGACAAGAGACTGCCCACAGTTTGACATTTTTATGTTAAACTAACAGTCACATTACTTTTTCATTTTTAAAAGGTACTATTCTTGATCAGCGCCAACACACATATTATTGAGTGCCTTTCAAGGATGGCATTTAAATATTGTTAATGGAATTTCTTTGTAATCAGTCCCAGAGAGTTTAACTCTATCACAAAGCAAAGCCTTCCTAGCATCTGCCATCGACTCAAATAACAGAAGATTCATAGCTAACTCTCACTTCAGTTTTTTGTAAACATGATAAAACAAGAAAGTGACTTTTCAAAAGAAAGCTTGTGAGTGGTGCTCTGGTAAATCTCATCTGGATATGAGCAGTGTTTGAGGAACCTCTGAAGCCTTTTCTGAACATGGTAATTAAAATAACAATTATGCAAGGAACTCAAACCCATTTGGAATTCTCCTCTGTTGTCAGACTCCTTCCTTTGTTGACAGCGATAACTCTATTATTAACCTTGCAACAGATTCACACTGCAGCACTGACAAAAGTGGGTTTCAGGCTTAAATTCTTTTCCTCTTACATTTCAAAAATAATCTTCTTATTACCCACTCTTGAAGTGAGCATTTTATTGAAATAAATTCTAGACAAGGACAGGTTGGTGGGTTTATTGTAGAAAAGAGCCAGCCCTCTTCTCTTAATCTGCTTTTACTCAAGAAGAGATGAATAGTTTCTTAACATTTCAAGAATCTCTTGGCCTAGTTTGTAAAAAGTGGGAAGCCACAGGCTTCATTTGGGGTAACATTACTCTAGGGGTCACAGAGGAGAGTAAAAGGTTGGCTGTACCCTCTGCAAGGAAGGAATTCAATGTTTCCCTGCTTAATTCCTACATATGTTTCTTAGCCCAGCACCTTGAATGGACACATGATGAATTGGACCCTCTCTCCATCTGTGCAACTGAGTAGCTTTGGTGCCAGTGCAAAATGCAAGTTTTAAATCCAGGGCAAAGTTATACACTGATTTTTTTTTTACCCCAATAATTTTCCATGACAGGCAAATTGCCTTGCAAAGAAGTTCCCATGCTGTAGTTATGAGAACTATCTTCTCATAGCTGAAGTCTGAACTCACCCTCCACAGAGCATGTCCTGACAAGTCAGATGTGTGTCCACGGACCACATCAACCACACTAGGGAAAAGAAACTCCTCTTTACCTCTTAGGAAATCTCCTTACAAGGCACACAAGCTGGGCTGGCCAAGATGCATCAACATCCAGCCCTTGGGAAAAGGTATTCCTTCCACCCCAAGAGTGGAGTTTGGTTTGGTATTTTCATCTATTCTGATGTCTAATCATCTTTTTTTCATTTAACATCATGGACTTAGTAGTATGATATGGCAAGAGGGTCCACAGGCCAAAACATCCTTTAAGAGTTTATTGCCTCTTGGTTTCACCAAAAATGATGATCAAAGAATGATTTAGGTCAAAAGGGACCTTAGAAAAACATCTGGTCCAAATCCTCCCACTTCCCAAACTTGATGTTCATTCAATAATCACTATAAATGTAAATAAGCACTTCTAATTTTCGATACCCTTCTCATAACCCCTTAAGAAAATAAAGAAATTGTTTTCATTTTCATGTGATTAAAATATTCATCCTCTATGCTTTTTTTATGCCTCTAAGTTCTTTCACTTTTTAACTTATCTGACACTTAGAGTGGGAACTGGTCACTAGGAATAATCCCTTCCTAAGCACACACATGACAGCACTGATGAGCCAGAGTGCCTGTGATGCTTTTACAGCTTTCATTTTTCTCCTCATCACTGCAGCCACATCTCACTGCTTTCAATACTGTCCTGTTTTGTTCTACAGGATCCTGCAGGTTTTGCTTTTCAAAGATAACATGAGCCACTGGCAACACCGCCTATAATCTCCTTGTGGGTGACAGCAGCACTTATCAAGTCACGTCCCAGAGAGCCAAACAGGTCAGACTCCATGGGCAGGGGAGGCATTAAAGCAGAAGATGCAGAACACTTGATTTCACAAAGGCTTTTTTACCTCTGTATCACATGCATTCCAAAGCCACTGCAGTCCTGTTCTCGTGTATCAGTGACTCAGTCCACTGACCACGTCTCCTGAAGATTTCACAAGAACCAACTGAAGTCAGTCTCTTCCTTTAGCCAGTGACTTTTGATGTTCCATAACCTAGACACACAAATTTTTAGGAGTATCAATAAACTAAACCATTAGTCCTCCCAAATCCATTCTCCAGATGAACATAGCTCTTTCTTTCTAGGATCATCTCATGCTGGACATCTCAAGCATTCACACTTCATAAGACTTAAAGGACATCCTGTCCGTAACTAAGTTTCTTCCATAATAACATTTTCTGGTTTGTTTCATTTTTATTATACGTGTCCCTCTGCAGAAGTGGGTTTACAGTAAAGTAAGAGTTATGCAAAACTAAAAGAAAAGATGAAATAACATTTAAGTAATTGAATAGCAACCAGCATCAGTCTGGATATATCAGTTTATCTGCAAACCTTGTAGCAGAGAAGCAGAGACAACACAGAATCAATCCCTGAGAAAGAGGCAAAGGAATTCAGATGCACACCATGGGTGAAAATTGCACAGTAAGTTAATTTGAAACAAAAAAGAAAAAAAGAAGAACCCATTTAAATTATTTTCCACCATAAATGACCATTTTCAAATTCTTAAACTTCTCCTAGTGATACTAGCTATATGACTTTGAATAATCAGAAACTCTGAATCCTATAAGTGTGCCTACTCAATTTATCTATCAGGTTATTCCTCAGATACAAATAAACTTGTTTTATGGATTTTCAAACATCCAAATATTTTGGCTCAGCTTAAAACACCACCATATTCAGGTCTACATGTCACCCAAGGAAGCAAAAGGAACTAAAAAACAACCAAAATCACATCTCAGATGCACACAAACACAAGCCTCGTTAAATACATGCATTTCTTTTGCCACATGGCATTACCTCAGCTGAAGGACAAAAAAATTTTCCCAGTAGCCAAAAGATAGAGCCTGACTGAAAGCCCACAGAATTCCTGTAACCACAGAAGTGTTGAGGACCTACAGCTAAGCTGCTGCCTGGCTAACACTGTCATATTAGTTCCAGAAATACTGCCAATATTGTGTAATTCCCGCAGGAAAACTAATGGAAAGCTATTCAAAATGAGAATCCTTCCTGCAGGTGGGAAAGTAATTCTTCAATCTCAGGGTTAATTGCATCTTGGCTGTGACCTGGAGCACCCTTATTATTTAAGTGTATGGCCTCCCAGGAGCACAGAAATCATGCTAAGTTATGGTGCATTTATACTGTGGGAAATGACTGCTAGATACTAGCATTGAAACTATTGTACTCTTATTTGTGACATAAAGAGTACTTGGAAACAAGTTTCCCCCTTTTCCAAGCATAAAAAGCTCACTAACTGACTCACTCCAGCTCTTCTCCTTCCCTTACAATTTTCCCTGAGTTACATGGCATTTCAACCACTTCAAATGAGAAGTTAAGTTTTACTGCTTTTAACAATATCTTAAAAGAATATCTCCTAGAGCCAGGGGCCACATCCTGCTCTCAGTTACATCCAGAGATCACTGCGATTGCACCAAGTCACTCCAGGTGCACTTGTAAGAGTGAGTGCAGAATCTATACTAGGAGGGACCAAAATCACCCAGCATAATGGGCCACCCATGCTTTAATTATTATTAATAATTCCTTATGGATTTTTTTTACTGATATTAACAGTTGGGGAAGACACGTCATGAACAGAAAAAGGGAAAAGCAATGGGAATTGAATGGTAGCCTGTAACTTGTGCTGCCCTACCTTGGAGACCACGAGAGCTTGTGGCCAAAGACAAGCATATCTTTCAACACAAACAATACATAAATTGCAGCCACTTATAGCAGCCAACCACTGAAAGGGACTGAGCCTCCTGCAGGTACTAGGGAAGCAGCAGATTCCTGCTGTGCCAAGGACCACGTTGGAATGGCCCTTCTCCACTGTGCCCACAGCACACAGGGCCCCTAGGAACGAGCCCCACGCTCTGCAAGAATTTCTACTTTATATGTAATACCATCAAAACAGCAGATTGGGAGAGAAGCTCTGGTCTAGGGTCTAACTCCAGCCACTCTCTAGAAAGGCAATTTAAGCAAGAACAAAAAGACAAGATACTGTAAACCTCGCTGATTGCCAGCTCAGTGAACCAAAGCAAATCTATGTCATAGTAATTATACTTACACTGTAAATCTGGGCAATAGCTCTTCAGGTGGTATAAATGGGCATTAGCTCATTACAATCAAGAAGGCCTTATTGATTTATGTGAGGTAAGGCTCTTACATGAATTTTCTGTCAGTTACCAACCTAAACCTACCTCCAAACCTGAATCGACCCATAAACAGTGCACTTCTGGAATGTCATAATTCCTCTTCACTGTATAATTTTTATTGCTAAGAGCTGAAAGTTTGGCCAATGGCATTTAATTTCTGATGACTAAAATCTATGCAAGGAACAGGTGACTATAACTTCAGGTGTCTTCAGTCTGAATAGTAACAGCAAATTACATTATTTCAGGCAAGGCTCTATCAATATTTCTGATTTAAATGTTGATTTTTCAGGAGTTTGAAACATATCCGTAAGTTTTCCTTGACACTGGAGCTCAACCCCAAAGCTGGCATTTTGCTTACTTGCTTTGAGAAAACAATGGCTTTCACATGCTTCCACCCAAGTAGGCAGTAACCCATCAGAAATACTTTTTCTTTGCTCCTCTACAAATTACGGACAGCTATTCCATATTCCAAATCTGAACTATTAAGCTCCTGGAACTGATAACAAGCCAGTGGCATCTGAACATTAAGTCCTCTCAGTCAAAATTTCACCAGGGTGACCTCATGAGCCAGAGATAGTTTTCCAATACTTCCAGTAGCATGTTAGATATGAAACTTTCCCGGGTAGCTCATTTACTTCACACACAGAACTTTTGCATATACCAACAGATTATTTTCTCTCCTAAAAATACATTTTGAAATATTCACTTTAAATACGTACACTGCCAGACTGTGTACATGTACCCAGGGCAGAAGACATCTTTCTACTTTAGTGTACCCTGCTAATCACATACCATCTGGTAATATATTATGTATTCAAAGATACACATAATATATCAAAACACATACTGTAGGCATATTATGGTGTGAGGAAAGAAGGAATATATCAGATGTAGTCACACAAGTGTAAATAACTTCTCATCCAAGAGAGCAGAACAGCTTTAAAGTACAATGACATTTTGAAAGATCTGCATTATATCTAGAAATGAGAAATTTTTAAATGAGCCTGAGCACTCAGTGATGCATTAATTAAAGACTTCATCTGATACCCATAAAAGTAATTGGAAAGACCTGCTGACTTTACCCATCTCTGAATTGGGCCCAGTAGCGCATTAATTGAGGGCAAGTTTACAACTGCAGCAGCTGAAATTAGTTCTCAGGCCAGTAAATCGTGGTTTCACGCATTAAATAGTGATGTGCAGTTAATTTTATTTCTAGAAAGACCTTAGTTAAAAAACATGCATTTCAAAGCTACTCAGGGCTTGATGTTTTAGCACTTGGAGACAGAAATCTTTATTATATTGGTAGATTTCCCTTACACAAACAAGCAGCCAGTGGTCTCTTGACAGATGTGCTAAATTATTTTTGACCATAGAAAAAAAGAAAAGTAGTATCTGTTTCTTTATTTCTTTTAAACACAACATCTATGGGTTTTGGTTTTTTTTAATTTGTGGGTTTTAAACTCTGTTCTGCAGTGATTTAACTCCCATCTCCTTTGATTCTCCTATGGCTGTTGGACAGACCCACCTAAACACTTCACCACCACTTTACCTTCTGCTGATCCCACCAGATCATCATTAATATGCAAAGGACAGAATTTATTCAGCTATGTAGGATTTCGTTTTCAATTGCATTTTCATTGCCACTTGTTTCACCTCTTATTCAAAGAGAAGAATGTTTCATGCTTACATATAAATACAGTACAACAACTTATCAAAGTCACACAGGGCTCCAGTAGCACAAAGCAGAAAAAAAGCAATTTGAAGGTCTTTTTAAGAGAAATACAGAAACTGGTACTGAGATGAGGAACTCTGAGGGTACCTGCAGGAGACGAGGGAATAGGCAATTTCCCACTGAAATCTCAGCCTTTAAGGTTTGTTTTTCCTCTGACACTGCAGATTGCTCTGGAGTTCATTGGCATGATAACAACAAAAGAAGATACCTGAAGAAACTACATTTACTTCTGTAAGGGAGACAGAAGTATTGACAAGGGCAGAAACAGACATCAGTAAGTTCTAGCCTCAGGAATCAGTATTGAAGAAGGCATGTACCACACATGTACCACACTTTATTTTCCAGGCATTCACTTTTAACTGTCATGCTGGAACGCAGTTTTTTGCCTAATCTAGCTTTTAAGTGACCTCCTTGGGATAGCATAGAGAGGGCTGACCTTTAGCAGTGTCCAAGCAGTCCCAAGATCTCAGTTTCTTTTCAGATTTCTCACACTGATCTTCAAGCTTTTAAATCACTGTCACTTCAAAAAGGGTATGTCTATTCGTTTTACATTGCAGCTTATTACTTATAGCAGAGCTAACCCATTTCATTTTCAAACCAACAATCCATGCAAATGCTGCTTGCAATTCCAGCATGAAGTGTTAGAAATCACCAGCTAAACCAGCACAATATTTTTGTAGAGCAGCTGGGAGAACAACAGAGGAGATAGAAAGCACAGCCACACTGTTTTAGTTTAGTGACATAAGGGACTGATCCAACTGCACGCATTTATATCTGGACTATTCCTTTTCACGGGTTTGATTTTACATAAAATTTGGGTTAGGGAGATGCAGTTACATTAGCTGATGCACCTTTAAAGAACATAACTAATGTGGATTATATCTTTGAGGAAGTCACTATATCCCAGTGTTCGTTTCCTTCTCCCCCTTCCCCATTCCATCTGCCTTCTCACCTGTCACCCTCTGCAGATTCAGTTGTTCAGAGACCAAATTTTGATTCCTATATATTCCAGACTTCAGCACCTCTAACTACAAGCAAGACACTCCTACACTCTGCAGGTTGCTGGCTTTCTTGGTAATTACTGTTCCATCATCATCCCTGAGGGGGGAAAATATCTGCTGCAGCCCCATTACCAGATGTCTTCTGATATTACTGCAACTCCCATCTTCCCCCAGGTATTCTTGCTACTGTTGACCCTGTATTTTCTGATATAATTTGCCATCTTTTTCCTATCAAAAAGATCACAGAGGTGTATTTGTACATACAGCTCACTCATGTCTAACCCAGGTCTCTAACTTGTGCTCAAGCTGCCAAAATCTGAAGTCTGCTTCTACTCCAGACTCTCCCCTATATCCTGCATTTCTTCCATAAATCTTTGCCAAGATTAATTTTTCTGTGACTTTAACCTTATTGTCACAGCTTAGAATCTGGTGTGCAATGAGTTCAGAGCAGTCAAAAGACTCCCTGGAGCACAGAGGAACTCATATTCTTTTTTAATTCTATTTCTTCCCTTAGCAACACCCCACATTCTCCAGCCCTAGGAAAACAAAAACAAACAAATAAAAAATCCAACCAAACAAAAAAATTGCTACCTTTAATTTGAGATAAGATTATTTTTTTTTCCCATTAAAGTGCTGTTTTCTTTACTTCCAGCTTTCTATTATCCCCACAACTCATTCTTAGATTTCCATAATATTAGGTAGGGATGGTGGAGTCCAAAACCTGAAAACAGGCCTGTCTTGGCAGCACTGCAAGACAGCAGCCATCAGTGCAGGAATGCCAGTCACACAGCCTATTCACACAGGGGATTTTTAGGGACCTAGGTTTTTGTATTTTTTACTTGGCAAACAGATTAGACACAGGTATATTCAAGATACTAAATGAAATACATCTTTAGTTAAGGTCATTCTTTCAATCTCTTCTCTGTACTGACAATACACACAGGCATCAAGTCCAACTTAAACCTCCTGCATCAATGAACTTCAGTAGCGTGCAGGTCCTCAGCACAAAGACAACTTTCTGTCATTAACAGACTGCATTTATTATTTCAAGAGATCATTTTCTTTGGATTATCCTGATGCCTAAACTTTAATGATCCTGGCTCATGCTAGTCATCCCTAGTCTTCTTCTCCAGTCTCCTCTCACATATCTCATCTGGATAGTATGCATCTATTTTCACAATTGCAAACAGTCTTTCAAACTGTGGCTTCTGAGGTACAGAGGTAAAGAAAAGGGGAAGGGAATGAAGTAGTGTTGACTTTCATAGAGAAAGTTTCACCAGATTCTTCATCTCACCTTCTCATTTCTACACATTGTAGGCACATTGAGCCATATTGTGAGACAGAATATATATTTCTCACATATATGTATGAGGAAGACTCTTCTAATCACAGTCCAGCAGGAAGTTTATTGACTGGCCAAAAGGCAGTGCTTATTTTACTGTTACTGCTCCTGATGAACGCAAAATGCAGAGCCTATATTACCTTTGCATTTAGGTCAGTAGATATTATAACGCATTAAACACATTATGAATTATATTATTTACTACTATACAAGGGTTGGAAGTATAGCTAAAGAAAGTAAGAAGGGAATCCAGTAATTTCTCTTCAAGCTAGTTTATCCTCACTTTTCTTGAAGAAATTTATTCTTTGTGGTTATTTAAATTTCTAGCATCTGAAAATGAAGCATTTCTCTCAGTCACATGCTGTTCACAAGCATATGATTTGGTTACCTATTTTGTACCAGGTTGTTCTTGCATCTTTTCTGAGTAGAATGCTTAAAGCAAAATATCACAAAATCATTTAAGACTGGGCTTTCAAATGAATTTGAAGGGAATATAGAGAGAGGTATCAACTGACCTCCAAACAAAATGCAGTATCTTTTTTTTTTTTTTGTCCTTTTGGAAAAGAAAGTGAGCTGGGCCACACTAATTTGATGAAATAATATATTCATGTTTCTGAGCATTTCTTGAGCAGCTTTGCTCTACTATCACAACTAATACACAAATCCCAAATCTTGCTGGGAAATACAGTACTTTTATTCATAAGTATATTCTAAAATACATTATTTAAAGCTCACCCAGATCCTACAGTTGAAAAATTGCAGCCCAACAAGCCAGTATTCAAAACAGCTCAAATAAAAGATTTACACTAGGAGGTTGTTTCAATACTGAAGGTAAATACACTGTAGGGATGAAGCTAAACAAGTGCTCCTAAAAATTGGAAAGAACAAAGCTGGTGAAGGTCCCAGATGTGGAAGAGGCTGCAAATACCTCCACATATAAGGAAAGGATATTCACCGAGAGAAGGGCAGCACTTATGCCTGCTGACAGCAAGAAATTGGCTGCCTATGTCTCACTTTGCATGGTGAAACCCTGATTCTGACCGAGTCTCTGGATGCTGTTAAGTGGCTAATACCACTGAAAGGTTATACGTATATAATTATTTATATAAAGTGTTTGTAGGAAATAAGACTGCATAGTTTGGAAGAGGTTGCTGTGGAAAAATCCTGAGGGTGATGAGGCACTGGCACAAGCTGCCCAGAGAAGTTGGAGATGCCCCATCCCTGGAAGTGTTCAAGGCCAGGCTGGATGGGGCTCTGAGCAACCTGGTGTGGGGTGAAAGGTTGGTTGGAACAAGATTATATTTAAGGTCTCTTCCAGCCCTGGTCATTCAGTGACTCTATGAAACTGCTCCAGGACTGCAGAATGTCTGATGCCAGAAAGCAGGGAAGTGGCAACCATGGTGGTAAGAGGATCATGTCAAATTCTGATGTAGTAAGTTTAAGACACAAGTTTGTCCAATTTTTCAGCTGCAAGACACATTCACTGCATATAAATTCCTCAGTCAGTGTTGGCAGTATGTATTTAGTCCAGTTCTTTAAGAACTCAGACCCTTATCTGTATGCAGACTGCTTTTGTTCTGAGCCTTTCTTCATGTTCTCCCTCTCTTCTTAATTAACAGAAAACACTTATGAATATTAAAGAAGAAATTAACAAGAGTGTAAATAATTTCTGGGTGTTTGTAGATTCCAAATTTAGTTTTTAATTAACCCCCACTGATTTCAAAAATCTGTAAAAGAAAAATATATCATTTCAAAATTTCCCTTGTGTTTAAAGGAGGAAAAAGAAATAAGGTAAGACCATAAAGCAGCAGTTTGGCATTGCAGACACCGGCATCACGTTAGTCTGATGCCTCTGGTTTCAGCAGAACAATCCTCCTGCTGCCTCCTTCATTTCACAATGAAGGATTTCACAATAACACAAGTCCATCTTCTTGGGTTAAAAGCATCCAGGCTCTTTGAATCCTGCTAGATGAAACCAGAACATGGGAACTGGTCAGCTGCAGAGGCCAGCTGAATCCCGCACTGCAAACACTGACTGCAACTAATACCAGATGCTTTTGAGGAAGATGCTATAAGCCCTGACATAGCTATTACAGAATCCACCTTTTTATGGATTCGCCTCTTTGTCACCCAAGTCCAGTGGCTGTGGGGATTTTGTTTTAGTTTTTATAACTCTTCTCACAGCAAACCTATGTGTTCTTGTTAGTAATTTTAAATGTCCAGCCTTTATAGCTCATCTGACCAATCTACTCTCCTTCAACTCCTGACAGCAGTCAAGGGCACAGGAGGTTCTTGTGGATTGAAGGAAACTCCTGACCAATTTTTTTAAATTGGCTTAATTTTCCAGTGTTTTGTCATTCAGATAATCCAAAAGTACATGCCTTGTAGTGAATCACTAGCACGTACTCAAGGAAAAAATCCAATACAGGACTGCTGAGTTTATACAAGTACTTCTACCCACAATTAACACATTTTATAAAAGAGAGGGAAAGTAGTTTGGTTTATCCCATCTCTTGGGTTGGTTTTTTTGGGTTGGGTTTTTTTTTGGAGGGGAGGGGTTTGTTTTGGTTTGGTTTTTTTTGAGATTCCCTTTTATCCTAAGAGGACATTTACATAGCAGTATTAAAACAGCACGCACTTTAGTAAGAAAGTGAATCCACGGCACAATTGCCAATACAGAGGCACAAACCAACAGAATCTACTGCAGCTGAGATACATAAAGTTTTTCAGGGAAGGAACTGGGAGCAGAGTAAGGGCTTAGGAGCATATTTGAAGAAGAACTATGAAAAAGACTAAATCCCTACAAAGACAGCATCCAATGAGAAACACAAAGCTCCATGGCAAGTGTCCCCAGAGAATTCCCACCCACACAAAGTCGACTTTGATGTGTGTGTGAGGCAATGCTGTGAGCCCATTTCCTCACACCAAGACTGGAGAGGAGCACAGGGGAATTGATTCCCTGGGAATTTACCTCTATCCAATACTTGGGGTGCACCAGAGAGACCCCAGCCCCTCACCACAACAGAGGAGAAAAGCAAGAGCTGGGGCTAGGCCTGGAAGAGGGCATCCTCTTATCTCCACCCATCATGGCATTTACCACCCTGACAGATGCCCTCCATCAATGAAGGAACACACCTTCTCTCATGGTGAAAAGCCTCAGCACAACAAAGTGGATCACCTAAACACAAGCATCACATTCCCAGAGTGTGCAAACCTTTGACATTTTCTTTGGGATTCACTCACTGACAGCAGCTACAAGTCTGGCCCTGGGAAGTAGCATAAGCTCTTTTGTGCCAGCAGAGCAGCCCGAGGAGAGATGAGGAAAGCAGTCACACACATTGATTTGTTCTCATGCACAAATTGCCTCACCAATGGCTCTGTCCTGACTTGGATTTGGCAGCAGCTCTGGTGCCCCCTCAGGAGCTGGGAATGGGAATTTGCTGCCAGGTGCTCAGCATAACAAACCAAGCAATAGCCAGGTAAGAGAAGCAAGTACAGTAAGTCACCTTCCCAGGCACGCTGGCTTTCATGCTAGCTAGGCCATTAGCAATCTTCAATCCCTACACATCAGAAGTTAATCCTGCCTCAAGGCAGCATTAACTTACACATTAGCTCTTTAATGTAACAGCGCAGTTCTGGAAAAGAGTCATCTGGTACAAATATTTTCCCACATGACTCCACTCACTTCCCCAATTACTACATTTCCTATTCTCTTTTGAAGGGATCTTTTAGAAGTAGCTTTACTTTGTGAGGCTGGGATTATCACAGCAATATCTCACAGAGGTGTTTCCATCTTGTGCTCTGCAACTTTGAGCCTGGTTTTGCGGTATCTCCAACAACACCCACTCAGTGGTGCACAGGGATAGGGTGATGTGGCACACAGCCAAGGCTGCTGCCCACCAAACTGCAAAAACTTGGAATATTACTGTGAAAAGTCCTCCCACGCAGTTTGTTATTAGCACTGGGGTCATCATAAATGTGCTACATATTTGTGAAAACGTGCACATATCAAAGCATCCTGAATTTCAGGACAAGTAATGATTTATTAAAAAACACATACTTAATGCCTAATATATAAACTATTTATAAACCAGCAAGGGAGCAGAAGTTTTATTGTTTTACTTGCAGACTCTTCATGCAAAAACTGCAAAACAAGTACTTAAAGAACAACGTGGATTGATTTCAACTTGCATATATCGAGCCAACTTCAATGGCTCTGGTTTTATATGCACAAATTCTGTGTTTATGAATAATAAATACTTTTCCCCCCTAGATAATCAGAAAGAGATGATATATCTTTTGCTGTCCTAAAAAGAAGTCTATTCCATAAAGATACTATCTTAAAATAGTTAAGCCAACAGTCCTTTTAAATGATACATTTAGATAACACTTCCAGAAATATCATAGGGAAAAAAAGCAGCTATACAAATTAATGCAAGGGAGTCACTAGAATAAAAAAACCAAAATTGCTGTAAATAGGCTCCTGAAACTGTTTCACAGGAAAGTCACTAATGAAATCCTTGGAGAGACCAGGCAATCTTTGGTTCAACAATTCAACTTCAGGTTCTTTTTTTTTTTTCATCTGTTCACATTTTCAGATGTTCCCCCAAGGTGCCTGTGCTCTAAAAATACTTTTATGGTAAGACAAGTTCAAACACAACTTAAAAGAAATTGTATTCTATGTCATTTTGATAGGGTGAGGTTGTCAGCTTATTGTTCAGCAATGTTCCTGACAGATAGACTCTAAAGAGCCAAGTGGGTGTCAGGCTGAAACAAAGCTATCTAAGTCAAGGTGATAAAACCCCTTCTGGTTAAAGCACCGGTTTCTTCCTTTTTAGGTCTCCTGACCTGCCTTCCAGTTGTTGGAGGCCTGTAAAACCCTTTTCCCATGCAACCTAATCTCTACCTAAACAGGGCACCCTCCATCCAAGGCTGATTCCTGTAGAAAATTCAGCTCCCCTTCCCCCAGGGCCATTTCATGTGCTGCCCTCCCTACTGAAAGCACACAAAACCCAAACTACAGGCACCAGAGGAGAATATGGCCACTGGAACACAGAGCCAGGTCAGTATCCTTCCCATCATTACATGCCCAATCGATCCATCAGCATGGGTATTTAGTTACTTCATCAGCAAGACTCCACCACTCCCCTCAGCGGATCAGTGCACGCCCTGATCAACCTAAAGGACATGATTCCCCCACGGCCTCTGTAATTATGTTTTTTAAAACCATCTCATTATGAGCAGATAGGTTGATATTTCAACAGAGAATAACAGAATTAAGCACCTAGCATAACTCTTAGCTGTGATCTATGCACTGCTGAAAGGTAACTCCAGCACAGCACCATAAGAATAGTCCATCCATCCCACAAAGTGCTCATGGCCTCCATTATCACTGGGATAATCTACAGCACTTTTAGTTTCAAAGTAATATCCTTGTGTTGATGTCTTGCAATTTGATGGGATTTCCATTCATTAGTAGTAATAAAAGAACCACTTTTTATTCATTAAATTATTCTAAGTGACAGAAAAAAACCCTTTCTTAAGACAAGCATATGCACAGCTGCATTTTTTCCTCATGCAGCTGGGATCGCCCCTCTCAGCACATTAATATTGTATTAGAGAATGTAGATCACTTTTTCATTCTTAATTGGTACTTAAAAATTTCTCTCTAGTGAAAATACTGATTGATTTGGTGTTCAAATGAACTTGTTCGTTGCAACTGCAAATATCCTGAATACTAAGTAGTTTAAAATAACTTGTCAAAGTAAAAAGATAGATTGACCGTGCATAGGCAAAAAAAAAAAAAAAAAAAAAAAAGTGCTATTAAAATTAAAATTCTAACTTCATAGCTACTAAACAAATAACATTATAAAGAAAATCTGGAATAAGCCTGCCGTAGTCATGTTCCATTTTTGTGCACTGGCTGCTTTGAGGAGTAAAAAAATTATTAAATTGCTAGAGAAAGCGATCAGGCTATTAATGATAATGAAGTTATCCTTCTATTTGCTTTTTCATTTCTGAGTCTTTTCAGTTTTCATATTTGAGGTATTTTCTCTACATCCACAAGACCTACTCTTTCAGGTGTTTTTCAAAATTTAAAAAAAAAAGTAAGAAGGAAAGTGCAGGGAATTCTGTCCTGATCATGTCATCTAACACAATTCCAGAAAACAAAGAAAATAAAGAAAGTTTGGTACGGGCAATGAATGAAGAGTGGGTTGCATAAACCTGCAGAGAAACTGGAAAATCGCACATTTTGTATCAGGTTGGGGTGGAGTTCACTGAGAAACAGCCCCACAGGTACCCTCAAAGGTGAGCTTTAGAAGGAACATTCACAAAAATTATCTTTGGTTGATCTCCCCTGGCTGATAGAGGACTGAGATCTCTGCAGATACTGGGTACAGCAGGTGGGCAGAGATAGACTTCGAGCCATCCAGGAGAGTGTGGGCAGCTCCAGGGCTGCAACCCGGGCTCCTGCCAGGCTCTGACCCCTCTTCTGAGCTCTTCCTCTCGCCTTCCCACAGCCTCGCCGAACCCTTAGCCAAGAAGGCCCAAGGACAAAGGTTCGGCTGCCCAAAGACAGTAGGAGACCACTAACACCTCTTTATGGGCTGGGCCAGGAGCCCAGGGCAGCTCCCAGCACCTGGGAACAGGCTGTGGGGAAAATTGCCTCTGGCCGGCTCCTGCCCCCAGGTGTGTCCCATTACATTCCACAGTGCTATGGACATGGAGTCACGCATCCTCCTCTAAACATTATGCATTAGCATAAAAGACAAAGCTTGTGATTTAATGGAGGTTCTCTGAAGACCCAAGTGAAAAGTTAAAAAGTAAGCTCATTAATACACTACAAGCTTACGGTCCTTTTTGCTTTTGTTCAATGTAATCTAATCCAATTTTTTACATACAGATTTATCAGGTTATTTGCCCAATATAAGAATATATTAGTTTATTTAACAATCCTTGCAGGTTTTTTAAAAAAATGTTGTGTGCCTTATTCAAAGTCTAAATCAGAACCGAACCTGTAACAATCAATGGTTTGCATATTACTGATTTTGCTTTCTCAGTGTGAAGTGCCTTTAAAAAGTCTCTGACTTTCAGGCCACGCCAAGCCTGCAACACCTCCTTTTAAAGTGAGCTTAAAACTGAAGATTCTACCTTTGAGAGCCTAGGTTAAATGTCAGTATTAAATTTTTATCTTCCTTTTGCAGAAATTAATTTATTCTTAATGTGGTTCAGTGTTTTACTTTGTTTTTTCATTCCCTATTCTGGTCAGGAGCATTGTTGATTGTTTCACCAGCAGTGGTCACAACTCAGGAGAAGAGGGTTTGGGCAAGTCAATTAACATTGCTGTAGAGCAGAGCCCAGGAGAGGAATGGACATATGGCCTGAAATGATGTGCAATTTGCTATTTTTTAATTTCTTAGTAAATAGAGTGAGCTAGAGGACATTCTTGGTCACATTAAGATGAAAGACCAACTACAGAGTTTTACTAATCTGGCCTCACTTAAAATTCATAGATGCTTTACATGTCAAGTAACCTAACCTCTTAAAAATGTACAGGAATGAGATTTTTTAAAATGGGATTCTTTTGCTATACCAAATATTTGCTTTCATTATACATTCATTAGACTGTGAGAAGTGCTAGAGGGCAGAATTTGGGTGAAGTGTTTAATGTTTATTAAAAAAATCCTTTGTTAGACACAAAAGTGTCCTAATAGGTCATCAAATTCATATCATTGCACCACTACAGACTGACCCGTGTTTACTTCCTCATATGCATCCAATCAATTTTTATAGCTTCTCTCAAATAGTCAATTAAGAGTTCTATTAATAGTAATGAATCCACAGCTCCAGCAGGCAGGAAGTATCTGGCAGCATTTCCTTGTTGATTTTTTTTTTTTTTTTCCCCACTGTGTAAAAGACAAGTGCCTTTGAAGAGATGTGCACTCACAAACACAGGCTTTATGGGGCACCAGCACAGGCCAGCATCCCACTCTGCAAACCCACAGGCTGCCCTTCTGGCCATCCATGGAAAAGGGTCTCCCACGGCTCCATCTTGCCTTGAGGAGTCAAAAGGAAGCACACCGACATTTACAAATGCCCCCTAAGTGCCGGCTGGAGAAAAGAGGATAAACTGTAGGAGCAGTGAATCAACACCTCTTTGTTATATTTCAGAGACCAATAAAACCAGAACCGAATAAGGGAATGAGTACACACAAAGCCAAACACATGCAGGTTCAGCTCAGAGCAGTCTGAGCACCTTCCACATTTCAACGGGCCAAAGCAAAAAGTTTCCACATTTTTCTGACCAGGTGTACCCCACAGATGAAGTAGAGCACAGAGCAAGCAGGGCCTATCCACAGCAGGTGTACTGTAGGTATAAAGCAATACTGTTGACAGTATAGAATATGTCCTTTCTGCTTTTCCATGGATGTAAACTGCCCTAACTTGGACCTCATTAATTCCATGCAGTGCCTTTTAAAATCCTTAAAGGCAGTATTGTGCTTTTTCTTCACTATGAGGATGGTGAGGCACAGGCACAGGTTGCTCAGAGAAGATATGGATGCTCCATCCCTGGAGGAGCTCAAGGCCAGGTTGGATGGGGCTTTCAGCAACCGGGTTTAGTGAAAGGTGTCCCTAACCATGGCAGGAGGAACTAGATGATTTTTAAGGTTCCTTCCAACATAAACTATCCTATGATTCTTTCAGTGAAGCTTTTTTAATCAGCCAGCCAATCTCACTGTTTACATATGCACCCTCTTCCTCCCAGTTCTACCAAAGACAAAAATAAAAAAAATCCGGGTTTTGACCTTTTTGTCTTTCTTATGCTCTCCTTCTTCTTATGAAATTGCTCCTTCTCAGGAGTTAGCAAGGAAGGCCATTGATCAAAAAGCCACAACAGCAAGATAGGACATGACAGTGGTTCTGGCAGCTGGAATGTAAAATGAATCTGTCTGTCTCTAGCTGGCCAATTCAAAACCAGGTTAACAGTACCTGAAATTCATCACTATCTAATGTCTTTGTGAGATGAGACTGATGTCAGTTTAATTTAATAGGCCAGGCTGAAAAATGCGACAGTTCAATAATTGATTCATGAGTGGATTAGACATCACTGCCTCAGGGGTGGCAACATCCACCAAAGGGTGGGGATGATGGCTGGGGCACTAACAGCATTAGCTGCCTCATTTTAGTCCAGCCTCCAAGCCGGCAGACACCCCAGCCTGTGCCCACCCCACTGCAGAAGTGGGCAGGCAGGGACACACCTTGGAAATAAAAGCATAGCCAACATTTCCCATCAGGAGAGCAAACGGGAAACTGGTGCTGTAGATGTCTGCAGTGTACACCCTACTGGGAATACACCAAGGACTACGAGGTACAGAGCTGTCAGCCAGGTGCTTTCTGCAAGGGCTGAAGTTCACTGAATAAATAAAGGGAGAAAAGGGGGATGAGAGTCCTTTTATCTCTTTCAAAGATGTTCTTGCTGACTTTCCTCATTCCAGACAGGTGCAGTCTCCTTTCTTTATCAGAAACCTGTAATGGCAGCCACCCTTGTGCTGCTGGTTCCGCTTCCTTCTCTTTCACCCCACACTCTCCTGTTCTTTGACAGTGGGTAATAATGTGCCATCTATTCCAAAACACTTCCTAGTCAATGCTAAGAAGCCTCCAACAACTCCCTAATATCGTTTTCAACAGTCACACCCATGGCTGCCCTATCCTTGTATCTTTATAGAAAATTAGCAAACCATCTACTAATGGAAACAGCATTTTTTCTTTTTTAAGAACCGTATTTTATTTGCAGGCTCTGATTTGGAATATAGTAATGTTTGCATAATTGTTTTCTATTTTTCATGGAAATTGTAAGGATAGACATGAAAACCTATGCTGTGCTATTTCACAGTATCAACATGAAAGATAAATTCAGCTTTATCACATATTTTTGTTAAAGCTTAATTCAAATTTTGCCAAAAAATAGCAGTTAATTAAATAAACACAGTGTCATTTATAGTGCTCCTTAATATGTTTAATTTAAACAGAAAAGCAAAGGAATTCCAACAGTTACAAAAATCCTTGCTAAACATAGGAGAGTGGTGCAAGGTAAGTGTTGTAGAGCTCTTGGCAATCTAAGAGTTGCCAAAACAAACTTCCACCTTTGGAAAGCGGATATTTTACATGGAAAATGGGCAGAAGCTTCAGGAACTTACAGCTACTATCTGTTTTTAAAAAGTCATTTCCAAGGTCTCCATTAGAGAATCACAGAATCTTTTATGTTGGGAAAGACCTCCAAGACCACCGAGTTCAACCAGTGACCCAACTCCACCTTGTCAGTCAGACCATGGCACTGAGTGCAATGTCCAGTCATTTCCTGAATACCCCCAGGGATGTGACTCCACCACATCCCTGGGCAGCCCACTCCAATGTCTGACCACGCTTTCCAAGCACCTCTGACCACTGTCAACACAGTTTACATGCAGCTGCCTTGTCCAGAGCACCTTAGAGCATCCTGTTCGGACGTCAAGGATCCTACCTTAACCTATCATTGCTATTGCAATCACAAGAAGTAAAATGACACTTCTAAAATTTATTCTTCAGAGGACACAAGGGTTTCTTATATGAATATAAACCTAATATAAGTGGATCAGAGATGGAGAAAAGAAGTGGGAGAAATTCATGAGCATATTCTGCTTTTTATTAAAGAGGAAAAAAAGTAATCAGACTTGGACAATCCTGAAGCATATAGCCGTAGTGTACTCAAGATAACCGAAGTATAAAAATGATCCATAACCATTATAAAAACCCTATTCTCTTTTAAAATATGCCTAGCCATTATCTCAGTTCTTTCTTCCTGGAAACAAAGCTGGCATTAGACTCAAATATGGATTAAGCTTTAACATCAGACAACGTATCAACAATAGTCATTCATTAACCCCTGCAGCTGTAATGAACCAGAGCAGACCACATATTGATTACTGAACAGAAACTTCTAAATATACAAACCCAGAACATGTGCTGGAAACAGAACAGAAACCACACAATAGGTGTACATGCAAAAAAATTCATTAGCTTGCTCCACAAAGCAGGAGGTGAAGTGTTGCCATTTTAATTTCCATCATACTTTATTATAGACAATTATGACATACCTGTGTGCCCATAAATGAAGAGCTGCTATATCTAGACTTGGATTTACTGCCATAATTGAGCCAGAGCATTTTTAAAGCTACCACAACTGCTACTATGATTTTACTGACCTCAGTGCTTACATTACATCAGTGCCTTAGGCTCAAGCCAGCTCAGGTTGCAACAAGTGGTCTGCAAACCCTTGGAAAACAATTCCTGCTCCCCAGAGCTCACAGCGTTAAGCCTAGCTAGGCAACATCATGAGGTTTAATGTCTTTTAAGTTTCCTTTTAAACTTGCTGAACAATGCCTTGATCCTTCCCTCCCTGCACATTTGGAGCACCTTTTGACAGGAGCATATTAATTTTTTCCTGCTGATCTCATTGTCCAAAGGAAAACAATCTGCTCCCTAAAAAATGCAAGAGCAAACCCAGGGGCTCAGGATTTGGTTTGAGAAGTAAACCCTGAAATTCACCTCATGTGGTGATCCACCCTCTGTTTAAACTGCAGGGGACAGATCCTCACACCTTGTAAATTGTAAGCATTTCACAGGAGTCCTTGGTGTGACTGTGAGATCATCAGGGTTGGGATCTACCTCGAGGCATTTTATCTCAGGTTAAAATATAGACTAAACAGAGCTCAGGTAAAGGCATTTTATACCTATAATGGTAAAGAAAAATATTTGTGCTTGATGATAGTTTGTCAAGAGCAGTAAGAGGTTGGTCTTCCCTCTTACATATCCTCTGGGCAAAGTAACAATCCAGCCATGGTTTGTGGTTACAGAAATCCTCCAGCTTAAATAGTGTTGGGTAGGAAGTGCAGACTAAGAGAGTTTTCAGGGCACTTCTCCCCCTCCTTCACAAGGGCAATTATACCACTTGGCACTGCTCAGGACTAAAAAAATCAAATGCTTCTAGAAACTTCTAAATTTCAACTTCCCTGTGAGGCCAACTCTTTCTCATAACAACAGAGCATTTACTACATTGTACCACACACACTGAGAGGTCTAGTGAGGCGACAAGGACCTTTCTGCTGATGTCACACATTTCCACTTTCTTTCTTGTGAATTTATACACTAAAATAAAATTCAATTCTACTTCTGTTGAAACTGAGTATACAGGAAATACACTTCAGGCAAAAGGAGAGCTAAAAAAGATACCAAAATGAAAAACACTGCAGAAAAGCTTAATAAAATCAGAATTATTTTGCAGAACCAGAGGAATAAAATATGGTCCGTATAATCACAATACAGCCTAAAAGAAATATTTCCTGGTGCCGTGGCCCCATGTTAATGGCCCCATCTTGTGTCCCAGTTATGTTTAAAGCCGACTTTGCACAATAAATAAGAATGGAGGTGGGGAAGAGAAAGGGAAAAAAACCCCATCAGACTCCTCTTAGGAAAATAAGACTTAATTAAAAAGTCTGCCATTGCTTTGCACTTAATTAGGACTAACACAGCTGTTAATAAGCTTCTGATTGATAGTAAACTTGATGTCTGCACAGAAAACTACTTACTTGGTTCAAAGATGCTGATAGTTTCATACAGAAAAAAGATTCTGTTTTGTAATTGTGCACAATGTTAATATTTGAAACATCCTTAAGGGTGATTGTACCTATTAAAATTTCATATGTGAAATGAGAAATAAATGAATTGGTGTTGCATTTTTAAAGGATCAGATTACTGTTGATTAAAGCTTTGTCTACACTTGAAATTTCCCAGTAGAACAGCTCTACTGGTGGTTGTAATAATAGGAGAACAAGCAGAGATAGGCTGCCAGCAACTGCTATTAAAATTACAATGTCATACAGAGTTGATCTTTAATGGGTTATACAAGGCTGTGGTTATAATGGGGCTGTAGCACTTAATACTGCCAACCTAGCTGCAGCTACTGAGGGTGAAATAGGGAAAAAATGGAACAAAAAGCCAGTGTAGATGCAGTTGGGAAGTTAGTGTTTGTCAGAAGAGCTGAGGTACAGATTGGAGAATTTATCCAGAATGCTGCCACAAATTCTCACCCTGCCTGAGAAATCAAATATCAAGCACTAATAAGTGAAGGGGAAGTTGAAGGACTGAGGAAGAGAGCAAAAGATGAGTAAAATAATTTGGACGAAGGGGAAGGATGCATTTGGGGATGGTAAACTTCATAGAAATAGAAGGGAAGGGAAACAGGCCTCTAGAGGAAAAAGAGAAATAAGAAAATCCCATGCAATCTACTTTTAATTTTTCAATAGCGCTCCTCCATGTAACAAATACAGAGAAGAGACTAAAATAAGCTCTGAGGGTTGAAAGGGAAACAGAGAGAAAAGACACATCAAAAGGAGAAACAAGAAAGGGATTTGTGGAAGAAAAAAAGAAATCTTTTGAGAAATGAAAAAAAAATCAACTGAGAAAATGAAGGTATTGAAAAGGAGTGAAAAAGGCATAAAGGGAAAAAAGAGGATAAGGAAGAAAAAGGAAAAATACATGGAGCTTACTGTAAGAGCTCTATTTTGTTTAACAAGAGGTTTAATTCTAGGAGTCACTGACACAATGGAAGTTTCTTCTCCAGCATTTGGGAAGATGATGTTCTACTCTACTGCAGTTCCTACACAAGCTCAACCATTTGGCACCTCCCAGCTGTTCCCATCCCCAAACATCCCATCCTGGCAACATTGCCTTTGAGATACTTCCAGCCTGTATTCGAATTCCTCATTCCCTTCTTTGCCGGACACCACTCATCTCTGGGCAGGGGACAGAGCACAGCCACGGATCTGACGGACTGCTGCCTTCTCTCCCAGAGAGCTCCACTGCTGTTCACCAAAACACACTGACATGTCAGGACAACACTGGGCGTACATGGGACTTACACAGGGTAATGCAGGGCATTCATCTGGTCTGTGACAAAAAGCACGAGGAGTTGTGGGAACAGCTTTTTACTGAGCCAAGACAGAACAGCATACAAAATAAACCAGGAGTGCAGAGGAAAGGAGACGTCACAACAGGTGAGAGCACAGTTAATTGTGTTGGGGAGCCAGTCACAAAAGCTGTGCTCTACCTAAAATATCTCAAAATTGACAGAGATGGGAAATTATTTAACACCTCAGGACAGGAGAATGAACTCATGACAAGTAAATACCTCAATACTCTAAGGGTAAATTACACTAACTGTGTTCTGTTACTGTTGTAAAAATGGCATAACCCTTTGAGCTGAAGCAGTGCATTTTCAAGCTCCCTTGATTTGAAAGAGCAGGGGTGGTACAAAATGTCAGCATGCCTGCTGGGCTTCTGAAAATTTCACCTCTGTTCCAAAAAAGTGCACATGATAACAGAACACCAGCACTGGACAACGCTGTGCCCCAAGTTCACTGCTGTGCAAGTGCAGCGATTGGGTGGGACTGCCACGAGGTGGGCTAATGCTGCAGGCGCTGTGGTAATGGCGAGCCCAGATGTGCGCTCCAAGTGACTGTCTCACTAAACAAAAGAATCAGCAGTGTCACTTGCCAGTGAGGACACAGTTATCCAGGCCACGGTCTGACCTACCATTTTGGTGGCATGAGAATCAGAAAGCAGTTGGGACTTTGTAAAAGGTTTGAATCACATCAAAGCTTATGAGCCCTGTGATGATTAGAGTTCATAAGTGAAGTTGACTTTGGTACTGAGTGGGTGCACAACAAAAAGAGAAAAAAAGGACAACTTTCTGCTTAAAGTGAAAATCTTACTGAATTCTGTCAGAAAAATATAGAAATCTGTGACTTATACTCACTGCATTTTGTAGAACATTCATTTTTTCTCCTCAACAGGCTTGACTTTGATGTGATCTGAAAAACAAAAACCAGATCAATCCCCCCGAAAGGTGCCCGATTAAACATACAGCTGTGTTCTTCAGTGAGAATGAGAGGGATATAGTATACCCTTTCAATATTATATGATGTCAAAAAAGCTCTTTCTTACTTAACTGTAAATAAAGTCTCTCCAAGTGTTCACATATGTATAGAAAAAAATTGGCCCTGTAATAGAAGTACTTCACACAAAAGTAAAATCAAGGCGTTAATGACCATAAGAGGAATTTCAATATTATTTTGGAGATTAGAAGATATTTAAATAGGTGGTGTTTCCTCAAACTGATATCCTCAGCAAAATTTCTTGAATAAGCCATAAATCAGATTGTACATGTATCTAAGGAAATGTTCTCAACCAAAAGCGTGCATAACTTACACCATGTGCCACAATGCCAGTTTACTGGCAAGACCAGTCCTTAGCGAGTGGCTTTTTCTTTAGAACAGTAAATCACGTTGTAATTTACACTTACATATAATAAACCTAAGCCAAATGGTAGCTCATTCTTTGAAAATGAAGATTAATTAACTTGTAAAGGCCATTACTCTAGCACCTGTTTTATTTAGAGTTTAATCAACACACCAGAAATTCAGTAGCAAGAACCACAGCAATTCCACTGTATTTTTAAAATCATCTCATATTTGCCCAATTTAAAATAAGTTCTGCTCAAAGCTAAGCAATTGAAAGCAACCTAAAATAGCAGTAACAAATTCCACAGACTGAAGCACTTGCATTATAATGCCTCAAGCAAATTCATAAGCAATTTCCTAAAATATTCTCTGAGTGTAAAGCATGCAGTTATCAGAAATCCTTATTGCAGATTCTGGTCTCATCACACACGTCTCTTCCGCACCCCCAATGTTTGTAACAAGAGTAAAGAAAGTAAAAGCAAGTAAAACACAGCAAAATTGATTTGTGAAAGAAAAATGCCTACCTGGCATGGTGCCTATTAGTACAGAACAAATAAATTACATACATTTTAGACAATTCCATAATTTGTACTCTGACAAAAATACTATCAGCGGATGTCCTCTTACAGGTTAGGAGTTCACACTGCTCTAAGATTTTCTTCAGTGCTGAAGGAAAGCTAAAGCTTTCTGATTAGAGGGTTCAGGGAAGTAAAGAGACAAAACACTTCAGGATATATTTGTTCATCTTTATATAGTTTGCTCATTTTGGCACAAGTAATAGTTGTTTACTCTCAAGTTGTTCAAAGTCGATGGATGTCCTATGATTTCTGTCTGACTGTGAGTGAGACAGCAGACTTTGGGAGGCTTTCATTTCCCAGTTTCTGGGTGGAAGACACCACGAACATGTCAAATTTTCCCATCTTTTCTTGGAAATACTGATTCTGCTTTGAATTTGATACCAGAGATACTGATCTACCTTCAGGGGAGTGCAATTTGAAAAAAATTAAAGACTGCAACGTTATAAATGCACTAAATGGGTGGAAAGAATACAGATATGAACAAAGTATCATAACAGAGAACAATTACAAAATACTACTTTAATATATCTACAGTAATATATATCATAAAATATGCAAAAATAAGATCATGCAGGAATAAAAGAATCATAACAGATAACTTTTAATTTCTCCTACAGTACACAGAGACAAACTTCTTGACTTTAAATTTTAAATCCAATCTTTGAGACTGAACTTTTTTTTGCTTTAACAAATGTATGCAACCATTTTCTTGATTTTAATCATCACTAACTAGGCTTCTTAATCAAAATGACAGATACTACCTCATCACAATATTCAAACACAATAGAATATGGTATCTTCATGTTATAAAAGCGAGAGATGAGAACTTGTATCTTCATCTCTCACAAAGAATATATTCTTTGGTATCTCTGGTCTGTTTTGTGGTTAAAGTTCAACCAAGACAGGATCAGTGGTCTTCATGGGATAAAGTTTAACTTTTACCACTAGATTTATCTCTTCAGAGCATAAGACAAAGCTAGCAAAACAGCTGAATATTCCTTTGTACTGGTCTTTAATTGATAAGAAGCAGTGATATAAGTAATAATCACAACAGTGATTTATACCTACTGAGAAGGTAAGCCTTTTTCTTCAGTACAATGACAATTTCTTGATTTTCAAAAATGTTATTTTCTAAACACTCTTGCTAACTCAAATAATATTCAGTACTAACAGAGAAAGTAGTCTGATATTTTTAAAGCTTAAAATCGCGCTCCTAAACACACAGTTAGAAACGTAAGTTTCTAAACACCCTGGTCATCTCAAATGAAAATACTGGTTCAAACAAGAGAGGGAAAACAAATATAATTGTACACTTAGAGGAAAGTAGACCAAAGCAGGTCTTTCTGATGCTCAACTCGAACTGGTAGTTACAGTCAGCACTCAGAAAAGCAATCTTGGAGTCATCAGTTTGGTGAGAAGATGACTGAAGAGGGATGCAACTCAGATTTTTCTTAGCAGTGAATGTGAGCGTTTTGCCACGTCCTGTACTTCTAGAAATAAGGGCCATCTGATGAATAGAGTAGGAGATCATTTTAAAGTAGAAAAGACAAAAATATTTATTTACTCATTAAACAGTGCTTTTCTGGATCTTACAGCCATGGGCAGCTGCAGAGGCAGATGGCATCGGCAAATTCAACAAGGAATCAGAGACATTCATTGACAACAGGGCCGTAATGAATGCTAACAGGATTATGTTGGAATGTATCTTCTCTCAACCTTAAGGATAATTCTGAATACTGGGGTACTAAATGGGAGGAAATATCCAGGCTTGGTGCTACATGGGAGAAAATAGCCAGGCTTGCATATTCTCCCTAAACAGCATCATGTCATCACTGTCAGAGAGAGCACTGACATGGATGATCTCACCCCGTAAGGAATTTCTTACCTTCTAGGGTTTTTTTCTATTTTGATATTACTCCCTACTTAAAAGACCTATCACCCTCTCTACTTCCTCAGGGACCATTTCCGAGAAAGGGTATCTTTCAGGGCTTTTGGGAAAGGAATTTTAGCTCTTTCTGTAAAAACAAAATGAAAACCCAAAGAGTTGAAGGATGACCGAGATTTCCCACTACCCCTGCTTCTCCCTGTTTCTGTGTCTATCCATGTTTCTTTAAGTTACTGAGCAAATAAATGTGCCTAGACAACACTTCCATTTTATTGAGCCTAATCCATAATGGGGAGGGCAACAATATCTGGGTACCGATATAAACTGATCAGTCATCTCTCCTCTCAGCTCACACTGAATGATCTGAAATAATTTTGGGTTTTCTACCTTGACTATTCAGTTAAGCTGGCAATTACATATCTGAAAATTTGAAAAGACAACCACGTGCTATATGCAAAGTTTATACACAACTCCGAAAACTAGAGTTGTCTTGTTACTTATTTTTAAGAGATAATATTTGGCATTAATACTATCAATCTCCTGGCACTCTTAGAGCACTTCACTAAAGGCAGGGATATATTTTTCTAATATGAATGAATGATATATAGTTACTAAGTAGTTTAACTAGAGTGTACAGACTAGTAAACTGCAACAGGATATATAACTATTTTTCTGAGGTCACACAGATTCAACAGAGGAAGGGGGTCACAGATGAGACAGTTTCTAAAGCTCTTTCATCCACCTGACTAAACTGGAAATTCTCTTTTCAAACTGTTTGTTTTCTGTTACATGAGGACTGGTATTTAGAAAGCATTTCCTTTGAAATAGAGAGCAAAGTCACTTATGCACCAAATGACCAAGGCATAAGCACTCACAGCCATTAGAAAGGTGGGTTTGGATTGTGCAGAACAACCTCATTTGCTGCACGAGCTGATTTACATCTGCAATTATGACAACTGTGGGCATAACTGATGACACACATTTTAACGACCTCCTTTGCATGAACAATTATGTAGTTAAATGTGCAGCGTGCAGTGAATTGCACCCACAAAATCAGAGGCTGAGATTAGGCCTTTCTAAAAGATCCAGGCCTTGTGGAGTGCCAGATAATTGCATACCCCACAAAAGAGAAGAGAGGGTGTTTATTTCCTCACAGTCTTTAAGAAAATGGGACCATTTAAGTTAATCATCTGTGTTGGCTCATTTGAACACCTGTTGGGTTTAATTCACCAGCACCTGGTGCCAACTGCGGGTAACAGGCCTGGGGGTTACTAATGGACAGATTGTTGTTTCTGTTTCTTTTTTTCCCATTTCACCTTTTTTTTTTCCTACTCAGTTTTCAGTAAGCAAACTTTAGTGGGATTCAAGACAAAAATGCAGAGATAACTAGCTGCTGTGGGAGAATGCAATGAATATATTCTCCATGAACACATGTAACATACAAATTTTGAAGCCTGATGAGCACCCATATTTATTAAACTCAGTGGCATATAATTTTACAACACCAAGGAGAAGGACAGGTTGAACTGATCATTTGCAAGAACTGCTCAATGCATTAGTCTGGAATATTTTAAATAGACGTTTTAGGGGCCAATAATTCAGTTATCAATTCAGGAGGAAAAAATTTAGTTAACACCAAGAGCAGGAAACAGAACTGTTAAATTCTTGATCCATTATTATTGGACGTTCAGAATACAGTAATCAATCCACTAAAAGAATTAAAATGTTGTAGAAGTAAACAGAAGAACCTTCAGATTCGTTATGATAAATGGAAAGAATAAATAGAAGAATGGAAATGTAAATGGAAGACTGAGATGCCTGAAAATAGTAAAATATACTTTGATATTATGGGGAAAGTTGAGAGAGACCGAGAAAAGTCTTGATGCATACAGAGAAGTCTTAGAGTCTAAAAACAAACCCAATGTTAACTATGGAATTTTAAAAATAAAACCAAAATTGACTCTGCTCCAAACTGCCCAGGACTGCCAGGGCATGGAGGTGCAAGTGCACAAAAAGATCCAAATCCAGATAGCTGAGAAAATTTAAGATGGGGAACTGAGAGCTCTAAGCAGATTTCTTCTCAGAATCATTAGGCATCCTTAGGGAGCACAGTACTTCATTGAGTCAAATTTTTCAAGTCCTCACTTACTTTTGGAAATATGCTTAAATAATTTGCAGAACAGATATATACGCATTTTGCTGAACTGGAGTTGTAATTCAGACACAAGAGGATTTGGGCTTTGGGCATTTGGCTTCCTTGTAAAAGTCAGTCTGATAAGAAACAAGAAATCTCACATGCTGTACACATAAATTTTATATTTTAGGGTCTTGCTTTTCCTCTTCAGTCAAGTATACTCATGTACCTGTAAATTTCACCAAAAATCACAGCAATAACACAGAATTCTAAATCAGAGCTCACAATCAATGTGCTCAAAAGTTCTTCTGATAGGAACAAAAAGCAATACAGTAGGAAAAAAAAAAAAAACACTCCACTATCTGAAAGAAAACACCAACTTCCATTAAACTGGACCTAAGAAAATATCAAATTTTCATGGTGAGAAGTGAAGAAAATTATGTTTGTAGAATATTCTTATAGTTAAAATATATCACAGTCCATACAATAGAGAGATAGGAAAAAATGGAATAGAGCATATTTTTTAAACATAGCTTAAAGTAATTGGAAATTAAAGTATCAAAGCAAAGTATATTATCTATAGAGATAATTACTGCAAAATCAGATTTACTCTATTTCACAAATATTATACTTATTGTATAAGTAAAGTACTCTGCAGATTATAGAACAGATATAAACAACTATAATAGTAATACAATCTTTGTGTTTCTTAGAAACTTGAAAATATTCTGCTATCCTGTCATCTATATGTCTCTTACTTTTCAGCAGATGTAAAAAGTGAAATGTGACTGGAAAAGTTTTAGCTGGTACAGAGATCAGAATAATCAAAACTAGTAACAGGACTGCATTAATTAGTATTTCTGGTAAATAATTAATCATCAACCCTTTGCATAGCCCCCGGCCAAAACTATATATGGTCTCAAACTGACAACACATAAACCTCCTGAGGTATCCACTAACTTGAATTGAGCTTGAGGTCATTTGTTTAGCTGTAAGAACACGGTAACTTTTAAATTAAAATTTTTATTGTTAAAGTATTGTTCTGGAATATAAAATTGCTGCACCTATGTTTGAAATGCCAGTTTTAATCATACAGAATGACTTGTGACTTCATAAATTTTTGGTACAGATGGTAGGGATTTCCTGGTGGGAGACCGTGGTGCCAAATGCATTTACTCCTATGCAGAAGCTCATGTGTCACATGGCTCCAAGGGGTTAATTTTTTTACACGCAGAATTCTCTACATGATAATGCACTTTCATGTTCCCCATCTGGCTATTGTAAAATCACAAGGGCTGTGAAGGCACAAGCATGAAGTAGAAACTGCTGTCCTGATTTCCAATGGTACTGAGTATGTGGAACTCCTGCTGAAGTAAGGAGGGAGCCACAGGTGCTCTGTGGTTCTAAAAACCAGGCCGTTATTGGGACAACTTCAGGGGCATTTCTTGAAGAATTTGGCATAGTGTCACTTATCACTTTAAGTCCCCATTTCTTATTTTTATGCTCCTCTAAAAACCTAGAGTCTTTACTAGAAATGGAAAAAAACATTTAACACTGCCATATGTAATAGATGTGAAAAACATAAGCATCATAGGAGAATGCAAATCAAGCGACCAGGGGCTTCAGATGGAATGTGCAGATGGAATGTAGAAGGCAGGGAACAGAAGACTCTCCTTCCTTCACAGTCTGCCTACTAAAGAATTCTTTGCCACAAGTAAATTTTTATAGGAGTGTGTTGGGGGTGTGGTGCTTAGTTGCCATTTGGGGTTAAGCCACGGCAGTCCTTTTTTTGGTGCCCAGTGTGAGGCACGAAGGGTTGAGTCCTAGAAAGCCCTGGCTGATCACCTACAGGACAGGCGGAAGCATGAAGGCAAGATCGCGGTCTGGAGCACTGTCTCATCCAGAAAATTTTCCCTTAAGGAAGCAGCTAAAATTGCTAGGAGTAGATCAGCTGGAGGTACAAAAGGCAACAGAGTATTTCTAGAGCTCATTTCTGATGGTTTCTGACCCAAGGATGTCTGTAGGCCTCAGAGTGCATTCCCTGGCATGAGGAAATTCTCTCATCAGCCCATGATAAACACCTCTCAACATTTAGAAACCATTCAAACTTGATGAAAAAAATCTAAAATACAGTTCTGTATTGAAAGTAATGTTTCAAGTTGTTGCACATTTACTGTGGAAGTGCAAATGGAAGCCAGCTAATACAGAATTGCATTTGTAGGTATTTTGTAGATGAGATAGCCAGACTGCTGCCTACTTCATAAATGAGGAAAAGCCTTGCAAATTAAAATCAGCTGTGCCTGAAATGTTGTGTAGTATGGAGCGAAAGAATGGTTTACTATGAACTGTAGGAAGGTCTTGTTATATGAAATGATGTTCACATGGAAAATAGTCTCAGGCTTCATGAATATACATGGTGAGAAGTCATGAAATCACAAGGATGGCAGTTTTCCATATCTTCATTTTCGTGAAGCAAAGACAGCATGGTACTCATAGTATGGCAGGGCAGAGCTGGATGAAAGTCGCCTCAAAAATTAGGCCATTGTAGAGTTACACATTTGGTTGTGGCTATTCTCCCACACACAAAAATGCAATGAAACCTCGGGAAAAAAGCTTCCTGATCAGATCTACTCAATTAGAAGGAAGGAAGAATGCTGCAGGCTAATCCAGAATGGCTCTTTTGTAAATTAAGGTGTGACACAAAACCAGTGCTCCATCTTAGAGAGCTCTTTATCCTCCCACATACCAGAATACTTCGCAGTTATTCACAGGCATTTCTCTTTCTAAATAGTATAGAAGCCAGCTAGGGAAGAAATTAGGGTTTGCTATCATTCATGGTATCTTTAAGTAGCAGTTATGTCCATTCCCTCTGCTTTAATTTCAACTACAAAATAGCACAAGTGCTCCATCAGACAGCTGAAAATTCGGTATTCTCGCAGTGACAAGATCTGCAGCCCAGCCAGCAAGGTGGGAGCCCACAAGCTCCCTTCCAGCACTACATTTCACTTGCCTTCAGAACAGCCCTGTAGCTCAAAGTTTTGTTATGTTTTTTTTTTTTTATAAAAAAAAAGGAAAAAAAGTTTTAGCATTGAATTAATCAAACCTGACCCAAACACATACTTCCATATTATGTCAAAACCTATGGGAAATCAGGTAAAGTTGGTCTGGGCAAGGACTACAGTGTAAAGCTCCTCTTAGTAAACAGGCTTATCAGAAGCCCATGGGAAACAAGCAAAACATGCTAATGGATTTGGGAGCTCTGGGTCAGACCCCTAACAAGTGTTATGTTGCTTAGACTGCATTTTTTAAAATTTTCCACCCTACTGGGTTCTACTGAGGCAATATTGCAACTTTGCATACCATAAGAGGGAAAATAAAAGCAAAATACATTACATCTCTTCAAAACCCACTGTGATACAGTGGTTAGCAAGTAATTCACTAGCTGTGATTTGGCGAACAGCATCAACTTTCAGAAGTAGTTTCGAATCTTGTTCTTCTAGTAATGAAAACCACAACTTTAAACCTCTCGTTCCTTCTAACAACAAGACACATTTTCAACTGAGTACTTTAATTCAACGGAGACCCTTTTTCTTACAATGCTATGAAATTAGTTCACAATATCATTTATGTCAATTTATTTTTAACATCAATTTTGCTTTTAAGAAAAGGTGTACTACTTAAAAGCTAAGAAAAATATCCCAATTACTATAGTTGTGGAATTCACTGCAATGCAGTCAGCAGTTATTCTATGAGAGCATTGTGTACGTACCAGCCTTGCTAACTGTTTCCCAGACCAAACTTTTAAAGCAGAGGTCTTCCCTTCTTATTAGTTCAAAAGCTTTTCTTCCAAGCTTGTTATAAAAGGTACAAGAAAATTAGGGTCACTGAATGAATACATACTATTTTCCACTGGTGAGGCAAAAACTATGTATTTATGGGATCACTCTGAAATCAAAAAGTTGGCAGGACTGGGAAAGCTTCACAGAACTCTACAAAGCTGACTCAAGTTCTAAAAATGTGTCTCTCATAGCGATTTAAAGAAAAAAGGTTATGAGGTTAAAAGGTCATTTAATCTTGGTCGCTAGGTATCCACAAAGGTAAAAGGTAATTGCTATTATATGGATTTTTTAAGTAGCAGTCAAAGGTTTACCAAGATACAGCTGAAGTATAAACTAGAAAACATTAAACTGAATGCACAGAGTATTTTGCTATTCCCTTACTCACCCATCCAAATTCCTTGGCTAACTGAGAGCCAACCTGCTGCCACTGTGTGCAGGGTTTCTATCACAGAAATACTGTTTACTGCAAACGCTGCCTGCTTATCAATTCTTTTGATTCCATGTCCAAATATTATCTTCCATCGAAGAATTCAGCAATTCTGTACTAACAACCACTACACTGCAGTGATAAGAACCAACATAAATTCTAGGCCAATGTTCTTGGACTAGTGGGTTAGTAACAGTCACAAGAACTGAAACAACAGCCACAAGACAAAACAGACCTCTCTCAGTTTAGGTATTGTAGTCACAATCAGTTTTCTTTCTAAAAAACAGGGTTTGGTTCAAACAAAAGTCATGGACGCAGTATTAGACATACTAGACACTTTTATTCTCTAACTTATTTGTATAAGTCAGATTAGTCTTACATAGTAGGTGCTTGTATCCCTAAACTAAAGTGTACTAATGTTCAGAACTCAGTTCTAGATTCTCACAATCTATGAAATGTGTTCAATCCTCAGTCTAAGGTGCTATTCATCGTTAACAATAAATTAAAGCGACTGTGATTCATAGAAAAGCACAGAAGTCTAGAATATCCTTTTACTGCTCCAAAGGACACATTTTTCAGAACAAAAAATAAAAACAACAGAAAAAAACTGGAAGAAACAAACCATAATTTTAAATTCTTCACTCGTTGTTCTGATATTTAGATATATCTCCTTTCCTTATGTAGTGTGAATGTTGCCTTGTTTGGCCTCATTCTAACTTAGTTATCAGTAGAAATAGGATAATAGAAAAGCAAAGAAATGTCAGTAAAATGTGAAGACCTAGCCATAAGTCTCCATATTAAGAGTACATATGTTCATAAAATATACCTTGGCTACACTCTCATCCTGTGTCTATTTTTTGAGTAAAATATTTGAATAAATGTGGTATCTATATGTTCAGTTTAATGTTTCTTATCATCTGCTTCCTATACACTGATTGAATTCTTAATGATATGGAAACAAATAAAAAAGGAAATATATATTGAACTATAAATACATATATTCCTTAAAAACTGGTTTCAATATCAGGCACTTGCTATTTGGGTTCTGTGTCTATGTACCAACAGAAGTATTAACCAGAAACATCAACTCTAAATGATTATTAGAGAATATACTTTGAAAGTAAGTATTGATCTCTCTTTTACTAATCACATAGAATGGAAAACCATAACATGTGGTCTATGTTTTCAATCAAAACTAACAAAGATAGATTAAATTCCTAATCGATTTTACATCATACTATTCATGCACAACTGAACCACAAAAATTACATAGCAAATACTTTTTAGAAATTAATACGCCTTTTTGTGACCATTTAAAACAAACAAACAAAAAAAAAAAAAAAAAAAGAAGCTAACTTCATCAAATAAATTATGTGCACCAAATAATTTTTTTAGTTCTATTCCCAAAACACAGAAGTGGGTATTGAAAAATGTAATTGTCACATCCTGGTGAAGGATGCCTGTCACTTTATATCAAAGTAAAATACTGTGTTTCATTCACGTGGTTTTAATTTTTAAGGTAAAACCTAAAATTTATATTTTTCCCAAAACTTTTAATCTCAAGCTCTCTTTGACAAAAGTTGCTGTTTTCTTTTATCCTCCAGTTCTCCTTTGCAATCTCTCTCAGGACTTAAATCCACATGGAATTCAATTGAAAGAGCAGAAAAGGTGCAGAATGCATTCATTTCAGGACATGATACTCTAAGTATTGGCTGGTGACAATGCCCATTATTCTGCAATGCACAGATAGGGCTAAATTCTCTCCAGACTAAGGCACTGACAGACAACAGATAACTTCAGCTGAAGAAATCAAGTTAAGCAGGTGAAACGTATCACATGGCACCTCGAAAATCTGTGAAGAAATTTTCTGTGCCTTTAGAAATGAGCAAGAATTACCACATTTTCTTAATGGGTTTCTTATTACTGTAATGCAGGAAGTAATTTATTAGGCATCCCAGGCTTCTTCAGCTGTACAAAGGGTTTTGAAAACTGCTGTGGGGGCCACAGTTTCTGAGCACACCTGGAAGAATGAGCAGGAAATCCAATAGTGCAGATTGCTGAAGAAAAAGCAGCCCCTGACCCTTTCCTATTAGACAGCAGCACATAGGCCACATTCTCGGGGCATGACAGGCAGCAGGACTCTTGCTGCTCTAATCCTTCAATGTGCTGACACATTTCTGTATTTTAATGGATTTTCTTTTTGCTGGTTACTATTGTGGATGCTTCCATTAGTATATGTTAAGGCAGAAATGAAATGGGAAGTGTAGAGTACCCTTAAAGTGCATGGAAAAATCCACCAGGCAGGGTTTGCCACATCACAGAGAGGCAACTCTATGCAGTAACAGAATTCTTGAGTCTCCTCAGGGCTTGTGTCCCCCATCTAGGTAGAGACAGAGCCTGTGGTTGCAATAACAGCCCTGTGGAACCAAGTGGAACATGCCATCTTCATGGCCAAGGGAGCCAGGGCAGCCAGGAATTTAGCAGGGGAGCATCAGCTGGAGGCTGGAAGGGTCAAAGTGGCCATGGTAGCAATAAAGCCTCTAACAGTATCCTTATGCACATTAGAGGAGCACCAGGAGCATAAGCTATTATTCAGGGTGGGAAGAAAAGCAATTTGCAAAAGCAGAATTAAAATCAGAAGATGATCTTACGGCTTTTGTATTACTGTTTTCAAATTAAGCAATAAAAAGGGATGTGAATTGCATTCTATTAATTCATACACAGTGTTTTCATTCTTGGGTAGTCAACACAACAAGAGGTGAATTAATGTTACTTTGTTCTGACACTGCTGTGATTACAAAATGCTAATTTTAAAAATATTTATATTGCTAATTAAGGAAGAAGGTCAGAAGTTCTAAGCTCCAGCTGCAATCAACACAGTTCACTGCTCTGAATTTTACAAGTTCTGAGCTGTGAATTGTGCTGATTGCAGGCACAGCTCTGGATTCTTATTAGCCAGTCAAACCACCCCAGTTCTACCAAACATTTTGTAATATATTCTATTACATTGTACAAATCCTACAACTATGATGCAGACATTAATATCATGAAGTACTACAATAAAACTCATTCTGTATCAGCATAAATAGTGTGCATGGATTTTAGAAGTAAAAAAAAAAAATAAAAATAAAGGCAATAAAGCTATGAGCACTTCATCATGGTGACACGAGAAGAAAAGTCAGGTAATTGTAGAGAAAAGAAACTGAGGAACCAAAATAAAGTGAAAAGAAAAATCAAACTAAGACAATCCAGAAAACAGGAGGTTGTCAAACTGTGTCCACACCTCCTTGTACAAAGTCTTAAGTTACAAAAGAACTCAGCTGAATGCTACAAAATCAAAACAATCACAGAACAGAAAGAATAACAAATGCAATGGTGGTGGTGGTGCTCTAAAACATTGGCATTAAAACATTATCTGGTGGCAACTAAGAGAAGAAAATCACAAAGTGGGGACAAAAATCATGCAATTGCTTTATGAAAGAAAAATGTCCCTGAATACAATGTGACATTTTAGTTGCACCATATGCACAGTAATTTACAAACTTTGCAACAATTTATTTTTAATTACTGGAGTACCTTTTTGTATTTTTTAGCTAGTATGGGCAGGCTAAGATTTTTGTAAGGAAGAATAATATTTTGTAACTAAGATGAATGTTATAAATGATGAAAGACTTCAATATAAATATTAATGTACTCTTACAAATGTAAAGTTTCATTTCTTCCTCTTATACCAGCAAAGTAATAAACTTTCAAGGGACAAAGTTAACTTGTACAGGGAGACCTGGCAGCCCTCAAACATCTCAGTTACAGAGTCACCACAGTCAGAGGTGGAGAGGAAAAGCCTTTTCCCTGATTGCACAGTTTGTTCAATCCATTTCAGGATTTGGCCAATAATCTGTACATCAATTACTTATCCCTCATGTATAGATCCAGACAATAATGAAAAAGAGAGGCCTAAACTCTCATTCTGATTTTATGGTGTTTCACTGCAATATTCTATTATTTCAGGATTACTTACTGGTCCATAAATCAAATACTCAATTTTTAATACTGAACTGTATCTTTTACCTCATTTTGCATAGCAGTTTTTATTGTTTACATACAAGCTATTATAAAAGCTCACTCCTTTGTGAAGATTTAGCACACGGGCTTATTTTTTATTTCAGTGCAAAATTGTAAGTACTTGTATTATAAATGGGTCTGTACATTTTATATTACTTTTACAAGCTACTTACAGCATGTACATAATGACACCTGTGCTCCTAATGTCACACTGTTGGCTGTAGTCACAGGCACTGATAACTTCATGGGCTGCCAACCAAGCAGAAAAAATAGTATTAATAATAGAAAAAAAAAAACTTTTAAATGCTTAAACACAAAGCATGAAGAATGTGCTGATGTGGTATAATTTATTCCCATATGTAAAGAGGAACCAACAGCAGATGTTAAAATGAATAATGTACAGGCCTTAACAATTCATGCTGATGTGTCCTCACTTTTATCATTTAGCTGTTAAGGGGGTGGTGACATTGTGACATTAGCTGTGTGATTAAACTTAGTACTCTTTTTCTCCACAGTAAGTTATTAAAGCAGCATTCATAACACACTGACTTAAAGTATTGCAAGACATCATACAAACTTGGTTTTCTCCCAGACATAAGGGTAGCACATGAGAACACAGGGTTTTTGCAAAACACAAAGCCTCTGTTTGCTTGAACACTTCAGGTGATGAACAAAATCTGTGTCAAAATATTCTAAAATAAAAATTTTCAAACCCACTCACTTCAGTCCTAGATTAAAAATTCACAAATTATAACCTATTCACTACTCACTTCATATTATTTCAGTCACATTCCAGAAAGATGCTGGTTTGGGGCATTCTCAGTGATATTTTATCTACTGCACCATGGGAGATGTGGTTGAGTTCACAGCAAGATCTATGGTTTTTACTTCCAGAATCAATGGAGATGCCATATTTGGCCCCAGTAAGGAACAAAAGATAAAGGCCTTCATAGAATAGAAGGGAAGATTGACAGTGAATATTTTACTTTGTGTTGTTCCACCAAATAAAAAAAGACCGTTCATCTGTGATCTCAGATTTTTTTATGTTTTAAGTGGGCACCAAGATTCAAATATCTAATTATTATGGCAAGGATCTTGAAATGGTTAAGTTAATCCTTTGATAATACCACAGGTGGTAACATTAGACTTTAAGGAGATTCTGACCATTAATATTGTTAAATACAGACCTAACCTACTGTAGAAACTCATTTTTAATCATTCTTTTGGATAACATTTTAAACCAACAGTAATTCACACTATAACATCCTGGGGAAACTTACAAAATTATATACATTTATATCCTTAGATATATATATATCCTACACAAAACAAAATGACTGCATTAAGAAGCTAATATTACTTTTACAATTTTTCTTTATTACTAAACCAGTCCGATTAAATTTTGAATTTCCATGAGTCTTACACAGAACAAGGGAGCATACAAAAAATGGAAATAAGACCAAAAGGAAAACAAGCATAGAGGGGCAAAATCCAAAAGGGAAAATGAGGAGCAGCTAACACGTGATGTAACTCTAAACAATATCGTCTGTGAGAATATGAGGAGTAGGAAGACAGTGATAAAAACATTGGTGTTGTATTTAAACAAGAAGGCAATTGATAGATGGTGCTTAGAAGGCAAATGTATTTAATGTCTTCTTGCATCAATCTTAACCAAAATGTTAAGTGCAAGCAGTGGATAGTCCAATCAATATCAATGACAAAGGGGCAAGACCTCAGTCTTTTACAGAGAAGAGAAAGGTTAGCAAGTACTTGAGTTGGAAATCTTAAAATCAGCCGTGACCAATAAAATTCATTCTGGAGTACTTTAAAAGTGACAAGACTTTTCAGAGCTATTAGCTCTTCAAGAACCATTAGTGGAAAGCAGATAAAATACTCGAAAACTGAAAAAGGCAATCATGGTATCTGTCTGTAAGAGAGTAGAAAGGCTGGCATCAAAGAATTACAGAAGTATCCCTTTAATTTTACTTCCCTGGAAAATACTGGAATTAATAGTCACCTCTAAGAAAACAGGTAAAATAACAGATCGCTGACAATAGGAAGGTGCCTACCTGTTTTTCATATCTGTGATGGATAGGGAGAGAAATTACAGTCTGAAAATGTGATCCAAGGTTCCACCCTTTTCCTTAGCCCCACGTGAAGGCTCCCATCTCCTCCCTTAGGTCAGCTGGAGCAATTATGTGGCTGCAGGTGAGTTAACTGAAAATTTATAACGAAAAAAGTGATTAGATCACAGCCTGCAGGTATAAGTTTAAACTGATTGTCAAGCTGAAGGTTCAGGGCAGATAGCAGCAAAAATTTCTAGGAAGATAATGAAGCATCAGAATTGAGTGCCTGGGAAGATTATGGAGTCTCCATTACTGGAGGTCTTTAAATATACTTTACACAAAAATTCATCAGAAATTACCTCAGTATAGCTGCATTTTCCTTTGAACAGAGAAATAAATCAAACAACTCAAGGCCCCTCGCAGCAATGAGACTCTGTGTTTCTGTCATGATTAGTAAATTGGAAAGTAATTTTATCCTGTACAACCCCTTCACTTCAAGAGTATTTAATACTACTAGTATTTGATAAATCAGAATGTTGGAAGGACTAATTATCTTCCTCCAAAAAGGATTTCTTTCTTGCTTCCATTTTTTATGAGCAAGCTGGGAAATTTGCTGGTATAAACTATTGAGGAAAAGTCTTCTTAGAACTAAAGAAATGAATGCTATGTCGGATAATGGAGAGAAGTATATTATAGCATGCAGTATAAACCAGAAAGGGTTACAAATCTTTATATTATGGAATGCAAAGTTTTCATTGTCTAAATAGACAAGGGAAAAGCCCTGAAAAGCATGTCCTTTGGGCAGACTATGTCTTAATTACCTGCTTTTGTGGTAGAGGGGTTTTTTCAACTTCCCTTTCAGCACAACTCTTAATCAGTCTCATACATCAGGGAACGCACATTTTTTGGATGGAAATTGTCCAAAAAAAATAGTTTAGTATTTATTCATATTGTTTAACTATAGATTCCTATATTTTTCCGCAGCACATTAGAAATCACAGATTAGCTCTGTTTAACCAGAGAGAGGTCATCACCAGAGTGACACAGAGTTAAAAGAAGTCTTACCAAAAAGGCACTACTCATCACTTGTCCACGAAGAGGACACTTCAAAGAGTGTAAAAAATGCTATTTTTTTAAAGCAAGCATCCTGTATGTAAAACCTTATTCAAGTGTAATACTTATGTGGAGAAGTCAAATTCTTTGGTATACTTTTATATTTCATACTATTCATATCAAAGTCTGTGAGACAATGCATACATCTGAAGCTATCAGTATCTGCGAGTTCAGGAAGGAATGTCCTGATACTGAGAGGCAGCTTGAAACACAAGGTTTATCTACACTTATTTTAAAAATTTCATCTCAGCCCCATGCCAGTGTGCTCCTGTGCCATGTGCTAGTGTGCCATGTGAAAGAATCTCTGTTCTTTCACCAGCTGAAGCAGCTAATGTTGTGTTCAGCTGGGTATTTTATCTCACACTGTGTGATGGACCTCTCCTTTCCTGTTAGGAAATTTTCCTTACAAAAAATTTCCGTTTTAATTGCTGCTGGCCATACCAGCTTTGAGGTTTGGTTCTGCGTTTTCTATTCCTTCCATTAAAGTCATTCAGGGGTTATTCTCCTCTAAAATGAGAGGAACAAGCAAAGTGAGGAATGACCTGACCTCATTCATGGGATGGAAGCTAGGAAAAATGCTTGCACCTTGCAGGAGAGATGACAAGAGTGCCAATTGCCGTTCCCAGTGTTCCTTCCAAAACCAGGCCATGAAACAGGAACAGCTGTCCGTGGTGGTTTCTACAGCTGGAAATGCTGAGCTGACTAAAAGGATGGAAAACCTGTTCAAAAGACAGAAGAGGTCTTACCTACCTCTAGCATTTGCAGGAAGGAAGGCACAAAGTGCTCCAAACTGAAGGATTCAGAGAAATCCAAAATGATGTTTCTTAATATGAGCATGGCACTATGTAAAAATACACAGGTCTAAGAAACAGAAAACAGAGTTATGCAGTCTGGATTTAGCCCATCATATATTACTGAGTTGTCCACTTCAGTGTCTAAAATGCTTCTCGGCCTGGAGTCTTCTACCCCAGACAGTAAATTCATTATCCAACAATACAGTTCTACAAGATGATGCCTACATTTTAACAAAAATAGCAAATTAGTGGTGCATAATTAACACATGATTTATAAAGCATCAAAGACTATTTTCTTCAATACAAAAGAAGATGTAAGCATATGGAACATTGTGTTTCGGTAGTAAATATTTATTAATCTCAAAAGAATCCTATCATATACTTGTATTTCAATAAAAGTACAGTCTAAATTGGCTTTTTCTAAATTATGAACAGATTTACTTTAATTTGAAAACATTCTTAATTTAAATATTAATTACATCTCACAGCATCTGCTGGCTTCCTGCAACTAATGGCTTGGGACTATGCAAATGTAGATCTGGATGAACAAGGTATGGTTACTTCAAGGAATTTTTTTAATTGACCAAGAAATGCACTCACCAGGTGTCAGGTCTCCCAGTCAGGTCTCCCACGTCAGGTCTCCCAGTAATACCTGGATATTAAAAACAGTTCTTGAAGCAGAACTGCTACAATTGTCATCTTACTGTTATGTTTAATTTCACTTCATTTATTGCATTGATGCCACTGCTTTTAACTAAAATGTTTTCCAGTTTTAGATCTCTGTGAACAATACCTGCCAAGAGAGAGTAAGAAATAGAATGTTACCAGCTGCAGTGAATATGTTCTGACACATGTTCTGAAACATTTTAAAGTCTTTTCGTTAATTCCTACGAGCACTTCCTGTGAATTTTACTCTAAACTAGTGGCAGCCTAACAAAAACCATCTTCCCCACTTCTTCTAGGGAGTCATATAAGAATATCACATTTTGAAATCTCATTCCTCACTACAATCCTGTAATAAGGGAAAATTTTCATACTGGTTCAGTGATCAGATCATCTGACATCATCTAACAGAAAAAAGAGTGTATATTGTATATTTACCGAATTTGCACATATTTTCATACCTGAAATTCATTGTTATATGCCAAACAAGTCGAGGCACAGAAGAAACAAGGCTTTATAAAAGGCACCATACTGTCAGAAAAAGAGGAAAATGAAGGGTTCCGAGAAGCAGTATGTTGTAACAGAGGTTCATAATTTCTTTGCAAAAAAACTCAAGAATTCTTAGTCCTGCGTCATCTACAAAATCTAAATTTTTGGCTGGATAGGTTAATTCTGTTGCAGACTGGGCAGAATTGCAACGCTTCTGTATTCGGTGGATAAAAATGCTGATATTTACAGAACCCTAAATGCAACACACGCTGTTACGAAGTATCAGGAACAATCCACTTCTACTTTTTTACCTCCTGTAACGCACTAGAATATAACAACTGGACTAAGTTAAAGTTATAACGCAAAGCAGTTGCAAACTAGGAAATAATAATGCAGGTATTGTCATAGGTGGTATAGAAAGAGAAATAAAAGAAAATGGCAGCAGGTATTGCATCTGTAAGAAAAATAAAGTTCTAAAAAGGCATTCATGTAGTGCATTTTACTTTTTCTTTACTGGACTATTTTTATCCTCTGAAATAAATAATAGATAAAATATCAATCAGTAACTGTTGTCAAATGTATGAACACTCGAAATCAATGAATATATGGGAGAGACAGAGGACTGTAATTACAGTTTTTGTGAAGACACACTATTGCTGGAGCAAGGCTTTGAATGATGTGTCCTGTCTCATTTTCTGTAAAATGTCCTTTACCACAAAGCATTTTTTTAAGTTCTCCATCCTCACACAACTCCATTACAAGATATGTCTGCTAATATTAATAAAAGGAGAATGTAATGATTTTGTTCTCTCTGACTGTAGTTTCCTCTACTGTAATAGCAATATGTAATTACTAGCAATGCTCCAGCTGCAGTGATGACCTAGAACCCCAGTGCACTTAGTATTTTATGAACAGAAGGCAAAGGACAATTGACCAGCCACAAATACTGTCTGTATTGTGTCTGCTACAACAAACCCTCAAGCTGTCAAAACATATGTATTTCAAAAATGTACAAAAATACTGTGATTTCAAAACAAATACTAAGTATGGATTCAGCTTGAAGCCTCTTTCATTTAATGCATTATCAATGGCTTTTAGAAAGCCGAAGTACCAACCCTTGACAAAAAGTAAAATACAGCTTTTTAGCAACTAGGAATTAAAACTACAATACTTCACTCAAATGAGATTTCCAACCAATTCAATACCCCAAGAAAAGAATCCTACATAAGCAGCTAACAGCAAATATTGTTTTACATATCCTACTGCAGTATTTTTAATACGTGCTGCCATTATAAAGTCCTGAGATCTTATCTGTCAGCTCAGCCACAAAACTTTAAGCAAAAATTTGCACCATGGTATTCATACTGCTTTGTGAGTGGAACACTTTTTGTTCCTTATTTTTACCTTACTTTATTGATAAAAATGTAAATAAATGCTTTAAAAAACACCTGTTCAATTGCATATATTCTTTGAAAGGATCTGGTTACTTGGTAATCTAATATGTAAATATCTTTTCGATTATTCTTTCATGAAAGAATAAGAGCCCTCAATTACACGGTTAGACAGAGGAGTCTGAGTGTTTTCAAAATTTATGCTGCTTCAGGTTTCTGCCACAGGGGCAATGACTGAGACACAAAGAAATACCTGAAAACTGAGAATAAACATCTCCATAACTGGAAAAACAGATTCTGAGTCTAATATGACATCTTGGTGCTCAAACAGATATTGGAAATGGACAATCATCAGATAATAAGAAAGCTAGGAATAATTTAGAGAAAAATCACACATCTACATGATATTTACTCTTTTCCTGAAGTTTTTTTAATGGTTCATTTTTTGCCAGTAGTCTTGTGTTTGACTTCAGTTAGCATCCCAAAGCTGCCACCTTCTAGTTTCCTTCCAAAAGGAAGAATTCCATAAAAAAAACAGATAATCATGAAAAATACTGCAACTTTTAAAAAGTTGTAATATATTGATCATCCATTAATATAAACTAATCTGAACTTCACAATCATATGCTTAAAAAATGTTTTTACTCTCAGAGAAACAATCTGATTTTTCCAACAAAAATATTTACAGATTTTTCCACTGAGTATGTTTCAGTCTTCATGCACGTTTACTGTAAGGCTTAAGATCAGCAACTTGCAGAGTTTGGTACAAGTTTTCTGCTTACTTTGAAAAGTACCATGAGTACCACCTGCCATTGGAATTCCTCTCTTTGTTTTCCATCAAATTCCCACATGGTTTCTGGAAAATTCTCCTTCTGCTTTCTAGGAGTGCCCATGCACACCCCAAGTCAGAGGAATTTACCTCATTCTTTCCAAGAGTGCATTCCACTGCTTTCAAGGAACATCCTCAGCTTCCTGGGAAATTTTCCACATGCCCATAGCTTTGCACAAGATTTCTGGGAATTCTCCCTTTGCTTTATAACACTTGCTTGTGTGCTTTTGGGGAATCCATAGCCAACTTATCAGGAATTCCAAGTATGCTGTTTAAAGTATTCTCTTTGGCTGCTCTCCTCCTTCTTCTACCTTCCACTTTCTAGGCCTTACCACTGTTTTACAGGAAATTTTCTCATTTCTCTGCAGGTATTTTGCCCCATGTGCTTTTTAGAAAACCTCCCTCTGCTTTGTAGAAATTCTGTCCCTACTTTCAGGAATTTAGTAAGTACTTCCTAGGAAATTTCCCAGTGCCCTCCCAGTTTCCCAGCTGCTTTACATGCATTTTCCTACTGATTTCCAGGAATTCTGCAGGTGCTTGCTTAGAAACTAAACAAAGAGAGGGAGTAGTCACTGTGTAAAGGTTACTGGTAAATAAAAGAAAAAGAAAACAAAAAGAAGCAAAACCATCTTCCATGATGCCTATGGCTTGGGAATTGCAGAACCTGTCTGTAACTGCGAATGTACATATTAAAAACTGTTCTTATTAAAGTGGCAGCTCCTGAATATAATACTGAAAATAACCCCACAACATCTCAACCCAATTTCTTTGACAAGAGTGTCATTTAATCAAACTTTCTAATGCATTTTCATAAAACTCTTAGGAGATCTAAAAGTGGAGGTGGTTTAGATGCCAATAACACATCCAGAGAGCTATGACATCTTCAGTTGCTAGGGGAGACTATCCAATATAATTTGACACTGCTTTTGCAGTACTGACCAACATCTATGGCTACACATCTTCATTTTCCTTGTGAAGCTTTGTGTGTCCTCCTCTTAACCATACTTTTCCCATAGTTCACAAAGGCAAATAATTGGTTGCATATTCAGATATTTCTAATTTAAGGTGATAGCTACTTCATACCCATGTATATGAATATAAAGAAAAAAACGTGTCGAAGTGCTCGTGGAAAGGGGTGCCATTTATGTTGCATTCCAAGATGATACATTTGATTCTGAAATTTCAGTTTCAGTGCTTTTTTCAGTTTTCTTTTCAGATGTACCTGTAACAAACTCCTCCAACAAAAGCTTTTAAAGTTTTCAACTGAACAATTTTAAAGCCTTCAGTATTAAAGAACAGATTATGATACAGGATAAATATGTCTCTACCAATGTTAACTACTGCAGGAATGATAAGAAAAGAGACTGTACATCAATGAGAGTGAAGCACAGAGAAATTAAAGACAATCAACTTCAAATCCATCTTCAGTCTCAGTTTTTTCCACCTATTATCTTCAGTGTGGTATTACCATTTACACATTTTCTACATCTAAAGGGTACCGTAATTGGAAGACATCAGGATACAAGTGGGTGGTAGGAAAACCAGAGATTTGTTCACTGCAGGAAAATTCTGACTCCTGAGACAAAAGCTTTACTTTCAAACTATGAAAACTTTAAAGCCTATAAACATAATATAACACATGTTAGGCTATTTTTAGGATTCAGAAGTCCTTTGGAGCATGTATTTCTTCCTCAGTTTAGACAGTGGTAAGAAAATATATCTACTGGAGACATTCATGCAGACAAACCTTCTGCATGAATTGGCTCAATCTTAAGGCATGATATTACAGATGAATATCACTAGAAACTATGACATTTCAAAATATTATGCAATGTGTCTCATTTATTACATTATCCTGAGGTTAAAAAATACTGTTAAATATCCTCAAAAATTAACCCTTTTAAAAAGTTCACTATTTCAAATTAATTTGTTCAAGTTATCTTCTGACGAATGGATCCTTTTGGGCAGTGAAATTTAGTGCTGTGGAATTCCTGGCACGTTTGGTGGGTGGAACTACCACCCTGTGTTTCCAGGAATTTCTTGGAAACCAGCACTTTCTGTAGACATTGAAAGTAATGTTAAGTTGTCATTTAGAGGCAAGAGTTGAAAAATATTCTCTGTGGAAGAGATTTTACACTTCCTTAATATTTTTTTTAATTCACTGGGAAATACAATCTTTGCTTGACTTAAGAGAAAGGAGCACTACTAACGATAAAGTAGGAAGAAACACCCAGTCTTGAAAACACACCACAAAAATACGTAACAAAGAAAGACAGGCCAAATTCCAGTTTCCTTACCTCTTCTATCCATGCTGGATCCTCGTGCCACATACCTCCAAATCACGTGCGATCTTTGCGGCAACAGGGGCAAAAAAACCACAGCATTGCTTGGTTCAAATGAAGCTGAGCATGTGATTCATTTTATGGTGTTCCCTTCACTGCATTCAGACATCTGTTCAATTTTATATAGTCTGTGCCCAAATTAAATTAAAACACTGAGACTGGCAGGAATGTGTCCACTGCTCAAAGAAGTGGAATAAAACCTGAGAGATGAGGGGGCGGGTGGAACACAAAAGCCTTGTGTTCTAACTGCAGCTGTCTGCCACACTGACAAGGGACTGGATTGGCATAACACAGCATGCTGGTTTGGACAGCAGGGCTGCAAAAACAAAAAAACACATAGTCAAAAATGATACTTCAGCTCTTTTAGCTACAGAATCTCTGGTTGCATTCAGAGATGGAAAAAGCAAGCATTTTTTTCCACCAGATGCTACAAAACTATAATAGAATTTTCCTTCAAAGCAAATGGTATACAACACATTTTTAGAGGATTTCAAAATACTTCAATAAACCTGGGAAGCCATTGATCTGGAGCATCCAATAAAAATGAACTTTTGCTTCTAACTGGTATCATGTGAGGGCATCCTTCAGCAGTGCTGCCAAAACAGGGATAACAAAAGCAAGGATTCTTGGATACTCTTGCAATTCCCATGGAGAGCTGATTTGCATGTGATTCCTCAAAGCCCACTTTTCTCAAAGAGGAAGCTGCACAAACAGATTCAGAGGGAGTTCAAATGCATCAAGGAAGGAAAGTTTAGCTAAACATTTCCAGGTAAGACAGCCAGAGCTCAGTTCCTCCACAGCAGATAACAAAGAAGCAGCACCTGGAATTGTCAAAGATTAACAAGCCTTTAACTCTTGGAATACCATCAGCGTGCCCAGCTTTATAAAACAGACTCATTCTAGCATTGCAAATGGCTGCTGCAAGTGAGGCACTGAAAACTGCTTCCAGCTGGCTCAGCTCCTGCAGGACAGGGCTCAGAGCACCCTAATTTGGGGTCATCCCTCAGCAAGCGCCCATCCCCATGCTGAGGCAGCTGAGCAGGGAGAAAAGCAAAACCCCTCACCTCAGGCAACAGCTGGCTTCAGTCTCTGGAGACCACGGTGTGGCATTTTGGACACAGGGAGACATCAGAGAGCTAAAAGAAGGATACAGGTTGCAAAGAAATGGAAAACATTGGCTTAAGCCGAGAGCGTATGGCCTGCACTCCCGCAGAAAACAAGGAGTGGATTTTCAGCTGGCATTCTGCAAAATCTTCTCTGCTCCATTACCTCTGATGCACCTCAGAGATAATCTCAGATGTCATCTGAACATCCTGAAGCCCTTTGGTTCCGTCCTAGCCCCTCATTTCCCAGATCTAGGACTTTTCTATTTGAATGACAGATGACTTATTAGAAAACAATAGTACAAAATACTTACATGGAGACAAAAACTACTTAAGACAATGTTCTTTTCTGATAGAGTGCTTTTATCATGAGATAACTTCTAATCTCACTCAATAGCCAACGTTTTGCAATTTAGATGAAATGTGATTAATTCTCTATTTCCATATTTAAGTCTCTGACAATATTAATACTTTTAGCTCTACTATCTGAGAAATTTGTAACTGTAATATGATAAAGCTATTACAATTCTTGATTCTCTGAAATGTAACGGGAAAAAAATGTGATAACTAACACAAAAAAGAGATAAGCTTAATGATATGTAGAAATCTTTTTGTTCTCTTGAAGATGTTCTGAAAATACTAAAAAAGAGCTAAAATCCTAAAATTATTTTACATTTTGCTTCTGAACAAAACCTTTGTATTAAAAAATTCTGACCCGAGTAAGGTCTTCTGTTGATAAATCAATACACTGAAGGATATGGGGTTTTCTCTTTAACATTATCAATATGACAATTCAAGAAAAAGGAGGGATTACTTTTTCAGAAAACTGTTGTGAACCCTGTGTCTAGGCACAAGAAAATACACTAGCTCTAAATAAATCAATCAACAAAGCAATAAAAATGGAGGGGCCTACAGCTGGTTTAAATCAGATTACTGCCAGCATTAAAAAATATTAAAAAGAAAAAAAAATCCAAATCATACATTCACTTTTGATTAAGATTTCCTGTTCTTGATGCCTTAATCACTTCTTGAGAGTCATGTGGTCTTTCTCAGACCCCTGTGGGTGTCTGAACCATAGGGCAAGACACCAGGCTAAGCCTATCCCATCTTTGTGCACCTAACAGATTATTTTGCAGTATTTTGTTATCTCTGAAACTAGAAACTCTAGTTTAGAAACTAGAAACTCTTAGAAACTCTAACAACATATTTAATTAACCAATTAAAAAATGAACAAATAGTGTGACAGACTGCCCCATGGATAGATAAAATTCTCAAACACCCCAGCAGTGAATTATCTGCCTTAACCATTTGAGGTAACTGTGATAAACACACATTTTATACAATGAAAAGTTGTACAGGAGGAGCAGATGAATACCTGTCTCTTTTTAATATCATGTGGTACAAACAGTGAAATAGAGGAGGAATTGTTATGTGACAGCTTTGGCGCCTAGAGGCATTTCCTCATCACATTTGCAGTTTGCTTTCTTTTCCTTTGTGAGTTGACAATGTGACAGAATAGCAATTTGAAGTTATTCTTCTTTCCCAACCCACAGGTATTTTTAGGTGCTTTTGACCAAAGCTAAAATGGTGAGGGATCCAAGGGGAATGTGAGCCCACATCAATATACTTAGTTGTTGCTGGTCGAGGTGGACATGCCAAGGGGCACGGTATCCATCACGGATAAAAAATGGCCACACTGGGAACTCCCACTTGGAACTTTCTGGCACTGAAAGGTAGGAGTTACGTGGCCAATACATTAGAAGCTAATATCCCAGCTCTTCTTTTATTTCAATTCTTCCATGATTTTTAGCATCTGCAATACCTGAATTTGATTAAAAAACCAAAGCAAACCAGAATGCTGAGGTGCAACACTTACTGATTGCTCACATTTACTTTTGGCATATCTGCTTCTAAACTGAGCAAGAAATTAAATCTTCTCTAAGCTCCCTTGGGAGCTGAGAAGTTGCATCACACTCCTGCTACAGATTTTCTTATCTGTTAAATTAAGATAATGTCACATCACAATTAATATTCTAAAATATTATTACATGGCAAATAATTTGTGCAGGAAGACAAGAACTGCAAGAACTATGAATGCATATTGAGGCTTCCTCCTACAATTTTACTTCTAAAAGAGCAGCACCTAGAACAGAAAAAAGCAGGGCCAGGACCTTGTTGCAGATGGCAATGTGTGGTACAAAAACGAGATTCCAGTCCTTGCCTACACAGAGCTTACTACAAACTGCTCTACTAAAGCAGTGAATAACTTTCCATGTCACGCAGGTTTTCCCGAAATCTGACAGTGCACCATGCTTTAGAAAGCAAGGCTAGAACTAATCCCATGCTCCTGCAAAAAGCAAAGGCTCAATACAAAAGGCCTCAGATACAAACCATATAAAGAGTTGATCCTACTAGTTAACAAATTAATACATAACAATTTGTAAGTAGTATGTTTTTACCCTCAGTTTAAATGAAAAGAATGTAATTCCCAGAAAATGAAAGGTGAATTCCAAGGAACCCTGTGAGAAATTCTTAGAAAGAAAAAGGGTTATTCCCTCAAAAAACCTGTGGAAAATTTCTACAAAATACACATAGAATGTCTTAGAAAGCAGAGGGCAAATAACGAATTTACAGGAAAATATATCTGGGTAACACAGAGAAAAATTCTAGAAGGTAGAGAGGAATTGCTTGAAAGCACAAGGAAAATTTTCTAGAACACACAAGGTAAATCCCTACAAAGTACAGGGCAAAAATCTATGGAGGATACCAGCCTAGAGGGGAGATTTCTCAGAAAGCACAAAGAAAATTCCCAAAACATGGGAGGTTCAATTCCTAGGAAGCAGGCATGGAGAATTACTGAAAACCAGAGATAAATTCCTGGAAATCAAAAAGGAAATTTCCAGAAGGCACATAAACAATTCCTGTAAACTGAGGGTACATTACTATGATGCAGCACAAGGAAAAAAAAAAACAAAAAAAAAAAAAAAAAAAAAAAAACCCAAACCAAACCAAACCAAAAAAAAAAAAAAAAAAAAAAACCCACCAAAAAACCAACCAAAAAAAAAAAAAAAAAGGCGAAATAATCCTGGGAAGTGATGAGGAAATACAAGTAGAGAGGTAGAGAGCAGAAGCCAGCATTTCCTAGAAAGCACAGTGCAAATGCCTGGAAAGCTGAGAGGTGAATTCCTAGAAAGCAGGCTAGGAATTCCTAGAAAGCACATGAACACTTTCCTAGAGATTCCCAGAGCCAAGTGTGCTCTGTGCAGTGCTACAGCCCAGCTTTAGCAGCTGTATCAGAGTCGGCCTGAACAGAAAGCAGGAGCACTGGAATACTGGATCATCCCTGCCCTCAGTGACAAAACCTGAACAATATCTTGGCAGCTCAAGCCAAGAGAAAGCCATTGCTCAGGTCAGACACTTCTGGGGACCTTCTCTTCTAAACCAACATATTTGCTTTCTTCTGTGGCCACTGAGACTTAGAATCACAAAGGAAAGGAGGCAAAAGACAGGGGTGACCTTCCCTGCTGTGCTGCAGGTCCTCCACGTCTGGACACAGCTAAAATCCTGCTTTGATACGTGCCCCCAACTGCCCGCCTTGTACCAGGACAAAAACAGCTCCAAAACCTTTTTCATGCTCCTCCTTTCTTTTCCTCTTGATTTTCTTCCACATTTCCGTGTTATCCCTAAATTACAGTGAGGATGTATTAAAGATACAGTGGACCAGTTTATTATCCGAGATTACAGACACTGGTTACTACTTAATCACCAGTTATGAGTAGCAGTCAGTAGTTATTAACACAGATATCTCTAACACCTTCATCAATCAGCACCTTTTATTTGGAATTTTAAAAGACTGAAGTGGGAGGTTTTGAGAACCACAAGCAACAAAGGGACACAGGATTCCCATTAATTTTCTTTGGTCAGTAGAATAAAGGAGGAAAAAAGCACATGAGCACATAACTAGTCTTATTATATTGTAAGAAAAAACTGAAGGGTCTGCTGTGGAGAGTTTGGCTTGCCAGCCTGAGAAGCCTCCAGAGTTAAGAAAACGTCTTCGCTAAATAGGAAACCTTCACGTCTGTGCCACTGAAGACATCTGTGCTATAAAATCTGCTGTGAACAAGCTACAATTTCTGTTCTGTACAATCCTGACGTCTTAGTCCCTGTTATAAAGACAGATCTCCCATTGACAGCATCAGAGGGGGAAAAATGACTGCGGGATTAGATCCTACATTTCGCTAGTTTTTATTTATGGCCACTTACCAATACCAACCGCTTACCACTTCTAGAACATGTCAAATTACTCCATCCAACCACAGGCACTCAAATATATTCATATCAGCTTCAAACTGACTATAAAGTCAGTGTGAAAGTTCATGAATAAAGAGAAAATCTAGTGACAAGACACAGGAATCTTAAAGCAACTCAAACTGAGTGTAAGACGAGGAAAAGTCAACCAGTGCGTGCACTCAGCACAACAACCTTGAGTCATCAGTACGAGCACACAGACAGGTACACGGCAATTTTAACAACTGGTCAGCAACAAACACTCTTTGAGTTAAGAAATCTGTCACAAAGAGATGGGAAAAGGCATCCGTACCTTTTTTTTTTTTGGTGACTTCTGAAAATCCTATAGCAGAACCATAGGTGTGATTAAATAAATGCGGATTTCAGTTACACCGAGATTTTTATGGTAATTCCAGTTAAGTCAGTGTAATCACGCTACATTTACACCCAGGTCAGTGGGATCAGAATCAAACCCTAAGTGACTAAAATCAACAGAGCACAGTATCTCTGCTGATACCACTGCCCAAAAAATCGCAATAAGCCTCAGGCATGCTATTATCAGATTACACGATTTCACTGTCAGGTTAAGAAATCTGAAAAGAAACTACAAACTGTGGAGGATTTAATTTTCACAGGCAAAGGATCTCTTCTTTCAATTAAAAGGACAAGATCATGTTGTTTCTTCAAAGATAAAACTTAGTTTTGTTCTTCTCTTGTAAAACGATAGATAGAAACATTCTTACCCAGTATTTTATGAGATAAAACATTTTTATCTGTGACTGGAATGTGAAGAACAGGAACATTTGATTTCATTTAAGAATGCCACAGAGCGTTTGCCATGCATAACCACCAGAGATTACAAGCTTAAATTACAATTGACATAACACTGTGCATTCTGCAAATGGCAGAAACAGTGGCCACAAGTTTATTTAGTTTTTAGTGACAGCAAGATATAAAAATAGATACATCCTTCCAACATCAGACTGACGATTGTTGTCTCAATAAAGACTAATGGCATTACAAAGATTATGGCTCACAAAAATTCTAAGAGAAGCAGTAAGTGGATGTGTTATCGTATATATTCAGTACTTCCAGAAATCTGTCAATGATCTTTCCTTAACCTCACCAACATTGGAAATTTTTATAAGTTTTTAACCTTTTCATATTCTTATGGCATTTTCCTTTCTCAGTCTTCCTAACTTCCTCCCTTCACTCTGTGCATTTCAGAGTGCTGGGTTAATTACTCTTAGTAAAGTAGACACAAAACTTCACAGCTTTCTAGATGAAACAAAAAAAATCAGCAAGTATACAATTTTGAATAACTTGAAGAGCCTTTTTTAGATGACTTGCAGTTGCTAGTTAGCAAAATTTAGCAAATCAGAGGTCAAGTTTGCAGTTTTTGGCAAAATAAAACCCACAAGAAGAGACAAAAGGGGACATCATTTTTCACAGCTCTGATTCAAGATTCCTGGCTGCCTTTCTGCACTCACAGTTGTCCTACTCCAGGCTTGGCAGAGATACAGGGTGAATGTTCACACTCACCAAGTGCCAAGGCAGCCTGAGATGCTTAAAAACCAGAACTGGCAGCCTTGTCAGCAAAAGGAATTTATTCCGACTTCACCAAAACTGGACCAGCCACTAAGACCCAATTCAGTAGCCACCACCAACCACTGCTTTTGCAACTCTGAGAGAAGGATCCCAAATGTACAGCTAAGCCCCAGGACCAGGAAACCGCTAATGAAATACGTGGGAAAAGCTCGGTGTTTGGCAGCCTAGACCAAGCAAACAAGAGCTCAGACAAGCAAAATGCAATTAATGGTTGCCTGCTGCTCTCTGTTTTACATTCCTGCCTGTGCTCAGTGACTAGAATGCCCATCCCGAAGCCGTGATTGAAAAACATCTCAGTGTTGACACCCATACCCCACGCAATTCTATTTGACATTGTAACATCCATATAATCTGTTAGGCAGCTCTCAGCACACAGGCCTGTAAAAAGGATGTTCCATCAAATAACATTTTGGGCTTACCAAAAAAATAACAAAAATCCCTAGGTAAGGCAACCCACACTAAGTTGTTGCAGTATATAGTGACAACCAGTGTTGTAGGCAGTTACAGAAAAGCCTGCAATTAACACTTTTTTGGTGTATATGAATAAAACATTATTTTTTAGACAAAAAAAACCAAACCACCAAAACTCAGGGTAACCATCGAGATATACACTTACAAAATATACAAGTGAACATATATAATTTCACATCCAGCATAACTGCCATTACAGTTCAATTACACTCTGTTACTTCTTTTTTACAAATTTTTTTGGCATTGATGTATTTTGCTTCTGTCATACTGCATAGCTATGTGAGTTCTCAAGGATTATGTTAGAGGGGATAAAATATCATAAGCTATTGCTGTAATTTATTAGATCCAATTCTAACATCTCGTGTAGCTGGGCATAACACTAGCTGCTGATAATTTTCATTTCCTTGTATTTAACATTGTTGAAAGAAAGTATCACTTTTATTAATAGGAAAACATAAATTTCTCCATAACTTTTTCTGTAAGATTTTTTTAAAAGATAATTCTTCTCTTTTTTTGCAACAAAGTAAGTTTAGCTCTGAAATTCTCTTTCATCTCGCGATGTGATCCTACATCTGCTCTGCAGGTAGAATTTTATTTGAAGCATACCACAACATAAGAGACAAATCCCTAGGTTCAAATCACTGGAAATGCCTTTGCCTAAGAGTCAAATGCAAAGAAAGACCTTCATGCAAAAAATATGGTTGACAGCACATACACATAATTTCACTGGAAAATGCACTGGAGATACGCAATTTTTATCACCTATTTCAATGCATTATTTGATGCATATCTTAATGTTGCCATACATTTAAAAAAATACTAAACCCTAAATTACTTTTTTATCTTTCATTTTGTTCAAATGTTTTGCAACTTAAGCCCATCATATTACAAGGCTCTTCAGGAGACTTAAATAGTATTAAAATACTATCTTCAATTTGAAGGGCAAAATACCTGGAAAATTAAGGTCACATAATGTTTCAAGAACCTAATGGAGTATGGATTTCTGCTTGGAGTACTTCAACCAGAAACCTCAGTAATCTTAAACCTGTCTCTGCTAGACATAATAAGTTTTAAAAGTTTGAATTAATTTCGGAGTACGTTTTGTATACCCTGTAATTTCTGAGCAGGGCACAAAGCATTAAGTTCAGAATACTCAGCTGCCATAAGTAAGAGAACTCACTCAAACCAAAAGCACTCTTTCAGGACATTAGGAATAGACAGCTGCAGTAATAGATTTTGAACCAGTAAATATGATGTTAATTTCTTGCACTAGCGTTTAATAGACATAAACACCACTGTAACAATAAAGCAAGGGGTTATTAAAGTTTGGCATGCTTAAAAGATCTGCGCAACCATACACCAAAAAATAATCTGCATCTGACAGTTACTGCTTGACTTTTTGGATGGTTCTAATGTCATCCATTATTTCCTAAGGGTGCAAAGACAGATAACTCAAAGCATAACACAGAACAGCCTACAACATCTTCAGGGTAGGAATATTTTTCAGTATATTGTAATAGATTTTTTTTTTAATACCTGACTTCTCATGGTCAATATCAGCCAAGAAAAGCCATCTCACTACTATTCAGCCCCTAGGAGAGCCCAGAGACAGCAGGGCTTACAGCACAGGGAAGAACCTGTGCTACTATAACCTCCCTCAATCATCTCAGCAGCTCATGGGGGACAGCATGGGAGCAAGCAGCATATTTCAGAGCTGTGACCCACTATCAAGGAGTTCCTCCACCATTCCAGCTACCAAATAAAAGGTCTAACTCCATCTCTTGGCTAGTGGTAAAGCCACGCATTTATAAAATAATCTGAGATGCCAGGGGTGGGGAAATTAGTTGCTAGCCATGACTTGCTCAGCTGCAATTACTCCAATTGTCCATACACAAGGGGGAAGACAGAAGTTGCTTTTACCCCATCTGAACCAAATTTAGTCATGGAAAAGAAGAATCCTACTGAGGTATTTACATAGGTTACATTAACAATCCTCCTGAAACCTACAGACGAACTGGGAAGAACTAAATCCAAAGCCAAAGGAGCAGCACAATGTTGCTCATAGTACTTTAAATAAGCAGAAAGACCAGGTTCTCCATTTGTTTTAGTTGGAGTCACAGTGACGAGAGCAGCATTAAACAACCTCTGGATTTTCCCCCTCAGCTGAGGTTGGAACTTTTAACCCTTCCTTTAGAGGTTCACTAAGTCCAGCAACCTGGTTTCCAACAGATACTGATGTACACATAATACTTTTTACATGAAGTGCTGTCTTAGGTATAAAATCTCTAAGAAAAAAAAAACAAAACAACCAACCAACCAAACTAGTACCCTTGGAAAAAATGCTACTAGTAAGATCTCATTTGTAGACTGTGAGATGAAAAATAATATCAAAACATTGCACCTTTTCCCAGGAAATGTGTGGCTGGCTTGCATAACAACCTGACACCAGTCTTGGTAAAACCCACATTAGGTTCTTTCTTGCCTACATCTGAGGTCATGTGAATACTTTTAAAAAACTCTTAACACTGAGAAGTGTTCCTTACGTGATGTGAGTTCCCCACCACATCAAAGATTCACAATTCCCCCCACAAGCTTAAGCGATCCTGAAGAGTTTTTAAGATTCTTATGCAAAAAACCCGGGGTGCACAGCAAACATGGATTTTCCAAAGCAAAATCCAAAATGAATGAATCTCTAAAAATCTCTACAAGAATAAAGGTATTAGCACCATTTCTCCCAATTGTGCTCCTCATATAGAGCAGCTATGAGAGGCTATTACCACTGAATGAGTCAAAAAACATTGAAATAACGTCCTAAAAATCCAGAACACACTATATAAACTTGTCCAAGGCAAAGATGATTCAAAACCATGGCATCAAGGTCTGTAGACACCTGGTGTTTCATTGACTGCTGAAAGAAATCCATGACATGCAGTTAAGAATGACAAATTAATACATGCAACGTGTTCATCTGGAAATGTAGAGAGAATTCCAGCACAGGAATCTGAATGCATCATCATTCTGTTTTCATACAGGGAATATCTACAGAATCTTTGTTTGATTGGTTTTTGTTACCCAATCAGTCTAGGATGAAAGCATTAAAATTGTGCTAATACATTAGGAGCAATACATCGAATTTGATGCCAAAATCATGTAGTGATTGTAAGCAGAATTTTCAGCAGCCATTTGACACTTAATAACAGAATGGTCCAACTGCAGTTATTTAGATACTTCATAAAAAATTCACGAATGTAAGTTTCAAAAATAATTCTAAATGTTTAAGAAAACATAAGCTCAATTTCCAGCAGCCAGTCACAAATGCATAGAATCTATTTGTTAAACATTTTGAATCATCTACTGCATCATTTAGTTCATGCACAAGGTGGCATCTTTATTCTACATTTACTTTCTTTAATAGCCTAAAGAGGACCGACCTATCTTTTATAAAAAATGCTGTGACCTCAGATGAAAAGTGGAGGCCACTGTACAAAGACATGTTAGAATTTATATTCAGAAATCATCAATATTCCTTCCTTTCAGAACAAATGTTTACTGATTTTACCATTGAGATGGGAATCAATTTGCAAGTCATGGCATCCAGTTCAACACTTTTCCCATTCAATTTGCCTAGTAAATATAAAAGAGAAAGTGCTTTAGACACAATTGCAGAAAAATCTCTTGGTGTTCTGTGTGCTGATACTTGGTATTCTAAGTATTAAAGCTTTAATAATGAAAACTATAACATGTATAAAGCCAGCTTAAACATGTAAAGCCAGCGTTCAACCTGTCTGGTACTAATCAAAACAGTTCAGTCACCTGGTGCTTACACACAAAAACCTGAATTTGAAAAGCTATCTAAGGTTTATCATTAAAAAATTAAATCAAATATCAGCTAAACATGGGCCTGCCAAAAGAGAGTATTCTGTGGTACATGAAGTTATATACTAGTACATATATTACATAGGTAAATAGCTATATCATTATGTATTTAAAATGAATTATAAAATTGCAAGTAATTACAGATTTCAGTGTGCCTGTGAAAATGCACTGAAGGTAGCACTAATTAAAAATTAATTCTCTACATGACAGTGAGGCAGATTTTAATGCAAAGTCACAAATGAGGTAATTATATTAAGAAGAAAAAGGTAAGCAACCAAACAGGCCTTTCTCCCTAAAGTTATGTTAACCCTGCTGTCTTGTTTTCATTGCTGTTCTTTTGTGCTTGGTTTTCTGCCACAATCAAGTGTATGTATTCCTTAATTCCATACTTTATTATCATGAACTGGGAAGGTACCAATTCCTCGCTTACATTAAATAAAAAATTTCCCAGGAATACACATGGTTGAGTGCACACAAACACATGCTCAGCTATCTACTTTATGCAAAAATCTCAAGATAACATCTACAACCTCAAAGATTGGCTCTCAAAGATTGGAAAGGGGGAAAAGGGTACAGAAAACTGTTCCTAGGATCTTCCAGAGTATATCACATTTGTGCATTTAACTTAAGATATTCCTTGAAAATGAAAACTCAGTGGTACTAAATTAAATGTCATTCATTTTTACTGCCATCAACATGCAATTCGAACAGTCGTAAAGTGCAGGAATCGATCAAAATTAAGAATACAAACAGGGGCAAGTGAATTATGTGCACTGCTATAAGATAGTTATTTACTGAAGAGAAATGTCAAGAGTAAAAGTTAATTCTTACAGTTACTTTACTTTTCCCATCCAATACAACTGTCTATATTCCTCCTTAAAGATTGCCTGCCATCAAATTTAATGCACTTGTTCCAAACTCCTTCAGTTGGAAGATCCCTGAATGTTTTTCAGTTACAACACAAGCTATTTCAGAATTTTTGCACAGACTGCTGTACAAAGAACGTGAAATTGTTTCCATAGTTAAAAAAACTAATATAAGTGAAATAAGATATGTGAATAAAAACCACCCTCTTACATAAATATTTATCTTAGGCATTGGGCTATGGCAATGGAATAGCCTCTAATAAAATACAAGTTCCTGTTGTGATGGTTTATTAAAGATTTTTTCTAATATGATTTCCTACCTTCCCTCTAAACTTTTGGCTTGGCAGACAGAACATGAAAAAGAGAAATAATCTAAAATAAAATCCTGTAGCCTTTCTACACCTACATGCTAAAAACGTGAGAAATTAGACAAGTTCAAATCAAGACGTTTCTGCCTTGGGTAAGGAAGCAGATGAAAACATTGTTTCAGTGCAAAGCAGCCAACAAACAAGAAAACAACAACAAAACACCACTCCACTAATGAAAAGTCAATTTCGTTGGGTTTCTGGTAGCATGAAAAAATCAGCAGCATGAAAAAATCAGCAACTGTACTGTAACCTCATAAATAATAACTTTAGTTTGATTTTTATAATCGATTACTTTAGTAAAATTTAGGAAAACAAATTAATGTCTGTAAAATTTATGTGCTGGACTAGTATGAGGACAGAAGAAAGGAGTCTTTGTCCAGCCATGGCCAACAGAGAGGGGATTATTTGAAAGAAGGACCTCTATCGAATTTATTTTTTTAACTACACACAGGAGTTCAGTTCCTGAAGCATTTTAAGGTGGACTTGAAACCCTTCTGCTACTATAAAAGAAGGTGAAGGTTGCAATGTGATGTATCCAGCTGCCACAAATCAAGGAAAGATTAGTGATGAAGGTCCTTCAAAGCTGAAGGAAAGGTCTTCTTGCCACAGAGATAAACAAGTGTAGTAAGGAATCAACCAGGGCAATGATCTGGCTTGAAAACTGGCCTACCTTAAATTTGAGTTAGTATAGCAAAATATTCCATATTTCACTACACCAAACACAGGTAAAGACAATAGTCTTTGCACCCTCACCCCTTCACTGGAGTTTGTACCTGGCACAATCTGAATGATCAAGTCCAATTCCAAGAAGCGCAGACAACCACACAAAAGATACTTAATTTGAAAAAATCCACTAAAATATCTATTATAAATGACATTAAAACTACATCTATATACGCTGTTTCGATACCATTTCTGCATTTGGTATCTTGCCCAGAGCTCTGAGAGCAGGTGTCCCCAATTTCAGTGATGCATCCAGTGTGGATCCATCCATCCATCCTGGATGCACTTCTGACTATTAATGCATAACAGCATCATTTGTTAGCTATCGCTAATTAGTATCTCTAGTGAAAAATGCCAGACACAAAATCAGCTGCTTCTCCAGCAGCTTCTCCAGATGAAGACATTTCAGTGTCTAGAGAAATTAAGTGGTGTACAAAACCCACAGTTTTCCTCCCAACTGTATTAAATATTAAGCTTTTAGGAATACTTTTCCCACACCAAAAAAAATTTATTAGCTGTTTCCCTTTTTATTAAATTGAAAGCACATACAAATTCCCATTTCTGTTTTGTTGAAGTATTCAAAAAAACCCCACTTCTTTCTGACAATTATTTCTCACCTAAATGCAAGGAATGGAGATCAGAAGATTTTGCACACCTCGTGGACCAAAGCTAACGTAGAAAAAAATTGGTTTGGAAGACTTACAGTAAGAACATGTAAAATGCATTTTCAAGATAACAATTATGATGTACCATCAAAATTACAGAATGATAAAAGAGGTTTCTACCTTTCCCTCCCCTCAATACTGCCAAACAACATATGAAGCATATACCTCAATTGGAATTATAACCAAGAACCATAAAAACCACTAGTTTTCAATTCACCTGAGTATCTGTTCATATCTAAAGAGATAATAAACATTCCCAACAACAATTTTAATAAATAACCGCCTTATTTTTATAAAGAAATATCACTTTTATCCTGATAAAGATGTACCTTATAAGTAAATACAAAAATAATTATTTAGAGGATGGGTTTTCTCTGGAGGAGCAGGAAATGTTCTTTCAAAAACTGTTATACATGCAGAGAGTTTAAATTTCATGCCATGTGATGTTCTAATAAAGCATATCTACAAAATACAGAAATGCTCTTCAATTGCCGAGCCAATGGGGAACAAGGGAAAACTCTTTGAACCCTCAGTTAAAATTTTAGAGGAAAGAAGAACCAAGATATGCAGGTGTGCATATTAAATGTCACACTATGTTGCTGCAGTTTTATAAGAGTAGTTTATTAAATATTTAATTTATATTTTTTTTCTTTTTGCTTTGGTATTAATTACCACTACACCTGACCAGTGCCAGGCACTGCTTCAATGACATTTTTATGAGTTAAGAAGTTAAAAGCATTTGGTACATGGCAACATAATGGACAGAAAATTAAAAATTGTATCCAACATAAAAGCTGAAGCATTAATGGTAATGCTGTGTACATATATGTATATAAAAGATTGAAATTAGCAAATTATATCATGAAGAATATTCAAAGGTCTTCAAGAAAAAGCTTAATCGAATGAAAGCTTGGGTGTTATTTCTTTGGATACTGTTAAACTTGCATTTCCCACTTGCAAAAACCCACCCCCAACAGGCCACATGCAAATTTTCTGAAGGCTAGGAGGATGTGTTACACCTTCAGACATGCAATCACAATTTTCCCATTTGTGCATCCAGCTTGTCAGAGTATATGGTACAATAAATACCAAAACCATTTAGAATTCCCACTAGTCCTGGTCATAATTTTCCCGTTTCAGATTACTCAAGACAGTGAAGCCAGTCTTACTTCACCAAGCTTAGGGAGTTTATTATAATTATGTGAAGTGAAATCATTCTCCAATGCAGGCAGGATTAACTCTACCACCATTGCAGGCATCACAATCATTCATGACAAGAATAAATTTCAAGCACTCTCTCACAGGAATTTAAGGTGATCCTCTCCAAAATACAGTAATGTGGATGAATACATTTCAAATCTGACGTGACAGAACTTACAGACAACTTACAAATAATGAAAATATCTTGGATTTGAGAGATCACGTTTCCTCAGGCATTCCAAGAAAGATAATTTATGCCTTGTGATGTTTCAGAAAAAAAGGACAGGACCTGATCCTTCTTCTAGACCAAGTGACCGAGATTTATTTACTTGAATATGCATTAAAATAAAAATTTTTCAAATATTAAAATCCTCAAATTACTGATATTTTGTGTGCTTGAATTTCAGTTCAATTTATATATTCAGCACAATAAAACCTCAGTGTAGATTGGCATGTGAGCACAACGACAATTTTTAATGTTAAAAAAGGTGAACCTGTTAGAGAAGATTTTGAACAAGAAAAAGGTATTCTTGTCCAGCATTCAAGGCTGCTCCACAGTGTGCTTGGCACAGCAGGTTGGAATTACACAAACACAAGATTCAGCATTGGGAATCTCAGGAACCTGCAATTTCAGCAACTTCTCATTCATCTGCTGATCCCCCAAAATATTTGGGATTTACTTTAAACTAAGAAATGTTATTACTAGTATTCAGATAAACAGCACTCCACTGTGCAGCCAGCAATAGTTATAGAAATACAAACGATGAAAAAGTGACATAACACAAATTATTTGGAAGCAATTAGTATTTTCTAGTTTTAAACACAACTGAGTGCTCTGCCGCCAAAAGAAAAAGTACAGGAAACACCAGAGGAGCCTGTCCTTTAAAAGATATTTGCATAAGAAATGGCAGTGGGAAAAACTTTACACTCCATCTCACTCCCGCCTTAAGTATCTTATTCCACCAAGTATATCAGCAAAGCTGCCACGAGCAGATGCTAACACTGTAATTAATTCTCAGGACCCTTTTGTTTTACTACAGGGAAAGAACGTGAAATAGTTGGGTGAACTAAATTGAGCATCAAGTACATTCAGTGGCTGATGGCAAATTGATTTTTTCACAGCAGGCTATCAGTACAATTTCAGACAAGCATTTCATTAAGACACAGCATACATAACTCCTTATAACTTTGAACTACCTTCAACACAGCATTAGGATCAAAGAACAATCAAGTCTTTGAGACTATTCTTAAAATAAAAGGTGGGCACCTGACACCATGTTCTCCAGACAGAGGAAAACAAAAATCAAACTCCAAAAGCTTGCTTGTACAGCATGTAAGATTGCTAACAACATAACTGGCATGAACTGTTGCATGGCGATTTCTATATGTATCTCCCAGCTTTTTTCTTAAAAACGCCTGATGTCAGTGCTAGATGAAAACCCAAACAATCCCTGTTTTAGCACCCCATGATTCAAAACAAGAGCCTGGAAGGAATCTGAGCAGGGTAAATGAAAAGTGGGATCAAAACAAAAAATGCAGAAAACAGTATTGCCACAAACTGATCTTAATTTTTTTTACATCTACTTAGATGGTCAAATAATTAGTTATCCTCATTTGGGTTCAGCAGTGACTAAAGTTGTTCCAAATTAATAAAACTTCAAACTAACAAACACTTCATGCTGAATTCCACTTCAAGGAAAGAAAATAAAAAGGTTCAAGTTAGTATTTCCTCCAAGTTCAGTTCAATTTGCTGTACTTATGTAAAAAACAGTGGGGAAAACGCTGCCTTGTTTGGTGTTTTTGCTCTAACCTCTCAGACAGGGTTACTGGGCCTCTGCGTAATGAGAATTTTTAGCTGAAAGCTCAGCCTTTAAATGCTTTCCAGCTTGTTGCCAGGAATGATGCTGAACTCTGCACCACAACAGAAACCACCAAATTATCTTCCTCCTCTATTCACTTCCTGTCCTACCCATCCCACAGAATCTTGTTTCATGCGTGCCAAAACTTTCTCTTCCCTCCTCCATTCCCACTCTGCCTTTCCATCACCTCATCTCGTACTCAGCTGCGTCTTTATGGGCTCCACACTGTCATTTCTGTGATGCTTTTTTTCCCAGCTCCTCTCTTAGGCTCTATCTCTGATCCAGTTTTTCCTAGTGCTTCATTCTCTCATTCATTCATTCCTTCTCGTTCACCACCTTGGTATTCTCTCTAAAAGCTTCCAGATTCCAAACCCAGAGGAAGATATCAGAGATATTGGTCATCTTTGTTGGGCCAGTCCAAACCTGAACCTGCAAAGACTTAGTAGAGCCCACAGTCCCACCCCAAAATGAGTGACAGCTAGTAGCTACACTTAAAATGATCAGCTGTAAAATAAATATTCGAAACAGTCTTGTAAGTGAAACATAAGTATTCAGTTTACGAGGCCACAAATTAGGAGCCGGTGTCAGATTACGGCTGGATTTTTATAATTGCAGGGGGTTTAATTTTTCAGAGTTGACATGAAAAAAATCTAAAATTTTTAACAAACAGTTTTAGATGGCTTGTTTTGTTCATTTTAACTCAAGATAATTATTCTGTGTACTTGACTGTTTTTTTAAAAATGCAAATTTGATGCACAAAAATATGTCAATATGGGGAAATTCATTACTTTTTCCATATGAAGCACTTCAAGCAAATATCTAACTATGTGTGAAAACTCAAAAAATGCAACTAATAAATCACAACCAGAGTTTCCTCAGTTCTGTTACAGTTGCTTAAGATGATGAAACAAAACACTTACTTTAATTGGTTGTTCCCTGTTCTTTCTACACAGTGCTGTTTTCCCTGTGAGATTTCAAATGATAAGTAACTGGAAATTAGGAAGAGAATTAGTCCATTATTCTGCAGCAATGACACAATGATTAATTATATTAGCTTTCTGCCCCTTCTGCTTTCAAACCCTACAGTCATAAAATTAGTTTTGTTCAATATTCCAGAAGGGATATGAAAATTAAATTTATACAATTTAACAAATTCCTGCAGGAAAGCCATACTCATCTAAGATGGTAGATGGATGGATCCTCTAATTTACCATAATATGCAGATGGCACACCTACCCCTCACAGAGCAGTGTGCAGATAGGGAAGCTTCCCAAATGGTTCAGAAAAAGAGACTGTGAAGGGACAGAAGTGGAAATAGATCAGGCAAGTCAGAGCTTGTGTATCCTCCTGGAAGGCACTCAAAAACTTTTCACTGTAATTCTGCCTATATTTAATAATTATAATTTCTTTTATCTAGTTCTTTTTGAACCACATAATATTTTAAATACCCTCAGCATTTTCTAAGCCCTAGTGAATATGAAATAAATGAAAGGCTATTAGGGTCTAGGGAGGCAGATGGTGAATTAAAATCACCGCCACACCAACCCCAATCACCACAACTCCCACGTTTCTGGTAAATAATGCATTTCAGGAAGAGCATATTACTTTTGAGGAACAATGCTTCTGGCCACATTTTCAGTGATGGAAAACACTCAGATGCAATCCTAACTATTCACTGCACGCCTCTTGTGTGACATTTTTACATAATTCAAAATCTTTACTTCTAATTAACTGACTTTTTTTCCCCTCTCCAGAATTATGAGTAACATCAGAGATCTGGAACACTGAGTACATATCTTAACCCCAGAACAGCTATGGCAAGAGAGCCAGCCTCAGCAGCTAACCTTTGTGCCTTAGCCCTGACATGGACACTGTTTACTGCTTTTAGAATATCAAAATAAACAGACTGCAAAGCGTTATTTCCGTCTTTAAACGAATAATACAAAACAAAACAAAGCTTCTATGTGAAGAATGCAAGGGCTTTATGGGATCAAGGTCTGCACAATAATGAAGTAGATTTGATCAAAGAATTTGAATATTTTTCCTGCAATATAATCAGGACATAGCTAAGTTATTGGAAAAGAGGGGGGAAAGTAGCAGCAAAGTTAAAAGACTTATTTATGTCTTGATTTAGAAAGCTGGCATTTCATATTGCCAACACATTGTACTTCTGTCAAGTAACACTTAGATGACCTTTTCTCCAATCTTTGGATAAACTGGATTATTATGGGCAAATAGAAAAAAAATTAGCAATGCACACTACTCAATAATAACTTTATCAAAATTAAACCCTGTACTTTATTGCGAATTCAGTTCATAATGAAAACAGATAGATTGTTAAATATGAGAGAATACCAAAATCTACAGCTGGTAAGCCAGAAAAATCTAGATACTTACAATTTATTCATTTTGAGATAAATTAACTCACTATTTTTTAACTCCACTGAAACAAACGCCATGACATATAAATCTCCTTTGACACGTAAATAAACTCAGAAGCATACAGGAAATCCACCCATCGTGCACAGGCTCTCCCTGTACATAGGACATATCCTGCATATGAATCCATGCCTGGTGCTGTGTATTTGGGCATTCTGTTTATTCATAAAATTCTGTGGGAGATGTGGAACAGTAGGAGCTACTGCATGGCCTGCCTGGAGCAGAGACCTTAATCCTTGGCATTAGAATTATTAAGACCCAGATAAGTTTCTACTGGAAAAAACTCCAACAAAACAATAATCTTCAATACAGGTATTTCTAATAAATGCAAGTACTATTCTTAAATTAAAATGCTCATTAGGAACATGACATATAAGGTACTTGAACTAATTACATTTGTTTCCCCAAAGTTAATCACCACTGGAGAGGCAGCAAACATCACCTCAATGCTCATGGCTGCAGTCAGCTCCCAGCCCAAGAGGCAGCACCTCTGGGGATCAGCACATTAAAATCTGCCTTCAAGCAGTAACTATCCATTTTCTTTTCTAAATTTCCCAATATTCTTCCCATGCCAAAAATATTTTCATTCCTCTTTAATAGGTACCAACGTCTGAAGCACCTGACTGAAATATATTTTATTTTCCAGTATTAAAAAAAAAAAGAAAAAAAAAAAAAAAAAAAAAGCTCTATTTTAAAAAGTGCGTTTATTCCGCTCATTATACATTATGAAATAGGAATCTGAAGGTGCTACAATCTCCCTCAATTACCTCAGGGCACTCAATTGCAGCTCATGCTGACTGGAAGTGGCTCACCCCAGCGGCCTCTCCCCACTGTGTTTTTAAGAGCTTGGCATCTCCTACCAAACCTACTATTGACTCCCCAGGTTTATTTCAGAAAGTATTGGTCCTAAAGAAGAGAAATTTAAAAAGCCAGGCTTAAAGACATTCTCCCCAACTCTCAGTATCACCATATTAAAAAAGCCTTTGAAACATAATTCCGATAGACTGGCCACCTTACCAAAGTTTACTGTTAGATCCCAGATATTTACCCATTTACAAACTGAGCTTTTAAGGACTAGGTGACAGATGCATCAGCTTCCCCAGGTAAATTATTATGCATTCCTTGTATGCCAGTGCAGTTCACACTATTTTTTTCCTGAAGAAAGATTATGAAATTCCTAGACGTAAAGACAAGAGGTTGTATTTGTCAGCCCTGGAATAATCTGAAAACAGGTGAAAATGGCTCCTGTGATGATGCAGGGAAAAATGGGGTTTTCCCTGTTTTGGGTACCATTTCATGGCATTCCCACTAAAATTTGACCACTCATGCTCTCGTTTCTTTAGGGGTGCTGAATTTTTCCTTGCACAGAATGAGCTTCAGGGAGGAGACCCCAATTACAATTTTACTGTGACTCAGGAATAGCACATCCATTTCTGGTTTTGGTTGTGACCACAAATACCAATGCTAAGAGAGCTTTTGCAAAGGCTTATTTAATAAAAAGCAATTCCTTTCAGGCAAAAAAGCAACTTTAAAAAAAAAGTATACTTTAGCTCCTCAACATTTGCTATCTCTGAGAGTTTGGGAAGAGCCCCACTACTTAAGCCATCTTTCTCTTGTCCTTCCAGACATCCTTTCCAAATTACTTCAGTTTCAGTCTAAGAAAAAAAAATACATCACAGCAAGCGTAGCCTGAGGTGACAGTGAGTGACTCAGGCACCTCTAAGAAAAGGCCACTTCCAGTAGAAGAGGTCACACATAACATGCCAGCTACATCAATAAAAACTGCTTGTTTGACCACCGTGGCTTGTGAATCAAGAGCAACACGGGCTTCTCTAAGACACCCACATTGCAGATTCATGCTCCAATCCACAGCTGCAAATAAGTGCATTATTCCTGGGAGGTTGTCCCACCCCAGGAAAGCAGGCCAGAGCCAGCTCACACAGCCACCTGAGTCACCCAGAGCAAGAGTGAAAGGACTTGATGCAGGGTAGGTGATGACAAGGACATGTAATCTAACCCAAGCAGGGTTTTTTCCAGGGGAATTCGCCCCACTGTCCCCACACAGCTCTCTGCTGGCTAACCGCCTGTGGGGTCAATTGCACACATACAATTCGCAGGCTCCTTTTACAACCTCTATTCAGATCTGAGAGGCTTCAGTATAACCTCTTCCAGCCCTTCTGGTGGCTGCTTGCAGCCTGCCTGTGCTGTAATTTACCTTCATTGTGTCTGGGTTGAGCTGACCTGGCTCGCACAGGTCCATTCTTTGTTTATTCTGTTGGTAGCCTGCACAGAGGACACACACTGAATTGTCTCTGTGTCCTTCCACCAAAAGGTTCAAGTCGAAATTGCCTGTGTACCTTGCCAGACACTTAAGACCAACAAAAGTAAACAGTCCTGTCAAATAAAGGACATCAGCTAATAGGAGAATAAGAATTCAGTATTATGACAATACAACAACAATAGTGAGGCTAAAAGACAAACACATCAAAGCCTCACACAGAAAATGATACTTTCTCATTCTCTTCATTTTCTAGTTCAAAATGTTAAGCACAAGTAAAAGCCACATATGAAGAATGGAGCCACTGTGAAAGCTGCTGTGTTCCCCTCAGTCAGTACAAGGCAATCTTGACCTTCATGCCATAATATTAAGCCAAAATTCTTGAAAGGAGGCATTGTTTCAAAAGCCAGGCGTTTTCTCAAGGGTGAGAAATGCCTGTTAAAGACTAGACTCAAACCCCTGAGGTCACATTACATTTGACATGTGACATCTAAACTTCTTTATCTGAAAGGGGAATTTAGAAAGCTCTGACTGCTCTGTGCTACTTAGCTGTTCTTTGAACAGAATCCAGCAAAAGTATGTATTAACAGAAAGTCCATGGGAAAGCTTTAGATAAGGCTTTAGATATCCTTGCTATTTATCTAAATATTTATCCTGTAGTGTGTGAGTACACCTGCCTCTCTCCTTTGGGCCTAAAGAGAGCTATTTCTGTTCTGCATAGGGCTGGCCCTAAATACACAGCAGATAAAGTGCCACCAGCCACCCTGCCCCAGCAACAACAGAGGAAAGAGGTTCCCTGAGACAGAAAATGATGTCTTTTATCATAGAGTAGTGTGGTTCTAGTAAGAGCCTAAATATGGATGCACAGAAACTTTTACTTTACACGATATGCAGCATAGGCATATCAAGTCCCAGTGCCTTTAACTAATTGCCCTGACAGTGATAATGTGGCATTAAGAGCTGCAGTGTCACTGACAGTGAGTGAAATTTGGGAAGCATTGTTTGGACAGAGACACACAGCAATAAATGGCGGATGGAAGACCAGACATGACCCAGCAGGGTGGGCTCTCAGCCCAGAAACCCTGGGCCACATCCAAAACACTGTGGGCAGCAGGTGAGGGAGGGGATTCTGCCCCTCGGCCCTGCTCTGCTGAGACCCCAAGCTGCTGCATCAGCTCTGTTTCCCAGCACAGGGAGGACATGGAGCTGTTGCACTGAGTCCAGAGACCACCGCAATGATCAGAGGGATGGAGCAGCTCTGCTGTGAGGACAGGCTGAGAGAATTGGGATTGCTCAGCCTGGAAAAGGGCAGGCTTCAGGCCTCACTGCAGCCTACCAGTACCTGAAGAGAGCCTAGAAGACAGAGAATTGTTTACATGGGCACGTGGCAACAGGACAAGGGGGGAATGATTTTAAACTGAAAGAGAGTAGATTTAGATTGGATATCAGGAAGAAATTCTTACCTGTGAGGGTGGTGAGGCCCTGGCACAGGGTGCCCAGAGAAGCTGTGCGTGCCCCATCCATCAAAGTGTTCAAGGCCAGGCTGGACGGAGCTCTGAGCAGCCTGGCCTAGTAGAAGATGGTAGGGGGGTGGAAACCAGGTGATCTTTAATGTCCCCCTCAACCCAAACCATTCAATCATTCTATAAAATGCTTCACTTTTTTTTTTTTTTTTTCCCAGACAACCTGACTTCTCAAATCCCGGGAAGTGCTGCCCTCGTACTCACTCCTCAACGCAAGTTCATGGGCAGAGCAAAGGGCGAGCGGCAGCACCACGGGGAAATAGCGAGGTCCCTCCTGCTCCTCCGACGCCGATGGCACAGTCCCTTCAGCACTCGGGATCCTGCAGCTCCATCTGCCGGCACCGCGCCGGCCGCGGACGGCTCCCGCTCCCGGAGAGGTCTCGAGCTCCTCCGAATGAGCTCAAAAGTCATTGGGACACAACAGTGACTTAGAGGTGACACAGCACATGAGCACATTTTAAAAGGCGTGAGGAACCTTCCTTAGGGAATTTGGTTGCACCCAGATCGGCAGATTCTTGTCGGTGACCCTATTTTAAAGTGTGCAGTATCAAATATCCTAACACTAATGTCCCTAAAATGTTTATCAATAAGTGGTAAAAACCCAAAAACCCCACAAGCAGACAGGTTCTCATAGTCCACTTTTTACTTTCTTTCCCAATAATGTCTGAAATCAGTTCTTTCTCTCTTTTGCTCAGAGTCAGTTTATCAGCCCTGCCACAGTGGAAATTGGCGTCTCACAGCCCTCCTCCACTGAGGTGTTCACCAATTTACCCCAGGTGAGAATCTGGTCAAATAATCACAGAACAGTCAGGCCATAAAGGCAAGACTCTTGTGCATGTTCTCAACTAAAATTCCATTTACAGCTATTTCCAAAGCACTTTTATATCCGAAAATTTTGATGAAACTGCTCATATTTTTAGGAAATAGTATGTGAGTTTTTATTGTTAATGTCTCTCTGTATGGCCACGGCTTTATTAGAAATGTGCCTGCCCTGTCTTTCCCATAATTGGTGCATAAGGGTTAGAGAGACTTGTGAAAAACTGTTGTTTTGACACTCTCCATCTACAAATTAAGCTCCTTTGACAAACACTTTTAACTTGGTTTTCTCATAAATTTGAATTTAAGCACTATCTTTTTCTACAAAGAAAATAAAGGGGGAAATTAACTCCCCTTTTCCCCATAACACCAGACTGAGAGAGAGCTATCAAGAGATATATAAGTGCTAACTGTTTTCTGCTGGGTACTTAAGGGAAACAGATGGGTGTAATTATGGTTTTATGGAGGTCTTACCTAAAATGCTTACACTCAGCTGCCACATTACAGTTTGATTCTCGGTTATAAATACATATATTAATCTTTGTAAAGGTTTGTACAGACTTCAAGCTAAGGGGGAACATACAGCTTCGTAGCTACTTCCCAGGGAAGGAAACCACATTAAAACCAGAAGGCACAATGATGCTGGAGCCTCCAGGACTCAGAGGAGGCGAGTTCTCCGTGCTTAAGGCAGCTCAAGCCGTGCTGAAAGCAGCAGAGGGAGCCAGCTGCCTTGTTTTAGGTACCAGCTCCGCTGATGCCCTGCAGCCAGCCCAGCACCGACCCTCCTCGTGTTTTACCCTGGGGGCAGTGAATCTCCTGTTCCCAGAGGCTGTAAAGGAAGTATTGGGAAAAGCTGAGCTTTGCTGCATCGTTAAACTTTACCGACCCGTTCAGGCTGAGCCACCCCCTCTGGCAGTGGGCAGTACCTAAATGCTCCCCAGGAACCTGAGAAAACACCCCATCGGCTGCAAAACTGCCTGGCAGAGAAACAAAAAACTCTTAATCTCCCACCCCTTTACATCTGTGTAAGCATTTTATCTTTTCATACGAGCTGCAGAAGCAGTTTTGCTCAAATCAGTGAGGAAAGTTACACACAGAACTTCTCTGACAAAACCAGCAACAGGACTGCAGTGCCACCCGCCCCAGTGTCACCCTTGGTGTTCACTCACCTTCAATCCCATTAAAAGAATTCTCATTTTCTTCCCATGTGATGACACAGTGTAAAACAAAGCAGAACACAGCCATGATGCACTTTAGAATCTGAACCACGGTTTTAACCAGCAAAGTAATAGGAACACAAGATTCCACGTGATTTTTGGATCTCTAACTCCAGAACTATTTTTTCCTCCCAACTGGAATTACAAGAAAACATGCACAGGGCTAAAGAACACAAATCCTCCTACTCCCAACTCAGAGAGCCTCTTCTTTTCACACACTTCATGATGTTAAGGCTCAATTTATCTCGGAGTGACCCCAGTTAAATCAATCAGTCCTCAAAGCATTTGCACAGGTACTCAGGAGGAAACAATTTGATTAGCTAATCATTTAATTACAAACTGCTGAATTAATAATGCAGGAGAACTTGACTCAAAATGAGAAGGGCATTATAGTACTGACAGCTGGGAAGAGGTGAGGCAACCAACATAAATTTGTTTGTAAACTGTGCATTATTTGGAAGCAGTAAAAGCCAATAAATGCAGAATCAGGCTAATTCTGCAGTTATCTTCTCACTAGTGGAGTAAAAGGTTGAGTTCTGTGGCTATAAATATACTCATATATTTAAGTATGCCCTAATTAGGACCAGCAAAAGGACAGAAATTGCATGTTCTCATTCCATTAAATATCCTTGCACAATATGAATCATCCAGATAGCAGATGAAGGTTGTGCTGCAGCAACACTTTTCCCAGCTCAGGGGCTGAATGTCTCCAGGGTGTTCCCACCTCTCCAGCACGTGTCCACTGTGGGCTGTCTCTCCCTGCCCCCAGAGATTCCCAGCCCACGGCACCAGGCTCAGGCTGGCATGATGCAACACAGCCCAGCACCCTGGGAAGAGCTTTGAACATGATGCAAGAGCCAGGAACACGCAGTGAGACTCTCACCTGAAAAGGTCACGGCTGTGAGTTCCTTGTCCAGCAGACTCACACACCAATTAAGAGTGCAGAGATTGTTGCGGTGTTTAAAAGACCAAAAATAAAGATTAATACTTTCTGCTTTTTTGAATGGTGTGGGATATTACTTCTAGGGAGCCTTTCTGTGGTTCATTCTCCAGAGAAAACCCATCCTGTTTATAGCATCCCTGAGATAACCTCGCTCAGCCAGAGATGATGGCTATAGCATCCCCATTGCCCAGGCCACTGCAGCTGCTCCCAAGCTGCAAGGCAGCGGTGAGTTTGCAGCAATGGACAGGGCATTGCTCCTTTCCCCCTCACCGAACAGAAGTGCCATGCAGGTGAGACAAGCTTTGTGTGATCCTGACACTGCTAAGGGACTGGAGCAGCTAAGCTCAAGCATCGTTTGCAGCACACTGTCAGAGCCAAATCCCCTCTTCCATAATGAATGGTTTTAGCTGTGCATCCCAAAACTGAGATGTCTCACTATGCTCTGCTCCATCACAATCCTGCAACCAGGTCCCAGGGCTGCATTCAGTTTCCAGCTCTGCTGCTCACTCATTCCATTAGCTTATCATGCTCTTTTCCACAGTTAAAATGGGAAATATTTAAAAGTATATCACAAACATGGACAAGAGCCAGCTAACCAAGGTTTCTAAAGCCCTCAGAGACCACAGGGAAAAAGAAACAGAGGGGTGTCCAGTGTTTGCTTAAAGCACTGAATTTTTAAATGCTATTTTTCATAAGCCAAAGCGTACCTGTATATATTAATAATATGCTGGACTGCAGATGCCTGAGGTATTCACAATTATGTGTAAGATGCAGGACAGAGTTTGGGTAGGATTTAAGGATTAATTTTGAATTGATTTTCACTTTATCTAAGCTCTATATTGTTCTTTTATTTATACCATAGAATAAAATACACTGTACGGTTTTTGTTTAACTTCTGTGCTATACAGAACACTTGCACAGTCTTCTGGTTCTATAGTGATCATCATATTCTGTTAATACTTTCACTATTAGAAATTAAGGGTGTTTTCCATTTGCAGTTCTGCTACAGGAGAGAACTGCTGTGAGCTGTAAATTCAGAAGAGTTGCACTGTGCACCACAGGCTGCACAGTATGATATAGACATGTGCATAAACTACTTCCTTGACTTAAATTCAGGTCTGTTTTAATGCTGTTGCAAGAAACATTAAAAGCGTAGTAAAGAGCAAAACTGTGATTGTTTACAGAATGAACACTAACTTATTAATTACCTTACAATCCAGGAATAACTACATAAAGTATCCTGGCACTCCTTAAATTTGCTATTACAACATTTGATCTGTTTTAACTTTTCTTCTATAACAATGTCTATCTGTTTTACTGTCATTGTCTGAAGATGTCACTATTTTGATGCTTTTTCATGATCTCTATGCACTGACATTTGCTGGGCCCAGTAAAAAAACAGTTCAAGTTCTGTGAGTTTCTATGAGCATAGTTCAACATCTGAAGGCCTGTTAGGGTGCTGTGTCTGTTCATTCAGCCAGGAGAAATGTTCATCCTGGTGCAGGCAGTCAGCACAAGACCTGGCAACCAGCTAATTCTGCAATGTGTATCCACAGGAGAAAATCTCACTTGTTTAGAGGCACAATCCAAATATTAGCTCTGATATGAAAATTTACAGGCAGTCTGTTACAAATTATATCTAAGCAGAAAGAAGTTACCTGAAAATTATCTTTCAAGAACCTCCTTTCAGGCACTTGGAATGAAGAGGGAGCAACTAGACCTGGATATCTGGCAACAGATTTGAACATTGCAATTTCTCATCTCCACAGTAATGTTCCCACCACAGGAAACACTTTTCCCAACAAACCCATCCAAATACTGTGTTCCTACTGTAACATATCCTAATATAAACTTCTACAAAATTCTCCTTAGTCTAAATGCTAGCAGTCTACTAAATGCTCTCATGAAAACATGCATAACTACACACTAAAATGTACTTCCACAAATGTTTTCTGATGGACAGGAACATTTCTCAAAAAAACAACACTCCACCTCTTACTTCTGCTTGACTTCTTGCCAATATAGGATTTTTGTTCTTTTTTTTGGTAAGTTATTCCAATTTTTACCATTTTCAATTTTAGAATATCTCTTCTGATTCCTCCAAATTAATACATTACAATATGTTATTCCTCTCACTAATAAGTAGCATGTTCCTTGGCACTTTATGTGTACAGACATTTCAACTGCAAACATTTTTTGCCACTTGTTCATGTCATGTTTGTTTCTCAATAACTTACAGCAGCTGAAAAACAAAAAGGCAAAATATCCACTTGGTATTGAAAATATTAGCACAAATAGCAAGCTGTCTATGTTAGCATAGCTGCTTTCATAACTGCTGTTTTGCTATCAGAAGTTACAAGCAACTTAGCTAATGATTATTAAATTATATTATACAATGCATACATTAATTGAAAGCAGAGGTACTGAGAGCAAAAATTTCAAATTGATGTGCAAAAAGACATTTCACATGTTTTATTGTTCAGCAATGTACATTACACATATAACATGCAGTCATTGATTAATCTGTATTGTTAGACACCTGTTTGTATTAACTGTGATGCCATTCTCCTCACATGACACTGGAAGAAGCAGATCTTTGAAATTGTCTGGGGGGGGAATGAAAGCTAAATCTGGAACTGTCATTTCTTCTTTGACAGACCTGTTATGAAAGTGCAATTAATCTCTTTTCCAACTATTTAACACAGGCAGGATTTTCCCATTCTGCCTGTAACCCATTGCATGTAGGAAAAGCAGTGCCTTTGGTTGCATTTGCATGGCCCTAACGAATTTTCTGGGGCTTCCAGATTCTTCCTGGCATTTGCTTCTACTATACTTACTTCCACTGGAAAACTTCAGGGGTTCCTCCTTGCTTCCTTTCTACACATCTGGATTATGAAATAGACTGTGTGACAGACGAAAAGATAACCACATAACCTATCGCTGCTCTTTTGGGGCACATGGGCTGCTGGATTTTAGAAGAGAGGCCCTTCCTTTCATACTGGCCAGTGCTGTTACTAGTGTGGAACTCATAAAACACCCCAAGAATTCAAGGGCCCTGGTGCTATGGTGTCCTGCAGCAGGAACATCACAAGCCAGCAACTTCAAGGCAATATCCAAGATGGATAATATTGTTCCTATGACATGCACTGCATTGCGAATGTGCTGACCCATGGATTCATGTTTGACAGCATATGAAGTTGGAGTTCAGTTTTTGTTCTGCTTACCAACATGACATGAGGTTTATGAGGGTTTTTTAAAACAGTTACTAGTCTTAGAGAATTAAACAGAATTAAAGTTAGCCTTAAGAGAGCTCAGGTCATTCAGTCCTGCCAGCACACAACCAAAAGGTGTTTTCTTTATGATGTCAAACTGGAAAACTTCTATTTTTAATAAAGGCATAACATACCCTGGATAAATTTTATTGAAACAGGAGTTCTCCAAAACTAATGGCACAGATAATAAACTTACAGCCTTTAAGAAACAGGAGGTTCTTGTTGACTCTACTCTTCCAGAAAAAAAGGAAGCCATCACATTGAGAACATTGTCCCTAGATGAAATCTAGACAGCATATAATTTTTGCACTATTAATGGTAAAAGATAGGTCTTTGGTGTAGGAACTGAGTAAAAGTGATACCTTTAGCACAAATAAGGGTAATTAATTCAGTGACAAACCTGCATTCATTGCCCTGTGCCAAGACTCTTACTGTTTTGAGAAGAGGATCTCGGCAGAAAGGAAACATATAGGAATTCATATTTGGAAAAGGTAAAGGCTGTCCCTTCATCTCACAGTTTTCCAGTCAGTTTCTAATATCCAGATTTTCATTTCTTCAAAGAAAAGAAAATATTAGTTCACTACCAAGTTAAGGGCAAACAGCAAGTCACACAGGTAGTATCATATAACACTCATGTCTTATTATTATTTCATATATAAACCTTTAAAGTGTTATCTAAAATAACATACATGGTTACCAGACAAAATAGCCCATATAAACTATGCTGAAAAGATCATCTTTATTTACCGGAACCTAATTAAAATGAACTTCAATTGTGTTTGAGGTCTGCAACAACCTCCTCTCCCAGAGCCAGACCCCAGCCTGAATTATTCTGCTGGGCAGAGCTCAAAGGAGGAAGATGTCCCTCACACACAAAGAAAGCACCGGCCATGCAAAGATGTGGCTCACCTGCTTCTGGAAGAGGTGGGAAGCAGCTTTCAAACTATCACTCTCTGCTCAGGTGTGATGTCCTGACACCCATCCCACCCTTCACTCTTTACTGTGATATGCAACTTTCGCTCAAGTGAACTCTAAATCTGCCCTTGGTGGTGTTCTGCCTATATATTGTGAAATTTAAAAAAAAAAAACCAACCAAAAAAACAATAGCTTAGACATCCTTTCATTCTGTTTGAGCTTCTACATATATGCATTATAATCATCTTCTAGTACTGCTGGTAATCACAACTACAGGTAACAAGCAAGGAGAAAATCAGAAATAAATGCCGTTATTTTATAGGCACTTCTATAACCATGTAATTCACTGCATAGTTAATTTACTGAATCCGAGTATCTGCTTTATAGAGAAAACAACTGCCTTGGGTTGTATAAAAATGCTGCCGTTGAGAGCCACGAAATCCCACACTGTGTTACCAGGCATGAATTAGATTCCAGAAAAATCATGCCTTGCAAACAGAGCACTCAGTATGCACTGAGAAACAGCTCTCACAGAGCCCTTGTATTAGCACTATTAGCACTTGTTCTTTGGTGATTTAATGAAAATGCTGTGCTTCAAAAGAAACAGCTAATCAGATAATCACATTATACTGTATCTCATAGGCTTTGAGCAGCCAAGCTCCCAGAAAAATTATTGAATAAGACAACAGGATTACAGCCTTAATGACTACACATTGTATTTGTCACAGAGCATGGCCAACATTCACACTGAAGTTGCAAGATTATTACATGGTTACCTGTGCTCTATAAAATAGAGATGTTGCATTGAACAGATTATAAAACGGTACTGCAGTATGAGATATTATTAGTATGTTATTTTTATTATTATTTATCATTACCTATGACCAAAACATTAGTACTTCAGTGTAAACACTGCAAAACATATACGTGATTTAACAGATGGAATAGTGACAGATTTAAACATTTTGGATCTGTTATCTATCCACAAGATCTAGAAATAAGGCATATGGTCAGCAGAATAGGAGAGTTTAAATAAACAGCCCGAGCGCTTCACTTTCCTCCCACACACCTTAGCTCTGCCAGTCATGCTGCTGGGTTCCTCAAATCTCATATCTTGAGGAGGTCATACCTGAGGAAGGCTGTTAGCTGGCTGAAACATCATTCTTTTAGTTTTTTCACTTTCCTGTGTACAAAGGAAACAAACAATGAATAGCTAAAGGGCTTAGTCTTTTGACAAATCTTTACAGAGCTTTCTGCTAGGAAGATAACTGTGCAGCCTGAGAGGCTTCATTTGTTCCTGCTCGTGCATTTATACACATCTGACACTTTATTCCACTCAGGGGACCTTGACATAAAATTGTAGAACTGATCACACATCTGTGATAGAAGCTTGAAAGTTTTCCCACACAGCCCTGCCAAAACTTCCCATCAGTGGCTGTAAACAGAGTTAGCAGTGTGGCCACTTAGCAACCAAATGCTTTTGCTTTTGCAATCTTACAGCGTGGCGTCGTTTCTTTTTGGGCTGAACACACTCCTGTCCATATGACGGCCACTGGAAATCCTGGGATGGCACTCGGCTGCTCTGGCTCTCCACATTTTCAGAATCAGAGTCATCCTGTTGCATTGAAGGGAAATGCCTGTCTGGATAAATCTCTTTCAGTTTGTCCTCAAAGAACTCATCCAGGCATCGTCCAGCCTCAGCAACCTCGGAATCTGGCTGTAAGGGAACACATAACCATTCAGTGCTACCACACGCAGGAATCGTCAAGGATCAAAGCCCAATAACTGCCCCACCCCAACATCTCACCTTGGCTCTGTCTGCTATATCTCCATTAGTCTCTGCGCACTTTCTACGGCCCATTAGTCCCTCTGCATTTCCAGTGTAAGTAAAAACCAGATGCTGCTGTTAAAGAACACATTTGTGCACCTCCAAGAAAAAAAGAGGTGCAGTGAACTAGAAAGAGCAGCAGTCCTCACTGCTTAGGAATTTCTATGCATTTTATTTTCCCTAGGTATTTTGCTGGCTGTGACTGGCTTCTCACAGCAAACTCCACAGCACTCTAAAGAACTGTCCATGAAGATGTCCCTCTTTAATTTTAGATCGTATGTATCTCAGGTTTCAGATACACATGTAACTTCATATGACTTCATTTCTGTTATTAAAAAAACCCTAACATAATTTCCAAAGAATAAAACTGATTAATACTTCTGTTTATCCCAGAACAGATAAACATTCTGTTTATCCCAGAATTATTATCTGTTTATCCCTATATCTCATTTCCATGGAACCAATAGTTACAACCAGTGTGACAGCCACTGAAAGAGCCACCCCCTGCTTCATATCCCCCACCCATGTATATTTAGAAACGTACATAATTGAACTTTGCACAGTTCCAAAACATGAGACGCACGTCAGTCACAAGTTCCTCAGGTGTAGAATAGTGGGACTTGTCCTTTTTTTGCAGCTTCTTTCGTATGGTGGACAAATCCATTGGCCTTTTGATGATCTGATAATAATGACGAGCCTGCCATAAGAATAAAATGCAGGCATGTAACATTTTAAATTAAAATTTTTCCTCTCCAGTGACTTTTCTGCAAGTTTGGACAGAAGTCATTGCAGAGGAGTCCTTGCATCAGGGAAGAGAGCTCTAGTGTTCTACTGTCTACACTTGTACATCATCTTCCTGGGTGCTTTTTGGTTTGATTAAAAATGTATTTGCTTGCAAGATTGATCTTGAAAATAGCACACTTCAGTGACTACCCCAGATAACCATAACCCAATTTAACCACGATCAATAATATATGTAACACTGATAATTAGCTCACATTTTTGCTAAGCAGTTATAAAAAGAATGTGCTGCGATACTGGCAGCTGATAATACGGGAAGTAGTCTGTCAAGAGTGACTAAAAAAACGATACTGCGCACTCTTTTAAAAGTTCAACAAGAGTCTTTTTCAGTGGGCATCAGCTACCAGGATATCCCACTCCTTAAATCTTTCTGGGTGTAAACCTACTTGTCAGGTAATTTGCTCCATAAGTTTATTGCAAGCATTATTAGGTGGAATGCGGTTTATATCATTATTTGGACTATTCCTTCACTTAAAACCTGGAGACAAAAGGAGAAACCTGGACAAATGAGAAACCTGTGAGGTTCTCTCGATTCCCTCTGATTCCTGCATGTGCTGTACTTACCAGGGGACTGACAGGCTCATGGAATGGGAGGCTCATACTGCTGCAGAACAGGGAAAGCACCAGCTTTTCACACTTCTGTGGAAGCCAGAAAATAAATACATTTTAATTCAAAACAAGAGAGTTTCATTTTTTCCCTTAGTTAAAAGAGAATTCTCATGTAGACTGTGCAATTGTGACGCAAAATGGCACACTACACTTTAATCTGGAGGATGTTTGGCCTAGTAGCATTGCTATAGTTTTGAAAACAAGGATAGTCAAGAAATGCAAGAAAAGAAACATTTGCCTGGAAATTCTTGGGAATTAATCACTATCATTATTTACTTTCTGCACTCCATGTCTATTCCTTGGCTCTCAACTGAAAGAATGGCAGCAACAATGTGGAAAGAGATAAATGGGAAATGTTTCACACTGCTCATATCTGTCCATGCAAATAGATGTAAGTTGGTAGTACTGTATGAAAACTGTTCCCTTTAATCGTCATCACCTTGTAAAACACTCATATTAGTTTTTGGGGTTTTCACTAGTGAAAAAAAAATGCACTACAAAACCATTATAAGCCATATTTTCTCGCAAACAATGGAATTTGTAATCAACTCAATTTTCTAAATAGGACTTCACTATTCAAGACCCACATTTTTGACCAATTGTACCAAATCCAGTAGAAACAGGGCCAGATCAGCATCTGTACTAAGCTGTGTGGACTCAGGTCCTCTGTCCAGCTGTCACCAATATACACAGGACATCTATTTTGAATTTGTGCCTTCCAAATACCAAGCGGACATCAGGAAAAAGCACTTTTTAAATGGAAGATTTGGTAGAGAAAACTGGTAATAGGTATGTAGAGTGATAAGCTTTCATCTAGGCCGAGTTAACAGCCTGAAGGTCATCTTCAAGGGAATTAATGGGACATATGAAGACTGTATGGTTATTTCAGTCCAACTGAAAGTCAAAAAGTGTCTTCATCACAAAAATGTCATTGCACTGGCCCGAGTAGATGTCTGAGAAGGTGCCAAGTTTTAAAGGAAAAAGGTTCAGTGTCACAAAGCCAGGCAAAATTCACTCAGGGAGGCTCTGCTGTTGAGTGTGACTTCCCTATGCAAAGGAGAAAAGAATTTCACATCTGTCTGCTTCATCTTTCTATAATACGGCATTCATTTTTAAATTGAACAGCAATATCTAGAAAGACAAGAACAATATAATCAAATAAAAACAATGCTTTTGTTGTATTTACTACTGTGTGCAACATTTGAGTTGCAGCCAAGTCAAAACCATCATCTTTTCCATGCAAAAGCAAAGCCTCATGCTGAGATCATATGGCCTGTTCTAAATAAGCAATGTATAGTTACTCCCACCTTCTGGTCACAGTCATCAAGGCCATATTGTGCATCGTGGCTGTGGCTGTGGCGTGTGTTTTCACAGTCATATTCCACCTCTGGCTTCACTGGATTACGGCAAAGCGAGCACACCCATTCCCCCCTGCAAAACACGAAACCAAAAAAACTTGTGGGGAATATTTTCCACAACCTTGTCAAACAGCAAATCTCATCAATCACTGTTTGGTAAGTCTCGACCCTTAACTCGCATTACAATAACAGGCAACCTGAAACCCATTGTACCTGATGTTCTTCACTGGACGTGAATCCAGTTGGAACTATAATCATTTCAATTCTATTCATGGTTCTTTTTATGTCACAAAGGAAAAGACAAGATTGTGTTTGAAATCATGCACCAACAGCATATACAGCTGCACTGATTCAAGTGCTGCTTTGAAAAAAAATATTAAAAAAAACTGGCAACAATTGGTTTATAAGACAAACCCAGACCCTTTTGATAATTGCAGTATTTATTATCAATGGATATGATAATTGATATATTTATCTAAGGAATCAACATTATCAGAAAAAGTGGGCTAGTGCACAGGTCCCCACACCAAATTCTACAAGGGTATGCATGTCCTTGCTAGTAGATCCCTTTTCTGAGACCACTTGAAGAATTTCATGAAGGAAATGATGCAACTTCTGCAACATCAGGGTCTGAATAACTACAGATGAAGATATAATAAAAAACTGTGAGTATAGAATTTTAGTTAAGGGAATTAATCTACTTCATTAGAATTTAACTTTGCATAGAAAGTTTATTCTAACAGGAAAACTTGGTTTTCACATCGCTTTGAAACTAGAAGTTTAATCATAACTCAGGTTCTAGAGAAAAGAGTGAAAAGCTGAAAAGTCCTGGTTTTGGAACAGAAAGAACAAATCTCCAGTTTAATATCTTAAAACATATTTTTCTCAGCTGAGACAATTATTTGGACTTGGCTCAAATGAAGCATCCTCTGGTCCCACTAGGTAATGATTTATAAAAGAATTCAAAACTGCACACTGCAGTAATGCACATTATTCAGCCTCACTTTTAGAGTTTGGAATGTGGATGTGCATCTATTTCTGGTTTACTGCATACAATCCATCTGTGACAAGCTGCTAGAGAACCTCTCTTAGGGAAACCAATGACTTCAATATTTCCACAAAAGCCCGGATAATCCTACATTTCCCAAAAAAATTTTCAAACAAACTGTATAGAAATTCACTGGTTGCCCTTCCCTTGTGCAACTCTCTGTTCCTGCAGAGAACAGCTGATGTCTGCACTCCAGATGTTACACGAGAGTTAGGATTTTGTTTTTCTCCAGTGAGGTGTATGAAAGAGTATTAAGTTCAGGTCTGCCACCTGCTTTGCTGTGCTGGCCAGTTAACTGCAGAAAGGGCACAGTGGCTGGAAACAGCTCTTTTTCGTAATGCATCTAGTTCCTTGCGTGTGAGACAAAAAAAGTATCAAAAAAGGAAAGTGAGAGATGCAGTCCTTGTACTCGTACAAGGCTGAAACATACATCCCTGAGGATATATTCCGCCCCCAGGCAGTGAGCAGGAACAACACGTTAGTGAAATGTCATCCATACTCACACTGGGAAGCTGAGCAGGGCTGGAACATGGCAGGAGAGATGGAAGACCTTGGGGCAGTGATCACAGCACAACAGTTCTCCTCCATTAAGACACACAGCACAGAAATCCTCATTTTCAATTGGACTGACTTCCTGAGTAACTGGGGATTTTTTCATGCCGGAGATGCCATTGCTGAGCTTCTGATCAACAGAGAGAGTATCTACAGGAGGAGATTGTGTCTGTCCTGCAGAGATGAGAAATCTTCTGTCCTCTGAGCTCTCCCCTTTGGACTTCTGCCCTTCAGCTGGACTATCTTTATTTATCTTGAAGGAAGAAAAATCTGGGATCACGCAATCATCATTTTCATACATTAGCATAAAAGATCACTGGTTATCTGCAGACAAAATACTTCTCTGCAGAGAACTCTGCTGGGGAGGGCACTGGGACTCAGCAGGCCCACACTGTTGGCATCTGCCCCTGGCTGGCCAGGTCACCTCGGCCAAGCCATTTCCTCCATGTACCTCAGGGTAGCAGCACTGTGAGAGAGCTGTGCAGAGTCTACACCACAGCTGACAGAAAGGGGATGCTCTACAATCTTACTCGCAAATTTTACTGTAAACAGCTCAAAGCCCCCCAACCCCCGAAAAAAGAAACCAACAGTAGAGGTCTTTTTCCCACCAGAAATTCCTGTTTCCTTCTGTGGAAAGAAGTCCATGCTCAAGATTCCACTGAGGCAACAGAATAAAAAGCTTTTAAAAATCTATCACATTGTGTTTTCTGGGATCGGTTCCCATCACTCAAATACAATATTCAGGCCAGTTTTAAACTATTTATCCTGTATTTGTAACCACTCAGGCAAGCCAAGTTGTTTTTAGAATATGAAAACACTACAGAGACGGACTTCTCAGAAACAGAAGGATCAGGGAGCTCCACAGCAAGCTACAAGCTGTATTGCCTTTAGCCCAACCCATCACAGAAATACCTGAGGGCGAAAGGAATCAACAAACTTGTTTACTGTACAATATCCCAGAAACAACCAGTGGGATAAAGGGGAGAAGGCAGGTAAAACCTCAAGGAAATCCCACGCACCTTTATAGACATGCTTGAAGAGCGTGTCCCACACTCAATTACCAAGAGGAAATTGCCCTCCTGCGCGTTATCCTGTGGCTGGAGCTTAAACACCGGCAGCTCCCCCACTTCCGAGGCAGATATTTTCAGACGTTCCAGTCTCACATAGGGGATCTTCTGCTCCTTAGGGGCAGCTCTGTAGTCAAAAGGACACATGGTTACGTTCAGCCATATTCCACAAAATTCTCCTCACCACTCAGTGTCATGCACTACTATTTGTGCTCCTTCTCCTTTGACCCTGGTGACCAGACTCTGAAAATCTGGACATCTTTTCACAAGCCAATTCTTTAAGAAACGTGAAAGAAATCACTTTAAATGAATTGTATGTGTAAATACATAACTAATTTCGGTACTAAACCTTGCCTAGCTCTGTATATTTTTGTTTGAATGATCCCAGTTTAAGTTTGAATGATCCCAGTTTAAGTTTGAATGATCCCAGTTTCAGTGTGGCTGGCTTCAACAGGAACACTGCACATTATCAACTTTAACATTATCACAGCAGGAGCTAAAAACAAAATTTTAGAAAGTTGTTGAGATAATGTTAATCCCAGTTTTATTATATCTTTTAAGTTTTCTTTGGGACTTAATACTTTCTAATTGTCCAAGTGAGATAAGTTTGCAGATCTTTATTCATTCTGGAAAACTACACAGAAATACATTAATTCACCACTTCTTTTCCATTGTTGTTTTCAAGTTTGAGAGCACTTTACAACTTTCAGAACTATTATCTATAAGAAATCTAGAATTCTTTTTAAGTTCTCCATCATCATTAAGTATGACAAATTTTCTAAATACATGCATAAAATTTCACAGCCAGTGCTTTTGTATAATAAAAAGACTCTGCTACCTGACATTCTGATTGCTTTTCATATCCATTTCAAAATGTTCCTTTTCACAGTTATTGGAATCTGGAACAGAAGATAAGAAAATGAATAAAATATTTATAATATCACAGGCAGATTAGGGTAGAAAGTACTTCAATATTCATGTACTTCTGACTGGTGTTTAATATGATATCATAAGTGAATTATGGAATCATTTCATCTATATGTATAGAAAATATGTATGCTATTTTCTGTTCCGGTGCAGAGCCTTTGTCTTTCTTTTTTACTTGCAACCACAGCTTCTGTACTAAATATGACGAGCATTTACAAAATATTTTGTGGAAATGGTTTCATTCCCAGGGAATTATATATGTACGCAGCTATATCACATTCATCCATATACATGGAACAACGTAAATAATCCTCTTTGCTATACAGCCTTCACTTGAGAAACACAGACCTACTGAGGTCTGAACCCCTGAGGCTCAGGAAATCTTTGTGGTCTCCAGCTCCATGCTAAGAAGCTTCTGGATAATTCCAGTTACTTGAAAACAGGAAGAAAATTGTGTCTCACATCTGCCACCGGGGGACAAAATTTACACTATTAATTCCTTTCTTTCCTCTAACATCTGTGACCTATAAACACATGAATTCAAAACTATCTGCTATATAGGCATTTAGCTGCAGTTTTGTATAGCTAAATCAGCATATAGCTGGAGTTTTGGCTGATATTAAACACAAGTATTAACACAATTCTGGGGAGGTAGGATAGGGTAGAGACAAATGTCCCAGTGGATGCACCCATAAATACAAGTCCACTGAAAAATTTCATAATAACTCCTTCTTTTGTTGCAAGTGAGTTTGACATAGCCAATACTAGCAAGAAACAAATTTAATATCATGGTTATCTCAAGATTAGCGAGGGCCAGGAAAACATGATGTTTAAAAGAAAATCTAGCTCAGGTAATGGTACCTCAGCCATGGCTTGAAAGCAATGTGCCTCTAAGATACTCTATTTTATCTAGCTACAGGAAACACAATAAAATCAAGCAAAGGCACATTTCACATCACACCTAAGGCATTATTCACTTGTGATTGTTGCTCAGGTGAGGGGTGGATAGCCCTGTCATGGACAGAAGTACTAAAGGAAGGCTGCCCACCAAGTGGAAGGAGCAGCTCTCATTGCACTCTCTCAAAGCAGACAATGTTCCAGTGGTGTTGGGTTTCTACATTAACCAACATTTCCGTCAGCAACTCGGCCCATAAAAGCATAGTGCCTATAAAAAACACCAGAGAGGTGGCACTGTGGAGAGTGTTTTCAGTTAAAAACAGACCTTAGTAGACCAGAGAAAAGAATCTCCTAAATCAGTAAAACTGAATTGAGATAACTGTATTATGCTCATGAAGGGTCAGATGAGTGTAATCCCAAAGGAAAACAAGGGACCAGGGAACTGTTCTTGGAAGGAACTAAGGGTTAAAGTGGACTGTTCACTACACACAAATCAACCACATAATGCTGCTGCTGCTGCTGCAGAAGAGAGGAATGCCATCCTGCAGGGTATTACCAGCAGCAAGAAATGTAAAACACCAGGAGTTGATACCCTGGTTCTGCATGGTACCCCGAGGCCTCAGCTGCAGCACTGCGTTTGGCTGGGGGGAGCACTCCTTAACTGCAGAGAACCCAAAATAGCACAGCACGAATGAGGTGGTTTCGAAAAAATCAAATCCCTGACCCATGAGGAGAGACTGAAACCATCAGATTTGTTTAGTCTAGGAAAGAGAAGAGGAGGGGAGGGTTGTTTATGCAAGTCATAAGAAAGAAAAGTGGCCATAAGAAGGGAAATGATAACATTTTGTACAATTCTTACCACATCCCTGGTGCCTAGGATAAGAATTATTTCGTTGTAAATTAAGCTGAAATGTTTAGGTTTAATATTAGAAAAGGATGAGTCATTGGAGATATATACCAGAAGGAATGAGGCTTGGCAGCACAGCACTGCTGAAGCCAGTGAGTCCTACTGAGAGCTACCAGCAGGAGTAACATTGCCTTTGCAGCAGAATTCATGTTTTATGGGGCACTGGTGACTGTATCTCCTCAGGTGTCCCCTCACTCCGCGCCCTTAAACAGTGACAGCAGCATGGGAATTGCTCACTCCTGGTCCTTCCTCGTGGAAACGGAGTAGCACTGAATTCGACATTCAAGGCTTTCCACCCTCTTGCCCAACAGGGCGTGCCCTTTGCATGCAGAGAATTTGTAGCAACTACTATTGACAGTGAGATCCTGACACGCTGGGGCGTGTGGTGTCACACACCCCACACCAGACACCGCAGAGCTGCTCATCCCAGAGACACTTCAGACTGACTGAGGCACAGCTTTTTAGGGGTGCTCCTGGTTCTTAAAACTCACACAAATTGTTGTGGCATAATTGCCATGGTTTGGCATGAGACGTAGAAGGGAAGACAAATATATTTCCTTGGCTCACTGGGCTAGGCCTCCTTTGTACTAATTAGAATTCTCAGAAAAAAAATACAGCACAGAGATAGAAATATTGATTCATTTTTTATAGAGAAATGCAGCCAAATATTGGCATAAGTCACAGGATAACTGCTTGATCCTGCAATCCTTTGCTTGCATGAATAGTCCCATTGACTTTCAGAGTTTGCAGGAACGAGGCTTTATGGTGCAGCACAACGATGCTGGCAATTTGCCCATGAAAAGAGTTAAGCAAAGTCTAATTCTCCGTTAGGGCTGAAGAAATAGGCCTTGGCTGAAGGGAATGTTCCACAGTAGACAGAGCCAAGCAAAGGCACATACTGTGCAATGTATTAACCAAAAATTTGGTATGCTACTGATGTGAAGGACTCAGCAGAAGGCACATTACATTTTGGAAGTAATGTGGGTTTTTTTAATTGAATTTGGACTCTTCAAATCAGCTCTTCAATAGTCATAACTGCAGGTCTCATTAACAGGAGTGCTTCTGAGAGAACTAATACTCCAGGTACTTCACAGACACACTCGTTTCTGGTTCACAGATGAAGGATGTTACAAATTCAAAGCATATAATTTCCATGTTTTTCCTCCACAAATGAGATCAAACACACTTTTCCATTGGATTAAGTACTCTGATAATATTTGAAGCTTGCTGGAAAAGCACATTTACATGTAAGTATATTAATAAGCATACTGCTCTGCAATGCTTGCAATGCACAATGTTAAGAAAGAAAAAAACCCAAAATCTAAAGGAAATAATTAAAAGCCCAGTACCTTGTTTTCTTCTAGGTTGTTGCATTCTGTCATTCACAGGCAGGAAAGAAGTGTTGTCGAGCAGCTCAGAAGGAGAAGTGCAATGCTGAGACTTTTTGATTGAAAGATTGATAGGTTCTTCCATCACTTTTTGCATAGAAAGAGTTAATTCATTAACTATTTCTTGCCCAGCAGCAGCCAAGCTGTTTTCTAGAAGACAATCTACAGCACTGAGGTCTTCATTCTCCATCTTCAGGAGGTGGGGGAAAAAGAAACACAGAATTTTATTATCAGTTTTCTTCCTTTCCACATTAAGAAAATAATTTGTCATCAGCCTTCAAATACCAGATAAGGAAAACTCCACTCATTTAAATAGTAATTTACTTTGACTGATTGAGTAACAATAATAACATGTCCTGTAAACGAAAGCTGATTCCCTCTCAGCTGAGGAGCTTGAGCTATCCCTACCTTGCATTTCACACCTCCCTGGAGTGCATCACCTGGTGGGAGGCCAGCAGGAGCCCCAGGGCTCAGGGCCCTGGGAGCTCTGCCCAGTGCCAGGCTGTAGCTGGGCAGGGGCTCTGGTGGAGCATCACAGTCACAAAGGGCGTCTGGGGACAGGCCAAGTGTCACAGCGGCTGCACCTTTCACCTGAAGGTCTGCCGAGCCGGATAGCCTTGCTGGAGATAATTCCATTTCTGAGCTGTTTGGAAAGCCCACAAAGCTTAAGGATGCTGAATGCTGGGAAAAGCAAAAAGAAAAATAATCTAATATATTAATAAGCTTTTCAGCAGCAAAATGCAACTGCTTCTTTCTACAAGAGAAGAGTTGCTTGGTTTCAGTTTGACATAATCCAACAGTTGTGTCACAAGGGCTGTAAGAATCTATTGTAATCCCATACTATCCCCAACAGCTTTAGATTTTCCACCATTAAAACCAAAAACTGGAAAAGGAGGCAACTGGGTTACTCTTCTATGACTTACAAAAAACGTCTTCCTTAGATCAATTCAAGGGATTCTGATTTTTAACTCCTATAATGACTGGGAAATCTGAGTATGTAGAATACTGTACCAGATCAATCCTGGATATAAACCCTATTATTTTCCATTAAGTTCTTCCAGAAGAAATGAGATTCAAATCAGAAATTTTATCATTTTATTAAAAAATCAGCAGATCATTTCATTCAGAAAATGATTCAGAAGAAATAAGATTTAACTCTGACACAAGCGCATGAAGATATTGTTCCTGTTAATGATGCTGAAAGCTTCATGCTAGTTAGTGAGCTGGTCCCATTGAAACCTAAAGCATTTCCCCTTTAAATATCACAGAGTAAATCCAGAAACATCCTACATGTACTAATGAGGAAACACATCTAATTTCCAAATAAAGAGAACATCTACCAAAGCATCAATATGTATTTTTTACTGCCTCATGATTCGTCATTGCCAAACCCACAGAGATACTCTTACACAAACCAAAGCAAATCCACCCATCTAAGTGACTTCCCTGAGCTCAGGGACAGGTGACATTCCTGCCTCGCATCCAGGAATGTGTGACTGTATTGAGAACAAGACTCTTCTCACATCCATATGAAGCAAATATAAGCAGTCTTAAGAAGGGTACAGATCTGTGCCACTTGAATACACAACTTCCCCTTGATTTCATCACAGTTCGTTGGTGTTTCACCCTTGACAATTGACTGACCATATCCTTTCCATTTGACTGCAGTGGACACGTTTCTAGTGTCTTCATTTATATTACAATGAGTGCAGTCAAATGAAAAGGAGATACTCAGTCAATTACAGTCAGTGAATTAGAGTTTAAATATATTGTTGCACTTGTTTCTCCACTAGAGGCCTGTGACTCAGAACTGAATCTGAGACAGCACGCAGTTCCTAAATTTAATTAGTGTTTTTCTCAACTTACACTCCCTCTTGGATTTTGATAGTTTTGTCCATCTTAACCCCACAGTGATAAAGACTGCAGCCTAGACTGAGCTGTCAGATGCGCCCGAGTAAACCCTACTTCATGCCAAAGTCAGCCTTGAATTCCTCTGCTTGCAACGCGCAGCAGCTCTGTGCTAAGAGAGCACTCTGCCCACAGACACTAATTTCCACCTAAGGATGTAATTTAATTTCCTTTTTGTCAATTTGTGATAGATGCTACAACCTGAACAGTGAGCTTTGCCTGAGCAGTGACCACTTAATCTGATGAGACAAAATAAGCCTGCATTTGGGACAGAAAGAGGTCAGCTCTTCTGCAGAGCCAGGGAAGGTCTGTGCCCTTCTATCTCACAGTGCTCCAGTGAGCCTGCTTTAAACTGTCCCTCCATGTGGAAGGCATCCCAGGGAGCACTGGGCTCCTGCAGCCTGGGAATTGGTCATTCTCCTCCCCTCCTTGAGCCAAATGAACCTTGAATCAAAGCTGTCTGAGCTATAATAACTATTTGGAAGCAGCTGGAACTCATCAAACATGTTCTTCCCACCTGGCATTTGAGTTGAAAACTAGAACACAGCCAATGAGGGAATGCATTGGTGGAGGCCAAATTTGGCATTTAGTCTGTCTGATAGAGCATTCCAAAGAATGCTGAGGCTTCAAACCAAAGTTATACACATAGGTCAGCAAGGAATCCACTTTTCATGGCCACACATCCTAAAGTCCACAAAGGTCAAAAGTGTTTATTTGCCATCACAATTTGCTTTTGACAGGTTCCTGCACATGCAGTGACAAATGTGACCTACCAAATACTCATTTTCCTTCTCAATTCCATCGCTCTTTTATCACAAGCCTTTTTCAGAAGACAAACTTAACATGTGAATTGTTCCCATATCACTTAAAAAAAATAAAACAAGCAGAATTCATGCTTGAGCTGAAGATGAACTGTAATCAGCCCTTGCCTTTTCCCCTTATTTCAAAGTCCACTGCAAGCATTAATTAAGCCCCTGTGAGGTAGTTAAATATTTATTTAGTCAGGTTCTCCAAAGCATGAAGCATCCACAAATTCCTGAGTCAATAGGAACTACCCAGAGCCGCGCTCCATCAGGAATGGGCATGCTGAGGCACACACATGGCAGGCACACCACCCAAATTTGCTCCCAAGTTAACTGGAGACCTTCTTGCCACTCACTTCTTCCTCTACTTGCTCATAAGCACGTGCCATCATCTCACAGACTGAGACCTGACCCTCTGTGGTAACTCAGGTGAAATGTTACCCCTCCTAAGGCAATGCAGGATTATAGGATTACTCCTGGTTCCAGTGAGACAAGTTTCCTTACTGAGAGTAGTCAGTACTCAGTCAGTACTGGGATGACTCCTACTGAAGAAAAAAACAGTATGGACACACACACAAGATTTTGTTATAGCTATAGTTTTCAGAAAAAGGCAAAATTCAATTGCATGGTATGGCTATATCCTTTTTACTCTTCTAGCTAGCTCTTCTAGATCAGTTTCTTCAGAGATCTTTTTAGATTATATAAGCCAATGTAAAACCTTACTCTTGTTAAAAAGAATAATGAGGCCATCAAACTGCCATCTGTCTTTCCCTTGGGGCAAAAGTTAATTTTGTGGTTATTTTAATGATGAAGCAACATTATGATCTTTCAGTGCAAAATATTAAAACTCACAGTTAAGAACAGACACATTCCATTCTGATCCATGGAGCTGCTGTCAAGTGTGAAGTGAACAATGCACTGGGAACAAGGCTCATTAATAGACTATTAATTCACTCCCTAAAATAATCATTTCTTTTGCCATTAGCAAAAATTTCTCTTTTCCCTTGACAGTTCAGCTAGTTTTTGCAAATGGGATGCCTTTAAAGGATTTATCTCTGTTTTATAAAAGCTCTATTGCTTTTACATTGTAACATTTGAATAACAACAAGCATTAATTATGCTCTTGGGCAGAGGGTTGCTTCAGCTGTTGGTTAATTTTGAACTTTTTGACATTTTAATGTACATTCTGGCACATTGAACTACATCTGTGTCACTATAAATGGAATTCTCATTGTCTCATAATTAATTTTGGTCTGATGATCCTTATAATGCAATGGCAGCAGCATCACCACCCCAAAATGCCTTCTACCACAATTTTCTTAGCTATAGTAGTGAAAGGTAAGAAGAAAGAACATGCAAAGTGCCTTCAGAGAAAAAAAAATAAACATATGGTTCAGTTCAAATATTTCTTTGATCACTGTTGCATTCAAAAAGGTCCAGTGTAAACATGCAGCACCAATACAGAAGAATTCTGAGAAGCAAATACTTACCTTGAAACAGTGGGATTAGGATTTGTTAGGATTGTTTTGGCAAAGTCTCAGGGCTGTTGACATTAAGTGCCACTGATAAAGGAGGCTAAAACTGGGAAGCGCCAATTCTCTTTGCAATGAGAGAAATACCACGCTGCAAATGGTTGCAGAGTAATGAACGGCTGCTATTAAGTGGAGCAATCCCCCTGGCAGCTCATTGTGCTGGAAGGTTAAACAAATGTACTACTCCAATCCAGTTGCTTAACACAGCAGCACTGATAACACAGACTGCACATGCTTCCCATTCCCAGCTTCAGAACAGAATCCGAAGGATTTCCTTTCCGCTTCCACGAGAAAAAAGAACCCAAATCTTCCTTAACAATTTGTCTGAATAAACCAGAGCGGGCTTAAAGCGGAAGGAGGAAGAGATTGCATGGAGCAAGCAGCATCATGTTTTATTTATCTTTTTTTTTTCAGGTCAAAGGAAAAAGGTTTTGTAAAATTAACATTCTGGGAAATGTACCTAATTGCATTAAGCACGGAGCCATTTGTGCTTTAAGCAGTTCAATTCTGTAAAGTAAAAAAGATACTCTGTTACTTTAGAAATTCATAGGACCCTAAATTCCAGGCTGTTATTTCCTACATCACTCCTTCCTCTAAAATTAATAGTAATTAAGGGGGGGGGGGGGGAATAGCAACAACAAACCCACTTTGGTCCCAAGCTTGGATATGAAGTTCTAGGGTTGGATATTAAATTATTATTACTTCCACTCACTAAGTAATCACAATATGCTCGTGCAATACAAACAACAGTTAAAACCTGTGCTCGCTCCTCCAGCCCCCGTTCCACAAATTTCATGCATTTTTAAAGAACAAAAAGAAGTTCCACCACAAACTGTCACCATGTTAGTCTTGCATGGAACACCGCTACAGCATATACTTGGAATAAAACAGAAGTGTCTCAGAGTGCTCTGAAGAGTGCTCCTTGGATGGCATGGAATATTTCCCGGGATTTCCCCATTTCTGGTACTTTATGGTGCTTGAGACACACAGAGCTCTCAAACTAAGAGGCTGGGACTTGAGCCAAATCAAAAAGAACAACACAACAAATATAATGCACTATACAATATTTCCATGTGCTTACACTTTTGATACTATTTCTCATCACCCTGCCTCAAAAATGATTTATCAAAACCACAAAGTATGGGGGAAATGGCCAAAGATATAAAGGAGCAAAGTACAGAATGGCGTTCATGAAAGAAAAATGTGACTCCAGAGAGACAAGCAGTCACTCTTCAGTTTCAAAAAGAAACTTTAGAGAGTAAATTCAATGTATAATTATAAAACACAGATATTATGAGTGGGGTAAATACAGAGTGATCATTCACTGTTTTTCCTAACACAAGAGCTAGAAGGCACCTGACTGAACTATCAGGCAAGAGACTTAAGGTAAACAAACAGAGGAACTTCTCATGCTGTAGAAAAACAAAACTGGGTTGCTGTAGAATGCTGAGGAGACCAGTAGTATTAAAATGGACTCACAATAGTGAATTAGACAAATTCGCAGGGGAAGCATCCATGAAGAGCTCCAAAACACAGTTGTCTGGGTACAGCCTTCAGGTCAGAAAGTCCCTAAAGTGCTGGCTTTCAGAATTTGGGATACAATCAGTTTATATTCGCCTGTTTCTGATGCCCTTCCACAAGGACCTGCTGTTGGCTACAGCTATAAGGGATAAGAGGCAGCTGTTCAGTGAAAATTCACTGACACAGTGCACAACATAATCAGAGATTCGCTTTAAGCAGAAGGTGAAATAACAGCTCAAGGGGAGAAGCCCTCCAAGGTTCCTAGGGAATATGACCAAACCTGAGGACCATAACCTAATGCTGTCCAATCAACTCACAACTGATCCATGTCCCAGAAGGCAGAACCATGCCTGTCCAAGCCAATTAGATTTTTAGGATGCGTGGGGAACCTACAAAATGCTCCACTGCCCAGGAGCCAACTCAACAGCTGGACAAGACAAGGAATCCTCCCTCTCAGAAGTAAAGGTCTTGCTCCAAACTACAGAAAGAGGTACACTTCGTGGACCATGAGGAGGAGAGATGCCCACTGGTCCTGCATCAACACCAAGGTCTGTAGCAGCAGTGCCTGAGGCTTAAATTATAAACTTGTGCTCCAGACGTACAGTAATTATGACATTTCTTCAAATGCCAGATGCAGCCTTTAGACAGCTTGCTCATCACAGCCAGAAATGAGAAGTAGGTATGTGCCAACAAAACAGAGACTGTATCCCCATTATTACTCCTGAAAACACAATTAGGCCCAAAATATGTTATTACTTTTGCCTTTGTTCCAAAGAAGATGACTTCTCTAGTCCTGTGCACAAATTAATAACTTGATATCATACTATGTAAAAGCAGGGTTGGTAACCCTTTCCACAAAACTGTTAAACTAATTGAGTACTCATTCCTCCACGCTGCAGCCTCGCAATTCCATAGCTCGTGTAAAACCTGTTTGCTAGAGCTTGGCACAATTCCCTGGAGCTGAAGTGCAGGCAACACAAAAGTTACTCAGAAATTTGTTCTCCATCTTGCTGGCATTCTTACTGGAGAGGTTGGGTATTTGACAGGCACAGAGACAGAACAACTCCACAATCCAAAGCAGAGGTCCTGGCTATGTGAGTGAAGTATTCTGACAGGCGAACTTGAAGGGAAGATTATATCCATTGTCCACATTGGCAGAAAATTTGAATTCCTAGGGCTGCATTCCTAAAAGGTGCTAATCAAGCCCAAAATTTTGTGAAGTGCAGTACTTAATTTATATTTTTTTAAAAATCAATGGTCTAAGTATAGAAAGATTTATTCTGCACCAAAAAAAAAAAAATTCACAGAAAAAGAAGAGTTAGAAGAATACACAGGAAGACAGAAAGGCATTAATGTTTGAAAATGAGCAAAACAAATGAAAACTATCCCAAACTATTTAAATCCCAAACTATTAATAGCATCTTCTCTATATTGCTTTACAAATAAATATGATCTTGTATGCAGACAATTCATCTAGGTATCAGTCAATAATATCAAATTCATACCATAAACATGTTTCAAAATTAATGCACAGAGGTTTAATTACATGAGCAATCAAGCCTTGCCCCACTCTAAAACAAAGGAAACCACTGGGCTAAAGAAAGCTTTTATTTATTTATTTTTTTGATGCATCTTGGCAGCCATATCACTAAACAGTTAATTCAGGTGCACACTACTTTCTCCTTAATGAAAGAATCTCAGCAGACAGGGAATTATGTACTCCACTGGGAACACTGTGCCCATCTGAAGGCTGTCAGGGTTCAGAAGAAATGCAACACAAGGCCAAGAAGTCCAACACCAATTATTCTCCAAGAGACAGAACACAGTTCTTCTTCATGTAGCAAAAAATTATCCAGCCTTTTTCTCTACTATATTTTTCAAGTATTTCAGGCTTGTCCACACTCACTTTCTCCATCTCTTCCAAGATTTTGAGAGAGATTAAATGTTCTGAACATAGGCCATGTGAGAGTACATGGACAAACACCTATGAAGAAATTTTTGTCTGGAGATGAGTGTGGAAACATTGAATCACGCGATCCAGAGACGAGAATGAATAGACACATTCCCTTGTTCTTAAACAGGAACAATCTCACATTTAAACTCAGGTTTAATCCAACTGTCAGCAAAAGCAGTCAGACATCTTTCAAATGCATTCATGAATTATATATTTCAAGGGTTTACTTGCTGTGCTGTTTTCCTTCATCTTTTCTAATTTGCCATTGCCAGAGTTCAGAGTCAGTATCTTCATCACATCCAGATGTCTTCATCCCAAATAGCTCATTAGAAGAGATGAATACAGCAAAGATGGGGTACTGTAGCTGTTGAACATTCTCATTTTTAGAAAAGCTACCAGGCACCTCAAAAAACCAAACTGTTTTGCACAAGTGTATGCACAAGAGCATACACTACTCAACGCCATTAGAAATAAAATCCTTTTTATTTCCTAGGAGTATCTTCCTCTCACCACCTTCTTAACTTCTACAGCAACAAATCAGCCCTTTTTTCTTTATTACTCCTGCTTTTCCCATCAGACTACAGTAGTCTCCCTTTCTTGCACATCTGCTTCCATTTTCTTTCCTCTTTCTGACTTTTCTTGCTTAAGCTGTTGGGAATAACCTTCCATTACAGGTCCATAAAACAGATTTCTTCATGGCTTTCAAATCTGACTTGCATGCTGCTTCCAGGCTCGTATCCCTGCAACTCCCAAAGGGATCTCCAACAATTCTCTGGATGGGTATTGCATCATAAATATGTTGCATCAACAAAGTCACATACAAAAGAGGGAAAATAACTTGCTTTTTGAGGTTAGAAAAGAAAGGCAAGCACTTCCACAATATTCCACAGACAAATTCCAAGAAAAAATATCCATGCAAGGCTTCTACAGAGTACACAAAATGAGTCATGCACTGAAGCAATAATTTGAGCAACCTGAATATGATGTGTTGCTTTGAGTGTTTTAAACAAACTGCACAGAGAAGTAAAAGGCAGTTTTCTCTGCTTCAAAAGCACAGGCGATATCCAGAGCCAGCAAGGATCTGCTGATAAGTATTGGCCCTCCTGGCTGTGCTCATGTTGCTTCTTCAATAGTCAGAGCCTCACAGTAGGTGGAAAGACCAAAGCCTGGCTCTATTAAGTACTAAAATATTCTAGATATACAGAAACCGTGATTTTTTCTGCTTGTACTTGAGAAACGCAAAGAAGTACATCCCTTTCAGGCACCACACCTTCAGTAGTAATTACTGTTTTTGTTTCTGGGGCAACTATTTTGAAGAGTGTTTCTCAGGCCCGATTTCATCAGTATCTCTTTTTTTCAAATTAACTTCTTCCAGTATGATAGTTAGCAAGTGCTAGTAATTAAGTCCCTAAACATAGGAGCTAGACAGACTTTAAGTAGTGAGGAAATAGAGCTTCTATTTATTTGCCAGTTCACGCTTAACAATCATGCCAGGCAGACCTAAACGCTATCAGTCTTTAGAAGAGTTGCTCGTCCTGGCACCTTACTGGGAGATGCACACAAGATTAAGCTGTGACTGTCTTCCAAAATTTACAAGCCATTTAGCTGACTTTTACTGCATTTGAAATTTTTCCACCTGATTGCAGGTGGAAAAAGTCCAATGCCATACTCAATATTACCAAATAATGTTTTCCCTTTAATTTTTTTTCAAAAGAAGTTCTTTATACCTTTCTCACCGGATGGGAAGCTGATTGCTGCAGTGTGCTCTCAGGGGAGTGGCTCCTGGCACTGGCTTCTTCATCTAATGACTGTGACAGGGAGGGACTGTCACTTTTGTCCAGAGGAACGACAGGCTTCTGGGCATCAGGTTCTGTGGAGCTCTCACAGACCTACAAATCACAAATAAGAATTTGTGTTTTCAACATCTCAGAAAGAAAAACAAGTTTACATCAACTCACAGCATACACATTATGACAAGCCCAAAAACACTCTAAAACAACAGAGATGTTCAAGGCAACCCTAAGTAAAGAGAGAAACGGAGAAAGATTTCTCTCAAACATTAATTAATTACTTAGAAAAAAAATAAAGGACTCAATACAGCTGCTGAAATGTACAGCTATTCTAAAAGCCTACAGTCTGCTCTTAAAGGTAACCTACTTTGAGAACTATTCAAGGTGGCAGCTCCACAGAATTTACACAATGGGAAGTCTGAGCCACCTTTCCACCATTTTAAATGAATTTCCCAGCCACCCTATTCTGTAGCTTATCTGCCCTGTAGTCTGAATTCTCACCACCAAGCACTGCCCCTGTTTCAAAAGCAGGATTCTTACTAGCAGAGAAAAATGGAAGAGATCAGCCCTGCTGACAGAGCTGTAGCACAACAGCGTGTGTGGATAATGATGATAATCTTACAGAAAATGATGCAGCACTAGAATGGGAAATAACTCTCAGACCAATAAATTGTTGTTTTCACTCTCTTCAATAATAATTCAGAATCTAATCCTTTTTAAGGACTCAGGGCTCAACGTTCCCAGTAAAAAAGAGTTGAAATGGAGAGTGAAACTACTGCAGTGCTCCAGTCACCTATTTACAGAGGAGTGATGGTGCTTTTATTGGTCCTTTTTTTCTCCCACGTTGCTGCTCACATTGTCTGTTTAGAGATTCAGATCTTTGGGACCCAGAGTGTTTATGCAGCACTTTACAGAAAATTTTGGCCCAATCTGCACGAGGCATGAAGCCTCTCTGCTGCATACACAGACAAGACACCAACAGAAAGTTTAGAGAAATGCATGAAATCCCAAAAGGTGTGTCCCATTTCTGAACTTACACTGACTAAATGCAGTAGAAAAAAACTTTGAGAGAACTTACTTGTGCTTCATCTTGGATTTGTTGCTGCCCTGGGGCTGGCTGCCTCACAATGTAGTTGATCTGACCAACTATAGTCTGTTGAACATGCTGAGGTGGCTTGGCTTGGTTCAGCTGCAAGCTGGACTGTCCCTGGGCCTGCAGGAGAAGCTCCAGATCCTTTTTCATCTCCTCCAGCTCAAGCTGGTGGTGCATGATGTCCAGGCTCTGCTGGATGGTTTGCTTGTGGGTGCTCTCGCCGTGAGCCGGCGGTGGGGATGGCAGCGGCAGCTGCTGCTGAGGGGGTGGCGGCAGCGCGTGGTTAGATTTTATCTTCTGGAGATGGCCGAGCTGCACTTGCACAGCCGATGTCTGCAAAGATGCCTGCGGGTGGCTCGTGGGAACCTGCTGAGCCTCGTGGGTGACCACAGCACAACTCTGCTGCAGCTGCTGGGCTGGGAAGGGCTTTCCCACCCTGCCGGACATGCTCTCCAGCTCTGAGCGCGGCTGCTGCTCCAGCCCAGCCTGCATGAGCTTCACGGGCTCTGTGTCCTGCTGCTGCAGGCTGTACTGCAGGGGGAAGTGCTGCTGGTGAAGTGCAGGAGGCTGGTGGAAGTTTTTATGGTGGTTCATGTCTTGGAAGGAAGGCTGAGGTTTGTTTGGGTGAGGAATGCTGAGGCAGTGGGAGCAGCACAGCGGTGCAGAGCACTGGATTGCAGGTGGGAACTGGTGTGGCTGCTTGTTCTCCAGCTGGGAGGCTGGGGAATGGTGCCCACGGTACAGAGAGGTTTGTAAACCTTGGATATTTCCACAGAGTAGCACATCTGGGTGAGAAATGTGTCCGCCTTCCATTGTGAAACCACCTGGAAAAAAACCCAGCAAATTTACTCCCTCCTGTGGACTTGACAAATTTACACAATAAAAACTGTAGACAAGGAAATTACCATCATTCACATTTCAAACATAAAAGATATTAAAAGATCCTATCCAAACAGTCAGCCAACATACATTCTAGACAAATTTTCCAGTATTTATCTAGTTATTTCAATTCACACCAAATTCCCACTGATGTCAGTGGAACTCATGGTTGAATTACCCAGCAAACGCTTTGAAAAATTGACCTTATTTTATCTTAACTGAAGGATATGGCTTATACTTTCATTTTTTACTGAAGTATGAGTTTATCTTCCCATCCACAAGCACAGGTGCAAAAGATAGCTTCCAGGGTGCAAGAGACAAAAGCAAAAGAGGTGAGACTCTGGGACAATCTGGGAATAGAAGTAACCTATGAAATTATCTTGTCTGTGTTTTTTGTCAAGAGAGAACTACTCCCTGCAACACTTTTGATTGTGTTTTACCCCTTTTAGTTTTTAATACCTTACAATGGGAAGAGAAGTGATCTTTTAGATCAGCGATCAGCCCATTGAGCTGAATTTACTGTAAAAACCCATTGCAGCTGGGAAATTTGTAGCTGCTGGGAAACAAAGTCACAGCCTGCACATTTGTTCTCAAGATAACACTGTACTTATTGTACAGTGTCTTAAAGCCATCTTTTTTCCAATCAATTGCAAGTGTCTCAACACTGCTCAGGTCCCGTGGCCACTGAGAGAGTGAAAGCACCTGACATCCCAATGGTCTTTTGGTGAACGGATACAACTGGAGAGAAAAACAGGAAATTTCAACCACACTCACTTTTCTTCAGAATATGACAAGAGTTTCAAAACTGGATGTCAAAACAAAAAAAGGAGAGCCCTTTAGGGGATGTATTGCCTACATCTGTCTAGCCTAGCTTTGGACACCTGCCTATTACATTTTTCGTACCTAAATTGGAGAGTTGTTTAGTCCAGTAGGAGGGATCCCAAGTAAACCTGATCTTCAGAGGAGGGCCCAGGTCTGGGTTACAGTTTGTCTCTAACAAGCGCTGGATCTGAAACACAATCTGGTGACACATTAAAGGATTATGATTTTATTCACAAGTCCAAGATCACAAAAAATGTTTCATTTGAGAAACATCAAATCCTTAAAACAGTCCCCACAACTACTACACAACAAGCATTGCTCTTACCAGTTCCTTACTGAAGAGAAATGGGATGGTTTTTTTACTGCACACGGCCCAGCTGATGAAGTTCTGGACATGTTCCACCTGTCTGCCTAAAACCACAACGCCTTGCAGTTGCTGCTCCAGCCTCTGCCTCCTTTCGCTGGTGACTTTCTGTGAATTATGTGAATCAGTAGAAAAGAGCTGTCATTCTTCAGACACACACAATGCTTGGAATCATTGGCACTACATCATGCTGTATTTGCAGCAACACCGTTCTTCAGAATCTCTTTAAAACACCAATCATGAAAAGAAAGCAAATGCAACTGAGGAGATATGCCTGAATTCAGGAAGAGCAATAACTTTCCCAGGAGCAAACAATCTGCATCATTCTGGCCTTGGTCTAGCAGAATAACATAACCCAAGGAAGCCATAGAGGTTGGATCAAATTTGTACTTGGACCACATTCTTGCCTGGAAATTCTGATCAGCGATTTTTGTCCTCAGTATATTTCAAAATTGAATCTCATGTACTTCAACTGGACACCCATAAACTGACGAGACAAAACTCAGAGTTCTGTTGCAGAAATTAGACCAAAGAGTCATTTTTGAAACAGGGTATTAATTGTGTTGCTATTGGGCTTGTACAAATTAAACACTAAAATCAGAAGCTGGTCTGTTTTCCAAGTACTCAAAAGGTGCACACATATTCTCTGTAAATGTGTTAGAAATTGGGGTTAACTCTTGATAAGCAAAGATTTTCCACTTCACCCTGTATCTTTGTCAATTATTGATTCCACATAAAAGTCTGCAGAAAAAAACCCCAAATATTTGAAAATATGAGGAAAGGAACAATAGCTCCCACAGTCTATATCCTTTCCACTGGCACTGGGATCAAATTTAATTTAGCTTAATTTCCCAAGGTATCAAATAAACTAGCCTTACTTACTTCCAGTTGTTCAAGAAGGATATTTGTTCGTTTATCAATTTCATTCATCAGAACCATCTTGGCCATTTTTATTTGGTTTTCCACCTTTTTGTACAAATGTTTTACTTCAAGCAACCTATGGGTAAAGAGACACACATCCCTGGATGAGCCAATTGTATCTCATTTATGCACTGCTCTGCAGTTATTTATTACAAGAACTGATCTAGTGACAGAACCACAGTGAAAGTTTTATCATTTCCCGTTGGTTCTCCCCCACTTCTCTGAACCCTGACCACCCCTCTCTGGATGTGACATGCTAATGCTGATGGATTTTCCCAAATATCATGCCAAGAACAGTGTTTAGTTCTTTGTCAATAAATACATACATAATACATCCAAAAACTTCCAGTTTATACTAGATTATGAATAGTATAAACAGATTTGTACTCTTGAAATGGTTTTATTAATGCAGAAGAGAGATCCAACAGCTACTAAATACATAATCAGTAGCTGAAATCCAGTTCATATAGTTAAATATTTTCATTTTTATATTAGTCTTGAGTGCAATTACAGTTTGTTTTGAGGTTTCTTGAAGAGATAAGGTATTTTAAAAATTATCTTTTTTCCTAATATCATCAAATTCTAGTTCAGAAACAGATTATAAAAGGAAATCTAAACTCTGAAGTTAGCTGTCCCATGCCTTACAAAGACTATGGAATCATGTATTACAATGCCAAGACTTGTCAGTACCAGTGAAACATGAATTTGATCTTTTTAATCTTCCTATTATTTCCTACTCTCAAAGAAAAAGAAATATAGCAGCTCCATTTGATTCTGTTAACCTACATTTAGTGAAATGATTATTTTTGCATATCACCCACTTTCATGGGAAAAAAAAAAAAAGCATAGCAATTACCTGTCTTCAATCTGTTTAGCTGAAACCTGGATCCCATTTTTTTTCTCCTCCACTTTAGTTATGACATTCTCCAGGATAATTCTCTGGTTTTGCAGAGCTTCATCGAGATGCCTGAACCTGCAAGGGAAGGGGAAATTCTCACACCATGGTTTTCCATGCCCAGGAGTGAAGAGATGAGAACAGGGAGAGCCTCTGTCAGGGCAGTGCGCTGGGCGTAGAATCATTTGGGAGCAAGACAACAGAACCGAGTTTCCTGCGGCTTTTAAATTCAGAGCAGCCTGAAACATCAGCTGGAAAACACAGATGAAAAGTCTTCAAAGAGCTCCATGAGGTACCTGTGCTCCTTGTGCTCGGCCAGGAGGCAGCAGCGGCAGGTGAGGGTGTCGCAGCTCTCGCAGAACAGCCGCAGCAGCTCCTGGGGATGCACTGGGCAAAACAGGGAAATCTCCCTTGCTTCATCTTCAGCTGCTGAGGAACGCAAAGCAACACTGTCATTGACAAGGGTCAGAGCTCAAGAAAAGAGTAGCCAAACTCGGAATTTCATGGAAAGTCTTGATGATGTGTTTTAAAGGCGGAGAACCTGGAACCATCTGATTATCTGGGTTTGTTTATATTTTTTCCTTGTATGTCCTACAAACTAGGAACAAGCCATCAAAACAAATCACTCTGTCCTCTGAACTCTCAAGAGTTTCAAGAATCATGAATTGGAGCACCCTCCCTCGCCACTTTAAATGCCCTGGCCTGGTAAACCACTTGACCAAACTACTGTAAAATGTAGAATAGCAAATATAAGACATAAACTTGCAGTCACAGCAGAAGCAAGAAAATTTTTTGTTCTTAAAAAGTCACATGAGCAATTTTTTTTCAAACTTGTGTTTGTTCCCATTTAGATGATCAACTTCAGCAGCTGGGACTGATATTACACCCTAAAATCCACTTTTAAAAGGATTTTCTAAAGAGTAATGTGATAAAAAGTCACATTAGTAGTAAGAATGGACAGTGGACACACAAAGTGGAAGCATTGCTTCTGTACAATCTATTCTTGCCTTTTTTCTGAAGGGTAGAATTGTTTTAGAAAGAAGGAATACTGTCAACAAAAGACGCCAGAAAAAGACAAAGCTAAACCATGGCAAAACAAACCCTCTACCACCACAGAAAATCTCAATTGCATCCTCAGAGTACGACAACAAATACATTATCCCATTATTCTTTACCAACACATGAGAAATTAAACAAAACTATCATTATTAGATAACACATATTGATAAGAACCTTAAATTATATAAAAACATTAGTTATTTATCTATCATTATTTGCTCCTATGAAATGAGAAGAAGTATTTCCATTTTCCCACACCAAACCTATCTTACTTACCTGTACATTTTAAAAAACCCAACCTGTGGCAGAGACCATGCTCTCATCCTGCAGCACAATGGAGCCTTTTATAGAATCAAGCTTCTGAAGTGATAACTATTGCAATAGCACAGAGCCATAGACTACAGCAAGATATACTGGCTCAGCCACTTCGTTTTCAAATTGGAAAATGCACAATAGAGAAGTAGAAAGGCTAAGAAAATCTCACAGCTAACAATGACAGTGAAAATATGAAAAAAATCCATGCCACTCACTAAAAAAAGCATGCCAAATTGCCCAGTTTTTAGATTGCTATCAAGTCTAAATATTTCTGAGAAGGTTGATTTACTTCCTCCAGTTAAATTGACTTTCCTTCCACCTTCTTAATAAAGTGCAAGAAGATAATTTGTGACAGCCTTACATAGATTTACATTGTTAAGAATTATTTACTGCAGTATCATGCTTTAGTCTTCAGGGAAGTTGATTGGTTTATATCATTATTGAATCAAATGGTAATAGATAGCATTAATAAAGGAGGAAATTAGATTAGGGTTTTTTTAACCCACTCCAATATTTTCTACTAGAAAGAAGCAAACTGAACTCACCTTGACAGCAACTTTTTTCTGATTATACTACAAATATGTACTTTTGTATTAAAACCTGCAGCTGACAAAGCAAATAAGGAGGTTGTACAACTAATATGTATCCAACGTGGATGTCAAAGATCATCCTTTCCTCCCCTATGTGATCAGATTTTATATCTTAAAAGGAAAGAAAAAAGATCATAATAACTTTCTAAAGGTTTATGGGCTGGAAAAGCCTCTCAAAGTGTTCAGTATCTGCAGAGCATATAAGATGTTTTTCTGGAAACTGGAGATCAAGTGTTCCATATTAAACTTAAACTTATAATGAGATGTGGTCTTTAAGGTCCATATATAAGTCTAGTCACAGTCCTATATGATGATTTCCCCTTTTTTCTCCCTCTGAAGGGTTCTTTAGCCTTTGGGTGATTGCAATCATCCCAGAGAATTCATTGGGGTTTTTTAATTCCATGTCATATTTAAGGCACAAGCAGATTTCAAATGCAAACTAATGATAAAATCAATATTATCTAATTGCAACACAGACCCAGAGCCTCTGCCACTGCTAATCCCCTGACTCAGGTGACATATCAGTGAGAACTGCCACTGAGCCATGTTATTCTTGACCTACTTTATATTCAGCTCAGAGTGACACTTTTCAGTTCTCAAATAAGTTTAATACTTAGAAATCAGGTACTAAGCAAGGGCAGTACCCTGTTTTTTCTAGAAGCAGATATCTAACCACAACTATCCATGTTAGCTTCTTAAAAAGAATCTCCCTTGGTGACCAGAGAAAGCTCACTTGCCCTAAATTCTGATAATTCATCATTTGAGTCACCATTTTCTACAGCCTTTATTTTCTTTATCTCAGGTGGTTCTCTTCAATAATTAACAGAAAGTTTTAAATCTCTGTTCCTCTGCTCAGTTGACGTCAGCTTTGGAAAAGCAATCTCAGCTAATAGAGCTCTCCCTCCACCTGCAAAATTTGCAGTGGCTCAAACTTTGATTTTATACATTCATACTTTACCTTGAGACACTGAAAAAAACAAAGCAAAGTAAAGCAAAGTAAAAAAACCCCAAAAGTACCAGTCTGAGTTCTAGTATATCCTAGCATTTGCTTTCTTTGAACTATTCTAAAGGGATATCTAGGTCCAAAATAGATAAAACATAAGTAATAATAATAATGATAATAAAGCGCAAACTACATTCCAAATAATTTTTATATTAACTAGCCTATATGTGAACTACCAACCTCCGTGTTCATGTTTTTTTCAGCACATAGAATTTAGTACTAAACTAAAATTCTTTCTCATCTTTTTATGTGTCTACATCTTTTTATTTACATAGCACACACAAACCCACAACTAAGCCACACATATATTTTCTTACCAGTATTTGTCAACAATATGAACTGGTTATCTTAGCTAAAATGACATGAAATTATAAACATTCAGAGCCTCAAAACCACAGTCCTTATCTTGTCATCAACTCAAGAAGAAAAACATATTGTCCATCCAATCAGGACAATTGAGGGGAGACTGGGGGACTTCGGTTCATATTATTCTCCAGAAAAGACCCAATAAACATTTAAATGCAATGTGTGCTTTTTATTATTGCCATTCTTATGGACTTCTGTTGCTTACACTCTATTTGGCAATGGCATATTTTGTCTCAAGTGCCTCAAACTCTGATAAGACCACCCAGTACTTAACTCCATCTTTGACAAGTCTAAAGTATAGGCTTCTGTATGAAAAATCCTAAAGAAAAATATAAAAGAAAACGAATAATCAGTGGGCAATTTTTATGCCTTTTTCTGTCCATCTTCATAAGGAACAAGAATGAGCACGCAGCACAAGTTCTTATTTTAAGTTTAAAATTGCTTTTATAAGTTTAGGTTAGCAGACTCTGCAGCAGATTTCTGGCATATGAATAAAGAAAATAATGAGCAGTAATGGAAGATGGCAATACTTTTTGTGGATCTTCATTGTATATGGAAGAGACGTATTTCCCAGTGGGCTTCATTTGTGCTTGCTCATGGCAATATATGCTCAGAAGACATTTCTCACTCTAGGCTTAGAGGAGGAACATCCTGTAGTGATCACAGCCTTCTGCTGTCTGTGACTCCCTCACACGCCTTGTCCACGTGCACAGGAATTGCTTTATCCTGGTTTCCTCAATGAAATCACCCAAATAGGGACAGAAATACTGAAAGGGACTGCTGAATACAGAACACAGCAAGGCCTTTTGCTGTTGTAGCCTTCCTAACGTTGTCCCATCACTTCACAGATTGGAAAGGCATGTGAAGGAGATCCTATCTGTGTACCACCAATATCCAAACTTTTTTCCAGTACTGTGGAATTCTGATTGTGGCAACAGCCTAAAGTTGGGGGAAAATCACATAATCTCTCATTGAAACGTCCACACCCTTCTGAGCCAGACAGAGAATGGTATCTGTGGCACAGAGCCTGCCACTGCTCCTTTTGCAGTCGAATGACTGAGCTGAGAAGCAACGAAATTCCCATGTGCCCCCAGTACCTGCGCAGCCTTTCAGGGACAGGGACAGGAAGTGCTCTCCAGGCTCCTTGCCGTGTCTGTGCTCCTCTGTACATGAGCTGCACAGCCACTTATTGCACCTTGTGCAGAGGCTGTGGGCAGGTCTCTTCTCTTTGCACATGGAGCAGCTCTGGGGACAAAAAACGAGATTACATACATGTATAACAAATCGCTGTACAAACTCAACTACACTGTGATTCAGATTGGTAAGATTAATAGTTTTTGTCCTCAGATTAAAGCAATTCAAGTTGTTTTAAGAGTCTGGTTGTAACTGCAACAGTCAGAAAAACACATTAAACATCCTAATGGTGAGACAATTTAGAAAACAACATGGGGACACCATTAATGAAAAACTTAGTTCTCATTCTCTGAAGACCTGACCAGAAATGAGCTCAGTTTATATCTTGATGTCACGTGTGGTGGACTGGAAACAAGATACAGGAACATGAGAAGAACTGGAAACCTTAATTAAGTATTCTCTCTGTTGGTCCAACAATTTAGGGAATGTCCTTTGCTATACAGGCCATGCTGCCTGGACATGTCACTAAGGGGCAAATGAACAGAGTAGCATGTAAATGAAGTGGGTAATTCGATTTTCAGTACCCAGAATGAACTCAAGAGTAATTTCAAGATAGTTATGATAATTTTTCTAAAAAGGATTTACTACAGACATAAAACACTTTCTTTTAAAACTCCCGGTATTTATGATTTTGACTCACCACAGCCACAAATAGGTACTGATGGTCAGAGAGAGCACAGTGATGTGATTTTACCATCACCAAAACACAAAGGCTTTGCCACCACTTTATCAAACTGAAGCATTTCCTGCAAGGATGCAATTTATCTACTGTACCCACAATATTGCTCCTCAATATTGCTACTGCTCAAGGCTACTCAAGCAAACAAGAATAGATAGCAAAATAATTTCCTATAGTGCCCTTTCTGCTGGGCATCAGTTTATCTTCAATTCAGTTATGACTGCATCCCAACTGTTTGATGGGAAACGTGAAGGGAAGGATCTGGGAGCATGTCCTCAGCTCATAACCCGTGGTGCAAGTTCTGGAGAGAGTAAGGGAAGAGTTTCCCTTTGTGGTGGCTCAGGAAATAGAAAGTCTGAAGGAAGAACAATCACAGTTTTTGGCTGGCTGTCCCAGTTTTAAATCACAGCTTTAACATTTAGTGGAACACATCTATATCCAACTAAATTCTGAAACACAAGTGAGTCAAGCTCTGACTCACTTCAGCACAAGAAGAAAAATTTTTGTTCTGCTAAAATTAATTTACATTTTATCATTCACTTCAGTGGGTCTGGCATTTCACAATAGGTCTCTTATCAAGTCATTATTCAAAAGTTTCTAAATATTCAAAATCTTTCTCAAACAGATTGGACAATTCTTGACAATAAGGTAACAAAGCAAAGTTTTAAAAGTTTAATTGTCTAGAGAGGGAATTGTTTGTGCAAGCCATTCTGCCATTTTAGCCATTTGCTCATCAGCAACATTTTCCAAAAGGTGCATATAATAATTTAAACCAAAAAGCCTAATAAAATTTATATAACCAAAATGCAAGGATATTTAATTCGGGGTACAACGCTTGTTATAGAAAAAGAAGTGTCTAACCTAAAATGGTCCCATCTAGGTCAAGCTTAGGGATGAGGTAAAAAGTTGAGGGATGCTCTGCCATGTCTGCCATAACCAAAACTGTTTAAACAGAGGTTTACCTGCAACAGTTCAGCTGTCAGTCTGACTGGAATTTATATTGACACTGTACTGTGCTAACATTACTTTTAAGTTGCAGAGTGTTCCATGGGTTGCATTATTTATGATGTGGAAATGGGCTTTTGGGCAAGAAATTCTGAATTGCACATTTTTGAAGCTCCTGCTGCTGCCATGTAGCACATTCTATCATTCATGCTTCACTCTCTCACACTCTGAGAGACACCTTGCTTCCAAACACTTTGTTACAAGCCTTGACAGATTCCCATTTGAACATATTAGGAAAATTAAGGCAATGATGGCGGCTCCGCTCTGTCTCAGCTGGACGATCTGGTGCTTCTCCTTTTCATGTCGCTGATGGTGAAACTGTGGCTTTAATTTGGGGTGTGATGGTAGTGGTTAAAGATAGAAAGCAAGCAAAGCTACATCACTTGACTTAATAAAAAGGAAGCCAAAAACTGTGAAGGTTCACAAGCTGCTCTAGGGTACTCGTATGCTCCAGTGAGAAACCTGCATTACTGAGCTGCTCTCAGGATTCCTGCAGGATTACAGAAAAGAAAAACCTTCTTTTAAAGATGGTTTGAAAAAATTATCTAGTGCTTTTGAAGGTATTAGATATTCTCATTTGATTTCCTTTCTACACAAATTCTCATTGAAAAGTAAATGATGCGAGTCACAGTAATTAAGAAATCCCAGTATACTAAGTGCATTTTAAACACTCAGCAGTATCTTATGAATTTTCTTCTTCTCTTTGGAGAGTGCATGTGAATACACCCCTTCTTGTTTTAGATCAAGTTATATTGCACTTTACAAGCACCGTATACCTGAAGATGTCAACACACTTTACTTGCCTTAATTTTTTTTTATTTCCCCAGAACACTCTGGGGATTAGGTTACATATTCTTTGCTTATGATTCTGGGATTGTTTACTTTGAGTTGGGAGCAGAAAGAGGACATTGAGGAATCCTGGACATTCAGTACCTTTCTAATATGTTGATTATCACAGATACCTTAGTACCAATGTTTGTAACAGACTATTTAAATGAAGAGACTAAAACGCATTCCTCAACTAGAGTTTTAAAAGTACCATGAAGGCAGTATGTCCATCTCTGGAAATGGAGTAATTACAGTGCTGCATAAGCAAACTGCAAGAGAATCGTTGTTCCAAATGGGATTTGCTCTGTTTTCAGTGTTCATCTGATAGTGTTTCAACAACCCACAACTTGGTGGCTTCCACTTACCTTTGCCATAGCTGAATCACCAGTGGGAAAGTCCTTGAGGAAGAAATTCTCAACTACATCCCTTGCAAAGCAGGTCTGTTTGCACACGGGGCAGGAGAGGATACCTGAATTTTAGGGGGGAAAAAAAAAAAAGAAAACCACCACAAATAAAACAATGCACACCAGCCATGCGAACCAGGAAATTATATAAACCACACTTCAGTATTGTGGCTTTTTCATGTCACATGGGCAGTTCCAGGAAATTAAGGCATTCTATAAGCCCTGAGTGGTGGCTAGACCTAGCTCAATACATAGAAAAGAAAAACAAAGCAAGAAAATTCCTAGAAAAACACCATAGTTCAGCTGACTTTTTTCAGTATTTATTGATTATATCTGCACATCCAAATTCTTACCTGGCTTACAGATGAGTAAAACTGAGTGGCCTGTAAGTTAATTAAACCTTAAGTTGTCTATTGCTCTTCACATTAGACCATTATCAGAGACTCTCACATTTTCCAGATGCTTAGTATTACCTGTCCCTTGGGACATGGGTCCTGCAGTCCCTGGCCAGGGGCAGAATGCCAATTCTGAATGACTCCCAGTTCCAGAGCCAGGCTACTGTAACTTTAACAGCAGCATTTTACATTGACAGGGACACACAGGGCCCACAACATTCCCACATCCCCACTTCTGACAAAAGCACTACACAGATGTCTGAACACATTTACTTTCATTCACAAATGTTTTGAAGAAATTCTGAGTTCTAGTACATCTCCTTTGAAGATCATCCCTTACCAAGAACCACTTCCATGAGGTTTAGGTCTTTTTAGCCCAAATCTTGTATAAAGGCATAATTGTTTCCTATTTTCCAAGGTTGCATTTACAACAGAACTGTGATTTGGGGGCCCAAGTAGCAGACTATGATGTACTGAAACTACTCATTTAACTGTGCATTTCACATAGCCCTGAGTGCCCATGCACACATGAGAAGGGACAGGCTATACCCACAGCTGACTGTGCTACTCAGCCACAAGTAACCCCAAGGGGAAGGGCAACACATGTGATTTCTAATGCTCTGCTCATCAGGCATGTAAACTGAGTCTTGTTTAAGGGTGTTGGCTGGCAGCAGTTACAAAATGTTAAAAAAATATCAGATAAAGATGCCCATGATGGCAGAAAGCTGGAGAAGTCTTTTAAACAGCTCCTCTACTTGGCACCCTTCCTATAAGGAGTGCAGCTGAAAAAGTACCTTAATTCCTTACAATTTTTGTAGCTAATCACATTCTCACGTGTTACACCCCAGCACAACACAATTCTATTATATTGGTGGCACTGGAACCTCCCCATGCTTTCCCAAACCACAGCGTGTGAGACTTCAGGTATCTGCCAGCAGCTCTGTTCTCTGGAGCCATGCAAAAGCAGCAGGAGGTCAGACAAGCTGTGTTACACCCACAATGCCTCCTACTCCTTGTAAATGGTGCTTACTACAAGCGCTGCTGAATTGCAGTGCTAATTCCTGGCAGCTGGAACAGTTCTCATTTCCCTGCCAGCCCCGTGCAAAGCGGCACCGTTGGAACAGCAGCAGGGATAAAAGGACAGATACATTCTGATTGATAAGCTGGGAAGCAAGATACCTGCTCTGCGAGCAGCTTCTCAACTAAGACTCACGGGACACGCTCTAATTCTCGGTGCAGTCAATAGGAAACCTGCTCCTGACTTCACAGAGTTGCCTTGAGCCCTTGGAGACTCCGAACCAGCTCCTTCTCCCATAAGAGCACTGCCAGTTCTTGATCTGGCTAACACTGAGAGAAAACCCCCATACTGAGACTACACAATACTCTGCAAATTGACCAAAAGGGAAAGAGCCAACAGGTTACTTTCTGAAGTAAGAAACCCCTGACTCCCACAGTTTCTCTCTCATTTACATGCCAGATGGGCGAGCACACACAAAACATTTCTGGGAACAGCTGCTCACTGGAAAAGAGAAGCATTGGGCTTTGTCATAGCAAGGACAACTTCTATTGACATACTACATGAGGTAAAGAAAAGTTACCGTTGAAGTTCCTATTTCATTTTGTTCCAACACTATTCAGTTAGTGCAGAATGTTAAATCAAATTATGCCAATTGAATGATACTTCATGGAACGCTATGGCCTCAGGCACATTCATGTGAACTTTATATTCTGCTAATTTGTTACACACCAGTGAAGTATAGAATACAGTGTAATTAGAATGCATCAATTTGATAATGAGCAAGACCATCTTATTAGTGTTCTTACATATTAAAAAAAAAAAAAAGAGAACTTCAATAATTTTCATGCTTAGAAAACACAAATCATGCATGGATTTCAGTTCTATACAAAAGCCTCCTATCCCCCTTGCTGAGAAATGCAATCAACAGTTTGAAGGTAAATGACAATATTACTGATTAATATAAAGGGATACCTAAAAGTGCTGCCCTGGATGGCACAGCACAATTTTCTCCCAGGTGTTGTTCAGAGATACACATGGAGCAAGTTGCACAGGTCAGAGATTGGTTTTAGACTGACTATCACAGACCACCAAGCACAGCTTTGATTGTGTAAATGTCAGTGTGTCTTAAATATCCAAGTAACTGTAAATTACAATGATTTCAAATCTGAAACTCCCTTGAGATGAACATAAGACATGCAGAGTCCTCAGCTTAATTAATTTTTTTTTTAATTTAAAAAAGGGCATAACAGCAGAAAAAATAATGGGGCACCATGGCAACAGAATATTGGAAATTATTTCCTACTCATAGGCAGGCTAATCAAAAACACCTAATACTGAATTCTGTATCTAAAAGATTATTAGAAGCACAGGAGACAGATTTGCATCTTGGTAATAGAGGGATTGCCTGAACATGGTGGCTTTGGAGATCACACTTGTTCAGCTAATTGGGCTTCTTATTTGATGCCTTTTCCACTTAATAAAAACCTGTGCTCCATGGAAATGCCCAGCTTTTTTCAATATGAATTCCCCAAAGAATCAAAAGTTAGCTTGGCATAATAAATACACTACAAAATGGTTTGTGGAGCAATTAACCTGAAATTAAGCAAACCTTACACAGCTAATTACAAACAGCCACAAGCAGCAGCACAAAGCGAGGGCACCGCGCTGTGCTTGTGCCCAGAGTGCAAACCACCAGTACGGCACATTTTCCTGGAAAGCCCTTACCTGTGCTCTGGATAAAGAGCCAGAGAGCTGCCCAGTCACCTGTGCTAGGGGACAGGTGGGTGATAGGGACTGCACACACAGGAATTCTCCAGAATCAGGCAGCACCGTGGTGCAGACTGAAGTCACTGCACCTCTCAGGCTACCTGGGGCTGCTCCCTCTTCTTTAGCCAGGAATGCTGGCAAATCTGCAGGGAAGAAAGATGTACTGGGCTGCTGCAGGGAAGAAAGATGCACTGAGCCACTACAAGGTGCAGAATTTTTTTCCTCTTGCCTTCTTTCTTGCCCTTGCCTCTCAAATTCATTTGGGCCTCTGAAAGCTTGCCTTGGTTGTATTTTTCCTGAATACAAATCCCATAGTCAAAATGAATAGAAGTGCCCTACTTTCTTTCTTGCCTGGGTCTTCACCTGAATCCTCAGAAAAGGCTGGAACAAAAGAAAAGGGAAGAGCTTTTCCAGATCCAGGTAGCAGCAGGTCTTAAAATGTCATTCACTCCCACAGTACCTTTTGCAGACCATTCCCTAAATATTTTTCTTGCCTTCCTACCTTAGCACGGCCTCCAAACAGCACTGTTAATCTGTGTTAAGAACCTGCACTTTGCAGACAGCTCATTTAAATGTATCATTATTACAGCACCGTGGGTGAAGGGAAGAGTAGTCAGAAGCCCTAGAGACTCAGTGTTTGTACGTATGAGAATGATGCAATTCCTGGAGCTAAGCAGCAACTCGACAAGGAATTACAGGACTCAAATAACTGTTTACATATTAAGAGATCAGGAGCCAAATTCAGCTATGGTACAATTGTGGTGCCTAAAGGGAGGCCATTACTGGTATCAAAACCTCTACAAGTAGCAAAAAGCTGAGAGAGATGTTGACACATCCTATTTTTGCATGGAAATTAAATTGGTAGGAAGGAGGTGGAAACACTTGCATAAATTGTCCTTTAGAAGTTTATTGCCTCCTGCTGTTTAGCACTTGAAATTGTTATTTATGACAACACCTTTCACTGCTAAAGAGATGACCACGAATTTAGAAAGGCTAGTGAGGATCCTAATGTTGGATTTAAGCCCAGTTTCATTCTGACACACAGAATAAAACCCTGTTTCAGAATTATATGCAGGTTAAACCACATATAAGCTGTTCTCAGTGTATTTGAATTACCAGCTAGTACTGAAGAACCTCTGGTGACCACACTGTAATGAACAAGCTCCCACAAAGTGTCACCACATGAGTGATGTGGAGGAACTATGGATCATTTACAGAAATCATCTCTGGAAGTGCCAACTGTAACCTCTCCACCACCTATGGACACCAAGCACATGAAAAGCCACAGCTCACAGTTTTGTTTCAAGGTCTTCCAGTCTGGTCAGGTTTAAAGAGAAAGAACCCCCAAGCTGGCTGTCTCAGAAATAAATCAATGCAGATCATTTACTTATTATTATCACGAGAATGGATTAGCATAAAGAAACAAACAGTGGAGATACCCTACACACCACATTGGTACTCGCTGTCCACATGTTGCACCTATTCCTCTGCTCTTTTTCCTCCAACAACTATCAGAATAATTATTCTCAGAGAGTATTAACTACAGCTCAAGCTGCAGGCATAATTTACACTTCCTTGGAGACCCAATTATATGTTATAGGAAACAGCTCTGAAGACAACCTCCCACTCTACAGTTTTATATTTATATAACTAAACCCCTCAATGTTTCACTTGCCTTTTGGATCTGGCAGCCAAACAACACAGTGCAAAGGGCTGACTAACTTTAAACCCATTTCAAGTTGACTAAATACATACATTATGAACAGTTTCTCTCTTTAGAATAACCTTTCTACTTCCCTTTTTCAAGGTAAAACATGCACTTGGAGTAAAGTGACTCCAATTAAAGCAAAAGGGTGTTCTCCTTCCAAATTAATAGATCATTGCATTGCATCACTTGTCTTATGTGAGTGTGTATCAAAACAAGGTTACTGGGGTCCTGGAGATACCACAGCTGTACTAAGGCAGCCAAACCGTCTCACTGTAAACTAAATTGTGGTTTAAAGGACTCTGTAGATGTCTGTTTGTTTTGCATTATTTAAATGCAGGTTTAATACAAGCTAAGCTGCTGTGTGTTGACACCTGGAGTCTCCTGCAGACAGTGCACCCCACTTCCTATGCCAAAACTTCATACTGAAAATGAGCCTAGAACCAAAGGAGTCCTAGAGCTCAGTCCTTTTCTTGAAATAAACCTCCCTGAGGATATCACCAACAGCTGGCTGACTTTTGGATGTGCCTCGCTAACAAGCATTCACAATTAGGGAACCACAGTTTTATATATATAGATACAGATATATATGTATGTACGCCTCTCACCTACCATACAAGCTGAAGAAAATTGTTTCTTTTCAGCAGGTAGTAATAAAATGCAGCCAGTGGACAGCTGTCAATAGTTGAAGCCACATTTGCTCCCTTTAAAAGTCTGGTTTTCTCTTGGTGTTACCCAGTCAGTTTGCATTTCTCTAATACATAACCCTATTACATTTCTTGGCATTAAGTTAACACAACACAAGCATAGACAGATTTTGACTCAGGCAGAGAATATGGATAGAAATTATGTAGCCATTTTCCAGGATTTTTGTTGTCCAACTTACAGAAGTACAAAAGGGCAATTTAAAAATGAAATTGCAGAAAATAATAGCTCAACACACAAGTTCAATACAAAAACATAATACAATAAAATCCACCACTTCACAAAGCAACTTACAAAGCTGGGCAACTAATAATCACATTTTACTTTACAGGTTAGACGAATTACCCAATTTGGTTGTAAAATGTTAAGAATGCCAGGGCTTATATCAGTTAGCAGAAATCTGTAAGGTGTTTCAGGACATCTTTTCTGATCTGCCTTGTTCTCAGGGGTATTAACTGTGATTGAGTAGCAATTACCTATGATTTTTCTTTTCTTTTTTTTCTTTAAGTAAAAAAAACAAACAAAAAAAAAAACCCCAAACCATTTAGCTGAGACAGTCTTGCAAAAACACGAACTTCTCACAACAATGCGCTTCCACTGGTCCTCATTTGACTGCTTTTGGCATTAAGGTGTTGGTGAGATTTAAAGCACTAAATCAATATTTATCCTTGAACACCTTACAGAGAGGAAGATTTGCAGATGTGAGGTGATTTATTTTGGCACCCACCTCCAGTACAATGAGGAGGGATAAGCACAGGAACCTGGATGCATCTGGTCTTGAATGTATTGAGAATTTCATGAGAAAGAGCCAGACCCAAGAAGCCAAGGCAGCATGCAAGAACCAGCATTGTACCCCAAGTGGCAACTCACACAGGCAAGAGCCTAGGAAAGTCCTCATCTGAGAGATTTCAATCTCCAGAGATGCTAGAGATTTCTCTTTTTCTTATCCAAGCCCTCTCTTTAAAATTATTCTTTCCCATGCAGTAAACAGACTGGAAGCACATAACATGCAGATCTGCAGAGGAGGAGAATGCTGATTCTCTGTTACAGGAAGAGAGGGAATAAAAATGGGAAAGCAGCACTGGCCTGCAAAAATAGAAAAAAAAAAAAAAAAGAAATGGAAAAGAAAAACTGAGAATCTTAAAGTTCCCTTCATAGAAAAAGCATATGTAGGAGACAAACTCACAAAGATAATTCTCCTTATCCACTAAAACTACTCCCAAACTCTTGGTTCTTACAGTATGGATAAATTCTGATGGGTATACAGCTTTTCCATAGGAGCTCTGGCTATCATATCTGGCTTTTCATTCATGAGTCACCTTAAACACACACAGGAATAAAAGTAAGTTCCAACACCAACCCCCATCAAATGTCAGGACCACTTACTTCCAGCTTCTCAGTAATTTCAATACAAAACAATAAACTAGAAAAGAGCTTTATGTTAGTAGAGTACTACTTGTGGTAAAGCATACAGAAACCTGCACATTCAAATATTCTCTTTGCAACAAATGTCAGAATGAATGCATTTCCAAGTGAAGTAATTTTTTCCATCCTTACATTTTGCTTAAAGAATTCACAGTGAGTAAGGAACACATTTTTCTTACAGGCAACATTTTATATTTGCTCAGCTAAAATGGTTTAGCACTTGCACTTACAGTATATTGTTAGAACCTATATATAGTCATACTTAAAGATAACACTGAAAACTGAGTTGGAATTGTACTGCCCATAACTCAGCAATCAATGTACATAAGACAAGCAACATTTAACACCATACCATCAGAAGAGTTCACAAATTTATCCTGCCTGACCTGTGGTGGCTGCAGTTTCAGTCATTGACTTAATTAAGAGACACAGATGTTTTGGTTTTTCTCCTTTCCTTGCTCGTAGATTAACCGAGTCTCTGCACCTGCTGTCTCACTTCATTTACTGGGTCATCACTGTTCATTATTTCTTTTCTCTAGTCTTGCTCTTTCCCACAGAAGTTCCCTATCTACAAAAGAATGAGGAAAGAATCAGAGAAACTTCAGGAATACAGAAAGAGACAAGTATTTATTCCATTTTGATATAGACAAACAAATCCTGATCCACTTGAATTCCTGATTCAGCCTGAAGAAATATCCAGTATTTTAACAACTTATGAAAACCTTTAGCTGCACCTCATCCAAGATCACTAAGTGGTAGAAATTCACTTTTCCGCTGGGTAAACAGAAAGAAGGAGGAGAGGAATGGCTGAGATGTCAAACAAGGACACAAAAAAAGTAATGGAGTGCTTGTTTCAACAGTGTTTAATTACAGAAAGGTCCCTCAGAATTTAGGCCTACTATGACTGACTAAAATCTTTAAGGAGACATCACCTGAAATGATTGCCTGCCTCTCTTTCTCTGTTTCTCCTACCTTCATATCTTTTTCTGTCTGAACCCCACACATGAATAGCATTTTTCCTTTAGCTTTTATGTTGTGCTAGCCTTCCAACAGTGACCTCTTAACACTGATTCCACTTCTTCTCAAATCTGAACTAATCTAGTTTATGTTATCTCATCAATTCTGACCACCTTCACCTCAGGGAAGGTATCTTCTCTTCCTACACATTTATAAAATCTGCTATGGAAGAGATAATCAGTGAAGCATCTTACTTAACTGAAGTTCAAAGCCTGTGAAAATACAAGTTATCTACATACCTTTGCTCTTCTTATAAATTAGTAATGAGTCTGGAATGCTTCCCCATGGCAATTAAGACACATTCAGTTAAAATTACTATATTCTGTCATCTAGGTTCTGCTTAAAAAATAGTTACACATTTTCTATTAACATCACTATTGAAAACTGTACAAATACCTTTAGGATTTCAAAAGGCACAGCCAAGAAATGCTTCTCATCCTCACTAGTTTACTCAGCTTGTTAGGGTGAGTTACAGCCACAAGGGTTCAGGTAGAGAGAAACATTCACAACAAGATAAAAGGAAGAGTTTCAGCGCACCAGAACATATATATTCTAATCATTATTATGACCTCTCTTAGAACCAAAGAACTGGATGATTTTGTGTTGTTGGGGAGGCACTGAAGGAGGGGGTGAAGGAAGAATAAAAGTATCACCACAACCTGTACCATAAAAATGTCCAACATGTCCAAAAGATTGAAAATGGATTTGGTCTGGAAGCTATCTTGTAGCATTAATTCATTTATTAATTCATTTATTATTATTCGTAATGTCAACTTGATAACTGAAACATTCAGGCCATTCTGAAAAAATGTTCTCTGACTGGGTCATTTCTCTTCAAAACACTGCTGTTGGATGAAAAACATAAGGAAGGAGGTTTGCCCCCAATCCACCCACTGCTCGTACAAATCTTGACTCCCCTAGTTTGTAAAGAAGTGCTGTAGAAGAATAAGTATCCAAAAGTACTTCTCAATCCATCTCTTTTTATAATACTGTATTGCACAGAGCACAAGCCAGAGATTCTCAAATATTACCTTCATAGAGAACGTCATACTCGGTGGGAATACAGCTGTATCCTTGAATCAAACCCGGAAGACAGTCCTTACAGAAGGAATGGAAGCAGGGCAGCATTCTGGGGTCCCTCCTCTGCAGGTCCCATTTGCACACCAAGCAATTCCTCAGCAGATCCAGGGGCTCCATTTCTGCTGGCTGGAGCCTGGCACCGCATACCCAAAGAGTCACAAAATGGCTCATGACAAGCCCTGCACTTCACAAAATGCTTGATCACTCAGGCGCAAACCAGAAGGCAACACGGGATGCACGATCAAATAAACAACACCATCAAGCCCTTGTGAAAAAAGAAGTTCCTTGCAGCTAAAAATCACATACCTGCTTTACAGAGAATATCTTTGCAGATTGTTGTGCAGGAAAGTGTGGTTTAAGGTTTACAAACCATAATCCCACTATCTCTCTAGTATTTGCAACTTCTGTAAAAACTGAACTAATCTGTTCTATTGATCTACTTACAAAGCTGAATTGTCACACGCTGTACATTTCCTGCTAGAAGCACTGAAACTGTGCAATTCAAATGACGAGATTCTCTGACTGCTTTTACAATTTTGCTAAATATTTTACAGCTTTCAGGTAAACCCACACGTCCATCCTTTCAGCAATGCATGTTAGAAAACTGCCTTGAGAAATGTACATCTTCTGACAATCTTCTTTATAGAAAATGCACTTTGCAGCAATCAAATTTTAGCTGTTAAATTGACCACAGATCAGATTACAGACCAGAGCTTCCCAGTGTTCCTCCCACCAGCCTAAGGTCTCCAAGGACAAATCAGAGTTTTGCAATTCATGTTTCATCCTCAATTCTGAGATTGTAAAATGTTGATCAGCTACAGCCTGCAAAGGGCAATGTCTGCAAGCTGTATCAGAGCAAATAAAGTCTCCTTTCCTCTGGATTCACCCTCCCAGCTGATCCAACCTCCTGGGACCAGAGTCCCGTGTAGCTGCCAATTACCCTGGCATGGTGGCCCTGCTACCAGCAGTATGTAATTGAAGCTGCAATCTCCAGATTTCCCCAGCACAGAAGAGCAGCAGCTCTAATCTCAGGACTATCTATTCTCCTGAGGGATTCTGTTTTCTGGTAGAATCCCATGGAAATGGTTTTGGGTTTCTATTTTCCAGTGCAAAAAAATTATGAACGTCCCAGAAATTAAAAACCACTAGTTTTTTAAGTGTTGTATCCTGAAGTCATCAGTATTTAAAATATTTTAGAAGAAAAAATGGACACTATGTTAAAGTCTGCATGCTACTTCATACCCAAGGCTGATTCTATTCGGCAGATACCCACCAACTTGACTCACAAACTACTTAGATAAATTCAAACCTACCATTAAAACTTCAGATTATAATTCCAAAACCAGAGTTCCCTTTGGAAATGAGCTGTGCCCGTTGTACCTGTGGTTTAATTAACATTATATCAGTGCTTATTACACAAGCTTTTTACAGTGCATCTTCATCAACCACCAATCAGAGGCAAATGTCACTGAGCAGCACAGCCTCTCGACTAACTCCATCTCTGTCATTTCTTGCAGCTCCTGTTGCTAAGAAGACAAAGTAGCACCTACGAAAACATGTAATTTTTGCAATAGGAAGCTGAGGTCTTAAACTACCGCATCATTGACACAGAGAAACCACAGCCCAAAGCATCCATGCACAGAGAATCAGTGCAAACAAAGCCTGATACTGGAAAATGCTCTGTCACCTTAAAAGCCAAATCTGTAGCTGCATGAGCAGAAGGTTACCGTATATTTCAATTTACGCCTTTTGCACAACATGCAAAACTGCATAGAAGTGTTTTGGTAGGAAGGGGAAGAATGAAAGCAATAAAAAGTATTTAAGATTTTGTTCTGAGACAGGTATGCAAAGCAGTACTCAGGCAGCTGGAGGAGAAGGCTGACGTATATAATGAGCTACAAGAAGGTCCAGAAAGAGAATACCACGGAATTACAGGCCTGACCTTGGTGCTCGGGAAGGTCATGGTGCAGATCATCTTGAGCACCATCAAGGGACATTTGTGCAATAACCAAAGCATCAGACCCAGTCAGTGTGGGTTTATGAATGGCAAGTCCTGCTTCACCAACCTCATCTCCTCCTTCCATCACAAGAAGACTTAGCGGATGAGGGAAAGGCTGTAGCTGTTGTCCGTCTGCCTGGACTTCAGTAAAGCCTTTGATGCCATCTCCCACACATTCTCCTGGAGAAACTGGCTGCTCATGGCTTGGATAGGTGCACAGTTCACTGGGTAAAGACCTGGCTGGATGGCTGGACCCAGAGTGATGGTGGATGGCGTACATCCAGCTGGTGGCCAGTCACCAGTGGTGTCCCCCAGGGATCAGTGTTGGGGGCAGCCCTCTTCAATATCTTAAATTAATGATCTGGACAAGGGGATCGAGGGCACCCGCAGTCAGTCTGCACACATCAGGTCAGGTGGGAGTTGATCTGCTGAAAGGCAGGAAGGCTCTGCAGAAGGATCAGGACAGGCTGGATCCATGGGCTGAGGACACTCGATCTGCAGGAGGTTCAACAAGGCCCAGTGCCAGATCCTGTCTGTGGGTCACAACAGCCCCAGGCAGCTCTACACACCGGGGGTACAGTGCTTGGAATGTGCGCAATGGAAAAGGACCTGGGGGTGCTGCAACAACGGCTGAACGTGAGCCACCTGTGCCCAGGTGGCCAAGGGTATCCTGGCCTGTATCAGCAATAGCACGGCCAGCGGGACCAGGGCAGTTGTGGTCTTGGGAAGGCAACAGCCATCCCAACACAACTCAGAGGGAACCATCTAGGTATCACAGGACAGGAATTTCCAGAAAAGCATTAATGGTTTTCAGACAGAGAACTTTCTAATGATACACTATCATAACACTAACTTCTGTATTCTAGGGATAAACTCTCTATGCAAGTCTTTCAATTTCCTGTGATTTTTCTCAGATTTAATCAGACCAGAGCTGGTGGAGCCAGCACACCTCTCACAAAAAATGTTCTGCACAACAAAATGAGGAAGATTTACTCAAAAGAGCATCATGCCAGGAAAAAGTGGTCCCAGCAGCCAATGAAAGACAGTTCCCATACTCTCACCTCTGTATTTTGGAACAAACTGTTCATTTTTACCTTTAAATCCTGCTTTGACATGCAGGGTCAAGCCTTGCAGACTTCTAAAGTCCTAATTTGGTGCTACAACCAAGCAAGCATTATTTTAAGTAGTCATTTTAAACCAAATACATCAGAACTTCACACAGAGCAGCTCCAGAGCAGTGCCATTGCCTTGCCAGCTGTAAGGAGGGCTGAGGATAGCTGGCACCATCTCTGTCCCACACGTGGTAACTGCAGGAATTGCACACCCAGCCTGGGGCGGGCAGAGATTGCAAATGTTAATGAACAGTTACTGGTACACTACTGTCACTTTGCATTGTTGTGCTGCATTTCTTTGTCCACTCTGCTGTTCCATTCCCACAGGCCAAAGCACAGTTCCCACCGACTTCCCCTGGATGTCATTTCAGCGTACAAGAACCCCCATCAACAGCACACCAAGTCTCCTTTTCACAGACAACTGTAGAGAGCATCATCAACGAAAGAGCAGCACAAATACACAACCAATTCCACACCCTGTAAAGACAAAACAATGAGGTATCTGCACATGGCAGGTACTGAACACTGTAGTCAGTCCATTTCACAAGAAAGTGAGAAGCAGTCAAACCACTGATCAAAAACTGCCAGAAATAACTAAGCAGATAAGACTCAAGTGAACAATGTCCAGGCAAGTCAGGAAAAAAAACCAAAACAAACCAGACTTCTGTAAATCAACTCTTTTATGCATTGTGTTTATTCAAAAACCTTGAATAAAACAAAAACTTTTATGCCACAAGCACACAGGCACCACCAACTTCTTTGATCTTCTCCTCTGCTCTTCTACTGAAGAACTTTGCTTTCACAATGACAGGCTGCTTGGGCAGCTTCCCCTTGCCCAGCACTTTGTAGTAGCCCTAGAAAGATTTCAAAAAGAAGAATTTGTAATCAGCTTGCAGGCTCCTACGTTCGGACCTGTCTTTTAGCACACACCAGTTAAAAACAAAACCATGATCACTATGACCTCATCCAGTCAATTCATTACCTAAAAGGACCATCATGACAAAAAGACTATTAATACGACAGCTGCTGAAGTCACTGCTGGTTAGAAGTGGGGCCTAACTGGCCAACACAGGTGCTTATTTGGGAGGCAGAACACGAGCACTTGGCAGAGCAATGTCCCTGATTCGGTGGCTGGCTGAGACACAGGACATCGCAGCCAGTGAATATGGATCAGATGTTTCTGTCCGAGAACTATAGCACACCAAGACAACCAAACATGTGGAGATGTGACTCTAGTCTCGAGTGGACAAGTGGCATTATGTAAGTGACACCAGTTCTGTCATGGTTTTGTACGTGCCTTCAGGAACACTGCAAACAAGCCACCTTTCACCACCTACCCAAAGGAGGGCAGTGCCTGTCCACAATCACAAATGAGCACAAGAAAAAATTCTTACAGGAAAAAATGTAACAGCCTCAGTGTCTCTGTAACAACTTATAGCCCATGAGATCTGCCTGAAGAACCTCTAAACACTAAAACACTGGAGCTTATTGCAGTTCACCATCTCCCCAGTAGGACATGCAAAGCTCAGTCTCACACTTGAGCAGGAGTGCCAGGGCTGAGTCCAAGCAGAAACTTACCGAGCGCACAACATCAATGACTGGGGCCAGTCCAGCCTCGTTCTTGGCGTAGTTGAGCCTCGTCTGTTCACTGACCAATGTCCACAGCTTGTCCAGGTTGACAGTGGGACAGAACTTCTGGTTTCTCTTCAAGTGATAGTGTCGCATGCCTACTTTTCCAAAGTAACCAGGGTGACTGGAACAAACACATTCCACATTAGATCACATTTTTAATTCATCCTAAACAAGCAGAACTACAAATTGACATTGGAACAAGACTCTTACGTGATCAAAGTAATTAAAATGTCACATTATATATTACATGCTTTTTCATATTAATATGTGCAGGATTTAGGTGTAATAATGAATCTAAATCAAAGAAAAATTACTCAGAGTGTTTCTTCTCCCTTGAACTCACAACTTAATCCACCTCATTGCTAAGTCTGTATTTCCAGGGCAACCCCAACTCCATGAACCCAGGGAGGGCTGCCCTGCCTGGGGAGTTTTGGCACTGCTGTCACTAACCTGGTGACTGACTGAGTCAGGAATGGCACAGCCAGTGAATAGAGATTAGTGATTCCTGTCCGAGGACTCTAGCACACCAGGGCCACAAGCAGTGCCCAGATGTGACTCTATAGTCTCGGGAATCAAAACAACATTCCTCACCTTAACAAGCTGCAGCTAACAGGATGAAGTTTGGATTTAACACCACACTCTGAATTTGCTGTGTGTGCAATGTTAAGCAAGGACTGCATCGTAACAGGCAAAGTTGGTCAAGTTTACCTAATGCTGCACTGAACTCTCCAAGATGCCAAATGAAAAGACATCTTAGGGGATTTTAGGGCTAGTGGGGACAAAAGTAGCTCTAATGCCACATCTTACATTAGAGGAAAAAACACAGATGATTGCAGGAAATTTTGGTTATTCACATATAAGTTAGCTGCTTCTACTTCAGGAACATACACGGTGCTAGTATCTATTTAAAATGTTAGCTTACTATTTATCGAAGTTAATCCTGTGATGGTGCAAACCACCAGCATTACCACGTCCTCCAGGATGCTTCCTGTGTTTGCCTGAGAAGAAAAATTTTAGATTTGTTACATTAATATTACACATAATACTTGAACTTAGAGATACATTAAATGCCAATTTAAACTAATTAAACTCATTATTCTATCTTGTGGTGTGTCAAGGTAGGAATAGATAGGTAGAAGGGGGACTGTGCTGCCCTGTAAATTTAAGATGTCCCAGTAGTGACAGATGCCCATTTTGTGATCGGTTGAGCAGTACTGGAGTTACAAATCCAGGGAGTCTACCACGTGCAAGACTTGGTCAGGCCATCACCATGGCAGCTGCCCCCGCACGACGCAGCCTTCAGCCCAGCTCACTATCTCCCACAGTGCCGGCGGGGCCTGCACCCACAGCGCCGTTTTTCTGGGATCCGAGACGAGCACCACCACTCCCTCAGCGCTGGGGAAGCCCCGGCGAGGCGGCGCCGCCGAAGCGCCCCAGCCCACCCGCGGCCTTCTCTCCACTCACCCACGCGGCCGTGGCCGTGGCTCACGTGTCCTCTCAGCTTCCGAGTCTTCCTTAGCCTGGAAGGCTGCGGGGAAGAGGGAGAGCAGCCGTGAGCGAGACGGGCAGCGAGCGCTAGGAGAGCCCCGCGCCCGCCCCGGGGCCCGCGCAGCCGGGCGCCATGGCGGAGCGGCCTCCCCGCACCGCTCCCGCCCGCCGCGAGCCCGGCGACGCGCCTCCGCCTCCCCCAGACCCTCCGATACTCCGCCGTCCCTTCCCGCTGCGGGAGTAAGGGGCGACGGCCGCGGGGTCCCAGTCTCCATCCCAACTCATCCCACCCCCTCCCGGCCCGGAGGCAGCTCCCACCATCTTGTCGGCGTGCGCGAGGGAGAGAAAGGGCGCGGCTCTCGCGAGAGCGCGCAATCCCGCGGGCGGCGGGTGGGCGGGCCCTGATCTCGCGAGACTTCGCTGGGACGGGAAAGGCGGGCGGAGCCCTAAGGGGCCGGGGCGATGCCCGCTCCGCCCCCAGCCGGGAACGGCTCTCTCTCTGTTCCCGCCAAGGAAAAATAGCATTTTAACCAGAATTTAGGAAAATTTGCAAGTTTGGTCACTTTATTAAACATCTATAACAATGGGAAAAATGAACACTATGTCCTTAAAACACAATCATTTGCCACACTAGAGTGTGAATTCCTGGAGTGTTTCTTAAGCCTAGTTTCTAGGATTTTTCAAAATGCATTTTATGCTATCAAGATTTTAAAGAAAACTTTACCAATTTCAAACACAGGTCTCAGTACTTGATTTATTTTTCTTTAGAATTTCCCTGGTGCACTGACAATGTTCCATGCTCAGGAACACCATTAGTTTTCACAGTTAATTTAGTATGGAAAATAATGCACTCCTTGGTTTTTGTTCATCTGATCCTTTCAAACACAGACCTCCGGATAACACAAGGATTGTTTTATACAGCTGTAGTGTGACGATCAAGAAGGCACCTACAGATTTTTTGGGACATGATCTCACCTTGTACAGTAGTATCCGCTGATTCACATTACAAAAGCAGGAACATGTTGAGAGATAATAAAATGTTTAAAAGCTTTCTCCTTTAAAGTGCAAATGGAGAAAAACAGCTGTGGTGCAAGAGATGAGTTTTACAGCACCACATTCTTGTACATCAGCATTCCGTGGCTTTATCTTGCCTTTGCAGTAACTCCACAGCATGTCCTGAGTTTTATCCAGCATTTTAGGGGGGGGGGGAATATGTACTTCCCCCTACATTTACTAACAGCTGTTTACAGAAAGGACAGAAGCCACCTGTACAAGTGGCATTATTCCTTTTACTCTGAAGAATTACATCTAGGAGTCATTCTGGAACTTAGAGCATATTACAGAGTAAAACTAATGGAAGTTTTCACTTGTGATGCCATTTCTTCCCCTGATTCAAAAGCACCTGGTATTTTATAGCCATTTCATGTACACTTAAGAAGCTTTTTTATATTCTGGAGTGTGAGGGAAGTAATTAAAAAAGGAAACTACTTCACCTTTTTACTGAATAGTCCCTCAAGTTTGCTCTATGAGGCTGACAGCAAACCAGAACCACTGTCAGGTTAGGAATTGCGCAAGCCTCAAAGTCAATCTAACCACAGCAATCACGCGGCAAATGACGAAAAAGAGAGTGGTGTGTTTCCTTTAAAAGTAAGAAGCTTTAGCTAATTTTCATTATCTGTCAGACTTGCAACATCTTCAAGCATTTCATATTTACTTCTTCAGACTATGGGAAAACTTATAGAACCTCAACCGTTCTGTTACCACATCAGGGATGAATGTGACACTTGAGCACCATGCATGGCACAAAGGCAACCTGAAAGTACCACAGTTCAGGAGCAGCATCTATTATACAATGATAAAATAATTCGCTGCTAACCCATGAAAAAAATGTTTTAACAGATGCTTCTGTTAGGATAATTTTTTTTTTAAAAGGGATATAAAATGCCTTGTCTTAGTCCCAGCGGAAAGCATTGAAGAAACCCCAAACTACATGTCATGAAATAGCAAACCTACCAAAAGACAGGCTCATAATAACCATTTAATATTTTAATTACAAATTCATTTAAAAATCACAGGCAAGTTGCTGGGTTTGTACCTGCTTCACGAGGAACTGCAGGGGTTTGCAATGAATATAAACAAACAGGTCTATTTACAGAGTTTATTAAGAACCATACATACATACAATAGGAAAGGCTGTACTGTACCTACTCGCTGCAGCTTGCATGTCAGAGAGCTGAGATCTCCCCAGGCTTAGCAGTCTTAGTGCGGAATGGGTTACAAGTTTACTGACCAGAGTTCACACCAAGTGGAGGTTTTGTAACGTGAACCAAGTACCTTATTATCAAGTCACTTTGTTATTTTATTCTTTTATAATTAATTACAAGGAAAAAAAAACAAACGCCTGCGCAGCACGAGAGCAGCCCCGTGCGTACAACCTCTCCCACGTACCCAAGCTCATTCACCCCACAGTGTTCAGGCATCAAACATCCCTTGAAGTCAGTGGTTCTGCTGAGACAGTCAGCTGCACATAATCAGCTACTCATTTTTGCACCAAGCATAACTCAACTCATACTAAAGAAAAAAACCAAGCACCTGTTATTCTCAGGAATATACAAATATTTACCACAGTTTTCTCGCTCATTACAAAATCAGTTACAAAAGCTTACAGCACATTATGTACAAATTCTACCCAAATCCATCGAGGAGCCATCATGTGGCACACTGTGATCAGTCATTGCCTGGAGCTGCTGCCAGCTGGCTCCGCTCTCCTCCCGCTCCACACTCTGGAATGCCGCAGGTGTCTCGTGCAGTGCCATAAATAGTCTTTGGGTTGGTGTTTCAGCAGGAAGGAGCTAGTTCTTCTTGTGAAGGAACTTCATTTTGTTACCTAAAGGAAGCACACCGTCAGTCTGTAGCAGATACCAAAGTGTCAGCAAATGGGTCTAACTTGTAATGTAAGTGCTGTGGAGTAGCTCTTCTACTCAGCACCAGCAGGGAGAGCTGAGTTACAGAACACCGACGGCTAGGACACCCTCCTGTTCCTCTCCTCGATTATGGTTTGGTTCCCCCACCGCCAAGTGAAAATGAAAGTGTTAACAACGATCATAATTAAATTTGGGTTAAACCCCTTTAACTGTGTGTTCATTGTTTTCCTTTTTGTATTACCTATCACTCTGAAACTGCTTGACTACCTCACTTAACCTCACGTATGGCTTCTTTAAATTAAAAAAAAAAAAAAAAACAAAAAACAAACAAACCCCACAAACAAAACCTACGACCACCACCATGAAAACTCATTTCAGAAACACTTCTAAAGATTTTCCTCACCAAGGCCTCGCAAGAACTTGTTTACTCCACTCTGTTCCGTGTCCGGGAGCTCTTCCAAATACTGTTCCACCCTCTGCTCGAAGAGCCCTGTGGCAGAGGGAGACAAGGGTGCAGGGGTGAGCTGTGTCCAGCTGTGTCCGGCCGATCCCGCATGCCCGGTCCCCGGTGCCGGCCCCGCCTGCCGCCCCGCCGCGGGGCTGTGCTCCGGCAGCCTCGGCTCACAGTCACCTTCCGGTGACCCGCGCGGGGTTTCAGGGATGCGTTTCCGCTTTCCCGGCGAGCGCGGGGGTGGACATTGCCGCTATCCGGGGGACCCCACCGGAACAGCGAAACCCGCACTGCAGGGGAGACACCCCCCCTTACCTTTTGCCCTGCATTTCCTCAGCTCTCTGTCCTGGATGAAGCCAGCGAACATTTGGGATTCCATGAAAACTTCCAAGAAGCGGCGGATACTCTTGGAGGCCACAGATTTACGGAAAGCCTCCCTTTGGAAGGCACGCTCTCCTTTTTCATTCTGGGTTAGGAACAGGGAATAATGGCCAACTGTCTCCACAAAGAATCGGATAAAAACCTCAGACACTAATCCATTCAGGGTGTTACATTCTGCAAAATAAGGCGGCAATAAGACACCAAAATCAGCTGCTACCAGAGCTGTCAGCGTTATCCCCACAGGGCCAGGCAGTGCATCTCCCGGTTCCCTGATGCTGTGCTATCAACTGACAGGAGCTGCAGCGGCTCCCTGCACACCGGATCCACATGGAGAAGGTGACAGCGCCATAACCACGAGTGCCAGTCTGCAGAGCTGGTGTGACTCTTGGTTACCAAGAGTCAATGAGAATTACAAAACCTCAGTAAACAGCTCAGAAAATTAAACATTTGATGAGTGTTTCAGAATTATACCTGTTTTCACTCTTGAGCAAGTTCTCTTCAGAAACTTCTGAATGACTCAGTGTTAAAATATTTTTCCCTGAGGATAATAAGCCTGTACTGAGAACTGATCAAAAAGGGTCTGTTGTAGAATCTGGGTTTTCATCGTTTCTGAGATGTTAAAACAGTTTTTTATATGTAATACATGTGACTAGAAATAAATTTCAAAAACTGAATAGAGGCCTGTTTCATACCTTTTAACTACAGGCATTTCAATTTACCCTGGACTGTTTTCATCATTGCTGAAGTGAAATATGACCCTTCAAAGGCAACTCAACCCATCTTGCACTAAAATTCTTTTCTGGTGGTACCTGCTTTTTCCCCTGAACATACTGAGTGCCAAGAGCAACTCCGAACTCAGACACACCCCTAAGCCTGGAGAATTATCTAGATTGAGTTAGGGCCAAGTTAACTGCAAACCTGTGTTTGAGCAAAGGTTCAGAGGGACCCACGGAAGTCCATGTCATTTACAAAGAAATGAAAATAAATCATGGGTGAGGTATTACTGTAGGTTGATGCCATCAATCCCATTCCCTGTGTGCTCAGAGACAACCTTTGATGTCACCAGAGGTATTTGAGACCTCAAGTCCCATCTTTCTTTCTCCCGCATGGAAAGTCACAATTCTACCTACGTTCGTTTACACAAGTCCTTGTTTCCAAATGAACTTACCGTCATCTGAATCACTGTCTGAATCCTGATTTATCAGTTCATTCTTTCTCTCTAGAGCCTGCTCCAGAGCAGCTTGCAGTTTTCTAGGTAATAGTGTATCTTCATCATCCATCTGACAGAGGAAAAAAGAAAATCTTTAAGCCACATTAATCTATGCAGGAACTACAGCAAATGCTTTCAGAAGGCTTAAAATTCAGATGAAAAGTATTTGTATCTGCTGTTGTCATGGCTATATAAATAAAATAATGAAAATCTATGTGCAACTAAAAAATACTTCTAAACAAAATTTCTTGTCACTCTTTATAAGAGTAAAGTCAGGAATGATAATCCAAAAACCAGGTAAAACAGAAATGTGGAATCAGCTCTTTACATGACAATAGTTGTGTTTAACTAAATACACATCATGTGAAGCCTTGCTAGGTGTACACACAGCTGCTCTAGTTGGTTTTAGGCAGCTCCTTTGGTCCTTGACAGTTGTTTTTACTGGTTGGTAGTATATCTGGTTTTCTGGGTCTTCCCCCTGTTGTTCACTTCATCTTATTTAATGCTTGTTCAGCAGAAGTCAGTAGACACAGAAGCCTTAGCTCTGCAGCCTGTTCACCAGCAATATTATCCAGGGAATTGTACACAAAAGTTTCCTCATCCAACCTGCAGATTGTTGTTTTGAAATTATTTATTGCCACATGATTTTCAGGAGATGGTGATCGCACATCTGCCCATTTACAAGGCTGCTGCTTTTCCTATCACATTAAACTATTCTTGACCTTTGTGCTCTCACTCAGGAATTTTCTTTGCAATTGCTGTCCTTTTCACCTCCAACAGTGTGAATTTTCTTGCTAAGGTGATGTTATTATCTTTGGATGTTTTCTTTCCACTGTCAATACAGTTCTTGATTCCTTCTGACAGTCACAGCCTCAATCCTTTCTGAGGCCTGAGAAGTTCTTATTTGCAGGTGGAACAGAAAATGGGAACTTTTTTTTCCCCCTAATTGCTTTCCCTTTGCACACACAATTCCTGCCAAATCTCTGATCAAAGAAACTTCATCATACTCCAGGAGTAAACAGCTTGCTAGACTGCACGGCAGCATTTTGAGCTGTACTTTACCTGTCTGATGAATCGATCAGATCCCAGGTTAACCATCAAAGCCTAAAGAAAAGAAAACACTGCAGTGAAATATATCTGAAGATACAGAAAACATTCATTTGTTCATTGCCTTTTAATAGCAAAAGATCATCTGAACAAGCCTCGACATGAATGAAATTCTTACTGTGAAACAAAAGGTTGTGTGCTTTATGAAGCAAGCATAAAAAAGTTTTCTTTAGAGCTAAGTGTCTAATTTAACATAAATACAACAGATCTTGTACTAGATTAATCTGTAAAAACTAGAAGGGTTGGGCAGGTCTTTTTTTCTCAAATCTACGCAAGTTATTGCTAATAATTTTTGTTAACATGCATTTGCAAAGTGTTTCAGAGGGGCTGCAAGAAAACAGTGTCACTGGAGGCAGCAGGGCTTCTGAGGGGCAAGGGTGTGAAATATTTGTGATAACTAAGCAACAAAGCTGAGGGATGGAGCTGGAAAGATGTGGAAGAGCAATGTTAGGAAAGTGGAAGGAAAATGGAGCAGAGATTTACATGGGCCAGAGGTACACAGGGCCTTGGAAGCAAGCACAAGAAAAGAAAATTCCTTAGAAAAATGACAGGAAACTAATAGGAGTAAGAAATTTTATAGAAGAGCTGATGCAGTGTAACTCTCATTTGATTTCCAATATAGTATTAACAACATGCTAGAAGTGGGAAAAAAATTATTAAAAGTTTTTGGTTCTGTGGGGGCTATGGCTTTATGCACAGCTTGCATTAGGATTAAGAGGTGTCATAGCAGATGTCTTCATGTTCCAGAACAAATCAGTATATTTACACCCTATTTACTTGTGACCAGGTAAATATTCACCTGTCTCTGTCAAGGTGCCAGGTATGGAAAAGGGGTAGAACAAAAGAGAAGAGTAAAGCTACTACTGCAGTTTTGCCAAGAGGCAGTTGCCCATGAGAATCAGGCAGAGAAGAAACAAAGAGGCAGATTAAAAATTAAACATGTCAGGATTTATGTGCCAATGGCAGCTCTCTCCTGGGTGAGGCCAGCTTTACTCCAGGCAAACAATTCTAGTGCCAGCTCCTACCTCCTCTACGGGCAGGTCCTTGAGTTTGGGCAGAGAGCTGGAGAGCAGTCCCACCAGGAAGGGAGTAGGGCAGCAGACGATGTCAATCATGGATGAGGGCAGCACAGGAATGAAGGTGTGCTGCCACGAGAAGGGGTACAGCAGGGCCACTACGGCGTGGGAGCAGCTCGACAGGGTGCTGGGGAGAGAGGAGCAACCAGGTTAGCAAAAGCTTTTCTTGGTTCAGAACATCTTCCACCTGCTGAGAAACTCAGCCTGTTGAAATGCAAGTGCCCGTGGGGCTGCCTCTCTGTCACTTCTGACTTCAGACAGCCTCGGTCCCCTTCCAGTCCCTGCCCCCTCTGTATTGTGCAGTGTGGTAGCTCACAGGAGACATCAAACTAAAGGTAAAAAACCAGAATCCGTTTGTTTCAAACTAGAATCCATTTGTTTCATTATAGCAGTTAGGAAATAATTTGATGTAGAAAACCAGATTCAATGTTCCCAAAAGCACTCAATAGCAGCCACTTTGAACAATGCTTAAAATCCAAAAGCAACTTCAGATCTTGGTTCTTAGGACCATGTCAGTAGTAAAAATGCATATTAATAATGTTTTTAATCAAGCACTAATGCAGAAACAAAGGAAAATTAAAAATAACATAAATCCGGGTAAAAAAACCTCTACCAAGTCAGATGTAAAAAGCCCTCAGCAATCAATACTTATTCCAAAGGAAAGATGGTGAAAGCAACACATTTTTCAAAGTATATTTTTGCGACAACATCATATTTTTATTTTAATACATTTTAAAGGGCTTATTAACCAACGTCAGTGATAAAGGTATTGATCCTGCTCAGCAGAGTACTCTAAAATACAGGTTGGTACCCCTAAACTTTAAGGCTTGATATTAATGTGGAAAACATCATGTGTATGTTGTCCTTCCGTCTACTGACTCTGATTCCCTTTTGCAGTCACATGGTTTCCAAATGTTAAAAATTAAGGAACATCATTGCCAAGTGAGTTTTAGCATCAGGGGCATAAAGACAGGTTCCCTGTAACAGAGCTTTTGAGTTTGGACTGAGTTATGATGTCTGCCTCTCACAGGCTGAGATGACAGAAATTTGGATCCAACATGACTGAACTAATTTTCTCACATTGCAAGCTTCTGCTGTGCTTAATGTAGCCACAAAGAACTACAAATAATAACTGCAGAGCTGTTACTGCTTTAAAATGCAGGGGAGAGGTGCTCATTTCTTCTACTGCAAGGCTTGGTGGAGACTTTAGGTGGCATCAGACCTCCACCAGAATAACCTTCAGGAGCATTTTTACTTTAGTTGTGGATTATTCCAAGGCCAGAAGAAAGGTTTCACCTGTTTGTTCCTGTCGGTGATCAACCTTTGAAGTGTGCTTCAAAGTGAGAATTACAGGACAAAGAGAGAAAAAGTTGTGGAAGAGCAAATCCTTGTCTTTACTGCAAATAATCTGCTGGCTTGGTTTTAATTGACACTTCATTTAAAATGCAACAATCACAGCATGGGTTTATAACATATGTTGCCTGACACAAGGTTCTTGTAAAATGATGCATTTCTCTAATTTATTTTTTATATATAACAGGCAATGGTGCTGCCATTGCCTCATATTTCGGTCTCAAGTATCTACCATAACAAGCACAGTGGTGTGTTTTGGAAGAGCTGTGGGACATGGTACAGAGTCCCAGCACTTTCTCAAGATCGCTTTAATGACTCCCTGGCATTTTCACCTACTACAAATTCAGTCATTTTAGCTGAGCAACTAAAAAAAGAGCCATGTTAAGCTAAAGGCAGGAAGACAAACATTCTTCTGATATTCAGTGAGTATTTTTTCCCTTTCTATAAAATGCCCTTTTGTAACATGTTGTTTTACACGCAGTGCTGTGACGTAAATCAGCCCCTGCATCCTCTTGTGCGTGCTATTCCCACGCTAGGGGCGGCTTCAGGCTCCAGCCCAGGACACTGGAATCTCTTCCCGAACTTTCCTGGGAGCTGGCTGGGGCAGGGCAGAGCAGAGCACAGGGAACACCCGGCTCTGCTCTGCCAGCACCCCACGACAGTCACACCACCGCTCTTGGCAGCGCCTCAGCCCCTGCATTTTAGGACTCTGCACGCACTCTTCAAATTCAGCCTCAGAAAACCTTTCCCTGTGAGACATCTCATCCCCATGAAACATTCCCTCCAAACTTTCAGCCCCCAGAACCTCCTGCTGCCATCCATCCTGGACATTGCTCCCACAGAGGACAGTGGGACTCCCACAGCTGTCACCAAACTCCTGCTTGTACAACGTGCCTGTGTCTCTTCCCTAGCTGGAAAGATTCATATTTACAAACCTTTCACTGCAGGGTGAAGTTTTTACATTCTGTAAGGTAAAATTCAGAGATGTAAGGGAACCCCCAGTTTAAATCTCTAAAATACAGTTCAGACCCTTTTAAAGGGATATTATTCATGAGAAACATGTTTAGAAAAGTAAAAAAGAAAAGCCTACCCTGGGAAACCAAGTCTGCTCCAGTTTTTCCTTTCAAAATGTGCAACCCACACATTATCCAACTGTTCTTGTTTATGAGAATTAAGCAGTAAGGTCAGATGATTTATTTTCTTTAAGGTGTGTGAAGCACACAAAGTAAAGCAACAGAATAGTCAAAGTTAAATTTTCAAAATATTTTCACTTTAATACTCTAGGGCAGCTCCATAGAGCTGGTTTGGAAAGTGGGCTTTTCCATTTGGTCTGTGCAGTTTTACAGCAATGCTGCCTAATGTTCTAACTGTTGTTCTACTGGAAAACACTTCCTTATTTCCATGGTTGTCATCTTGTAAAAAAATTATTTGGGATTTACCAAGATTTTGGTTCTTCCTATGCGTTTTATACACCAGATTAAAAAAATCCTCAGTGTTTGATCTTCTCCACGTATAGGTAGTAATACAAGATTGTACAAGTATATTAAGACATTTCTTTATGACAAATTTCCCTTGAAGTGATCCTTTATCATGTTACAGGCAAAATATGACATTGCTTCTTTCCCACTCAGAGCTGATTTATCCTCCTCTGGGCTATTTTGTTTCCCAAATCATTTTCTCATGATACCACACAGAACCTTTACCTTGTTGTGTTGGCTGGGGAGATGCTAGCTCAGACTAAGAGTTGAGGCACAGGAATTTCAGACATAGCTGTGACAGCTGAATTTTGGGGACTGCTTCTGAACATGGTTTACATCCGTGTCAAAAAGCAAATTACTGTGACTTAACAGGAACCTTTTCTCTCCTTTAGATAGGGAGGATGTCTGGTAGCAATTTCTGGGTTGGCCAACCAACAAATAACCCCAAGCTTAGGCTGTAACCGTATCTTATCACAGCAGAGTTAGCACACTCCGAAAAGGACACGCTGTTGGATAGGGAATGGACACTCCCCTGGCTGGGATGTCAGTTCTGTTTGTGTTTGTTTCAAGGACTGTGGCTTGGTGCATGCTGCAAGTCACCAACTCTCTCAAACTGCTAAAGTCATGTTCAGTTACACCTACTATTCACAATATTCACAATTTGTGGAAATGTTCCACAAATATCCTGGATAACTCTTTTCTTTGTAACAATAGCAAACAGTTATATTCCTTCCCCCTTCCCCATCACACCTAGAATTTCTTACAGACTCAAGGGAACTTCACACACTGAGCATCTCCCAAATCCAGGATTAAGCCTCTAGCACAGACAACCACTTGCTGACAAGGTTCCCTGATCCATCTTACTATTCACGTGCACCTCCACAGTCATTTTGGCATTTCCATTGAAGGAGAAGCCAAGAATATCCCTTCCCTTCATCCAGTTTCTCCCAAGGGACAGACAAGCTTCCTCAGCCAGGAGAGGAGGGAGGCCACCCCTTCCATGCAGGGCCAAGCCACACAGCAGCTCTGTCACCCCAGGGCTGCTGCCAGCTCCTTGCTGTGCCAGTGCTCTGGGCCGTGCCCTGGACTGGGACCAGGTCTCTGAATCTGGTCTCCCTGCTTCCTCAGATTGAGAAACACAGCCAAAAATGTAAATTCACAAAAAAGTGTTTCCACTGTTTACTTTTCCACAACCCCTTCTATATTCCTCATTTCTTCCTGCTGATTAAATGACGTTGCTCTGTCCACATTTGCTGAAGTCTTTCATCTGCCATTGACACATCCATGCTCCAGGCCACAACCACTCTGAGACTGAGTTACCTCCCTGACACACATCCCTTTGTCTGCTTGGGAGAGCTTCCTCCCACTTAAGGTTGGAGTCTGGAAGCTCTGTGCTTCCCAGGTGTTCCCTTGACTCACACAGGTATTACACACCCAGATGTCTCCTCATCACAGGCTATGGCCCTGCTTTTCTGGGAGAGCTCCTACCCTTGGGCCAATGACGAACTGCGTGGCAAAAGCAGATCCCTGACACTTCCCTCCTACACCCTTCAATGCCTCTCCTGATCCTGGATTAACTCCAGTCTCTGACAGAGGTCTGTGACAACTCCGCAAGGTTTGCAGAGGACTCTGTAAAGGACTCTGGGGAAAGGCCAAGGACCCAGCCTATCTCCCTTCCAACACACACAGGCCACAGAGGTGGAAAGGACAAAGTAGAAAACTTGGAAAACATAAAGGTAAAGGGAAAATGGAAGTAAAAACCGTGGCAGACTTATACACTTTGGGTGGAGATGGAGTGCAGGCAGCAGTACTGTTGCTGTGCTGGCAGTAATTCAGAGCAGAGCTGTGCTGTGCTAGATCCAGTGCACACTAAGGCTCTGAAAAAATTAAGGTGTCTCTGGGTGGATAAGAATAAATAAGAGCAGAATTATTAATCAGGTAGCTAAGACTAAGTAATAGCATCAGGGACAAGACATAAATGAAAATTTCTAAGTTTCAGAAGTGATTGTCTCCAGCTCCAGCTGTCTGCAAAATGCTCCTGCAGCATTCCTGCAGGTCAGCTTTTGAAGCAAGTCCTTGAGGATCCCTGGCCTGTCAGAAGAGCTGGCTGACAATGGGGATATGTTACGGCTTTCTCCCTGCTCCACGGTGTGGGTGCTCAGCTCCAGGGCTCCCGTGATCCCCAGATGCTCTTCCCCTGAGGCCCCCTGAGCACCCAGATCAATGGTTTATCCTTCATTCCCAGGGTTCTGTACTGCGAGCATACGTTTCTCATTAACCCAGATACCACCAAATACTCACAAAAAAGGGGAGAGAGAAATAAAATGAGAATTCAAGAATTCATTTACTGTAAGGGTGCAGAACATCTCCAGCTTTCCTGCCAGTATAAAACTATCAGACATGACAGTGTTTCATCCTGTGCAAAATTATTGCTGTTTCTCTGTTACTGCTTCTAGGACATTTAAAAGGGAAAAAAAAATCTTCAAGTCCTGCCTTTTGACTCAAATCAAAGAAATTATGTGTTTTTGCAGCTTTTTAACAAGAAGACCTACCCAATAAGGCCTGCAATTCCTAATGGCGCCAGGATACCTCCCTATTTGTAGGATTGCTTGCATTTGTAAGGCACTATTTTCACATGATCCAGATTCAAAATTTAACTTGTTTTCACTGATGTTTTTGAGCTTGTGTGTCTGCCTCTGGATAACTATTTTGTTTTCTGATTTAAAGTGTATATAGAATCATAACGTAGTTCAGGTAGGAAGAAACCTCAGGAGATCAACTGATCTAATTGCCCCTTGCTTTACATCAGATCAGTTTCTTTCCAAAACCAAATGCAATTATGTTATTTTGTTATATTAAACATCTTTGCTGCACTTTTTTGTGAAAGGGTGGCATCCTTTGGCAAGAACTTGAATGCTGGCTGGAGGATGTGCCAAGGACCTCTACCAGTGATGTTTAAACTCACTCTGATGGCTATATTTTTGTGCATACTAGAATGCATTTAGCCGCTGATTTCTTCAGAATAAATTGTTAGAACTAGGCAGGACCTCCCTCTGTAGCCCAGGGCTACACTGAGAAATGAAGGCTTCTCTGGGAGAAAGAGATAATTTTCCTGCTAGGAACCCCAGGGAAGGGAAGGAGTAGGAAGGCAGGGAAGAGGCTGAATTAAACGCAAAGAGGTGAAAATAAGGTCTGTGAGGCAGAACCGGGAGGGGAGGGAGACAAAACTGGGAGATGAGCAGGTAAAAAGGAAACTGAGGACAAAGAGGCCAGGATGTAAAATTAAGGGACAGTACAGTGACTGGCTGGGCTGAACAATGCAAGAAACAGGGAAAACTATTTAATATGAACATGGTTAAACTCTGTCACACACATGCAGCCACATTATTAGGTCCCAAGGTGAAACTTGTTCCTCCCTGTTGCTATGGGCAGATGGAAAGACATGAGCCTGTCTGATGCCAATTGCCCCTCCTCTGTTGGTAGCAGAGGTGCTGGCAGGGGCTGCAGCTGCAGGAGGGAAGGTCAGACGCCAGCACAGCTGAAGGTGACAGAAGCTCAAAGCCCACTCACTGGTGGCACAGATGGAAATCAAACATAACCAGTGCTCTACCCTTCAGCCACTCCTGCTTCCCCCTTGCCCCACTCTGCACAGCTCCCCCTAAGCAGACAGACACAAAACCACAGTTTTATCCGGAATAATTCTCAAACTGAAAAGTTTCCTTCATAACAGATACATTTACCTGTACATAAAGGGCTGGAGATTATGACCAAAACAAACACCAGAATTTGGGTTTAACATATTGTTGTTTGACCCAAATTAATTCTAATCCAGTTAATTATCTGGGCACTACTAAAAAAAAAATATTTCCAATGATTACAGAGCAGCAGGAGTTACAGTCAGTTCATGCCTTGCCTCACCAATTAAAATAAAGCATGAGGGGACAGGCAAGTTACTGGTTTAGGCTTTGATTCAACACAGTATTTCAGCACAAGTTTCAGCTTTAATTTATTTTCACTGTGCTGAAATACTTTGCTGAAACGAAGCCTCAAAGACCTTTTTTTCCCCACTTCCATTTTAATCAAACCAGCCCCCAAGACATGATAGCACCTTCTGAACCACAAGTTCCCTGACTGCTGTGGGAGAGGCTGCTGCAAAATCAGTCTCTCATCAGCAAGGCATGTTGAAGCTTTGGAAATTTGAATAATTTTTTACTTTTCTAGAAGCCCTTTAGGGGTTGGGCAAACTACAGAGATTCCTTCAAGCCTTTTTAAGGTGGTTTGGAACCAGAGATTGTAATTTTTGAAGCTAATAAATATTGTAGCTTCATTTTAGTGTATTATTAATATATTTTTTAATTTTAAGAATATAATTTATTTTTTAAGTGAAGTAATTAGATTTTAACGTCCTGGATTGAGAATTCCCTGTAGCAGAATCCTTCTGTAAAGGGTCCAACTCTGTGTAGGGGTACACAGGGAGAAGGATTCCTCTGCTGCTGCCAAGGCACTTCTCCTCACCTGACCTTCAGGTGAATCTGTGAAAATCTGGATGGCTGCAAGAAGTTTAGGATGGAGTGGTTGCATATGTGACTTAAAAGAGAATTCTGAAGTTGCTGAATTTCCTGTTAATAAATCTGATTTCTCTAGAATAATCAATAAGATGTGGAAAATTGCATGAGTTTAGGCGTGAAAGCCAGAGCAGTGGTTTGCACTGTGTTTTATTTTACACAGCAAACACTTAATAAGAGGTGAACTAAGAGTCACGACCTGAGGTCTTTAGTAGTTGGCCTAAAGTATGCAGCTAATACTGTATCTCTGATCAATACCTGATATCCTTCTTTTCGGGAAACACAGACAAATCTGTATGTCCATATTTTAGGTTACTATTTCTCTTGATCAGAAGACCTGCCAATAGAAAGCTCTGCTCCTAGTGTTTGAATACAGTAAGGAATTCTCCAGTGTAAATGTGATGACAGATGGGAACGCATCTAACTCACATGAGGATCATGGTGAGCCAGCTCTGTTTGGGTCATCTCAGATTCAGCTGCCAGTTCTGAACATTTCACAACTGAATCATTATACACACTGCCACAAATACTGCTACAGTCAATCTTTGGAACTGGGTAAAGAGCTCCCTAAAGCACAAACAACAGATCTCCCCTGTCCATTATGGGCTGAAACATCTATTACTCAGACTTAACATATATTAACATGTATTACCAGCAGTGAGATAACAACTCAGCCCAGAAGCAGGTGAAAATCCCTCACTCTGCACAGGAGGAAGAACAAAGGAAGAACATTACTCAACAAGTGAACACTTCCCAGGCTGGGTGATTGCTTTGCCAACCCAGCAGCACTGCTATTGCACCCTGTGCCCTCAGCCTCCAGGGTCTATCCACTCCTCCTGAGCTGGGCTCCCCCCACCTGGCAAGCAGCAGCCTGATGCAGAAGTGAGAACCAAACCATGTTTTTGCCAGGGGTGAAGGGCAGAGTCCAACCACAGTGGCTCCCCTAATTTGAATGCTGACACGTCTGTTGCAAGTGACCTTTGTGATATCTCATGGAATGCAAACAAGTGATAACACTGGCAAGGAGAGGGGGGCACTGTGACTGAGGAGGAAATGCATATTTTCCACATCACATCAGCCCAATTATCAGTTATTGTCCTTTGAAAAATCTTTTAACTATGCTTACAGCTCCAAGAGTGTAGCTGCTTAACCCTCACACCACTCAAATTGCAGTTTTGCCCCATGAAAATGAGTTGAACCCAAACCCAAGCCTTCTTTCACAAGAAACAAGTCACACTTCAGGTTTTATCTGGTGCTTTCTACAGAGCAGCATGAGAACAGCCAAGCTGGTAAAACTCTCATGAAGGAATCCCAGAATGTCCTCACCTATCTGGCAAAAGCACTGCTGCAGTTCCTTATCAGTGGGGCACCAGTGACACGCTTAATTTTGGGACAGGCTCCAGTGACTACTGGAGGTGAGTTATGGAGAGCACAGGCAGCAATTCCTTTGTGCTACTGATGATTCCTGGTAGGAGATTTTTTATGATGAACCAAAGATTACAACCCTGTTTCTGGAATTGTTTTCTCTGACTTGGATTCATGGAGCCATGGTTTACCACGCTGCAGTGTCAACGAGCACAGTTCACAGAGCAGACCTGCCCAACATTTTGTCTCATCATCTCTGTTCCTTCTCATATTTTACAGAAAACTGAGTGGGCAACATCTTCATTGATAAACTCTTTTCTGGCACATCCCCTTCAGCTTAAGCATGCAACATCCTCTCCTGTTTTGTGCTATTTTACCCTACCAGCATGGATCCATCATTGACACACTGAACACAGTTCCCACAGCTAAACAGAGGTGGATGCCATGGAAGCTGATGGTGAAAGATAGGAGAGATTCCTATTTTAAAGCCACCTAAAGTAATTCAGATTTTCAATGTTTGGCAATTAAACAACTCATTAGGAGATACTATCAAAGAAGAAGTGCAGGTTCATTGGGACTATACAGGAGGCTTTCTTTTTGGTTTTCATCCAAATTTTGCAAAAATTTCCAAAAGTTACCATAACTTGCCCCATTTTACTCCAGGAAAACTGCATTTTCAGAACCAGGCTCCACCTGTCGGGAACACCCAAGTGACAGTCAGTGTGAGGTCCCACAGATAACCTGCAAAGCACAACCCTAGCTCATGCAAAGATCAAGGTTGTAGCCCACGGAGCTGAGAGCTGCAGAGCAGAGAACACACTGTCAGAAGAGCTCTCTCTCTCTCTCTCAGAGAGTAGCTTTGAAGTACTTAATTTAAAAGAAAGCAAAGAACAGTTGATTAAAGGGGAATGTGGTGTTAATAAAGACATTATTTTTTGCTCCTGTAATACTTGTGTGTAAGCGAGGCACATGAAAGCCCCGGAGAAAGAGACATGCAAAGTGCCCTAGAGAATGAGGACTGGGGTTTCCAAGAAAATGGGATTTGGGGAAAAAAAGTCATTGCTTTAACACATCAGCTACCTGCCCAAGCTTTGTCAGGTGGTTGCAAGACAAAACAAACCCAACATTTCCCAAGTATAAAGTTATCCTTTGTATCCACAGAGTTATCAGTGCCTTCCCTGCAGGACAACTTGCTAGCACGAATCCATAACAAAAGTGGAGCTCCAGAGGAGCATTAACTCCTTGTTCTTTCCACATTGGGACCTTTGCTCACGCTGGTGGTTTCAGATTCCCAGGCCATCGCTGCACTATTAACAGCAGGACAGCTGTTGGAAAGCAGGATGAAGTATTTTCCTAGGTAGTAACCAAGGAGGAGAGGAACAATCTCTCCCTAATCCTTCTCATTTAAAAGCTGAAAGGGGGGAATCTGTCTAAATCCTCTTGCAAGGAGCTAGAAGTCAAGTTGGGAAGATGTTGCAATTTACTGCCATATTGTGTCAATAAGCAATCCAGAAGGGAATTACCAAACAACATGGCCATCTTCTTATCCCATTTCCTTTCATGGGGAAGGGAGAGAGAATTCTTTTGCACAAATTGTAAGTGGAAAAATTATGTTTTCCCACTATAGAGCATTGGCCAAAGCCTGGAGTGACATAAATAAATACCACTGGAAAGCAGGAGAGGAGGGAAGGAAGAAAAGGAAAATTATACAAGCTCTACCCATCTTGGGATATGGCATATTAAAAATGCCATTGGAGTTTACTGCACATTAAAAATATCACTATTAGGTTGTTTTCTCTGGGACTATGGTATATTAAACCAGCCAGAGACTTAGAATGTTCATTTTGTTTCTTGAGCTGTCTCTTTTGCCTGACACATATTTTCCTACTGCCCATGTACAGCTGCTCTTTTGGCATCAGCCATCACACAATCTAAGTGCTGGAGAAAGTAATCCAAGTGGTACAAAATGTAAGTACCTCTTGAGAAGAGGGAGTAAAGTGCAAAACGTCTCTCAAGAACCTTAGGAGACAGCTCGGCAAGCCCCCTCATCAGGGGCTGATCTGGCTGTCACTGGAGGAAACGGAAACTCTCTGGTTACTTAGGTGAAAAACGGGTGTTTTTGTTGTAGAATAAATTCTGTCTACTAGGCATGATTGCACATCAAATAATTATACAAGGGCTCATTCCTTCCACTGCAGAAATTAGTGAAAGAAATTCTTCAGCTTATCTTCAGCATATCAGACCAGACAAGCACAATAATCCTGGCAGTATTAAGAAAGCACTTCAAGTTCTTTGGATAAAAATACACCAGAAGAAATGTCTGCCATCCATACTTCTGGGTTTAGACAGAAGATCTGTGAGCTATTGCACATTCCACTGGTGCAGTAGTTTGCATCTCCAAACATCTCCTCCTTCAATTCACAGTTGATTATTAAAAAACTAACGAGACCCTGTAACCTGTACTCAGAAATGGTACAGACCAGTCAGAGACTGGCAACAGAAAATTCTCCCTCACAAGCTGGTTTCTGGCATGTATTAGTTGTCAGATTTCTCTCACCTTTTTTTTTTTTTTTTTTTTTTTTTTTTGGTGTAGTTTTTTGTGACAGGGGAAAGTAAAGGAAACCTTTATTGCTGGCCAAAGCTCATGTCTGTTTACCAAGCACACTTCTCTCTGTGCTAATACATGTGTTTTTACCTTTTAAACTGCAGTTTGGCAGACTTTACAAGTGTTACAAGATGACAGCTACTGGAAAGGAGCATTCCCAGGCAGCAGGTGAAGCTGTTCAGACCTGTCATTGCCATGCTTCATTTGTAAGAATTAAATTCTATTTTTGTTAATAAAAAAGGAACAATAAGGAAATAAGGAATGAGCTTGCACTTCAGTAATCTGCCCCAGAGTTTAGCTACTCTTGCTTTTCCACTTGACCTTGCTACTGGACTGAAGAGCAATGATTTACTACTAAAACATTGCCACTTATCTCTTATTTAAATTTGCATATTTTAACTTGAGCTGCAAGATCATGCTATCATTTTGGCTGCCAGATTAAAGGATGTTTTTAGGGAGGCACCAAGAAATGGGGCCCAGGCTACCTCTCAACTCTTGCTGCCAGTTTCTATTGTGGCCCCAAAACAATTCAAACGTGAGAAGCATCACCGCTCCCTGAACATCCCGAGCATAGCACGGACAGCCCTAAGCTGTGTCTGTCCGTGAGAACAGGGAAATGCTGCTGTTTGTTCTGAAAGCCTTTGCCCTTGAATGCAAGTACACTCTGCTCCCCTTTTGCTCCACAGCTAACAGAGACATGCCTGAGGGATGACTTCCCCAGTATTTACATATTTATGCTCTGTCCTGTATTAGTCAGTGTTTCTGTCTCTAGCCCGTAACCTTTGGTCAGGTCTGGGATCCGCCTGCACTTTCTACAGTCGTGCTGGAAGACAGATTCCTCCTGGCAGTTCAAAACACTGGGGAGAGGTAGGGAGGGTTTTTATCCTTAACCTCATAGGTGCCCAGCTTCTGCTTGCAGTAGCACCTCTTGACTTCCTGGGCTGAGCACTGCAGAGAAGGATTTCAGGGGCTGCAGCATCCCAGGTGACAGAGCATGGACAGGGCCGTCTGCTTTGGGGAAACTTTGCCAAAGGAGCAATTCCTGCTACAGCTGGGCAGGCACAGCCCTGAGTGAGGGACAGCAAGACACAGGGCAGGAGCAAACAAAGGAGCAGGAGTGAGGACTTCCTGAGCTGGCACTGCCACTTAGAGAAATGTCTGGCCCACCTTTACCTTCCCAAGTTCATCCATATGGTTTAGGAGCAACACACTGCTGTAAATAGAGATTTTTTATTCCCTGAGACCCATGCTCCTACTTCACTGAGAAGCAGTTGAAATATCTCATATAAAACCAAAATCCACAACAATGAAAAGTTGTTTTGCCTTTTACAAGAGCGGGGGTTCTATAGAAGCCTTTCACAGCCCCAAAAGTTTTTGAAAGGCCACTGAGAGGAATATTGTAAGATTTGGATCCGTAGCAAAAACAAGGCTTGTCCAAACACTCCCACTGACTGTGGCCAGCCTTGGACTGGACTCATATGTGAAACGTAAGCAAAACATCCTCAGAGTCCTTCACAATATAGTGGATTACAGCAAGAGTGTTTTTTATTTATAAAAAATGGGGTTATAACAAAAGGACATTGCTATGTTCAGGGCCTTCCTTTACCCCTCTCCAAACATTCAGGGCAAAAGGCAAAGAGACTGTTCTCACACACATGGATACATCACTGCCTCAGCAAACACATCCACAAATTTGTTTCCCCTGCATAAAACTAAAACAAGCAGAAAAATGTTTTTCTTCCAATGTTTGCTTTCTATTTATTTTCTGTTGCTACCTTTGTGCCTGCAGCAACGTCAATGTTCCTGAGCCCCAGGACCCACTGGTTTTGCATCTGTTGCCTTTCAAACCCCAGAGGATGGCACTCTGCAGCTCTCCCTCTGCAGCTGGCAGGCACGGGACTGTTCCAGAGTTGGGGTGAACAGGCAGAATGTTGGGAACATAAACGGGGCTCCCAGTGGGACAGAGATTAGAGCTGGAATGGGACATACCAGCTCAATTGTGCTTTCAGCAGATTTTTAAGGAATTGGGCCTTAAGTTATCTCTTTAAGAGTTGTGGTATTATTATTATTATTATTCCAAGTTTCTCTATTGTTATTTTTAATTTCTTTGTTGTCTTCCTGACTGTTCACAGAAAGCAAAATATTGAAAGGTTGCTGGCAGATTCATGTTCATTTTTGAAGGTGAGCAAACACCTGCAGGGATTTATTCACCCAATTTCAAGCAGAAAAAAATAGATAATCAACTTACTGGGGGAACAAATACCCAAGCCTAACCACACATATCTAACCAGGGCAATCTCAGAGTCCTGCCATTCAGAACTTCACTGTTGTTTCCTCACTGCTTGGGAGCATCACTTTCAGTGTTGAAAAACGACAACCTCTTCCTGCAAAGATCAAGGATTTTAAATTTTGGCACATTCTGGGCACTCTAAGAACCATAAATAACAACTTATTGAATTAATCTCTCTCCACTAGGCATGACTTTCCCAAACTTGTATAATGTGTGAAATCATTTATTGCTGGGAGACCCGTTAAACAGGCAGCCACAAAAGCCCATTGCATCTTATTGTTTGAGGCCTAAACCTCAACATTATTTATTTCTAAGCTAGTTTTTGGGTACATGCAGAAATGAAACCCTTGTAAAATCATTTTAATTTCCTGCTCTCATTCTTTGGGCACAGAGTAGACCTGTGAGATATTTCACTTCTTTTTTTTTTTCTTTTTTTTCCACATTACTGGTAAACTCCATTTCCAGCCAGGATGCCCATAAACAAAGCTCATGTCAGACAAGGCAAAGGTTCCAAGACAGACAGTTATTAGTTCAAAGCCAGAGTGCTTCATTTTAGACTTCATCCCCATTTAAACCATGAAAATCTCAGTAAGTATTGAATTTAAATCCACTGTCACTTTCTCCAGGACTTGTTATTAGTTTCTGTTTTACAGTACCTCCTAGATCCCCATGCTGAGAGGAACCACACTGCATGAGTCTTCATCCCTGAGAGTTTGGGATCCCAGACAGACCAGACAAAGGATAAGAAAGAGGTGCTATGTTTCCAGCATGTGACACTCAGCAAGTCAGAGGGTTCAGAAGGATAACTCAGGATTCACAAGTCTGAATCAGAACCTACCACATCAGATTTTGTCATCCTCTTGTCAAATGAAACCAAGTATATACATACAAGGGGTACATGTGGATGTAGTAAAGCATATGAACATAAGCCTTTTTTGTAAGAAAGGTTCTGTCCCTTCTTACGGGAGCAACCACAAAACCTCCCAAGCCTCTCAGATCCATCTGAATCCTCTCTTTTCTCAAGTGCTAATGGCCCCCGTCCCATGGCCCCCTCTCACACAGAAACAACACTTCACTGGAGAACAGTTTCTGCAGGAGAGCACAATGTTAGAATATGTGTTTACTGAAAGGTATCTTTATAGTTTCTTGTCCTGTTGGTCCTGGTGCCCTATTTCTGTGTGCCAAAAGGCTGAGCAGCACGCTGCCTGTAAGCAGGGCTCTCTTATTGCCTGCTCCAAGGCCTGTAGGACTAGGCAGCTATCAAGAGAAAGGTAATTACACAGGCAAGCCTGAACTTCCAGCCAGGGTTGCAATGTGTGTAAAACCCTGACTGTCTGCTGAAGTCCTGGGTTACCACAGGACCTCAGTGTCAGCAACATGACTCTTTTCCATGCCAAGCTACCTGAAGCATGTCAAAGTAGGTTTAACTGTTGATCTTCTGTGCAGTGCCCAGAGCATTATATGACATTGGCTAGGCCAGCTGTCCCAGGGAAATGCTCCAGAGAATGGCTGCTGTCTCATTTCTCATTGCTGAGGATCTCTCCCATAGCAAGCCATCCCTGCAGGACTGTGCCCATGGTTCACAGAACACTACAGAGGAGCAACTGGGAACTCCAACGCAGAGCAGCAGCTGGCAGCAGCACAGCAGAGCCCTCACTTCTGCTGTACCATTTCTGGGAGTTTCCACTCAGGTCATTGTGCCGATGGAAGGAATGTAGATCTGTGTCAATCTGAATTACAGTCAGACTTGTGGGTGCTGAAAGAATTGTAAAACAGAAACAGACTAATGAGGTAAGTAAACATGCTGGAGGAAAAGTCAGAAGGAATGCACCAACAGTATTTTCTAAAGCTACCTGTCCCAATACTCATGGTGTGATTCATATATCTGCTAAAGTACTGCAGAAACCCTGGACTAGTTACACAATTCTCATCGTGGGTTTGTGTGAAATTAAGTCATCCCAAACGGTCATTCAAACCAAGAGTTACTGACAAGAGAAAGGATGAAAGAAAATGTTTCTCTTGTTCTAGACACAAAAAAGACTGCTAAGGAAGTAACTTTATAACCTGAGAAGAGTCTGCAGCTTTAAGAAATTCTCCCCTAAAGGTTGTAAAGCTTTTACTATGCAAAGCATTTTTGCTATTATATACGCTGGCGGCCACTAAGTGCAGCTATTTTTTCTGGCGGTCATTCAGAGGAGGTCAGGACTGATAAAGTGTTTAACAGAGTTTGTTTGGGTAGATACATCTGTGTTTTTAACCTCCCATACAGTCTCTGGTGTCCTTTTAAAAGATGCTGGATGTTCCTGAGTCTAATAAATTACAGGCTTTATTTTTATTTGCCATTTTTTATTATTTATCATGCCACAGCAAAGAACATCTTCTTCACATTGCCTGCACCTTTCTGTATGGATTACACAAGCGCATAAAAACCAGGATTTTTCTTTGCTGTGGGGCAGGGGTACAGCTTACACAGAGCTCCCATTTCCTTGGGAAAGGCCATGTGGAGGTGTGGCCTGTCACTCACTCCTTACACTTCGGTGTGAGTTCATGCTTCAGAGGAACCAAGAGGGGAGATTGCAATCAAAGGGCAGAGAAACAAAAGGTGTGTTGAAAGGTGGTAGCAAGGGGCCTGAGATGGAGCATCCAAAAGGAAATGTTTTCAGGTCACATGAGCACCAGGAAAAATATCCTAAATAATTGAGAACGACTCTGATAGCAGTTTAACACTCCCACTGGAGAGGTTTGGTAGAGCAGGAATTGAAACATAGCCCCAGCATAAACTCCCTGTACTGCATGGAGCAAACCAGGGGAGCTCTCGGCACCCCACTTTCCTGCCTGGCTGCACTGCAAAAGCACAAGGTCAAGCACCTCAGTAACAACTTCTGCTACTCTTTATGAGTACTCTGTGTCCAAAACCTATAAAGAAACATTGCTGGGACTACAATGCTTCAAAATGCTGTGCAAACATCTGCTGACTGTGAAGCAGGTGAGACTTGGTATCACCATTTTTCAGATGGGAAAGTAAGACAGAACATCCGTGGATGTAAAAAGACATTTAAATCCTAAATGTGAGAGGATCCACACATCTGAAAACCACTCTGTACATTTCATAAGGCCTTTTGTATCCAGAGATAGCACTGTCCTGGATGTGTGGCTCAGGTAACCCCACCACTTACCTGAGCTTGTCTGCTACAAAAATGACGCGGCGCTCCAGCAGGAGAGAGGCGAAGATGCGGATGATCTGCCGCACGCTGAGGCACTTGAAAAGGCATTCAAAGTCCACGTGTTCCAGGCGGGAGTCCATGGGCCTCCGCAGCTCGATGACCTGGACACAGCCAGCAAACAGCAGTCAGCATTGCTGGGCAAGGCTGGCAGTGCCAGGGTGCCTGGAAGCCCAGCCCAGCCCTCCAGCACTGCCCCGTGCTTGCCTGGTGAGGGCACACGGAATGAACCCCTGCCCCATGTGCAAACTGAGGCTGCAGGCACAGCACTCCAGAAAAATAGTGTATTGCACAATTCTTCCCAGAATACAGCTGTGTCTGCTGTCATTTCCAAGGGAAGTGTAATTCTCCCTTACAAACATTCTGTCAGAAATGTAACGCTTGGCTGAGTCAAGAGTATGAAGCAAGTAACAATCAAACATTGGAGCTGGAAGCTTACAGGGCTAAAACAGCCATAAAGACAAGGTAAATTTGGTTCTAAGCTTGGTTAACAATTCATATTAGCATCTAGATAGGAGCCTGGGACTCAAATAAAAGGCCAGGAAGATTTTAAACCAAATTTACTTCATTTCTACTCTCCTGTGATGTGAAATTCACTAGATAATGTTTAAAACCTTTCTCTTTTCATATAAAGATACGTACATATATGTATATATATATACTTAACTGGGGAGTCAGTTAGATGGTGGGTTGTGACATCCCTTTATAGTCTAATTTTCATACTTCATCCATGACCTCAGGCCCTCTCCTTCCTTTTCTCAAATGCCTTTTCCTTGATTCCTTTATTATATCTTCCTTTTACTCTGCAATTGACATGCTCAGATGTGGAACTTGAAGGCAGAGGACAGAAAAAAGAAGAGGGAAAAATAACATGAAGAAGAGAGTAACAGGAGAAAAATATGAAGCACAAGACAGCAAATGATGGACCATTGAGGAATTTGAGGAAACAGAAGGGAAAGAGAAAAAGTTGGCCAACTTGAAGCTGTGTTGAAATCTCTGAATATATATTAACAGGCACATATATACATCTTCTTCTTTCCATATGTCCAAAAATCACCGTCACTTTATTGTTTTAGACCACTCTTGTTTTTATGCACACGACACCACATTTCACCAGCAGACTGGATCAGGTTTTAAATGGAGTAGCCCTTACAAAATTCCTCACAAACACTATTTAAAGGATATGCTCAAGATCACAGGTAAATAAAGTAAGTTCCTATCAGTTTAGTTGTGATATTGTTTGTGATCTGTAATACACAACTGTAAAAAGAAAGCCACAACAGTATCTGTGCACAGATTTGATTTTTTAAGCCTGAAATACAGGAACATTATGATGAATGGCTGCCCATCATTCAGCTGTTGCCCCAAGGAGCAGTAAGAAACAAATTGTGGAGTGAGAGTACACCAGGAATACCTTCCCAGAAATGCTGCCTGTCTAACTCTTCCTCACAATCAACAAAGATGCCCATTTCCACTCCTTAGCACTTGGGTTGCAAGCTCAGATCAAGTGTATGTGCCAAATCATGAGAAGCTGAATCTACTGCAAACCTTCCAACACGAAAATCTTGCTGCAGGGTAGGATGCAATGCAAGTTACAGCAGCTTTTACAAATACCAGGGATGTTTTCTGCTGCCTGGCAAAGCCTGCTGCCTCAGTCTGCTCATCACAAAGAAATATACTGTCTGCTTCCCAATTAATCATCATCTTTGTTTAGGCAAGAGGAGCCACAATGGAAGGACAAGATTCTGTTCCTAATTAAGCCAGTGCATTCCATTTAAATAACGAGTTTGTACTAGCACAACAGAGAGCAAAGCTCAGCCAGAAGAGAGTTGTTTGTTTGTTGGAATTATCTCAATGTTTTTCTGTGGTAGAGTTCAGGAGCTTGAGCAGAGGATAGAGAAGTTGCAGTTCCATGGTTTCCAGATACATTCACACAGAAAAAGCATTGTCAGGTCTTTTCCCTGGTATGCCAATCACCTTTTCAGATGCTGATTCTCCAGAAGAAAATGGTGGTGACTTTAAAACACCTTGCAAGTCACTTATACAAGGAACCCTTTACATTTCATACCAGCTTATGCCATACATTACAGGCCCACTCCATTGAAGTCAGTGGTGTTACACTTAGAGAAAATATGATTCAATGCAAAAATAACAAAGGCACTGTAAAACTATCCCTAAGGAGTGCAAAGTAACCCTAAAGAGGAGGGATTTTTTTCCTGCTTTCACTAACTGGGACAAATTCTATTTCTACCTTCAGTAATGTATTCATTCCCTGTAGATGCTGGCCCATCTGAGTGGAGCCACTGTATTCTTAGATAGGGGCATGCAGAGAACAGAATTTGACATGGTGAATGGCTGGCCAGCCCCAAGTTGCAAAAGCCTTTTAATCAATCCTGCCATTTTCCAGTAAGGCATATGTTGTCTAATGCTAGGCTTCTAGCTACTTGGATCAGGAATAAAAAGAAATTATATTATATGCATGCGCACACACACAAATTTTATATGACATGCTTTTCTTTGAGGGCCAGTTAAAAGGTATTTATTGTCAAAGAGAGCCATTTAAATGTTGCTGGTCACTCCTACTAAGGTCAGGACCAACAGTAATGAGGTTTGAAATAACAAGCAGCTGCTGAACTGGCCAGGTGCAGACAATGTGGGAAACTCACACTTGCCTGTTATCACTGTGATAAAGGCCAGCACTGCTGCAGTCTCTGAAGTGCACTAGGCCAGGCACACTGGGACATTTGTGTTGTGTGTTTTTCTTACATACAACTTATTAATAAACATAAAATAATAAATAAACACAAACTGGCTTATAATCATCAATGGGAGCTATCATTAGCATATCTGCACTGGTGCAGCTTCTGCACTGCTCATTTTGAGGGTGTGCCACCCCACATCCTTGCAGGATCTGTTTGTCTTCTCCTGTTTTTCTTTTGCTGTTTTGATACTGAAGTGGTAAAGGGAAAGGCTTTGACTTTTAATGTTTGCAGTTGCTTTTTACCTCGTTTCCAGCTCCAGGCAGGAAGGTTTTGACCTTGATTGTCTTTCCAGGTGCAGGAAAAGGAGATTCCATCAGACTTCTCATAAATGGATAAACCAGGGCAGCAGATATTCCCCTTCTCCTTTCAACCTCATCCAGGATCTGATCCGTTAGTAAGACATAAGTGAGAAAGAGACAGAACATGTCAGCATCACATACACTTTTGAAGCATCCTTTGACCCACACGTGCTTAAACACATGGTGGATCTAAGTTAACTTCTCTGCCCTGTATTTCTTCACTTTTGTCAAATGTATAGGATGGGATCATACTCTAAAAATGATGCATTTTCCGGTTACAAAATGAAGCCTGTTTGTGAATGCCAAAGACAAAGAAGAATTCATAAATCTGGAAAAGAGCAAGAAGACTCAGCATGACTAAAGAGATCTATATGTTGGGATTTTGCCTGAACAGGGTGAGCTGAAGGAGACAAAGATGAAGATGAGTCCCATGATCAAAGGCCTAGTCAGCATCATGTCTCAGTGATACATCTTGAAATTTGTATCAAGGAAAAACTTTCTTCTGCACTGAGCATCTCCTCCATTTCAACTGAGAGGGCAGGAAAAACCAGATCAGCAAGGACAGCAATACTGCCACACTATGATACCAGGACAGAACTCCTGAAAGGGTCCCAGCAGTGGCTGTCAGGTCACAGTCTGTGCTGAGCTGGAGACCACGAGCAGCTCCTAAGCCCAGCTGTTCACACTAGTGCCTGCATTAAGGCAATTTTCTCCTGGACATGATGCAGAGCAGGCAATCTAGTATTGAAATAGGCAGATGGAACTTCTTATAGATAGAGGTGACTATTATTGTCTTCTCTCTTTGGTCACATGGGGCAACATAAATTAGATCACAGCTAAGTTTTCCCACATTAGACAGAACATATAGATGATAAACCTAAAGAAGACAGAAAGCAAGGTTCAAAGCAGTTAGTGGTTTGACCTCCAGTGGTGATCTTTTAACCACCACTCCAGAGCAAAAGGCCATACAAGAGTTAGTGTGTCTGAGCCAGGCATTTTCTCTTGTTTCACTTGGAAATGATTTTCACTGAAGCAGAACATTAAAAGACACTTAAGCAGAAGCTGGTGACCTGTAACGGTAGCTGGTGACACCAAATGCCAGCAGAGGCATTCACTGGTGCATAGTTTCCCCTTCCTCCCTGTGACATAGTGAAGGCCTAACCAAAGCAAAGCTGCCCCTGTGTACATAACTTGCATTCCAGTCCATGGAAGTGCCAGATAACCGTAAATGAGGACATGAATTTTGCTCTTGATGTAATTTGCAGCACAACCACCCTCACCAAACAAAACCAGCTGCCCAAGTGGGAAGCAGTAGTGCAGCGGGGCTGTGCCCCAGGTCCCTTGGTGCTCCTGCACACTGCCAGCACACAGCTGTGTTCCTGCAGCCACCATTGGATGCTTTATGTTGCTGGAGTTGGGGTCATGTGTGTGTCAAGTGCCTGCCCCAAGGACCTTCACAATGCAAATAAAAAGAGCATTTAAACCAAATAAAAGTTGAACAGAGATCCCAAGAGATAAAATGGTCAGAAACATCTGTTGAAACCACAACCAAATGAACTGGCTGGAAGTTAAGATATCTGTGGTTCTCAAGTTTGTCTCAGCAATAGGTATTTCAACAGTGAGTGAGCATAAAAGGCTTTGTGGAAGACAAAATTAATGCAAGTTATCAGAAATAGGATGATAAACATTTTAAAAGAGTGGAATCTTTTTGCTTTTGTGATAAATAATATCCAAGATTTAACACCTCATGGTCTTTCATCATTCACGGTGTAAGGTAAAGATAGCTATTCATTGTACTAATTCAGCAAAGTGCACCATCGTTATTTTTTTTGCCCTCTTTCACTGAATTTATCAAGTAAGGACCACCCAGGTTCCTCTTCCTAAGCTGGAAAAAGAGAGTCTCACACTTTTCTGTCTCCATCCACACCTCATCTGTCTTCAAAACCAACAGGGATGCTAAGGCTCCAGCGTTTCCTCCTTCATTGAACAAGCGTTCCCTTTCCAAACGCAGTGCTTGGAGTGTGTGCTGCGGAACTGTGCTAAATCCAGCCCATGTGCTGCCATCGGGAGGTGACAGCCCTGTGCAGGACAGCTCTGCTGTGCCCAGACTCCAGTGTGGATGGGCTCCTCCTGAGGGCCAGCCCCTCCACGAGCCCAGGAGTCAAAAAGCAGCAAAGATGTGTTACAGCCCCAGGCAGGGCCAGGTATGGAACTGAGCAGGAGCTTTCCTTCCTGCACACACCAAGAATTCCAGGCATGTGTGGCCAGGGCCCGACTGCCACAGTGTCTGGGAACAACACCTGCTGGAGCCAGGGAAGTTACACTCACCCATCAGCCTTGGGCTCACTTCGGCTGGATGATCATACGCTTTTTCCCAGGTTACAGACTGAACTGGGAAAGTAAATTGTTTGTAATTTTGGTGCAATGACCTTCCTTGTCTGCCCTTATACCTCAGCTGCAGTGATACTTGGTTGTTAAGGAAGATACTTTATTTTTTTACCTTCTCCCAAGTCTTCCTTGAAAACAGTGCACTGTCAAAATTAGATAAAAACATAATAGCAAACAAAGAGCCTCAGGAGATCTGTCCATACCACAAGTCTGGTGAGCTGGGTGATCCTTCCAGAACAATACATTCCATTTCACTCACAGATAGCTGTGTTTAGATACATATTCTAAGAGACACTATTATAAACCCTTGATTTCAGAACTTTATGAAAGATGGCAGAAGCAGAACTGCAAGTAACTATTGCAACCCAACTGTTGTTCTTCACATGAGGCTTGTGTTAAACAAAGTTTTATCTAGAAAAGCTTGAAACCTGCTTTAAAGATAATACTCTGTATGAATATTAGATCATATGAACAGTATAAATGCTATCATTTTTTGTAACATCAATGATTTACATGTTCATTTCAACTTTATTCCTATGAAAATTAACAAGTAAAACCTGTGAAAGTTGTGTGAGATTTCCCATATCTGAAGTGAAAACCTTTGGCAAATTAAAAAATTATCAATTAAAACTGGGCCAATAAAAATATCATCTTTAATTGCTTTATCCTAGACTCCTAGGGTGAAAAAAAAAAAAAAGAAGTGTCACTAGTGTTAAGTGTATAGAATTCATATATCAAGTAATCTTTTTTCTTAACCTCCTCATTCCACAGGGTATTGGAGTAAAAGTGGGACTGGCCCATCATCCAAACTATGCATGCCAAGAATTACAGCTCAGCACAGAACGGCTGTAGAAAACAATGGAAAAAACTTCAGTCAGCCAGATCATACAGACACCCAGATGTTTTCTGAATCAATTTCTGCCTCACTCACAGAAGTAATAAGACATTCTTTGATGAACCAAATAATAGGGATGGAATATCCAAAACAGCAACTGTAAAACAGTTATCTCCCATCAAAGGAAGGAATTCTTCCAGTCTGGTTCATCACTGTGGATGTGTCTCAGTAAACAATCAAATTAAAAAGCAATATTAAAGAACATCTCCTTACCTTGGAAAATAAGTCAAAGCACCCCAGGCGGCTGATGACACAGTAAACTTCAGGTAGGCGTGGGCCCTTTCCATTCGGCTGATAACAGCAAAGAGGAGATGGGAATTACATATGAATGTGGAGCCATGAGGAAATGCACTTCTCTCTCTGACCACACAGTTGGCCATCATGTGACATCTCTCACTATCTGCTTCTCCAACACATAGCTGCTCTTGGAAAAGCATCATATGTCTTCCATAAGACAGGAAACAGAAAAGCACAAATAGAGCTTATCGTCTTTGGAAATCACAGCGTGTTGGAGCTGTATCCCAATACCGCTCCAGCTTGCAGCCATAAAAGCACATTGAAGCAGGGCTGGAACTCATGCCTCTGCTGCCTCTGTCCCCTGCTCCTGCTGCAGCACGAGCAGTGGGGCCACCCTGGGGCCATGTACTGCAAGAGAACCACAATGTTAAGGCAGGCAATGATGGTTTTAGTTCCCCTCTCTGCACTCCATGGTGTTCAAAGAGAGCTCAACCTACAGAAAGCGAGCTCACAGCCTAAAGGCAGGCTGCATGAGTAAATTATTGACTTCCTCAGACTAACTCATGATAAACATGAAACTCACATCACTTAAACAGTGGCAATGAAACAGTATGAAACAATGATACACATCCCTCTTACCCCTCCCCAAAAGAAACTGTAAAGACCATCCTCTATAACCATCCTCTATAGGATATGCCCTGGAGAAGCAAATGCTATTTCCTCAGCATACTGGACTCTGCCTATTCCACTTATCTTTGTCTCTTCTTTAGATTCTACTGGCACAGTGACCAACTTCCCTGTGCAGTGTTTGACATTCACATGCCACAGAGATGACAATCAAGAGAAACTGAGGGATAGCTGTGCTTTTTAAACCTGAATATTGCACTCTAGACTGGGACAGTCAGCAGGTGCCTGCCTGTTATAATAAATACCACCAAAAAAAAAAAAAATACCAAAGCTAAGTGAATACAGATGAGTCTATTTCTGGATCCAAACCTGCTTGCTACACGTCACATCTCTGAAAAAGCAGAGCCCTTTTTTGTCCATATTAGGTATAAAATCTTTCTAAAGGCACTGAGTGATTATATCAAGCATGTGGGATTTTGGTTAAAATCATTGTGTCAAATCTGCAGGAATGCCGAAGCCATGCCAGGAGCCTTGGACAGCTCCCAACCAAGAGCTGTCTCACTGAGTGCCAGTAAAAACATCACATTCCTGGGTCATCTATAAGACCAGAAACAATAACTGCTTAGCGCTTACTCCAAGTTTCTCCTTTATGAAATATCATTGCTCTCAAATGTCTTAAAGGCTACATGTCTGGGAGCTGGGATTCTTCCCTCCCTGCACTCGCTGTGTAGGACATCCTTTTCTGTTATTTCAGAGACCTTTTCCTGCAAACAGCACAGCCTCACAGATGCACACACATCATCTGTAAGAGCAGCAAGCAAAAGCCTCAGGCAGAGCCATTCTGAGGCGCAGAACTTCTCAAATTTGTTACACTGGCAACCCTTCACATAACCTCCCCTCTCAGCCATCACTTTACACCACACAGATTGATCAAAAACACCCTTTGTGCTTTAGTTTGCTTCTTTCCCAGGAATGAACATCGCATGGGACACGACACTGCTGCCGGGACTCATCTCTCTTCACTAGGGGAGACTTGAGCCCTGGGACTGGCCATCAGTACCAGTGGAACCTCCTCTCTTCCCAAAATGGAACTCTCCCAAGTTTCAGGGTGTGCTTTACACAGTCATGGAGACATGCCCTCCATCCAAGGCTCACTTTTGCACACAAAGAATAGGTCCAGCTCAGGAAAGCAAAGTGCTAAAGTAAGCCCAGTTGAGAGGCACGCGACTGACTCTGCCTTGGTGCACTGCACTGCTCCTGAAAGAACAGAGATGGAGGGGATGATGTTTTGGGTTTGATTTGCTTTCAATTTGTGTTCATGGAGCCCAGGATATTTTGAACCTTAGTCCAGTATCACAAAATGAAAATGCTAGTGAGTTTTGATGATAACAAGACAGTTCCCCAAAATGATGAATGTAAACTGAGAAAAACTTGGCTGAGATGAAGAAGCTGACATCTACATCTGGGCTGGTCCTCGTACAGCTCAGGACAGTCTTTTTTACGGTGATTTTAATCTGAATTTTACTGACCAAAGCCCATTCCAAAATCTTTGCCAGGAGAAGCGAGAGGCTTTTGCTCCAAAAACTAAGCCTGCCATTTTTCTCTTTCAAATCACACCTCCCTGACCATGTGCTTGGAACCTAGGGGTGCCTTCAGAGATCTCCTCCCAGTGTGCCATAGCACTGAGCTGTGTGAAGGAAGTGGCCTTTGCAAATCACATACACCTAGCCAACATATCCAGAAACAAAGACGTTCCTTAATGGTGCCAGGAATCAGAACAATTCAAACACTGGAAGCTAAAATGAATAGTCAGTCACAAGCCAGTTTCTATGGAGGCTCTTGATTCCTTGTAGGCCAATCCAAATTCTGACCATGAGAAAACTGTGGTAGTTGTAAATCCATAAACTCTTCTTAAAGACTTCTTGCTATATGTGAAACATGAACTTTAGGTGCCAGAGCACCCAGTGTGTACAGGGCTGTCAAAGCGCTTGGGGAAGGGCAGGATGGAAGGAAGAGGGCAAGGGGAAGAAAAGGTTTTTCAATGAGCTTTTTGCAGCTCCGTAAACAGTCTGCATCCCACAAAAGTTGCTTTCACAGTGTAATGAATTCCCTTTTCCAGCCCTCAGCAAATGCAGGATGTTAGGTTAGTCCCACCTAAAAACTGCTTTCCATGTTTTAAAGTACACACTTCACATTCAGGCATCTGCTCCTCCATGGACTCCTGGGGCTGGCTTGTCTTAGCCTAGAAAAGTGGTGGAGGATCAAATTTTATGTGAGAGGGAAGAGAGGGGTAGGATGAAACAGCCTCTGCAAGGGTGCCCGAATCATCTCTGCTGCTGACATGCACTCACTAGAAAAGCTGTTGCAGGATTGCCTTGGAGGTATCAAGATGTAACTGGAAAACTTCATGCTATCTATGGAAATGCAGATTGTCTGCTGTGGGACAATAGGTTACATTCCATTCTAATCCTGTTCCAAAATGAAACAAAACAATATAAATACATTTAAAGGGGATACTGTACAGGATTTGTAGAACAAACAAAACATAATTGTCACTGTATCCCTTGAGGTAGTTTTGGCACACAAACCCCCAAAAAAGGTCTGGAAGAATCTGAGATCTGAAGGCAAAAAAGTGGAACAGTTTGTTCATATCACAAGACGCCAAAGGAGAGCAAGGCTGACAAAACACAATTGTTTCCTAAATGCAGGAATCTGCACATCAGACCCTGCAGAAGAACAGCCAGCCACTCTCACAGGATCAGACTGCCCAGCCCATCCAGCCATGGAGCTTTTGCCAAGGAGGTCGCCAAATGCACCAGAAGGTGTGAGACACCTCTTGCTGGGTATTACAAGAGCATCCGTCACCAGGACAGCTGGGGAACATTTTCTAAGGAATTAGCCTCACAGCAGTTGGCTTGGCTTGAAGTGGAGCCGTTTATAAGAATTTTAGGGGTTTTTCATGGTTCTATATTACAGCGTGAGCTCGCCTTTCTCTTACATAATGTCTGCTGAAAACTGCATGTAGTTCCTAAATTATGGTTATTGCATTTGACAGAACCTGCAGCTCAGGAACGGGACTAATTGAAGGAGATGCTGTGTCCTCCTGGACATCAGAGCAACCCTGGCATAAGTTTCCAAAACCTGTTCAGGAAATTGGACCCCCAAACACAAAAATCTGCTGCTGGCATATAAAGAATGCATGCAGGATTTACGTCCTCCTTGTTTCCTGTACGAAATCTGTATTTTCTGTAAAGAGATATAACACACTGAGGTACACACCAGTAAGGCTGTCCCATCATGCACCAACTTTTGCAGGGGATATGAAATTGTTACACTTCATGATGACAGCCAAAACTTATGGAAAAGGCACTTCAGATAACCACCCAGATTCCACCAGTTGTCCCATGACAGAAGGAGGTTGCAGCACCCAAACAAAAGTAGATCTCTACTACTTTTGCTTTTTCCACAGGTAGAGGAAATTCTGAGATGTTCCCTGCAGCTTCCAAAATCCTCTCTCTTTCTAAGCCCCAGGTTTGCTCTCAGAAGGGATTTCTGGGCAGGATTTGCCCCAGAAAGGGCAAAGCTGCTGAAGAGCACTGGCATCACTCCTTCCTTTCCTTGGCTGGCTAGGCTGTTTCAGTGAGATGAGACATGTCAGCTTCTCTATGCCAGAGTTTGGAATCCAGATTAAGCAAGCTGAAATTAAGCGATCACCCACGGTGGCAGCAGCAGATCTGCTTTATAACTGGCTTTGTAGTTATTAGATAAATTTAGCAAGGCAGTACTTATTTTCCCCTTTTTAATTTTTTTTCTATTTGATTGATTTTTGCCTTAGCCAATGCAGGATAAAAGCCTCCAATGCTGTCTCAAAGCACCATTATATAAAAGTGTGCACTATTGATTTAATTCTGTTCCTGGAATTTCCTAATATGCTTATCCATCTTTCACACAGCTGAAAGTCAGTGTTCTATTTTTATGTTGTCCTTAATGTAGGGTGAATCTCACTGAGTTTTAAGTGAGTAAAAAAAGCCTATGTTAACATTTAATTGACAAAATGATTCAGCATTCCTGTGTATAAATGTCTTTTATTGTCACTGGTTATTTCAATCTCAGCATGGTCCAGTACCAACCATTTGGCATTTCACAAATGAAAGCTCTGTGCATAATTGCAAATTTACTGACACTCTCAGAAAGATAAAATTCTTAAACCACCTTTACCTGGTAGAGCGAAAACATTCCATAATTTAATTCTAGCCAACATTTTCCAAGGTTTTTAAAATTTTTTTTCCAAATATACCTTATTATCCTTTTAAATGATAACTCATTTTAAAAAAAATTAATTGTACTGCTGTCCTACATCTTGTTATGCTTATTTGCACCAGCAAGGATGACTTCTAGGTGCTTTCCTTGTTTGTCCCTGAGTCACCCCCGGCCAACCCTAGGTTTACTGCAACACAAGCCTTCAGTGACATTTCCTGCCCACATATAAATCTTGTTGTGGCCCATTCTGGCACACTGTGTTATGGAGAGTGAGTCTCTGTGATGCTACCTATGGCAAACACCGCCCCCAGAACTGATAAACAAGTTTTCTGTAATGTTAGTTTAATGAAACTTCTTCCAAATAGAGGAACACACACAGCAATATCTCCCAGACAGAGCATCTGCTGTCTGCACGACAAGGGCTCCACCACAGACAGAGAGCAGGGCAAGAGCAGGGTCAGGCACAAGCAGCGGAGCAGGACAGAGGGGGCTGTTCTAGGCACAGGGAGTTGCTCTGCTGGAAGCTACTGAAGGCAGGTGTTCCCTGCCTGAAAAAATGGGAAATCGTGCTAGAAAGGGAAGGGAGGGGAAAGTGACAGTGTCCCTTACTCTTAGATAGGGGGGACCTATTTACAAACTATTGTAGATATTCATTTGGCACAGAGTCAGCCAGACTGCAATATCCAATATCCATATAAGCTCCCCAAGCAAGTGTAGGCAAGAGTCAGGAGAACAGGACAGGAACTGTGGCTCTCCACACAAACAGCTTCAAAAGGTGATGAGCACAGGCCAGTGCAGCAACAACCAACTGCGTTCTGCTTTGCTGCCATCCTGTTGGGTGTGCAGGATGGACACCAAAATCACTGTTTGTACTGTGCTCCGCCTCCCTTAACACACTCTGCAAGCCTTTGTGCAGATTCCTCCTCCCAGTGGAGTGCCGTGCTCTCAGTTTATCAAGTGTCCAGGGATTTTTCAGGGGATGAGACAACACAGTTTGTAGGCCACCCACCTCACCTGTTGGCCACCCCTTGTCACAAGGACTGAAAAGGAGCCTGCCAGACTTCCCACTGCTGGCACCAGTCTATTGCATTGTTCTGAGCTGCAGACTGATTAGACAGTGCTGGCAGAGTCCTTTGAGATGTAAGCAGCTGCCCAAGAGATAAACACTACACACAAATGTTTAAAAATACCAGCTTTGCCTTTGTTTCCATTTTAGCAGTATTTCTGATTGTGCTTGAAAGTACGTAACATAAAGAATTTATGAAGTAAGTGCTCACACAAGAAACTTTCCACATTCTTAGAAATTCATTACAAGCCTTGTGTTCTATCTGATTGAAACAGCCATTACAAATTCTGTTTTATTTGATCTCCTTACATTTCCAAATTTCAGAGTGAGAAAACCCCATTTCCTTTAAAAACCGTGAGAGACACCGTCAGTTCACACTACAGTTTTGAGATCCTGTTTAAGAGAATTCTGCCATTTGAGGTGAAGGTGATTTACTTACCAAGAGCCTCCTGCAGTATCCAAACCTTCGGCTCCCGTCTTCCCCAGTCAGCATGAAAGAGAAGGTCTCACTAGGAGAAAGTGAATTGCCCAGATCTGATATGAGAATTACAGCATGGCCACAAGGTAGATCACTTAGGAAGGGACACTACCTTATCCAGTGAGAGAGTCTACTCACTGGAGGTTCTTCATCATTTTCGGACATACACTATGGAAAAATTCTGTCAGCAGTATGGTTAAGGACAGCCCAGCTGTCTCATAAGAAGAGATGGGTGCTCAGTGTCAGTGACATGGCATCCCTTTGTACTGCTGAAGGAGCACGAGTCATATTTTGAGGGCAGTATTCCAATGCTCTAACCTTTAGTTAGATCTTGTCTTTGGACTGAGTTTTGTTCTTAAAGGGAGAACCTTAGGTACTCTCTAAGAGTAGAGAAATAATTTTCTAATCCAGAAACAACACAGGTTTCCAAAATCCAGCTCATTGTATCTCCCTGTCTAGGATAAATACCATTTGCGACACAGCAGTAAAACAACAGTTTAAGGCTGTAATTACAGCACAGGTAAAGGGATGGGTTTGTGAATTTGGGCCTGGGCTGAGAAACATTCCTGACTGCTTTGCAAGTTTTAAATGGCATTTTATAAGATAGTTCTTTGTGCTGAAATGCCAGGGTTTATGTAATTACAGCTGTCTCTGGGGAGACCTTATTGTGGCCTTTCAATACTTAAAAGGAGCCTCTAATAAAGATGGGAACAGAGTTTTTATTAGGGTCTGTAGCAATAGGACAAGGCGCAATGGTTTTAAACTAAAACTGGGCAGATTCAGACTAGATAAAAGGAAGAAATGTTTTAAAATAAGGGTGGTAAAACACTGGGATAGGTTGTCCAGAGAGGTGGTAGATGCCCCATCCCTGGAAGTATTCAAGGTCAAGCTAGACAGGGCTGAGCAACCTGATCTAGTTAAAGATGTCCCTGATCATGGCAGAAGGGCTGGACTACATGACCTTAAAGGTCCCTTCCAACCCAAACCATTCCATGATACCATCCCTTCTGCCTCTCCTGTTATTTACACCTTTGGATCAACAAGTTCTGACATATCAATGCAGGGGAAACGTTTTATATATATACTTTTGAGGTAACTTTTGAGTGAGAAAGAAAATGCAAGCCTGGCTCTCCTTTTCCTTGCCCTTCTGCAGTCATTCATCTCCAATGGAAGGAAGAGAGGGCTCCTCTGCTGGGATAGAGCACAGCTCCAAGAAAGCTCTCAGGCAGCAACATTTTGAGCCAAATGAAGGGGTGTCCTGCGATGTTAGACAAGCACTCTGAGGAGAATGACTGGGGCAGGGGGTGGGCAGGACCCTGTCCTTGTCAAGATTCATTTTAAATACTTCCATTTATGCTTTTGAGTTTAGCACGCAGGGCAACAATCAAGCCTCTTCCCCTCAGCCACACAGGCCTGTGAGGCTGGCAGAATAGGGAAGAAAAAGAACACAGAGCTTCAAAAGAAAGAAAAATTAAATGCAGCTGCTTGATCACAAAGTGGCCAAGACTCAAACTGCTGCTTCCTTAATTGGGCATCAGGGAGGCTGTGGCTGCTCCAGCTGCACTCCAGCACCACTCCAACATCGTTCCAGCATCACCCCACTGTGCAGAGGAGCTCTGGAGCACTCACCTGTTGTACTCAGAGACAGGGAGCCAGTCCTTGGCATCAGGGAAGCAGAACTGTGGGATAGCCTTGAGGCGCTCCTCTGCTTCCCGCATCTGCTTGGTTGGTCTTTCCAGCTGTCAGGAAAAAAGTGAGGTTCAATCAGGTCCTGGAGTGTCCCCTCCCAGCTCTGTCCAGGGGCAGGGTCACTGATGAGCTCTGAGAGCCAGGGCCCATCAGATTGCTCTGTGTGCTTGGCACAGTGAGACATGACTCCAGGACAGGCTCATAGGTGCTTGTGCAAAAGAAATAATCCCTTCCTGGGTTTTACTTTTTTCTTTTAAATTGTTGCACAATGGCCACTTAAAACACAGCCCCAGCTCAAATACCTTTCTGCAGCAAGAGCACAAGAGAAATGCCAGAGATCAGCAAAAGTCTTTCCATTGACTTCAGCGAGTTTTGGAAGAAATCCTAATATAGCCAAAATTAGTTAAAAGTGAAATATTTAGAAATTTAATTTAAACATAGTCTTTAAAGCATCCAGCATCAGGCCAAACTCTCCAGCTCTGGAAAAGATAAATTTGAAAACAGGGAAAGCTTTCAGTTACCTTCTCTATGCCCTTTGCTTTGTAACAGATTGCTTTGGAACAGTTCTGAAAGCTCCATTTAAAAGTTGGATTTCTCTTCATTTTTCCATTTATTCACTTTACTGATCTTAGAATGAACTGTACATAGGAATTTTTTTTACCTTGGGAAACTGGTATGTCACTTCTGGGAGGTAAGTGTTTTTAGAGGGCTTCTTTTTCAGGGACACTACCACAAAATACTCAAATAACTCCCGCTCCTGCCACTCAATCAGCTCCAGTTCCAGGGTTCGATAACTTGGAGCCCTCTTCAACATTGATTGGATGTGTACAAGGCGCTGGGTATGAGCTGGCATTTAAAAAGAAAAAAAGGAATAAAAAAAAAAAGATCATTACCTGAGACTGTGTTTGTGTAAGCAACAGCCATTCACAAAGGACTTTCAATTTGCCAGAGTATTATTTCAAGCATGTTCTCCTTTCAAAACCAAACCTTCCAGTTAGCAAACTTTCAGTATGCTCCATCAGTAATTGCACCCATAAATCAAAACCCTCTCCAAGTACTGAAGTGATGCAACACTCAGTCACTGAAATAATCTGCAGTTCATAACTGCTACCCTGCCAAAGGTCTGGCTTTTCTTCACACATAAGGCTGGATTATAAGGCCCTTTGTGGCTGTGCATATGCACTGGGGCCTCGAGGGTGACACATCTCAGGCCTGGCTCACCCTGGTGATAAACAGTTCTGTGCTCTGTCCCTACACAGCACAGCTTTTTGCTACAGAAGGCAAGCCATGGAATCATCTCCAGGGAAGGGGGACAGGGAGGAAAGGAAAGATGTGCCAATTGCCTCCTGTGGATTGCTTTGTTAGTGCTAATTCAGTTGGGAGGCAATCTTAGATTCATGGTCACTGTCCAGACCTCAAAGATGTGCCTTGATCCAGTGACTGACTTGTTGCTCAACATCTACAGAGGACTGGTCATTATTATCATTATTATTATTATTATTATTATTATTATTATTATCATTACCAGTCCTGGTAGACAAAAAAATCCCAAAATTAGTTCAGTAAAAGCAGCTCCATTGTGTGCTTTCCCCCAGCTCTTCAGATCAGGATCCCTGGGCAATGGCAAAGGAACTGTTAGCAGCACATCTCACTCCCTTAAGGCTCCACTACTCACTGCCACTGCACACAGCTTCCAGAAGTCTGACTGGCCCTTGTGGCAGGGATAAAAAATGTCACAAGCAGTAAGGGAGAGCCCTTGATAACCAGCCCTCATACATCTGTTTCAACAGAAAAATTAAAATTTATTTTGATAAAGCACTTGGGTCTCAGTGTGACTGCACAACTACAGAAGCTAAATGCCCAGAAATAACCTGCCTGCTCCTGCCTTGAGACAGCCCCACACTGCAGGCCACTGCTTCATGTTTGCTAGAGGTGAGACCAACAAGCCCACCCCACTAGATGGGCACCCAGTGAGTCCTGTCGTGCTGTACGTGACAACGGGGTCTTTGGCTCAGCATGCCCTAAGAGCATAAATGTAAACACAAAGTCACTCAGCAGCATTTGGTGAAGAGACAACAGAATGAAGATTCTGTGTTCCACAGCAACAGGGGAAAAGACTACCAGTTTCCCATGAGATCAGAATATCCTCCCAGTAACAAGGAAGGGGCCAGGCCCTATCCATGTTCTTCCATCTGTGAGAACAAGCAACCCCTCTGGTTTTCTGACACAAAGAGAAACAGGACTGCAAGTGCTTTTGGGTTGATACAGGCAGACAAAGGAGCAAGAAGTCACTTCCCACACATCACTGTACAATGTTGCATACAGCCTGTTTTGGGTGGCTTTACCACCACCTATCTGGAACAAATCTGTCTCCCTAAGACAATGTTTTCCATAAAGTTTTGCTGTATGTACAGCAAGCAGGTGACATCTGCAGTAGGTAGACATGGATGATTGCCCCTTTTAACAGCTCCACACCCTTTTTTTTCCCCTCACCTACTAACAACATGATGGGTTTTTAGTAATGAAATCTGTTGCTGCTGTCTTCACCTTTTTTATAGATCTCTTTCTGTATCAGGACTCTTGAAAAGGAGAGACTTATTTACTGGCCTGCCTCAGGCAGTTTGTGCAGGTGCTGATAAAGGAATTTCTACAATTTGGAGACTGCAGACCTATAAAAGAGTCGAAGAACCGCTATGCTGGATCAGACCCAGATCCTTGCCTCCATCAGCACAGAGCAGTAAACACTGAAAGCAGCATATGAATAAGAAAGGAGCATCTTTACCCGATCTCATCCTTTTAAGCCTGCACCCAGTAGTCAGTCTGGAATAGATCAGTATCTCTGAAGTGGCTGACAAAGCCCATCTATCAAAGGTCCTGTTCTTCATTATGTGACACAGTTGCCAAATCCTTGTTAGATCTTCACAGCTCATTTTGTCCTTGCTTTCCATGCTCATGCTCCTGTGTTGGAGCTTCGTGAGCTTTGCAGTAATGGAGTTAGCATAGTTCAGGAAGGAAATGTAGACCATGGGCACGAGCAACATGCAGTGGCAGGAGAACATACATTGACAAGGTCTGTGGCAGGGTCTGACTAGAAGTCATTGAAGGCTGATCCCTTACCTTTAAACCTGTCATCTGAGTCACTCTCACTCTCGCTGTTCTCATCTGCAGAGGACAGAGAGGGATCAGTTAATGCAAAACCAAAGCAAACAAACTCAGTTCACTGTGCCGCAACCAGGAAAAATTCTATCTCCCATCTCAGAGCCTTGTGATCTACACAGGCACTTCTCCTCAGTCTTAAAATATCTTGAAATAAACAGTTTGAATGACTCCTTAGGTTGTGTTTTCCTTGGATTCAGTTTCAATATTACTTGAGAGTAAGAGCTTCATTTTGATGAAAGGGCAAAATTCATTCTCCATTACAGCAACTGTTTGTACTGAATCCCCCTCTATGCTGAGCTGCAAAAGTGCCATTTGGAAAATGGATCTTAACCCTTTCACTTCTGTTTTCAGGTTTTATTTTTTTTCTTAGAGTTATGCAGCACTTGAGAAGTCGAAGTGAGCCTTATGAGCTTTGTCTGCCTGGGCAACATTTGCAATCACCAGAACTCACTAAACTGAGTTCAAGTTAACAGGCAAAAGTAACCTTATGACAAGATGTGTTACTGAGGGGGTTTTGTTATTAAAGCTCCATTGTACTCTCACTACAAACAGGGCCTGAATTTCCTTTTTGGCCCCTGTTTTTCCAGAAGCAATCTGAAGCACCATGTGAGTTACACAGTGTGAGTGCCAGGAAAAAGCATGCAACAGTTCCAGGGTCAAAACTGTGAATTTTGGACAAAAGTTACAGATGCAAATGAATCAAAAGTGGGCTAAAGACAAAGCTGGGTAAGTCTTGCTGACCCTGGCATTAATAGGATAGACAATATGGAGAATCTCATTTATTTTTAGGTCATCTTCATTTTCTCCTCTTGCAGAGAGAAAGTTATCATAGAAGAAAGTTCTAAACAAAGTGGAGTCCAGGGTAGATGCAGAGGAAAGAAGGGAATGGGTTAATCCTGTACTATCCAAATGGATTCACTGAACCATGATGCTTGTACCATACCTCGCAGGGATGCTGTCTCAATATTGGACATAGAAAGTTTCTTCAGTCGTTTTTTCCCTCTTTTTGCACTGTAGATGGAATTGATTCTTTGAACAAGCTGCAAAATAAGAAAATGAGGAATCAGTAAGACTAAACATTTTTCTGCCAGGAGACTTTTAATTAATGTACCTAAAAAAAACATGGATGTTGGACCAGCTAAAATCCCCAAAGTTTTTATTGTTTCAAAGTACATATTTCATTTTTATTTTAAAATTCCATTTGATTCTATTACTTATTTTGACTCTCACGTCTTTACCTATGAATATATTTTAAAAAAACAAATAACTCAGAAGCCTAAATCCCAATTTCAAAAATCCTACAGACACTTCAATGAAAGCAATGAGCCTGGGGATTCAAAGGCAGCTGTTATCCTCTACCACCTCATTCCTCTATGCTGTTGTTTCTCTCTTCACTTGCATTTTCTAAATAATGACAATCCATTAGCCATATCCAACTTTGCCAAACTGTCATGAACCTGAAGATCGCATTCTCATTTTGAATACAAGAGTAAGGTGGGTTAGCACCTGTCTGAACTGAGCTTTTATAATGTTCAAATAAGCACAAGAGATGGCTCTGACTTTTTAAAGCTTTTTCAGGTACAGAGTGACCCAGCTGCTTTGAAGCAATATCGTGTCAGGTGAAGATGTGGTGCATGGGAACGTCTACGGATTTAACCACCGCTAGCCAGAATTTTAAGCCCTGGTAATCATCTTTGTGACTTCCCTCAAGAGGGCTAATGCAGATAATAACTGCCTGCCCCAAAAATATCTGAGATGATGGAATGTATTAATAACTCATGCTTAGCGTCTTCAATGAGAGGCTGGAATTACTAAGAATTCATCATTAAACAGATTATTATAACTTCTGGAGAGTCATAAATACATAGCAATTAATCTTCATGATGTTTTATGAGTCAGGAATAGTATCTTTCATTCCACAGCAGATTTATTCATAGAACTATAATGCATTCTGTAAAAGCTGTTTCACCTCAGCTTGCAGAAAGAAATAAACTGAGTGAAAGGAAGCAATTTGCCATAGACACAGTAGAGGGGCAGTAATAGAGCACAGACTGGAACAAAACCTTTTTAGTTTTTCCCTCTAATAACTAACACTATCTCAATAAAAACCCTGATATTCTCCACAAATATGTGATCCTGAAAGCAAAAGCAATAAGAAAATAAAAATTATCACATGATTTGCAATAAAATTGTGAATATTCATATGCTGAAATCATAATTTCACATAAGGAGAATATCTGTCCCTTCAATTAAAAAACTGTAGGTACAAAGCTAACAGCCAAACTTTCAAAGTTGTATTCAAAATCAGGAAGTAAGCTACTCTGTAAGTAACTCCATAACTTCCTCCAGAGATGTATGCCCATTTGTGCAGTATAACAGTATACTCCAACAAAGTAAAAATATAATAAATATTAAGGACATAGGATTGATTCCCCCCTTAAACAGAATTTCCAACTAACTGACAGAAATATAAAAATGTCCCTCTACTCACAGTATTTATAGCCATGTACTTTAAAATATGCTCTGTAATAAGAACAGGAAAGAGTTGAATGCACAGTAAAAATCAACTTTGTTCACAAGCCAAAACTAAGCATATTGGCAGTTCTCCCCCTCTCTGTTGCTATTGTATTGTTGAGTTGTTGTCTTGTGGCTTGGGGTTTTTTTCACATTCCATTTTGAATCTAAAAACGCCTTGAAAAATGAAAAATTAAGTTTTACTTCACATCCATCAAGACAGCATGATTATCAGGATGGGGTATGTTGTGAGTAATTGAAGGGAAACTTATTAGGCCAATTAGTTATTTCTGGGGAAACAAATGAGGGGGAAATAAACCATTTCAGATGCTGCTGCATGTTATAAATAATAATTGCTTGGCCATCACCCATTCAAAATCTTTAAGTTAGATACACAACAATGCTCTGGTCCACAGAGCTTAAGGAAGAGTGCAGAAAACAGAACTGCCTTCAGATCAATTCTGTGCAAAGATGGCCATCAGATGTTTGCTCCTCTTGGATAACTTGGAAGTTATCATTTCTAGGGAAGGGATTTTCACAGTATGGCATGTAAAAAAAGGCGTATGGCTTGGATCCTGAGAGTTAACTGTTTCTGTGTCAATCTAAGTGTTCCTTTAGGACACAAAAAGCTTTCAGTGATGGCTAAAGGCTGGATAGAAATGCACAAGTTCTCGCAGACAGGTGACATCTCCTCAGCACAAGGCTGGTGATGCTGCCAGTACCTTTGGGATCCTCCTGGCCCGCCGTGTGGACAGCAGCTCACTCGCAGTGCTCAGGCTGTCCTCGTTGAGGCTGGAGGGGGAGGAGGGGATGCCCAGCTGAGCCAGCAGCAGCATGTCATCGTGGCTGTGCCGCTTGGGCAACCGTGGCAGGCGGTGGCTCTTCCTCTCTGACCAGTTCCCGACGCGCAGGGAGTGGCTGCTGGGCTTCGAGGGCAGCTGCGGGGACAAGAACAGCTTGAGCTCTTCCCCTCTCAGCAGCACGTGGGGCAGAGGCAGCTCTCTGTGACACAGTGATGGCTGCACAAGGACATCACACCAGGTGAGCCCCTGCTCTGCAGGATGTGGGTCAAGAGAGGGTCTGAGGTCAAGGTGAAGGGACAGCGGTCAACCTCGAAGACTTTGAAGTTCAGAGAAAACAACACCACTTCCAACTCTGCTGCATTTCCATGCACCCACATCACACCAACTCTGTGAGCCCTAAAATTTAACTTGAAGGCTTGGCTGACAGCAGAGCACTGACCCAAAAGGCCTGCTCCATCTCTTTCACTTGCAGGAGTGAAAATAAAGAGCAATTACACAATTCAGTGTAATATTAATTCAGTGTAATAGTAACAACTAACACAGCAAACTCATGCTATTTTATCCAAGCAAAAATTAAGTCGAAAAATCAAACTTGTTCTATTTTCATGGTGTTAAGACCTGCCAATGTGAAGAGGTGCAGTTACAGCTTATTCCTGCATTCCCAAAGAATTCCCTTTAAAACACAAACCTGTTATCATCACAGGGCAAAGGGAAAATCTCACTAAAGGATTAGGCACCAAGTAACATCTGCCTTTTAAAAAACTGGGGCTCTTTGGGAGCAGTCCTTGGAGCAGCTCTGCCCAGCTCCAGGCCCCTGCCTTCTCCTCCCAAACACAAACACTGTAAAGAAGCTTAACCAGCATGCCCAGGAAAAAGTAGTATTATGCCAAACATCTGTCAATTGGCATTTACTAACATTCTGACAGCAGCATTACAAGCTATAAACGTGCAGTAATAAACATCCCATTTATTGGCTGATGGATTGCAGTGCCATCCTACCTGGGATTAAGCACAGGTGTTTCTGTGGAGAAGGGTTGCATCACAAATACAATGTCATCATAAAACATTCCTTTAATATCTGATGACTTCAAAAACTGAAAATAATCAGTGGGAAAAGAAAAGACACTGGGATTCAAAATGACCACAACACCAGTGTTTCTGAGGTCTCTGCTTACCACAGGTTAGCACACCAGGAAAAATGGCAGCAGTCCATACTTTATTGAAAGGAATTATTTTTGGAGATGATTGTTGGAAGCTTGCTGACCTTCCAATCTCTTCCATCTTGCTTATCATCATCCATGACTGAAAAGTCACGTTGCTAACCCAGTTATGTTGCTATGATGGAAAAACTGGATGATAAATCATTGCCAAAGCTACCATTCTTCAGGAGATTCAGACTTTTCTATTTCTGGTCTTTGGAGAATTACCCAGGCCCAAAGGTGACCCACTCTAAGTGTCTCTTCACTTTAAATATCAGCAGTGCAATTATGGCAGGACTGATTCTTGGCAGGGAACTCCCGACAGCATTTCAAAAAGAAGCTCCAAGAATAAAGACAGCCCTGTTGCAAAGACACCAGGGAGTTCTTATTTACAACTCTACAGAAAATCTGTACACTCTTTGGTAACCCTGTGTTAAAGAGAGACCACTGGCCAGTATCTTCCTATGGACCTGTATGGTTCCCAGCCCACTGACACACCCTCAGGGATCCTCTGGATGCTACCCAATTCCTGTTCACACACACACAGCCAGAAATAATTGTCATGCACCGTGTCCCACTACGAGGTTATCCTCATGACTGCAATTCCTGTTTCTCTTTACTCTGCCTGATTAGTACTTTCCACTCGTTCCTTTTCCAGTAGCTTTGCTGAAGTCACTCCTGCTTTACCAAGGGTGTGCTAGGAGCAGACTGGTGATGCTTCTTTTGTCTCTCAGGCTGTGATGTTTGCATGCACATGAAGTGAAAGAAAATGTAGTTTTCTTTCTAGGTCTCTTTGCAAGACAAAATGTAAATTGTTGTGACCTTTTGTTCAGCTGCAAATTTTCTGTTGTTTCAGTGCACAATGAAATTCCTTTAAAGAGTGCTTTGAATCTCAAAATTAAGTACATGATGAGATTTATATTTTTTCTTATCAACACAGTGATCCCATAAACAGCAAAGCAACCTGGCATTTCATGGTGTTCACAAAAAAAAAAAACAGGCTTGCTTTGGAAAATTCACCACAAAGGGGAAAGTCTGCAGAGTTCCTAATCTTTCATTTTATGCTGTAAACACAATTTATACAGCTCTGTTAACTGCAGACACTCAGGTTTGTCTGACTATTTATTATTCATGTATTCATTCAGGGGTTATACCTGGTATTCCCCATTTTACAATAGAACATGCCACACTATGAACTTCACGCGAGCAAAGTCACACCAGGCCTCACATAACAACACAGGGACAAAGCCAGCAGCTGACTTCTCCCCTCCTGTCCCTGCCTGGCAGCAGAGGTGGAGACAATTCCCTAAGAGATACAGCCATTCAAAGAGTTAATTTAGGTCCAGATTCAAGTCAAAAACAAGCTGCGGAAGGATTCTGCTCAAGACTGTCAGGCCATGGGCTCGTGCGGCACAGCACGGGGAGCAGAGCCACAGCTGCCAGGAGCATTCCCAGCACAGAGCAAGGGATCTGCTCGCACTGTTTGCAGACAGCCTCTCGCACTCTGCTCTTCCTGCCATGCCACAATGGATCAGCAGACAGCTCTAAACAAGCTCCAAGTACAGCCAGCCCGCTGCCATTACCTGGGGAGGTGCTGTGTATTTCCTGTTCTGCGGCGTCCACATCCTGTGCAGGGAATCGAGGGAATTCTCAGACAGCTGGTGGGATTTTCGCCCCGCGTGACGGCCTTTCAGCTCCACATCCTCGTACGGGTTTTCCTTGGGTGACTCGCCTTCACGTTTGGGTTTTCGGGGTTTTTTTAAGGAAAGAAAAACAGACAGGAATGTAAAATTAGAAAAAAAGAAATCAAAAAAATCATGTGAACCAAGTGAAAGGCTTTTAGAAAAGCTCCTCAGCTTTCAGCATGACTCATCCCTCTCGTTGCAGCTGGAAGTATTTGGAGGAGAACTTGGCTATGAGGTCGACAAGTTTCTTTGGATTTTTTTACTGTCCTTTTTTTTTTTTTTTAAACTAAAATGCGAAGATTTCACAAGACGTGCTTCTGAGCATCTGCAGCTGTGGAAAATTTATTGATATATAAAAGCTAAGGTTCTTAACTTCTTTAAAGTGTATCAATAGATTTTATAAATCTGTAGCAGCTACTCACGGGGTGAAATGAAGACCGATAAATAACTGTGCTCAACACACCACCCTTACGCACAATAAGACAATTCTTATTTGATGCAACCTTCATTTTTCTCTTCTCCTGACAGAAGGCAAAGAAAGAATAAACACTCCAGCTCAGCGGTGCCAAGAGACAAGATTGAAAATGCAAAAGCGTGAGGATTTCTGTCCCAACCATACTGCATCCTCAAAGTGTTCTTTAAAACATATCCTGTGTTCAAATTAGCTATTAATTTCAAGTTATGTGAAATTCCTGTCTCCCGGAAGGAAACTCACCCTGCTAGTAATATACACAGGCTTGAACTGTTAATCACTAAATATGATGTAAATGAAAAATACATTAAAAAGCAGACTGCAAAGTTTGGATTCTTAGCATTTGAAAACCAGAACCAAAATATTTAGTTCAGATTTAAGTGAGATCCAATACCCACCATCTTCTCGAAACTCTTGAACTTAGCAGGCCTCTCACTGAACAAAGTAACATGAAGGTGAATGAGTGCCATTAATAAAATTAACATTTTGTATGCTTATTTTCAGACAGTTGATAATCAGCAACTGATTTAGAACTTCAGGTTTTGCAAAGACAGGGTCCTTCCAGTTTTCCAACCATCTTAAACAGAAAATCATCTCCACAAAAAAAGTGATCTACTCAAATTCAAGATTTGATTTTACAGAAACATGCAAGAAATTCAAAGCTTTTAAATCAATTTGCTCTTGGTTTTATATCTAAAGATGACTTTAAAACCCATCGGTGTAGTACTATATATATTGTAAAACAAGATACTTAATATAAGAAACTCAGCTTTGACTACATAATTGTGTCAATTGAGAACTGAAGACAGAAAGCTGTAGCATAGTTCATTATTCCCACTGTTACAGAAAATATTCACAGCATTTAAGGAGATGACAGCTGAGGCATAAGGTGTTTTCAGTGAGAGCAAGGCCTGGGTTAACACTCAGTCTGAGTCACTACCAGCTATGCTGTTCTAGGCAGACTATTAAATTTCCTTTTTGTACAAAAGAAAACAAAAGCAGATTGTGCTTTCTACTTTATTGTTGAGCCTGGAAGTGTGAGACTGCTTGATTCATCAATTACAGCCACAAGAACCTTTGCTGAGCAAGTTCACCTATTCACAGTACAAATAAAAATACAGCTTTGCTTCAGTAGTGCATCACACTAAGACTTCTAGTCAAACATAAGCACAAGAGTGAATGTTTTAGCTTTGTTCCAGTTAGAAGCCTGAATCACTGCTGCTCTTGAAGAATGTTTGACTTGGCAATCACAGCTTATTATTTCATCCAGAGAGAATCTGATTCTAGAGGCTGCACTATCATTACAGCCAAGTCTAATGCCACACGGAAAGAGCATCTTCAGGTGCATAGGGTAGATAAAAAAGACCTTTTCAAGAATGCAATGAACAGGATAAATCTTAAGCAACAAATATTCCTTTTTTTAAAAAGTAATGCTATGGAGGACTATGAAATTGATTGATTCCTCCTGTGGGAAGAAAAAATAGATATCACACCCTGATTCTGTTAATTGTAGACTCTGCAGCTTTAGAAATAATAATCATAGCTATGATAAAGAGTAACATTTGCAAAATGCTCTTGGAGCTGAATGGGCTCTAGTAGCATAATAAAATTTCTCATAAGCAAAGTCAAGTATAGGTCAAGCAAGCATTTTGGAATGGATCGATAGATTTCAAAATACCCAGCTACATGAGACAGGGCTCAAACATGCATTTCCTTGTGAAATGTTATTGCAGTACTTTACAGACTATCCAAACTCCGAAGAAGAAACAAGCCCATCACTGAAAATAAACCTTTTTTACAATGTAAAATCATTTATAAATGTTAGGGGGATTCTCTTTCCAAAACACAATGTAGAACAGAATTGCTTGAACCCAGTTAAACTCAACATAAATAATGTTGGCCTGACATAGTACAGAAATGGGCCCAGAGAAGTCGTGGATGAGAGGGAGGAGCAAGGAACCATGAGCAAAGGCTGTTTTTCTGAGTCAGAGGCTCTACCAAAAGAGAGCTTGGGCCAAATTCCTCTTCATTGTAATGTGAAGGTCAGAGGAGACACCACAGGGATTTTAACCCTTTCCCCTAGAGCTGTTAGAGCTTCTGCAGATGACTGGTTTCCTGTTCAAGAGCTCTTGTTTCTATTCTTTCTCTCATTTGCTTAAAAACAAAATTATTTCAGAGCTTGGGGGTTTTTATCCCTTTGAAATAATGCCTTCAGACCAAATACATCTCACTATTTTTTTTTCTGTCTTTTAAAGAAGAAACTCCTTCTACACCAGATCTCTGACAATGAAAGTCTGATCAATCAGAAACCACCTGTTTCTGGTGATATGACTTTTGAATGAAGTATTTGGTTCCAGCTGTGAACTAGAAGAGATGGACAAATAAACTCCTCTTCAGTAATTTTCAATCACCATTTCTTAGTATATCTGCTCTTCCTGGCAGACAAGACACAAAAGACCAGATATGCAAAAAGAGGCAGCCGAGACTGGTCTCTGTACAAGTGACAAGGAACCAAAGATGCTAAGTAAAAAGATGCTGAACATACCCTGAATTGCCTTAAAGCAACATTTAATTGCATTAGACTGCACAGTGACTCCCTTCCATGGGAGAAAGGTCTGGGAAGTGGTGGTCACCAACAGGTGCATTTCCCATACAGGAGTGAGGTCCTGGGATAGACCTGTGGTGGTGGCTGCTGCTGCAGCACAAAAAGGAGATTTGTTTCCATATCTCTGGGCTGGCTCAGAGGTTTACAGCTTTCTCCTCAGCACCACCACTTCTCTAGTCCCGTCTCAAGCAAGGAATGTTTGCAAGCTGCAGTGCTTGGATTTGCTGCAAAAGGAAAACATATTTACAATGAAAGAGCAATGAAACATCCTCGTTCCTGCCATATGGATGTCTCTATTTGAAGCCAAAAGGAGAAACATTTTGCAATATAGAGGCCAGGCTTGTCTTAATGAGGCTGATCCAACAGCCACACAAGACAACAGCAGATTATCACTGACTTCAAAGGAAGCTGAATCATACCCCCAGAATGCATATGACCACAAACAGTAATTCTTTGGAAAATACAGTCTCTAATCACCATCCCTACTCCCAGATCAGTTCCCTTTACAAGCACTTTTTCCAAGTTTCCCATTCTCTCGAATTCTACGTACCAAACTGCTGAGTTAACACGGGGCATTTATCTACACGACATTTATCTTCAGAAGATCTCACAGACAATTTAAAGAATGGTCCATCAGGGAAAGACAAGAAAAACAACAACAACGAAAAAAAAAAAGATAAAATAACCACTGATATTTAGGAAAGTCCTGAGGAATGCAGTGCCTTGAGCTTAAGCCTCGATGAGTTCCCTCCGGGGGTTGCAGTTCCGCACTCCGTGATGCTGTACAAGTCAGCCCCACAGAGTCCTGGGGCAGCACACAATGTTCCTCTGATCAGCCTCTCACACGTGGCAAATGGGAAGCAGAGGCAGCCTCAGCAAGCCTGCCTCATGCTGAGAAAGGAGTGAAAAGTAAAGCTGAGAGGAAAAAAAAGAAGCAGGCAGACGCTTCTCTATAAATGGCAGAAAGCAGGGAAACGCATCATTTCGTTCTAGATGGGAGAAACAATTATCAGAGGAATTAAGTAATTCACAGAGTGCTGAATATAACTCCAGCCTTTTGCACTGCCAGGAAGGGAGAAGAATGGAACAGCAGGTATAAAGGAAAATGTGCTCCTAAACTTAAGTTGGGTGCCTAAAATTGGGAGCCAATGCTTGCAGAGGAGATACTGAATCCACAGGGTGATGCTGAGTGCCCAAGCTAAGAGCCTGCTGCCTTTCCTCGTGACTGCTTAGAAAGCCCAGGGGCCTGAGTTGCACAGCCAGGACAGTTATCACCTCGCAAATGAGGTGCACGCGCATTGCTCGTTCATTTCAGTCATAAAATTACACCAATGCAGATTCACGCCACCAGTGCTGGAGGAAAACTGGGCCACTGGGATGTTTCTGAGCATGTTCACATCAAATCATGAAAACCAGTAAATCTCCACACTCCCATAAAGTATCTGAGCGTAGATCTTTGGTACTTAAATGAGCTCTTTCAACATCAAAGATGCTGCAACTGCGCATCTCAGCTGGGGAATTTACAGAAAGAGGAACTATTTCAATCTCAAATTACAGCTAGCACACATCACAGCTGCTTTGAAAAGCTATTGCTCAACAGCACCAGGTTACAGACCATTACTTGCTATAGTCCTATCATCCAGTGTATCAGCTCCGTACCATGAGCTCAGAAAAGCAATAGAGCATCTGCAACAAGCAAGTCTAAAATGCAATCGGCCTTTTGGGCCCTGGTCCATGGAGTTTGTGGACAACAACCTGTGCTCTCTGAACTTCTCCAGCCCTGCTTTGCCTTGGAATAAGCAGAAGAAACACTGTAGATGCTTTCAGCTTGCTGTTGTCTCTGCAGGGACTGCAAGAGCTTAGAGTGTAATCATAATGAAGCATAAGGGAAAAGAATTAGCATGGCTGATAAATGAATAAGAAATTTCACCCCCGAAAATCACCTTTTTAATGCTCAGTCTAGAATCATGTGCATGAAAATATCTGATGAACAACTGACAGCAAACTGCAGCAACAGCAAGCCAGAACCACCTGCACTTCAGGGGTTTCACCCTGCTGACTTCAATGCAGTACCTGAATTTAAAAAAGGATTTGGGAGAGCAGTCTCATGATAATTTTCTCTGTTTTACTAGCTTTCAGCATTGATTAGAAAACCAATAAAGCTGACAGAGACTGTCACAAGAAGCTGTAGTGGATGGTGCAGTGATGAGACAGACTCTACAAACTGAGCTCCAAATAGCACACAAGATGATTATTAAAAATAACTGGAATCCATGTACCCAAATTTAACAACAAAGCAGCAGGCTGATTGTCAATAGGATCAGCTAAAGTATTTGGCCTTTGTTTGACAGGTCCATATGAATCCTGTTTGATTCAATATGCTCTGGCTGCCATTACCCTACAGTGTCTATTATTAAATTTACCACTATTACACTTTCCAAAATCTTATATTCTTTTTAGGCTGTCACAGGCAGACTGTGGGTGCACAGTAAGACAGGAATATATAATTCTGTGATCACGGCCTGCACCATCATTTTGCACCAATCCTAGCTTCAGAGACCTGCTGGAAAGGATCTGACTGAAAACCCAAAATGTCTTCAGAGAGGCAGCTAGCACAGCACTGCTGGCAGACTTGCAATCTCTCCGAGTTTGCTTCAACTTCACAGCAGCCCAGTAATTCCAGTTTCTCCCCAGTTTGTTGCAGGATATTAATATGCAGACTAAAATGTGCTATAAAATCATGACAGGCGATAACGTGGCGTGTGAGGATGAGATTTTACTCGAAAGATTAGCTCACTCTCTTTCTATCCTTTTCCCACATTTACTGGAAGAACTTTGCAAATGTTCTAATTTGAATGTAATGTCAAGCTGGAACATTTTCCAGCTTGACCTCAGTCATCATTGCTGCAGCTCTGATCACACACAGCGAAGGGTTCAGTAGAACAGCTAAATCATCCCATTTTGTTATATGACATGCACTATGTCAAATTTACACAAGAAATGAAAACAACTAATTGGTTTAGGAGAGATGAGGTGTCTTACCAGCAGGGATAAAGGGAGTGGCTTGTCCTGTTTAATGCAGAAGTAAACAAGAAGCTGATTATCCCAGACTGAAGCAATACTCAAACTGATGGAGGAAAACAGACAAACAATTTGGTATCAACTGTAACAAGACTCAGTTATATCATATGCCCCTATAGAAGCAGTGAGTAAGGGGTCTTCTTCAGGAGCAAAAAACATCTGTCAATAGAAGTGTCCAGCTACTGAAAGGGCTCAAAATCTCCTAAACGTGACACTGAATAGGCCCAGAGAGCAAGAGGGTGCATAAGAAATCCTCCTCAAGATGGCCAGCTGCCCCTGGGACAGTGAATTGCAGGACACTCCCAATGAGCACCTGCCAGCAAGATCCCATTCAGAAATTCATCCTGGTTTCAGAGATTCCACAGCAACGCTTTTGAGGCATTGCCTTACTTTCTAGGCTGCTTCAGCTCTAGTTGCCAAAGCAGACATGGAGTTGTGCGATGGTCAATTAAACATTGCCAATCTACGAGGCAATACACAGAGCCCAGTTGAGCAATGGGCTTCCTGCACATTTTTCATATCCTCTTGGAGGAAATCTCTACCTCTTCTGCTGCGTCCAGGACTCTGGGAGTTAGAGAGTAAGAAGGTTTGTCTTGTCAGAGATTTCTTCTGCTACATTTAATTTCTAAATGGAGTGCTATTTCTTTCACCTAGTTTTACTAGGTTTTCTCAAGTCAATCTTAATATTATGCCCTTGAACTTCACATCAGTTCACTCATTCAACTTTTTTTGGTGATGATAACAAGTGCTTTTTCCTAAATGTCAGGTCAACAATGCTTCAGAGACACAAGGCCTTAAATAACAATATTCCAACATCTCAACTGCATTTAGGGGAGCAGACTGGAAAACTGAAACCGTATGGTCCATATGACAGGAAATACTGTTATGCACAAACACAGCAGAAGCAACAATCTCAGCCAGCTCTTAAACTATGATAGTTTCTTGAATTCACACAAAGCCAAGCATGGTTTCCCCAACTGGATTCAGAAAGCCACATCAATTTTGGTCTGATTAAAGGCTTGTTCAAAACCACAAGAAGCAAAACAATGTTTACTATGACTGCCACATTTCTGTGAGTGCTAGTACAGAAGATGAATGAAGTCCACATGGTTCCTTGCACATGGAATACAGCTCTGATTTATACTAGGAATGTGCCCCCCTTTATACAACTGCTACTTGATTAATGCCGAATGGATCATTATGTTCTGATCCAATACCTGTCTTGAATTTACCACGCAGGTATTTAATCTACAAAGTCTACAGAAATATCACAAAATTGAACAAAGTGTCTGGTTCATCATGTCGCTGTATTTCAAAGCACAATCGTTTTTGGTTTCAATATACCTTCAAACTCTTCCTTTATAAAAAAGTTCAGCTCTCAAAATAAGATAAACTACACACAACTACACAGTTGATTGCTGCCCTGATCATCGAACAAGAAATGGTGCAAGGGCACCAGAGGGAAGACAAAGCTTTAGTGTGCATATGCCTCACATGAAGAGGCCATGTGGTAACCAAAACACTGATGACTCCAGTCCTATTAATTGCATGCTTAGAAGCTGTTTAGCCTGGGAAAGGCTGGGGGATAACCCAACTGCTGCATTCCACTACTTAGAAAGGGCAATGGAAAAGGCAGCACCAGGCACTTCTTGGAGGTGAAGGGATGAAGAACAGTCATGAATAGCAACAAGGAGAATTCAGACTGGATAGAAAGAAAAATTTATTCACAGCGACATCAAGAAAACATTCTTCACAATGAAAGCTAAGCCACGGAAAAGGCTGCACAGAGAGGCAGTGAAGCCATCCTCCCATGGTATTTTGAAAACTCAACCAGATGTAGCCCTAAGCAACCTCATCTAATGTTGAAATTAGCCCTGCTTTGAGCAGAGGTTGGACCAGCTGACTCCACAGTCCCTTCCAAAATGAATTTTTTATGTTTCGGTCTCACACTAGAATGCTTAGAGCATTGTTCGTGATTCACAGCTTTTTTTCTTATATTGTAACACTTCCTTGCATTACAAATATTAATTCTAAGGGATGGGGTACATGACTCATTTTATTAAGTTTATAACTACAGCAACAATATTTTAACTGCCTACAAGTTTTAGGGAGGCAAGGAGATTCAACAAGACCCCCTGGCACCTCTAGGGCAAGTGTTTGCAAAGAAAACTGAAAGCACAGTGACAGAGCCCTTTATAGGTTTGAAGCAGATGTAGATCTATAAAATAAACTCACTCTTGCAGGCACCTGGTTTGCATGAGCACAAAAGTGCTACTTAGAGACTGGGGTCTAGCACCACTGGTATAAATTATGCAGATGTGATACACAAACCTACGATAGTTTCTTTAAAGCTGGAGATCAAACCACTTTGGCTTGTCTTTAATCATGCTTGACAGTTTATAAGAATTATACTGATTTGGTATTCCCCCCGCACTGCCTGTATTGAATGAAGTGCTTGGAAAGAGGTTATTAAAAAGCAGCACAAAACAATGAAGTTCTGTGTTTGTCCATAGATCTGAAATTTTGCATTCTCTTCCCACTGCCCTGCCAAAATGCCCAAATTATAGTCTGCAAGGAGCTGGTTTATAGTTCCCATGATTTTTGTTTTACTGAATCCAAGATTCCTTCTTATTTGAAGAAAGCTTCTTACCAGTCCTGCACATTTTATTTTGATATTTAACAAACCAGACAAGGAAAAGAAGCATTATGACCTAAATTTTGGTGGCATATTGAAAAGTCCTGAGCAAAGATGAGCACTGTAACTAACACACAATACATTTTCAAGTGTGAATAGCATGGGGGTCTGTCATGGAAAAGGCTGATGATCATACAAGAATGCTCTACACAGAAAAAGATTTCGGTTGCTACAAAAGTTTTCGTTTTGACTAACAGACACTGAGCAGGAGCTGAAAATTTCCATTCTGAAAGGATTTTTTTTTTTAATGCCATAGAGGAAGAGTACAGCTGATAATTGAAAGAGTAAGGTCCTGTTTTCACTGAGGCTGACAAGCCAGGGACAGAATTTGAGCCTGACAAAGAGCCCCAGGCTGCAATTTGTGGCCACTGTTCTTTGCTATATCAACTGATATGACCAAGAACAGTTTTGTTCTATTGTCTTTGTTTGCCTCTCAAACATTTGTAAGCACTATTAGAGTGCCTTTTTACCAGACTAAACAAGCCCAGCTTGTCAGTGTCTCTTCAGAGGATGTGTGCTGTAGGGTCCTGGACTATCTTGGTAGCCCTCCAGCTTTCAGTATATAAAGATTCATTGTCCAAAGTAAAATGAAGTCCCCTTTGTATCTGTTGTAATAATATAACACTGAAAGAGTTAAAAACAATGCAGATATTCATCACTTGTGTGGAAAATCTGTGCTCTGACAGGCTGCCCAATTTTCGGTAATTATAACAACTTTTTTTGATGTTAAAAGAATGTATGCATAGGCCATACATTTCCTTCTAAGACCAAAAGAAACATGTTTTTCTTATGAAGCATAATCAAAACAGTGTTTTTTGTTGTGCATTCCCCATGGCTGTATAGCTAAAGGAAATTAATTCTTGTTTAAGCAGCAACTGGGACTTGGAGGAGAGCAGGAACAGTGCTACAAACAACTGCTTTGGGGCAGTCCACACCGGAGTCCTGAAAAGCTCAGGCTGACCACACAAGGCCTCTGAGGTTAATCTTCCTATTGGATAGTCCTGTAAACACTGTCTCGGGTTCTGTTCTTTACATTTTTACACCACTCAAGGCTTCAAGCCAAGGCCTTGATAAAAAGAATGATTTGGTTCTTGAAAAGCATTGGCAAAAAGCTGACCAAACAGTCTGTTTCCAATACTACCCAGTGAAGTCTGAAAGAATCAAGACTTCGTGCATGCAGCCTGAGAGCTGCATTTGCACTGAAGGATCAAACCCATTTAGCCTCCATTTAATCTCCCTTCACTGACAGCACTGAATGTTCCTGCGCAGGGCATGTGTTCAGCACTACATGGCCTGCCCACAGCCACTCAACATCCTGCTGTGAGCCTGTGTTCTGCAGCAGCTTCTTACCTACAATGTCTTCATAGGCATTTTCTTCTAAAGTGCTCTTGGATCCAAATTTGTGCTGGCTCTCGGTTCCATTTTCAGTCGGGGAGGGAGGGTACAGGGATTGCAGACTTGAGGCATCCTCAAACTCAAAGGATTTTCTAAAGTTTAAGACAATAATAATTAGTAACTAGAATGCAAAATTATTCAAACATTTAGATGAGTATTTGCATGTTAAGAAATATATATAAAATGAGCCATAATTTAAAAAAAAAAACAAAACAAAACAGAAACCATCATGATTAAGGACTAACTTTTAGCAGACCCTAAGTCCTGTGCTCACTGCAGTCTCTGGTATAGCCATCTATGACACTTTTATGATGCTGGGAGTATTGTTATCCCCATTATGTAGACAGGAAGAGAATACCAAGAAAGTATGTGATATTTTCCCAGGTTTACAGAGTAAGTTAGCAGCGCAGTCCTCAGATTAGAAATTACTTTGCTCTTTCCAGAGACCCCAGAAACATGTGGCTCTCCCTCCTCAAGAATCACATCTCTGAAAAGCATTCCTGCACTGGTTGCTCTGGGAGATGTAGTCCTTAGTTTGACACTACTTATTATTTGAACCTTCAGATATGTTCCTGTGCAGAGGTCAAATGCCAAAGGCAGACTTGTGTGAAAGTCACCCATTTGCCTTGCACACCCTGTGCCAAGCACTGGCAGCAAAGGAGAAAGCATTGAGGAAATTAGTGCTCTCTGGGGTGGATGAGTGACCTGATGATGGCTCGGGGGCCGAAGGTTTGGCCTCTCCAGCAGGAAGGTGAGGACCAGTTGGGTCAGATGAACCCACACAGTTTGCCTCCTATGCAGGGTGATTCAACACCTCCCACCCACACCAGTCCCACTGCTGCTGAGCAGTTCTAAAGGGAGAAGAGCCCAAGTTCTCCCCACTCTCCAGTTTACTCAGCACTTGCTCTCTGAGGCAGTATGTACACTGAAGCTGGGAGGCCCACGGTTTGCAGTGATAGCAGTACAGGGGTTGACATTCACTGGATTGATTTACTGACAAGGACGGAATGGTGAAAAAATGGGCTCAGGTCAGAGCATAAATCCCGTGGTGCTGCAAGGCTTGCAGGGACTGTGCTGGTCTCCATACTTCACTCACTGAGCCCCAAACTAGATAAACAATAAATCATCCTGCCATCAGCCCCCGTTCCTCCTCTTTCCAGCTGGAATGAAGCATATGTTACAGCATATGCATATGGCAGTGACAGTCTGATGAGACACTTTGGCCTGAGAATTGGCTCGAGCATCCCTGCAGGTAACACAGTGACTATCGTACAGAACACTGCATTTGATTAGAGCATTTCCTGTTTGTCTCCTGGAGCAGACTTGTGGGTCTGGATCAGGCTTAGCCTTCACTCTCTCCTTTCCCTAATTTCAGAATATCCAGATCCAAGTTATGTGCATCAGGATTGTGGCAGGAACAATCCGTGCATTTCAGATCCAGACACCTGCTCCTCCACAGCTACTCAAAGTTATAAATGATGCTGACACACTGAATACATACCTGTGTATGAAATGAGATTTTCTAAAGTAGTTAAATATCCAGCTCCTATAGATTTCAAGGCAACACTATGATGTGGTGACACTTTATAGAGTCACAGGAATGGCTGTGGGGACTGACACTCAGCTGTGGTCCATGTGTCCCAAGCCTATCCTGTGACACTCCTCTCCTGCGCTCTGTGTGTGCCAGAGGATTTCCAATTGCTAGGGAACACCCAGCTCACACCAATCTAAAATGTTAAAACTACTATTGGCACCAGATCCTCTGAAAATAGACTGGATCTCTTCTAGCAGGCAGACATGAGAGACATCCTACATATTACTAGAATGTTGAATTAGCCACCAAAAATAAAATCAATGCTTTCAACCAAAATACTGGGAAAATAAATACCCTCAGTTCATTCTCATGATATTCCAGTGAGTGGAAACCACATGTATGTTCCATCTGAAACACACAGCTACAAGCTGTAGACACAATGAGTTATGTCTGTTCTCAAAAAGAGAAGTTTAGATACTGATATTTCAATAATTACTGTCAACCATATACTGTCATTCTTAGATTACATGCATGGTCTTAAGTTCTCTGTAAATCCCAGAGTTCTCCTGTCTGTAAATGAAGGAAGGACAGTAGCAAAGACAATAAAATTAGGGTTTTATGGAGGATTTCCACCCAGCATTGAAGTCAGCCAGCAAACCTTAGATTTTTGGGAGCTTGATTTGAACTTCAGATCATGATTAACAAGATAAATCATTAAACCACAGTGGGTAAATCTGTTACAAATGAATGGATACCTACCCAGTAAAATGTCAAACTGATTTGCAAGAATCATCAGATACACATGAAAACCCTGTTAATCCTACAATTTATACTCTTCTAATCACAATTTATATTGATAAATAATGCTTTTGGGGGTGCTCACATCTCCTAGCTCTAACCCAGGCCTGAAGCTCCTTTGCTGAACCGCTGTCTAACTCCGCTATGACAGGAGACTGAACCTGCAGAACAGCAGGTGCAAGCAGAACTGTACCTCTTCTTGAAAGCAGCTTCAAAACAGTCTCAAAAATTCATAGTGATAAAATACTGTGGTTCATAGATGACTTGCCCTTTAATTTTCCAATAACGGCTGTCATTTACACCAGAACATTTAAAAATTACTGTCTTCTGCACATTGTAAATGCTGTGTTGAACAAAATGAGGGCAGCTTTACTTCACAAATTCATGTTAAAAACTAGATTTACTTCCTCTGAGATTATTGCCAGGAGTCAAAGATAAGCACTGCTAATCAGAACTTGACTTTCCACATCCCCCCTACGCCTTTCTGGGAGAAACAGGAGAGCTATTTTATCTTTCAGAAGCAGGTGTCTCCCGAGAGAAAAGGTTAGAATCTGAAGGCTCCTCTTCTCCATTTCCTGCCCCAGCATAATTCAGGTCAGGTTGTGCTGACACAAACTTGAAATAATTGAGCCAACATCAAGCACCAGATACAGAAGAGATAGTGTGCATCTGAGATGCTGTTTAGCAGTTCCTTGCAAATCTCATCACTAAACACTGAGGGAGGTTGTATATCATACACATGCACAGGCAGGTGAACTTGTTAAAATGCTATCATTTGAATGCTTAGCAACAACTATGCCTACAATTTTCTAAGCAATGACCAGAATGGGTTTACCATGTCTAAAACTCAGGAGGAATCGTGACTTAAACAAGCCAAGCTCCACAGATTGCTGGGGAAATGTAGCCATATACCACTGTCCCCATCATTAACTCAAGAAGGACATAAAGGATTTTCTGCAATAGAACAGTTTCTCAGCATTAATCTTCCACAGCTGTTGATAGTAACTTAGGATAATATTCCTAAGCATTGAATTAAATAAATTACCTATACTACATAAAACTGACACAACTGCTATAGTAATGAGCCTTGGAAACAGAAGACCTCTGCAGGTACATTTTACAGGAAGAAAAGGCTGTGAGCTATGGTCCCACTACCAGACAATAATGAAATTATTGTCCATTAAAAATCACAATTCAGGGTATTTGTGCCGAAACGAACTAGATGACCTTAAACACACCTAACCTAGAGCCTTTTTCAGGGATCAAGGAATGCAAATTGTAGAACTTCAAAACTGAAGGCATGAAAAGGTATTGTACCAGTGCATCCCATCAGAGCAGAAAAAAACCACCACTTGTCTTGTATGCAATTCCTAGCTTTTCTTATGTCAAAAGCACTCCATTAGAGGGAGAATTTAAAATATTGCTACTACAAAAATACAGCCCATTTATTTATTTATTTGGAGAACTGAGCACATTTCCTTGACTTTTACCTATTCTGGGATTTTCTGTGAAAACGCGACTCTTTCTTCTGCCTTCTGGTCACGGGGGGCGCAGGAGTGGACGGGAGGGGAGGAGGAGCAGCAGATGTGGGAGATGGAGGTAGGCCATTGCTTGGTTTGCTTTTGTGGGACTTGTCTGCCTCGTACTCAAAGGTGCGTTTGGGCTTGGGGACGGGATTCACGGCGCTGTTAGCCGGGCTTTCCAGGAGCAGTTTGGGACCAGCTGAGTTCGCAGTTACCCCCTGCTTTGTTTTACTGCTTTTCTCAGCCTCAGAGGGTGTTTCTGGTTCACTCCCCAAAATAACACTCCCTCCTTTGCTATCGCTTGGGGTTTCACTTGGTCCCTCCACAGTACTCAGAGTCCCAGACTTTTTCCTCCCTTTGTCAACGCTGTAGCAGCTACTTGGTAACTGGGGGAGGCCTCTGCCCGACTGCTCCTTCAGTGCCTGCTCGATCTTCTGGATTCTGTTGAGCACGGCAGAGGACTCTTTCCTCACATGGCTCTTAAGGAAAGTGGAAGAAGGAGGTTCACTCCTGCCTGGTCTCTTTTCAAACCGATGGCAGGAATCCCTGTCCAGCAGTTCCTCCTCCTCTGTTTCCGGGTAAGAGCACTCGGAAAATGTTCGGCTCATTCTTCTGAGCCCTTTGAAATCAAATGTCTTGTCACTGCAGGGAGAGGTCACGACACTGGGGCAGCTCTCACTGCCCGACCTCTCCCCAGCATCCCTCTTGTCCAAACACACACTGGTCCTGGGGGACACCTCCCGGCGGCATTCCCATTGCGTGATCTTCTGCCTGATGTCCAGCGCCTGCGAGCGGACGCTCACCCTGCTGATGGAGAGGGTCCTCAGTTTGGTGGCCGTGCCCAAGGACAGAGTGCTCCGGGTGCGCGGATGACTCCCTATTGCTTCCCCATCTTGAGCCTCATTTGGACTCTCTTTTTGGTCAGCCTTGAACACGGACAGCCTTTTATCCAAAGCGCCCACACTGATGGCTTTGAGTGGGTGGCTTGGGGAGTCAGTGTCCGATGGGCTCGTGGAGGTGCTTCGCAGCGTGGGCGTGCGGCTGTTCCAGTCCTTGAGGCACAGCCTGGAGCTGGAGACTTTGGAGAGCCCAGTAGAGCGGGAAGAGTCCTCACTGTCGCTGAGGGGGTAGGCAGGGCTTCTTCGCGGGCACAACAGGGGTGGCGGAGTGGCTGACTGGCACCTGGAAACAGAAAGAAATAAAAAATTAAATCCTTGGGGAAACTGAAGTCACAAGACACCAAGAACTATTCAGCCACAGAGTCAAGGGTGGAAGGTGGCAGCATTTAACTGGTGTCAGTGATGGGCCATGAGCAGGACAGTTTGCGCATCCAAAACAAGTTTTCTCACCTCTGTTTGACCCCCAGCTTTTCCAAGTTTCCTCAGCATAAAGCCAGCTGAGATTCCCACAGCAAGCCACTGCCTTCAAAGCATCTACACCTCCAGATAAGTAGACCTGGTTTGTTTTTGGTCTGATCCTGTGGCCAACAGATTAAATTCCCCTTATCAAACAGAAGTCATTTCTAATCAAAAGACTATTACACACTGAGAAAACACATTAATCTGCCACACTATGTGTTGAAGAATATAAACTACATAGAAAGATCTCAGCATTACCCTGGAAAAAACCCTTGGAACCAATTCTTGCCATGGTTTGCAAAATCCACTATTGTTACTGGGGTTTTGTACATTGTTGCAAAGACTTTTAAGACCAAAAAGACACAAGGAAACTAAATAACACATTAATCATTTGGCTCATCAGTGATGAGCCAGCAGTAAGGAAATTAAGCCAAAACCATGTCAAAAAAGGGGGTTTGCCGCCCTGCCAAAATCTATCCATACAAACCATAGCAGAAATAATGACACCTCCTTTAACATTAACTCCTTTCTGTTCCAAACAGTACAGGGAAAAGAGGAAAAACCCATAAGTAATGCCTTACATATACAATTAAGTGTATGCTCTGTGAAGACTGTGGACAATAAGCTGTTTTTTATCAACTGTCCTGTACACAGACAGGATCCAAATGAAAGAACTGTTTGACCAAAAGAAATCAAGGGAGTAAATGCCTGCACCAGAGCAAAGGGAGAAGAGATTCAGAAGATCTCTGCTGCTATATTGTTTTCTTCCCAACAGCCAGCCAATACCTACAGTAGAGGTGCCAAATTCTGTGCATTAATCCAAAAAATCCAGAGCACTGGGGTGATTTCTGAAAAATTTACTTTGACACAGGAAATATTTTCTTCTCCTTCAAACGCAACCCCAAACCAAATTATCAGATTTCATCCCACTTTCCTACAGTGGATATTTCTCAATCAAAGCTCAAAAATATCACAAAAGAGTAAAGTTCTGGTCAGAAAAAGACAATAATCAAATTATCACAAAAGGGAACTCACCTCTTTTTCATAGGCCTGTGACAAGCAAGTATATTTGTCACAGAAGTTGCACTGCTTGGTGACTTTTATTTCTTTATTATTTTGAAAGATAAACATGCCCGTAGGAAAAGAGATCTCGTGTCAAAGATAATGGCAAATACTCCTACAACAACTGGCTAAAGCTTCCTCATTTCAGGAGAGAAAGGATCATGTCAGAATATGTTCTTTGCATCCTAGAAGTTGAATTTCCTGCCATTCTATGAGCTGCAAACAGGTGTCTTAAAAGATAGCAGAAGATCAAAAGCAGGTGACAGATGATGAGTGGTTTTGGCTGGCTGTCACAGAACAGAGTTTGTAGTGGATTACCTGGAATTACCTTGGCTGACATACCTTTATAGTGCCTGAAGATGAAACCTAAATCAGCCTCCTCAGACTTGGTGGGGTGCCCTGATTCTTCATTATTTCAGCCTGTCTCATCTCAAGCTCTTCAGGTTAGAGCCACAAAGCCAAATTTTTATATTATTCGTAACACTCCCTTAGCTTAGATTTGCGATCACGTCCTCCCAATTTTTTTATGTCATCCATGCCTGCCCCAGAGCTGCACTGGCATTTCTCCCAAGGAAACAGGCATCACCCAGTGGAAGTCTATTTTACATCTAAAGATTACAGCCTCTACTGGAAGTGTATTTTACCCCCAGAGACTACAGTCTCCACTGCAGCCCTAGAAGCTGCATGTTGACTAAATCCATTGTCAGGATTCATCTATGGGATAAGGATAGAAGAGGCCATGTGGAATGCTTTAGCATGTTAAAACTCATTTATTAGAGTCTAATCAGTACTGACAATAGCAAGAGTAAAATACAAAATGACTGAAGGTCAGTAAAACGGGACAGCAGAGGTGAAGGATATGCTGACAATCAGGGAATCATAGACACCTCTCTCTGCCTTTGACACACTTCATAGAAAATATCATAGAAATAGTCCTTTATCTCCTTATGCTCTAAGAAATATCTTTTCAGTTATTTCCACTGTCAGGAAAAGTATGGTGATTCATCAGGAAAGGAGGAAAAGGGGAAAATCATGGTTTGCATAACCTGAAGAAGTTGCAAAACATTTCTTCTTAAGAGATATGAGCCATTCTTTTAAACCCCTGGTTCCCAGTAAGGTAACAAGATCGAGCAATTAAGGCTCAATCTCAAAACCCCCAAATTCAGTTACATAAATCCCACTCACTTCCAACTGTGCAAGACCAGGGCTGCAGATCCACAGGCCTTCCGGAGGTCTTTGCTCTCAAGGACTTGGGTTACCTCAGTTAACAGAAAGATTCTGTTTTACACTGCATTACACTCTAAATTTAAGTAATTCAGAGAGAAGTCATAGGATTAACTCAACAAAAAAAGAAGAACAAAGCTTTGTCCCAACAGTTTCAGCATGCATTCTCTAAAGGATGCTGCTAAGTAACAGAATTAAAGAAAAAAAACAAGTCCAAAATCTGATCAGTGGATAATAAAATGGTTCTTCCCCAAGAAACCTGTTTCCATTAGAAGAATATTCTCTTGAAGTCACAATATGGCTTCAAAACTCATATTACTAGACAGAGATAATAATTAAGAAACTTGCAACATTCCATACAAAGACTGTAAAGCAAAAAGCTTTTCCTGAAATTTTCTACATACACAGTGATACAGTGAGGCACCTTACAATGCATATCATTGCAGAAACTTTCCAAATATAATGTATAAACAGCATAAATAGAGAATGTGGAATCAAGTTTAGCTTTCTTAACAAGTTCATTTGAACAATACCTTCATTCTGAGCAAGGATATATCTTTGAGAATATCAGCATTTCACAAAAGACACTGTAATAAGTTGCTCAGATTCCCTAAGCGCATTCTTCCAACTTGCAGCCTTAGGTGTGCAATTCCCAAGCCCCTGGTAAGTCAGCTGTGCACTGCAGTCTCAAAGGCTGCCAAGCAATCCACAATGTCCTCTAACAGGTCACAGACCCTGAAACCATCTTTCTGCTGGGACTCGCTGCTCACCGAGGAGAGCAGGCAGAATCCAAGGATCCAAGAGGTGCTTTCCAGCTTAGGGAATGCTTAGCTTTGCTGATGTGACTTGTTCCTTGAGAAATCAGCAGTTACCTACAGTAGGAGAAAACTGATGACCTCAGTCATCTTCACATTCTGATTCACCCTCTTCTCTCCAGTTTCTCTTTTTCTCATCCAAACATAGAAAAAACTTGTAATCTACAAAAACTGTAATTCCTGAGGGCTGCTCTCAAATATCCATAGATTCATATTGTTTTCTCAAGTAAAGGCATCTCCTTTCACCAGATCCAGTGAACACATGTGGATAACAGTGGAGCTGTATCTCAGCTGCACCAAGAAGAGGACAGAAGCACTTGTTTTGGGATAATTTGCAGCCTACTCATCACAAGACAAAAGCTGAAAAAACTGAATTCCTGTCTTCTTTGTGAGGCCTTTAGCAAAGCTGACTTGTACTAAAAGTCTGTAGTGATTGAAAAAGGCTGGTTCTTGCTGCCAAAAGTGCCTGAGTTTTTACCTTCTATCTGACCCAAAAGTTAAAATTTGACACCAATCTTCTTCCTGCAAAACATGGGTGCTAACATTTGGCTGTGTGCAGAAGAGGAGGAATTTAATTTGTGGAAACCACTCTGACAGTGGGCAATACAAAATTATTATTAAAACCAGGGGCCTGCCCTTTTGATTCAGTTGAGCAGAAGCACAGCTCCTTCCTGCTTCCAATGCCAAACATCAGAAAAGAGAAATGGAATTCACAACTTCATGAGATAGCTTTCAACAACAACAGGAGGCAGCCAGAAGGATGGCTCAAGAGCTGGTTTTGTGTCTTTTGGAACTCAGAGTACAGATGGATAATCAGAATGTGCATTTATTGAGGTGTTTGCATCCAAGTTCCACACACTTCATATACACTAGAAAAATCTTAGGTTGCATTTCAGACCAGGCAGTTACAATGGCTGGAGGGTGCTTAAGTGACTTGCCTTGAAAGAGTTACAGGACTCCCAACTCTCACTGCCCCGCTCTGACCTCTGAGCTAAGCAGCTCAGACTCTGCAGCAGTGTTTTAGTTTTCCTGAAGTGTCAGGAGTGACCCCACAGATCATCCTGTCCTGAGGAAAGGCAAGCTGGAAGAAGCCAGTCAGCGATTTTTCAGTTTTGCAAATCCCATCTGCTCTTCTTAAACCAACACATACAGAATAGTAAGCCAGATTTTGGCTCTCTGATCCAGGGAATTTCCCACTTCAACATGCTCATGCATGGGAGCCCATTTACTGAAAAAAGAACAGGGAACATGCTGACAAAAAGGTACTGGGTTTTCCGGGCTCCTGTTAATGAGATCTCATCTTTTCCCAGTGATACTGATGTTGGGTGAGCCCATGCAAAGACTCCCAGCACTGGTTTTACTCCTCGGGACTTTCTCCCCAATTTTGTTAGGAAAAACACTGCTTTCTTAGTATTTTATTTTGGGGTTTTTTTTCTTATCCCTGGTTCTTCTCAGGGCATTATGCCATTTCATCAGGGCCACCTAATGTTTCAGGGTAACAATAGTATCAGAATCAGCTGTGTCCATAGGACTGTGAGTTTGGGTATGAGTAGATTTGTTCTACCACACAACACTAGAGACTTCTTGTTGCTCCTAGTCAATATTTAAAGAGATCTGAGACAAAAGCAGGAGAAATTTCTCCTTGCAAGGGCAGCAAAACTCATGTTTAATACACACACTAAAGCTGCCCTGATAGGTACATGAGGATGTAACTTTGAAATTCTCCAGAACTTTATAAGACAGGTTGCTAAGAAATGTTCAGCTACCAGCTGCCAGCCACTCTGAGTGCAAATACTGGAATCCATCCTTCCCAGAGCAAGGCAAAGTGAGAGGGAAGCACATCCTGCTCACCTATTAACTGGAACCATTCACCATTCCATGCACTGTACACATTTTGATACACTGCTGCTGAGAACAGATGTAATGGCTCACTATGATATTCATTTATATCAAACTTCCACTTGATTTGACAAAGCAGGCAGAGGAGAGAAAATATATAGAGACCAACAGAAGCTGAAATTAGAGCCTGTGTTTGTGTCCCATTCCTTCTGTGACCTGGACAGAAAAAGCACTTTTGCAGAGGTTCAGTACCCACAGCTCCTTGTAATGAGTACAGTTTTACACTCCCCAAGGGCAGTGCTGCCAGGAAATCACCCAGCAAACAAACAGAGCACATAAAAACTCTTCTGCCTTTGTCAGACGCTCTTGGGAAAGCTCCCAGTATGAATCAATACTTTTACACAAACAAAAACTGAACACACTACTGCAAGTACAGCAATCTCCCAGGTCTCTTCAGGTGTAAACGGCAGAGTAGCTCCAAACAGACCAAAAAACTTTAAGGACTTTGATTGAAGCAATGATGAGGGATGCTTCTCCAAAAATTGCCTCTTTCTCTCTCTATACAAGAGCTAAGAATAAATTTCCTCCAGGCTTTCCCCCAAAGAACTGCAAGAATTCCACTTTTAGCTGTCAAACACCAGCAGTCAGTGGTGTGGTTGCATTTTGGAATGAGTTATGGAACTACTCATTTTACAGAGCAGCATAGATTCAGCGTTATTGTGATAATGTGCCATTTCCTTTCCTCACCCCTGGCTACATCCTCACCAGAGGGGACAGGCAGGCAGTGACAATGACTGCTGCAAAGACTCAGCAAGGCATTGCTGTAAGCAGTGGACAAATGCAGGAAGTCAGGCTGGTGTAACTGGGTCCCCAGGGGCTCAGCACGAGGGTAAAATGTGCAGCCATCACCAGAATAGGCCACCTGAAATGGCTTTGCTGCTTAGTTGAGGCAGCATCCATGAGGATCCCATATATTCATGATCCTTTGAGTTTTGATAAATGAGCATCGAGACTTGGACAACTGCCTTGTAGACCGCATCAAAGAATATAAATTGAATCTTTCAGTGTATTAATTGGTCCAGGAGCAGAAAAGGACTTTAAAACCAATGTTATTGTTACTTCTTGTAACTAGGGATTATGGGAACACTATGACAAGACAAAAGGGGCCTCCTGCACTACTGATTTTAAATTCACTCTCATTTGGCAGTAAACCTTTCTGTTACAATATATTCTGCACTCTCACAGCACACAGCATTTTAATTTTCTACATAACTCAAGTAAATAATTACAGATTATATTTAATTATCTTAAATCTAAGTAAGAGTTTATGGTGAATAAAAGAGGTGAACTTATCACACTCAGGTTCTGGGCATGCACTAGTAAGGTGGTTTTTGAACTGATTCAACTTGGTGACGGAGCAAGCCGTGCAACTTGTCATCTCTTGCCTCTCTCTTGGAAAGGAAAGCAATGTAAGTGGTAGCAGAACAAACCCTCTTGCACCAGACCCTTTACAATTTTTGAGCTCTCAGCAGGACTATGGCTAAAAATCCCCAAAAATCTGCATTCTAGATAACACCCTCCTGCTACTGTTGACATTGGGATTTGTGACAAAAACAAGACAAAAGCTTGTACTTTCTAAACTGATGCATTGTAACACTGTTTGAAATAGGCTCATTCTCCTGAACATATGTTGGGATGGAAAAGTCCCAGCATTTAGAGAGAATGAGGCAATAAAATCAAAGTGGGCAACAAATCACGAAATGTTTAAAGATAGAACAAAAATAGAAACACCAATTACTTTTCTGTTTGTACTTCTGAATTTTTCTTCCCCAAGGAATTTTGATAGTTTCCATTTAAATAAAAACCGAAACCATATCAGACCTAGCTACAAATAATAGGACTGTGAAACAAAAACAAAAACAAAAAAAAAATCAAGCTCTGTGTGCAGTTTTTAAAAGCTCCAGTGTCTGTGCTCCCAAGAAGTACTGTGTCAATAATAATAATTGTGGGATGCATTCACAGGGGTGCTGTGGTGAATTCCTGTGTTTAACAGCCCTCCAGAGCTCTGGGCTTTTGCAGTTGGTTCATGAAGAGAAGCACACACCATCACAGCTGACTGCAGCTGAGCCGTGTTTCTATGGCTCAGAAGCAAAAAGGTCTGATTTACACCAGGGAAATGCAGGAGTCATTCTGCCAAAGTAAATTGCATGAAGTGGCAACTAAGCTCTGCCACTGTACAAAAGAAGGGCAAAGAAATCAAAGTTGATGAGTCAGACCCTAAATACTTGAATTAGACTGGATATGTAAAGCCAAGACAGCAAGACAAATCTGACCATGAGGAATGACTGTAAAATAAAATGCCATCAATCAACGTGCACTAGGTGTTTTTGCCAAGTAAGGGAGAAGAAGATAACAGGAAATTGTGAAATTATCTAGACTCAGGGGGTTAGATTCCCTGCCACTTCAGATTTATAGCAGTCTTCTGCTCTGTTACAAGGCAAGGGCAGAACTGTCTTTAAACAATTCCAAGTTTAAGCCTTTTTCACCTCCTCTGTTCAGACACAAATAACTACCCAAGGCAAAGAATACCAATGAGCCTGGGCTGTACTTTCCATCACAGGGATCAGAAGCTGACTGTGAAAAAATCAAAAAGCAAGAACTGAAGTACCAGAGTAAGCCATTCTCTCTTTTCCACCAAAGTACATTGCACTGGTTTCATAGGACTAGCTCTCATTTTCTCCTCAAAAAATATGATTCAAAGTTGAAAAAGGGAAGGCTCCCTTGTAGTTACTCTTCTCCCATAACATGCTCTGAATAATAATGTATGCAGTAGGTATTTCCACTGTTACAGCTCCACTATTTTTATCGTTCTGGAATTGGCTCAGTATGCTTTAGTCTCACCTGATTTCTTAAGATCTTGGGAGTTTTGCTGGAGAGGGAGTGGCAACACAGCAAGTGATGGCATTTTCTTAAACCAGGCAGAAAGCACAAACCTTCATTTGTCTATTTAAGAACTGCCAGTCCTTGAAACTTGTTCTTTAGCAGCATGTCTAAACATGCTGACTGTTCAAAATCCCAGTGCACATGGAGGCTCTCAACGTTGCTTTCTCAAAGCACAGGTGATATTTCAACATGCTTGCTCATCTGTCCTGGAATATCAAAGCAATAAATTCTGTGGAACTACTTCTGCCAAAGTTTTCTGTTTTCTATGCTCACACGCACACAATTTGGGAAGGGTTGAAAATTATTTTTATGAATTGTGAAGCTTAGTATTATAGGCATCTGAGGGCATTCTGGGTTTGGCAACCTCCAAATCTAGATTTCTGGTTTGGAAAAGTTGCTGTAAAACAGGCACATCCCTCTTTTGCCCTGACAAGTCAGAAAATCTTACAAGGTCACTCTATACTTTACTGAAACATGCTATAGCCAAAGAGAAAAGAACTGAACAGGAAGTCAAAAAGTCCTAAATCCTGGCTGCACACTAATCCAGAATACAGACAAGTCTGCTTTCCCTGCTTTACATATAAATCAACTTCTAGGTCATGCAAAACCTCATCAAATAGACTCAAGTATAACTATCTAAGAGGGACAGAAAAAGAACAGGAATTCAGGACTCCACCCCAACTTTAAGAAACTTTCTTAATCTCATCCACTCAGAGGAGTTTGTTTCAGAATAAATATAAAATATTTTATTTGCCTTTCCTTCCAGTATCCACATTTTCCTTCCAGTCCCACCAGCTTAGTTGTGGTACCCAATGTGCTGCCAGCGTCTAGTGAGATCTTTCTGTAGAGGTTCCTTTTGTCTAGTTTTGCAAAGTAGTTTATTTAACACAGTGAGAAAGCATCCTACAAGAGTGGGTTATAAAACCGAAAGCCATTGTTCATCTATCTGCTATGAAACATTCTTAATTTCTGTCCTCTTTTCAACGACCAGTAACACAGTCCATCAAGTCTGAGGCCTGAGACATCTGGAGCAAATACAGTGTGTCACACAGGATAACACCAAAGTGATTGAAAAGATCTGAGAATGTCTCTGCTGCTTCTGGAGTTACTGAACTGCATGGGAAATAAAAAGCAAAGCAAAATAAAATAAATTTTAAAATGTCAGCAGAATCTCCTGCACTATCACGGTGAATCCAGAACAGCCTCAACATCACCTTGTCTAAACACAGTCTATCCTCTCTCACGGCTGTGCGCTTGGAGCTCATGCACTGGGAAAGTAGGCCACAAGTCATATGGACTATCTGAGGCAGGGGAAAAGAAGAGCTAATTCAGATTTCAAGCTTTGCCTGAAGAATGCTCAGACACCTCTGAGGGACTGACTCCTCTCTGACCAGCAGCTGGGAGCCATCCTGTTGCTAAGAGAACTGTAGCAACTCAGTTCAACTTGCTGCAACCTTCTCTGTAAGGAAAAAGCTGAAGCATTGGCATAAAACCAGCACACTCCACACCAGGAAAACTTATCTGTTCCCTGAAGGACACTTTTTGTACATGTTTCTGTAATATGGATAAAGCAGTCTGACAGCTTTTTGTTCATTACTGCATGACTCTTACAATGATACAGCTAGAGAAATATGCCCTTGTTCCTCATCCTTAACTTTGTTTTATAAGGTTTGCCCTCTCTCTTTTGTCCCTTAGAAGAGTGGACTTCTACCTGCCTAGATCTCCAAAGGTCTCTGTGCCTCAAATTTGGACTATTTTTCCAACCTAATAAATTATACTACCATCCTCTGTGAACTTTCCAGTCACTTAGCTATGTAATTGCACCTCGAAAGTTGTCTCTCACCCATACACTGACATTCATTGTAACCTCCGAGGACAAGCAAAACAGTTTTCTTACTAAGAGTTACACTTTTTTTTTTCTTTTCTAAGAAGTAACCCAACATTCATAACAGACTCTGGACTGGAGCAGTAGTAATATCTCTCACATATACACAATATCTCTCTTTTATACAAACAACTAAAAGAAAGAAATCTGATGCAGGATTTTTTTTTTTTTTTTTTTTTTTTTTTGGCACCTGAAAAAGCAGAAAGGAGAGGGAGCAGTTGATAAGTAAAAGATGACTTGAAGAGGTGCTAAAGCAAGGAATACAGAAGGAAACATGCTAGCTAAGTATACAACCTCATCTTTGAAGGTTGTGTCTTGTACCTGAAAGAGGAAAGATTTCAAAGTTTATAACCCTAGCCTCTCTTATCATAATTTTCTTTAGTGGCTCTAACCTTATGGAATGCAAAATAAATTCCAGCTATAATGACAAACATGACCCTTGGTACACTTTCCAGTGTGCATACATGTGGCTGGATGCCAGGTGCCCACCAAAGCTGCTCTGTCACTCCCCATCCTGAGCTGGACAGGGGACAAAAAATATAACAAAAAGCTCATGGGTTGAGATAAGGACAGGGAGAGATTCCTTACCAATTACCATCACATCATTTGGGGGAAAAGATGATTAATTAATTATCAGTCAAATCTGAGTAGGATCATGAGAAATAAACCCAAATCTTAAAAACACCTTTCCCCCACCCCCCACCCCCCCCACTTATTCCTGAGCTCAACTTTACTCCTGATTTTCTCTACCTCTTTTCCCGCAGCAGCTCAGAGCGATGCAGAACAGGGGCTGTGGTCCGTTCATCACACGGTGTTTTTGCTGCTCCTTTTTCCTCATGGAGAGGACTCCTCACACTCTTCCCCTTCTCCAGAATGGGGTCGCTCCCATTGGAGACAGTCATACTCTTCCCTTGCTCTGGAATGGGATCACTCCCACTGGAGACGGTCACACTTTTCCCCTGCTCCGGAATGGCATTGCTCCCACTGGAGATAGTTACACTTTTCCCCTGCTTCAGAATGGAATCATTCCCACTGGAGACAGTTACACTTTTCCCCTGCTTCAGAATGGAATCATTCCCACTGGAGACAGTCACACTCTTCCCTTGCTTTGGAATGGGGTCTTTCCCACTAGAGACAGTTATTACACCCTTCTCCTGCTCCAGAACAGGATCACTCCCACTGGAGACAGTCACACTTTTCCCCTGCTCTGGAATGGGATCTCTCCCACTGGAAACAATTATTACCCTCTTCCCTTGCTCCGGAATGGGGTCTCTCCCACTGGAGACAGATACCCTCTTCCCTTGCTCGGGAATAGGGTCTCTCCCACTGGAGACAGATACACTCTTCCCCTGCTCCGGAATAGGGTCTCTCCCACTGGAGACAGATACACTCTTCCCTTGCTCCGGAATAGGGTCTCTCCCACTGGAGACAGATACACTCTCTCCCTGCTCTGGCATGGGATCTCTCCTACAGGGGATAGTTACAGTCTTCCTTCTCTCCGACATGTGGTGTCTCCCACCGGAGAGAGTTCTCCAAAAACTTCTCCAAGGTGGGTCCTTCCCATGGCTGTAGCTCTTCATTAACTGCTCCAGGTGGGTCCCTTCCACAGGGTGCAGTCCTTCAGGAACAGGCTGTTCCAGTGTGGGTCCACCCCAAGATCACAGGTCCTGCCAGCAATCCTGCTCCAGTGTGGGCTCCTCTTTCCACGGGTCCACAGGTCCTGCGAGGAGCCTGCTCCAGCATGGGCTTCCCATGGGATCACTGACTCCTTCAGGCATCCACCTGCTCTGGCATGGAGTCCTCCACAGACTGCAGACAGATCTCTGCATCCCTGTGGTCCTCCATGGGCTGCAGGGCCACAGCTTCCTCACCATGGGCTGCACCACAGGCTGCAGGGGAATCTCAGCTCTGGTGCCTGGAGCAACTCCTGCCCCTCCTTCTGCACTGACCTTGGCGCATGCAGGGCTGTTCCTCTCACATGTTCTCACTCCTCTCTTCTCTGGCTGCCGTTGCTCCTGCACAGTAACTTTTTTCCCTTCTTAAATACGTCATCCCAGAGGCACTGCTGCCGTTGTTGATGGGCTTGGCCTTGGCCAATACAATGGATTTGTACAGATTAAGAAATTATATACTTGACTTGAATTTATTAGGGAATTTCTTTCACTTCCTTTAAAAATCTATTAACCAGTGTTTGCATTTCTTCTGGCTTACATCAGCACAAATCAAGAGTTATTAAAGAGAGGTCGCTAAAGATCCAAACTGATGCAAAAGTTAGCGCAGGAAGATTTAAGGCATTGATCTGGTGCAAATGCACACTTACAAAAAATAAGTTTCAGTTTAAATAACGTTTGCACTGAAAATTAAATTAGGTTACTATATCTGACTGGTTACTCTATGCTTCATTCTACTCTGTTTAGTTAAATAAGCCAGGAAAATGAGGAAATGTGTTGGGCATACCCACTACTGAACGTCATATGAAAAAACTGGCCAGTTAAAAGTTGTTGGGGTTTTTTCAGTTGCACAGAGCTTTGAAAAAATCTCTTTGATCTATTTATTCCCCAATCTGTTGGCATATACACATAAACTGAAAAAGAAAAAAGAAAATAGAAAAGCAAAAGAAAAAGGCCAAGCTGTGACTTGCAATGCTTGTTGCTATCATACTTATTTACCTAGGAATCCAGACAAGGCCAAATTTAACTTGACCAAGGGCTACATCTGGCCCTAGTTCAGTTTCACTGCATATTAACGAAATAACAATCAGCCAGTACTGGAGCACTGTGCACACCAATATTCAGAAACATGATCTAAAGGAAACTTTCCAAAAGATCCAGACATTGGCTTCTCTCTGCTTTTTGCTGCCCATAACTGTCAACAGGAGCAGAGTTAGGTCAGGGAAAGACACTCCCCGTGACTTTGTTCACCATGATCAAGGGTAACATAAACGTGTCCATTACTCATCCAGCTGAAATGAGCCTCCCAGACCAGATTTCAGCACCACACCTACAAGAGCTGTGGGATCTCAAGCCTAAATTTGAAATCAGGATAATATCTAGGGGATTTATATATCCTTTATAACCGTTTTATTCTCACAAGGCATTGGCTTCTTATAAAACTGTGGATTTAGTTTTACACCCTTCTGTTGGTCTACTAGGATCTATAAGGAGCTGGCCAATACATATTAACTTTTCACTTCACTCTTTACTTATGAGAGAATTTGTATATAGTATAACCCTAATAATGAATTTTTTTTGTGGCCACTGACATGCAGCAGAAATGCTGCACAGTAAGCTGAAAGTTTTACTTAATTTAAAGCAACTAAACTTTAACTTAGAGCAACTAAAGGCAAGAAGACATTTCTCCTGTCACACATAATTTCCTTCCAGGACAAAAGTAAGGTTCATATCCCTACAGGAAGCTACACAGGTAGCACCAGGCAAAGCACCAAGAAAATGAAAATGTCATGGTACAAGTGAGGCAATACCAACACCTGTGTATACCGCAGCAAGAAAAACCACCAGGCAACATTTATAAGCCCATCAACTCTGAAAATACTTGCTCCCTGCAGACTACAACACTAACAACAAACTCCTTCCAGTAACCCATGGGGTCTCAGGTAAAGAATACCTGAAGCAGTAAATTGAAGTCCAGATTCTGAACCTAAGTTACATCCCTCAGAACCTCACTGAGTTTGACCCATAATACTGATTTTTTCCTGAAAAGCACAAACCTGTGACTTATGCAACTTATTCAATGGGGGAAAAAAACGAAAACGCAAGCTGTCTCACAGCCCAGCAAGTACATTTCATAGAAAGCATATAAAAGAAAAGACACCACAAAACCCTAAAACCTGAAACCAGGCATCAAAACCAACACAGCACACAAAAGTGTGCCAGCAGCACTGCATTTAACACTGTTTCCATCTCAGTAGTTAGAAGAATACAGTCATTGTAAGGCATATTCAGCCTAAGTAAAAACAATTATGGCCTCTTTCTAATGGCCAAACACTTTCTATGCAATAAAAACAAATACAACTTAGCATGGGTATGACTACTGCTGCATAACTTATAAATCACCTTTAACAGCTACAGTAGAAAAAATGGAATCTCACCAAATAGATAAGAAACATGCATTTAACCTTTGAGAGATGAGGTTCTGTCAGAGCAAGAAAGGTAGAGGGAGGGCAAGAGAAGGGCAGTAAAAATCCGTTTTAGTCCCACAAAATTACTTGTCCTACACCAGAGCTATTCCTATAGACACCTTGAGTAAGCAGAATACTGGTGTTGAGCTCCTGCCTATGAGTAGACAGCTCATCGCCTGCAAAACTGGTTATGGAAAAGGACATTAAGGAATTCAGTGCTATGGCACTCCATGCTCTGCACTTCTGCTGTATTTAGTTTCCTCCTCTCATGCCTCTGACAAGCACATAACTGCCCACCACTGCAACCGCTTCAGCCGGCCCAGACTTACTCAGCGGCTCTTCCCTCCTGGAAAGATGCAGGATGGAGATGTAGGAATTCTCAGTCCTGTGTGCATTTCTGTAGTCTCTGTGCTCCCTGAACACTGCCTGCTTCACTTGTCAAGCAGCAAATGACACATTGAGAGCGTTTGTCAAACCTCAGTCCCTTTGTATGCTTAAGGGGAGGAAACTGCCATTAATGTTTAACAAAAGTAACAGGAGCAAAGCCTTTCTCTGCAATCTCACGTGTTGGCTTTGAAGGGACCAGTGTGTGAGAAATCTGGCAAGACAGAAATTTGCTCCTGGTAGTGTGCAGCTTGGGAAAAGAAAATGGGGATTTACTTTAAAGTTACAGGGAACAACAATTTCCAATTCATTGCTGAAACTCTGAACTGAGGCAACCCAGCTGCCTGAAATCATAGAAGCTGTGTCAGGGACCAAACCACACACATACAGACACAGCAAGCCTGCCAGGCTGAGCACCTATCTTGAAGCCCACATGGGTGACAGGGCTCTTTGACAGGAAAGGGAGGGGTTAAAAATCCACACTGAAATGCTTTCAGGTCTCTGCCAGCAAATGGACACAGGCTATCTGCCATCTCCCATTTGCCTGTGTTGACATAAAGTGGCTTCCCAGCTCAGCAGCAGATCAAGGGGGCAGAGGTCTCATGTGAGAGCAGTCTCATTACTGGGCATTTGTTCGGTTGTCTGAACTGACAAGGCCTCTTTTGGCCCCAGCTGCCTCCCGGGGTGAGCATCCCACTGCACAATAAAAAAGGTGAGTCAGTGGAGACAACTACACTGTGACAACAGGAGGATTAACCTACACTGCCCATCCCAGGCACAGACGACCCTGTAACAGGAGCCCACCCGCCTGCCACCATTAGCTATGAAAAGGGCCTTCTGAGGTCTTGCTAGCAGAATTTGAAACATAAAACATTTCCCTGCCACTGCCACTGCACTGAATTCTGTTTCACAATTCAAACAGTTATGTTATTACCTGGAAAAAACTTCCTTATGGGAAATTGTGATGCACAATGGGCTTACCCTAAGAATCCAAACTGAAAGCTATTTCCATCTATTAGCTGCTGTTAATTGCTTGTCAAAGTTGTATTTGCTGTACAGTCACAGTACTATGGGTCACCTATGCTGGAGAAGTCACCTTGCTTTTACAGACCTAACATTTTCTTTCTATAGCTAGGGAGAGAAAAAAGTGAATTAACACTTCTCATTTACTTCAGCAACTTTCTATAGATCCCTCACAATAAAATACTAACACATATTTGCATTAAAACTCATCATTAATATGATCATAATAAAATATTTCCTTTATAGAAGTAGTGCTTTAACAAAGAGCTTCAGGGGCAGCATATGGACACTCTGGGCAAATTTTCCATATCTGGTTAATAACAAACAAGATATTTAGGCTCTCAAAAAATGCAGTCAGGCTATCACAAGAACTGACATTCCTGTTGACTACAATAGAATTTTATTGATTAACTCAATAAATCAATTTTAAGTGTTATTTAGTTATTAGGAACACCATATCTGTTACAATTGTTGTATTTAGTTGTGCTTTCAGCACTGAAGCCCATCCTACCAGATGCCTGCACATTGCTGTCTGTTGCTTAACAGCCCCAGGGCTCCCTGGTGCCAAGGGAATGTGATGCATTCCCTTGTGGCACATTGCCATTTCTGCATACAGGACCTGGCCAAAATGGAAATAACCTCAGAGGGCATGATGGGAATTGTGACAAAAGTTTTGAAAAAGTCTCCCAGGAAATATGGGCATTTTTGCATGTGTATGTTGTAATAATATGGATGCTACCTGTATATTTCCATCAGCCCATATTTTCCTTCTTGTAGAAAAATGCTTACAGTTTATTTTGCTTTTAAAGGCCATTTGCTGTCAATGTTCATTCCTCAAGTAGGAATGCAAGGGTGATGCTCAGTGTGGAGACCGAATCAAGCACTGAGCTAACTCCCAGTTTCATCACACAATATTGCCTGGTGAATAGTGACTATGTTATTTGGAGGATGAAGTCCATGAGGACGCTATGTCAGTGCACTTCTTGCTTTGTTTTTCCAGACAAATGGGGGTTTTTTCTCCAATCAGAGAAGAAACATATAATACCTATCTCATTACATTTGGATCTTCCTTTCAAACTCACTCTTTACAAATTCCACTATGTCTTCTTTTAATGTCCTGTTCTGCCCAAGTGGAAAATATCTTCTTAGGATAACCAAACAGCACAGGAAGCTGGTAAGACAACACAGACTCTTTCATTTGTAAACCACTGATTCAAATCCAGACTGATTAGGGCACAGAACAGAAATTGTTCTCCCATACTGTTGGCTTTTCAACAGCTCAAGTGTAAAGAGATGAGTGTCTTAGCTCCTAATGGGCAGATATTCACAGAACATGGAATATCATTAGCAATGCTCATGACTTGCATCTTTGTTGGTCTTTTCAGTGAGGTTGTCAGCATCTCCATGGTCCACAAGGCAACAGTTTCATTCCAGAAAAACTGAAATATTGGCATTATGATGAAAAAATGTCTAGTAGTTGACATGACTACTACACCACATTCCCTGAGGACTTCAGTCTCACTACTTATCGCCACCTAAGAAACAAATTCACATAAGACTTGTTCTCTGATTCTCTGATACTGCACTGGTGGGGACTCCTGTGAGTGTTTTAATGTGTCTCTTGCTCATTGCTTGTATTCACTACATTTCAGTGCAGTAAAAGCACTAGAAAGTCATCAGAAACATTTCCAAAATAAAGCTCTTGTAATAATTTCCTGCAAATATATCAAAGTTTATTTCAGGTCTTAGCACCCCTGAGTCCACTAATGTAAATACAGTGATTGAAAAAATAAAGATGGCAGTATTAGGCTAAGTAGTCTTCCTACTGCAATAGTTGCATTTAAAAGGCCTCTTTTAGTCTAGCCTCTCATCTAGAGCTCTGATTTTTAAAGACTTGTCAGCTTCTCCTTTTAATTAATTTTATTTTTTTCTTAGTTCCCAGTGGTTTTGGCAAATATAAACCCTAACAGAAGAAAAAAGGTAATTTTAATGATAAGGTATGATTTGCTGCATATAAAAGCATAAAGCATTCAAAGTGTCATGAGAATTAAATTTCAATGGAAAGTACTTCACTACATTCCTCTAGCCTCCAAGTAATAACAAAGTCAACTCGATCTGAAGCTTTATGAAGCAAAATTCAATGAAAAATTTAGGATTTGTTGGGGTGTTTCCTTAGGAAGCTATGCAAATAGGAGAGATATATTAATAAAACTTCCATCCAAGAAAAAGTGATTTGTTTGACTGACAAGTCCATTCTTCCCGGACTTCTAAAAGTAAGTGAAACAAACCAGCCAGCAATATAAATGGAAAAGCAAAATTCCCTGCCCCCCCCACTCTCAACTGTTTGAGGAAGCCAAAGAATATATCCAAATCTAGGACCATTTCTCCAATTCTATCTCTTAATCTAACCAGAAGCTGTTACCTCATCTTACAAACCATTCCTCTCACGTCTCTGGACTACTATGCTCATCAGAATATTTCTGCAGCCCTGCTAAAGTGATTTCAAGGGGTTTTAGCCTGCCCTCTGCTCCACCAGCCCGAGGTCAGTGCCCAGCAGTGCGAGGGAGGGGAACATTGTGCTTCAGACCATCGGAAATCAGCACAGCACCAGTGCTGCTTACCCAGATAAAGGACAGCAATCCAGTCAAAGCCTGTATTCAAATCTTCCCCAGTTTCAGGGCCATTGGAAACAGCACTTTGACTTGTTCCCACTGCAAATGTTTCTGTTCCCGATGGTCGTAGGTGCCCTCCCACCTCCCGTGGCACAGTTCAGAGTTGAGCTGCCAGAGCTTCATGTCCCAAATGCACCTCCAGCCTTGCAGGGTAAAGAACAGCTCTTATTCCTTTATGAACCAAATGTAGCTCTGCATTGCCGGGAACTGAGCTGCTGAAAATTTGTCAGCTGTATGGTTCAGTCTGTTTCTGCCTGTAAAGGAAAGAATACAACATTTGCTAATAGATTTCACATCAGTTATTCAGTTTTCACTGTTATTTGGCTGAAGTTTATTTGTACTGTTTTCTAAATCTCAATGGTTTAAACAAAATAAAAAAGCTGTGTCTCATCACAGCTCCAATAACTTAGCATATTGCTTAGTCTTAGAATTTTATTAAATCACTATTCTTCCTGTTCTCAAGCTCACTGTCAAAATACTAAAACATGGTTCTCTTCTAAAGTACCAAACATTTTCTGCAGCGGGTTTGGTTTTCTTTTCCTCACAAATTCATAAAGAGTTCATAAATGTTCTCACTAGTACTTATAAGCAGTAGGCAAATACTTTTGGCAGGAAAATCCCTCTTAGCAGTTCAGTGTGGAGTGCCTCATTGCCTTGAGCCATGCTCAGCTGCCAGGAGATCTCCTGCCGCAGAGGGAAAAGATCCCAGCCTGGGCAGTGGGGAGAGGCTGGGACATGCTGAGAGCACGTGAGCTCAACTCACACCACTGGCCTCTTGCTGCTCTAACAAAGTCCTTGAGAGCTGCTCTGGCTGGAAAAACTGGGAGATATTTTAGCCCAGGCCACCCCACAACTGATGGGGCAATAGAAGCTTTTAGTTTAAAAGTAAAATGAAATGAAGGCTTGGCTTCCTGCTTTAGGCACACATAACTCACTCTCCTTTCCAAGCTGGTCTCACTCCTCCCTCATCATAGACCCTTGAAAAAAAACTTGCATGACCAAGTATGCACAAAACAGCAACCACTAACTTACCAAACCATGCACAAACATCCCAAAAGTTGTGAACAACCACTTCTAGACCTGCTGCCTCACCTGTTCCTGTTTACTAAGTGTAAGCCCAGGCAGAGAGTGCCTTTCACCTGTAATTCAAATGCAGCTATCCACAAGGGAAACAAGCGGCTTTTCTGTCACTCAGAGCAGTGCTGTCCACACAGAGCAATGCTGTCCACTAAGCAAAGAAAGTAAGAGATGAGAAAATACTTTATCATAAATGTGGTTAGACAATGGCAATCATACATAAAAATTACTGGGAAAATTGCACGCATTAGAATGTCAAATAAGATCAAAATCTCACTGCTTTAGAACAACACAGACAGCTGAAGCAGCATCGTTTGACTTGCAAGTTATTGCATTCTTCATGATGCTCTCCATTCAGAAAACTCAGGGCATGTAAAAATCTCATAGTCTTTATATCCACGTTAAATACATAAATGCAATTAATTACATTTTGTTTATCTTACTGTTAATAATTTTCTTACAGTAGGGCCAGGGCACCACTGTGGTGGATGCAGCATTATCTCCCTCCCAGTGCTCTGTAACTAATGGTGAGGGAATTGTCCAGTGTTGTCCTGCCTTGTCTGCCCCTGGAGTCATCCACCCTGGATGTGAACACAGCTCTTTTGCATTACTCACAAGATAATTCATTGTCAGTGCAGGCAGACTGGATCACATCTGGATGAGTGACCTGACAATAAAGTTAGGTAGTGCCTAGAGTTCAACACAGAGCTGAGCAGCACTGTTTTAGTTTGTCGTTTTTTCTTATACTAGGAGTAGCAGAAGGATTGAATTAATAAGGATTAATTTAAAGTCATATTGTTACATAACTGGTAACACAAGCAAACGGCACTACATTTGCATCCATGAAGGGATGTCTCTAAATAAGGGACAAGTTCTGCACAGACACTGCCTCTCTGAAGACAGCCCTTCTGCCTAAGCAGATGGGTTTTCCTCAAGACATAAGATCACCTTCGACATGAAAACCTTAGTGTATAAAGGGAAGAGAATAGAGCACTCTCAGGACAAGCCAACAGAGCAAAAAACTGCCAGCCCCACTCCAGCACTGACAGCAGAGCACTGCTTAACCCCAAAGCTGGCCATATCTACACATTCTTTCATTTAAGAATTCTGGAGGTGTCAATTCCTAAGGAAAAATATTTCTTGTCCTCTGCCCAGCCCAAAACCACATAATCCTTTCAAAGGAAACAAAGTATTTTGATTGGATTTAGTAATGTGGACCAAAAGTTAATTTCACTTTAAAATAAATAAATGCATTTGCTATAAAACTGAATGAGCTTGGCTTGAGTATGACTGATTTTGGACATGATCATACATCTCAGGTTTTTAAGGCTGAAACACAGGCACAAATTCTTCCTTTAACAGATTTTTCTGACAGCTTTCTTAGTTTCTAAGACCTTTCTAAGTTTGTTTCTACTTTCAGAGAAATATAGGAATAAAACACAAGACCTTGATGTTCATGTGAAGCAGATGAACACGGATCTGTATGCATGATGGGAACAGGAAATCAATCCAAAACAATACTTCTAGTAACCAACCCATGGGCTCGCTTTGTTAAGAAATGTAAGTCATTACTTTATTTGATGTGTAAAGAATTACAAAAAAAATAATCTGAAACTTTCCTGAGGTATCTCTAGAGTTATATTAATCCAGATGTGTTTATGTGGTGCATCTCTATTGCCTTCACTGGAGGTAAGGTAGCTCCACCAATTAAAATTCTGTCCTATTAATTTAAATTCTGAAGAAGGAAAAAGCTTTGAGCCAAACGCCAGTGCAAACATATCTCAGCACGGTAGGCTAATGGGGGTAACAAACTTCAGTGACAGCAGGAATGCCCTCACACACTGCTGGGAGATAAAAACCAAAGCCTGTATTTAGAGGTTTGTGGGTATGCAGCCCAGTTTTTCACAAGCGAGGAGAAAGACGCCAACTCAGGATATCAGATTTCAGTTCTAACCCAATAAGAGTATATTTGGTTCAAAGACTCAACTAAAAGTATTTAGAAAGGAGAAGTTTTCTGAGTGTTATTAGAGTAGACAATTTGCAACTTTGTGCTCATGGCAATTTGCAAATGTAATCCTTTGTTAGTGTAAATTTCTGGTGTCTTGCTGTAGAACCCCCTGACATCAGGACCCCCAGTTTATTGTGCCATTAAATCATGATTGCTCAGCTGGAGAACATCCTTCACCAACATCCTCTGGTGAGGACACCACCTTTCCTGTAGAGATTGGGTGGAAAGACAAGAGCCCGCATCACAAAATCCAGTCTGTGGCAAAACTCCTGTGATTCCAGTGACATAGCTTTTCTCAGACACATAACCTCTGAAAATCCTTTTTCTCAGACATAGTCCTTTTCCACAGCTGGAACCAGGACTGGTTTCTGCTTTGGCTATCTTCCCAAATTGAGCCCAGAGACATTAAACTTAAAGGATGTTTGTTCTAACTCATCACGGCAATACCTCCATATATTCTACCAAACTCACTACACTAGTAAAACACTTACTTGCAGCAAACTTAATTTTTTTTTTCGCTGTAAATGGTATAAAAATGGTTTTGAGCTTTCAAAAGCTCTCTCCTATTCTCCAAGATGGGATTCATATATAAGGCGCAGCCTGCACCACAGAAAATATTACAGGCAAAGAGAATTCCTGCCACTTACAAATACACTGGAAGTCTGTATCTCCAAAGTCTGAAGTTATTGTGCCTCATGCAATACACTCAGATAAAAAACTGTAAATCGATGGGCTCCTTTAAAAACAAGCCCTTTCTGTACTTCAGTTACTGCAGCAGGTGAGAAGACTCACAGGTATAAAATGCCTTGAGATGCAGAGTTAAGAGATGGCATAACAGCCAGAGACAAAGACATTAGGAATAATTTACCAAAGTTATATAGCCACACAACTCCAAACATTTTTCAGCTCTGGACTGGACTGGTCCTTGTCACATCTAGTATCTCAAACTGAGCTGAAATTTTAAGATATAATGATATATTAGTATGTAATTATTTTGTTCAGAATATTTTTTTTCTGCTTGTCTCTGTTATACTCTACAGCCTACAAGTTTGTAAGCTGTATTTTGCTAATTAGAGCATGACCTCATAGACACAACTATGGGCCAGTTTTAATACAGTACAGCATAGAGGTGATTAAGTCAAAGATTACAGTGCAATTTCTACATTTACTTCTTTTTGCACTGTAGAAAACACACATTTTGGACAAATACCTAACAACATACAGAGTTTTTGATAAAACACAAACACTCCAGATAAATATTAAATCATTTGCTAAGGGAAAGAAAGCCACATTTTAAGGAAGGAGAGCTATAAACACCACTATACGTTTCTGTGACTTCTGTTCTCTTAAGGTTTCCTCAGAGTCACACTGGCCCTCTTAACTATGGTGCCATCAACCCAAGCACTCATTTAATGCAAAAGGGCCATGGTCATGCACTAGCTGTAGGCATGCTATGGGCTCCTCTTTAAGTAGAAGATTTCACAGAGCTGCTTCCTGCCAGAATTGCTAAGAAGTCACTTTCAGCTACACATAAGGTGCTTTCCTATCCTTCTGTTCCTTGGCGTTCACCTCAGTGACTCATAAGGAAGGATTAAAGTTGTACCCTTGAAGTTCACAGAAAGCCATAGTCTCCTTTTGTAATCATAACAATCTTTCTGCAATTTCTCGAATTTGCTTCCTGTAACTGACTCTTGTTCCAAACAACATCAGAATGTTCCCACTGGCTTGGACCAAAATAGCATTCCTGGTGTCCAATGTTCAGTCACTGAGAGTTAGCAGGTGGCTGGAGAAGAGAATAAAAATGTGCAGTGCAACTTAACCAGCTTAAAAGTCTGTTGACTCACAGATTTTGTTTCTGTGACTAAAAGGCTTTGGAATATTTTTCTTCCATGAATTTTTCTGATTGTAACATGCCATAAGAGTAAGTTCCATAGTTTAGAAACATGCTGCAGAAAAGTGCCTTTTTCTTCAACCTATTCTTGACCTGTTGTCTTCATTGGATTTGTATTTGTTCTTAAATGGAAAGAATTTTTACCCTATTTATCATCTTTGTTCCATATATCATTTCAGATACTTCTATTTCTCCTCTTCCCCTCCAATCCTTTCCTTTCTAGGATGAAGAGTCACAATAAATCTACTCTTGTCTTGTAGGGAATATGTTTCATACATTCAGCCACCCTTGTCATCATTCTACAATTTTCCCATCCAGAGCACAGTCAAGTTTTCTGTCCTAACACACACAAAAATCTCAATTTGCAACAAGTGGTGAATGAACTCCAGGTAACTTCAAAAATAATGCATTCGTGTGGATTTATTTATTTAAAACACTTCACTTTCTTCAGATCCAAGAGTTTTTTTTCCCCTGTGCTCACAGCAGAAACTTGTGAATCCCACAACCAGATTCTCAGATAAAACTCACAGTTATCCTACCAAAAATGTCCTCACTCTGCTCTCTGTCATCCCCTCATTTCCTGAAGTGCTGTTCACACAACTCTGGTGGAAAAATGGCCCTGGTGATTCATGACAGTTAATTCACACCCTGGTGGGGACCAAGGGATTTTAGTTTCTGAAAAAATCTTAATGCCTGCAAAGCATGCAGTTGTGTGGATGTTTATATGGAGACACCTTCTTTCCACTGCAGATTTTTATTATTAAAATTTAAATCCATGATCTACAGGGATTTGAATCATAGCCAAAGTAATTAGAAAGACTTCTACAGATTTTACTGACCTTTTCTTCTGACCCATAAGGAATAACAAAATGTTGAATCAACTAGCGACACTATATCACTGAATCACATCTCTGTTTTCTTAGAATCCTAGAATCATTGAGGTTGGAAAAGACCTGTAAGATCATCAAGTCCAAGTGAACAGTCTTGAAACAATAAATCACACCACAACTAGGACTGACAAGCAAATAACCCTAAAAATATGTCTTAGCAACCAGGAGACTCGCACACCTGTGTTATGCCAATACCAGCACTAACAAACTCTGCTACCACAAATTATAGAGAAAGTACATTTGCAGGTTTCCAAATGTCCAGTCAAATCCCACGCTAAACATTGACAGTGACTGTTCAGTTTAAGCGAATCTTTGAACATGTTTGCAATAAATCTTGCAAGCCTTAAATTTTTATTGTGCCAGGACTTACAACACTGATTTACAGTCTGACTCAAATGAAGAATCCTCATGGTCGACTCAAATAACATCCTCTTACAGGGTTCCTCAGTGGCAGATGAAGATTATATAAAGCAAAATAATGGATGGCGAAATGGTGCATGACAATCTATGCATCTCATTTGTGCAAGTGCCACTCAAAGATTTTCCTTAACTTCAGGCTCTTACTTGTACTTACAAAATCTTTTCCTGACAAAGTCTAATCAAAACAGATGATGATAAGGAAAGACAGTTTATTTGATAGTTACTATCCAATAACTTAGTATCACATGGTACTTTTTAAGCTATTCAGAATGGAAACTATTTCGAAACAAAAGACTTGTCCAAAGTTTGCTAAAGTCTAGACCCAAGTTCCCAGCACCAATCTGTCTTCACTGGTGGAAGTATGATACGCAACTTGAGAATTCCAGAGATCATTAGGGAACAGGTATTAACATCTACATATTAACTCCCTAGAAATTCCTCTAGCTGCCCTGGCCCCTCATGATTTGATGGTTTCACTGTTTTGTGCCAAGAGACAACAAATACACAAACTGGAAGTGTACAAGGATATCGAGCCCACCTCTGCTGAGCTCTATCACAGCAGAATATACCTAATAAAAAACACCAGAATGGATGCTGGTTATCTATATCTTTTTTTGACTGCACATTTTAAAATGTTTCGTTTTCCCCTGTGGATGACAAAGCAATGTACTTTGCAAATTATTTTAATGTTATAGAAAGGACAAATAAGCAAACCAACAGGGATGAGCCCTGTACTTTACATTCTGCCCCTTCCCAGTTGCTGTCTGACCTGAAACATGAGACAGTCTGACCATGGTCTGTGAAGGCAGATACAGCAGAGGAAATGTGACAGAAATCGACACAAAGCATGAACTGGAGATTGGCAGTGGAGAAAAGCTGATATGCAGTAACACGGCTGAGGAATTAAGCCCAAATCTCCTGAGCCCTACACAGCACCTTCCACACAGGTCGTTCCTTGCAATTTCCTCCATCATAACCAGCCTGCAAGCAGCAATAGCTTGACAGAAATATGCTAGAAACAACCTCTCTTCATACCTTGGCTCCTCCTCTCCCTACAAAAAACTTCTCTCAGCCCAGCAAAGCTCTCTCTGTGTCAGAATAGAGGTTGCTTACCCTTCTGTTCCAAACACAGACAACCTTTACTCAAACTCCACAAATCTGCAGCTCTCCACTCACCTATCCAGAGTGTCCTGAGGCACTTTACTCCCTCCAGCTCTGCTGTTGACAGTGGTGTTCTTGTTGGCAGTCATGGTCATTTCTGCTTTCCAGGAATGTGGATATCTGTGAGAAGAAAAGTCAATTAAGCTTCAACAAGCCCAAATGACAATTAACTGCTTGAACTACAATGCTGTGTAAAGGAAGAACTCCGTGTTGCTTTTCATTCTATAAAATGCAATCAGTGTAGTTATGATCCTGAAAAACAAAACTCTACCTCTCTACTGCCACTATTCCACGTTCACAGCCAAGTTTATCAGAGCCCAGTGCTACAAATGGAAATATTTTATGGGAAGTAGGTGTGTGCTTCAGGTCTGATGAACAGAGCTTGATATCAGGTTCACAAAATATCACAGGTTTGGTGTGGTTCTTTCATCCATCCGGGTACATGGAGATCCCAGCAATGGCACTATGTGATACTTGCAAACACCATAGATGTGACTGGCATTTTGTCCACACAATAGCTATGCCAAGGAAAGAAGAAAGCTTCCCACTTTTAAAGTGCAGCTCTGTTATGGAAATACTTCTCCATAGCAAAATATATTCAATTATTAATTTTTTTGAATGTAATTTTCAAATCTGCTCATGACACAAAAATATTACAAATGGTTCTCTATTCGCCTCAGGACTCATTGAGTAAAACTGTCTTAAGACACCTTTAAAAACTCAGGTAATATAAAGAATCTTTATCAATTCCTAGCTGGTTTTTTAGCAATTTGGTAATCCCAAAAGCTGTAAATTTAATTTCAGCCGTTTATATTCAGTTAAACGCGCAAAAGATGGGTCTCATTTCTGTGACATAGATGCACATTGGCAAAGAAACAGCCCAGTACCATGATTTATTTTGCCTTCATTCTGCTGTCTTTATAGGAATGTCATGCTGTGACTGAAGGGAGAACATGATGATATGGATATAGGCCAGGATACCATCCAAGGGATGCAAAAGCAGGAATCCCTAATATCATGCCCCTCCATTGACTGTACCCCATGTTTCTCTGGTGTAAAGCACAGCTCTTAGTGGCCCTTTCCTCTGTCATTGTAATCCCTTGAGAAATATTTTTGCAAAAAAAGGGAGGAATATATTTTCATGCCATGATAAGATTCCTAAAATGCCAGCAGAGTCCCTTGGGAAAGAAATGGAACAGTATTTATTCCACCCAATGCTACACAAGTCATTTAGGAAGGATTCTGTGGCTCTGCTGGCACCGGTCGGGGTGGTTTCTGAGATGCTTCTTAGTTTATAAACTAAAATATCTACCATGGTTTACAGCAGTGCCACCCAGGGTCTGACCAGAACTACCAATTTTTACAACCATTAACAGCATAGCTAATGCAAAAATAAGGAGTGTTGCAAAACTACTTGTTTACTCAAACCCACAGGAAGTCCAGGCTGCTTGAGAAGCCACTGTAACACGATGCTGCAAAGCGAGCTGGGGACTGACAACACACAAAAATCCCTGTACTAACAGACCTATCACAGTTAAAAGGACATGCTCTAAACCACTTTATTCCAAGCAGTTCTGCCACAGTCAGAAAACCTCCCGCAGACTGTAGCTTCAGAGGCAATCATGCTGACCACCAACGCCAGGTCTACTTCTCCGATGTCCTTCTCTGACGTCCTGTATCAATTTTCCCAGATTAAGTGGCGATTTTTTTTTCCCGGCTTGGTAACATTTTTTCTACACTGAAGCTCCCTAAATTCCTCCAGTGTCTCATTGTTATTGTTAGCGTTACATTATCAAGATTACAAGCCGGTTACAGAACTGCCTGTTCTGACTGGAAAAGGGATTGCTTGGGACAAAAAAGGAAGCCTGCTAATGCTGGCCAAGCTTTCTAGGACTGTACATTCCACAGGGAGTAAGCAGTTTTTTAATGTTTTCCACTCACCAGTTCAATACTTTTACTGCACTAAATCTAAATCACTTATTAGCACTAAATGTGAGAAAAACAAAAGGTATAAACGTGGCATAAGGAGAATAACTGTTAGTATGCATAACATTAGTTTTCCAAGATGTGCTTTTCTGTACAAGACAAAAATAAGCTGAAGAGACCCTCAAAAAGATGGGATACTGACCAGACACATTAAAAAAGTATAAAGTGCTTTTATGCTGCTGTTTTTAAGAGTCCACTTTTCCCATGAACAAAGTCAGATGGGAAAAAAAAAGTCAAAGGTTGATAAAAATCACTGTGGTCAATATTTAAAAGAAGTGATTATTTAAATCTCACCTTTCAAAGCCACTTTAAATGTCACGTAGAACAAACTAGTTTGTTTTCAGCTAAAGATAAACAGAGTTCTAAAAGACAGCTTCACAAGATATATCAAATTTAATGATATGTGTTCCATCCCATGCAGTTGAGACTGTGGTATCATATGATGATATAAACTGACTTTTCTATCCAGTTCTTCTTTAATGCTTATTTTGGATTAATATTTTACTGCAGGTGATGCTGGTATCATTCCAGAACATGCAGAGAAAATGCGAACATGAACATGGCAGAAAATATTCAATCATCCATTCACAGAGGTGCCTGGAAGCAAGGACTTATATCACCCAAAAACCCCACCCATTCACCAACACACACCCCCCAAAAAATAAAGGAAAAAAAACAGAGACAAAGGAACAAGGAAAGAAAACTTAAACTACATTTTATGGTCATGCAGCAAGTTATTTTAGAGCCCTCAAATTAGTCTGACAGCCTGCAAGTTTACTGAATCATTGTATGGTCAGGATCACATCCCTTGGGCTTGGGTGAGAGCATTCCTCTTTACCGTACTTGCAAATCATTCTTCACAAAGCAATCAAAACTAAAATCCCTCAAGTATTGTGACATACTGTTAAAAAACAAATCCAAAAATAGTCATGTCACACAGATTCTTCATTGCCTTTTAAACCACCTAACAAGCCTGGTTTAAAATTGCAGAATTCTGTTTTATTTGTAAATGTAAAGAATTTCTCTGAAACCCTTATTTTGCCATAATTTGTGTTTTGATTTACACACAGTTTCGCTAATTTCACTAGGATAACTCTCAAATTGGCAATTCAATGAGCCCAAATGGTAGAATAATTATATCAATATTGCCTAAAACCTCCACAAATTATTTATCAGGATCAAAAAGCCAAGATGAGAGAAAAATATAAAAAATGGTGCGATGGCAACATGGGATCTGCTGCTCGTGCCAGGCAAGGTTCAGCATCCTGACTGAAAATGGCTGCTGCAATGCAGATGTTTCCTAACAGATCTTTATCATTGCAGGAAGCTCCAATGACAGAATATTCCTTATGGACCATCTGTTAATGGTATCCATACACTTTTAAAATTAAAGTGTGGCCCGAGGCTTTTTTATGGACAAATAGGGCACTGAAAGCCATCACACTGTGGGCTAATAAACATTACAGCAGCATTGAATGTCTAATTCCATTTATAGGTGTTAGCATGGCAGGGGTAAATCCTCTGCTCCTCCATTAAACTTAAAATTGCAGTTTAAAATTATTCCTAATTTCCTAGAGCATCCCAATACTTTGGAAGCACCCACTCTCAGTGCCACTACAGGGGGCTGAGGAGTGAGGCTTGGAGCAGGCACCTGAAAAGTCAAGGCAAACCAGAGTGCTTTAATCACTTTATAGCCTCCTAAGCTCTCAAGAAAACCTCCTATTTTCCAATACTCAGTGTCCATCAGTTAGTACATTCCAAGAACTGATTCCCTCCTCTCCTTCTGAGGAAGGTGAATATTATTGAACCTAGAAGAAGAATTTATATGTGGTGTCTGAAGACTTGAGAAGGGAGCCCCAGAATGTAGGTTCCCAAGCCTTCTCCTGGCATTACCACTTATATGGCTTGAAATCAACTTGAGCTCTTGAGTTCTGAAACTTTTTAAGGCAGATTAAATACCTCTCATCAGGGATCTGGAAAATACAGGGAAATATTATTCCTTTGGTCTTCCCCACAGGGCAGAGACCTGGAGACATAACAGGAAGGCATAACAGGGAAGAACTACATGCTGCTAAAACAAATTCATGTTTTTGAAAAAATTACATTATAATAAACACAAACTTTCATAAATACATTATTAATGATAATCAATTTACCTACTCATTTTTCTCATAATAGTAGCTGCAACAGAATGTCTCTAAGCATTAAGAAGTTAGCTTAACACATTAATATGCTTTTCTGAATGCTTTAAGGGAGCTTGCCCACCTGTCAAGAGGTGTTGTGCAGCTAAACTTTAGTTTAGTAGTTGCAGCCTGCTTTGTGGCAATTTGCCTACTCCCTTCCAGTGAAATAGATAATTATGCCCTCCCAGAATAATGTCAGTTCTGATGAACTGGAAAGTCCAATAAATGTTTAAAGATTTCTGCCTTGAGAGGGCACCTATAGAGACTCCCAAGAACATTGTTGCAAGAATTACATCAGGAATACCTGTTCTCTGGATTGGTATTAACTTCACAGTCTCATCCAAATTTTCCCTCCCTACAATTTACAGCCTATTTCCAATCAAGTCAGTGACCAGTCTCTCTGCTAAGCTTTCACAGAGAGATGCCAAGTTTACTTCTTGCACAAACTTCTTACTATAACCAGCAGGGATGGTGGACTTGGTTTCTATTGATCCTTGCAATGCCAAACCACCCTCTCAGCAGTTCAGTCCTCACTGAACTGAACTGGTGCTACTGGGAAACTGATGATGCAGCACTTTCTAGAGGGGAAAGAAGTTACCTCCCCCAGGCAGGTGAAAAGCAGGCGCCATGCCTAGAGCAAAGACAGCTCTCCACTCACCCTTCACCCTCCTTTCCTGTTTTTCTGACATGTAAAATGTTTTTCCTTTTCCTGACATTCTTGCTTTCTTATTCTGTGCCTTTATTCTGCCTTCCTAGCCCTACTTTATCTTATTACTTCATTTATCTTCTCTCAAGCTATTTTTCCCCCTCCTGTCTTAATTGAAAGTGGATAATACCTGGTGGAGAGAACAGACCTTGCCTGAAACACACTGCAGTCCAAAACTAGTGTCTGAACTAGGTAAGAATTCAGTGCTAAGCTCTTCTATTACCCTTAGCACTTCTAGGGCAATCCCAGCTTCCAAATGGAAGGAAAACAATATGAAAATCAAGGAAGAAGACATTAAGAGAAGGAGGCATGAACAGAAAACATATGTCCATTATTGAATCAGAAATCAGTATTTCCCTGTGTAGGCTAAAGAAAAGGTCTGGGTTTTAAAAAATACATTGACTATTTCAAGCTTAAATACCTTGATTTGAGATTCCAGGGTAGAAAGAGTCTACCTAGAAACTGTGCCCAACGTATATTATAATTCTTTGGTGTTCCTCTTCATTTTTCTTTCCTTTCATCCTCAGGATTTTTGCATTAAAACAACCATTCAAGTCTCAGGAGCTCACCTGCTCCTATTGCTTACACCTCAGTGAAGTCATAATCCTCTAATAGCAACATCAACACCATTTACATAATAATGAATTGTTTCTTGTGACACAAAAACCAAATTGCAATTTTGCTAAGGAATGAGAGTTGGTTAGCTTTGAGGAACAAAGATTCTTTTTCATTAATATCTTTTGTGTCACAAAGGATATGATAAATGAGAAAATAGAGTGTCCTCTGGTATTTCCCACAGGGTGTGACCAGCCACTAAAAACATCCCAGTGCAATTCACAGAGTGAACAAAGAAAGACGAAAGTCTTAGTAAATCTTAAAGGGAACTTCCCAGTTGAGCTGACACTGATGACTGAACCCTCCTCACACCAAGGCTGACTGACAAAGTCTGCCAGACAGCTAAGAAGCATCCTGGCTTTGCAACTGCTGTAGGTTTTGATTTGTTAGAGCAGCATGTGAGGCAAAACACAGCTCACAGCCATACTGCAGTGCAAGCTGCTGTGCCCAGAGCTGAGAGCACACCTTCCCTTGCTGCCTGTCAGGCACACGTGGCTCCCACTCAGAGCCCTGATAGAGTGAGAACTGCAAAATTATTAGTAGTTACAGGTCTTGCAAAGTGTTTTAATAATACATGATGGGAGGAAGGGCAATCATCTTTGAATACCTCAGTAAGGTCAAGAGCCGATATGTGGTAATACCATGAATCTCCTGCTGGTTAGATCACTACGTGCAAGTAACTGCTCTGAGCCAGTATCTCTCAGATGCAGGTCCTGTCTGTGATACCCAGGCTGCCAGTGCAAATGCTTCCAGTGAAGAAATTATTAATTTGCATGGACTGTCTCAATACAATGATATAAAAGCACCTTGGGAGGATGAGGTATGGGCTGGAGACCTCTTGGATGTAAGTAGAAAACACTGGCCAAAGCTGTCTTGGCTTGTACAAAGATATGAGAACAACATTGGGTCTGTCTCTTTAGCTCTTGGCAGTTACCCAGGGAATCTGTAGAAAGGCACACAGAAGATTTTAATTCCCGTAGAGAAGATCTTAATTCCCCTGTATCCAAAGTACATCCAGAAGTGAACCTGGACACAGGCATTAGCAGAAACAAATGGGATGGCAAGTAAGTCCATTGTTTGTATTAGGGATTTGTGCAGGAACCTTTCAGGAAGGTATCTGTTTACATTCAGAAATTATGTTCTTGCACTTAAAGCAACATCTGCAGGATGCAGGAGCTCTGAGCTATGTTGGAGCTTTGACATGGATTTCAGTCACAGTTTTAGGAAACTTGCTTAGAGGTGAGATTCGCAAATTCAGTGCCAGAGAGTAAAGCCCATCACCCACATTCTGGCATCTGGCTGAATGGCCGATTTTCTCAAAGGTACTCCTATTTTTCCCACTACATCCGAATCTATCCAAATCTCCAAATACCACTGCTGTACCAGAGAAAGAGGCCTAAAACTGGCCTGTCTTGAGGCAATGAGCACCTCTCTCATGCACAGTGGTTTGCTGATTCAGATTCCTTTCATGTCTATGACCATCTTGGCTACTGCCTCCCTCTCTTTCAAACTCTACATGTTCCAAGCCAAAAGAAACAAACCCAAGCCTCCTGTGCTTCCAGGATGATAAACTACAATGAGGCATGAGCAGCCTGACTGAAAGGGTGCAGTCCAAGGGTCCAGCCTGCATAAGCTCTTATCTCAGTCAACTAAGCAGAGAATTATCAGAGAGAAGCATGGACCCAGCAAAATGAGTGAACCCCAATCTCCCTCCTAGCTGTGCTGCAGAAACAGAGGATATATGCAAAAGAAGAAACAGAGAGGAGGGGTGAGGTGCAGACAAATATCAGACAAGTTCAAGACTGGTAGAACAAAGATGAGGTGAAGAATAGCTAAAATATTTTAAGAAAAACACAATTGGCAAACAAGAAAAAAAGATTTTTTAGAAAAATGAAAAGGCAATAAGAAGCCCCAGGTGGGAAGAGAAAGGCACACTGGAAACACACTCTGTGTCCCCCAGCAAACGCAGCCCATCTTTCCTCATGCTCTAGGATGTTTTCATTCCATAGCTAAAATCTTCCTCATGGAATAAACTTTGAATTTTCCTAAAAATACTTCAAGAAAAATGGATCTGCAATACTATGGTAACCTGACATGAGACTTCACCAAAAGAGAGAGAAATTCCTGCAGTCCTGCAAAGCAGGTGCAAGTTCATGAGAGTGAGAAGTGCCCCGAGTCTGCATAGCTGGTCATTCAATACCCAAGCCCAAACTCAAAGCTAAATTCAAAGCGAAATTCAATTCAAGTTTTTTAGTCCCTAATTCATGGGTAGAAGCTTCATCACCCATGTGCATACAGCCCTGCAGTGACCGCAGGAGACTTGCATTTCCAAGACTCCTGCAGTTTCTTTACAAAATTGGTTCTAAGGCAGACTGGAGGAAAAAGAGGAGGAGAAAAAGGTCTGAGAGAATATTGGCAGCTATACCAGAATGACAAGAAGAAACTAAGCACAGCAAACTACTTCTTATTCTCTTTGTTAACAAAAATTATAGTAGCTATAGCAACAAAAAGAGGGACAGAGAGGAAAAAATGTCCGAGACTTTTCCATATCCCTGAAGAACACAGCTTTCTAATATGGAAAAATCAAGATTTATTGCACCAGCAGCTCTTACAAGGCAGGGCTGTAGTAGTGCACCGTGGTTTCAATTAAAGGCACCAATCATTAACCAATACAGCTGGGCTTAGCAGTTGACAGGCAACATCACCTCTTCCAGTCAGCCACAATGTCTTCAGGGACAGAACTAGCTTCTCTTGCTGCATGATGTGACCTCCACCCCATTTCTGGTGGCTTTACCTCATATTGTCTGTCAAGCCCTGTGACAGAGTGACTAATGTCACTGTTTAACAGAGACATCTCCTGTGCTCGAGCCTTTGTGCCTATATCCCTTTGCCAGGCCCCACACACCAATATCCCCACAGATGCTGCCAACAGTATGGCCCTGCACACTCAGCAGGCATCTCAGGGAAAAGCATTTCAGTTCCCTGCTGCCTGTGTGTATTTTCCTTCTCAAATGCGCATACACTTGCAAGCTCAAAGAGGGGAGGAATGTCTGGCACTTCTGCGGTGACCATCTGGCAGAAGAACTGCTCCATTTTCTGGCAACTTGACCTGTCTTAGAACAATTATTTCAGTTCCTGATTCAAGCACTGGAGACAGAAGATCAAGTTACATTTCTCTCCAGCCATCAACACTAATTCAGTTTTCACTAAGTCAGCCTTGCTGGAATTTCACTCTTCCACACTAAAACAGAAAAAAAAAAAGTGTGAAACTATACTGAAAAGCCAGTAGAAGAAACATACGGAATTTAGAGAGCTGCCCTGCACAAATGTAAAAAATGTCAGTAAGATTCAACAGAGAAAGAGCTGTTTTTTCCTAGGAAGGATATTTTATAAGACAAAATGATGAAGAACTGAATGTATTGAAATTGAAATGATATCACGGTCCTCAGTGATATCCCCTGGCAATATAACAACCATTTAAATAAGCTTTCTTCCCTTACTATCACAAGCTGATCGTGAGTTGAAGAGAGCACCTTCCCACCCATCCCTCAGCCACAGGTATACACAGCCATCAGCAGAGGCTCTTTTCCCAAGGAAAGAGTTCAACTCTCACAGCACTGACCTTTGTCATGTGCATGAAAGGAAAGTTCCAACAAGATACCACAAGCAAAAGTGTTATAAATCACCTTTCATCAGGCCTCCAACCACTAGCCAGCAAACCAAGTGGAAACACTTAAACCTGTTTTAACCTTTCTTGTAGAAGGAGGCAGGGAAACACCTCCCTGTCCACCCACTGGAGCCAATTGCAGCCACCAAACCGCTCTGGACTGTGGCTCCTGCCAATGGAGTTTCTATTGAGGATTTCTGGAGCAATAGCCTTTCCCAGCAGAGATAGAAAACCAAGCAGCAGCCACAGAAACTCTAGCTCTGCTCCCATGTGCGCTGCATCCAGAGTGGCAGAAGGGAACCACAGGGGTTTACATAGAGGCAAACAGAAACAAATCCACAAACAAACTGTGAATGATATCACATATCTTTTAAACCTTTACATGCTGGGAGATGGTATTTGATGATTCAAAAGAGCTTCTCTTTTTTCCTTTTATGAAAATGATTTACATGCAGCTGTGTACATGACATGCTGGAGACTTCTCAAGAGACCAGCCACTGTTCCAAAGAACTCACACTTCTATGATAGGAATTTCATAAATGAAGGCACTAACTATCTTCCCAGATGCTGGCTTGAATAGACCCACTGTGCTGGTGAGTTCTGCTGAGGGAACAATCTTTCTTCACAGTCCACAGAGCAGGAGTAAACCTGACACAGAGGAGTGTTACAGCCTGAACCACTTCGTTCTCGGGTTGGGGAGACAGAGACCCACAGGGGCAATCAGACCAGCACTGCCCCCATCACACAGGCCATGCAGAATGCTCCCATGGGTGATCCCAACTTTCCAAATATCATTTCTCTGCTTGCAATCCAGATCTGAACATCTGTAACGCTATACAGGAGAGCACAGCCTCAAAAATGGGTCAGGAAGAAAGCGTGATCCCATGCCCTTCCAGTCAGTAGGATGTGTCCAGGAATAACCAGCAGCCACTGTATGCACGAAGAGGGTCCCATTTCTTGTTTCCAGGTTGGCTGCAGTGCCATAATGTACTACCACTTCCATTTAACCATATTAAAATATGTAACATTAACTTGAAATATTTGTGTGAAATGATTAATTTTATCCAGACAACATTTGGAGCGCCGCTCCGACACCAGCATTTCTACTCAAAGTTTTAGCACTGGTGTTCCTACTCTAACTCAGTTCAAAACTGTGAACAAAATATAATTTAATAGCAATTTGATTTTGCAGTGATCTCATTGAAAAGGCATATGCAGCATTGCCCTCTAAACACAGAAACAGCCACAAGATAAGCCTAAGGGACACAGATTAACACTCTGATCAGATGCAATTTCAGCCTCTTCTCCCTTGCAGGGAATATGTTGGCCTTCTGCCAAGCAGCAAGCGGTGCACATGCAGTAGGGTAAATTCAGTATAGCACCCATATGGAAATATCTTCTTCACAACAAGGCCAGGGTGTAAAATCTATTATCCAAACACACATGCTCTCTAACTCCAAACATGAATGAGCCGACAGCAAAGTTTGACTCAAACTTTCCCCCACTCCTGGGAGTCCATCTTTGAGCAAACTTTCGAATGGCATTGGCACTAAAGCTGGCATTAATCTTTCTTTTCTTCCTTCTTATGGATTTAAGCTGAACACAGCAGAAGTCCAATTTGGATCTACTCCCTATACAAAAAATTTTTTTTGTCTCTTTTAAAGTGTAGTTACTACAGACAATAACTCTGATCAATTAGACCTTCAGAATTGGATATGTCTACCCACAACAAAAACGTCAAAGCAGATTTTGTTATGATCAATCAAAGAATAGCCTAAAATTTTGTCAGGGCAGTTTAGGTTGGATACTAGGAGAAGGTTCTTTACCCAGAGGGTGGTTGGGCACTAGAGCAGCTCCCCAGGGCAGTGGTCAAAGCACCAGGTGTGTCAGAGTTTGAGAAGTGTTTGGACAATGCTCTCAGGCACAGGGTGTGACTCAGGGATTTCGTTTGCAGGACCAGGAGCTGGGCTCAATGATCCCTCCAACTCAGCTCGTTCTGTGATAACATATAGTTTATTTCGTGAAAGGGCAAACTGCAATTCCACTCTGCTTTCATAAAATTTGTGCTTATGCAGTTGTCAGCTAAACTCTAGTTTCAGACACACCTTTGCTACTGTTCACAGAGGGTGATACCAGAAAGGAAATTGCATCTCAGACTTGTCTCCTGTTTCCTACTCCTTCACTGGTCCTCTGCAGTTCAGTTATATGCACACTCATCTTTCCAATACCAAACAGAGAACTGAAAGGGCACATCTACAAATACACAAACTGTTACAGATAGAGGTACAAGTATGCACAATTACATATATGCATATTACATTATGCACATATTACATATGTGCAGCACTGCACACACAATTTGATAGTAAATTTCACAAATAAAGCTTGTCTTCCAGTAAGTAAATTAAGTAGAATAAAGTATACACACAGAATATATACAACACTTTCTTACTAAAAGCTCCATCATCACAAAACAAATACAGCCTTTGAGTGACATAAAATCTATTACACAGAAACTCTTTGGTGTCAGCTTCCTGTGAATGTATGTTTCCCTGTGTTTGATTAATAAGAAAATCAAAACATTCAAGACAAATCTGTTTAGTATCTGTCTGGCATGAAGTCTGCGTTGCCAAACTCCATGTGGTTTCCAATTGGTACCACAAACTTGGCCACAGTTCATTCAAAATTCAGTCCTACTCCTCCAAACGGTAGATAAATACCTGTGAAGCTTTTTACGATGCCAGGAAGGTGATTTATATTACAGAGGAAGATAAAATTGTACTTGTGCCTAGCACAGTGGACAAAAGCTGACTAACAGCAGACTTCATCCTGCTACAACAAAATAAATAGATTCATGAGACTATGAATCCACTTCAAATACCTTTTGTGACTGTCAACTCATTTGATGATTTTAGGATGAGGTATTTTAACTGATCCTTTGCCTTGAAATTTGTAGGTGTTATAAATACACCAGGATTCACAGGTTCCTACAAAGCATGAATTCCTGAAGTTTCCTCATAGAATAACTGCCTCTCTCTTCTAGTGTGTGCCTAATACCTAATATCTGAACTCCTACCTCATTTTCCCCAGACAAACATTCTCCTATTTAACCTACAGAAGAATGCATGGTACAACATGCATACATAACAGGTTTTCTTTATCCTATATTTTAGATGCAAGAGTCATGCTAAGGATGCTTTTTCTGATCCTAGAAATTTACTTTCGCTGATTTTTTACAGCAGCTGTATTCTAGGTAAGGCTCTAAAGAAAATATATGTGCAAAAATGATTTGAAGTTTGAGAGCTTTTTTTCAAACTGCAGTTTAATTCTATGGCAGTTTCAAGTGTTATCTCTGCTATTTCAGACAGCTGCATTTCCCTAACCCTTTGACCAATCTTTTCATCAAAAAGCCAATAAGGCTGGAGTTTCTGTGAGTGATAAATTCACCTCATGCTGCAGCAAAACATCAAGCAATTGCACCATTCAATTCTCACAGAAGCCAGTTTCGGCCCTTCCTGTTTTAATGAGAAAACTGGAGCCACAACACAAAAAAATGAGAGCTCTTTGGACATGCAACCACACCCCACTCATATTCTGCTCTGTGCCCCATGTCCCCCCCCCACAGATACACAACAGAGGAATACCAGCTGTTAAAATTTTGCAGATGGCAAATCCAATATTGTGCCATCTTGGACTTGCTCCTCAAAGGATCATTCCACATGGCGTCTTCTATAGGGTCAGGATTTCTTTTCTTGGGGGGATGGATATTTGAGCATGGAAAATATCTGTGGGCATGAACAATGGGGAAATAGCATTTATAAACTGAAATAAAGCCTTTCCAATTTGTGGAAACAGCTGGAGGGAGTAAAGAATCTTATGAATAACGTAGTTGAAACCGAACAGGCTGTTGACAGTGAGTACTTTCAGATGCTCACCGTGGCTACACTCTTATATGAAGTACAACATTTAAATCTATAACTAAAGATGATTCAATGCACAATGATGTATCCAGCATTTTGTTTCACTACACTGAAATTAAACAACCCATCCTTTCCCTACACATAATTTGTAGGCAGAAGAGAGTAGCTTCTTTTGCATTTTGCATATTTAATCATGCTGTACAAGTACTAGAATGAGCATTAATTTTCAGAGCTGCTTTAACTCATTCAACACTCAAGTATTAAGCTCAGCAGTCAGTCCAGGGGATGCCTGCACAGGTATCTTCAAGGGAGCATCTGCTGAGCTTCATGTTTCTCAGAACATATTTCACTCCTACCACACACAATGAGGCTTTCAGGTTGCAAGGAGAAATCTTGTTTCTTACAAGAAAAAAAGAGGGAAACTTGTGTATATCATTCAATGCAGCATGTTGTCAATAAAGCATGTTTTCAGAGTAATTCCACAAGTGAATGCCCAATGAAAATAGACAAAAAAACATGGAGCCAAAATTCCACATGAGGAAACACCATAACATCTCTTTAAAGGTATTACAGAAATCTTTCAAAACACTGTCAGCAAGGTACTTTACCCATGTTAATGAGAAGCAGATATATTTTAATAAATAATTTTTTTTTCTATTGGAAGAAATAAAAGCCACTTGCCAGATAAATCTTTTCCTTCAAAGCTACCCTGCTTCAGCCAAGCCCCATTAATCATTATGCTGTTAGACAAGATTGCTTTCATGTCCATAGATCATACAGAAGATTTAAGACAGCAAGCTGTCTGAAAAATTCAGTGATAAGGGCAAGGTAAACCAAGGTAAAAAGTGTTTACTCAGTTCTAATTTAGTCAAGAGTTTTACTTGCTTCACATAAACCCAAGAAGTTTATCAACTTTTGATTTTTATTTTATCTAACACTAGATAGTGCAAAACTTCTGTTACTACTATTGCCTGACTTTTCCAGTCACCTGGAAACTCAGCCATCTAAGGAGAAACACAAACTGAATTAGAAATACTCTTCTCTATAAATGGGCTGTACAGAAGGCACCTTGCTTCTGCAATCAATTATTGAGTTTAAGATTAACAGTTAATGTTTCAGATTAAAGGTTTGTGTTTCAGAAATCAGCAGCTACAGAGACAAAGATGGGAAAAGACATGATCAGGATGACAGAGATGCCCAGAAAGCTGGGAACTGCCTAATTTTTAATATGCAGAGTTGTGCCTACTGATAAAGCTCTCAGCCCAATAGCTCAGTGAAATCAGCTTATTCAAAAATCAAGCATTTTTAGTCTGCTTGCTCCATTAACATAAAATTAAAAGTAGCATTTCTATTAGCTTTTGTCTGTGAAAAACAGTAGTACGGAAATGAGAAAGGTGCACAGTTTCCACACTTACTTGACAGTAACACTTTCGTAAAATATGGGGTTTGTGCCAACACACTGAATCCCGAAGAACTTTTATTCCTGAAACCAGCAGAGTTTTGTCTGAATGATTACAGGCCCCTGCTGCTTCCACAAAACATCAAACAGAGTTCAGGCATCTGGACTTAAGGCCAAGGGCCACTGTATTTTTGTCTGAACCTTATTTCTAAGGTTTACTTTAAATAGCACCAGTGAGTTCTCTACAAGCTTAAAAAAACCAAAGAAAAAAACAGAAACAACCACAGGAACTGGGAAAGGGAAATGTTGACTTTGATTGAAGGGATCCAAAGTCCCTGTTCAGACTGACCAAGCAAGCTGAGTCTCACTGAGTACTCCCTGTGAACTTGGGCAAAACATGGGGCTTTGGGGTTTCTCGGGAGGGTGAAAATTGAGGTTCTATTTGGGCACTATAAACAACAAAGAAAACCCACACTGCCTCTATCAGACAGTGAATGGATCCCCCAAGAATTAGTTTCAGCGGAAACTATTCTTTATATAAAAAATTCTTTATATAAAAATTCTTTTGGAAAATATTCAAGTTATGGTTTATGGATAGAAAAGCATTAAAAAACCACACATTAATGGCTCCATTAAGAAACAAAAAATAGAAACATACAGACAAATAACTGTTTAAATTAATTCTTTGGCAACCAGAAAAAAAATTTTAAAACATCACTTAAGAAATGGATTTGACCCAGATTCCTACCCTCTGTTTTAAGAGAACATTCTTGAGAACAGTTCACAGGCCTGTTGGTACTACTAATTTATCTCAATTGTGTTACAGCTTTCAAAGCATCAGTAAAAGACTTGCAACATCCATTCCCACTTTGTTGCCTACACATATTCTTAACAGCAAGTGCTATTAAAAGAAGCTGAACTAAAACTAAAAACAAGAAAAAATTTTAATCATAATCAGCAGTTGAAAGCAAGGGTGTTTCTTCTACGTACTAAAGAGATTTGAAGGATCTGCCACAATAGCAATCTTGGCTCGCTCTTCACTTCATATAGTCCCTAATTCTTGAGACAACATCATTTTTGTTTAAATTTGTGTTTGCTTGCCCTCAGCTCACCCAGGCTGTCTTCATCTTCAGGTGATGACACTGTCATGACATTTAACTTATTTCAGTCTGAAAAATCACCAACTTAGCTGTGTACAAGAAGAATCTAACTGCATATTCCTTTTAATGAACACTTTAATGGAGATAGAGGATAAAAACAGTCCCAAGACACTTACGTGGCAGTTCATTAATAAGCTCTATACAACATGACAAACAGGTGTCTTCATGTATCCTTCATCTTTAGGTATCTGACCAATTCAGCCCACCTGATGTTACTAACTAGCTGCTGTAGCACTATCACAATTTTCTACTTGGAATAAGAAGCCTTGTTATAGTCCCCCTTTTAATTCTTTCCAATTATTAAAAAAAGTAAGATTAACTGATATTTTAAAAGACTGAATGAGTATCCTATTAGAAAGGTCTTTCATCTCCTTATTAATCAGTAAAGCCAAGATTAAAACTCTGTCTTGTCAGTTAAGAGATGAAGAAATTGCTAGACATCAATAAACATTTCTCAGTTATAGGAGCTCAGCATCTTTAAATATCTCAGTGAGAAAGAACACATTTTTAAATAATTAAGTTTCCAGTAAAATCACACCTCAAGCTTTTCCCCTAAGCTTTTTTTTTCATATCATTTTTGTTTCTGTTAACATTGTAACCTAAACCATCTGAGAGGTTTAAAACTAAACAGTTCTAAGCAGTGGGGGAAACCACAGTATGTTAACTGACAGGAGGTTTTGGTTCCTTCTTCATCTTTAAGCATCGATTACTCAGCTGCTGTTTCTCTGCAGCAGGGACTAGAACATTTATAGACTTCAGTCCAAGACTCCTAGTTTCCTAATACATGCTGCTTAAGCATGTTTTCTTCTGATTTGGTTGGTTTTTTTAACTACACCATTACTGTATTCCAGCTTGCCCATTTTAATGCAACCAATACTAATTCACACTTACTGCAGCTGGTGCTCTTCATTGAACACCTAATTGTTCAAATGCCAGCAGGCAGCACACATGGCTGTGATGTCACCTAACAGAGTTATCCATGTCTGACAGGTGTCAGAGCTGAGACGGGATGATGAACATAAAACAAGACATGGATAGTGAGAAATTAAGGTAAAGCAGAAGAAATACAAGTATGATCCCTCTAAGTATTAGCCAGTTCTCCTTCTGCCAAATATAAACCTATTTTCAAAAAAATAAAATATTTTTCCTATGGCGTATAGTCCACAGCCAACACCAGCACAAGAGATTTTATCCTCAATCTGAAAAGTGGAAGAATGAAAGCTTATAAAATACACATCCTTGTCTGTGTTGGAAATAGCACAATTCCAAACCAGAGACTAATGCTGAAATACAATCCAGGGGCTGTGCTTCCATTCATAAACTGTTCCATTTGAACACAGGGTCTGGAATGAATTTTATCCTCATGTTCAACCAGAGAGCCACAATTTATTATAATGCTGCACTTTTCAGTTTCAAAATCATATCCCTAACATTTTTTTCTGTCAAGTCCAATGGAAATTAGCAGACTTTTCAACCAGGATCATCAATAAAGGGAAAATATTGCAGAATCCAACTACCCAGAGACACAAGGAAGCAAGTCCAGTTATATACCACATGCCTAAAAGAAAAGAAAACCTACTGTGTACACACAGCTTCATGAGTCTGAGCTGGAAAAGCATCAGAAAGGTCCTTTCCTTAGTAACAGCATGAGCAGGACCTCAATTTTTTAGCTCAGTAACAGCATAAGTGGGGTCTCAGATGTTAGCTCTGTCTTTAAGTTACCACTAGACTGTCTATGCAGCAGCCCAGCTCTATTACTCCTGTGTAAGATCACATTAATGCTCCCTGACAACTTCAAACCCCAAAATAAATAACCAGTGCTTCCCAGTCATTGCATATTCTGCAGCTGAGATGTGACACAAAGGTACACTTATTTACATCAGTTAAACTTTGAGCAGTTTCAGGAACTTCCCTAGATTCTCTAGGTAATCACTACTCTCAAATTAATGGAATGTTCAAATTAAAAGGAATTTAGGATTCAACAACACTGGTACGACCGGTTTCAATCTGTAGGCTCACTGCTTTTTGCATCATTTGTCTACAGTTTTCCAGCACCTTAAAATATTTCTCTGGCAAAAACATCACTCCAAAAATTGCAACAGAGCTGAAAAAATTTTTATTGATAGTTCTCCACATAGAGGAAGATGAAAGAAGCATCTGATACCAGTATACAATAATGTAAAAACAACTTAAATAATTACAACTAAACTCCCATCAACTTCTGGGCTAGAACATTTTCCTCCTCTGGCAAAAGGAAAGAGAAATTAGTAACATGGTCCTTCAGCCCAAGGATGAGATCCAGTAATCCCGTCTGTGATTTAAAACATCATTTCTCAATACTCATTTTTCTCCCAAACCTTATTGCCCCAGAAGTCTGTAGCTTGATCATGATATACTCACACCACACCACAAATCAGATATCCACAGTACATGAAGTAGAAACTAGGCTTCAGTTAACATTAACCTTTAAATGAAGGCAAAGGAAATTATGAAAGCCATCAGGTACACAATTCTTCTGCAGTAAAATTTATTAATCTGTTAACTATTAACCAAAATTTTACATGCTAGTAAAAAGCTTTCCACTTGATATGTCAAAGCCACTACCATGGGTCTTTTGCATTGCATTCTCACATTTTATCTACTTAGTCACCTAATAAAACAGTCTAGATCCCTTCAACTCTTCCACCTCTCTTTGACTGACACTAAGCAGTCATTTTACAGTGTGGATGACAATTTAAAATGAACCCTGCTTTGACTAGACCTGCTGCATAATACCTTTTTTAAACTCATCTCTGGGTAGTTTTGTTTGTGACTATGATAAGAAACATGTTCAACACAGCAGCTGTAGCTCCATGAGATGCTTCACCATTTTGGAAGGCAAGATGCCAGGAGAACTGTGGTGCATTTTCATTCATCTCTTGGCTACTGCTTCTTCCAAAGTTTCTGTCCAAAGACAGCCAAAACCAAGTTCTATGAATCATCACTTGAATGAGATCTAATTATTCAATTAGTTTTAAAGACTTTATTTTCCATATTTCTTGACAGCCTCACATACATCTTGCCCTTCAGGGCATTTGTCCACATGTCTTTCCCACAACTGGAAATGCAGGCAATTTCTTTCCCAGCCATAACAACTTTCAGATTAAGGAGAGAACTGAATACAACATCCCACACCTCCCCTTTGGATATAGACCTTTTTATCTAGGGAGAGAGGAAAACAAAAATCTATATAATCACTTACTCACAGACACACTTTTCTGAGACCTGATCTGCTGCTTTGCATACACCACAGATTTATTGCAAGTTAACTCGCTTGCATAGATATTTGCCACGTTTACTTTTATCTGAATACACGAGATTTACTAATAAGTCTCAGCTATGAAACTGAAAATAAATGATCCACCTAGCTATGTGTAAGTGGGGAAAACTTAACTTTTAACTGTAAAACATGAACTACTTCCAAAAGTGTATTAGTAGGAAGGTTTTGATGATGGGGAAAGAGGAGAAGAGAGAGAAAAATCTCTCTTAATTCTCCACCTTACTCCTTGTAAGTCCCGCTATCTTTTGTTTTGTGTGTTACTACATTAATACAAAGCAAAACAAGTCTCAGAACAAGGTTGTCTGCTTTCTCCCTGTATAACTGCACACAAAAGAAACAATAATATGAATGGTATAATATAGATTTACAACAAATTCCTAATTATCTGTTCATCTACGTCATCAAGACCAGAACTCCAGGTCACAGTGTTCTCTCAATTCCCTAGAGAGATGACTCAGTTGCTTTTACAGGAATACTGCCTGGGGTTCAAACTCATTTTTCTGGGGGAAGATTTTCAAGGTAGAATGAAAAATGCAATCTATGATGCAGACAACTAAGAGAACAAAGCACTTTCTCACCTTTTTAAGAAGATGGTTTTCTACTTCCCCACCTGTACTGCTGACAGGAGCGTGCTGGCTGTAGAAAAGAACAGAAATGCAAACTTCTCACTGAGACACAGGTTTTGTAAGTACTGGATTTTTAGCCACAGATTTGTGACAGGATTGGGAGAAAGTGATGAGCAAATTGATAAGTATTGACACATTTGCCTTTCCTTTTAACCAAAAGATAATTAATGGCTCTTGAAAATCAAAATGTGTGTATCTCTAGAAGAGCTACAGCTAGAAAAAGGCAATATTCCACTCAGTTTAACAGTGGTGCTCATCAGGCCTGAACTTTACTAACCCAGTAATTATTACACCCACTACCTCAAACAGACTAAGACTTAGCATAGTGAACACTATACAAACAAAACCCAAAACATTGGTCTCTCTTGAGTAGTCTCTCTTCAAACACTGTGGCAATTTGAGTTTGCTGTGATGTCATCCACACAGTTTCTTACACCATCCCTATAAAGGTGCAATGGAAGAGGTACCTTGCTGGGACTGGTTGTTACTAGGAGACAAAGAAAACTTTGCAGTAAACTTCATGAGTCACCTAATGCCTCATTTTGCTGTAGTTTTGCAAAAGAATGTACAGCATGATTGGTAATGCTGCACACCACCACTACCAGCAGAGCCCACATGTAAGGGTCACACATAATGAAATGGTTGTCAGCTCCTTTTGATTGACTGTCCTCAAGTGTTGCCTTTTCTACTTCCAATGCCAAAAACACAACAGAATTTCAATCTTGCAAAAAAATACTTTGTTCATGAAGCAACACCTTCCCCTGCTTAAGAAGTCTCTTTAGCCTTTCTCAAAATACAGATTTGAGTTTGTTAAAAATGCAAAACAAAGGTATTTGCTCACAAAATACCCAGCTGTGCTAAGGTACATGGTGTCCTTTGAGAACAAACACATCTGCATCCCTTGTCTTTCATTTCTCCCCTGACTGTGTTACAAAGATCATAGAATCATCAAATGGTATGGATTGGAAGGGACTTTTAAAGATCATTTAGTTCCAACCCCCTGCTACAGATAGGGGCAGCTTCCACTAGACCAGGTTCCTTAAAGTCCCATCCAACCTGGCCTGGAACACTTCCAGGGATAGGGCATCCACAACTTGTCTGGGCAACACATTGCTGTGTCTCACCACTCTCTTGGAAATTAGAATTTGCTATTAGTACATGACAAAATTTTGTCTCAGACACATCCTGATTCCTTTTTATTCAGCCTCCTGAGTGTAGCACCAGGATTCAACTCTTGACCTTCTGACACACAGGCCCAGGGTCTACCACTTCAGCTAAAAAAATACTCCAACACCTGCCAATATTAGCAAAGCTGCATCCTGTTTGCAATTCCCCTCAGAGATGGACTGAATGCTTGTAAGCAGATCTGATTCTATTCAGGAAAGCGCAAGCCTGTTCTACTTCAAAAAGCTCTCCTCCTTTTTATTATTTATGTCATATTATCTTATTTATACAACTATTATTTCCCTTCTTTTATCTTCCCTGCATGAGATGGGCAAATACTGATATTACAGATCCTTCTAGTTTTCAAGATTGATTATGTTCATAACAGAAGGAAAGCTCTCTATGGCTATAATTTTATCCTTTTGTTTTCTCCCTGTTTTATGTATGAGTGTGATTTGGCATACAACATATTAATAGATAACCTACAGATAACTAGCAGATGCAGAATGCTGCTTCTTGTAGCATTCACTGAAGAATCCCAAAAGAAGATATTAGTTGAATATAAATTAAATGCTCCTGCTCTGTTTTTTTTTTTTAAATAACTGCAAGAGAACAAGTCTGACTGCTCACCCCACAGGTTTAACCCTGGCCAACATACCTATCTGAATTTCTGTAACTGTTCTCCAAAAAAGGCCATTTGTTTCAAGGGTGCCCAAGTCTGCCCTGTAGCACCTCCACTGGTGCTTTGATCCCCAGAACTTCAATCTGACCTTTAGAGCTTACTTGGTCCCCAAAACAATAAATCTTGTTAACAAATGGAAAATGCATTGAGTCAGCACTACTTCAGCCCCATACAGGAGGTACTGCAAATTGCAGAGAAATGTAGCCAGTCATGGCTGGCTACTTCATGCACAAAGAACACAATCGGTCAGTAACAAAGAGCAGGAAGAATAATTTTCTCTCCTTATCCATATGCTTTCCTGGCTAGGGCCCACAGGGGATTTGCTGATAAAACAGAGCTTTGTCACATTTGTCAGACCTGGGGCTGTCATGGAAACATAACTGATGTGACAATCTTTAATGAGCCACTGTCACAAGGGCAATCTGTCCGAGGCAAGGGCTGCTGGTCCTGCTCAGCAGTGAGCAGCAGTGAAACAGCCCAGCAGTTCCCACATCACCCCACTGCCACAAGTGTCCTGGTCTGTTTTGTTTCGGGAACGCCATGCGTCCAGGATACTGGAAAAATATTTTACAGGATTCCAGTCTACAATGTTGGGTCAGTTTGCCTTTAAATATCAGATTGTAAGCAAATCTTGCAATGATAAGTGTTGAAATTATAAGATGAGCCAGAAGCCTGGGCTTTGAATTTACTCCCTCTCTTCCCACCTTGCAGAAAGCCAAACTCTCATCCAGAAGAGTAATTCTGTTTTAACAAGGTTCTCTTAACTCCTTCACAATATCATCTTGGTTTTTTTTCTGCACTGTTTCCCCAGCTATTTCCTAGCATTTCCCTTTTCTACTCAGACTCAGGAGCAGCTGACTGTTCCCTCACTGCAAGCAGCAGGTTTCTCCTTTTCCCATGACAAATCATTTTTTAATAGTGAGCATCTTAATGCTTCCAGAAGCCAGCATATCATTTGGCACCATTACAGGTATTAAAAACTCACTCTTCCCAGGAACCAGTGGCAGTTAATTTTGGATTCTGTCCTGTCACTGTGCCCCTGAGGGACCCGTGTAATGCCAGACTTCAGAAGACAGAAAGCCCAAGTGCACTGCTACTGTAGGCAAGGTCGTACATCACACCAGCAATGCAGCTGCCAAAACAGCATTACACACCTGATACAATTCAGGAAGAAGCTGACACACAGAAGAGTTCACCTAATGCAACCTGGTTTTGTACATGGAAATATTGAGGTGGAGAAAGAGGAATTTGCTCAGGATTTCAGGACATCTCACAGCCTGACCGGAGCAGCTACTGACTGACTCCTGAAATCTTTGGGATAAATGGCCACTTTGCAATCAGTCTGCCCTACCCAGAACATGAATTACATAGATTTTCCAGAAACATCATGGAAACCTTTAGGATAGTTCCATTGCCTTCCTCTACCTGATGATCTCACCATACTTTTAGAACAGGGAGCACACCCATTATCAGAGCCACAACTGGGAACTGCTGACAAGGTGCTGCAGCTGAAGACCTCGGGCTTCCTCTTGGATGCCCGGTACTTCCAGCTGGTTATATATCCCAGGAGCCATTCTGTACTATTGCAGTACATGGCACTGAGTCATGCCTACATTTGTTTCTGCTGCCCATACACATCAGCCAATAGTAAACAAATCACAGCAGGGACTTTAGCTCTTGATGTGTTTCAGCAGAAACCTGGATAATGTCTCCACAGGAGAGGAAAGCAGATCTTAATGACCAGCTCAACTCTGAGAGTGCATTCTAATACCCACTGAGATTGGGGCAGACAAGAGTATAACCTGCTGATGGGGTTCCCTGAACAACCAGCTTGGATAGCAGCCCCCTCACCACACACAGAGCTCCAAATACATAGGCATCAAGTGGGTGTTTCTAAATGCAGTTGGCTTTTCTTCTGCCTTCATCCAACCTCTACATTACACAAATCTCATGACTAGAATTTTGCCTTCTTGCCTCTTGCCTCTCTTCACTCTCACCTTTTGTGACTCCTCCCACACCACAGTCTCCCACAGGGAGGACAGGGGGAAGTCATGAAAGCAAGTGACCTCACAGCATCATGGCAAAGGCTCATTGCTGTAGGAGGCAGAGGGCCTAAATGGACCACCTTATGCAGCTCCAGGGACAGGGTTGTCTGTCCTTCTCCACTGAAGCCTCAGATCAGGGAAAGAGTATTGTAATTGTGCCTCAGCTGCCCAGCTGTGAGCAGAGTTTTGCTTACAAGGGCGGTGCTTTCCACACGAAAAGAAAGGGGTGACCAGACAGCCACCTGCAAATATCCTGGAGTAACACTGCTCAGCTTGCAACCTACTGTCATGTGCTGCTGCTAATACAAAGAGCACTGAAAAACCAATGTCTACTCTTAGATCTTCATACACTACCAAAAGCCAATCTGCTGCCCTGAGCCTGAGTGCAGCATGGTCAGTACAACAGTGAAACCCAGTCTGATGCACAGCAGAGCAGCTCTAATCCAGACCATCAGCTGATTACACAGAGCATATCCATTGTCCAAAAGTAGTTTTATTTTCACTCTTCGCTCTGAAACCAACTTGACTCTTCTCCAAAAACCAACAGCAGAATGAGTCACTTGAAATCATTTTTTAGGTAGGTTTCTAAAGACTGAGTTGTAATATGGCCCCTGCCCTGTGACAACATGCCAGGAAACCCCCGGGAACTCTCCCAGAAAACTGTGGGGGAATGAACACAAAACAGGCTGAGCTGTTCAACTTCTCGTCTCCCCCAGCACGGGCTTGAACATGTTGACAGCAGGGTGGTATGAAGATGGTTTTGTCCCCTACAAATCTTTTGCATAAACAGGATTGTGCTCTTCATCAGAAATCTCTCTTTGCAACTTCAGTCAGTATTTTCTTGGCTTGCCACTCTTGACAGTCATACAACAGCTCTCTCTGGAATACACCATTCAAATTAATCAGCTGTCAGCTATTCTTTTAAAACTAATAATAGAAGGTCTGCATGAGCCTGTGAGAGACTGAAACATGGGAATGTGAGTTGCGCAGCTGCAAATGCTTCCATAGTGTTGCAGCGCAGCTTTCAAATTGCATTTTGCTCTCTACCAAGAAGGCACGAAACAGCATTGCAGCGAACAGGTTTTGTACTGTCAAAATTGCCCAACTGTCCTCAGCGTGCCCAAAAATGTGGTAAATGTTTAGTGACACCTTTTAACTTTCAAGGAAGCTTTAAAGACAGGAGGGATGTTCTGGTCATAAACCAAGAGGCCCAGCTGGCCCAGGAGCATGGATAATTTGATGGCTTGTATCCTTTGGATGCCAGCTGCACGGGGGATGCCAGACTGTGCTCTTGCTGTTGGCAGAAGTTTTAGCCTCCAATTCATCTTCTTGTCATCAAACTGCAACAGGATGGGCAAAAAGAGCTCCAGGAGGAAGCACTGCCTGAGGGGATGGGGAATCAGGACTCCTTTGAACAGTCCCTTGCCTACAGCAGTTTGGCTCCAAGTGGGCAGAGAAGGTTAATGTTGCATAAGGCTTGAACTCAGAATAAGAGGTGATACTGGAGGAAAGCCAACTGTGCATCACTCGGTAACTGCTTAGAGGACTCTGTTGCTGTCACATGCACCTGAGGAACAGCTGGGATGCTCTGGTCAAAAAGCACCCAGGTTGGAAATATGTTTGCAAAGCCTGATGAAGGAACAAGAGCAGCACCTGCCTCTTCCAGGTGTCCCTTCAAATAGTACCACCTAGGGACTTTGCCTCTACCACCAGTAGGTTCATTTTCAGCCTTAAAAAATACTTTTAAAAGCCTCTCAGGCTTTTAAGAGGAAGAAGCAGTTTAAATCCCAGACCGGAAGCCTTAATTATAATGGATTTGTGTGAAAGTTGCCAGATCTTGCCCTGCTCTGTGATCAGGGCTGTGCCAAGAGTCTGCTTTGTGTCACACTAGCAACTGTGCTAAGTTCAGCAAAGTAATTGGGTCAAAGATGCACAGCCAGAAGAGAGATCACTGATTAGCATTAATGAGAGCCTTCACTGCAGAGCAGAGTGACAGTGCAACCATGTCGAGGTTTTTGCTGTAATTAAAGGTAGCCATGCTCATATCCAGTGTGATCTGCACAGAACAGATCTTTTTGTGTGTCACATTTTACACCTTGGGAAGACACTCCGTCACCATGACCAGAAAACAGCACATGGGAGGAAACAACTGAGAACTTGTTCATACTGCTGGAATTGAAATTAACTTACAGAAATCAGAAAAGATTTGAGCATCCTCATGAGCAGTTCTACATGCAGCACTGTTGTTTTCAACCAATTAATTCTACCTACAGTGGGCATAAAGTTACAGATGAAGAATACTGATCTCATGTTCAAGAATTTAGTGGTACATCTGTCCACAACGTCAGGTGCTCTGAAGATCAGCCTTCAAAGAAAACAGCAGAAACAGAGAAAACTACAGAGTTTTTCCAATGCCTCACAGACTTTCCCTAAGAATAAAAATAGAAAGGACTCTGTAGTTATTTAGAGAAAAGAACAAGAGCAGAAACTAGTATTGAATGGTACAGACAAAGTCAGTCCTAGGCTCCTAGATAGCCCCAGCTCATTCACAAAGCAGCATATTTCTAAGTAATAAAGACAAATATGTCAGGGTAGCAATTAACCTGGAATTCACCTCAATAGACAACACAAAAATCTGCTGTCAACCTATGGATAGAGGGTGTATAAGGAATTACACAAGACAGGATCTTATGCAAGATAAAACAAGCAATTAAAAGATTATGCACTTCAGAATATAAAAATTACTCAGTAGACAGCCAAGAAGAAAGAACAAAAAAAGATTTCTCCTGTGTCACTTCCCTTTCCTTCTAAGTACAATGAGACAGAAATCAATCGCATCAAAGGACCACACCAACGTCTCTGGAAAACTCAGACTCACTGACTATCCACAGGCAGAATACGGATATACAGCCACTGGCAGAAACATGGTGGATGCATGGAAGCAGTGAGGAGATTTCTATCAGGACAACACAAAGCAACTGTCTTTGAAATAAAGAAATGAATGCACTTACAGAGTTACAACTACAGCAAGCTATAAATGCTGGGCTAAGGACCTGTCCAGAGGTGCTGTGTTGAGCACAGAGCTGTTCACACCTGCACAGACTCCTGCAAGAGCTCCATGTGCCTTGCCAGCCATACTAGCAGCCTTCCTGAATTACTTACTCCATCAATGAATGAAAAAACAATGTGTCAGTCTTGTTACTATTGTAGTTACGAGTATATTGTATTTTTCTATTATTATTTCCTACTTTTAAGGTATACTTAGCATAACATATGAAAACTTCATTTGAAATCATTCAGAATGCTAGAATATATGGGAATTATCTTATAGGACCGAGGGAATGATGCCTTGTATCACTTTTCAAAGTAACTTGCAAATGCTACAGCACAGACCATTGAGGGAAACACCACTCAGCCAGAAACTCTGGGAGAGAATTCACCAGGCTTCCTGCTGCATCCCAGCAAACAGATACACACCAAAACCCCACTGCTCCCTTTGGAATGCCCAGTTGGCCACACCTTTCAGAGTTCTCTCAGGATTCCCAAGATTATCATCTGTAAAATGCAAGCACTTAAAAGCAGTTCTGACATTGAAAATCATTAAATTTGTTTATCTTAGAAATTTCAGGGACTAATAGCATTTTCCTGGAAATGAGCCTTACACTGAGGAAGCCATCACAGTGTTCTTTCTTAAGGAGGGAGATGGTACAAATTAGCACACCAGCTCCACAGATATTTCATCTCCAGTCAAAAATGGCACGATGATTTCTTATGAAACTGGTCCCAGCCATCAAAGAGATGAAAAAAAAAAATGTTTTCCAAACCAGGTTATCAATATTTGTTAACACTACTATTTTATTTATGGAAGCAAGCTGGTAGGCAAGAGGTGGACACAAAGTGTTAGGCAGTGCTGATGAGGCCTCAGTTTGCAGATGACAGCTGTTGGTTTTGCTGCAGCACAGCCTGCTCCTCCCGCATGAGTGCTCTGGGGTAGGTCACAGCTATGATACTGTTTTTCCCCTAAAGTCTTCCCGGAACACCCCCCTGAAGTACAGCCCTTTAATCAAGGAACAATTTGCACACACACACAGACACACACACACTGAAACAGCAGCCATTTGGGAGGAGGAGAGGTGGGATAGAAGGGCCCGATTTCCATTCATTGCACTTTCCCCTCTAGGAAGATATGAGGAGAAAGTGGAGATCAGCATCACCATTATCTCCAGCGTGTGTTATTAGCAGCCATGCTGAAGCCAGTCAGCAGCGCCTGGCATTGTTTGGTGCAACACAAAAGACCTTCTGTTTGGAAAGTTCAAGAAAGAAAAGGGAGAGCCTGTGGCCTGGTCCTGCAGTCAAAAGACTGACACAGAGGCTGGGAAGTTCTCAGGCAGAGGCTGATCCCAAGCCCTTTGAAGTTGACAGGAAAACTCCCATGGACTCCAGCAAGCTTTGGATCATGCCTGAAATGCACAGAAGGGAACAAAGCGGCATAAAAGTAGAAATGAGCATCTCCAAAGGGGAATTTCAATGGCACAATGGTGACCTAATATATTCATCATGGTTGCTGGTACAATGTGTTTTTGTGATGTTTGGCAAAGTAGGATTATATTAAATTTTTAAGTCTTTTCATTAGGATACAGTAGTTGTACACTCATCATTAGGTATTTTTCTGCCTAAAATGCTATGCATGCTACCATAATGTTGAGTGTTTAATGCAGCATTTAGCAAAAGGAAAGCTGGGAGGAAAAGTCCCTTTCAAATTGCTGAAATTATGAGTTTTCTTTCCCCACAGTCTTCTCCCAAAAAGGCTGGTTTACAGCTGTGAAATACACAGCCTAGGACTGAAAACCTTATTAAGAACAATGCTGCCAGCATCATCTATTCATGAGCAGCTGTTTGAGAAAAAGCCCAACCCAGAAGAAACTCTTTAGTAGCACATTCTCCAATTACTAAAGGATCGTAAATGCATGGAGGCTCCAAATCCTCCACTTAATTACAGTTTAATTAATTTTCTCATTAAAGATGAATATAGGAGCATTCAAGATCAAAGAAAAGTCTTCTGATTTCTGTAACATTTCCATAATAATTTTCTTGCATACAGGAGTAATTATTGCAGTGGATTTAAAGTTTGGTGCTGTCTAGGTCCTAAATGGTATTTGCTGGGAGTTAATTTGTTACAAACATTTTTTAAAAACACTTCTTGTAGCCTTTGCACAAGATTCAACAAAGAGCCAAAGTTACTCCCTTCCCCCCCCACACCCCAAAAACAAAAAATGCAGGATGTTTCCTCTTTCCCTGGCTAATAGAATCCAACTGTTGCCGTATGACATCATTCCCCAGAGTTAGGGAATCCAAGCTCGCTCCGACGCTCTCAGCTGGGAGTAAACACCACCACCAGTTAAAAAAAGAATTAAAAAATCAAAGTTTACAATGGAAGGACATAACATTAAAAAGGCAATTTTTGTTACCTGAAATTTGGAGCATTTCCCTTTCCACTCCATTCTCAGATTTGTATTTCCCAGACAAAACTCTGTGTTATTATCTGAGGCAATCAGAAAACCAGTCGTTTAGTGTCTAATACCTGCTGTGCTTCCCATAACTCCTTCATATGACCTCTCGCAGCACTGATTCCAGCTAAAATGATTGCAGAGAACACAGACTGGCCAGGCCTGTTGTCATGGAGATCTCTCTCTCCCCCCCTTTTCATAAGCGCGCGCACACACACACACACAGATTTAAACAATTCTGGGAGGCATCCACAAAACAGCATGCCTTTTCATCAGCTACGTTTTGAAACATTCCACCCCTCCTCCAGCCCCTCCCCAGAGTCAGCCCCGGAAGCTGAGCTTTGGTCAGGAATTGATTGTTGAAATTAGAGATATTGCATTCTAAAAAGGAGAAAACAACCACAGAACTTGTACTTTTTTCCCCAGAAGGGAAAACAGAGATGTTTGCTCACCAAAGCTTTGAACTAAATCTATTGCGTTCAGACCTGCAGTCTATTTGTCTTTGCCCGCCTTGTTATGAATTTGATATCTGAAAGCACTGAAGCTTTGTTGAAATACAATCATGCAGATTACAAGAAATGCTGCTGGCATGGCCTGACTGCTTACCTTGCTGTTCTCCCAGTCCCGAGCCAGTGGCTTAATCAGCACAGGTATTCATCAAGGTCATGCAGGACTTCCTGTATTCTTTCATGTTTCTGTAATTAAGGAGAAAATTGGGCAGGTCAGGAACATGCAACCCAAGCAAACAAACAGAAAAAAAATCCCCCAGCTAAACAAGAACACACAGATACATCTGGAAGTTTTCTCATACTGGCTATAAGGTTAAGTGTCTCTTGCCCAAAACTTGCTATCTCCCAGTTAACGAGGAAACCCATTTCACTGAAGCTAGCAAATACAAGAACTGATTAGTTTACCATATTCACTGGCACCATGGTTGCAAAACAAAACTTACTCCAAACATAAATAAAGACACACAACATTTTTTCCTTGACAAAAAAAATCTAAATTAATCCCCACCAATGTCATATAGGAAAGTCTGGACTGATAAATCAAGAGAACAAAAAATACTTCATAAAAAAGAAAGAACATTTAGTAAGAAAATACAGTAAAAAAAGTATTTGGACTCAGAAGAAGAGTACTGTGCCCAAAGTTTTTACACTTTGAGAAATACCTTGGAGACTTATTCTTTAGAGGATTTAATCAGGGTCAGTCACTCAAAGTTTTAAAACTTCATAAAATATACTGAAGGGATTTCATGACTCAGTTCTGCAACAAGCAGTATAAGCAGCAGTCCCTCTAGTGGGCAGAAAATTGCAAAGCTGCCTATGCCATGCTAAAAAGGAAATCAATTTCCTCTTTATCTATCAACCACTTGATTATGCTGTTATGATATTCCACCCCTGCATTTAAAACTCAAAATTGGCATATGAAGTCCTTTATGTATTATTTAGGGAGCTGAACACAAGAAAATGTCCATGGCATAATCAGCATAACTAGGTTTATACATGAGGAGATTAACGAGTTCCAAAATATTACTCTTCTGGTTGTGTGAGATAGCCAAGAGGTCTCATGGGAACACCTGTCTCTCCATATATCCATTATTAGAGATAAACTACACCAGTGCATATTATTGCTTGTACTTCAGCAAATTCTCAGTTTTGTGAGTGACAGAGCTCCCAGCAGATTGCACACTTAAACCACCTCTCTGTCTAACAAAAACATCACACAAAAGCATACACGTGCGGCATATTTTACACTGTTACCAAAAACTGTGTGCAGACTATTCACAGGTAGATAAATATAACAAGACAGCTACTTAAGCTGTGGAGGATTCAGAAGATGCCGAAAAGACATCACATCAAATAGTTCCTAGATATGAAAGCACCACATGCTAAGTTTGCAATTTCACACTACGTTCTCTTAAGAATGCACCAGGGTAGCCCAGACAGAGCCATGAGAGCCAAATACAAAAAACCTGTGACCTGGTTCTGTCCTGAAAAGTTTCCTCTGGTGTATGACTGAGGTAAAGTCATCACATGCTTCAAATGGGGCACAGGTTCAGCAGTTTGACTGGGGAAAGAGGAAAACTGCTAAGTCCTCACAAGAAAGTAATGTTTTACACTGCACCACTGCTGGGGGAGTGTTTAAAGACACAGAAGTAATAAAAAAACATTCTAGGAATTGATCAATGGACAAGCAAAATGACTGATTATGCTCAGGTCTTCTATAGACCCATTACTGGTATCATGGGAGTATGTACCAACCACCTGCATCACAGCCCACTCAAGCATTCATGGCAAGGCTCTGTGGCACTTCATTTGGTGACCACATCTGCATATATGGCAAGGACCTGGGGGAGCAGGCAAGCTGGCATTCACAAATAATTGAAAATGCTCAGTGCATTACATAGGCACTCAGTTACAGTTTAAAATTTGAAGCAAAGCAAAAGAAGTCATTAAAATACATCACACATACACAAATATGTAGGAACAAGACACAGTAGTAAAACTATGACCCAAGGTTTGGTCTTGGGCAGGTGACTACCACAGAAGCCCTCAAACAAGGGCTAACACATTTCTATTCTGAGCCTCATGAATACACCCCAAATCAGTTCCTTGTCAAAAGATGACAGATTGATCCCAGTGAAACCAGAGCCATTCCCACATTACACATTTTTCTCACTGGGCTTTCATTTGAGCACATCAATACCTCAGAACGCAATTTAGGATTGGGACAGAGTCCGAAATCATAAACAGAGGACATGATGAACAGCTGATATTACATTAATTACATCATCATGGCTACACTGCCATCAAAAGGCATCAGTGTGTACCCTCACCCCCTGCAGGAGACAGACAATCCATTACTCACAAACAGCTGATGTTTAGTTTCTTATTTCCGATACATTTCCCATTTCTGACTGGTTGAACACACTCCTTCCTACACTCCTGGCCCCGGGATGCCGCAGCCACGTGAGGAGCAGGAGCAGGCACGCACTGAGCAGGGTGAGTGCACAGCAGGAGCCCTCACCAGGCACACCTGGAGTCTCTGCCTGGAGTCCGGGAAAGGAAACATGAGCTGCCCTCTCTGTAAGCTGCGTGGTCTGAGATTCTTTACTGAATGCTTTCCAAGCAGCCATCATCAACAACAGGAGAGGAAACAAAAACCAGAATTGTTCCTCATGAAATTTTATCACTTTCAGTAGGTGAAAACAAAACATCAACTATGGGATTAAAAAAGACAAAACCAGAGGTGAGCTACAGGCTAAGCCAGACACAACAGCAGCATGAATCTCTGGTAGGTATAAATTCAAATTAATCACTGCTCCAACTTCATTTTCCTTTGCATTTTTTAAATTAAAAAATACTCTTGTAAAATTACTTAGGATTTTTACCCTCCTAAAATAATTTTCTGCCCTTCACAAGGGCTTTTGCCGCTTTCCCATTGAAGATGGCCCCCTTATTGCTCTTCCTCTTGTGTCATCTCTACACATTTACTGACCGTCTTTCCAGTGGCCTCAGCAAATATGTATTTCTTTGAAATTCCATAATTTAAGACTCAACAACAAGAAGTGAAACTTAATTAATCTGTCCCAGTAGGTTTTTAAGCCAACACTGCTGCAAGTGCCTGCAGCTCCTGCTGACCTCACTGAGAAAGGCAGAGAGCTTGGGAACAGCACTTCCTCATCACCAGGCAGTGACTTGCAGAGGTATGGAAATAAGGGGGAAAACCCAAGACAGCTCTTTATATAAACACACATGCACTACAAAAAATTTGTTCTTTGCCCTTTTTATAGAGACCCAGCACTCAATACTTTTGCATAGGGAATTCTGTGGGCTACCAGGTGGGACAAAGTGATGACAGGCAAGGCAGCAGCCACCACACACTGTGAAACAGCATCACTGAGTTCTTTACAGTGGACAGCACTGGCCCTTACTGTTAACACTCCAATGTGATGGTATAAGAACACAACAATAAAGCAAGTGGCACAAGATAACACCTCTGACCCCAAATCATATCATTCTACTGAAGTGATTGTATCTTCCACTGCCATGAGTGGCTTGTTAACTTCAATTCTGCCCCACTGCATGTTTTGCTAGGATGGTGGTATCAAAGTAAATAGCACAAAAGTACACCGTAGCCTTGCAAACAATAACAAAGGTTATTATAACCCAACATACATGTTCCCCAGTTGCAAGGGGACTGCACAGGTGAATGACTAGGATTAGTCAGCTATGGACTTGCTTTCTTCCCGCATTTCAGATCCAATACTTATGGTATATCCACAGCTCTCTTCTACCAGGAGAATTAAGTTTCCGTGACCTCCTTAATAGCCTCACAAGGATCAGGTTTGCAGACCAGTACTGGTTTTGCTAACACCAAAAAAAAAATTGTGTGTATATCCACAGTATTTATACAGTATGTATATAGGAAATGACTAATCATAGCTGTGCTCTCTTTGAGATGCTGCCAAACCCTTTACGGCCCTATATTCCATTTCAGTTTGATCACATTCTGCAAATGAGAGCCTGCCATTCTTGGGTCTGACCCTGACATTGCAACTGTGTGCAAGACAGCAATTTGAAAAAGTTTCTAATTCACTGAAACTGAGGGGAGATCTGTACCTGGGGGTCATGACAAGAAGCTGACATACATTCAATTCCTGTGCAAACACTCATTCAGGAATCAAGTGGCTTAACTTTGTGGCTATTATTGTTTTAGGCCCTGATTCAGCAAAGCACTTAAACATTGACTTCAAAAGAACTTAAAAATACACCAAACATGTGCTACAATATTTTATCAAAGTGGTGGTTTAGTAATGTTTTATATTTTAGAAAAGTGAAGTGGAAAGAGTTTTTATTTGGCAATTAAAGCTTTAAGACACTGTTTGGTCATACTGGGACACAACACCCATGCTAAACCTACTAATGATGTTGAAAATTTGCTGAGCAATAAGTTGAATAATTCCTTACTAAGACAACTTTAAACATGAACAGTGTGGAATTAACTCATGCAAATGCCTGGTTTGAGAATTATCCATACCTATGGTCTGATTCATGACATGAGACACATATTACAGCTCACCCTGTTAGAAAAGCAGTACAAAGCCAAACAAGCCATACAAACTGGCTCTGGGCCCAGGCAGCCAATTCAGCCAGCCCTCAACATCCCAGTGCTGCAAACTGTGTCAGATGGCACCAGGCCAAGGCACAAGTCAAAGGGATAACCAAAAGGTGGGAATCTCATGTAAATAAGTCCTTCTGCTCCTTAACTCTCCCTGTCTGCAACCCACCCTCCTTCCAGTCAACACCCTTCCTTGCATGGCTAATCTACATCCCAGGCATGGCCAAAAAGGAGAGACAGGAAGCTGTAGGTCCAAAACTGATGGAGGGGGGAAAAGCCCTAAGGGAGAGGCTATTTGTCCTACCTGTATTATCCCCATCAAGGGTGGATTTATGTCCCAAGAAGAAGGGCAAATGAGACAGGCAGGCTTCCTCTGGGAACTAGCCATATCAGGTGACACGTCAATGAGTTCCTTGAAATTTCACAGGATTTCTGATTTGACCCTACATGAATGTGAGATCTCCATTTCTCTTACTTCACTACTGTTTCTTTCAAGTAAAAGTGAAAGGATAAGTTTCTGTTGCCCCTGTTCACAGTACACATCCTGTGACACAAGATGCTACAAGTGGGACTAGAAGACAATTCAAAAAACAGATCCCCTCACACCTGGAATTGCACTGAAGCAGAACACACAAGAATATAACTCTGGGAAAACTAAATCTTGTGTGAATCTGAGCAAGTGCTGCAACGCTTTCACTTAATGGGAACAGAGGGGCCGAATCCTTCTCAGAGCACATAAATTATAGGAACACAGATCATATAAGCCAAATCCCCACCTAAAGGGGAACTTTTCAGATTGCTGTCAAGGTAGCCCTTCCTATACTTGCATCCATGTAGGGAGAAAAAGAAAACTATACTGTTGGGAACCATCTCTATTGATATACTGGCTATAAAGCTAACAAAGGGAAGAGGATCTTCTAGCAAAGCAAGAGACACGCAGACAGATAATATTGCAGGGATGACTTCTGAAGCAGAATATGGGTGGTGGTTGCATTTTTTGCATTTTTTCCCCCTGCAAGGATGTTTTCCAGAGCAAAAGAGCTCTTCATTTAAAATGGAAAATGTGGGCCTAAGGCTGTGTATCACCTTGTTTACATGAAGAAAAAAAAAAAATCACAACCAATAGCACTGTACATTCTTTGAACTTCTAAATAGATAAATAAATAGATAAATAATGACAACATGTTTTGTGATTCCTTTTGATCAACTATGAAAGTTCACAGGAAGTTTATACAACCCCCTCTGACTGGATAGATCTTATCTTCCAATATGCTAGGAGCCAAGAGACTCCAAGAAGAAAGTGTTAGCCTGATGTTCCTTTGGACAAAAGGCAATGACTTCTCCATGTGCTAACACAGTCGGCTTCCTTTATTTTAGTCATGACTTGAACCTCCAAGCTGGCCTGGAGACCCTGTGAACTGCTGCTAACATGCTGGGGGGATGCCTGCGAGCCTCACTTCTCATCTCTCGGGAGGATGGATAGCACAAGCACTGGCCCAGCACTACTCCCATCACCTTCACCCCATTGAAATCAAAGCCAGTGGCAGCATGTGTTTTCTGAGCGACACAATGAGTTTGTCCTTTGCACCATCATAAATATCATAGCAGGCAGATTTTAAACCACAGACAATAAAGCGTTTTCTTCTCTACTTTGGATAGAACAGATAAACATAATATTCTTTGAATATGCACAGCTCCTTTCATTTAAGGCCCTCAGGCTACTTTGCAAAGCCGAGTAAATGTCATTCCAGTGTGGCTGCTAGGAAAAGAGGAGTTCAATGGCTTTGTGTGCAAGTCTGCACAGTCTCTGGAAACTGTGTGTGACCAATAGTGTTCTGAGCACCAGGCTCTGTGGCCTCCCCTGAGGTCACAGCTAGAATCTGGAAGGCAGTTGGGGTCAGTCAAAGTCGGGGTCTTCTGGAAAACAATTTGGCATGGGAAACAGCTGAAACGAAGCTTTTTTCTAGCTGGTTTCCAGTGCCACAGAGGGAAGGAAAGTCAGTGACAGTGGCATGATTAGGACAAGCTTGTGCAAAACAAAAATAATCCAAAACCAGACCATGCAGACAGTTCAAAAACATCTTATGAGCTCTGTGTTTGTTTCTCAGTACCTCAGTGCTTCCTGGGTTTACCAAGAGAGTGTGGTGCAAAGATGTCCAAATGAGCCACAACCTTCTTAACTCCAGGACTGGAAGCAGCACAGCCCCAACAGCACAAAGCAGTGCTTGAAGTAGTGCAGCTCTATTTTCTGGGAAGGGGGCCGTGGCTCCACACAGTGCCCCACTGTAGGGCGGTGCAGACCTCCTGGAGTCAGCTCCAGGGCCCTTTGGTGCTGAGCTCCCTTGTGTGGCACACACATTCCCTGAGCAACACGCTGCAGACCACAGAGGAAGCCAGTCCCAGCGCTGGAAACTCAGCTCCCAGCACCCAAGCTCCAGATGAATGCCTTAAAAGCAAGATCATTCCTTCTCCTTCAATTCTGTGCATTCTTCCAAACACATCTGGGGGATGTGTCAAAATAGCCCCACATCCAAGGATGGACTGTCCCAACATCCACATTTAGGCTGCTGGAGAATCACATACATACCTATCTTTTCTTCACTACTAACAGTAGAGGTTATTATTAAAAAAAAAAAAAAATACACATTCTGATTCATTCTCATCAAAACATATGGCTCAGAATAAGATTTTGCCTCTTGCCATTAAAAAGCATAATTTCTTATTTTCATTACATTATTTCCCATTTTGGGGATGAAAGGAAATCAAGAATCAACCTTTTTTTCTTTTTTTTTTTAACATCAAACTGAAAAGGGCGAAACTTGGGAAAGTACCAGTGCTTTTCTTCCAAGTATTGGAAAACTATACAGTTTACATAGGCCAGGACACTGTTATAGATATTTTTCCTTTAAAACACTGGATAAGGTCCATGTAGTCACATGATGTTCCCCATTGCTATGTACATTGTTTTAAGAGGATGGACAAAACTCACTCTCTGGAACTGCTGCTGCGTGCTGCTCATACTAGGGAAGTGGTGAAATCCCACAACACAGGCTGAGTGTCAGCCATTCAGTGTGCAAAGACCACACACCAGAAAATTTGCTAAAGTCCTTGCTGCCAGTGAAGAAGAGTGAGTAAAACCTCTCTTAAAGCCTCAGTTTTCAGCTAACCCCTAACCTGAGGCAGCACTTAACGTTACACTGACATCTCCACCTAAACCCCACAGCTGGGCCAGGCTTCCAAAAGAACTGGACATTCCCAATCAATCCCACAGAGTTATGCCAAGATCTAACATGTAAGCTATGGCTGTTACCCTTGCAGCTGGGGGTGTGTGTTCACTGCAAACACAAGTTAGCGCCTACAGTGCTGGAAGCAGCTCATGGAAAGTCTGAACTGCAAGATGCAAATCATTAGGAGCACACATCACAACTTGCTCTGGGGAAAATTCCCCATTCAAGAACAGACATGCTGATTACGTCTCCAGTTTTCTGATTTCCTGACGTGTGAAAGTCCCATCAGTAAACATGAGAGCTCTGTGCTTACTGAAAGCATAAAGTAATGCTCTCAGTTTGCCAGAAAGAGCTGAAAGGGCTATTTTGCACATATGCGTGGAGTTGAAAACCTCTATTCTTCCTCCTGTGCTGTGTGGGGCAGTCTACCAAGAAGTCAGAAGAGTCAGATGCTGTTCTTGATGTTGACACTATGCAGGTATATGACCTTGGATAGCTTTCTTTGCCTAGCAACACAAGGCCTGTTTGACTTTCTAATATGTTGGAATGATGCAGTAAATTGTACTCCCACCATGAACTTCAAACATCTATTTTTGGTCACATTATACAATTCTGTACATTAAATAACCTCTAAAGCTGTTTCCAGTTTCTTAACCTGCTTCACACCTCCAGCCTGAAAACGGCCAAACATGAACAGGGTTTCCTCATAATTATTATCTCTGAAATAAGAATTTTCCCAGAGAGCAAAAAATGCAAATGCAGTCCTGAACCACTGAAAGAATCATAAACTGATTTTTATAGCCTGTTTTTTCTGATGAAATCAGAATTTTGCACCATTTTTCTTAGATTTTTGTATCTCGTCGCACTCTAAAATAATAAGTAGTTATATTGTGAGATTTAAAAGAAACAAACAAACAAAAAACCTGTGCTGTGGGTCATTTTTAAAACTCTCTCCATCCAGCTGCATTCAAAATAAGCTGCACTGCACCTGTCTTGCAAAAACCTCCGCAGTGATTAAATATTCCACACAAAGTCTTGTGTCTTATCTTTAGTTTTATCTCTGGATTACCTGGGTGTGACCTGATCAAATCTTAGTAATTCTAATTCCTCACCTTCTCTAGAGTGGCTCCCAAGTATAATTCACATGGCTTTGTGAACCAGTTGTAAAATAAAACAAGAGTTTGCAGGCCCCATTCCTAGATATCTCAGACACTCATAGAAAGCTAGGAGGCCAGCACAATATAGAAGATGTTTGTAAAGCACGGCGTCGCTTTACATCTTTTCGTAATGGTATCTTAATATTTCAGAAAATACAACCATTGCCTGCAATTCACATGAGATGCAGGCAACTGAAACAACTTTCTGCTTTCTGCCAGTTCCCTTATCTCTAAAGGGCTGATAATAACTGAATCTATTAGAAATACCATTACAATAAATTTATTAACCTTCATAGGATGGCCACAGACTGCTGGAAGGAAAGCATTACTATATTAAGAAGAGACTGGCTGTATCTCTTTTAATTTAACTGGATTCCCACTACTAGGCCCATTTAGGAGGCTATATGAATACAATCCTCAGAACCATTTTCCTTACACAAATTTAAAATCACATGTTGAGCTAGGGAATGGAAAAGAAACATCATGCACTGTCATGCATACACAGAGAATAAGAGTCAACTGCTTGAATGCTGTCTCCTGGATGAAAGAGCAAGCCCATTTACAGGAGAAGGTGATAAAAAATCCATATGCAGCACAGAGCACCTCTAAAAGCCAAAACAACAACAGGCAATTGAGGTGGAGAGTAGAGCAGACCACTATGACTCATAGGCTATAAGTCTAGTCAGTGAAAAATCTGGCAGAAATTTGCTGTTTGACTATGTCTGTACATTCCCAAGAGATTTATAGCTGCTTATTAAATCCTCTGTTCCTCTTAAAACTAAAGAAACTGTATATGTTTCACTGGATTTTACACCTGCTAGTAAGACCCATTAACCATTAGTACAGAGTAGAGTTTTTCCTATTGAGTGAGTCACTCAAAAGATTTTAAGACATTACTTGAGAGAGGAAACAAAGCCTACACAAGTGATGGGCTGCAGCATGATCCAAAACCTGCCATTTCAGGATGGGTCTCCCTCACTGGCATCTCTGGTGTGCCTGGCTAATCTTCAAAACAGGTCTTTTGAGTAACAAATACTTTCTGCAGAGAAAAGGAAACAAGTACTTTCTACAGAGGAAAGTTCTATAGAGGAAATAGTCCTGTCTTCAAGTAAATGACCACTGCAGCTTGAGACACAGTTTGAGGAGCAGGTTCATGGAGAGTGGAGACACACAGGCACATGCTGGTGCCAGAGGACCTGTCAAAACACGAGGAGCTAGCAGAGTCATCGGCCTCCAGACAGAAGCTGCTACGCTCAGGAGCTAGAGGGAAAATGCCACAAGCCCTGCAGTGTCATCTCCAAACCCAAGGGAAGAGGAGAAGGAGATGTGCACAGTCCTGCCCAAAACATGATCAAGTGTTTCTTGAACACTGGTAAGTTCTCAGAAGGGTAAGACAGAAGGATGGATAGGGCTGTCATTTCCATCCTGGTTAGCTAAACAAGGTATTTCGTTATCTCAGAGTACTCTTGCGGCATCTCCACCCTTACCCTTCCCACACATTATCCATTGAAAAAACCTGCACAAACAAAGAACCATTCCTTCTCCCATCTCCCTCCCCTCCTCTCAGTCTTACTTTTCTGCTCTTTTTTCACCCTTGGGCTCATCAAGAGATTAGCACTCTGAGATAGACATCTCTCAATGGTAATGTACAAAGATGTTATTAAAGAGAAGCCATTTGCTGAGGCATAGATGGGGTCCAATGTCCCAAATTCCCAGAAGGTAGGAAAGTTTTACACATTTTAAATTAACCCCTTAAAAATAAACACAATCCATGCACATTTGCCAAACATATGAGAACACAGAAATACTGTATCCACGGCTACTTTTGTGTTAAGACTGGAATAGAAATGTACTTTAGAAACACCAAAAATACCCTTCTGGGTCAGACCAGCAGTGCCTCTAGCTCAATACTCTGCCTTCAGAGGCAGTGAAAGGCAGTGCTAGTCAGGACAAGCCCAGGGACCTTGCTGCTTTCTGGCCATTTTAGTCTGTCTGTGGGAGACTGCAAGCTGTGGGTGAGCATAGCTGAAAAGCAGAAGATTTACAAAATGTTGCTAACAGTGCTTTTGTTACTCCTGCTGTACCACTAAAATCCTATTAAGTCTGTAAAGCAAAGCACGACAGAAAGGCATGTGTGAACTCTTGCACTTAGCTGAAAAGTCAGCAAGTTGGGAGCTTGAGAACACAATAATAAAATCAAGACCAACACCAGCTCACGCACACGGAATGCCCAAAGCCTGCAAGCGAGTGAGGGAGCCGAGCATCATCATGCCCGTGGGTGCAACTGTGGCAGATTTGCCAGCGCACACTGGATGGGGGGACAAGAAGGGATGGGTTGCTCAGCACATTTCTCTTTCATGTTTTTGAATTGCTGCCTTGTAAAAGTCAATTTGCTAAAAAACATGACAAGATAATGGTAGGTCCTGCTGAATCGGCACAGCTATGCTATGCCAAACTGATTCCTGCAGTAAATCATGTGCACTCTCTGAACACAAAGGCAGGGCTGTACAGCTCTGCAAACTCGTTATTTACTTTTGCCAAAAATGACAAAATGGCTGTCAGACTTGTTTTCTCTTTATTATCTCTGCATTGAACTGTCTTCACTTTAGCAATCCAAATCAATACAGAAGGAACAAACAAGCATGGTGAATTTGATCTCCCAGCAATATGTACAAAAACCAAGCCAGCATATGCTCATTTGGCTACGTGAATCTCCTACCCTAAAACTACACAGACCCAACCATCACCAGCTTCATACATGACACAATAACTAACTTTCTGGCATGTCAATTCATCATCAATATGCTAAAACCAATTTAGTGTTTCCCTCTTAAAAACAAAAACAACACTATGAAACAACATCAGGAAGGGAAAATAATAAAATCATTGCAGCAGTATCCATACCCAGCACAGTAATATCGCATCTCGTCATGTTAAGAGTGAGACATCATGACTAAGGCATATCACCCCTGCAGCAGACTGTCTAGCAGGTCTTGGACTATTCACATCCTAAAGGACTCAGGATGGTGGCACAGAAAATCAAGAGCATTAGTCAATCCTAGCAATCATTTTCATATCTTTTAATTTGGCTCTCCTTTCTTAAAGGGAGGCAGCTACACCAATTAACATCAGTTGCTTGCTCAGTGTCAACTTTGCTCTGTGCCATGCACACAGCAACACCATATCTCACTACAGGTCAATTTAGAGCAACTCACAGCCTAACTCACTCCAGATCAACACCACCACACCAGTGGATGTCACCCACCCACCTCCCCAGTGATCCAGCCAGCTAACAAGCTTTTTCTTCAAACTGCAAAAGGAGTAGGAGTCTTTATATTTCACAAGCACAGGAAGCACACAAATATTGCTGTCCACTCTCACCAGAGGAAACACCACATGAGAGCTGCTGTGAGAACTCCAGCAGCCTTCCAGGCCAGCATGGAACCTGAGTCAGCCCTTAGGCAAATTGCTGAAGTCAATTCTCAGCTTTCAAGCACATGCTCAAGTATTTGGCTGAGCTGGGACCATTTTCAAGTGTGGGATGCAGAATCCCACTCAACAGTTGTTTCAGTGACAGACTACAAAAGTATTCTTGATGTATAATAATGCAGTAATTTATGGGGGTGCATTCTCCCTTAACCAATAACATCAGCCTCATCTGTTCTTTGCAAGCAATTGTTTCTTAAGGAGTATTGCCATGCCCCTCATCTGAAACAGAGAACTGCTGCCAGCCACAATAGGAAATGGTTTGCACTGATTCAAAGTATTTCTGAAACCCCACCAATTCTGCTCCATGAAAAAAAAAAAGAAAAACCAAGCCAAAAACACATAAGTAACAACAAGAAAACCCAAGAGAATTTGATAGTCTTTATTCTGTTCATTGTTGAGAAATAAAGATCTTTGTTTTCTCTTTCAGACCATTCTGTTACTCACACAGTGAATTACAGACCTAACCAATTCTATAAATGGCTGTCCCCCGAACTCATGGTTTAAGTTTAGGTCAAAAGAAGATCATTCACATGTGAAGCATGACTCTCCTCTGGCAAAGTAAAACCATTCTGGTTCCTGACAATGCTGTATTTAACTTATTTTTAACTGCCCTGATTTTCTGCCTCTTTTCCTCAAAACAAAAAGTGGTGGATGTCAGAAGAAAGAGATTCTGCAATCCTCAGTTAGAAAGGTCACCTGGAGGCAAGCTCAGAGCCAGGAATCAGCCAGTGACAGCCTGGGCAGATTAAGACCTTTCAAACTCTAGGTTTCATTTTAACATGGTACCACTGACCTACCCAAAGTCACATGAAAATCTCAATGCCTCAGTGCAGGATTAAAACCCTTGTTTACCTAATACATGGGTTATGGTAAAAGTGCAGTTTATAATAAGCAGATTGTTACCATTTGCAGGTGACTAATGCTCCTCCGATGCTCTATAAAGCTGTGACTATTACCTGCATGCTGAGACCATCAAGGAAACAAATGATGCCTTGTAAGAGCTATATAAAACAAAGCAAACACATATTAGGCAATACAGGTTTAACTTTATAAATTTAAGGTAATGCAAGGTAAATTGTGCTAGGCCTCTACAAAGGCAGAGCACCTACCAAATAGAGACTGCTTTATTAAGTGGGGTATGTAGTTTTGAAGGCACAGTTCATTTAGCCAGAGTTTTAGATGAACAAGTACCTGTCTGCACCTGCTAGTCAGGAGCTGAAGTAACTGATAAGAAACTCTATCCACAGACACTTGAAGGTGAATGATTGCCCCTGTCCTTAATGTGTCCACAAAAATGCAGACACCAAACCAGCCACTGGGCTCCTGAGCTGACCAGGACCACACAGCTATTTAAATATATACAGGACCCTGTTTTAAAGTTGTAACAATGCAGTCAAGTAACAGGACATCCAAAAAACATGCAGCAGAGTGACTAACTACTGCCCACCCAATGTGATTATCATTGATGCTATGATCTTCCTCCCACATGCCAGGCTGTCAGAATCAACAGGCAAGTTTCTATGGAACTTCAAATCCTGGAAGGGTTTTGTAGGCGGGAGATTGGTGGAGGATTGGATCAATTTTATTTTTTTTTAATAGTTCACTGGTTTCAACCTGTTTGTGTTCTACCCAATAAGACTGGAGAGGCAATGAAAGGTGCCAAGGATCAATCAAACCTTCAAGGGTCTGAAAATGAAACCTCAAAACACTTTGTTCCCAATTAAAAACGTTGGAAGCAAATTAGCCTCGTCTGTGAGGCTGGCAGGAAGATTAAAAGTATCAATGCACAATCACGTTAGATTTCCTGCAAAGCTCTGCTCTGAAAAGCAGGTGTTACAAGAGAAGAGTGTCTGGGTTGCAAACAGCCCTAGTCAAACAGCCCTGCCCACCTCCACTGTAATCTACAGTGCAGTTCCTGAAATGGGAGCAAAGCGGAGAGCATGGTCATAAAGCTGCCCTATCCTGATGAAGGAGAAAGATTCTAGCTTATGAGCTAACATCTCTTTTTAAATGAAAGATAAAAGTAGTAGGAGAATGTCTCTGAAAATTTATTCCTTTCCTCCTCTTCCCCTAGCTTTCTAGAGAAAGTACTTTTTAGACAAATTGCATACAGTATGTGCAATCCTCCTGCTTGGAAAATTTGGTATGCTAAAAAAATCAAATGCAAAACAAAAAACAACAACAAATCTACTTTTGATGGATTTGCTTGTCTTGCCATGGCCCCCAGTTGCCATTCTCAGGGATTCACCAAAATATTTGTCTTTTTACACAGAGGTGAAATTCTCGAGTACCAGATTCTCTTCGCATTGACTTTTGGCCATGCTTAGAGGTTACAGCAATTAAATATACTTTCAGTGACAAAATGTGCTGTAAATAAATTACAAAGAAGTGTGACTTTGTCCATCCCTTACCAATACTCAGCTGTGTGAAGGATAATGGAAGTTCTCTCTTCACCCCAGCCCTGCGCAAAGTTCCAGTTCCTTTCCCTTAAGTGAACACAATCACTGACCACTCCAGGTAGACACAATTTTCTCCTGTCATACCTCTCAGCTCACTGGGAGAAGGGCTGAGTCACAGACTCATCTCCTGTTCTCCCTCCAACACCACACAGCAAGTGGACAGTGAAAATACATAGTTCATAATACTGGGTTTAAGCACTTTATGCCTTGAAATAAATCCCTGAGATGCTCTGAGATGACCTAAACAAACCATGAAATGTTAGGAATAAATAAAGGTGGAACTCCTCCTAGGTTTACAGATCTCAGACTTCTGAGACTCACATTTTAAAGCTTTCCCATGTAGCTATAAAAACCAGAGAGGGTCAAGATTTCTGATTGTTACTTAGCTCCAGGAACTCTGACCTTAAAAGAAGGTAGCAAAAAACAAAAAAAACCCAAAAAAAACCAAACCAAAACAACAAAAAAAAAAAAAACCACCCAAAAACCAAAAACAAAAACCCTACATTAAAATTGGCAGAGTTGACAAGAATAAGGAAGAAAAGCTGTTGATTTTTTGATTTTTTTCTTTTGCATTTACCACCCACTATCTTTCACACAATAACATTGGGTAAGAGCATATTGTGACAACACTTCTAGACCTTACTTTAAAATTCCTTAGTCACTGTAATTGTATACAGAGCAAACAAGAACTGCTTCCCTTGCCAGCAAAACACAGCAGCACCTGGACCACACATGGCAGCCTTACAGTATGGGTAAAGATGAAGAAGAGAGAAATCAACCAGTCTGGAATTTGAATATTGGAAGGCCAGACCAGCACACCCTGACCCAGTGTGAGCAATGCTACCTTTAATGACACAAATGTGACATATTTGATAACCACCTGGTGTTTCAATTATAGCTTTGTCTCTCTATGTGAAAGCTGACAACTACTTCTTGCAGGATGCTGCCACCACGTTGAGGGTGAGGCACAGCTGTAGTGTCCCTACAGGGATTCTGGATGTGATAAAACCCACCACGTCCTACCTAATGAAGGTCAGACCTTCCCTACCCCACCAGAGGAGTTCATGCCCAAAAAACAGCACTTCTGGAGATGGAAAACAAGAACAACTTAGATGAGATCCCCCAACCCAGGGCAGAAGGTTTCACGTCTTCAAAATTTTCTGGTATTTTCCTGGCTCAAATATCAGCATATTCATCTGCACAACAGGCTTATCTCAAGAGGCCACAATGGTTAAGAACATCATCTTCTCGTTCACTAGCTGTACTTGTAACCCCCTCCACAGCGACTCCCGCAATTACTCTTTCCACATGAATCATTACATGCTGCCTACACTTCAGCCTCAGTCCCCAAAAAGATCTGTGTTGACTGCAAAAGCATATGCTACCACAGACCTTTCTTACAGATTAAACTGCAAGCAAGCAAGTTGCAGGACTTCCCTGCATGTTTATTTTGTGAACCCCACACGCAGTAACTTCATCTCCCAGAGAGCATGTGTGTACAACTCAGCCCTGGGGGACACGGTGAGTCTGATGAGTTCCTTTCTCTGGGGAGGCCCTGTGCTACGGATGGTTGCTGTGTGGAAGTGCATTGTTGAGGCACAGATCAGCCTATGAATATTTCTCCTTGGATGAGGAGCTGCCTTTGAACTCTCTCGTAATTGCACCGACCTTGTGCACACATGTTCACTGCCTGAGCTGTGGGTAGGAGGCGCATCTGGCACCAGCTCTATGCAAACTTGTACAGCTTCATTCTCAAGACCACTGGAGTCAACATGGGCTTTTCCACAGACTTCTTCGAGCTTCAGACCAGACCCGCATTCCTTCATTTTAAAGGACATCAGAACTGCACTGAATATTTTCAGGCAAGTGTTGAGTCACTACCCTACCACTGCAAGGCCAGGAGAGCGACTTGCTCAGCCAGATTTTTCCACAAGCCCTCAAGTCAGACCTTATTCACTGCACTCCCTGTGTTCATTTTCTTCTTACCAACACAGAGGAAAATTAGACAGAAACTGGCCATGAAGACTCTTAGGCTGGAAATTTGGAGAAAATATTCTTTTTTTTCTCCCCTTATCCAAAACTTACATTCATCCAAACTCTTCATTAACACAGAAATGTCCCTTTCTTTGGCACAAAACTGCCCACCTCAGCTTTACCCTGGGACTGCAGAGGACATCAACAGGCAGGAGCTCCAGCCTGTCAAGACTCAATTGCTTTCTCAGTCTGCTCCTCAGGAAGTGAAATGTTGGAGTCTTCCTTGCTTTGGCCTGGGGTAGACTCATAACTCACCATTTGGCCTCCAGAAAGGAAGCCCTACTGTTCCTTACTCACACTCAGTAGCGCTTTAGTCACTGAGCTGTCTCACAGAGTCCAGGACTTCTTACATAGTAAATAACATGTGCCATTAATTATGTCAGTGTTTGGCCCACATCAGAGCAGCTGTCAGGGCCCCAAGTGCATCAACAGCTTTCAAATGCCCTGTCCAGACAGACCTGGGACTTGCACCCACAAAGGCACTGCCCAAGAGAGCAGAAGCCCAGGTAAAGCTCAGTCTCAGCCATGCTGCAAGTTTGCCCATCCCCAGCCCTGTCCTTGCAGGGCCCAACTCGCTGCATAGATTTAACTTGGTTGCATCTCTTCCCTCTGCATCTGCACAGTGATTGCTGAGCTACCAGTGAAATCTGTCACTGTCACCAACCTAGTCTCACTTGGGCACTGTGGGACTTTGCTGTTTTCAGTGAGAGCATTGTCCTGCCAGTGCTGCGGTCACCCTCAGCTCCTGGCTCATCCATTCTCATGGTTTAGCGTGTGCTCTCTGCCCCCTGACAGTGCCATGCATCCCACACTGTTTTCATTTGCTGGTCATCCTCCCTGGTTTGATGGACCCTGGAGCATGATTAGGACAAACATCACATGATAGCCAGAGGCTGGCATTGAAGGTGAATTTTGGAGGAAGGAGAAATATCAGAACACCTTTTCCAGAGGGTTTCAGCACCTAGGGTTTGACCCATGGGAAATCTGAAGAAGTAGCAGCTAACCTGGTATTGGAGCAGGTTTGAGAAACTGGCTTTCCTGGCGATTAATTCCAGGGTAAGATACCAAGCTGGTTCAAACAGGGTTCAAAACATCCCTGCTTATACAATCAGATGTATGAATAGGAAAGGGCACATTTGCAAGCAATCATCTTTCCTTCAAACAGAAATACTGCATCACAGAAACACACTATTTCCTGCTCACAAAAAGGGCTGATGAATAAATTCAATTATTCACACTTTGCAAGGTTCTCATCTATCTAGACTTTCCTAGCTAGCTTGAGGTAAAAACAGAACCTTAAAATAAGTTTTTTATTCCCACAGAAACAGATTTTCCAAAGCTTCTGCCATTTGCACTAAATGCAATGTGGCAGGGAGCATCCTTACAGCCCCACAGCAAAACTAGAACTACAACAGAGAGTTTTCCTCAGGATATGCAGGAATCCTTGCAAGCACTGTGGCCTTGCCTTACTCTCTGCCTGTTGGCAGCTCAGGCTGGAGGCACTGGAAGAAAACTGGAGTCCAGTATTGGAGCTGTTTTATTTTTGGTCTTGGAGATTCACTTCTCACATATCATCCTTTCAAACAAAACAAAGAAACAGAAAAGGCTTTTTCTCTCTCTCCTGTTCATAGGTGGAGAAACTCAGAGAGCTGATTTCCTCTTAGAACATTTACCAAGGACCAGGTGCACTGTATGAACTTCAGAAGTTATTGCACGTTCTGCAAAGTAGCACAGTGATGTGCAAAACTAATACAAGCCAAAAATGGAGCAAATGATCAACAGAGAACTTACACATGCAGGTTTCAAACCTGGTTTTTTTCAAAACGCTATGTGTTCTATAGGCACCTTCATAGTGACATCCTATACTATATGCTACCAGCAAACCAAGATACAACTTCAAGACACAGACCATTTTGTTTCGGGATAGATACCATTTTACATACAGCTGTCTACTTTCTAAATCATCTACCTGCATTGTTTGATTCCACCCACACCCCACCCCAGCCCTAAACAGTGTTGTCTTTAAATAGCCAACCAAAAGCTCTTGCAGTGCCACTGCCTACATATTCTGGGGGGTTTTTTGCAGGGAGGATGGGGGGTTTTGAGGGGAGAAATTGTGGTTGGTTGTTTTAGTCCACAGAAGTTAAAGAGGGGGTTTTGCCCTCCAACCTTTGGTAGTCATTCTGGTACAGATGCCTACAGAAGACACACTTGTGGTCTGAGGACATGTGAAAGAACAGTGTGAGATAATAAAGAGCAAAAGGGGGCTGGAATGGGTGTCCTGGGACTCCCACAGGTAGTCCAGGTTTCCAGGAGGGAAACCTGCAGGAAGAAGAGAGATCCTGTATGTTCTCTCCCTGAAGACAGCTTTAGGGCTCTAACATATGTCTGCACTGCTCTATTTCAATATTGCATGCTTGCTCAAAAAACCAAAACTCAGCTTCCCCAAAAGACATTCAGTTGTGTACTTGTATATAACAGTGACCACATTTATAAAGTTTTAATATAATAAAGAAAATACATAAAACAATGCTCAGCAATGAGCACAAGCTTTATGGGAACATAGGTCATTTGGAATTGAATCCAGAAGTTTAAATCATTAGGTTTCTGGATGTGGCAAAATTAGCCTGGCTCCATCATGAGGGCTAACCTTCCCATAAGGGTCACAAAACAGGAAAGGCTGGGACTAAGAACAACAATAACTGCAAGAAAATAAACTTTATCTGAAACTAATCAGTTACTAATGATTTGAGGAAGATTATGTCAACTCCCCATAAATGGGTTCTTTACCAGAAAGAGTGAAGCACTACACTGTCAACTAACAGATGTGACTTACACATTGTTCTGCATTTAAGATAAATGTTCTTCAATCACTCTTCTCATGTTTCTCAGAGGGACAATGGTAAAGGATTCCCAGCATCACAGGAATCTCTCCTGAGGGCTCAGTTTATACACAATCAGTGTATTCCATTTTCCACAGGATCAAGTGCTTTGATGTGACTCTTCCTAATGAAGCTGTAAGATTCACTCTCCTACAACAACCTGAAAGGAGGTTGTAGCAATGTGGGGGTTGATTTCTTCTCCCAGTTACAAAGGGACAGGATGACAGGAGATAGTCTCAAGTTGCACCAGGGGAAGTTAAGTTTGGATATAAGGAAGAATTTCTCCACCCAAACGGTGTCAAGCACTAGAACAGGCTGCCCAGGGAAGCAGTTGAGCCACCATTCCTAGAGGTATTTAAAAGCCATGTGGATGTGGCACTTAGGGACACTGTTTAGTGGTGGACTTGGAAGTGCTGGGTTAACAGTTGGATGCACTGATCATAGAGACCTTTTCCAACCTAGAGAATTCTATTGTTCTATTCAGGGTATTTGATCATATTCAGAAGCACAGAAAGAGCTGTCTGTAATACAAGCAGAATATAGAATATTCCACAAGATTTTTGTATTGCTTTCTGCAGAATTCCAATCTGCTAGCTAGAATTCAAGATCCTGGAATTTGGCTCTTGATGCTTTTCCTTGATCAGGTATTAGCATTCCTCCTGCTGCCAGCCTGACATACATTTACAGTGTTTTTCATAAACAGTCTCTCAGTTCCATTTGTGCTGCAAGGCTGCAGACAGCTGTAGTTCAGAGAAAGCTTACTGGAGGCATGAGCTGTGCAGCAGAAAGTCATGCTGATTGCTCCTCTATGGAAAAATGAACATGCTTCATGTCCACGCACACAGATTTATTGGAAGCAGTTTGCTGTGAGATTTCTGGTACAATCAGTTCAGTGTTAATTACACACATTCATAACTGATGACCAGCTCCTTCTAATAGCTGAATTTCTGCCTCTGGAGAGGCCAACAGACCCCAAGAGATTTTGATGGGAAGTGTCCTGAAGCTTTACAAAAACATGGTCACAGGAGGAATGCCTCTCCGTATTGTCTGCAGGCATTCTCATTGCATGAAATGAGGCATAAAGGTTTTCACTAGACACACACTTAAAAAGAGTTATTGCAGGTTTTGATCTATCCCCTTCAGCACCCTCAGGCCTCATACACAACAGCTGAGACACTCCAGCTAAAGCCTCACTGAAACTATTGCCATTGATGCAGTTTCCTCTGGCCAGGGAGGTCAGGGATATGTTTTGGCCAAGAACCTTATTGACCCAACAGCACTAAGACAAACCTTTTCCAGCTATTCGTCTGCATTCTTTAGGCATGAGGACATGAAGAAGGGGAAGCACTGAACTATGTAAAGCTGTGAAGGAAAGAGAGACATTCCACGCTACAAAGCTGTTCCAGTTAGCATCTCATTTATATTCTGGGATATAAACATAACTTCTCCTCCATATGTGATGAAGATTCCCATACATAATTTGTCAAGACCAATGCTGCATAAACCTGTTTATAGCCCAGTCACCCCACAACCTTTAGAGACTTTTTAGTGAGTGACATTTTTTACCACTTTTTAGTATACTACCAATAAATGAATCAAAGTTAACATGTATTTCTCTGCTTCCTGTCCACTTCTTATTTCTGATTTTTTCACATCAAAAAGGGACCTTTGATACTGTTTCCACACACAGTTCATACACGTGAAAGAAAGAAAGACCAAGAAATCTGGCTTCAATCACTAACTGGTGCTTGTAGACAACACTGGAATATGAATAAAGGTAGTAAAAAATCTGAGACCACAGACTTGTTAACAATCAGCATGGCATGAATAATGAAGGTATGTGTAGAGAAACAGTAGAAGATAAGGTAGGAGAGTCCTGTGCCACCCAGATTCCTGCCAAAGCCAATATGAACAAGTGATGGGTTTAGATAGACAGGCCTGTCTCCAAGCTAAAATTCCCAAAGAAACTAGGAGTTAATTTCTCTCTCTTATTCATGCATACTTTAGAAACCTCTAGAGACTGCTCTGCTAACTGGAACAATAAAACAAAATGTCAAGACAATAAATGGGGCATTGAATCTCTGCCGTCTGCCGGAGGAAAGCTTTTCTGACTTGAGGGCAGTACCTTGTTTTCACTTCACTAGAGCAAAGCTCTGCAGAGTAAGTGTTGTCTTTCAGGATGACCTCAACAAAGAGAGAGGGGCAGCACCGTGGTACTACTTGGCTGGATCAATTCCCTTCAAAAATTTCAAGTTGAAATCCACCTTGCCACAGGTACATCTTACTATTTCTTTTGTCATCTATTCTATGATGTCATAGGAGGTATATTGTTAGGGACACTGATAAACAGCAGGAATTTATTTTTCTATAATTCAGAGGAAATTAATTCCAGTTCCTTTTCTGCTCCGAAACTCCAAGAAGCTCCATATATATTGCAATATATCAGCAGTGAGACAGCTCATGTTTTGTCCTCATTTAAAGCATAAGCACTTAAAACTAAAGGCAGACCTAGCTTCCCTTTTCTTTGACCAGGAGACATTCACTGTTATTATTTATCTACACTCTTCACTTTGCTTGGAATTTTGATTTCTGGAAATAATGGTTTTTATGCAAAAGTGGTAAAGCAAGTGCCTTGTTAAACTGTGGTGAAGCATCAGAGAGGCAGCTTTGTGGCCAGAAGACTCAAAGTCCCATGTCCATCTTTGGAATATTGGGCAATTCCCGTCATGCAAATAATTTTATTTTCCTCCACTTTGATTTCTGAACTCACAAAATGGAGATACTGGCTAAAATTTTTCAAGGACATTACAATATTCACAGTGTCATTCCTTGGTTTTATGTCATGTTTGAAAGAAACAAAAAAAACTTAAGTTGCACAATAAGCCAGTTGTGCTGATATGTCCATTCTCCCATAGAAAGCAGTTACTGCATTTGTTGCTGTTTCATTTAGGTGTTTAGCCCACTCTGGCTCCTCAGAAAGCTCTCCCAGCACCAAATGAATTCCAGAAAGTGTTCAGCACATGCAAAACTGCACATTTTAATCATGCTTCATTGAATCAAAATCTTTCAATTAGCTCTAGTAATGGCTCTATCCAGCTTCGCAAAGCACTTTGCAGAATTGCATTGAAAAGTGCAGTATCAGAGCTAGGTATTATCACTTACACAAATACAAGCTATAGAGATTTCAAAATACATCTAGACAACATCTTTATGCCTTCATTGACTTAAACACTGCTTCAAGTCATATGATATTCCTCAAGGAAGAATTTCAAATCACTTAACAATTAGTAACCTTGCAACACCTTTGAAAAATAAATAGTGAGAAATGGGCACTCACAAATTGCTTCATCTCCTGGAACACAGCTGTTTCTAGAGCAAAACACAATACTCATTTAACAGGACAAAGCCACAGAAGTATAAAAGGCACAAAGGGAAAAATATTGGTGTATCAATTTAGAGCAAGAGGGGAAGTTTGTGGAGGCAAAAGCACAGTAAACCAAACTAAACTAAAATAAAAGCACTTAAATAGCACCCTGTTCTTAATGCCAAACTGGTCAGAAATAGCTCACATGTCCAAATTTGGTAATCTTCCAAGGAGGAGTCAAAAGCAACAAATTTTTGTAAAGGTACAAGGGAGGGTTTTCCTGGTTTGATTTACTGGCTAACTAAACCTGTACTGTTTATGATTGTTTAACAGTGTTGGTGGGCTGATCTTGTGTTATCTTTAGATGACACTTTAATGTTGCAGGGCAATCATTATTACATTCTGGTGAGCTCAGAGTGCCTTGAACAGTTGCTTAAATCCAAGAGATGTAATAACTCCTTGAGCAGACAGGCACAAGTGTTGAGTCCAGCACCTGATCCAGATCTCATTTGCAAACCATGATCTCTAAAAGGACTGTGCCCTCAACTCCTTGCTAGACCAGTGACACACATCTAGTCTGGTCAGGGGACAACACCATACACTGAATCACAGAACCAAGCAGGCTCTTGGGAGGTCTCCTGCCCACAGAGTAAGCCTTGCCCAGTCTGTTTAGCCTACAAGAAACTGTTTAGTCAGAATGTTTTAGAGAATCTTGCAAAAATCAGTCTCATATCACATTCCTTGCTTTGCCTAAGCCACCAGTCCCAGTTCAAAGGCAGATTCCACACGGCTTCCAAGCCTACTGAAAAATGTCATCCTGCTTCTTCAAGCAAGGGTAACACACTATCATACTGGGATTTTTTTTCACCCTTATACATTGAGTAAGAAATACCCTGAGAAGCAGGGGAGTGGGGTACAGGCTACTTCACTTCATTGGTTTTTCAAACATGACAGAAAATACTGACATTCAGTCTTAGAGTAAGGAAGGGCACCGTAGATGGTCATGCCAAATTCCAATCCAGCAGCACGATCCTCACTGTGCAGTGAGCCCCCAGGAGTAGCTTTCTAAACAAATGGAGCAGAAATCCAGTGTATTAAAGGCATTGATTTTCTTACAACCACGCTCCCAGGTGGACACCAACTGGGCATCACTCAGCCTTACAGAAGGATATATAATCTGATCTCGTTAAGTATCAGCTATGGAAAAACAGATGCTTGTCCCTGCTTTTCAATTCACTTGTTGTTGCTACTAAGCACAGTAGAGAAAACAATCAATGGATCAGGCTTCTAAATGGGAAACAAAACCACTGGAAAGGTCTAAGTCCACTTTCACCTTGTTGGGAGTTTTTATCATTAGTCACTATCCTCTTCTAAGAAACATATTATCATGCTGTTTGCATACACTTAAATACTGGAGTTACCTCAGAAAAATGCAAGTGTGTTAATACAGTCTAAGGTTTAGACTTCCATTGCCCTTATTGTGCACATCCTTTACAAAATATAAAAAACAGACACATTTTCAGGATTTCTTTTTCTGGCTTAAAAAAAAAAAAAAAAAAAAAAACAAAAAAAACCAGCTGGGGTTTCAGTCCCAAATATGCAATTGGCATTTGGCCCAGTGTAAAGACATGCCCAAACTGCCTGAGGATGGAGCAGCTGTGGGGCCAGGGGTAGGTCACAAACTGCCTAAACCAAGGAGACTGCAGGAAGGATTCCCTTAGGACAGAGAAGGGCTCTGAGGAAAACAAGCAGCCAGTATACTAAATCACCTCCATTCAGTCTCATGATACACAAGTTGAAAGCATTTTCTGTCCCTTTAATGTTCCTTCTTCCTCCATCTGAGCCAGAATTTACCAGTCAGCCTGGTCTCCTGATGAAACTATCTCCCACCATCAGTTTACAAGGAAAGGAGAGACTTTCCAGAGTAGCAACGAATCTAGTGTGGTACTGAAAGAAACTTCTGGTAAATACAATAAAGTGTTGTCATGAAAGAGCAGCTAACTCAGCTTGAGATCCAAGCTCCATGAAAATGTCTATATAAATGTAGAAAGGGACCAGAAAAAATGCTGGGGGAAGAAAAGAGAGGAGTTCACTCCTCCAGCCTTCATCTGCTCCACAACAGAGAGGACAGGAAAAAAATTGGCAGCAGTGGTACCAAACATCTGTAAAAAGACACTGTGAAATCAAAGCACTGTTGCGGATGTAAACAAATCTCCTGTTACCTGCTTATTCTGTATTTTATGTATTTAGTTTTAAAAAATTTGACCCAAATGCAATCCATTTATATAAAAGTGAAATTTGAAAAAGTTGCAGCAAGGTTTGCGTCAGGGGACTCAAAAACAGGCAGCACATATAAAAAACTACCAGAGTCCTTACAGAATCCAAAGTGCTAACAAAGAAATAAAGTTATTTGAAAAGTTTTTTCAAAGAAAGTGATATCTAAAACCCAATTTAACCTGAACCTGAAAACTTCAGAGTCCAGTAAATGTGCAAAAGAGACCTATTCACCATTTCCTATTAGGTGGCTGCCAAACAGATTTGTTACACATTTAATAAAGCAGTAAAAGAAGGTATTTATGTAGCATATTTAAGTGGAAGCATATTGGTAGCATTTTGTTTAAATGAAAGTGTAACCTGATAGATGCTACACTTACTGGACAACTGCAAATATGAGGAGAAAAAGAAAAGTCAGAAATCCTGCTACATCACAAAAAAAAATAGCATCTTGCACAGCGCTGCTTTAACAGGTCTGTAAAACCTGGGTGCTTTGAGCCTCTCACAAGAGTACCTGGCTGGCAGATGGTGAGTCCTCATGTACCTTGGAGGGTCCAGCTACTCAGAGGGAATAGTCTTGAATATCCTTTGCTGGGTCACACATCACTGCTATTCCTTCCTTCAGGGCTTCACCTCATACTTGGCAAGGGAGCAGAGCTGCAGCTCCTTCCAACATCAACACCTTTTCCTTGCTTGGCCAGAGGTGTCGGTGCAGAACAAACACAAGTTTCAGCCTTCGCAAGTTCAGAGCTCCCCAAGCCACGTGCACTGCTCAGGCTCACTGAAACCTTACAGGAGAATTGCCATGACCCTTCAGAGTGCAATTTCAGCCCATCACAACCTTTCCAGGTTACAACAGAAATGCAGCAAACTGCAAAGGTACATGTCATAAAAACCAGCTTAATACAAACATCTGGTAATTTTTGCTTCTTTAATGTGCAGATCTCAGGAATATGTGGAGAGATATCAGTTATTGTTTTACAATGCACAGGGTAACTGAGGTTCCAGGTACAGGAATGACTTAGAGGACCTCTGAATGAGTAAAAAAGCAGAACCTGGATGAGAGATTTGCCAGGTAGTAACTCTCAGATTTCTTTCATTCCACAGACATTGCACTTAGTTGTTACAAAAAATAAATTATTATCCCTTGGAGAAGGATCAACATGCTCTTCCTCGTGGGTGATTATTCCCGAAGTAGGTAAAAACCAAAGGGAGAAAAGTGCAGAAACACCAACATTACAGAACAAACCTATTTTCTTCCAACTACGAGAATAGAAGCAAACCAGGTATTTGGGGGTCAAATAGCTTTAAGAAAGAGGTACTTTTCTTCTTCAACAGAGATACATACAGACATGTAGAAGTATGTTTAATCCAAGGAAAACACTAAAACAATAAGTTGCTGCCTTTTGCTTGTGCATTCCTAATGTGAAGATCCCCAGTTCCTCCTAAGAGGAACATGTGCGTGTTTTATTGTTAAACAATTAGGCCAAAGCCACACTAAGGATTTTTGTATTTGGTTCAAACTGACTTTAATGGAAAATGAACATCCAATTATCATAAGTGACTTAGAAAAATCTCAGCAGGGTTGTATAAAAAGCCAGAGCATTTTTTTCTATTTGAATCTAACCTGGTTAAGGCTTTATAGAGAGCTGCGAACTCATTAATAAAGATCAGAAACTGTGAAGGCAGAAAGTGTATTTAAATCCTCCACTACCTGGCCAAAATTAAGTTTAGGGATAATTGAAACATCTGCTGCGTTAACTTATGTATCAAAGCAAATCCCTGTTTACATCCATTAAAAGGGCTAATTTAATCCACATACAGAAAGCACTGCTTGAAATAATTGTGAAATAAAATGGGAAAATTAGTATCTTTTGAATAGTCATGATAAATATACCTGCATAAGATGCAAACCTAAGCTGCACACTGAGGTACCAGAAAGTATCTTTGCCTCTTGGCATGGATTTGTAAATGGGGGAAGGATGGGGATAGCAGACACAAAATAACTGCCTCCATATAACCATACAGAATGATCATGCCTAAGTCTCAAAAATCAAACATAAGCAGAGACAGAAGGACTCATCCTTTTTAAGAAAAGAAAAAGTATCAACATTATCTCTCTACAGACACATTCATCCTTTATTAAATATTTGAGATTACACAGTTAAGAAACATGCTATTAAAAGCCTAAATTTTCCTGCTAGTCTCACCAGCTGATCATACAAGTTTTGAAGACAAGTAACTTTACTTGAAATCACATTCTACATGGGGGAAAAAATAAAAATAAAAGCCTTTTGAAGCACTGAATGGCAGCAGCAATATTACCAACTGAAAATCACTACCCTTGGTACTTACTTGTAGCTCAATCTGAAAGAAAATGTTTTGCCTCACAATATATTTCTAATTTTCCTAAGACTTACACAGAAAAGGAAGAAAATAGGTTTTATCTGTTCCCAGAATTACCTTCCTGATCCTTTTCATCTGTACTGATGTTTCCCTCATCTGCTAAAGTCAAATGCAGTATTTTATTTATTCATTTGTTTCCATGTTTTATGCATTTGTAGATTTACAACGGAAAGATGCTACGCTGCTGCAATAGCCCATCATCTTTCTGCTACTATCTGAATTCAGCTCCTGGTTTTCATTGTCATTTGTCTGACTCCAGAAACCACTAATCCTAGTTTGATTCAGAGGCCCCCATCATTCAGATATTTTAAAACCACATGATAAAGCCTAGAGATGAAAATAACCTATCTCAATTACTCCCAGCATAGGACTACTCCATCCAGTTTGTAGAAGTTATGGAGGTAAGTCTTCATTGTGTATTGAAAACAAAACCATATATATACACATATACATAAAATCTCATTTATGTCAATAAACCCTGGATCAAAATGTCACTCACTGACTATCCAATGTTTAGGGTTATCCTAAATCTACACATACACACACAAAAAAACCGTTAACATATACTTGTACTTTTACTCTTTGCCTAACTAGGAGGCGAAAGTTAAAAAAAAATAGTAGCTTCAGAAACAATTTGAAAAGTCACAGCCAGAACTCCAGTGCCAGGTGAGGAAGAGGTGAGCAGCCACTGCAGGGGTAATTCACCTGGTCCAAAGCTGCTGCTCTGTGTGGTCTCCACCGCAGCTGACCTTCCCACTACATGTTTGTTTAGGCTGGACAGGCAGAGGTGCTTGCCAACCTGCCCTGCTGCAAAGCACACGGGAAAGGGAAAAGGAAGTGGTTTTTGTCCAAAACAAAACACAAGGCTATCCATGCCTGGATTTCTGCTGTTTTAGCCATTATCCAGAAGCTCATTAGTATGCAATACGTATCTGAATTTCTCACATGAATATGCCACTAACCTTAATTGTCCTGCTTCCAGAGCACACCTCCAAGCTCAGTAGCTCAGCTAAACTTCTGCACTTCTGCTATGAGGGATTGCATATGACAGGCAAGAAGCCTCAACACTCGTAGGTGGATGAAGAATCTGCCACCATTTTTCCCCTTTCTAGGGCCTAACAAGCCCCAAGCCACAGTGAAAGTGGCATCCATCTACAGCTTGGATGCAGCAGCTCAAGTAGAGAGTATGGCACACACAGAGCTCATTACAGCCCAGCTGTTGGGCTTGGAGTGCTTTCAGAGGGAAGCTAAGAGCTAAAAGAAAGAAGAAAAGCAGCACACTAAGAAAGACAAAAGAATTTCCAACACTTCCCTGGGAGCTAACAGGCAACTCTCCCCAAAGTACGGGGCTTTAGATGAATCTTTACTTACAGTAAAATGGCAAGAGTCTGAGAGGCTTTGCCTCTGCTGAATTTTCTATAGAGTTATCTGTATTACCCAAGTTATGCAGCCACAGGAAAAGCAGAGCAGGCAAATGAAGACCATCCCCAGCTCACCTTGGCACTAGATGGGAGGGTAGCTCTGCCACATCCCCCTTTGCTTCCCAGGCCCGAGGACACTTCTGAAGAGAAAGAGCAGTATCTCTGCCAACTGCTCTGCAACTACAGCAACAAAAACCTCACAAAACCCTCCTCAAGGTGCTCCTTCAGAGGCTAATAAAGCACTGAGCCAATCAGCAGGAAACAACTCTGCACCAATCCTTAGCACTTGGAACGGAAGAGCTGAAGTACAAGCATCTGTGAAAGCAGAGAGGGAGGCTTGGAAGATACCCTGAGGTTGGGTAATAACAAAACCAGACAACCAGGGTTGTGCCATCCAAAGCTTGCAAGTACCCATGAGTGTCATAAGGGCTTTCAGACAAGACAGATAACAAGAAGGAGACAGTATGAGCTCCTTGTGCTTGTCCTTGTTTTTCTCTGCATTACATTATTAATGTTAATAAAATCCAGTAAATATCTACAATTATTTATTTTCAGGAATTGCATTCCCTGCAATTAAATAATTCCAGATATTTACCCATTTCCACAGGAGAAATGGTGACAGACACATCCATAAAACACTAACAGAAATATGCACACTAACCTAAAGCTGCATGAATTGTATTGATGAGAATTGAATGCCATTTTAACAGTTTTGGATATTGTTAACTAATCTTTACAAACAGCCTTCAGGAAGGTGCAGATGATTTTATGCCTCTTCTTTATGATCCCTTTCCTTCCTATCCTGATCTCACCTTTCTTTCAAGTCAGTCATTTCTTACACAGTTTTGAGTGGCACAAGTGATGTTCTGCTCAATGATTAAGTTAACAATATAGCAGAGATATTGCAGGCAGTAAAATGCAAGCTGTGATACAGAACTGCAGCCCAATTTGCAACTTAACAGTGGAAATAATCAGAGCTTCCTGATTATTTGGTAAGCTTTTGCACTTTGCTGATCTGCCATATCTTCAAAACAATATTACTGGCTCATAAAGCAAATTTTAACAACACTGGATAACAGGATCTTGTGAGCCTATAGCCAGGATTAAGATATGAGACAAACTGGAAACTTCAATCATTACAGTCCTGTAGCACAAAAGAGAAGTACTTTCATACACAGCGAGTCAGTCAATATGTCCCTTTTCTCTTTAGCATGTTGTGACCACATGAAAAGAAACATGACTTCAGGACCTTTCCTGTGACTTTGAGTGATAGGAGTTTTCATCAGGACAAAGGATCAAAATCATTAGAACTCCTCATTAATTACACCCCATATTGCAAAAACTATTTGTACTCCCCCAAGCAGTAACAATGTTGAAAGCAAAAATGCCAAGAGACAGATTCATCTCCTAACTTGAAGGACTTCCCATAACAATGAGCAGAGTCAGTGACTGGAACATCTGCTCCTCACTGAAGAAGGGTTGCAAGATCTTCCAGGCCAGCCCATCCAAAGTCCTTGGTCTCTGCCCTAATACTTGGAATAGCAGGCTGCAGAGTGCTCTGCACGGTGCTAGTCAGTTAGCATCTGTCCCTTGTGATTGTGACTGGGTGTCCCATGAAGACAACTAATCTTTTTCCTAAGGGGAAAAAATGCAAACCAGTAATTCAGTGTGACAACCTCATCAACATGATAAAATGAATTATGGCTTTAAAACTTTACTCAGCAACTGTTTTTAATAACGTGGGAGTTAGAGAATAATGTTAAAAGTTTCAACTCAAAGACCTGGTTTCCTGTGTTGGCACCAGTCCTAACACTAAATGTTAACACATTAAGCATTCTTACATCTTCATTTTAAAGAGAAATTAGGAGACAGATATACTCAAACTGAAATAACATCCCATTCCTGTGTGTGTGAACACACACAGGGTGCATTTCCAACAGAAACTTGCAGTGCTTTCCCTGCGTCCTTAATGACTTCTCCATTTGCACAAGTTCACTGAATTCTCAACTATACTGCAGCAGCTGACAGGTTTTCAGCCTACAGAGCTCAAACAAATATATCTTCAAAGAATGGTGGAAAGTGGCATTAAAATGAACACCTACTCTTGTCCTGTGTTCCTCAACCTACCAAGCACATCTCCACAGTCAGAAGCTCACAGCAGAATGTAGCAAAAGCACTGGCTGTATGAATTAGACCATTCATTTCCCTGAACACCTTTAACTATCTGACAATACACTCCAGATGGAGAACAAGTTACATTACTCTAAACATGTTCACTCTGGATTAACTAAGGCAGTCCAAACTACGTTGGCTAAGAACACAAAGCTCCAGACTTCAACTGATGAGTAGGAACCCTTACTATAACTCGTTGCAACTCAGTCACCTCTACCCAGAATAGTCTCCAGCTCTCTACAACTAAACTATCCTAACTGCAAACTGATTATCAGCAACAGCCCCAAATAGGAAGGCATCCCCACACAAGAGGGTGGTTTGGCCCTGAAGTGTTAATGTAGTAGCTGACCCCCATCTCCACAGTTTGTAGTAGTGTTGACTTCAGAAAGTTCAACTGCTAATGTAGAACACATCTTTCAGGCTCAGTCCCCAGTGAAAAAAATTTCTAACAAAATCTGACAGCTGTTCAAAGCCTACATGAATGAAAAGAGGATTTAAATCTGAAAGTCCATAAGCAAACATCCCCATTACTCAAATCAGTCTTTAAACTTCTGCACAACAAAACACCAAGGACCAGGAAAACAGTAGCTACAGAAAGAGGGGACTCTCCACCACAGCCCTTCTCTACCAGGGCAGAGTTCTACAGCAGCATAGGAGACCAGGATTTATAGAATCTGCACAGGACCTCATAACTGGGCAGGACTTCTTTTCCATGACATTTAACTTGACACAGCTCACCAGCATGAGGCATTTCTACATGGAAAAAAAGTAACAAACAGGAAAGGATTTTGCAGTTGAATAAGGGGTTAAAAATTATAAGTACTAACTCTCAGGTGATGTATGTACACCCAAAAAGCATATCCAAAACTCTTCCCAAAGGGGGGAATTTCAGGTCTTGTAGGGTGTGACTCTCCAAGGCTTGGCAAAGCCACTTACAACCTCACCGAAGTTCAATTTGACTAAGAATGTTTACAAGCACAAAAACTAGGCCAAATTGAGAATGTAAATATTTGGATTCAGTTCCCCAAACTTGTCTCTATCTGCACTGCCAACTAAATCCCAACTGCAGACCAAAAAAATCTGAAAAGCAACAGTTGCACACACTTTACAGCACACAGACAAAACTAACACACATGGCACTCAGCAATAGGAAAAGAAAAAAAGAGGAAAAAACCCCAAATTCGTAATCTAAACTAAACTTTTTTTAAACAAGACATCAATGAAGTTTGGACCAAAAATCAACTCTGCTATCATTTGGTACATTTTGAAAGTCTGATCAGTCCAGATGTTGGTCCTCTGCCCTGCAGGAGCCTGGGTTACATTAAACATAGCTAGATTACTCAAGACCTCATAGACAACATGATATTTGCAGCACACAGTGGTAACTTTGACCTGAACCACACTCTCTTAAGCCATCCAAAGTAAGGACTACCATTTTTCAGGCAGATTAATTAATGAAAGACTTCTCTGGATTCACAGTAATCCACCTGGCAACCTCAGTCCCATATTCAGAATTGATTTAGGATCCCAAATCGCCTGAGTTCTCAACATGCACGCCCTTTTCTTTCCTTTTCTAGCTTTAACCCTGTTTTTTAGGTTTAGATAAGGATGGCAACCATGGATCCATTCAAGAGACTTTTGACCTTCCACAAACACATAACCCAAGGGATACACCATATTCTCAGCTGCCAGTTCCCAGCCCCTCTTCAAAAGTATTAAATGCATTTCAGTCGTACATCTTCATTGCAGATAATCACTGGAGGAAATCAGAAAGGCAAGGGTGTCACCAAGACCAGGATTTTTTTGTTGTTTTTGTTGTATGATAAGAATTTGGACCTCCTCACTCCCACTACTGTAAACTAAAAAAAAAAATCCATCCTTTCCTTCTTCAGCTAAGTGGGAAAAGCATGAATCTGGTTCTTTTCCTTTACTCAGCTGTGGGAAACTTGGGTTTGCTTTCCAGTTAAAAGCAGGCTCTTCAGTGTACTTCACAGTGACCTCTTCACAAGGGGCTTGTATCATTTCTTTAAATGCCCCTACACTAAAAATAGTTATGCTTCCTAAACATGGGTGTTTAGCAGTTCCACGCATTCTGAGATCCTGCATACCACTTTATTTTTTTTTTTAAACTGGCAACATTTATTTAACCAGCAATTAAAAAAAGGAGGCCCAGCCGCCCCAGTGATTCTTCCCAAAGGGTCTTAGATGTTTATGAAACACAATGAAAACAATAAAGTGGATAAAATCATGCTATTCCATCAAGTCCTTGGCAAGACTTCCCAACCAAGAATAAATTGGCATGGTATGTTACAGTCAACAGATTACACAATGGTTTACAGGGTCACCAATAATAAGGAGTCACACACTCCTTAAAGAGCTACAGTGTACATTAAGTCACTTGCTGAAAGGGAAAGAGCAATGCTTGATCCTGAGCTTCTTGAAGCACATTCTAGCAGCCACAGCATGAACATGCTGCAGGGGTAGGAGAGGACAGAAGGCACCTCTCCCCATCCCCTGAGCCAGGAAGGGCAGTCACTACACTGCTCAAGCTGGCTGGGGGAGTTTAGCACCCTGAAGGGAGCAGCAGAAAGCCAGGCCAGGCAGAGCTCTTTTATTTCTGCACACAAAAGAAAAACACATGCTACATCTTTTTAGGAGCAGGACAGTCTCCATGCCCCCGTGAGGCCCCGCACTACCATCCCTACCACCACTTTCCAAAAGTCCCACTCCTCTTTCCATACTGTGCAAGGAAAAACGGTTCCACCCCAGAAGCAAGACATCAGTTCCATGTCATTCCAGTCACAGTGGATAGACTGTAGCTAACTTTAAAAGGTACTTGACTACACCTGTGGTAACTTGATAAAGTCATCACCATTGCTTTAAATGTGTTCCTTTAAATAAGTAATCTTAAAGCAAGAGGGTAATGAATGGTCAAACCCCTACATCTCACTCTCACATGTCAACTTGGTAACAGATTTCCACTATGCCACCAGCATAACCTGATCACCACAATGAAAGTCAAATTTTGGTGTTCCTAAAACATAAATTATTTCCTCAAATCTCACCTTAAATGCACAATTCTCCTGCCTTCGCTCTGTTAACTTCCCTTTCCACTATATGGAATATTTTCATCCACTATGACTATAAATTAATCATGTATAAACAAAACATTCTTAAGTCTTAAAGGCAAATCAACCTCACTTCAATTCATCCTATCATCAAAAACCAGACCACAACTAACAGTTTCAGCATTCATCTTCCATGGATTTTGATCACTCCAGATATTTTTATTGGATTATTTAATATATGTCTGAAGTTAAAGTCTGACTAGCCAGCATAAAAATGAAAGAAAACCTATTTCCCAGTCAGTGCAGGATGTAGAAAACACTACTACTGACATACTCCATGCAATAATACTATGTACCCGACTTAATTCAGCTTGACTACTAAATTCAAGGTACATTTGAGTGATAAAACTGGAGTGAACACAAGAAGACTCTCTCATATGTAACCGCTACTCTTTGGTTGTAGTGACCTTAGTAAGGCAAACGTTTGGTACCAAGCCAAGAGCAGGACATCTGATTTTCCCACCAAGTGAACTGCTGCAGAACTCCTTTAGCTCTTCAGCCAAATCTGTCCTGGCATCCTAAAGTCTTCCGCCGGGGTCCGGGTGGCTCCTCTACTCTTTTCAATACGCACACAAACACCGCAGCCGGCTGGACCGACGATGCGAGAGGGCATTGGAAGGGAAGCGCCGCAGCTCCCCGTCTCCCCCAGCTCAGAGCCCCACGCTCTGCGCGCTGGCTCCGCAGCCGAGTTGGAGGACCCCGGTCCGGCCGAAATGGTCCCGCGGGCTCTGTCACTCCGCGGTGCCTCTGCCCTCGCCACCCACGCAAAAAGCTGCGTCCCGCGAGGCACTGCGATGGCACCAGCGCGGGAGCACCGAATACCCGCTCCGCCCGTGCGCAAGGACCCCCCGCCCATCTGCACTCCCCGAGGCAGGGCAGGGCAGGGCAGGGTCCCGCAAGGATTGGGGGTCGCTCCGCACCGGCAGGGCCTCCGGCGGCTCCGCTGCCGCGGGGGCTCCGTGGTCGGGGGACCCGCAGCACCCGGCGAGCCCCCGTCGCCCGCGGCCGCCGCGCATCCCCAGCCACCCGGCTCGCGGGAGGCTCTCGGGGCGCAGGGACGGCCACCCGGAGCACGTTTTACTCCCCAGTCCCGCTTCCCTGCCCGGGTCCCCAGAGGCGACCACCGCCCGGCAGCGCGACTCCTCGGCCCTTACCGAGGTGCGCAGGGATGCGCTCCCTCCGCCGGCCGCCTGCAGCCCCCGTCCCTCAGCCCGGGCGATTGTAGCTTTTTTGGAGAAGCTGGGAAGAGGGAAAGAAAAGGGGGAGGGAAGGGGGTGGGAAGGGACTGAGATCGAGGGAGAGAGAAGTATGCAAAGGCAGGAAGTGGAGACGGCCACGGCCAGTGCGGGAGATTAATGGGAACCAGTCACCCGGCAGCCAACAAAGAAACCTGCTCCCCCAGCGCAGCGCAGCCGGGCGCGGGCTGCAGCCCCGGGCGGCCGAGCCACCGCTCCCGCCGGCAGCGCTCGGCCCCGGCCCCGGCCCCGGCCCCGCGGAGGGGTGGGCGCCGCCCCCCAGCCCCAAATCCGCGTCCCGGTCAGGCGGGAGGGAGGGGAGCAGCCGGGCAGAGCCGGCCGGTCCGCGGGGAGATGCGATGTGCACAGCCAGAGGAGGGGAGAACTGAGACTCCCGACTGACAGCCTTCCTCCTCGCTCTACTCCCAGGGCGATACCGCTTGTTTTTTATTTAAAACACTATGAGCGCTGGGCGCCTCTCGGCGCGGAGCCGCTTGCGGGGCAGAGCGGAAGGAAGGAGAAGTGCGGGCGGCGCGCTTCCTGCGCCAAGCGCGGGGCAGATGGCTCCCATCAGGGAGCCGCGAACGAGGGAGCTCCCGGGCCTTTCCCGAACTCCGCGGGGTAGCTCGCTCTAAGAGCACCTGTGGAGAACGAGAGAGGCAGCGGCGTGCCTCTGAACTTCATTCCGGGTACCTTGGGTCAGATCCAGCCTTCTGGGAGCAGCTCCTGGCAGCAATGTGGAATTCTCTGCTCCCTGGGTAGCGGAGCCCGAGGTATCCCGCTCACTGGCCAGGGCCCACCAAGGCATCGTGTGTACCCGGGGTGAAGAAGGTTACCTGCACGTCACAATAAAGTACATTCTCCACGCAGGCCACCTCCCTGGCACACGTGTCCGTGCTTCTGATGGTTTGGCAGATGAGAAACCCACCCAAAACGTGTGATATTGAAATCACACAGAAGAGGCAGGATCCTAGCTGTTAGCAGGACCATGAGTCTTGCAAAATACAGACACTGCTCCTAGATCTTGAAGTATTATGTAGGCGTTTATAAAACAAGTAACTTCACAACAGATTAACCAAATTATATGAGGTACAGAAGAAAAATAAAGAGCAACGTGTGTATTCTGCAACTTGAAATAGAAAATCCAGCACTACACATTTCTGGAACTTTTAAGCACTCATTGACTTTCTTTCTTTCGATTGAAATGGAAGAAAAATGGTATTCACCATTAGGCAAATGCTTATGAGCTTTCCTACACAAGGATACTTCTCTGAACCCAGAACCAAGTGCTCAGGATAAACTATTCTTGGCTTTTGCCACCTCACTAGCAAAATGAAATACATTGTCTTCAGATATTCTGATCCATCATCCCACACAACAAGGAATCTGGTGGAAATGCCCAGCATTTCACAAACCTCCATTATATTTCAAAAGAATGAATGTACAGGAAATAAGGGTAACTGTCATCTGGATTCTGATGTGAATGTGTGTTCCAAAGCAAAAGCTATTTCAGCTGTCAGCCTTCTTGGGACAGATGTATTTACTCAGCTGCAAAATGAGTACTGTGTCACCAAACATCAAAAAAATGGTGGGAGTTTAAATTTCAACACAACAGGAATAATTTACCTCCTGAACAACAAGCTACTGCTACAAGTACCTGGCAGGAATGAAAAATGAATACAGTTTTCTCTCCCTGTTACAAAAATGACATAGGAGAGCCTTTACAAGTATATTTCACAAGTATATTTCACAAGAGCATAACACAGCAAACCCACTCACCTCTCCAGGAGACCATTGCTAACAAGGCATGATGCAAAGATGTTCAACTTTCAATTAAGCAGGAAGCAGTCTGTTCTGGCTGCTTCTCCCACATCAAACACACTAACATTGCTTTTATCAAATATTATTTTTCTCCCCCATTCATTCAGTTCCCCAGACCTCAAGCACTCCAGCAATTTGCTTAAATTTTCTTTTGAGTACAGGAGACCAAATTTAAAGTTAAGCTGGATTTGAACACTGAATGGGGCTTTCAATGTTTTAATGAACAAGCAGCCTGTGAAGGGCTTGTTTATCCCGGGGGCTGGCTGCTGCTCTGGTTAAGCAACTGGAAGATGACAACAAAATGTAAACTAGGAGAGGATTATTTTTCTTGTTTGCCACAGAGATTATAGCTAGCAAAGCTCTCAACAAGAATGAAGGACTTGAAGGATCAGGGCGCCCATGTTAACCTTGGCAATACTGCACTTAAAGAAAATTTCTGTGCTTATTTTGCCCTTCCTACTGCCACCTCTGTGCACACGAGGGTAAATGAAGCCTCAGAATGGCTCCAGCTCCCACGTAGCCACAGCCACTTGCCAAGCCGCTCCGGTAACTCCGAGCGGTGACCGCAGCCTGGCACTGTCCTGCCGAAGAGCCCTCCTGGGACAGACCCAGCTCCCAAGGAGAGAACCGGCGTGTTTGGCAAATCCTGCTCGCAGTGGGCCAAAGCGCTGCGTGGGCTCTCTCAGCTTTAATTTGGGGAGTGGATGCCGCGAGTGTGCAGCTCTGTCCTCTGACCCACACTCCCGACACTCAGCCAACCATCGCCACCTACTGTCACTGTTATCTCGTACCGCAAAACTTTAAAAAAAAACACGCGGGGAGCACCGCTTTCCACTGCAGAGACCACAGGGCACCGCGGGGCTCGGCACCTCCAGCTTCTTTCGGCTCTTCCCCGTTGTTGCACGGCGGGGACAGGCGGGGACAGGCGGGGAGCAGCACCCAGGCACCTCACTGACCCTTCACGGAAAGCCTGTCCCGACGCGCCTCTCCTGCGTTACCTCAGGGCAGGGCGAGGAGTGAGGGAAAGACAAGGACTCCCGAGCCCCCCGAGGGGCCATATCTTGGGCGTGAAGGATAAACAAAAGCCCCGCAGCCCTCCGAACGGCTGCGTCCCGCCGGGAGCAGCCCCGCTGCCCCCGGGCAGGGCGGGGCCGGGGCGGGGTGAGGGCGGAGATGGCCGGGGCCGTGGGCGGGGGCGCCCCCCAGCGGCGGCGGGGCCGCGGGCGGGGCGGGGCGAGGCGGCCGCGCGTGCGCAGTGCGGCGGTCGCGCGGCGGCGGCGGGATGGAGGTGGCGCGCGGGAGGCGCACGGCGGGGCTGGCGCGCGACGTGTTGGAGCTCTCGCGGCGGCGCGCGGCGGGAGCGGTCCCGGTCAGTGGCGTGCGCGCGCCCGCGGGCACAGATATCGATGTAGATATAGATGTAGATACGTATGGATACATCTCTGTACGGGCCGCGGGCTCTCCCAAGCACACCGCCGCGGTGAGCTGCCGGCCCCGCCCGGTGCCCCCGGGAGTGCAGCGGTGCCCCGGTGTGGCCACAGCGTTGTGCCGCGCGGGACTGTGTCACCGCAGAGCCAGCCCCGCGGGCGCTGCGGTTCAGTCACCCGCCAGCCCCTGGCTCTGAGCGACGGGCGGCGCGCTGAGTGACCCGGAATGTCTCTCGTTGCAGGACGAAGACCGGGAACGCCTCAATGCAGCGTTCGCTTCGATGGTGAGGCTCATGAAAGGAGTCGCGCAGGAATGCGAGGTGAGGGGGCACCCCCAGACCCAGTCCAACGGGGACTGTTCATGATGTGCCTGGCAGAGACCTCTTGGCACTACTTTTAGTGCAAAAATTAGACTTCAGGTTTGCTCAGTGTCTGGGAAGGATTCAGCCAGTGAGCCTTGGGTGCCGGCCGAGATGAAGGAATTTGGGGCATTCAGTATCATGTGGGAGGGTACATTTCACCGGTGTTGTCCTGACCAGCTGAGGTGGTACCACCTTGGCTGAGAAACACCACTGTCAGCACTGTCTATAGACAGTACCAGTAGCCCGGTACAGATTGTAGCAGAAGGTTTCTCCATTTCTTGGTGGAAAGAGAGACAGAAATGTCGGGTGACATCACAGATTACTTGTGTCACAAGGTATGGAACCTTTCCACTGCTTCAAAGTATATCTGTTGGGGAATGGCCTTGTGACATAGTAACCCCTTTGTTGTCAATAGGGGAACATGAACCACCCATGCTGCCGATGGCCTGTTCCGGGTGGTGGAAATAAGGGAGTGTTTGAATCTCGAGTGATGAGATACTTTGTGTCGTGTTTGTTTTGAATTTGGAGTTAACCACCCCCCCTTTTTGTTGTGATTTAACCCCAGCCAGCAACTAAGTACCATACAGCTCACTCCCTCCATGCCCACCTTCCCTGGTGGGATGGGGAGGAGAATCAGGAGAAAATAAAACTCACGGGTTGAGATAAGAACAGTTTAATAATGGAAATAAAGAAAAATATTACAATAGTAATGATAACAATAATAATTGTAATGAAAAGGGGAGAGAGAAATAAAACCCGAGAAGAACAAGTGATGCACAATACAGTTGCTCACCACCCACTGACCAGTGCCCAGCCAGTCCCCAAACAGCAGTCAGCCCCCTAGACAGCTCTCCCAGTTTATATACATGACATTCTATGGTATGGAATATCCTTTTGGCTAGTTTGGGTCAGATATCACTGCCCTGCTCTTTCCCAGCTTTTTGTGCACCTCCCCACTGGCAGAGCATGAGACACCGGAAAATCCTTGATACAGGGTGAGCACTACTGAACAACAACCAAAACATCAGTTTGTTACTGACACTATATCGTACTAAATCCAAAACACAGCACAGCGCCAGCTGCGAGGAGGAAGATTAGCTCCATCCCAGACCAAACCAGGTCAGACTGGATTTGGAATGTTGCTACTGGATAAGGCGTGTGGGCTCAGTTCTTTCTTTGTGATGAGTAGAAATTGAGCAGTAAAGCATACAGATGCACAGCTCCACAGGTGTCATGCTGACTCTGGCTGGCAGGTGTCATTCTCTCCTGGGTGGACAGACTGGGAGCCACCCTCTGCCAGCCCATCCTGTGAACACAGCCCTGTAGCCGAGCTACTGCATTGAAGGCTCTGAGAATTCCATTGCAGTTTGTGCCCTTCGGGATCTGTTACCATAACACAGCAGGGAGCTCGCTGCCTGCAGGGCTAATAACAGAGCCTAAGTCTGCAATTAAATTAGAGAAAACAGTGCTTGAACATACCAAGTGATTAGCTCTTAAGCAACTCCTTTATCATTTCAAAGCACTAGGTACACAGTAACCAGTTAATCCTAAAACAACTGGGCAGAATAGAGTTTTACACAAGATGAAACAAAGTGTAGAGAGAGTCATCAGTGACTTGGCAGTGTCAAGTTTACAGTTGGACTCTTAGGATCCTAAGGGTGTTTTCCAATCTAAGTTATTCTGTGGGTTTATCTTGTGCCCTGTTAAGAGTATTGGAGTTGGAAGAAGCAGTGGGTGACTTCCACATTTATGCCAAGACAGTACTGTTTCAGTCATTCTGCAGAGAAGAATCATAAAAGGGGGAATTGTCAGACCCATAAGTTACAAAGATAAAGTTTACAAAGTGCAAATGAAAATCCACAGCTGAACATAACCATTTAGGCATTTGATTGCAAACAATTAAAATTGTTTTTTAAGGTGAGATGTTTGGGGTTGCTAAGGGACCAAAGTTTACCCACATTTCTTACCAAAAGTTGGATTTAATTTCTTTGCTCTGTGTCATCTGTGTCATCATCTCTGCTCGTCACAGAGCAGAGATGCTCTGTGAAGCACAAGGTCAGAGCATTTGATGTATTTTGGGATGTAGCTCCACAGAAATTCCAATACATGCAACCAGATGTGTTGATTTGTGCATAAGCTCAAGGAATAAAGCACAGAAGTAGATTTGTAAATAGGAATTGCTATTTGCCTTATTTGGTTACATTTAGTCCTGACAGGGAAAAGAAAAACATAAGTGAAATAAGACAGATTATTTTGGAACTTTTTGGTCCGTGTGATCAAAAAGGTAACCTTGGGAGGAGTTCTGTGGTGACAACAGATGGCAGCAGAACTGTATTCAAGCGCTTAATTTGCAGTGGGGAAGATGCCAATATGTTTGCAGTGGAACCAGAAGAGGGCTTCTGTGGACTTAAATATGTTTCTCAAAACTGCTATGCAAATGGTACTAGCCTTGAAGATGCTTCTGTTTCTTTACTGATTCATTTTTCTGTATTAATGTGTCCTGCTTTTAGAGCACTGCTGGTGCACATGCCCTGCAGAAGCAGTCTTTACAGACTGGGTTGCAGAGCACCTGGCTTGCATATCCCCTTAAGGACCCATAAACTATGCCTTCTTCCAGCAGGGCCTTTCTTGAACAGCCTGATCAGGCAGGTATTTCCAGAGTATTCCTTCTGACATTTTCATTAATTCAGTTCCAAGGTGTCAGGGTCCCTACCCTGCATATTGTGTCAGGAAATAGGCATCTAAAATCAGGCCTGTCTGATACAGTCTTGTACCAGAAGGCAGGTGTCCTTTGGAGATACAGGCATTGTTTTCACCCTCACAGAGAACAAACCAGACAGTTAATACACAGCATCAATATCTTCGTAGTTCCACTTCCAACTGTAAATTGCAGTAGCTGCAAGTATGGTTCGATGCCTCCCACATAATATTTTCTGTTTCTGTTGCATTCCAGAAGTACTACAGTGCTGTGGCAACCCACAAATGCAAAGAGCATGAAATCAAACACTTCTGCAAATACCATAGCAGGAAAGTAGGAAGAAAGATGGATTCCACAGAAGAAGAGGTAAGTAGGTACTTTTGATTTTGAGGAAAGGTTATTCCTTCCCTTGCTATGGGGCAGTTGTTATCCACCTGATGTCTGTGACACTCACACTTATGTATGTAGCTTGACCTTATGGACTTAGAAACACCTGGACTGATCCAAGCCTTGTGTTGGGTTGGGGGAAGGCAGAGTAACTTCTTCTGGCTCCAGTCAGTGTTCTATCAGTCCTTTTGTGGAGGGGTAATTTCATGCACATAAAGCATCGCCTCACTTGGCCTGGATTTGCCCTGTGTGCTGGATCATTAGAAAATAATATCTTTTTCTTTCCAGAGGACCGAAGGTTCTGTAACACCCAGTCAAGCTCAAACTTGCCACCAACGTGTAAGTTTACAGAATACTTAGGTTTTAAGTGGAGGTATTTGATAGCATTTCTTTTATCATTTTGAATCAAGATAGTTGAAAATTGTGGCAGATGTGGAGACCTTGATGGCACAGAAGATTAACCAGTGGTGCATTCACAATCATAATATATGTATAGGCAGTCAAATGGGCATACGGAGACTTGCACAGTGAGTTAGAAACCACATTCTTGCATTTGGCCCTCCCACAGGTTTTGTGAAGACTCCTGTTCCTCAAGGAGAAGGAAACTGGTTTTCTTTTTCAGAGCCTGATACCTCAGCAAATCAATTTCAGGAACTTCTAAGCCACAAAAGATGAGAAATATGGAATCTCTACCACAGTATAAATTAGTGGGAGCACCCTTGGTGTAGGGAATGTTTTCCAGGTTTATGTTCAAAACTGTCTACATTGGTAACTTTCAGTTTTGTGAGATATAGATTACAGCACAGTGATTACTTCCACTGATTGAAACATTAGCTGACATACTTTGAGTATGGCACTTGCTAATTTTTGTACTGCCAGAAACATTTTACAGTTTTGTTCATGCTGCCTTCTATATATTTAGAAAAATTTTAATACATTTACATAGCAGCTGAAATGTAATTTTTTTTACTCGAACACTTTTTAAAAAAAATCTAAGATGACTAACTAGTAATGCAGCTTTTTTTTTTCCCCCTCTCAAAGCCCAGAAGACTTTCCAAAGACTTCTACATTGAAGTTTCTCCTGGTGTCTATTCTGTCACAGCAGTCTCAGAGGATATGGTGCAACAAACCCACATAGTAGATGTCAATGCAGGACAAAGTGTTGATTTAACTTTTGTTCTGTGATATTTGTTGTTTCCTGGCAATAGCAGGAATAAAATAAGAGGCTCTTTTTAATGCCTGTAATGAACCATAAATATCTTTTTCTTGTTAGCACTTTAAGAGTAACTTCCTGTTTGGGACTCCATTTTTATGGCCTGTATATTTGTTTTCTACTTTAAGCAGTTATATGCAGCCCACTTTGTACGCTGATTTTTATAAATATTTGTACATTGTGTGCCTTTTAAATCCAATTATGTGACTGTGTAATTCCAGATTCTTCTGCTCTAAACAATTAAATATACAATCAGTGGAATAAAATACATGATCAAGCCTTTTTGGTGACAGCTTCTTTTATATTATCATCAGACAGAACCTTCAAGTCACAGTGTTGACCCTAGGCTGGCACTGATTTTAGAGCAGCAGGCTCACAAGCCACTCTCCTGTCTGTACTTTTACTGGTCTGGTAAAGAAATTAAATTCAAATGAAATTCACTACCTAGAACCCCGACTCAGAAATGTGCTGGAGCGTATGTCGGATGTTAAATATAGGCACATGAACTATTGATTCAAGTCCTGCTGCTTTGCAGACCAAGCTAACCCCTATTCTGAGGTCTGTGGGGTACCCTGAATTACCCTATTTACTGCTGAGCAGCTGCACACTGCAGCTTATGGCCAAGTTCATAGGCTTTAAACATGAGCAGTCCCACTAACAAAACTCCCTGGATGCTTAACTTTCCCAAGGGACCAGATTCCACATTTGGAATTAGTGATGTGATCTATATAGATCTGTCATCTTTTTGTAGCTGATGGTATTAAGGCTTCAGTTTGTTTTCATCAGAATGTAAAAATCAGTGGCTTGAATGCTAATCATTTTGTTGTTTGTATCTACAGTAGCAGGTCCTTTAGCCTCTGGCTACTTTCTATTCTGCTTTAATCCTGAAAAAAATATTTTCAGCTGTCAGCTTGCATTGTTTCTCCATTCCTTCTGCCCTTCTACAAACAGAAATTGCTTTGCTGAATTTCTCTGGCTCACTCCAGAGAACTGTAGATAAATGGAAGATTTATTAGACTCTTGCTGTGCAACTGTTCAGGCTTTCAGTGCTCATACTAGTTCATCTGATCTCTCCAGAATTGTAAAGTCAAGTCCAAATAGTTAGGAATTTAATGTAACACCTTGCAGTAAAGAATGAGGGTCCTCAAGTTTGATGTGAGTGAAAATAGTTTCTTAGTTACTAAAATTATATAGTCATTCATAAAAATATTCTACTGAGACAGTACCTAAATCAGAACTTGATTTGCTAAATAAATATCACGCTGATACAGTAGAAGCCGTTTACCTGAAATTTCAGCCCCTGCACTTGATCATTTGTACATGTACTGAATTCTGGTTGATCATGTCTCCCTCTGCTTTGTTGGAAGTGAGCTCTGATGGGGTCTATAACATCAGGTTTGTCATCTCTAACACAAGTCGCTTTACATTTATCATCTGATGCTGCTTTGTATCTTTTTTTTTCTGATGCTGCCAAGCCTTCTTCCTGGAGGACAGAAAACAAATCCCTGAGAAGTCTAGTCTAAAAAAAGCATCCATGTCTTTGTTAACTGCTGCTTTCCTGGCTGTACCTCTGCCTCGCACAGCTTTAATAATGGTCTATTTTCTGTGCTAGTACAAACTCTACTGCGGAAACACACAATTGTACAACAAGAACAAAGGATTTTCAGAAGCTGTTAGGCTTTGATTAAAAACTTTTCTCCTTCAGAAGTTAGGAGGATTTTGTTGACTGCAGTGAGAGGACATCAGCCCCCCAGAGAGCACCTCTGGGAAGCCTGTCCTCTAAGGTTACTTGTTTGCTGCCAGCCACTTCTGATGCAGCCTGTATCATATGATAAAACTGCTTCAGCTATCTCAGAGTAGCAATGCATCTTCTGGCTTTAAAATCACCAAGGGCTATTTTACAGGAACAAAAGTATGTCATTATACCCTGTGTTACCGCATTGCATCCACTGCTGTGATTCATGCTGCTGCTTTGGGGCTGGAATGAAACAATTCTGTTTTCTTATTAGTTTTACCAAAAGGCAACTCATGTCACTTCAGTGCACAGCTCTGACACTGCTAAGATAGAACTTGCCTGCCTGGAGCTCCATACTGGCCTGAAAATTCCTAGGAAATCAATTACAAAGGTGTGTGGTCATGTTATGTAACTATGATTATTTAAACAGTGAAGTAGAACAGAAATAGAAGCTAGGAACCATACAGTTGTTAAGTTGGTAGGCATCTGCTTAAAATGAATGAGTACAATTGTGAGAATACAAGATGTATTCCAGTATATTCTCTGTTCACCAAGACCTGTTATTAATGGATTCATCTCTAAATATGCAAGTTTAGATAATTTCAAGTTTTACTTTGCAGTCAGCTCACAGTAATGAGAGCATGAAAGTACAGAGGAGCTAATATTTGATTCCATGTATATAATTTATTAATGGTACTCCTGATACTCTTGTGCAGAGCACTGTTTCTGTTGATGCTGACATTCTCTTTCATCTTCCCCTTCTTCCTGTAAGTTTTTTTCTTCCTCATTTCTGTGCTTGCTTTTTTTAGCATTGATGTTCTGATTATTCTTTTTCAAGTTTTTCTAAATCATGAGGGAAACCAGGCCTAAAAACCAGGGTAGTGGTGTTGTTCCTGGCTGTGACACAGTTCACTTACTCTGTATCCCCCAGCTTCACAGTAGGGATCTGCTGTTTAAACTGGTTGCTTCTAGGGAGGGAGTAAAAGAAGAAACTCAGGAAAGACTGTTTTCTAAAGAATCTGCTTTTATCTCTCAGAGACAAAGATTGTGACTATCAGAATTTGAATGGCAGAGCTCAGCACCTTTCCATATGTTCAACATGGAACTTTATTGGATCCATATCAATGGGCATTTGGCAGGTTTCTGAGTTGAAATCTGCATTACTGAATGCTCACATGGTGACCGACAATTGTTTCCATTTTACCAAGTAGCTTCGACCCTTCCTTAGGGCTTGGGGATTTTTGTTTCGGTTTGATTAGCGGGGAGCTCTCCTACCTATCATAAAACTGATGGATGGCCTTAGGAAGAAGTGAAGTTAGAAACAATGTGTTTTTCTTGCCAGGTTCCAGACTATTAACAAGAATATTTTTTCTATTCAAACAAACCTCCTGCTTACATAACTACAGTATTAATACAGATTACCTTACCCTCAATGATGGCTTGAAATCTTCATCTCTTAGGATTTCTTCTACTGTGAGTAGCCCTCTGGGAGGCTGCTGGATGGTTTCAAACATTGCACTCTGATTACTTGGGGCCTCACTGGACGTGACCCCAGTGGAGATGGCTTTGGATTCCAGCTGGCCCTTTGTACATGTGCTGCTATGACTTCCAGGTCCTGGGAAGGAGTAAAATTGTATCTAAGAGTGAAACCAGAACTGAAATGGAGAAACATTCATTTCAGAAGAGAGAAAAATGCACTTTACGCCTGAAAGGAATTCTTTAAAGTTATTCTGCATGGACAAGCTATGCACATTAACGAAGACGTTAATATCATAAAAAGCATAGGAAAATTACAGGAAACGGAGAGGAATATCTGTGCTTCGAAATGAAATTAATTGTTCTGGTAGTTTTCCCTGGGATGAGTTGCCAAAAGAAGAGCTAGCAGGCCAGATGAGGCAGCAGAAACATTGAGGAGAGGGAAATATTGTATCAGAGACTGATATGCAAATTTACAGTATTAATACCAATAACCTGCAGGCAAAGTGACTGCCCTGCCCAGAAGATTTTTGGTTTTGTTCCCCCTGACATCTGCTTCCCTGTGGGGTTGTTAAAAGGTACCTGAATTACTGGAATGGGACTTGTGGTGGCTTCTTTTCCAGTATTTCCCCTCAGGTCTTGCAGAATCCTTTAGCCTGGGCTTTTCAAGACAGCTGGAGCCTGTGTTAACAGCACTGTCCCCCACAGTACTCTTCATGGGGGATGGCTTCAGGTCCCACTCTGAATCAGAAAAGGGGCAAGATGTTGCCACAGCTGCATCTCCTTGTTTAGTGCCTTTCAGTTTTAAAAGGCATGGAGAGGGCTCACTGCTGGCCTCTGCCTCTTCAGATTTGTCCTGATAGACCAGAGACCTGGAGGGAAGAGGCCACCAGGCACCAGCACAAGGCTGGCAGCAGCAGATGCACCTCACACAGGCTGATGAACAGCAGATACCACCATCACAGTGGTGGTGGAAATGTGGCCAGCAGGGAGAGCAGAGCAAGCAGTGCTTGGCAAGGCTCCTTACAGCACAAACAGGAATCAGGGCTGGCTTAGGACTGCAGGGAAAGATATAAGAGTTATTGTCCTGACTTTGTCTGGCCTTCACCCTGCTGGTGAAGGGCATGTGGATCATCTCCACAATCCTCTCCCACAGGCCAGGAGGGATCCACAGAGCCACACCACGGGGGAGTTTCACTTGCTTGTCATTCCAGAACTGGACCACAATTTCTTTATCTTCTGAGGCTGTTAAGAGAAAAGTAAGCAGCCATAAGCAGCTGGCCTGCCTAGGCATTGCACATAGACAGATCAGGCTTTGCAGCTTTATGCACTTTGGACTCCTGTCAAGCAGCAGCATCAACTCTTGCCCATCTCTAACACTTCACCACAACGTCACAGAGGGTGAGTGGGCAGCCTGGGCACCATCATTAGAATAACAGGCCTGGCAGCATCTTTCCTCCCAAGTTGTCTTCAGATGACAAGAAAATGTTGACAGAGTAATTTTTGTTGTTGCTGCCAAAGTTAGAAGTACTGCTCTGAGAATAGTATTTTGGTAAGTCAGTGGAGCTTGACTGTCAGACATGGGAAAAATGAATGAGCTGTTGAAATCTCCCACGTCTGGGTGATAAAATCACCCCCAGATGTACCATTTGGTAAAAATGTGAGCATTTAAGCTCAGATGAATGCTTCCTGAAAGTTGTCTCACTTGTATCCATCATGAAAAGGCCACAGTCCTGCACATGGCAGACACAGCCTTGCCTAGTTACACCCACAGACACAAATGATTGTATTTTTATGGGTCACAACTTCTTTAGGGTCAGACTGGTGAGGTTATACATAGATATCCATCAGCAGTCCCCTCAGCTCCTGCAAGCTTGGAGCAACACTAAACTGTGCACTGTTATTTCTCTGGCAGCAGTGCTGTGACAAGAGTTTATCCTCACTTGTGTTCTAGAGGAACATGAGGAAGAGGGCAGCGCCTTTCTTACCTCGTAAGGGGTCCCTTGTCTCAATGCCCGTGAGGACAGTTCCTGGGCCGTACCTGGACCTATCTGGCTCCCAGGGTGCCAGCACTCTGTCTCCAGGGAGTAAGGAGTGCTTCATCCCGTTCACATATTCCAGGATGTCATCTTTTGCTGTTTTTTGCACACACACTGGTTGCCTTCCATGTGACACAAGTGGTTTGGCAAACTCTACCAGGAACATGTCTCTTTCACTCTGTTACCAGGATCAAAATAACAATTCCTCTCAAAAACAGTCCATAATGTGCCAGGTAATGAAACTTAAACTAGGAGACCATCCTGTGCCTATATGACTAGGCCAAAACAAGCCTGAACAGTAGCTAAATAGTGTGTGGTGTTAGTTCAGCATTGAGACAGCCAGAAAAGCCTGTGTGAGATTCACAAGAAAGCAGAATGAGTGAAGCATATGTTGAGATTCACTGCCACTAGGATCTGTATTTTCCTTCCCAAGAGAAAAAGCTATAGACAAGTGTAACTGGATTTCACAAGCCATGCTGTGTGTGCTAAGGAACAAGGGACACTGAAGCCATTCAAACCTGTCCTTCAGTCATGCACAGGTCCTTCCTCATTACATACAACACTAGCTCCACTTCCTGGGGAGATTGTTGGGAATTTTTATTTTCTTTTATATTCAGGCCTGTAAGAGGCATTCCATCAACAAAGAGACAAGGTACTTCCCTGTTCTTGAGAAAGAATAGGCTCTTCTTTTGTTTTAAGTTTGAAGTGCTAACAAACCAATGAATTAAAGCTTTCAGTGGCATTTCTGGAAAGCCCCTGAGCCATTGGTCTGTGGCTGACTCAAGCTGTACGTGTGTACATAAAACACAAACCCTTTCCCTATGCTATTGATGGCTCTGTGTGTACCCACAACAGCAGCCCCTACACTGCTGGCAGCAGCACTCAGGCTGGCTGAGCCTGGCTCAGTGCCCAGGGCCAGTGCAAGCACAGGGCTGCTCAAGCACCTGCTGTCCTGGTGATCTGTTCTCTAATCTCATCAGCTGAACCAAAAACAGCTACCCTGAACTCAGGTGGTGTAGGAGGACTGCTCCCTATTACACATCCCCACAAGTACCACACAGCAACAATCACTCACCTCTATCTCCTCTTTTACTGTACCATGGTAATAAAATCCATCTTGTTCTCCTCTTACCAGCACAGGCACACTGCTGTCAATGCCCCCTGATCCCCCCAAGCTCTTCCATGCTGGGCCAGGGGAGGCGAGGCTGTGGCTAATCCATGGGCACCTCAAAGAAAGGAAAATGGGTCAGCCCTGAAAGAAATGGATTCTGTAGGTCATGAAAAAAATAATCTTGTAAGATTTAAGAAATGGAACACTCCACCTCATTTTGTAGCACTCCCACAGGCCAAATCGTGTGGGAAGAAACAGAAAACTCGCTTGTGATGGGATAATTCCTTGGTCTTGGGGAAATACATTAGTGCCTGCTTTTACTCAGATTTCTTGGGTTTGGTGTTTACAGGAAGTGAGCCAGGGGTATGCTGGAATCCTGGGCCAGCAGCACCTGCACCAGCCCCTTTGCTGTTTACCTGGCAAGACAATGCAACCCTTCAGATCAGGAGAAAGGATTCATCTCCAGCACAGAGCACAGCGTAGGAGCACTCCAGAGTGCTGGAGCTGATGGTTTACACTGGAGCATTCAGGGAACAGCAAAGCAGAGAGGTAAACAACAAAGCTGCTCGTTGATGACAGGTTCTAGTTCAAAACCGGAAAATAATCCCCTGTCACAAAGCATTAGAAACATTTCATGTGAGATGGCTGCTAATGTAAGATGCTTTTATTTATCTAAATAATATTATAGGAATGTTTCTTTGATAGGAAGCTGACTCAGGCTTTGCTCTTCATAATCTCCAAGGTAGCATATTACTTTAGTTAATACATTTAAAAAACTGCCAGTGCAGGGGTGGGAAAGCTCAAATGATGTTCAAGCTGCTAATTTATTAATCTGAAACACCAGCCTGGTTTATCCTATTCAATATCATGGAAAAAAACCAAATCACACACTCAAACAAGAACTTGGTTTTACCTCTGGGGGGTGAGTGGCTCAGCAATCCAGGCAGGATATACAACAAAAGAGCTCCTGCAGCAGGGTTTAACTGTAGATATGACACAGGAACACAAGAACTGGTCCAGAGCTGGCCTCACACTGCAATACCTGTGACCCCTGGGCAGGGACCCTCCCAAACAAGCCATTCTTGGAAAAGCTGCTACCTGCAGGACTCAGCAGCCATCTGTTGGAAGAAAAGAGACAATGTATTGACATTTCTAACATGAGCAAGTGCTGTCCCATGTATCTCAAAAACCCAGTAATTTTAGTTGCTTATTTCTGCTTGAAAACAATGAATTCAAAATATTCAGGCTGACATTTGGCCAGATGAGCCCTCATCACTGACTTCAATGATCTTCGCTCACCCAAATCCTAACCTGGTAGAGGGGCAGAAACACCCAAGGAAACTACAAATGCTGTGCCAATCCCCAGGAAAAGAATAACTTTCACCTCCCTCCAAAATTTGTTTCCCTCTGTAAAACCCAGCTCTCTTTTTTTATACCTGCACTCTCCTTTAAAGCTTTCCTGTACACAGACCCAGCCAAATCTTCCCTGTTTTACAAGCTGAGACAGAAATTACAGCTGAAGTTGACAAGCTGAGTAAACGTGACAGGTTTTGAACTTGATGGTAGATTACGTTTTCCTGTTATTTATTTATAATGATGTATTAGGAGGAAATATTTTGATCTTTCAGCTGTCCTGTCATGTTTTATTAACAGTAGGATTATGGCTTGCAACGAGAAAGAATGAGATGCTCAGATGTGACAAGTGATAACTATTCAGAGGCTGTCACAGTAAGATCAATGATGTGATGCTATCTCTGGTAATTTCAAAAGATGTAGCAGACAAGCTTCCATTAATTTTTTTCTTTTTAAATATTGCTTAGAAACATTTAGGATAAAATTTGCATGGAAATTCAACCACATATAAATCTTAAGTGCTTAATTTATTTTACAAAATGCAGTTTAAGTACTCATGTTTAGATGATATTTTGTCTCTTATCTAAGAAATATACTCTGGCAGTCTTTTTTATGGAGACTCCCAGATATATGTAATTTCAGAAAATGAACACAGCAAACCCAGCAAGAAGAGGGGATTAACTGCTGCAAAATCCATCTTTAAATCAGCAAATCAACACAATATATCCACTTATTTCACAACTGCACAAACTCCCGTTATAAACCAAAACAAGATGGAATCAGTAATACATTGCATAGAAAGGCAACTATCGCTTCTACATTAAAGCCCATTTTAACACTGTTCAGCTAAGAGTAGGGACCCCTATTTCTTCACAAAACTGTGCGCCGACAAAGGCAATTATGCTGTTTTTTCTGGATAACTCCAAGTACTTTGGCATAGCAGTATTTCAGACTTACCAGCTATTGGTAACACATCTGGTCCATCTGGATGTAGAATGAATACAGAAATCGCACCCTTTTGCCTGTTGGACACAGGAAGCTTTTTGCTGCCAGTGTTTCCCAGTTGCTATGGTGGTTGCCACAGTTGTCACTCCCAGGATTGGACACCCTGACCTTACTAGTTAAAATCCAGTGGAGCGTGAGTTCAGAGAGGACCATTTGACTGCCACACATTTGCTCAGTTTTCAACTCCCTATGGATCTACTGCACTGCAGGACTGCAGGGGCAGAAAAGGCATTTTAAGAGAGCTCAGTGTCCTCTAGGCTTCTGCCTATGATTGCAGGGCAAAAAAACCAGCATCAAAGTTCAAGTTCAGATTAAAGGGGGAAAAAAAGCTTACCACCACCACAGGGTGTGACAAATAAATTGGTTTGAAATGTACATACAAAGGCTGAAGCTGAGACAAACCAAGGTTAAATCACTTTACAACTTTTTTCACAGTAACAGGGAAGGATTAATGAAATTCTACCCCTCTCTTACAAAGTGCCTATCAAAAATACGTCATATTATAATGCAGAAATCTACCTGTTAATCTCTGCTGTGATCCCTGATTTTCATCTCCTGCCTAAAAGAAAGACAAAGAGTTGACATTTGTGGGTTGATTTTTTGTTTAGTTGGTTTTGTTTGCAGTTTTTTGGGAGGGGGGAGGTGCTTGGAATACCTAATTGCCCTTCATAGGCATGTTTCAATTCACTGCTATAAAAACAATGTAACAGGGTGGGATGGCTGCAGCTAGGGATAAGGATACATCACTTAGGATGGCTATGACCATTCTTTTGTACATTCTGCCACACAGCCAGCCTACAAGCTCTCATGTTGTCAGCGGAATTGTTTGGTATCAATGATTCCCTTACATAGAGTAAATGTTAAGGACACTTTACCAGTCACAAGCTAAACTCTCTTCATCATCTTCACACAGTTCTAATGGTTAACACTTAATTGAAACTATCAGCAGTATAGAGGAACAGACTGGGAGACTGGGGAAGACCACTCCAGACCTCAACAATTATCAGTCGAAGTCCCAAAAAATTTCTACTGCAGGCTTATTTTTATGCCCATAGCCACAATCTTGCCAGGCCTCTTTCTACTGCATATTGTGTAATTTTTAAGGGCACTGACATCTGTAGAAGAATCAAATTTTCAACAGAAATTATACAAAGTCAAAAGTTTTTAATGCTATTACAACATTCACTAATATGAAAACTATGGAACAGCTATTGCAAAACTTCATGCTCTTCCTATGTTTAGTAGCTCTGCTTCAGATAGCTCCTACCCTACTCTATTTTTCTCCCTTTTAAATTAAATTATCCTTTCCGTTGGCATCTACCAACACTCCTTGGAACCTTTAAAAAGGTATTTTAAAAGAAACACTGGCAATTAGACTGAATATTTTAAGAAAGTGCATGTGAAAGTAAACCAATAACATTACAGAAAATAAGAAGCGTATCAGTCCCATAAGTAGAAAGATTTTATTTTAAAGCATGCAGGTTGTGATGATACATACAGTTACTTCACACATATAGGTGTTACATTTTTAGCTTGGTGACAAATTTAGAAATGCGTTCTGATTTTCATGAATTAACTTAGGTCATTCTGCTGAGATTTTCCCAGTTGTCTTTCTCGTATCTAAGTGTAGTTACTATCTGCAACATTAAAGCTCCTGTGTGGGCTGATACTGACGTGTGCCATGACCTGCTCCTAACAAGTGCCAGGAACACACACGTCATTAACATAGTGGCTACTACATTCCCAGACAGGATACCTTTGGCTTGCTTTGGAACACTTTAGATCGTCTTCAAAAATGGGGTTTGTTTGTTAGTGGCTTTAGGTGCTTGGTTTGGCTCCATGACACCTTTTCCTGCCACCGCAGAATCAGTGCACAGCACAGACTGTAGGTACCTAATGTATTTTATAGCAGCACGGAGGGTCTCCACTTTGCTGAGCCGCTTCTCCAAGTATTCCTTGGGCAGGTGATGCCTCAGCTTGGCATAGCCTTCGTTGACACACTTAACACGCTGCCTTTCCCTCTCATTCCTCTTCCTGATGAAAGCTGACCCATAGGAGTACTCACTTCTGTGGAAACTGGAATGGGGCATTTGGTAGGGAAAGGTGCAGGGCTCACTGTAGAAGGTCTCCGTGATGAGATGCTCAGACATGAAAGGAAGGAATGACAAATCTTCAGAGCAAGGGACCTGGTTTGGTGTTTCTGGGTACACGTGAAACGTGACCAGTGGGTCTGGACAGAAAGGCCTTGCCAGCTGTATGTGCTGAGCCTCAGCACAGATGAGGTTACAGTAGCTTTTGCCATCCATCAGGTTCTGCATTTAACCTAAAAACACATAATCACATAATACTTTAAACAATGCACACTGAACAGTAAAAAAAAACCTCACCTGGACTTACCAACACTTGGCCTTGCTGGCATTTGCCAGAAGAGATTTTTTAATGCATTTGTGACATTTCAGAATGATGCTGGAAGATTAGGTAGAACAGACAACATCCCATTTGAAAAGTACAAGAAAGTGCAAGTCAGTCAAACTGATTAAATTAATACAGAATAGATATTAATAAAGCTACTAAAGTTTCCTGAAGGAAACTGCAAGCAGTCTCCTTTCACCTCAGCTTTAGAAATTGAGAATTTACCTATATGTACTCCACATAGGTCTAGCTTGCTCCAAATCCACCAAAACTTTCATGTCTACACACACCAAACAAAGCAGACCAACACCTGAAGCATTCTCCCCACCCCCCTTCCCTCCCTGAAAAAAACTAAATCTACAATTCCAGTAAAAGACTCCCTATTCATAACAAAGAGCCTTCAAAGACAAATTATTTTCTCTCTATTCACTTGATGTCTCATTCAATATTTCATCTTAATTAGATGGAAAACTTGTGCAGAGAACAGATCTCAATCTTAATTCTGTGTCTGTCAGGTATTACATCCACTCATACAAATGTTTACAAGAAGCTTAGAGAATTTAGATAGATGAGAGAATTTCTACTAAATGTAACAACATCTCCTTGGGTCCTCACACTGCATCTGCACTCACCTGCAGATTCAACACAGACATGAAATACTAAAAACAATCCTACTCCTAGAGGGTTATGAAATAAACAATTTATTTAAGGAAAAATTCATGTCCTAGTAATCCAAAGAAGGGACGGCACACAGTTGGTGGGGTACTGCTAGAAACCTCTAAGTTAGACTGGCCTACCCTAATAACCTCTCTTCAGAGCATTACAGCAGGTGTAACTACTCAAATCACCCTTATGTATTTATTACTAAGATAATCTTGCAATGCTTCATAAGAAGCTCCATTATAGTGCCTTCCCAATATCATTATTCAAACAGCCAAACATCAGCCTAAGTGCTGAGAATGTAATGACTGTTACCTAATGGCTACTTAAAATACATTTGAAATAACCAGTTAATTTTTAAAGAATCACTGTGAGCCATCCTCACAGATTGCAAGCAATACTTGTCTACACAGAATTGATCCAAAAATGCTCTTACTCTCCATCCACTTGTACATCTATATACTGCTGTCTAAAGCACTTAGGTTCTATTACATCCTCTAAAATGGAAACCACACCTGAACATTAAACTAGGTTTCTAGAAACTTCTGGATTCCATACTCACAGAAATCTGGCAAAGCTTCAAATCTTCCAATCACGGTTCCATAACGTAAAAGGGATCCCCTTAACACTTCACAAGGATATGGGGATAATGTAATGTAATGTTTTCTGACTTCATATCTGCCACATTTACACAGAGAATTTTTACTTGGTATGGACCTATTCTAACAACATATTCTATGAAAATGCCTCTGTATGCAGAGTTGCCTCTTTTTCTAATGCACATAGATTTCACCACAGAAATCCTGTGAGTGAAAAATTTATTTATAGCTGTTAGGCATGAGTGAAAGTCACATGCATCTTAACCAGGTACATCTGTAGGTAGGCTAAAAGCATGAACACATATCCATTTCATATCAATATGCATGCAAAAATTCAGAGGTGAATATACACTCTTCATAAAATGAAAATAGTAGACAGTCAACTCACTCTTCTCTACGTACACAGGTTGGGTTATTGCCTAAAGATGTTCTACTGCTAACTTAAAACACTGAGGAAGAAAAGTCTGCTACATAGCCAAAAAAAATTTTAAAATTATAGCACAACATCAGAGCAAGAAACCAAAACCAACACAGCCCCTCATGAAGAGATAATAGCAGTATTTGTTGCTTAGTACTGACACTTCTGTGTAACAGCATCACGTAAGTTACCTGCTGCCTCAACACCTGCACAAAGTGCAAAATGCAAGTGTTAGGAACATCTTCCTGCTTAGACTAGAGACTTACCAATCTTCAGAGGAAAGGAAAATCCAGGGAAACAAGATGTGCTATCTTAAGAGTGATGAATACCTGAAAATATCTGAATGATATTAAAAAAGAAAAAAAAAGAAGTTAATGTACCATTTTTCTTACACCTTATTAAATAAGAGATCATATTAAACAGGATTCATTAAAAAGCTATGCAAACACAGTGAGTGAATGGCTGGTAGAAGTGATTTACAAGAACATTGATATTCAGTGAAGATCTGTGGCTAGATAAAGCAACATGCAAGTCTCTTACCTGAATTATGTAGCTTGTTCAACTGAGTCAATGACTGCTGCAATTTATAGTCAATTGACAACATGCAAAGTAGCTTACAGTTAGATCTGCTCATTTCTGGTTGGGCTTTTCCACCCACACCACAGCTATGATGGCAACAAAACTTGGCATCAAGGGCCAGAAATTTTGAAACTGTAATTGAACACATCCAGATTACCTGAAAAAGTAATCAGGAATGTGGTTTGTTCACTTCCTGTCTGCCTTCTGTTGCAGACTACTACAGTATAGTAATGAAAATACTCACCAGTATTTTTACTTACTGGCATTTTGCGCTTTAATGTCTAAATATAACAAAACCAGCTACAAATTAGGTAAATATTCACCATCACGGCGTAACAAAAAAAACTAATTTTCATAGCTTCATTTTAAACACAGAAAAACAGCATTTATTTAGCAATTTTTCTCCACTAAATTTCTCTCCACTAGAGGTGAAGCCACATATTACCAGTTAGCTTAATGATTTTAAATTTAATCATTATACCTGTAGTTTTGGGAAATTCTCTTAGTGTTAAGTGTAACACCACATAAAAGGTGAATATATATAAGAAGAGACAAGATTTTAAAAAAATGAGCAAACAGTAGCAAGACAAATTTTGCTTAAAAAGAGAAAGGTATGGAATCTGTAATGCAATGAATACATGTATATAGGTGCTACATACATCAGTTATATAGGTGCCCAATTGCACAGGTGCAAGGAAACAGGACACCTGTCTTCAAAATTCCTTCATTTTATGGGATTGACACTTAAGACTATCTCACTAGCTGGCCCTTATATCAATCAAAGTGTAACCACACAAAAACATCCAAAACCAAACCAGTTTAGCTCGAAACTTTCAGAGGACAGTGTAAAATTAAACACTTCTACTACCAAAAGAGGTACATACATTCAATCCTGCTTCTTGTCACCGTCACCTACCAAGGAAAGGTTCACGTTCTGCTGCCCCTGTGTGGAGCCACAGGGCTGTATCCTGCATCCCCCTTCCCACACCAGCTTCAGGCCTCATGGGAAAGGCAGCCAAGAGGTAGAACATCCCCCAGGAGCGGGAGACATGGAGATACTCAACAAACAAGGAATGTATTCAACAAACAGGTGCATTATTCTTCTTCAGGGGACCCGAAGCACATTCGGTGTCATAACCAGTTACTGAACAGCACCAACTGAGCAACATCCCATTCATCAGGGCAATGTTGAACACAAAAACTGAACCCAAGCCTGAATTTATTTTTCTTGTCCTGTCAATCCTGGTGCAATTTTTTTTCCATTTAGAGCAAGAATTCTGTGCATCCACCAATTCATCACCTGCTTTAAATCCCTCCCAATTAACTCACTTTTGGAAGTCTCCAGGACTGACACGAAAACAAAGTTCTGTATCTGCAGGAGTTCAGTCAGTGCAGATGTTGTTATGGGGCAACTGTGTTTGCAGCCCTGACCTCGCAGAGCTATGAGCACAGGTACAGTCTGTCCCCCAGGCATGGCCTAAGCAAGCCAAAACGGCATCCAGAAACAGAGTATTCATCCATGTACCACATCCTTCCACACTGGAACTGAAAACTGTCAGACTATAATGTAACTACATATGCATAGCTACATCTGAGTCAGGGACTAAAAACTTTTTTCAATTAGCAATTTGATGAGCCTTTCTTTACCGAATCACTGAACAAGTGCATATTTCTACGCTGAAGCATTTTTAGAGAAGTGCCTTTATAGATGGAATTACATGCAGCATAATGAGGGAGAAAAATGATGACAAACTGATAATGTAGATCCATTTTTCAAAAATCAGTTTTATCTTTAATTGTTACATTCCAAAGGAAATATATGAAAGTTAGTCATCTAGCAACTGTATACCCTCTGAAGAGAGATGCGTACAGAGTCACAGATAAAAAAATACACCTAACTCCAAAGATGACAGGTGCTAGAGAAAGTTATGTGCCTTACACCATCAATCCAGACAAATGCAGGAAGATTTTCATAATAAATATTTCATCATATACTAACTCCTGAGACTTAACCCATGAAAAGAAAGGGAAAGATTTTTTTAAAGAGCTATCATACACCTACAATATATTAAGCTATTAAAGCAAAATAGAACAAAATGTCAACACTGTCTTGAATGTGCACTGCATTTGAATTTATCTACATCACAGTACTTGAAATATGCAGCTCCAGGAGTCAGTGTCCACTTATGTTTTGCCTTAAATCTGCAGACATCACTTGCCATACAAGCATCTTGGAAGGTACGAGTGCAAGAAACCAAATGATGAACACAGCCAGCAGGGTTTCATTCTCTGAGACCAAAACTACACTGCAAGACTTCGATTTCCAGTACCTAGCATCAATCAGCAGAAAATCAAAGTATATTTACAAAAGGTCTTTACATAAAGTGATTAGTGAGTTGTAAGTAATTACTGTGTTCCCAGGTACTTTTTAACCACATAAATAGTAGAGAGAAATATATAGTTAAAAACCACCATAAAGTCACAACTGTAAATAATGTACCACAGTGGCAACCCAAGGTATCTTAGGGTTTTTTTTCCTTTTCAGTTTTGTTAGTAAAAGCCATTTGAAAATGTAAAGATTTAAGCTTTTGGTTACCTAATCTTTTTAAACTCCTTCCACTCCAGTACATTCCTTCAAAGTTCAAATACCTTTTTTATTTTTTTTTTAAATCAATAACAAATCATTCAAGAAAACTCTTCTGAATTGGCAGGATCAGGAAGACATAAGTCAGCTCTTTCCACTAGTCCACATCCCTGGAGTTACTTCCCTGAGCCCCAATTAGCTCAGCACAACATGACGGTCAAAGACAGATTTGCGCTGCTCCTGGACCTGTAACTTCCAGCGCTGCTGGGCGTATTCCACTTTGTTCAGCACATTGGCGCGGCTCCGCGAACGAGCCAGCACGTCGTGGGCGTTGGCGAAAGGCTGGTGGTCCTGCAAAGGCAAAAATCCACAGTTACACTTCAGCAATTCCAGCTACAAGAGTCTTTTGTGTCGTTACATCCCACAGGATGCGGGGTTTGGTTTGGTTTTGCCTTTTTTTTTAAGGTCAATGAGATGTTCCAACAAGCTGGTCAGTAACAATGACCAAGCAAGTTTTTGAATTACTGGAACTTCAGTTTCTCATTCACAGGAACTGCGACAGGTTTCCCAAATAGACACATATCATTGTACTGTCAATTATCTGATGCCCAGAGACATCATGGTGAGCTGCAGGATCAGAGCTGTCTTGCATCCATTAGCAACTGTAGGGACAGCAGCCCAGAGCAGACCCAGGCACTCCATGGTGAACGCACTTCACAACTAAATTAGAGTCAGTTCTCTGCCAGCTCCTGGCCATTTCCTGCCAGGTAGTTCAGGTTGTTCACACACAGCTTCTATATCAAACCAACACACTCTGATGTTTACCAAACTAAGCCTATTGTGCTGAGCTGTCTGAAAGCACAGTGTCAATACAGCTGTTTAAGTGACAGAGCTCAACAAGAACTGAGTGCTTGTTTAAAATTTACTCTGTCTGTTTCCTAATAGTACCTACAAGGCTTTATTTTCTGCTAGTAAATATAGCCAAGTAATAAACAGTGAGAGCTGGAACTGAACTTCTTATTTGGCTATCAAACTGTTCAGATGAAGTCATACTGCTAAAGCTATGTCAGAAAGCATCATATATACAATGCATAATAAAAAATAACATAGTTGTGTCCTACATTTCATATTCCTTTTTTCAGAACACTTTTAAAGACATTTACATTCATGGATACTTTATTTGTGATATGACTGTGTAGAGCAGCTCAAGGACAATTCTCAGCTTTACAGAGATTATCATTCATGATACTTATTGAAATGATTGCTCCAAGTCCCAAAGCCACAATGAGCATTAAAAAAACATGCTCATAGAGAACAAAAGACAATCGCTGATCAAAAGAGCTACCATCTCACCATAAAAGTGATACAACTGGATATACCTAGAATGGGCACTTAATGGGTGACAGATCACTCCATTCATGGAGGAAAAAATAACAAGAGCAGCATCTGGTTTTCTACTGTAAAACACATGGAGGAAGAACACAGGACAGTCTAGATGGTACTGGCCTTCCTGACAAACAAGAATCTCAGCTCAAAGGCTAGCTACTGTCAATTTCTATGTAGATAATAAGGGGAAACATGAATTTAAGATGAAAGAGGAATAAGGAAGTGGCTTATATTCATCAGTTGCCACTGTCATCAATGGGCAACAAGAAAGAGTGAACACACTGCCTTGAAATTCAGCCACAAAATCGATGGACGTGGTAAATTTGAAGTGTGACAAGAATACCTCAAGAACGTGCAAGAGGGAAGGCAAGGATGGGGATAATTCGTAAGGGACCTTAAATTACGTTAAGTTCACAGAACAGCTACAGCAAAACCTGACATTGGTTAAGACAGATCCAGGCTTTAAGGTAAATTCATTCTGCAGTTAACCTGAACTCTGCCGTGGGACTTATTTCACTTCTTCCACCTACAATCAAAAGCGTAACTCAGATTTGGAGGCATTAAGACTATTTATCTAAGGTATAAATTTGTCTGAGGTATAGCATACAGTGCAAGCTCACTTAATTCAAGTAGGAACTGCCCAATGTGCTGTAAGAATGCAGACAGAGGAAGAGTCATTCAAAAAGCTCCTTTCAAAACAAACAAACAAACAAACAAAAACCACACCAAAACAAACCCTCAACCCAGAATCTTCCGAGAAGTCACTGGGAAAATCATGCATTGTCAATACAAATACAGTTGAAATGTATCTACATGTAATACACAAGGAAGTTCAGAAACAGTGGGACATAATCATCAACCATCTTCACTTAAAAAGGTGTTTCTGTTCGGCAAGGGGATAATTAAGTATTCAAAATTAAGCGTTTTCCTAGATAATAGTTTTTATCAGCTATGCTGTATGTACCTTGATTTCACAACAAAAATATCTGATTGTTACCCAGTGGTAGAGACTGGAAAAGCAAGTAATGACAGGAAGTGGTGTCACTAATGGACTACTCCCCTTTTCCCAAAAGAGGCTCTCCTGACCTGTTGGAATATACTATTACATTTTGATTTCTAGCTGTAATACTGAGAAATTATTTCAGCATCCATCACTGTTTTACTTCACTATAGCAATTTCTTCTTGAAGTTTTAGCAGCAAGAAAGTCGAATTTGAACAATAAAAGATGCAACACCCGTACTTATTTTTTGTAGAGAGCAATCTAATCAGTAAGCAGTTTGCATAAAAATGATCACTAGCAAGACTGTGGATCATTAACACTTAAGAAGTTGTACTCCTATATATGCTTACCTCCATTCCTGCACTATTTCTTCTCTGTAAAAACTATTTGTGCCTAGAACTGGTGTAACTGAAGCAGTTCTCACCTTACTACTTTCTAGCCCAGTGAAAAATGAAAGAGTGGCTTCACAGAAGTCATTACACAGTTTTCTTATACTCTCCCAGTAAGAAATGCATTTACACTGCCTGGCAAAAAAAGCTGCTCATCCCAAATAATTATTTATCAACTAACCAGCCCAATCTTTATGCTAATCAAATGCACAAAGGCTCTGGTGAACTCACCCCAATGTCTTCATCACTTTGAATGAGCTGTGAATGTCCAAGGAGACGCCTCTTCAGTATAGGTTCCACCAGGGTAAGGTACACCATATACAGAAGTAGTAGGCCCAAAATAGACAGGTATATGATGATTGTCACCTATATAATGCAAGCACCGTTTATGCCAAGATTGTGACATTTCCCCCACAGCCTCACAACAGGCAGCAAGGACCAAAAGAAGAGCACAAAGTTTGATCTTTGGTAGTGTCACCAGATGACTTAAAACCCAGAAAGAGAGGAAAACCAACGAACTACAACATGGTATTAAAAGGGTTTGGGGCAGCTTGAAACAGTGAGACCTTGCAAAGAATCTTATGCTATCCCTCTTAAAACAATTCAGTGTTATAAATCTCACTTCAACCATGACAACTGTTCAGTCTGGCTATTAAACTGGGGTGACAAATTTGGGGTGTCACCCAATGATCTCCCATTCTCTAGCACAGATCTGCGTTCAGTCGCTAAGCAAAATGGGAAGACAAAACAAAATACCAAACTTCTAAAATCCCAAAATAAGGTAGTCTGTGTTGTGAAAAACCAAAAGATATACTGCAGTATATTCACACCAGTCCAGGCCTTAAAGGCTCCAATGGGACAAGAATGTGAAGAACACAGAAAACATATGTTTGAACAAACATGGATAAAGAAAATTTATAGTAAGCAAGTAAGGCAGCTGAGTAATGAGAGGCCCTCTGAAATAATAAGGAAAACAAAGCCCAAATCTTGACAAGGTGTCCTAGAACACTCAGAATTTTAGCAAGGTGAAAAGTCTGATCTCAAAAGTAGAGATCTTCAATAAAGGGTCTCTGAAGCTAGTTCTTCAGCTAAAGTTTGATGCCATTGTTACTGCTCAAAAATGTGAACTACTACCAAAAAGGTTACATTTTAGGCTGCCTTAGAAAAGTTTTCCCTTTAAAAATAGTATTTTTCTAAAAGACAACAGACATATTTACTATGCTTACCTTAATTGTGACAGAGCTTCTCTCCTCATATTTGCACTCACAACGTAAACAATATGCTTCTACATCGGGTCCAGGGACAGGCATAGGCTCCACCACATGGAGACAATCACTGAGGAAGCACAGAAACTGCCCAGTCAGTTTTGAGCTGGCTTTAGCTGGGCTGTTCCATTCTGCTGCAGGAGCTAAGAAGCCACCTTTGCTTAAGTGCAGTTGTTCTAAACTGCAGGTATAAATAAATCACTACGCCACAGTTATTTCACTTAAACAAAAAATTCAGCTACTGACAAGCTGCTAAACAGGTTTTAAGGTCTTTCTAACTTAATACAGTGTTTTCATTTTTCAGTGAAAGTATTAAAGCTGTTAGCAGAACAAGTCCAAGGATAAGAATCCAGCACAAATGCATCATTTGACACTGGCACCATGGATAAAAGTAAATTTCAGCTATTAATTCCACTTCTTTCTTTACCATATTCAAAAGAGCCTTATTTCATCCTTTCACTATCTGAAGGGAGATTAGCCTCTCTTTTGACATTCATGAACTGAATTTCTTTTTTCTTGCCATCACAAGCTACAGGCATTGAAAAAAAAGGAAGTCAGATGGGTTGTTTCTCTAAGCAACAAGATAGTGAATAAAGAGCATTCCGCTTTCAGCAAAGGCATTTGACTTAAAAGATTACCACATGTAAGTCAGTCCCCTGTGGAAAAGCATGGCTGACAATATTATGGGCACTCTATACCACAGCACTAAAATCCAGCTGCCATGAGACAACTGCTTCCAACAACAAGTTACGTAATGTTGGTCTTTCTGCTGACTCAGGCTGCTTATTCAGAGTTCAGACCCCCAGGGTTCCTTCAGAGCACTGACAGAACTAACATCCTGTTTCATCTTTCTCCTGGTTACCTCAGCATCGGCACAGTCAACAGCAGGTAGCGAAACAAAAGGCTTGAAGTGACAGCAACAGCCTGGGACTCAACACTCTACTGGGCTAAACTACAGGCTGCAAACACACAGCCAGGCACCAGCTCATCTCTTCTGTCTTCTTTATATTTCTTCTTCATAATTGCCACTGCTGAGTGCCACCTCACAGCCTCTGGAGGGGAGGGTTTATTTTTCTCATTTATGTGGAAGCAGAACTACATTCTTCTGTGTGTAAGGATGCAGCATCCAAGCTACAAAAATAAAAAATGCATGCAAGGTACAATCTGTGTGATTGCTGTTCCTATGACTGAAAGCTTGCTTCAAAACACTGCACAAGCATAGAAGAAATCTTGTATGTTCCTTAAATACAGTAGTAAGTCTATTACTGAGAAGATTAAAAAATACTAATATCAGCCTTTTTTTTTTCTCCAAGTCAGCACCTCAAGTTGCTAGAAAGTGCAAAATCTACTGTAACCTCAAAAAACTCCAGAAACAACAGTCCTTAAATGATGGGATGGGTTTCAAGAGCAGAGCAAGCAAAGACAATACTCCCAAGTCCCAGTTCCAGGCCCATGCTTCCTTGTCTTTACACCATTTCAAATCACTGGATTCAAAATACACCACTTTTTTTCCCCTTCTACTACTTCCAAGTCTAAATAAATAACTAAACATGCAAGCAAGCAAACCAAAACAGAAGACAGGGCAAAAACTATGGATTTCAAGCCTTGTTCCTTGTTAAAGCTGAATTCTGAAGTACTTTTGAAAGAAAAACTCCAGTAAGTTATGAACAAGATGTACTTTCTCCTGGCACCACCATAGGAGATTCACATATAATCACTACAGAACAATGCAATAATAAGTAAAACTTAGTATCATTTTGTATGTGCCACACATACTCACCAGTCTTTCTGTGAAACATTTTTGTTGTAAATATGGCCTGAATGGTCCTTGTAAGGAGGGCAGATGCATTTACACCGGACATCCTCAGAATTCTAAAAGTAAAGTAAACAACATGCTTGGAAATAATTATCATCAGTTATTACAGTAGTTATATTATCAGGGGAAGAGAAAGCACTCTTCACATAATACATGGAATATTCAATACAAACTGCTTGCAAGTATCTCTGAACAGTTTTACTCAGGATTTCCTACAAGTTTAAGAACAACCCTTCAAAATTATTAAGCAAATAGAGTAATTTGTCAAGTAACACTATTATTTGAGATAGAAACATATTGTTCTTGAGAAAAATAATTGAGTTTAAGCTCATTCTTCTTTTTAAGAAAAAACAGGCAAATTGCTGATGTTGATTACTCATCTATTCACCTTATGAGGACAAGTGCTTAACAGACATAGTGATGAGCTTAAAATGAATGAAAGAACAGTAAACTTATTTTAGCAAATAATAAGAGACTAAGGATAAACGTGGCTTATCTGAAGTCCAAGGCAATTTCTAGTGGCATTACAAAAGAATAGTCAAGTCAGAGCAACACTAAGTGGGCACAGGTCAGTTGGAAAACATTGACTGCACTATCACAGAATCACAGGAAAGTTTGGGTTGGAAGGGACCTTAAAGATCATCCAGTTCCAACCCCAGTGCCACAGGCTGGAACATCTTCCACTGAATCACGTTGTTCAAAGCCTCATCCAACCTGGCCTTGAATATTTCCAGAGTTGGGGTACCCACAGCTTCTCTGAGCAACCTGTGAGAGTCCCTTACCACCCTCACAGCGAAGAATTTCTTCCTAGTATCTCATCTAAACCTACTCTCTTTCAGTTTAAAGCCATTCCCCCACTTGTCCTGACACTACATGCCCATGTAATCAGTTCTTCTCAATGTCTCTTACAGCTCCTTTCCGGTACCAGAAGGCTGCAATTAGGTCACCCCGGAGCCTCCTCTTCTCCAGGCTAAACAATCCCAATTGCCTCAGCCTTTCCTCACAGGTGCTCCACCCCTGTGATCATCTGTCATGGCCTGTCTGGACTGACTCCAACAGGTCCATGTCCTTCCTGTGCCGGGGAGCCCAGAGCTGGATGCAGCACTGCAGGTGGGGTCTCAGGAGAGCGGAGTAAATACACACCATATACTACACACTATATACCAAACCATTTCTGATCTCGACTCAGGTAAGTCAAATGTCTGATTACCATTAACAAGGAGAACATTCAGACACGAAGGTACTCGGACTGTAGAAGACACGGTGCTCTCTGCCTGTCACAAAGAACTATGGTAATAGTTCCAAATATTAACCCAGAAGGACCAACAGCAGAGAGCTTGCACTCAGCGCGAGTGAGGCGGCCAGGGCCGGGTGAAGCCGGGCAGCGACCGCGGAGCCCCGGCTGGAGCTGCGGCGGGCCCGGGGCTCAGCGCGACCCAGCCCCGGCAGCCTCGGGAACAGCAGCTTCATCTCCACTCTTAGTTTTGTGCGACGGTGTCGCCGGGCACCACGGCAAAGCGACATCAAAGGCTACGAGCTTAAGGCGAGCGCAGAAACCCGGGCTGGCGCCGAGGCCGCGCCGTCGCTCCCTGCTCCTCCGCAGAGCAGGGCAGAGCAGCGCCCGCCCGAAACCGCCAGCTCCGGCCTTTCCCTACAGGCGGCCGGGAAGGCGCAACGACCCGCGGGAACCCAGCGCCTGGCGGGGGCGGCGGAGGGAGGGAGGGAGGGCCCGCTACCGGGAGCACCACCGTGACCCGTCCCCCCCGCCCCGCTCACCTTGGCCTCGGCACCCAGCCCCGCCAGCGCGGCCAGCAGCAGCAGCGAGCAGAGGCGCGCCCCGAGGGCCGCCATGTCGGGCCCCGCCGCTTTGTGGCCGCTTTATCGCCGCTTGTCGCCGCCGGGCCGCCGCCGGGCCCCCGCCGCCATCACTTCCGCCTGCCGCCGCCCTCACGTGGGGTGCCGTCCGCGAGCGCTGGCGGCCCCGCGGGAACGGCGGCGCCGCACGATGGTTCCGGGGCGCGGGCCGGCCGGCACGAAAGTATTCCTGAAATCATGGAATCATCAGGATTGGAAGGGGCCGCCGAGATCATCCAGTCCAACCACCAACCCAGAACTGCCTGTGTAACCCTTAAGTCCACTAACCCACATCACCCGGCGCCAGATCCAGAAACCCCTTGACCACGGCCAGGGACGGTGACTCCACCGCCTCCCTGGGCAACCTCGTCCAATGCGTGACGGCGCTGACAGTGAAAAAAGTGTTTCTAATATCTAATCTGAATGTCCCCTGTCTGATCTTAAGGCCATTTCCTCGACTCCTCTCACCGCAGGCATGGCAGAAGGGACCGGTCCCAGCTCACTACAGCCTCCTTTCACACAGGTGTAGAGAGCCATGAGGTCCTCCCTGAGCCCCTCCAGGCTAAGCAAACACAGCTCCCTCAGCCACTCCTCGTAAGACATATTTTCTAAGCCTTTCAGGAGCCTTGTTACCCTTCTCTGGACACGCTTTATTATCAACATGCCCTTTTTTAAAGAAAGGTTAGGCTGATGAGCCAGTAGTTCCCCCAGTCTTGGCCCTATTGGAATGGATTAGAAGTGATGACTAGTACCACTCTAAATGAGGTGTGTGAGCAGCACATAATCCAGTTTTTACACATCTGAACATACAGTTATATAAATCTTCATTCATTTTACAGACAAATGTTTCTCTGAGAAACAACACTAGAATCCAGAAATGTTCCCCTTTTGTTGTGTGGTTGTTAATTATTCCCATCCAAGGGCTGTGTTCGCCTTCTTGCAGAGGGCAGCCAGCCTTGGTGAGAAGCAGCATTCCCAGCTGTGGTCCCTAAGGCCTGGCAGATCAAGCAGTCTACGAGTCTTCCTACTTGTATAGGAACCCCAAACCCACCTGATGCTGCCAGAGCTGGATCCAGCCTTTCTTTCCCTGGCACGGAAGCCACTGCTGACTAAGAGTTTGGCCCCAGCTTGGGAAACAGCTCGGGCTCATCTCAGCTCCTCTGACACCCTTCACAGATGAAGGGCAGGCTGCATGACTCAGCCCATTTATTCCCTCTTCCCCTTTTCATTCCTTGTGTCTTTCTTGTAGCCATTCCTGTACTGGAGAGGGACTGTTTACCAGAGCTGGTAGTGACAGGACAAGTGGAATGGCTTCAGACTGAAAGAGAGCAGGTTTAGATTGGATATTAGGAAGAAATGCGTTACTGTGAAGGTGTTGAGGGACTGGAACAGGTTGCCCAGGGAAGATGTGGATGCCCCTAACATGGAAATGTTCAAGGCCAGGTTGGGTGGGGCTCTGAGCAGCCTGGTCTAGTGGAAGGTGTCCCTGCCCATGGCAGGCGGATTGGAACCAGGATGATCTTTAAGGTTCCTTCCAACCAAAACCATTCTCTGATTCCATGATTTTCTGTCTAAGCTGCTAAGGAGCAAAACTGTATGTGGCCGAAAGCTGCTCTGTTTCCCCTCTCCTTCCCCAGCCCCCACTTGGTGGCTGTAATTTCATAATCCTTTAGATACGGTAGACTTTTCAATTGTGCTAAACTCTCCTTCCTAATACAATAGGTTGTGTAATACTAGCAGTGCATCAGACATCTCGGGAAAGGAGCTTGAGTTACTATGGAAACACAAAACACCTTTAAAATCCAGGGAAAATTGCCAGCAGACTGTAATGAGCGTACATCAGGTTTCAGCCTTAGCCAAATAATTTGTCTATTTAATGACTGTATCTGCAATGAAAGTGTTTTGAAGCGTGAAGGTGGCTCTATGTCTTCCCCACCACCCACAGTTGTAGTGTACGATGGGCAGATTGACTGCTGAGTTGAAAAACATGCTGAATCTTTAGAAAAACACGGATCACATTTTGAGCTGAAGTAAACAATATGCCGTTTCAGAGGCATGACTGCCTTTGGAAGAGTTTGGTGTAGGAAAAGAGAGCCTGATAAGCTAATTTTTTAACACGTTCAGAGAGGTCTGATACACGAGTAATAAATGTGCTTTTATTTAGGTGGGTGGAACAGCCTTTGGGACCCTCAAGCACAGTCTTGGAGCTTCCTCAAATCCAGGGACTCAAAAAAAAAAAAAAACAGGAACTTGTGAACCACAGCTCATGGTGCTGCAGGAGGTAAAGATTACTTCTTCTAGAAAATTAGTCCATTCTTCACCTAGAAGACAATAAGCAGTGATTCAGTAAGCAAAATTTCTGGGTGAATTGTTAGGAAGAATACTGAAAGTTTCCATCTTAGCATTTAGGTTTTTTTCAGGTTTTTTTCATTTCTTTATTGGTCAGCACATTGGTATCAGAAGCAATACTTTTAAACTACAGTTTAAAAAAAAGGGGACAGACAACTAAAAAATTTATACAAATGTTGATTTTAAGGAAATTATTAAATTACTGCCATGACCATAATTGCTTTTCAGCTTGCTAATCTTCCAGAAGGGCTGAAGATGTGTTTCATCTTCAAGAGAGCACTCACTGGATTATCAGTGCAGTCTGAGCTTTAGTGGCAGGCAGGCTGCTCTGCCAACTCTGTCCTTACTGGGACCAATCCTCTTCAAGTTAATGGAGCTGGGCTCTCTCATCTAGTTTGCTTTTTGAAAATAGTATTCACCGTGCTTTAATACCAAGATTTGTTTGAGGGTTGTAACTGTGCACTGGCCTCTCCAAGCTAAAGCTTACACTTTGCTGTCAGTGTGCTCTGTTGAGTTAGGGTTTTTACAGCTTTGTAGTTGCTCTCATGTTTGTCTCCATTATCAATACACACCGAGTGCCACCAGGAGCTGCTGGCAGTGCCTTTAATCATTTAAAGGCTCTGCCTTTGAGGCTCCGGGGAGGGGGAAGCCCCGATCCCACTGCGGCCACAGAGGGGTGACCCGTGGGGTGCATCCCCCTGGGCCATGGGGGCACAGCCTGAGCCGGGCTTTTGGGAACAAGAACCAAGGCTGTGCATCTCTAGGCATTGGGCAGGGGAGCTGCTCCAGGAGCACATCTTTCCTGCTCAGTCATCTTATCAAAATAGCTTACAAAGAGCTTTATATTTCCAGGCACTGTACTTGCAGAGTGAGCTCCTGCATTTCCTTTCCTGGTGCAGGAGCCTTCCCAAAGCCACATGGTCTCTGTAGCCAGCAGTGCACTGAGCTGTGCCTCTGCTCCCCCTTACTGTGCTGCGCTGACTCACATGTGAATATGAGTATTTGAAAAGCTCTTCTCTGCACAGTACCTTCATGCTCTGTTGTAATTACACTGGACTCTGCTGTGCTGTGACAAAAATTGGTGTAGGGCTGCTTCACACTCTGCAGCTGAATGGGCCTTCACTGTCTCAGGGTGGATGTTCCTCAGGGCAGGTAGGGATAGATGCTACTTACTGTAATTTAAATCATCCACATTATGATTATTTTTTACTAATGCAAATTACCATCTTTTTATGTCAGTTCAGCCTATTCACATTCAGAACTTGCCTGCTCTGCTTTGTTTTCCCAGCTGAGAAAATCTTTTCATTATCAACAATGATATAAAAGAAAAATCTGAGGGGATTATGTAAATAAATGATTGAATCAGCACTTCTGCACTTATTGCCAACATGAAAGTGATATGACATTTGCACAGAAGAAAAACAAAGTAAATGCTGATTCTTTTTTTGTCTATTCCCTATGTCCAGTTAAAAATTTAAAGTGATGGCAGCACTTGTCACAGCAGCTTTTACTTAGCAAAGAAACATGGGAAGAGATTAATTACAATGTCAGTTGCTCTGGGCTAATGAGAAATTCACCTTTCAGCAGATTGGTCATCAGAATCCATCTGAATATGTTCTGTCACTGGTATTGCATCTCTTGAAATAAACAGCACAGTTTTGTCTCATGAGTTTCTGTTTGGGGCCAAAACTGCGGTGGGTTGGTTCAGGTCTAGCTGCTATTCTGGCCTTATGGTTTTTGGTCTCTGGAAAATACAAAGAGAAATCAATGCCAACCGGACGGGTGGGGGGTGCAAGGTTTACAATAAAAGCAAGCTCTCCAAATCTAGTTCATCTCAGAGAGCCATTACATTACAGTAATGCAATGTAATGGCTCGTGGCTTCCTTCCATAACCGAGGCATTATTTTGCAATCTGCTGTCAGGAGTTACATAAAGCCTTTCACAGCAGAAATGCATGCATATGGAAAGGGCAAGCTGGGCAAACTGTTTACCTCTGTATTTCTATATTTGTATTGATATTTACGATACGAAGCAAGTGGAGGGAAGTGCTGAGAGAGCTGTGCATTTATTTTATCTTTCTGTCTCAGTGAACCCACTCTTGGCTTTTCTGCAGGCTGTAAGAGTCCAAGGTCCCTCTCTGCTAATGCAAGGTCAGTCGGTGCTCTCACACACTGCAGCAGCTGTCCCCACATTGCATACGTGGGGAACATGCCGTGTTCTGTGTGTGGTTTCAATTAGTGACATATGTCCTGCTCTTATCAGTGCAACTCCCGCTGCCTGTCCCTTCCTTCAGCAAAGGAGATATGCTGCAAGTACAAGGAACAGTGGGCTGTAGGTGAGACGGGGGCTTCAGCTCTTTAACCACCATCTGTAAGTCCACAACTCCGACTTCATCCCTTGCAGCATGAAGAACAGCTTCTGCATTTGTTTGTTTAATACAAAACTTATAAATAGCCTCTGCCAGCCCTGACCCAGCAAGACCTCAGATGCCCTGCATGTATTTCTCATGGGAGAGACAAGGTCAGTGCTGCTCCACACACTTTGTCTGCTGCTCCTTGTTCTTCTTTCTACCCCAGAGAGCTTTTGCCAGAGGCATGGCAGCAAATATGCCCAAAAAGGAACCACAGTTTCTTCCTCATACGGAGCAATCCACTAGGCTTGCTCTAATAAATTCCTGCTCCCTGTTTTATATTCAAAGGGATCAGCACAAGTAAAGTCATTATGAATCCAGAATGTGCTCTACCCGGTGCCAGCCATTTCATTCCAATCTTTGCTGCAGCTTGCATGGAAACATCATAGCCAGGGAGAGATAGATTAAAGGCAAGGTAAGATTATGTTTATGATACAGCTCCAGGCATTTTTGTGGCAAAGTTTATCACTGCTTTCCTCAAACTTGTTGCTAAGCAAAGGGGCTTTCAATAACCTCAACAAGAAAACTGGGAACCCCCCATGCATTGGCTCCATTTTCTTCCCTTGCCTGCTATTTTGGTCACTTGTCCAAAGCGCATGTCAAGCAAGCCCTGGATGGGCCCCTCATTCACACTTCAGTGTGGATAGGAAATGAGGAGTGTTCGCTCGGCACCTTGCTGGCCTGGGTCAGCGGCAGCAATGCAGTTACACTGCAGATGCCTGCTTTAATTAGGAGATCTTTACTCTGCCAGCAGACCTGGGCAAGGCAAAATGAAAGCTTGGAGGCAATGAATTGGTTTTTGCTCTTTTATCCTTTTTTCAGTTAGCATTTTCAACCTTTGTCAGATCTTGTCTCACCTATTGCATTTAATTCTGCTTCCATTGGTCTCTGCAGTGCAACATTAACAATATTCTTTTTCTTTTAGATACATATCCCTAATAATTGAAAGAGCAGGAATCTTTGTATTCTTCTTTTTCCAGGGGACCATTCACTACCATTGCTTGTCCTTAGCAACCACAGTATTACACAAGGTATTTCTTATAAAGAGAATTCCAATAATTCCACACACATAGACCTGTACAGAGAAGGTAAGCTGCATTCAAAGACAGCATCAAGCAAGGTGAGTCAGATACTTCGGATGACCACAAATATTGACACTATGACAATATTTTGTATTCTGAGCTTGCACACCATGGTGATGTACACTGTGACCAGGATCAGTCTTTTGTCTGCTGCCATTAGCCATTTTGGATGCCAGATCCATAGGCAGTTAAAATGTGCACAAACACGGCGTAAAGTCTTGCGCCATTCAAATCAGGAGTGACACCACTTTCACACAAAGGGAAATTCTGGCCTTTGCATTTCATTCAGATTCAATCTCTTCTAGAGACAAGCTGAGAGCTGGCTCTCCCAGCGCTGCAAACAGCATCGATTTCGTGCCACTGCTCTGCCAGCGTTTCTGTGGAGGATGCAGAATGGCGATGCCCTACTTGCTCTGTTCCCATGACAACTCCCTGCAAAGCAGCTCCTGCGAGCTTCTCCCTGACTGCCTCATCGCGCCCGACAGCGTGCCCAGGCTCCGACTTTCAACCCAGACAACACCTCTTCCTTTCATTACCAAAAAGCCTTTTACAAGGAAGAAAAGTCTGTTTGAAATAGCAGTGTTTTGATCATCAGAGTAGGGGTATTAAGCTCTCCAGAACTCAGACACAGGGAGAATGGCTGAGTTTAGTTTGCCATTTGTGCTGCATGCTGCCATTCATGCTGCTCCTCGGTATTGTAATCAGGAATGACTTTTGGGTTGGCTCCAGGGATTATATTCTTTTCTTCACTGGCGCTGCTTCTTCATGTATGCTGAAGTGAATTAATATGTAATGACATTTCAGGTAACTCTTTATTTCATGTATTAGATGGCACAGAGTTGCTTGGACTAATATTCTGGAGAAAACAATATGCTTTCCTTGGGGGTAAGCCTTGTCCTGCCAATCCTCCAAAAGCTGTGTGCTTTGTGGCTCTCCATAAGCAAAGCCTTGGGCCAAACACAGATCAGTCAAGCCAGCAGCTCTTCAGACAAAAGTCTTTGTAGCAGATGAGAAATATGGAGCATAAAGATGAGTTCAGGGCATTGAAGCTGGGTGGCAGTGGAGGAAAGTGGGATAAGTTTACCTGCCTGCCAGTCCAATGTAATGCTATAGTGAGGTAGAGAATTATATATACATATATATATGTGTATTCTTTTCTTAAAGTTAAAAAATACTTCAAAACTCTTTTCCTGTACAGATTCTAAGCTTTTTGTATGTAGACTGAGAGCTCGGTCTGTGGCTTTGGCTGTACCACTCCCAGTTGCCACAATGGGTGCATGTTGTCATCTGGCTAGGAGAGAATCAAAATTAGGCTTGATAACCAGAAAACAGCTGGGATCCTTGCTGGGATTCACCAAAGGACTCACAAAAGGACTCCTCCAGGACTACCCAACTGAGAGAATTTGCAGCTGAATGCTGACAAAGTTATCCCCATTCTGGCACATGAACAGCTCTGTGACTGCGAAGTTCTCTGTCCTGGCATGGCCATGGCCTTACTCAGGACAGGTTTTCTGAGCTGTGAGTAATGGGGGCTCCCTGCACTGCACCCACGGATTCTGACAGGCCCAGGGTGACAGCACATAACCCATCCTGAGCATTTGCCTCACCAGCAGTGACTGAACTCACACTGCCCCTGGCTGAAGAGTTTTGCAGCACAGCAAAGACGCAGTATAAAACCCACTGCAAAAGCTGGTCATCCTGGTAGACAGCATTTTATGGGTTACTGACCTCAGGATATCCACTGGAAGGCTGTTCATCCTGCTGCAGGATGACCACAACACACGTTTTTTCATTTGTTCCATTGTCAGTGTTGTCCAGCCCAAGCATTTCTGTGGCCTCACCATCAGCCTGCACAGTACCTTCCACTTAACTCAATTACTGGCTCATTTGCTATTCCATTTTATTTGATCTCAGCCTTAAAGACCAAATCACGTGTACTGCAAATTACACAATGTCCATCCTTAACTTGGACGGCTTCAAGCAGGTGCTGAGGAACAATTAGATCACTGTCTGTAGAAGCTGCTATTTAACTAAGAAAGAAAAGACAACTCTAAATAAGACAGATGCAGAGAGAGCTCAAAGCTTGCTCACACTGATAATGAAAATTAATCAAACATCATTAGCAGTCTCCAGAGAGTTCAGTACATCATGTGCTTCTGAGATGTGCTTCTGGTTGTTCTCTGCCTGACAAGAGCACCCACTTCTCTCAGCACAAGGGCAGAAAAGAGATTTGCTGCATCAATTAAAAGATTAAAATTTGGGGGCTCTTTCAGAGAGAGTTGGGTGAAAACCGTTGAAAATCATTTGGGCCAGTCTGTGGCTTAGTGGTGGTGAGCAGCCAGGATCTCTGGGGAGGTAAATATTTATTTAATATTTAATAATTAATATTTAATACGTGCAGGTGATTCTACTAAGTGCAGAGTGTTGCTTTTCTTCCCATGGAGTGGGACTTACCTGGAGACAGACCATTCTGAGCAGTACTCCTTGGGAGGCTGCTTCTACACCTAAATGTGGCTGTGATGGGCTTTTGGGTAAGGAGCATATTCCACGCAAAAGAGTTGTCAGAGCAGTTGGTTACTAATACCAGTCTCCTAAGGATTATTTTAGCACACAGTTAATTCTTCTAAAACCTCCTTTCCTTCCTTTTGCCATCCTGCCTTCCTCTTTCGCTATCCAAGTTGCCCTAATTTTAACTAGTCAGCCTCAAAAGCTGGACAGAGTCCATTCCATTCGTATCATGTTTAACATATGGGACCCCCAGTTAGGGCTTCTGGGTTTTACAGTAACTGTTTTGTTTGGGTTTTTTGTTTGTGTCTTTTGGATCTGTTTGTTTACCCACCACCACCACTTATGTTTATAGTTTGGTATTGTGGGAATTGTGGGGAAAATGGATAACTGACCCTGCTGGTCGAAGATGTGTCAATTCAGGCTTAAAGATCAAGAGAAAAGAATCAAAAAGAGTGAAAGAAACTCAAGGTTTGTGTTTGCACATGAGCATAGAGTGACGCAAACCTGCAGCCCTCCCACAAACCTGTCTTAAGGCTGGTGCATGCTGTCTCTTCATCCTGTCATGCAGAGTCCTCAGAGCCTCTCTCCTGAAGCTGGGCCCTGGGGACTGACCCTGGGGACTGACCCACTGACCTCCCTGCAGCTGTGCCACTTCACAGTGCCAAGGATGGGGCCTTGCCTTTGCTGTGCCTGGCCTCTGCAGCATTAGTTACCTGTGACCCTCAGCAACAAACAAGACATATTTTTCTCCTAAAGCAATAAGAGGTGCATCTGGATCACCTTAACTTGATTTGGGATGGCAGAGAGCGGAAGTGCAGGGAGAGCAACTGATGTGGGCTTATTGTCATCAGTGTCTTCTAATACAATTTTTGAATGAGAGCATCCTATTAACTCCCTTTGTTCAGCCTACAGTGATTCATTGTGCTAGAACCTTATCCAAGTAGGTTTTTTTCAGCTGCCACTGTGCTCAGATGCTCTCTGGATAGCTACAGGTGAACCCAGTAGGCATTTCCTAGCTGTTAGGACATTGACCAGGACGTTAAGAGAGATGGCCCCACTGAGACATGTCCCAGCCCTGAGATCTTCACTTTGCTCACCAGTTCATTGGAACAGGACACTGGGAGATGGCTCTTGACCTTAATATCCCAGCACAGGAAGCAGCAGGAGGCAGGAGATGCCAGGCAGAAGTTTTCTTGCAGCAAATCGTGGTCTCAGTTGGAGCAAATTTAGCCAGGAGAATTCTAAGCTGTAAATGCCAAGTTAATTAGTCCTCATGCATAATTTGTTTTTAAAAATACACTGCTGTCTCCTGAAGGAACAAGAGCTCGTTTCCCCTTCTGTTAGCCTTAAAAGTCAATCTGAAAAATGCCATTGAAGTCTAAACCAAGACGCATCATTATGCTTTCAGTAGAGAAGCTCTCTGTGAGTAGGAGCTTAAAATCCACAGATTTCCTCTCTAAGCCTGCCAAACCAGAAGGCTGAACAGCCTTCCCAGGGCACTGCTCACAGCAGACCCACTTCACTGTATTCTCATATGACTGCACTGTTGAGGCCCAGTTTCTCTGTTATACCAGCTCCAAGCCACATTTTGCCCAAATATGGGTTTTCTCCCTCCCCACCAGCAACCAAAAAAGCTAGTGGCAAAGTCCTCATCATTTTTCATGTGTCCTGATCTCTACTGGCCTGGATAAAACCAGGTCACTGGGCTGCAACTCATTCATCCTTGGCTTTATCTTCCACACAGGGATTTTGAAATGTTTTTTGGATTTATGGTCGAGGAAAGACCAATTATTAACTTCCAATTACATTTTTATTTTCAAATTAATAGCCAATGCTGTCTGGTGTTGCACAGTTTCTCTTTGGCCCTGTTCTCCATGACTCAGTATGTTTTGCATTTATCAAGTGCCTGATCACTCATCTGATCACTCCATGTGATCTTGTTTGTGGAGGAACAGAGGACTGAGGTTTATGGCAACTCTTTAAAATATATTGCTTTTCTTATTGAGGTCACATATCTCAATATTGCTGCATTCCTTATGCAGTATTTTTCAATGCTGCCTTTGCTAGCACTGCCATTGAGATGCTTCCCAGCTGGCAACACCTGGAAAATTCGATGGCCCTGGGTCGCATGTAACAGTGGTACTTGGCTCTGCCTACCTTCTCCTTACAGCAGAGAGAGTTTTTAGGTGGCTGGATCCAGATCTCCCTCCCCAGTCTTCCTGTCTGTCCTCTCTTAGTGCTTCATCCCTTGGTAGGAGCATCTGCTGCCTTCCTTCTGGCACCAAGCCAGGGCACCAGCTTTCTGCAGCCCCCGTGTCACCCATGGGGCTGCTGCGCAGAGAGACACAGGGACACTGCAGCCCTCTGCCCCCCAGCACGGACCCTGCAGCACCTGGGTACTGCAGCACAGGGTCTGTGCGGGCTGTGCCAGCCCCTCGGGCAGTGAATCCCCTGGAAACTCCTCCAAGTGTTAAGTAGTGTTTTCCTCACCTGCGGTAGCTCTGCTGAAGGGAGGAGGTTGTTTCTCCTGGTCTCTGAGAAAGAGAGGTGAGAGGAGGTGAGCAATAAATCAGTGCTGGCCATTGATGTCCGGGGGGAACAGGTAGAGACACAAGGGACTGAAACAGCAGTAGGAGCTCCCCGCCTGTTTCTGGATACTGGGCGGGTTTAGGCTATGAGGGTTAAGTTATGAGCACATCACTTTGCACCACTCGCCCTGTGCGAGCCGAGGCACTTTTCTGGAGAATCCAACTGTGTCTCCCTGCGCGGGCAGCCACGAGCCCCAGGCATTGATCCTACTGCATCCAAAAAGCAGAGAGAAAGTCCCTGCAGCTTCCCCCCCAGCTACTTCTCCTGCTGCCGTGGCTTCCTGTTATTCCTAAACTCCCGATATTTTTAGGTTGTCGACTGTCTTCACACCCACTTTGGGAGCGATGAAATCTCATCCTGGGGAATTGGTGGCAGCACCACTCTAGTAACAAAATCATTAAATCACTTGCCTTTGCAGCAAAGCCATTTCTAAGGAAATGTCACCGATACCTGCAGTATCATCTCCAGAGCCTGCAGCCTTTCGTCAGCCATGTGGTTCTTAACAGAGGAGCTGGAGATCAGCGCATGGCTGAGCTAGTGCAGCAGTGCAGAGCCCATGGAAAAGAGGAAAAAGGGGAATCACAGCTTAGGAAAAGGAGCAGACTTTCAGTTGATGGAAACCTGATACCTCACCTTCATCTATTAAGCAGCAGGTGATAAAGTGATACAAACCTCAACTGATGTTTGTCCCATAAAATAAAACCAGCAATATACAGCCCCAAGACATATGTTTATATAGAAATAAGTCATCAAGTTATTTGCTTCTGAGACATAAGAATTAGGTTTGTTTTCACAACATGTTGAGCATCACTTCATCATCAGTAATAGAAAAGCCTGTAAAAAGGACCTCCCTGGAGAGCTATTAGATAACAGATTACCCTGGAGATAACTGTGAAGAGACGCCCCAGCAGGTCTCATCTAATCAGCTGCTCTGCTGGTAGAGGTGATGAAAAAATGTTGGTGGATCTCAGCAGGTCCCAAAGTGCATGTGAATAATTGCTGTAGGGCTACTCCTGGCAATGGCCTCTGACTTTCCACTCGGATCAGCAGCAAGGGCTGCTGCAGAGTGGCCAGCCCAGGAGGAGTTAAGATCCTGCATGTTCCACAGCTTTTGGAGCTCTGCAATGGGCTCAGCAAGACTTCTGTTTAGTGTCTTCTTCTTTGTGTGCTTTGTCTCTGCTTTAGGCATGACTGAAATGAGGACAAGACATGGTCCTGGAGGGAGCAAAGGTGTTTTGTCCCACCATGCTCTGCCAACCACATGAGCCATGGGGACAGTGCTTTGGCCAAGGAGCAGCTGGCTCACTTTCCCTGAGGCTGCTTGGGAAGGAGGCTGTGCTTGCCCTCACCTGTGAGGTGTTTGTGTGCAGCATGACAGTGTTAACCAGCTGGGGAATAAAGCACCCAACAACACCCTCTACCACCCCCGAGGCTTCTCATAATATCCTCTCACAGCTGTCTCCTTGTCTCCTGAGTCATCCACATCCCACATGGCTGCAGGCATTGCCCTCTTCTCTGCTCCAGCCACCTGAAAAGGGGCAGCAGGTCCCTCAGTCACAAGGCCTTCCTGCAAACTCATGTTAGAGAGAAGTTGCCAAAGGGGCCCAGGCACACAGCTGTGCTGGAGAGGAGCAGGAGCAAACTCCCAGAGCATGCTGAGCTGCTCTGCTGCACTCAGCTGCTGTACCATTTACCCCTGTGACCATGCAAGTGCTTGATACAGAGATCTGATATTACCTCCCATGTTCTATAATCCCTCTATACTGAGGTGAACACCTGTCTCCTATAGCATCTGCCCTGTCTTACAGAGATGCTGTTCACAGGAGCCACCTCTGAAGGGCCACCAGCTCCAGGGCTAGCCCCTCTCTGTGCAGAAAGGATGGAGTTTTGCCCATTGATTTTCCGTTTGCTTGTGCTGGGACTCTGCTCTCTAGCGTCAGGAATAGTCTGAGTAAATCTAGAAGCCTGTAGCAGCTCCAGGAAGCATGGGACGTTATTTTTGCCTGCACATTGATCCTTCTCATTTTCTCTCCATGTTATTGGTGGAACCTGGTTTCTTTCCACACTCAGAGAAAGTGCCAGCCCAGTGTTGAGGAGAGCCAGTTTTACTGGGCTTCGAGTATTGCTGCTCCACCAAAGGTTGTTGCTGTGGGACTTGGAGTGGGTAAAAGGATAATTTGCCATCAATAAGACAGAGCTCAACTACTGCTGAAGCAGCCTAAAGGCCATCTGGGCAGAGACAGGAAATCCCTAAATCCAGGTTCAAAGTTTTGGGGAAGACCCTGATCTCTGTCTGTGGTCACATACCTCACCTCTCTTGTGTTCTGGCCACTTTCGTTTCCCAGCTTTCCAGAGGTTACAAAGGACTTTCCGATCTGCCTGCGCTGGCATCGCCCCAGTGAGCTAACCAAACCCAGCATAAATGCCCAGCTCTCCAAGGGGTAAACCTGGAAACAGTAGGATCTCATCCCTCCCTTTGGAGGGGGACACATGGCACAGAAGGTTGGGGTTTCAAGTGCTCACCTTTTACCCCAAGTGCTATGTACCATTTAGCCTGCCCTGGTTAATTCATCCCCACTGCTGCTCTCCCTCAGTTCAATGGCAATTCCCAGGAGCATTGCCGAAAGCACTGTGGAGCCCCATCAGACTAAAGAGGGAAATAAACTCCTTGTCTTAGCAGAGATGTGCACTGAAAACAAACAAACCAAACCAAACAAACAAACAAAAACAAAAAACCAAAACCAACCAACCAAACAAACAAACAAAAAACCAAAAAAAACCAAAAACAAAAAAAAAACCCAACACCGAAAAAACCCTCACAAAAATCAGCATATCCAGGGTACAAGCAAATAAACAGCAATAACTGTAACTTTATTTAGATTTAATGTGACATTAAGCACAGAAATATGCACAGAAAGAAAAAAAGTACCAAAATACCAAACTCGCAGCATATAAAATAATCAAATATATTTCATATTTAGTGAAATATTTCTACAACACCTCGGTGGGATACCCTGGGCAGCCCAACACTGTAAATATATATATATTTATAACTGTGTTATATAAAATACTGTATGTAGAGAAAGCACTGAAACTTATCACCAAAATAGAAAATAGCTCAAAATACAGATAGTTCAGATTTTCTGGGTATACCCAATATCGAAAAGAGGTTCAAACCCGCTGCAGGAGATAAAGCTCCAGCTGAGATGCCATGGGATCATGGGAGTGGGCACACACTGGATCAGCTGGCAGGAGCCTGGCTGATGATGGCCATGAGGTGACAAAAGTTTCTGATTGTCACCCAGTACCATCAAGATGCTTCTGAAGCGGGAATGCTGTAGGTGCTTGTGGCTGGTGCCAGGGCCAAAGCACTTTTGCACAGTCAGAGATACTGACTCCTGCTCCTTCGGCACAGCTGGATCCCTTAAGGATCCAGCCACAGCAGGACTGGCCATCAGAAGAGGCAGGACATCACAAGGATATTATTCTGAGTTTTAAAGATGCCTCTTCAGCAGATGACAGTGATTAATTCCCATTTGGTTTTGAAAACATAAAAAGCTGTGTTTGTGCGAGGCCAGGCTCCCCCAGGCAATACCATGCAGCACAGGAAGCAGCGGCCCTGCTGCTCCAAGACAGTGACACCAAATGGATGCTTGTCCTGGCAAAAACTTCCACCTTCCCTGAGGGCAATCAAGCGCTGTACTTAAGAACCCAGGCAATTTGTAGACAGATATAAAAAATATGGCATTTCTGGCAGCAGCACCGAAGTGCAGCTGGAGTTAATAACCTGCCCCAGCTGTGGCCCAGGTGCTGCAGGTGCTTCAGGCTGGGTGGGCAGGGACAGGCACAGGTCCTGGTGGCAGGGGGAACCAAGGGCACTGTATCTACTGCCTTCCACACAAAGTACTTTTGTGCTTGTTTGTTGCTTTTTGGCCCGGTTAAATGATTTATTTACTTGGCTACCTGCATAGGAGGGCAGCCAAGACATGGCCAGGGGATCCCTCCTCAGAGAGTTTTGAGCCCCAGCACTGGTGCTAACCCCACAGCGAGCTGGGGGCTGTGGGAGATCACCCTGGGAGCCCTCCCAAACCCTGTTCCTATGCTTCTATCACGCCACTACAGATGAGTCCATAACCCATTAATAATTCTGCAATTGCTCTTTCTCATCAAGCCAGGAGTTACATCCCTAATTACATGGCAACAATACTATGCTAATAGGATGAGCTATAATTCCTAGGTTGTATTAACATTGTTATTTTACTCTGAGTAACTTCCTGGTAATGGCTATTTGAATGTGGCAATATCAATTAAGTGAATATAAATGCTTAGCCCCTGGAAAAATCATTAATAAAAATCTCATTCTGATAGCCTCTAATCACAGCTAAGTACAATTACTCAAATGAGGCGACTATAAAAAGTATTTTTCTCATCAGAAGAAATTCATAAGGTTTTCCCAACTGTTTGTAATAAAGAGGACACTATATAGAAAAGTCCAGAAAATAAGCACACTTTTTTTCTCAAAACCCATAGATAAACATGACAATATCTCTAAATTACTGGCTACGAACAGGATTTCATTTAGCTCTACTCAAGCTGTAGCCTAGTATAAATGTTTTCAAAGCAGCACGTTGCTGTTTCATCTGGAACAGCAGCACAGGATTTCTTTGATATCGAGCTCGTGTGGGGATGCTGTTTCAGTTCCTCTTTATGCCTCCAAACTGCTGAAATTGGAAGGAAAAGACATTCAGTAAAACAGGCATTTTTCATGGGGGAGAAAAAAGAAGCAGGATAATTTGGCCTTGAACGCAGTACTAAGAAATAATTTATCACTGCAGCGGCGACAGAGCCACGCTGTGTCTCTCACATCTCCGTTTCAAAGGAGACAGGGAATGCAGCCTGTGGTCGTGCACGGCTCCCCCACAGTGTGGTACCTGGCACTCCCAGGGCTCACACACTGCACCCACGGCCATGGGCTGTCCTGGACACGCAGCAGGCACAGCTCTCTCCCATCCTGACCCCCTGCACCAGCCCTACATCCCTCCGGGACCCCCAAGGACCATGGATACAATCGGCTGAGGAAGGTGTGCTCCTTGCCCTCCTTCCCCGCTGCCACCCAGCCCCTCCAGCTCAGCAGGGTTGAGCTGCACGGGGCTGCAGAGCACCCAAAATCCCCCAGCTAGAGAAGATGCTGACCTACATCAGCCACCAGACGCTCTTTCTTAAGCAGTGAGCAAAGGTTTTTTAGGTTGCTCATCGCTGAGCAACCACAAGTGCTGCCTGTGAAGGCCCAGAAGTGCAAATCCCCCTGTCAGGCACTCGGTGCCTGCCGGTTTCATGAGTCAGAGGCAGGAGCCAGTGGTACATCTCTTATTCACAGTGCTCAGCAAGAAAGAGCCCTGTGCAGTGCCTGCGAGGAGGGGGCTTGCCCTGCCTGCTGCCTTCTTGCCTGCAGAGCCAGCCACTACAGCTACACACATTTAGGAGGTACAGCACACATTTGGCTTTCTTTAGGGAGATAAGGCTGGAAAAATCTGGGACACCAGGAAGAGCTGGCAGGAGGGCTGCTGGGGTAATGCAGGGAGAAGTGGCAACACCACTATCTCCAGACAGGATCTCTCTCTCTCTCTCAAACATTCATGTGGGTTTATCAGCCTTGCTTCATAAATATTTTCCAGACAAAGGTTTGTTTGCGAACACTGTCAAAGCAGGGCTCAAGGAGTCTTCTTAGTGACCTCCAAAAAGTACATTTCCGAAGGCATTCCCCTGTGCATATCTTTTCAGACACCCGCTTTGATGTACTATGTTTACTAGAAAAAAAAAAGCAGTAAAAGCTGACCAAGGCTGCTGAAAAAGCCAGGGACTCCGTTTCAAAATTTGATGAGCTGATGAAAACAATTTCTGCCGGGGCCATTGACCTTTCACTCGCCTCCAGCAAAGGGTCTGGAGGCTCCCATGAGCCTGCCACCAGGCTGAGGGATGCACAGACAGCTCACCTCCCCAGACTACTTACTGCTCTCCTGCCTCAGCATTGTCAATGCCCACAAATGGGATTTCTTCCCTGTCCGTCTGCCCCAGAACAAGGTGGTGCTTCTCCATGTTTATGACACACTGTAGAGAATAAACGTCTTTATGTAAGAGGGAAAACTGCAATTCAGAGTGGTCCCAGCTCCCTCACCAGCATGGCCAAGCACCCTGCTGGAAAACCCCTACCTTCAGAGACTTCAGTGTCTGCAGCCCAAAGGAGAAGTGTTGCTCATTGTCTTCTGGAAAAAATAGGACAATTCAGATTTTTACATTCAAAATGCCTTGCTATGCTTGTTGTCAATGTCTGCATCCTTCCTTCATGGTTGCTCTGCTAAACAAAACCCTGTTTATAAAGGGACTGTCTCCAGAAGAGAACAGGAGGGCACAGGATGGCAGGCAGATGTGCCTGCAGGGAGATACAGCAGTTGCTCCATCAGCATGGCAAAGCCAAGCCTGCTGAACACATCCTCCCCTCTCCCTCTGAAGGTCCAAACAAGGACTTACTCTATTTTAACTTTAACATCTTCCTAAAGCTTTGTTTTTTCTGCTGGGGTAAGAGGAAGTAGACCCCAGCCTGCAGAGGAGGACCAGATGGTTCTACACTTACCCACGACGAGGGCAGCGCATTCCACGGGGACTGCTCCCACCGTCAGGGAGAGACACTCGATCTGGCCAATGGCTTTCACCTTGTTCGGCAACGAATCCATCTCATCTTCCACGGGGAGTGCTTTGAGATGCTCCTTCAACCTGTGATTGAAAACACTCCTAACATTAAATGGCCGTGGCTTGGCTGTTCCAGCAAGGAGCAAACGGTGTTTGGAGGGTGCTTAAACCTGAAGTGCTCTTAGCCTTGCTCCTTTAGCACGCTGCTATTGAAAAGCTGCTTCCCTGGCAGGTTCTGTGTGGATGCTCTGCTGCAGCCAGCAGCCCACACCCACATCAGAGCACAGCATGACCCACAGTGCAGCCCTGCGGCTGCCCCAAGCACAGCTCTGTACTGGATTTTGGGTTTTCCCAGAGGAATCTTTTTCCAGCACTTCCTCGAGACTTGGGGAATATGAAATTGCTTCTAATGCAGTGTGGGTATAAGGAAGGGTTAGTTCACTCCAGCTTCCATGAGTGGAGCTGACACTGTGTCTCCATGGAATCATAGAATTGTTGAGGTTGGAACAGACTTCTAAGATCATCAAGTCCAACAGTTAACCCAGCACTGCCAAGGTCACCACTAAACTGTGTCCCCAAATGCCGCACCCGCACATTCTTTGAACACTTCTAGGGATATTGATGCTACCACTTGGCTAAGCAGCTTGTTCCAAAGCCTGACCACCCTTTCAGTGAACAAATTTTTTCTAATATCCAAACTAAACCGCACATGGCAAAACCTGAGACCATTTCCTCTGGTCCTGTCACTCATTACCTCACTTGAGCCTCCTTTCAGGTAGTTGTAGAGAGTAATAAGGTACCCCCTCAGTCCCCTTTTCTCCAGGCTAAGCATGCTCACAGCCAGGGCAGCCCAATCCGTGTTCATTATTTTGTTAGGTGCTGCTGCTGGGTTTGTTCAGAGGAAATGGGGACAGATCAATCACATTAAGTACAAAGAAAAGAAAAAAGGATGTCAGAGATACCTCAGGTACAGCTTCTATCTACACCCTTTGAACCAGTCTGACAATACTAATTAATTATTTAGCTTCAGGTTCTCTTTTAAACTGAACAAGAATCTAATGGAAAGGCTGTTTGAGGTGCTGATCTCTCCTCAGATAAAAGCTGTATCAATTTTCAGCTATTTGAGGTGCCTTTTTGCTGAGCCGCATTGCAGCAGTGCACGTGTGTGTGTCTGTCTGTCCATCTGTCCTGGGGGGACCAGCCCCCTCAGATGCCCCAGGACTGAGGAGGGCATTGCCCACACCATTTAGCGCAGGTACAAGGACTGGGAGGGGTAGCAGAGAGAAGGAGCTGCTGCTTTCTTGGAGATTGGCCATAAAAATCAGTGGGAACATATCAATGAGAAGTTTGTGAATTCCTTGGCCACCTCCTGTGCCTCCTACAGCTCCACAGGGGATCTCTCATACCGGCAGCCTGTGAGCCTACTCGCTGCTTTCCTCAGAGCGAGGGGGAGAGAGTGACTGGCATCGTGACAAGAGACAAAAAAAAAATTGAAAAAGAAGGGAGGAATTGAGCCTGAGCATCAGGCACACATGTGCTGCTTTGAGGCACCAAGTCCCCTGAGACCTGGGTGGCAGAAACAGGCTCTGACCTCTTTCTTCAGTGCTCTTTGAAGGACAGGGCTGCTGCAGCATAGCAGTGCTGCAAGAACTGCACTGGACACACATAAGTAACACAGGGAGCAGAGGAAATGTCCTAGAGCATGAAATCCCTCCGAATTTGGCCATCCTGTGGCCATCCCTAAGCTTGGCTGAGCTGCTCCACAGATTGTGACAAGGCTGTAGTAAGCACAGCACCTTCCAGTCACTAAGCACTGCTATGCAAAGAAGTAATTAATGTTAGGGCAGGAGCAGGCACCATTCATTCAGGGCTGTGCAGTAGTGCTCAGGGAGCACGTGCAAATTTTTTTTGTGTAATTACTGCAAGTTAGCTACAAAAAGCAATGACTCCATGGGAATAAAGTGTCAAAACCTCCTTGATATCCTGTGAGCTGATACCTGGTCCTGTTCCTCAGAGATCAGAGAGAGTTTTGCTGCAAAGGGCTGTCAGTCACCTCTCTAACAATCCGTAAACACGTTTCCTTTAACCAGGAGAAATTTTTAACTGGGAGCAGCATCAGACACCCAATTCTGGAAACATGCATGCAGACAGCTCCTTTACACTGGGTGCTGGGACCAGCAGGGCTGCAGCCCCTGGTGGGAGCATGTCCAGCAGCCTGGTCCCTGCCCTGCCACCGAGCCTGCAGAGCTGGGCTGGGCTGCAGCCCCACACCTGCCCTGGGGACACAGAAGGCTGGGGAAGGTTCAGCTGTTTCGTGAGGCACTGAGTGACAAACAAGCAGGCAGCGAGAAAATACAAATACATCCAACCCTTGGAGGGGATTTCCTCAGAGGTGAATAGGGTGGTACCAGTGGCTTTCATCACCCTGCCGTTTAAGATTGGGACAGGATTTGTTTGTAACAGGAGGTTGGCGGGCTTGCCCAGGCACAGCCCAAAGCACTCCCTTCTAGAATGACCATCACTGACAAGAGCAAAGCCCCAGCCCCAGGAGCACTGCCTGTGCTGCCAGGTGCCATGCTCCTACAAACAAATCCTGCTGCATATTTACCCTAGCCTGTCCAGGCAGGCTGACGACATGAGGTTGTGCTGTGAGCCGGTGTCCACCACGGCCTTCAGCTCCTTCCCCGCACACTGCAAGAGCAAGAAGAGATGGGAAATGATGTGTGGGATGCAGGATGAGCACAGAGTGTCCAGGGTCTCAGCACAATGGTCTCCACGAGCTCTCCTCATGGCCGCTCATCCCTGCTCCCCTGCACACTCAGATGCATGTGGGGTCCTGAGCCCTTCTTGGCTCATTTGCTCCTGCAGAGAGCAGATGAGCAGCCCCAGACAGGAGGGAATATTGTGGAGAGTGGGAAATACAAAAAAAAAGCAGGGACTAAGGAAGAGAAATGTGAAATTATCCTCAGGCAAAGGAAAAAGGGATGGCACTTGAGGAAAACAAACAGGGATTTGCCATGGATAATGACACCTCAGCATTTCAGCATGCTGCCCCAGCTTAGCTACCCTCTCCACCTTGATGTGCAAGGGAAAACATCCATCAGAGCAGTTTTCTCCATGATTCCCAGGTGGGTATCTCTGCCACAGCAGCCTGGAGCTGCAGAGGAAGTGCATCCCCACATCTGTGACAGTCCCAGAGGAGCACAACCCTCACTGGGAAACACAGAGAACGAGAGCACAGCCTGACTGTTAGAAATAAAATCTGCAGGGAAAAAAATCAAAAGGTTGGGGAGGGCTATTACCTGGCAGCTCACCACTATGAGCTCCTCATCCTCCGTTTTCCCTGAGCTGCCCAGTTTGGTTTGGTTCCGTTTGTTGGTCTGTGGTGAGAGATCTCCCTTCGGAGCCCAGCTGCCTCGGCTGCCTCGTAACTTGGACAAGTTCGTCTCCATCAGGCGCTTCTGCAGGATGTTATGTGGTTGCTTAAAGAAAGAACACACACAGAAGGGTAGGGTGAAGGCAGAGGAAAGCCACACAGTGGTGTGGGCAAGCACTGCTCTCGTGGTAGGAGCAATGCCCTAAAATCTCACTCTGCCTAATTCCCAGACTACAAGTACTCTTCCTAGCCAGCTCTGGCTTACCTGGCTTTGACTAAAGAGAACTGCTTTGTATTGCAAAGGGAATAATACTTTCAAAGTATTAACCATGCTTTGGAGGGGTGCCTTTCTCTTACCAAACTCAAGTTCAAGATTTGATTGCATGTGGTAATCCAAACAAGTCTGGCTTTTTCAAGCTGGCATTTCAGCCATAATTGCCTTCATCTCTTGATAAGGATATGGGGAATTCTGTAGTGATGTGAAAAACTAAGATGTAGCAGATCACCTTTCCAGTTGCGCTCACTGCCTAAGTATGAAGGTCTAAAATTACCTGATGTGTCTCCTCCCCCTGTATTTTATTTAGCTGCTAAGGGTGAATAAATAGGACCAATCCTGGGGGCCATGCCACAAGGGGAAATGGAGAAGAGAGGAAGAGGTAAGCTGCTCTGAGCTAGGTAGGTAGGTAGGTAGGTAGGTATTCTCCGAGGAATTCCCAACATTTCTCTCTTTCTCTGTCATTTCCATTTGCTCTGGGAGAAGCACGTTTCCTCTCAAGATCTCCAGCCTCTTTCCCAAAAGCCTTTTTATGTTTAATGTTCCTCACAGATGGATGCACATACTCTGCTGGAGGTGAAATGACTCTGCCTGATTATCTGCTCATTTCTGTGCCCGGCTAATCTGCCCTTCCCATTACTGCATTTCCTTCTGATTTTAATTTCTCCACAGTGAGGCATTCTTACTGGCTTATTCCTGAATTTTGCATTCATGTTAAATATGCCTGTGTGTCTGCAGAAACATCTGAACCAGTAAACCTCCTCATTCCAAGGGAATTTCAGAGTCAGGATAACTGTGAAAACCTCAGGCCATGGCTCCCTGAGTTGGCCAGTGCCCACTCTTGTGCAGAGAATGTTAAATAACACCACTCACAGAAGTCTAATGCAACCTGGCATTATCCTAAAATAACTGCAGCAGCGTTGGCGCCTCGGATCCCGCTGTGGGCACAGCGCGGGCGGTGGAGCTGGACCTCACTGATGAGGTGGGGCAGCTGCAGCCAGCACCAGTGGTCACTGGGACATGTCAGCTCCTTATGTCCCCACTTTCCACCGTTCTTATTTCTGCGACTTGAAATAAAATCCCACGGCCCTTTCGGATTGCAGGGACAATGTCTGACCAACGCAGTAGAGAGCATGTCCTGTGTACAGGCACTAACTCCTGATGGGGAGAATCAGACCTGACATTGTGCTGCCTTCTGGTGACCACCACCTTCCCAGTGAGGCCAAACAGCAGAAACCAGTAGCACTTAACTGGACTAAAGGCAGGCAGCCTGGCTGCACTGGAGCTGAACCCTGTGTGGAGGGACAAGCAGATCAGTTTGGAAGCAAGGGCTCCCTTCTGTGAGGCAGAAGCTCTAGGTGCACAGTCAGCACTGTGATCACCTCCAGTGCTCCTCATCTGAGCAAAAATGCAAGCCAGGGTTTTCTGACAGTGGATGGGATGTCCTTTTTACCCTTTATGTTTGACTGCAGATCAGGAGCACATCTGGAAGACTAATTAATCATTTGAAAACAACAAAAGAGGGGATAGGGGGCCACAGAAGAGGATGGGCGAAGTTCACCCAGCTGGCCAGAAGACAGCCTGTTGCACAGTGGTCACCTCCTTGTGCCCAGCCCCTCTTTCTCAAGAGAAATTTCTGAATGGCATCATCCAGGACAGTCTGGGTGCTCTTCTGGTCTGCCTGGCCTCGATCTCCAGCGCACTCCTCATTGCTGTTTTAACTGTCATCTACCCTTGAATTCAACTTAAATTTGTTTAACTACAAGTTCTCCTATGGATTGTTAACCAGTGACATATATGGCTTTTCTCAGGCCCCTGGTTTTAAGAATCTTGTGCAGGATCAATCACCAAAAGGAAAAAATCCATCACTTGGTGAACGCAATCACCAGCACAAATGCAATTGTCTTTTGTTGACACTTGCCCTTCTGAAAACCACAGCAAATCCTGCTTCTGGGGGGACAAATATTCCTTATGTTGTGCTCCAATACAGAAATAATCTAGCAGGAGGGGTCTGAAAACATTCCCTGCAGCACCATCCTGTCTCAGGCTATTAATTAGTTTACTTTACCTCGTATTTCCCTTGACTCTTGTGTGCAACAGAGTGAGGGATGTTAGTCACGGAGATGACTCAAGTGATGGATACGTGCTTGGTAAATGGATAATGTGCCAGGGGACATCTGCAAATGCACATTTTGCTGGCAAACTGCAAGCAGCCCGTGTCTGGGAGGGAGGGAGAGGAGGAAAACCTCCCCGTGGCAGCAGTGAGGAAGGCAGCTGTGTTCTCCCTCCTGCGTGGGCCTGGCAGTGATTGAAGGAACCCACATTACCTGGTACAATATTCCTTTGCATTGCACAAAACTGTTGAAACTTTCATAAAAACATATAATGTTACATTTCATGTGTTAGTGCAGAAATTAGTGTTCCTAGTGTCATTCAGTACTATATAAATACAAATCAGGATTTTTTTCATAAGATACATCCCTTTCCAACCCTGAGACTTTGTAAAAACCTATGATCCCCTAAAAATGTCACAGTAGAAACCTAAAGAAGCAAGTGGAAACTCCAGCTATTGGTGAACTTATTTACCACTGTCTATCAAAAGCACCAATAATTCTGCCCAGCTTTGTTCCTCTCTGCTTTATAAGCAAGTGTATTTCTGTAACTTGCAGTATTCATTTCTCTGGCAGGTTTCCCTCTATTTTGGCTGCTAGATCTGGGGATGACATGACCCATCAACAATTTCACTCAGATGGAGATGAAAGTCAGGGAAGATACCAGCTCCCATCCTCCATAAACCCATCTCAGGAGGTTTGCCCTCTCTTCTGTACCTAGAGAGCTGGGGAAAAGAAAAAAAAAGAGGAGTTTTAATGCATCAACAGAGCTCATCCCAAGAAATAACCAATTTCTCTCTCTTCTTCCCATCCTTCATTCAAATTCACATCTTCTACCAGCATCCTGTGCTGTCTGCCTTTCTCTTAGGGTGATAAGGTGGGACAAGAGCTGCCCCGTGCACCCCTGCATGCTCAGGCAGCAGCCAGGTCTCTGGGCAAGGCAGTGCATGCAACATCAGCGCTTTTTGCATTTCAGGCGAGACACAACAAACTCTAGGATGTGCACACTAGGGAACTGGGGACACCTGAACGCACTGCAATTCATGCAGTGTTGTACCACCTATGGGAAGCTGGGTCCGGGGCCTTGGGGCACCCAGGGTTGTGCTGAGGGTGCCCAGGGGAGGTCTGAGGGCAGGATGAGAAGGGGAAATGCTTTTGTTACTGCTCCTTGTTACTATTTATATCTGTTTCCCAGCCTGCCAAATGATGCGGGACTGTTAACAGGCAAAGCTGCTCCAAATCGCCCTGGTGGCTCTCGGGGCAAGGGAGAAGGGTCAGAGCCCCAGGAGGAGCTGGAAGAGCCAGCACGCCCTGTCCAAGCTGGGCAGGGGTCATGGTTACCCTGACAGGTCCCAGCTAAGGACCATCTCGTGCCACTTTTCTGGGCTTCAAGGAAGAGGCTAAGAGAGGGGAGAGTCATCGAAGCAAAACAATTTCTATTCTCTACATCCAGATCTACATTTGCCTACATTCACCAAAATCAATCTATGCTGTGCTAGGTCTCATACTGGACAGAGTGGAGTACATAAATGGGGTGAGGAGCTAGAGTTTGGTCTGAGCCAGAGCAATTTACCGGAAATGACCAGAGCACAGAAATGGATGATTACAAGTATTTTTCAAACCTGCCAAAGTATTTATCAAACCTGCTTGTGCATGGCATCACCAGGAGAGCTGCTTCAGGAGCTGAGTAGTGGCACACAGACTGGGGGATGCCAGCACACCCACCCTGGTGACCTCGAGCGCTGCTTTGCTGTGCACAGCACCCGCTGCACTGGGGCCAAAAGGAAGGCGATTTCTCCCCAAAACTGGGGTGGTTGCTGCCAGCTGCCACGGTGACAGACAGCATCTGTTCTCACCACCTGTCACCATCTCTGAGGAGCTGTTCCCTCCTCTCAGCTCCTGCCAAGGCTGTTGGAAAACCCCCACGGGAAACCCTGCGTTAATAACTCCGGTCACGTCAGAAGCCCCTCCACCCACGTCACCGCAGCTGCCACGCAGCTTTCGGCACAGAAACGTGCTGCTTTGTGAGGAGGTGCTCAGCTATTCACAAGGAAGCCATGCAAATGTTCTGGGCCAAGAGCTCTGATGCCCTGGGCCTCCTGACCATGCAGCTCAGCCGCACTGGACATGGGTGTCTCTATTTGGGGCCATGCCAAATATGGGATCAGGAACTGTGGACCTCCCCAGCGCTTTGGCATGTCCCTGAAGAGAGACCCCATGAGCCCCCCCGTGGCTGTGGGTGCAGCAAGGGTGATGCTCCAGCCATGGCAGAGGAGCAGGGAGGAAACCTCGAGTGCCATTTCTGTGGCCAAGGTGGTGGCAAGGGGCCCCATGCTCTGCCCTGCTGCTGGTGCAAAACCTGATCCTTGTGTTCAGGGCAAAGGACTCCAGTGCTCAGTGCTCCTGCTACCTGTTGATTCTGGTCTGGGCAGAGCAGAACCCCTCACCAGGGACTCAGCCCCGCACACGGGGGCTCACCGAGCCACAATCTGTCATTTAGACTGCTGATAATAGTGATAATAACAACATAACTCCCTGAAAGGCACTTCAGATCCCTGCTGGAGAGCTGCAATTCCATAGTGACCAGGAAAGCTCCTTCTGTGCCTTTCCCTGGGCAGGAGCTTCATTTTCTGCAACTGCAAAACGCTTGGGATATCAAAAAAATCACCTCCATGTACACTGCAGAGAACAGCCAACTCGCTCCACTTGTCTCAAGCAGGCAGAGCCAAGCCGAACCCAGCTGAGCAGGAAGGCTGTGACAGAACAAAACTGTGCCATTAAAAAGATGCACTTTTTTTTCAATAAAACCCTTATCAAGTATTGAAAGGAAGCAAATATTGTTGCACAAGGTGCAAGAATTTTGCAACACTTGGGAAAAAATGCTAAAGGAGATTTCCCTGGTAGGTATATTTTCCAGATTGCACTCCTTATGTCAGAACTTTTGCTGCTACATTGAAGTATCCTTTTCCATTAGAGAAAGCCCAAACATTTGCACAGTATTTAGAAATGCTCTCCAGTCCCCAGGCATGATGAATAATACCATGTACAAGATGACAGAGATCACTGTGTATGTAAATATTTTAAACCTAAGATTATGTCTGTTCAGTTTTAAAAATACCCATATATGCATAAAGCTTTATCAAAGCATGATCTTGACAGTTTTGTATTTTGAAATACCAGTGACTGTACCTTACTGGATCTTTATTATTATGTGTTGTGTGCATATGCACATCACAGGCAAACATGTGTGTGTACATATGCATTGTATGAAGCCATTTTGACTTACTCTGACCCAGAGAGGAATTTTGTACTGCAAATAATACCCCATTTTCATAGAAAAGTTAAAAAAAAAATTAAATGCCATTAGATCTGAATGCCAGGCATCTAAAAGGACCTACTAGAAGAAAACAACTGTGGTTGTAACTAGCATCATATCTCTATTCCCTTCCTCTTACATACAAAAATCCCATTTTTTACAATAATTTTCCACACACAACCAACTTCTCCTCCTAAGAGAACAACAGCATGAAGAAAGAAATAGACACTGCCCTACCAGCTCCTTAAGCCTCCTTCCAGTAAACACAATAGAGCCTTACAGTATCTTTCGAAGACCCCAGCTTCTTCAGCCCATCCAGAGGGAGGAGATCTGCAGAATCCTTGTGAATAAACTGAACCGCCTGCTTCATCCTCCTCTGCTGGCGGAGAGACGCCGCTTCCCTTATCTCCACTTCTTTCCTACTCGGCTCCGTCAGGATGCCCGAATAAAACATCTCTGCGCCCGAGCGTGGCTCGCTCCTTGAGGATGCGCCTCCCGGGGAGCTGAGCTGAGCTGCGGGATGCTCTGTCGCCTGGCTTTATAGCCGGAGCCTGGTGACGTCGGGAGGCCGGCAGGTGCCTCGGCCGGAGGGGTTGGGCACGTCGCGACGCGCGGCAGCTCCGAGGGAATCACAGCGCATCCTTCCTCCCCGCTGCCTCCCCCGACAGCAAGGCTGGCCACAGGCATCCGGTGGCTCTCAAAGCCCTCCCGGACAGCCGGGAGCACCGCAGCGCCGGCCCGGGGCTCGGGGAGCTGCACACAGCCCCGGGAGCCAGCGCACTCCCGGCCAGCCCCAGCGGGCACGGCTGGACTGCCCCGCATGGGGAGCTGAAGGGTCACGCCAGGTGACACTGCCCAGCGCCCGCGTGGCCCTGGGGGCTGTGTCCCCCTCGGCTGGGGTGGTGCAGCCCGCATGGACTGTGCGACTGGCCATGGTGAGGTTTGGCACCCTATTCCCAGGGCTGGAGGGGTTAGGGCAGGCTCGGGATGCCCCTGGTCTTACCAGAGCATTGCCAGCACCGTTGTGAATCGTCACTGTCCACTCAAGGCCCCAGGAAAACTGTCACAAAAGTTATCCCAGCCAAACTCTCCTGTACCCATCAAATATCCAGGTATAGCACAATTTGACTAATCACTAGTGTCTACATAACTGATTGTTAGTCAGAGCAAAACTCTGTAAGGCAGCTACAGTTCTGCAGCTTTCCTGCTGCTTGTCTAATGATGCAGGTGTTGCAGGAGTCAGTGGACTCTAGTTACTTACCTCTGACCCCAGACAGTGCTGGGAGGGTTTCAAAGACTAGTTAGGGGATGAGGATGGTGGCATTACCTTGGCTGCCCACAGGTATCCTTTATTCTTCATGGCCAGCTTGAGGCTTCCAAGAAGCAATACCCTTTTTTCTGGGGCTGTGCTGTCCTTTCACTTGTTTTACTTAAGCATGAATAAAGTCTCCAGCAAACTTCCTCTGCCTTTTTCCATTACAGTGTACAACATGAACTAATACACATTAACAACCTTAATAGACTTTCATACTATAAAGACTGATTAATATAATGGTTAGAGAAGAGAATTTTCTTAACAGGACTCACAGCACACTTGGGTTTCTTTCACTGCAACAGTGAGTGAGGGCCTCCCTGAACTTTCTGCTTTCCAAGTAATTTGTTTCATGGAATAGGTGCAGAAAAAATGCAGCCCTGCCTCAGAGAGACAGTACAGATCTGGAAACACTACACATGGGTTGGGTTCTTGCTAAACTGAGAGAGACCTTCCATGTGCTAGGGAAAGCACAAGAAAAACAGAGCTTAGCCCAGGATTTATGCCAAGCCAGACTTCCAGGACACTTCTAACCTTCCTGAGGAGCAGGGACACTGACTCTCCTTTGCTCTCCCTCATCAACAGAGCGTGGACTCCTACTTTCAGCTCACCAAGACATCACTGGCACCATGCAGCCCCCGCTCCTGGCCTGGGCAGTGGGGCTGGCACAGAGCAGGGCTGATGCCAGACCAGCAATGCTATGTGGGTAAACTTACACATCTGAACTCTGCAGCCACGGACAGACCGTGTGTGTTCAGCCCCTCCTCATGTGACCTGGGAGAGAGGAGGGAAAAAAATCAGATGACGAGGCAGAATGCCATAAAACCCAAGCCCATTATTCCACAGCCTCACATAAAGGCCACTATGCATGAGCCAGCCCAGCTCAGTGACTCTGTCAGCCTGCAGAAGGATGACAGGAATGACAGGCTGAAGGGGGACACAATTTTTATTCCCTGTGCTGACTCAGCTCGTTACATGACAGGACCATTGTTCTGCTCTGGGCATGCACAGCCGGGAGGATAAAAGCCCCTTATTTTTCACCTTGGGAGCCATTTGGCACTTTTCCAGCTGATTAAATAAAGATATACAACAGCATCCATGCTCTCCCAAAGGCAAGGAGGCACAGAAGGAAGCAAAAGGGCTGCCACTGGAAACAGAAGGCAATTTTTAGTACAAAAGCTCCATGGAATAGCAGCATTCTGCCCAATGTACTAACAAATGCCCAGTCTGCTCTGGCTTATGGCAAGAAGAGCAAAGCTGCAAGCACAGGTGGAGCATGACAAGCCCCCTCACGCTGCAGCTCCAAGGCTGCAGCCTGCGTTTCCATCCAGCACAAAACATTTTGTCTGAGCCCTGCAATCTCACTTCTGCTGTATGTTATAAATGCACTTTGTGGCAGCAGCTCTGACGAAAATCTGCTCAATGCTCAAGAGTAACAAATGAGATAAAGGCCTAATTCCTCTCTTGATTTTTAATCCTGAGAAAGAGGGAAGGAGAAGAAGCAGTAAGTCATCTGCTCAAATTATGCAGGATCCACACTGAAAGAGTGGCTCAGTTTGGACAGCTCAAACCCAAGGGTGAATTTGGTTAAGTAGTTAAATCATTCATTTGCAACAGATGAGCCAGCAGTATTTCTCCCCCTCCCCGTACAAACTATCTAAATAGGGACACATCTCAGAAAATTTCCCATCTGCTCACCGGAGACACACCTGTGCATGACCATAGTCCTTCACTCAAGAAAGGGACAAAACCACTTTTCTTGCTCTTTCTTGCTCTTGCTCTTTTTCCAGAGCAGCATGGAGTGTTCCTCTGCACCGCCATATAACATCAAGCCTGGTGTCAAGCAAAGGCTTCGCTGGGCTGCGATGGAGAAAAGCCCTCCAGCCTGGGTCTGGCCCTGCCCTCCAGGGCAGGCTGGCTCTGCCAGAAAGCCGAGGTGCCACCCTGGACAGGCAGAGGCTGCTGGAGACAGAGGCTGGGAGCTCTGGCAGGTACCAGCAGAGCTGCCTGGCTTTGGAATGGTCTCTCTCCCATCCCCAGAGCATCTCCTCCAGAGCTTTTCTGCTGGCCCAGCAAAGTCTTCAGTGTCCAAAACCACTGCAAAGAGCAAACAGAGGGAAATGGTGCCTTCCCTGGCCCTTCCAATGTGCCCCATCACAGCTGGGGGCAGGGAAGGCAGCACCATAGGGCAGCAAGAGTCCCTCAGAGGGAGGGGAGAGGATGCACAGCTTTGATGAGCTCCTCAGCCCCCCTACAACAGGGCAGACAAAGCAACACTGGCACTGCCTTTCAAACCTGTGATGGTTTTACCCCTGTTCACAGCCGGGTTGGACTGGCTCAGTCCCCAGTCACGCCTGCAGCTTCATCTGCGTGAGAGAAGCGGAGCTGAGGACTTTCCTTCACACCCCCATTCCATCGCCTCTCCCGGTGCAGAGGAAAGCAGCAGCAGGCACCGCAGGAAGTGGGTCGGTCCTTCCCCCCCCTCCTCTTTTCTTTGATTTCTCATCTTTCCCTAAAAAGAAGTGATTTGTTAGTGGTTGCCATATCCTGAAGAAAAGCAGAGATGCCCCAGAAAACTCTGAAGAAAGGGCAGAGTGGTGTAATTTAACAGAAACAGAAGCAGGCAGTAGGTCCAAAAGAAATAATTTACTCAGCACAAAGAGATAATTTTAGAGAATCCATTTCCAGAGAAAAGGCTGTGAAGAGCTTAAGAAAATGGAAGTGCAATAATTGATGTATTAAAATAAGTTTTCTGTCCATCAGTGCCTTAGTAAGGGTCAGTTCTAGCATAATCAGGAAAATAACTGGAATCATTTGGAGACTACAAACCTGTCCTTTTCTAAAAATTTTGGTTAAAAAACTCAGAAGGATTTAATGAACTTCTTAATGATCATTTGTATCAGGACAAAGGTAGAGCTGGAGAAATCCTCTGACATACAAAGGTAGAATCAGGTTGAGATTCCTGAGAAATGTGGCCCATTTTGTCCAGTAACTCCACACTCACCTTCTGTGTTTCCAGTGCTGACCAAGGGCAAGGATTTCCTGGGCTGGGATATGGGGCCCATCACAAGCAGTGCATGGGGACAGCCATTCCCAGGGCATCTCTCCCTCTTGATCCTGGATGCAGCTCCAACCTCCTCTCCCTGAGCACGTTGTGTGCAGTGCCTGAGCTGGCGGCACCAGGCACGAAGCAGAGGCACGGATGACACTGGGAGAGGAATCAGACATTGCACAGCTTCTCCCACGAGACTGAACTGAATTTATCTGTCTGGTTCTCTTCATATACAGAGACAACAGGAGAATGAGAGTTTCAGCAACACAAAAGCTGCACATGTCAAAGCAAGAGATTAAAACGGCAAGTCTTGCTAGAGTTCCCTTACCTCTATTTTCCCTTTTTTAAAGAGGCTGAAACATGGGAAGCTGGCAGGTGACTTTCCAAGCACTGAGGAAGGGATAAGAGGACAACATATCCAGCGGCTGGCATGGCAGACAGAAAGCCTGGCCCCCCAATCTCCACATCTTAGACCCATCAGGAACAAGTGCAGCCCCTAACAGAGGTGGCAGTGGCTCCTGTGCTCTGAACTGCACTGCTCCTGCTCAGGGGTGAAGGGAGAACAGGCTGATCATGGCCCCAGCAGCACTTGTGAGCTTGTTTTCTTCAAAACAGGAGGAAACGGTGTACACAGAGAGCAGGTGATGTTTCTCCCCAGTATGTACCCACACTAACCACTGTTTATTATGTGCAATAGCAAAATTATTTCAGTGTAAAATTTTCAAAATTATTAATTTGAATAAACATTAATACATGCTAGTTCTCACCCTCCCATATGCATGTTAGAGTTGAACTGCAAATATTTATTTTGAAGTAGTCTACACATATATGCAAAGTGCCAACCATAACTACATTACTCAGGCTTCCCAAACCTCGGGGGATTTCACTTCTCCTGTCCTGCAAAGGCAGCTCGTGTGCTGAGGGTTTCCTCTGCTGGGGCATTCCAAGCCATAAATTTTACATTCAGGTCATTAAATATATAGCAGGGATCTTGTTAAGGCTAAGCCAGTGCAAGTCAACTCACACTACACAAACACAGTTTTCTCACTCCTTTCTAAATTTCCAGAAGTCTGACATCGGGAGGCCAAGGTGAAGCAGGGCAGGACATGCAGGAATGCCACTGCTGCTCGGGATTTCTGAGCTCTGAAAGCCAGGAGGAAGAGGGCACTGCTCTTCTTCCCGTGAGGTTCTATATCAGTCCAGCAGGAACTGCTAAGAAACAAGGGGGAGTCTGTTGCTCTGGAAAACAGGGGCTGGTGGGATGAGCTGCTGGCCCTGAGGGGTAGGAGAGGGCAGGGAGACACAGGAGAGAGGCTCACCGCTGGGTTCTGCAATGGAAAGGATCCCATGTATGATCAAGCAATGTGGTTGGGGTGCCCTGGCTCATGCTAGAACCAAGGAACACTGTTGTGGAATTGCTGCATTCAGTGTCTTCCATTTCTGTTCACCAACACATTTAAGTACCTGCTTAAATGCTTTTGTGAATGGGAATTACAAAATTTCACCTTCCCACCATGGTGAAAAGTCACTCCTTAGTACGCCAAATATCAGTATGCACACAAAATCATGTGCAATGGGTATACATTACCCTTGGATACTTACTTGGGACATCTGTGTTTGCTTTTACATCTATGTGGCTTATCAATCATAAGGCAGCTGACCAAAATTTCCTTGAGTCAACACCTTGAGCATTAGTGGAGATAGAGTGGGATACATGGTGCCCGCAACGACATACATGCCTAGCTGCAGTCATGGAAGTAGTTCCCTAACCCAGTCCGAACGTGACAGCAAGAAGTTTGAAATATTTACCCCTTGATTGTTGCAAACATGGAATAATGGGCGGCCATTTTCTCCCTTTTACTTTCTACTCAAACCAATAAGTTATTCTCGGAAACAACTGTCACCGTGAGCAGATGCCCACGACGGACCAGGAGAGCACATCACAACCATTTTCCACTGGGATCCTGTTGGCCAAGGGACTTATGTCCAGGGTTTTCTATCCCATCATCCCATGCCTTCATCAGCGGGAAAGGCACACTGCCTCCAGGATAAAAGATGGAAGCTATGGAGCATGTGAGGCCCCAGACTCAGTGCTCTGCCCTCTCCATGCAACCACGGGACTGAAGTCGCTGCTGAAACCCGAGCTGGGGAGGAGAGCAAACCGAGGCAGTCTAAGCAGGGGCAAGATCAGAAAGGTCTGGCAGCTCATACAGCAGAAAGGGTCTTCAAAATCTCCTGTCTTTGGGTGACAAGTTTAGAGCTGCACAGGTATCTAAAAGCTCCCTGCCACAGGGGGGAACTCTTAGTCCTGAAAGGAGTTACAGAAATTCTCTAAAAGCCCTCTGCTTTTTCTGACTTTCTAGCCAAAGAGCTTCCCCCTGGCCAAATATAAATATGCTGCAGAGGCATTTCTCATTCCAGATGCTTTGCAGTGGTATGATTCCTAACCAGCAGTACTTTGGGAGAGGGAGGGGGAACTCCTCAAGGAAACTCTGTGGAATTTACCTCATGGAGAAGACAAATCTCAGAACATAATTTAAAACCTTGCAGGGGGAAAAAAAAAATTACCCTGTCTCTGGAACAGGACGAATTCAGGTCAGCTCTGAAACAGAACTGCCTTTTGAAGGGTTCCTGTATGGCTTACCCAGTTTACCAGGTGATGCTGACAAAAATAACAAACTCCAGTGATGCAGTAAGCAAATGAGCTGAATAAAATTGGAATTTCCCAGCTCTTCTGCGAAAGCCCCAAGAACAGGTGCTTATTTCAACTCGTGCCAATGTGGGATTCACCAAGGAACAACATTCTTACTATACTCTTTAAAAGACTGACTGTGAACCTTTTCTGCCTCTACCAGTTAAAGGAGTATTCATGGAGGGATTTCATTAGACAAATATTTCCACCTTTTTATGGAGCTTGGATCTAGGACAGCTTTGCACCTTTCCTTCAGAGAAGAGAAGGGGGTAGTTTGTTTTGTACAGGTTCTCTATCAAGTCTGAAATTGCTCTGGTTTCACAACAGACCAATATTCAATAAACTCAGGGTCTGAATGCTGTAAGTTACAAACATATGTATTTTGGAACTTTAAACATTCAAATCCTAAGTTCATCAAATGGATCAAAATATCTTTATTTTGCAACTTTGAAATCAATCAAAATGTGAGATACCTAAGATATTTACAGTATCCATTTAAGATAAAAATATTATTTACATCAGCATTAGAGAGGAGGTCACCACAGTGTTCGTCAAACACAGGATCTCTCACCTCTGTGGAGCCCCTTATGTTTATTTTCTGAAGCCAAGACTCCAAGACTCTCAAGTGCTGCAAGTATAAGTGAGCTCCCGTTGTACCCTCCTGCCACAGCACATGCAGAGCTGCAGCTGCTCGCGACGGGTAAGATTTAGGCAGAAATGTTACTGAATACTCAGGGCTAATATTTGCTCACGTACAGAACCCTCAGCAGGGCTTCAATGTGGCTCTCCTAACACAGAGGTTGTGTTTGCCATGTTGTGATTTGGTTAAATGCCTCCACCTTCAAGTCTGGTCAGCTGAAGGATACTTGTGCCCCCAAAGGAAGGCAGCTGCCCCAGGAGAGCAGGAACACGAGCACTGTGGGCAGGAATGATGAGGCACACAGAGCTTCGAGGTGCTTGTGCCCTGCTTTGGGTAGAATTTACTGCAGGATCATCTGTCCAGCCACCGATAGGAGTCAAGCTGTGATCAAGCTGAGCAACCAAACGACACAGGAAATCAGAAGCTGACTACACACACAATTTCATTTTCAAAGACAACTGTTCAAAGTCCATTATTGACATCTGTAAGAACTGAGTCACCAGAGTGATGGGGCCAGGCAGAGTGCCAGAATCACTCACTGCTCTCAGAAGTAAATAACAGCAACTGAAGTTACACATTCACAGCCCATTTCCTCCAGCTTCTTTTGAGGTTTATTCTGCCTGGAAAACAGCTTTCAACCCACACATTTCCTCACCTGTAATTTGGAAGAGAAGGGTGATGGATGGTCAGAGCTCAGTTCAGAAGGTCTCCTCTCACTGCAGTCTGAAGTGGCAGCAATACCTGGCCCAGCAGCCGAGGCTCTGGCCCTGTATCCACATTTTGTAGAAATAGAATTATTCAAAATAGAGGCCACTTACAAATCACCCCCTCCCCTTCTAAACGACTGATCAGAGGCGGTGCTGAGGCTCAGGAGCTGCTCGGGTAACAGCCCCAGCTCCAGCCGCTCTCTGCTTTGGGGTCCTGCTGCAGAAGCCCCAGCCCAGCCCAGCCGCTGCTTGCCAGCAGGATTCTAGCGGGACCCGTCTGTGCCGGGGCCACATGCTGCCCTCTCGTGGGAAGCCCTGCGGATGGTACCCTGCTGCCTGGGGACAGCCCTGAGACCGGCGACAGCACGGCGGGGAGCTGCAGCCACAGCCCCGCAGCAGCCTCCTTAGCTCAGCTCCCCAAACCCGCAAAAACCTCCTTGTCTGAGCGTTTTCGCGATATCCCCGGCAAGAACAGACCCTGAGAGATGTCTGAGGGAGGGAAGAGGCTCTAGCATCTCACATGAAGTTATGCCAGAGCACATGTCCAGAGCATCCCTAACCCGGACTGCCTTCTTCATCAGATTTTACTTCTCCATTCCTGCATGAGGAAACACATCCTGCTGGGATAGACAGGCCTTTTTTACCCACTCCAAGAGCAAATGGTCAGGTTGGATTTGTGTCCTGAACAGAGCTGGGACAGGTATTTGAGCTGTGTTTGCTCCAGCACTGCTGCATCGCTCTCACACCACAGGCAGCAGCTGCAGGGCTTTCTGCACAGCAATGCCTGCAGTGTTGAGCACTCTGTTCCTAGAGCTAAGCTTCCCTCTCCCACTGAATGAAGTTGCTGTTCTCAGCATGGATGAGCCTTTTCAGGGTTTTATTTTTGTAAGTTTGCTGAGAGAATTAGCACCTACGGGAGCCAGGGCACAATAGTTGTGCTATGTGAGCCAGACAGGCCCCCTGAGCACCTTTCTCTCAGTCCTGTTTTTAATAACTGGTCTCAGCTTTTCCACGCAGCCCCTCACACCAGCACTACAGCAGTAACAGCAAGCTGGGGGTCACTCAAAATTCATGAGCAGCGTTGTGTCACATACAGACTTGTCCCCTGGACACAGAGATGCTGAATTTCCAGTTTTCTGGAATGTTTCCTGAATTTCCCCTTTAAACCTCACCAAAAAATGACGATCCCCTCTGTTGCCCTTAGCTGCTTTCCATGGCTGGGTTTTACCCCAGGTAGCATCTCCAGGACCCAGGTGAGCTGGCACTTTGCAGCAGGTGACAGCTACAGAGCCTGGTGTGCTTGCAGTGCACGCAGTGACAAGCAGCTCCCAACCCCTGGCTCTACATCCAGAGCAAACTGTGGCTCCCTGTGCACCACACTGACTGCAAATAGGGCATGGCTAAAGGACTTCTGGCACCTCCAGAGGGAAATGCGCCGTGTGTTTGGAGCCTCATTTGCTCTTGTACTTAATCCCCACCAGACACTCCCATATCAAGCCCACTGTACCCACCCTGTCTGGCATCCTACTCCACCCAAGTTCACCCCTTGGGCCAGCTTGCTGGGCTTTTTTAAACTTTCCCTCATTTATTTCTGCTCAAGATCTGTATTCTTGTGCACTCTCCCTTCATTTATCACATACATAACACATACACAGACACATGCACACAGATGTGTGCATTTAACACACCTCTGCATATCCTGAACCCAGTGCCAGGTAAAGCTCCTCCATACAGCTCACATCAAGGGCCCTGTCCATGCTCAGTATTTTGTTCTGTTTATTCCAGCACAGCAAGAGGAAAAGAATTCATACAAACACGTTCAGGCTACCACTCTTCCATTTGACTGAGGCACAGAGGATGAGGCTTCCTTTAAATCCAGTCAGGCACACACTTGCCCTGTACTGAAGTGTTTCATGGATGTTTGTAGTGTGCATAACGTGCAACACCTGAGCTAAGAACTACTAAACAGCAAATTACATCTCAAGTGACCGCTTCAGAATATTTCAGCTTCCAGTGCAACTTTTTCTCTCCTCAAAACTACAAACCCTTGATTTCCTGATTCCCAGAATCATCACAAAATGGCAATTTCATGGCATATGATTTGTAAATCTACATTGCTTATTGAATAAACTTCCCAGTGCAAAGAAAAAAAAGAAAGCTTCATCTGCATCGGATCAAGTTTAGCAGCTGGACAGTGTGAGGGAGTTTCTTTAATGAATTCTGTATTTATAGACATCTCCAATAAGAAAAAAGATTTCAAGGTCTTCTGTTTTGACCTATTCTTTCTCACTGTGTACTAAACAGGCTTTGCTTCACAGAATTTGAAAAACTTACTCTTCAAAATGTGCTTAATCAGAGAAAATGTTGCACTAACATACATCTATTTAAACAGAGAAAGATAATTTTTCTTTTTTAACTCCTAAAGTGATTTAATAAGGTCGTTTAAGGAGCAACATGAGAGCGTCATACATAATTTGCATTAACTTGGAGAAAAACTAGATGAGCTTACCTGCTGAGTGGAATCTGCCCCTTGAGTTGTCTAATTCCTGTTTTCCCCACAGGTGCTCTGCATCACTGCTCATGGGTGTTCTGTACAGTCCCAGCAGAACACGTGTTGTGGAAAGCAGACTTCCACAAGAGAGAGTGAAAATCTCCCTGTGAGCAGAAGAATTGTATGAACTAAATGGGCAGCAGCAAGACGTGCTGTAGGATGGGTTTGTTCCAGGGATTCCCAGAAACAAACCTCTTTGTACCAGCCCCAAGTTTGGCTCAAGCTCTTTAAGAAGTAATTTTTTTGTCTCTTCCAGCAGCAGCCTGGCACAAGCACAGTTTGAGTGGAGCAGCATTCAAAGGAAGAGCGGAAGTATATTTACATTTTTGTTGTGGCAGGTTTTGCATTCCACATCTATTGCATTTACGGGATGCCATCCATACACACGATAGAAAAAGCATTTGCATTTAAGCTTGTTTAATTCAGCAATATTTGTGGACCACTTACCCACACCAGACCTCCTCTGATTCCTTGGATTTAAATAAGCTTCATGTCTTGTTCTCCATATCCTGCAATTAATTATTTCTGTTATGTATGCTCAGTCAGAATTTCGGCTTCCACAGTTGTGGGAGTTCCCAGGATAGTTCATACTGACATTCCCTGTCCCAGAGGTATCTGAGCACTCTTGTGTCCATCACTGCAATCCAGCACTGGCAGCACTCACAGAATCAGGAAGAATATTTGAATAGCAGAGTTTTCTCCTGAGATCAGCCTGTAGTCACCATACTCTTCCATGACCTCTGTGTTCCTGCGTGTCATTTTCTCTGCTGTCTTTGCCACATAAACCAATGTCACCTTTCTACAGCAAATAGCTAAATTACACAATTGCATCTTCCAAAATCACACCAAATGAACCTGGGTGGACACATTCAGTAAAATACAGATCAGTTCTTGTCACTGTGATCAAATCTAAAGGTCAAACAAGCAATTGAATAAATTAAGAATACATTGGGATTACTTTTATAAAACTTTGATAGAATGACTAAAACTAATAATCTCAACATAATATTTTTTATAACCAGGAAAACAGTATTAAAAATTATTATAAATTGACTTATTTACAATTTCCTATGACCTAATTCTATTTTTCAATTCTAAGAAATTAAGCCAGTGAATTTAATGACACTGTAGTATAATCTTAAAAGTATTCTGGGAACGAATTCTGTGTGTCTTAACACAGGTTTTCACCCTGTTTTCTTTGGTTTGAGGTTTTTTAAATTATTTTTAATTTTAAACAAGGTGGTGTGGAGTTGATTTTTGCTGTTTGTGTGGGTTTTTTTGTTTTGTTTTTTAGGAAAAATAATCAGATTAATCTACAAAATAATAAAATACTTTGGAGTTACTTTAAGTTGTTTATCCTGTCTTCATGCAGCTTGTTACAACAGACCAATTGACTCCAACTCATCATAAAGGAGACATTTTTAGAATAATTTTTAGAATTTATACCAGGATAATTCTGGTATTTTACTTGCCAGAATCATGTATACCAAATATGTGAATAATTGTATCTTTATGGGTATAGATGCAGGCCAGTAATATACCACATGAAACAGAATGCCATGGTAAGCAAACATTCCCAGCATAAATTGTATCTGATATGCAATAACTTGTTAAACAACCATTAAATTTGTCAAAACTATTATTTAGCACCGCAAAGATAATTAAAAAGATTACCCAAAAACTTCATGCAGCTAAAAGTTCACTGGTTTATTTCTCTTGTCAAGAGTAACAGACTGAAACATTTTACATTAATTTACAATCATCAAAAAGATCCTTATGCTTATCTCATGTAGGTGACATTGAGCCATCCAGTTAGCACTAATTATTATTCCAGAAATTAAGTCCTGTTTTATAAGGTTAAACATTTTTTGATTCATTTGTTGCCAAACCACGACATCAGTCTACAGCCACACAGAAAGTAGAAATTGAAATTTCTACAGAGCCACTACCATCACTATGAAGATACAATGCCAAATGTTTATAACATTCTCCAAGTTATCACTTCTCCCAGCACGTAAGGTAGCAAAAAATCCCTCTTCACTTTTTACTGTACACAGAGGAATTACAGTAAAAGGCATAATGTTAGAACAAGGGTAACAGAAGTGCTTCTGAGTCATTTGCTATTTAAGTAGGAAATGAACAGGGCAGTGGAACAATGAGGATTCTTCTCTGAGAAAGGGCAGGTTTTCTCCTCAGCCTTAGACCGTGCACACTCCTCTCCTTCCAGCAACAAAAACGGCCTGTGCTCATGGGGCAAGAGAAGCAAAGCTGAGATCACTGTACACACCCAAGCCATGGGGAAACTTTCTGGAAATACCTTCCTGGGCTCTCTTCACCACAGTACTCTTCACCACAGACACAGCAAAGCTTTCTCACCACCCTTCCTCTTGTTTTGGCATTCCTCAACCATTCCCCTCCGCAGCCACAGCGCTTCATGCCTTCTGCCAGGCAATCCTGTCCTCTCCCCGCAGGGATGCAGCAGGGACCCTGCTCAGGATGAGGCACATCTGCCAGGAAGGCAGCAGGACCTGTGTTCCTTCCCCTCTGCTCTGCCAGCCCTCCCTGCACCTCGCTGCTCCCGCCCCAGCCCGTGTGCTGCTCTTGTTTCCCGTTTGGGAATGGGCACTCAGCCCCTGCCACAGCCACCCTCGGCACTGCTGGAGCCCCAGGGCAGCCAGCTGGGACACACTGCTCTCCCTCTGGGCAGCGGCACAAGCCACTGCCCTGCCCTGCCCGGCCGTGGGCAGTTCTTCAGCAGGGAGAGGGACACAGCACCACACTGCTCATCCTGAGAGGCTCTGCTCCCAGCTGCGGCCAAAGCCGTTGTCCCTCCCCACCACACCACGGCCGTGTCCTTGCCCCACACAGCCCAGAACATGGCTGCCATGGCCCAGCAGCCCAGCAAGGCTGAGTCAGGAGCACCCATTTGCTCCCAGCAGTGCAGGGAAGAGTTTCAGAGCCCAGCTCCTGATGGGGGTTTCCTCTGTCACACCGTGGACGTGGTATTATTCACATGCAGCAGTTAAATACCACATACCAACGCAATGAATCCCAGCAGATCTGACTCCACAGCCCAGGAAAGGGAGCATTTGTCCTGGCTACCCTGCGAAATGTCAGTACTTTCCCAAGATGACACAGAGAGGGAGCTTGGGCCCGTTGCACCCCTTGGTATCACCAGTGACCAAAAGGCAGAAGTCATAAGTCCATTTCCAAATGGGTGGGACTGTGGCTATCTCTCTTCGAGGCAGAAGGTTCCCAAGGTACATTACTCTGAGAGAATGGATTGTATGGCCAGAGGACATGTATATGTGGACAGAAAAGCACTAAGACAATGTTTTGATCAAGACAGCTCTCCCTACAGGCCCTCTCAGGATAGCCTTGTCTCCAACAGGAAACAACCTGAGGAGAAGGGCACAGAGTCTGGGAATCCTGAAGAGGAGTCCGCCATAGACAACCTTTGTGGCCACAGGCTGGCTGAGTCATTGCACCTCTCCTCTCCAGCCAGACAGGGAAAGCAGCTCTTCCCTGCCCAACAAGGCCATTCCAAGGTGCTCAGAAAAGCTAGGGAATAAAATGATTGAGGTTCCTACAAGAACCTTATCCAGCTTTAAACAGTGTTGTACCAAGAGCATAATCTATGCAAATCCTGCATTTAAAATGGGGCTTGTGTTCACCTGCAGGTGCTCAGAGAATTTTATACCACTTGGAAGACGCATTTTGCTGTCCCAGGCCTATGCACAGGGACAACACTGGGATTCAGGAAAGAATGGGATCTGTTCTAACAGTTGCAGACAGCCCAAAGTGGAAATGTCCAGTGGGTCAGGGCTTGTTTTCCACTGCTGTGATGCCCTCAGTTTATTCTGGTATCGCTCCATGTAAGCCAACAGGTCGTTAGCATGGACAGGGTGTGAGCCAGACCCTGAACATTCAAGCTGATATTCAACCCTTTGCTTCATGCCACATACAGTTCAGAGAAAAACTGCACCTTGTGCAGCTCCTGGCCTCACTGGTTTGAATTAAAACTACGTCAGCCTTAGCTCTGAATTTCCTGCGTAGCAAAAGTTAAGAGAGACATCAATCCTGTTCTCACTTTCAGCGAGACCAAACATGAACCCAGCTTTGTTGAGGTAACATGCATTAATGGCAGCCCAGGGTTCATCCCAAACCACACTACTTAGCCTGTCTGTCCTCATTAGCTTTTAGAGGTGCTGATGAAGCAATGGGACAGAGCTCTACAAACTTCTGCTTGGCGCCATTCAGGTACAGAAATTATGGGCAGTCTCCAATTCAGAGACCTGTGAAGTATCCTTTGGTGCCCAAAAGGTATTATCTGGAAAGGAATCAAAATTCTGTTCACCAAAATATTTATATTAGCTGAGAAAGCCAAACTCTGCCAAAAACGGAGCTGGCGAGCTTCCCTGGAGTGTCTCTGCCAGTGTGTAAAACACAGAAAGCAGCCCCACCTACCACAGCCCCTCTGTGCATGCCCAGGGCTGGTTTAGCTTTTAAGTACAGTGCCAACTATTTGTAAGGCCTCAAAAATCTGGAAACTTTGGAGCGCAGCAGCCGAATGAAGGATCTTGGGAACATCTCTCTTGACTCTTGGGCTGTGTACTTGAAGTAGTTCTGTGGATGCGCCAACACGTCAAACAAGGCTTTTATCAGCTTCTTGTCCTGGGAAAAGGGAAGCAGATTTTATAGTAATTCCACAGAGGAGTTAGGGTCAGTATTGCCAGAGTTTAATGTCTGTCTAACTCATAACAGATTATGCGCATTTTATTTTTCAAGAGTTTTGGGGGCTTAGAAATGAAGTGGAGCAAGGCTGACATTCAGGCTCCTGGGAAGACACTGGCGTTCCACATTAGCAGCACTGGAATTTCTTCCCTCCTCACACAGCCAAGAACAGCAAACCAGCAAACAAACCACAAAACAAACACACACTTGAGCTGATACCCAGCAAAATAAAGGCATGCACTCAACTTGCCCATGGAAGTCCCCTAACCAAGGTCAGAGAAATCCACAAAGAGATTTCTTTTGCCTGGGGAGGAAAAGCCCTTGCTAACCTACAGACTACAAGGAGCTTCCCCAGGAACTTAAATGCCACGTCCCTCAGATTGCTTCACTGATTCCTTCCACCACAGCCCATGTGAGGCCCAGGGCACTATTGTTACCATGTATTTCCCTAGTAGGTCTGATCCACCTTCAATCCCCCCGAGCAAAGGGCTCTGTACCCCCTGCTCTACACAATCAGGATCTGCTGATTCACCCCACTTCCCTGAAGCAGCATATGTCTAATGTACCAAGGAAGCAAACTCACTCGGCACCAAACAAATGTCATTTCCAATCCAAACCAACATGTTAAGGAATGTACCTTAAGTATTTCCTGGTGATTTTCAGAGGCATAAAGTCTACCATCCCGAACAATGTCTTCTATTAGTTCTTGGTAATCCTCTGTGGGGAATGCACAAGAGAGTAATTTGCAGGTTCACTTCACTTACATACTCAACACCTCCCTTGGTTACACACATGGAAGCCCTGCCCTCGGAAGAACCTGTGGTCCTTGGCCCTCATATTAGCAGTCAGCAAATATTCCAAACACTTTTGTGTTTACTGTGAGAACAGTGTACTCTGCTGAGCTGCTCAGCATCAATCTGCCAAAAGCAAAAAAAATCAAAAAGCACCTAAGATTGGAGTGCGTACTGTAACCAAATAACCTGCTTCAAACCAACTGAGCTGCAGGAACCTATCTGTGCACACCCACAACCTGTTATTGACTTCTTACTACAGGAGCAAGGAAAAAAAGTTATGCAAGAGGATGCTTTCTTAAACATAACACCCCCCCACACAGTCAATCATAACCTGAAATTCTTCAAAAGGAGAGGTCTCCCCTGAAAAATTATTTATCCACTGCTGGTGACAGACCACAGCAAGGATGATTCCTTCACAATTAATCCAGTGTGAATGGAACAAACAATATCACTTTACTTATGCTGAAGTGCAAATCCTCAGCCCCAGTTTCACACCTCGTGACTCTGACAAGGACGAAGTAAAAATCTTTCTTTTCAATATAGATATTTACTCTCTGATACTAGGTCACAAATGGCAGCAGCAACACCATAAATTACAGGTACTTGGGCTCTGCCTAATTCCTAACTGGGGCCACCTGAAGCAAATGGAAAGGCACAGAAGTGCATAAAACTTAGATTCTGGCTCTGAGCTCTGCAATTGGCAGGCCAGAGCCCAGAACCCCAGCTCTTTGTTTAGGTCTATTGGAGACTGGAAATACGGTGGCACTTAAAAGACTGAAGTGAATGAGGAATTCCTTAAATTAGGTTTCAATGGAAACAGCCAGTGGAAGCAGCTCCTAGTGACACTGCTGAGGGTGTTGGGTTGCCCTGCTGCTCAGGGAGGGGAGTTCTGCACTGCTGCAGCTGCTCCAGCCCACATCAGCCCAGCTGCTCACACCCACTTACCATCATAGGTTACATAAGGCACTTGGAATCCTTTGGCACTGTTCCCTTCATTCGACTTGAACTGGATCCACAGTTTCTTAGACCTGGAAGTGAAAGCTATGGGGCGCTCGTAGGTCTGGCAGGTCTCATACGTGGTCACCGAGTTTGAAGAAGCTTTGGAAGAAAATGCACAATAGGCATTTGTGTGACAATGCTTCATACTAACGAGCTGTTAGAAAATAGGCTGAACTACCAGGACAAAAATGCTTGCTGGTGTGTTAAGAAAACTCCTCAAAATGTGGCAGGCCATCAGTGGATGGCCGGCCATCAACAAGGGACTTCTTGGTGAGGGAATATTTTTCTTTTTCCTGAATAAACAGTCTACTGTTTGAAGGATGTGCCTGTACTAGAAACTGAAGCTGTTTATCCACACATCAGGCACCTGTAAGGATTAGCAAGCATTTCCTCTTTCCTAACCCAGGCTAGAACTGCTCAGCATAATGCATGACTGGTTAGCTTGAACCATCTACCCCTTCTTAACAATATTTTTCTCGAAGTTCACTAACACATTGTAGCCTTGCTCCCTTCTTTCACCCAAACCTATGGATTAGCATTGCCAGATAGGACTTCTCCATTTGTGATTTAAAGAAATTTCTGCTCTTCAGTAGAGGCCAGCCAGGCTACATTTAGTTTATGGAAACAGCAATGCCTGTGAGAGCCCCATGTTGCCCACTGAGATATGCCTCAGCAGATATTTCAGACTCACAGCTTTTTCTCATCACCAGGTAGTCTCCGCACTCGTCCTCTATGGGCAGGAATATTTCTGGAACCACGATCAGGATGCGGCGCTTCGGCGGGGGGTTGATATTCCAAGTGCACTCCGTGTTGGCAGGGTAGTCCCCAGGGTAGTTGGGGGATTCGATATATCCAGTGTAATCTCCCAGCTCACCTCCACACTGCCTGTCTGGGAAAGGAACACGGTGTGCGAGACAAGGCAAAGAGAGGTCACCCTGCATCTCTGCTGCAGTCCCCGCCACAGGTGACAGACACGCATGTTGTCCCTTTTGCTCCAGCTGCAGGTACAGTTCTCTTTGCCAGCCGCTCACATTTCTGTGTAGGTGTGTCTATCTACATCTGTGTGGATATAGGGACTCCAGAGGTGGTTCTGAGCAGTCACCTCTCTGCCCTCCATTCTCCGCCTTTAATTTACCCTCGGCTTCCCACAGCATAGCTACCATAAATCCAGAACAGTGGCTCCCTTTGTAACTGCCTCTTCCAAAGGTTGCTATTAAGAAGAAATGGTTACCAGAGCTATTAAGTTTTGTGAGCCAGCTTCCATTCCTCTTAACAGGAGGGAAAAAATCAGGGTGCTGAGAACACAAACTCTGCTACATAATAGAAGAAAAGATTTAATAGCAGTTTAATACCCGAGCAAGCCGGCACCAGCTGGCAAAGCACAGCCATCACTTACCTTGACAGGGATGATGGAACCAGTCTGCAGAAATGGCCTCTCACAGACCTCAGTAAGCCATGTGGGGTGAGATGCAGGCAGGCAGCAAAAGAGGAGCAGCACCTCTGCCTTCTCTCCAAATCCCTGGAGCAAAGCTAAGTTTTGCCCTTAAGGCCACTCCAAGCATTAATGGCCCTTTTTATTTGTGAGAGAGCATCAAAGACATCTCGCTGTACTTACTTTTGCACTGTGTTACGTTTGTTGACCCATCAAAATCAGTAGTGGTGTTTCCAGGGCAGGAAATGCAGTAATTTTGTCCAAACTCAGGCTGGTAGGTCCCAATTGCACAGCGAATACATCGATGAGTTGTGGTGTTGTAAAAATGGCCAGGAGAACACTGAACTGGACAGTAATTAAATACATCGTGGTTAAAAAAGTGGCAGTAGCATACTAGAATATGGTTTTATACATTTGTATAAGACATAATATAATTGCAGAAACTGAAATGCTGTATTCATAAACTAGGAGGGTAACAAAGAAGGGGTAATTAAGCAAATTTTAATTTATCAGGTCATTTGGTGAAAGTTCAAAAGATCTACTATCAAATGTTGTTTTCTATGCTGCACAGTCCCTTTTTTTCTATTCCTTTTAAGCTCTGCTTACTCCCAAATAATTCTTGCAGAGTTTTGGAAGCTAGCTCAGCCAAGAGTCCATCCCCACATGCTGCCCCAATCCAAATGCTTCAGATAAGCCCCAAACAGTTCTTGCATCTGTGATTCCACATCTCATGTGGCCTCTTCCACATGCAAATTCCTGAGCTCTTCATTCCAGTTAATAGAAAGAATTCCTTTAATCTCCACTCCAATTTGAAAACTGAACCTCATTTATAGACTTGTTTTTGTTTATGTTAAATAAAACTGAAATCAGTTCCTCTTATCTCGGTCCAGAGTTTTAACACTGTTTTTAGTACTTCAATTTTGCAAAACTGAGTATGAAACAACAGTATTTGTGGATTCAGTGATTCTTCACTGAAGGAAACTATTAGATATCACACTACTACCAGTAATACTAATTCTTCAGCGATACTGCAAAATTCTTATAGTATGTTGCAATTCTCAGTAGTAAACATATCTTAACTGAAACTAGAGAGATCTCTTAATCCAAACCACTGCCAAATGTTTGCATCAGGACCTTATTTCTATCCCTTATTTCTGCTCTGCAGCAGTACATTTTCTGTTAAGACTTTTTCCACAGGTGATTTCTAGAAGTAAAGAAAATTACTTATGCTTTTGGTAATCAGTTTTAGAAAGAATTGAGGCTTCACTGAATTTCCTTACAGCCATGCCTGGCCAACCAGCTCTGAGACTCCTGGAAGGACTGACCCTCAGAAGGAGAAAGACCCTTCTCTGAATGCCCCACCCAAGCAGCAGCATTTTTTTTTGCCTCAGATTAATGCAGTTCATCCAATAAACCTTGGCCTTACCTTTGGTCTCACAGTCCTGAAACAAGGCTGCCCCACCATGCCTCGTTGTCAGACCTCCTCCACAGGGAAAGCAGGATACCCTCCCAGCTTCAGGCTGGTATGTTCCCAGGGGACACGGCAGGCAGGGCTTGAAGCCATCAGGAGAATATTCGCCTGGGGAGCACTGGTCTGGGACAGGAAGAACACACATTGGAGATGAAGGTGTGTTAGTGAGCCTGGCAGGACCTGGAACCCACAGTGGACCAAAAGTGTACTTCCAGATTTCTGTAAGTGCTTTAATCTTAATATTATTGAATACTCATATTTCATAACCATTAGCATTACTGGATTGTGTGAAAACTTGAAGTGCAACAAGTAATTGTGCAAATTCAGTAAACTAAACATTATGCCTCAAAGACTTTTAAAGCAGAAATACTCTTGTCATTCCTCTGACACTGGATCCTGGATAACGATTATTTGTGCACTGGTCTGCTGTGTGCTGTATGGTGCATAGACAGCACCAACTCAATCTGACTGATTTTATTTAAATGCACACCTCAGTGTTATCTACCAAGCCCAGCAATATTCATGAGTATCTTTGAAAAGTTCTGGTTTTCAAACTTTTCACAAAAGAACGGGCTTCAGTGCTGGTATTTAATAATTACCCTGCTCTGGAAAGGCACAAAACACTGTTGCAGTTGTTCAGCTGTGCTGAAAAACTCTGTCCTTTTAAGACCTATTACGATAATAAACTGTTAGTTTTAGTTTATAGCTCCAATAAATCACTCAGTGAATAGCTGTTTTGTTAGGAAGTTAAATTGGCCTTGGCTTCATTTCAGGATATATGACTAACAACAAGCAGGGCATTAACTACCGGTCACGATCAATGACGAAGAGTTTTGTTTATGGCTGATACTTCAAGAGGAATAGTTGAGTGTTCCTCCTTAGCTTAAAAATAAAATGCAGCAGGTTAAGCAATGCTCTGTAGCTTATCAATGAAAGCTTGTGAGGAAGTTTTAGCTCTTGGTTCTAACTTTTTCCACCACACACCACTTCTGCCCTCATAAGGACACACATTCATTTGCTCCCACGCTTTTCAAGGCTTTCTCCATTTTATAAACATTCCTACAGAACACTCATCTCTGTACACTTAGCGCACTTCCACAAACATGAATGAATTCAGGCTTTCATTGCAGCACTCCTAATAAGGTAAGGAAAGAGCACTATTTACAATTCCACCACAAGGAAAGACAATTCAGGGTTAGGAAAGGTGATTTTGAGAAGTGGCTACTGAGTTCAGAGACCTACAAGCAATGGAAAGACCCAAGCAAATCTCCTTCCCTCATAAAATTCCATGGCTCTATGGGAAATCAGTGCTCTGAGTGGCCTTGCTAGAAAATATCTGCTCTCTGCTATCTCCCCTTAGCCTGTCTTTTTCAATTCATTTTAATCACATGCCAAGTTTGGCGTGGTTTGTGTTTGGTTTTTTTACGTTTGGGAGAAGAGGTGTCTCTGTTCTGTGTTTTGAACAGAAACACTGACCATGCAAATTCAAAACTGTACTTCAGGCTTCCTAAACTTGCAGAGCAGTAGGAGATTTATCAGAGCTCAAAGCAAACCTGCCCCAGACACGAATTAAACCCAAAACTTATGTGGAAATACTGCATTTGAGAACTAATACCATCAGAACTCTCTTGTCAACTTTATCATCTGCATCTACTTGCCTTGAAAACACATGTTGTAAAAATTGTAGAGATTCCTGTAGAATACAACTGAGTTAATCTAAATCTTCCTGGATTACTTAATGAAGTGCCCCATTTTTTTAAATTTCCTTTGAGGAAGTAAAATTAAAAAGACCTCCTCAGACATCACCGAGATCCTCAGTCTGGGCCAAAGGAAAGCTTTTCCATTAAATCGGAACCAACTGAGTCAAGTATTTCCTTCTGATTTTCCTAAGAGGCGGCAACAACAGCAAGCAAAAAGGCTAAGTAGCTACCAGCACTGCACCACCATAATAGGGTGTTCAAAACCAGCTGAAAAAGCTCTGATTTCTGATACACACCAAACACTTCAGTCTTTGATCCAATGTGCATTTGAGAACACAGGTCAGTACATTCACATACAGATTTAGCTATTTTGAGTCTAACAAATACTCAATATCCAATGCAAATATTGGAATTACTCCATGCCATGTCCAAGTTTTAATGCCTCAAGCTCACGAATGTATCAGTTTCTACACACGACTACATCAAACCAAGCTTTTCAGAGTGGTATAAGTGTGAACACAGTTCTATCCACAAAGATATTCCCTGTAAACTCCTCATCTTCCACCTAGAAATGTTTCATACGCAGGCCACTCATCCAGCCCCACCAGAGCACAGAGCTGGGGTAATGAGGAAAGCCTGTTTAGAAGCTCACAGCATTCACCAGGGCCCAATTCAGCATAACAGACTCAGTGTTAGATTCAATTATTTTAACATTAATAATAGGGACATTGTTTCAACACAGAAATCATCCCACAGAAATCCATAGGACTGTGCATAAAATTAGCATGAACCTTTCCTGGAAAATAAAGCTCAACAAAATGAATAAAAATCAAAAAGCCACAGGAAGCACCTCTAAGAAGTTCAACTTTCCATGTTATTTGCTTAAATAAAACAAGTCTATGAGCTTCATTTTGCAGAACTAGAAACTGGATGATCCTGCCTGACGTGGGAAATACCCAGTGTAAGCCAGATCCGAAGATTTGCAAATAATGACATTAAATCACAATTCCACTGGCTGGCTTTGCTCTTTTTTTTTTTCCCCCCCGAAACTTGATTGTTTTTCTCCAAATGAACAAAAGAGCAAATTGCCTCTAGTAGACTTCATTTCTGCAGCCACTGTCTTTGTTTATCTTCAATACCCATTAAAAACCTGGTCTTGAGTCCCATGCAGCTGTTTTAAAGGAAAAAAAAAAAAAAAGTGAAAGCTTTTCTGATGCAAAAACAAGAAGAAAGGGGAGGTGGGGGGGAGAAGAGAGGGGCCCACAGGGAACCAGGATTAACAGTTACAAAGACATTTAAAGGCTCTTCCCCTCTTTTCAACACATTAGCCTTTGAGCATTTGCTCCTATAGACAAACACTGTAGTATCTCAGGGACTGAGAAGGTGAACCTCATAAAGGAGGTCATGAGCCACCAATTTACCATTTTCTTAAGAATGATGCCTTGGCTTTATAAGGAAAATCACCAACAAGTGATGCAAATTGATTCTGAAGCGGCATACTTTAAGTTACTGTGTTTTAGCGGGTCACACATTTAGGTCACGTGAGATGGTTACACTCTCTAAGGATTTACGTCTTGGATCTGTGATTGTCAGGGCAAACAGGTTAGCAGGAAAAAGAGCATCCTTTTTCCCCATTTGATAATTCATTTCCTCTCATTGGATATTGATAAAATTGTTTAAAAAGAAACCTCAGCAACAACAGCTATGTAACACAACTAATAATTATAACAACTGCAAAGGCAGGCAGCACTTCACTTTACCCTTCAAATATCTCTCTTATACTTTTGTAGTGCCAGTGTCATACCACATACAAACTTTTGCGGCATGCTTCATCATTTTGGATGTAATGTTAATATCTCATTTGTGTCCTCTCAGCTAAGGGGACAAAACTGCTGAACGCTGAGCAGTGAAATGCACTGACACCTCCCACACAAGATGAAGCTGCTCATCATTTACATCAGAGCAGTGCCTGTGCCAGTGCTGATCATGCCTGCAGTTCTCTGAAGTGACAGCTCTTTGGGTGAATCCACTTGGGGCTCCTGCGAAGCAAGGACATGCTGTCACATCCTTTTTTCCCAGCAATTTCAGGAAATGGTAATTCTCATTGCATCCTTCCACCGCTGAAAGTATTGGGGTGCCCAACAAAAAAAAAAAAAAAAAAAAAAAAAAAAAAAAAAAAAAAAAAATTGAACAGGCAAGATGTACTTTTGGCTCCATGGGATGTGACCAAGATATGGCAAAGTTTTAACCAATGGAAAAGCAGCTTAATTGCTTGTTGTTTGAATTTACGAGGTTTGTGGTAAATCAGTTTCTGAAAAGGGATTGGTATATTTAAACAGTTGGTGTGTGGCTGTTAAATCTCTCTGAAGTCAAGCTCATACTGGAGAATGAACACCTGTAGTCAGGCTAGTGAGTGAAACTGCATTCTCCCCCAGACAAATCTTCCCCTCTCAAGGAAGTATGTAGCATTTCCAGCATCCTCAGAGGGTTCACATGCTGTCTTGACACACTGACATTTCAAAATGGATGTTTATTACCTTAAGATCTACTTCAATGCAGAAAGATCATACTCCTGTGCTAAGGGAATCCAGTTCTCTGGAGAGGTTGACGGAAGTTCCATTTTGCTATATGCATTTCATGTGATATCCATTGCTATGGACCTGTCACTGGTTGCTCCTTGGAAGCCATACACAGGATTTCATGGGATTAACCAATGTGAGTCAGTGCTGACTGCGCTTAGCATTGATACAAACCTCAAGCATAACAAGGTAGAAAAATGCAACACTTGAACCTCTAAAGCACCAGGAAATCCCAAACAGAACTGTACAATAAACAGCAAATTTAAAATAAACTACACTATACCATGGAATCAGCAGTGAATTCCCTTTCACCACTAATAGCCCTTTAAAGAATAGCAGACACACACATGCAATCATCCAGCATATCAAGAATGATAAAATACCCCAGAAACTACATCTCATTTATTCCTGATACCTTTCTAAAGCTTTTCTTCTGCACTGTGCCCCACTCAAGACAGTAGGAGTGAAGACAGGGAAATCAGGGATAGAACTGCCTCACCAGAAGTATGAACCCAAATGAAATCTATCTTGTTGCTGCAACTGCAGGCCACTTACCCAGCACAAAAGCTGTCAGAGCAGGAGCTGGGCTTTCCCTTTGACACTGCTCAAATACAAATTATGTTTCAGACAGTGCTGTGCCAGGAGAATTCTATCACAGGAAGTGAACCAGCACAAGACTGTTGGAATAAACAAAACTGTATCTAACCTAGCCCTACTCCAAATATTTGAAAACAATGAAATAAAATCTGTGTTTCACTCAGTAACTGCATCAAAGAAGACCTGTAAGTCCCTTCGACTTATTTTGCTCCCCCACTTCTTCCTACTCCTCTGGCCAGACTGAGCAAAATCCCTTTGCCAAAGTCCTCTGCTGTCCAGAGGCCACATCCACCACCTGCACTGAATCCATCTGCTGACCTAATATCTCTTGCTGTGGAGTCACTTTCTCCCCAGAACCACTAGCATGTCTGGGTAAGGAGGGCCCCAGTTCTGTCCAGAAGTTCCCAAGCAGCTCTGCAAAACAATCAGATCAAGACAAAAAACCAAAAAACAAAAAAACGCAAAACACCCTCTCCCACACAGATCCCTGGGCTATCTTCTTGCCTTTCTTCACTCTGCTCCCACTCCATTCTCCTCTCCCCAGCCTATTTTTTTTAGCTCCTTCTGACTGGCAGTCCCAGCAGCAGCAGCACCAGCCCCCCAGCCTTACCTTAACCATTCACCCTGGGACAATCAGCTTTTTCTAAGGAAATGAGGCGTACATAACAACACTGCCTCTGTGTGTACTTCTATGTCCTCTCAGCAACTAGGGAGCTGTCTGCCCAGCTCCCAGCAGCCTGATAAGTGATGCAGAGAGGTTTCAAAGATACTAATTTTCTGTACATTTAATGTAAATAAATGGGGAACGAGTGGAAGGAGAGAGACCTTCTCAAGACCCATATAAGTGAAAGGCTGCGGTGCGAGTTCCACCTCCTGTTTGATCACAGCAAATCTGCACAAGGATATGGTCTGAATAATTCAGCTGAAGAAAGGAAGGTTCATTCAGTGACTGCACCTTGCTAGGCATGAGCAAATCAAACCATAAGGCATGAGGCACACAGGGTCACTCCACTGCTCTCAGCAGCGCTTGTTAAGATGTCCAGAAAAAACTGTGGCACCAATTCAGCAACAGAAGAGGCCTGACTTTTACAAATTGTTCTTCAAAACCTTTGTCTTCATATGCTCAGTGACTCTGTTTTAACCATGGACAGGCTGCTTGTGCTCACCCCACCAAAGGGTTTTCCAGGCAGGCATTCCCCAAAAGCTCCCTTTCTCTCTGAACTAGCACAGAATGCCAGGTATGCTTCTCATTTGTGCTGCAACATTGAACTGGTTCTGCAGCTACCTAAAAACAATTGTGCTTCTTTGCTGTTCCAATTTCTGATTGTAATTCACATTGCCTTCTCCACCTGCAACATTTTTAGCTTACTCACTACTGTTTTTTCCAGATGAAATCAAGAACGTCTTCAGAGTCATATAGTCTCTACAACTGGACTGAGACAGATTTTTTCAAAGCCTTCCTCCAGCATGCAACAAAATAGCTTGAAAACATCCTTGTGAACTCATCTTGGTGAACTTTCCAAAATTTAGCAGACTTATTGCAATGTTCCAAGAAAAAAAAGGAAATCTTACAGCTTTTTCCGAGATTTCCTGAGTAATTCCCTGCGTGCTTGCACAGACGTTTTAAACAATTTTTTCTGTTCCACGAATCCAAGTTTTTCTAGAGTTAGCAAAACCAGATTGGAAAATCTATTCTTAGGCCAAATGCTGCTGCTGGGAGACATACTAATTCAATGTGACAAGCATTTTAAAGGCTTGCTGATTCACAATCCACCTACACGCTGCCTACCCCATGCAGCCTGAATTAGCTGTCATGGTTGTTAGGTCCCTGTTAAGACATAACATCTGACCCCTCTCCTTAACTTTTGTGCTTTGGAAGCGTTTACTATGGACTGCATTATGGCGGTGCCCTCCAGTGCCATGATAATTAAGACTTTTCTCGGTGCTGGCCTACAAACCCCCTGCTCCCCATGAATTTATAGCTCTGTCATGGAGGTTCTCTGGGGCTCTGAGCTTAGTCAGCAAAGCGAATGTGATGGTATCAAATTCTGCTCAGCCTTTGCCTTGGGACAAGGGAGAGGTGAGATGCGCACAAGCTCAGGAACACAGAATTACACTGAATATTAAATGGTGTCTTAAAAGTAACACTGGTGATGTCAAGGACATTGGTTCCTTAGGTTATTCCCAGGATTTCCACCTTCGAGCTTATTGCAGGCTGTACATCAGCTGCAGTGTAGTGCACTGAGCCCTCATTCTACTCTGTAACACAGTTATTAATTCATAGAGAGACACATTCCAGCAGCACTAACAGCACCCCCCACTTCTGCACACACATCCCTCCTCTCTCCTGGACAAGTGAACCATGATCCTTCTGAGCTCACCAGGCCTGAGCCAAACAGTGAAACACATCAGATGGTTCATCCCTAATTCCCACGGAACTCACCACATCTGTTACCCGGCTGCACCTGTCCCGCACCACAAGCCTGCTGTGGCTCTGATGGCTTGAGAGCCTTTCTGGCCACCTCGTGGTCCGTGCCAGAGACGCGGATGCGGAACTGGTCCCTGCTGACTGTCTTCCGTAAGGTTCGGATGGTTTTACGGAACCTCTTCTCCGTCTTCTTCCGAGCACAGCGGACATCACACGTGTCTGAAAGGGGTGAAAGCTGCTGTGAGTGGCCATGCACAAAATCCCACCTGATTCAAAACACCAACCAAGTCAAATCACTGAGAAAGCAACTTCTGGGAACAAGTCTGAGATCCGTAAGGACAAACCCACTGGGCACCTCTTCAGTCTTTGAAACTATCCCCCCTCCCTCACTCTTTCTGAAGCAGTAAAATTAATTTTCAAAACAGGAGATACTTTTTATCGTCATTTTGCATACAGACAGAAGTGAAAAATACAGAAATTAAGGAGCAAACGGCAAGAAGCTTCAAACCGCACCTTGGATTATTTTCCAACCAACCTGTCACCTCCTTCCGGCTTGTTTCAAGCTCAAAGTCCGCAGTGATAAAAATCTCTCTAGTCGCTGTCAGTCTACTGAGGGCTCCATGAACTCTCTTGCCAGAGCTGCATGTTAGGTTTACATAGTGGAAGCTCTCCATTACTGAATTATGTCTCTCTGTATGAACAAAACCAAAGGAAGCAGAAGCTTGGCCAGCTCTGTTATGGAACATTCACCAGCGCTCAGCACGTGTGTCACCGTGAAGAGTGAAAGAGGAGCAAACCATCACCTCCACGTGCCAGTAAACAAACAGTTTGGCCATCCTCTCAGCTGGTGCACCCTCACACAGGAATCACGACCATTTTCATGGTTTCTATGAGGAAATGAGGTTTACTTAAAGAAAATACCCAGAATACGCTCTGGTTCTGGAGTACATAACTTGTCACTGAGCATTGAGTGCAGCTTCTCACTGTTACTCTGCTAAGGACAAACAATCAGACACACTGATTCATCATATTGTTTAATGACTCCTTTCCCTATTTTTTTCTTTCTTTCTTTTTTTTTTTTTTTTTTTAAGTACTCCTCCTCATTCTCTGCTGACTTTGTAAATTCCCAGGCTGTACTTTCTGCTTTGGAACAGATGGAAGAGCTGACCTCACTGCGTCCATCTGGGGCTGCTGAAGTATGAAAGGAAGACAAGAGAAAAGAGGAATAACCCTTGGACAATAGAGTCAGCATAAAAGGTCAGGAGACTCTTCAACAGGGCATCAGACAGTAAGGAGCAGGTGAGAAAGGAAAGAACAGTAAGATAAAAAGAGGAAGAAAAGGAAGAAATCAAATTAACAAAAAGAATGGTGGATTTTACTGAGAATTTATTAGCAGTGTTACAAAGAAAAAGGGCTAAGAGCTTTCCTAGCAAGACTGTAAGGATGCCACAAGGAAATCCTGGGATCTGAAATAACTGCTGCAAGAATCATGGCTGGGCAGGAGTGTGTCTCATGAGGTCAGTGAAGAACAGAAAGACTACACTCCTTTATGTTTGCTTGTGGTGTACTTCATATTTGGACAGCACTTAACCCCTGACCTATGGCTTTAACCTGCTTACCTGCATTTTTATAGTCATACCTGGTATCATCTGTTCCAGACCTTCTTGATACATCTCAGTCTTTTTCAAACTACATTTTCCTTCATTTAATTTAAAGGTTACGCTTATCTTGATGGCTGAAGCATCTTCAGGAAGAAACAATGACACATTATTTTTTAAAAAGGAGTGGAAAATTGAGATAACCCTAATGTCACATCATAATGATGACAACAAAAAATGTCCTGAAATTATCATCACAGAAAACCTAATGAGATGCCAGAACCCTTCTGCTGTGAAGCTTGTTCACAACTGGAATTAGAATGAAGTATAGTACATTTTATTATGGGGGTAAAAAAGAGAGAGAGAGAGAGAGAGAGAGGGAGGGAGAGAGAGGGAGAGAGAGGGAGAGAGAGGGAGAGAGAGGGAGAGAGAGGGAGAGAGAGGGAGAGAGAGGGAGAGAGAGGGAGAGAGAGGGAGAGAGAGAAGAAGATCAAGACCAGATCTGCTATTGGGCAAAATCAAATAAGGGTGAGCTGAAATCAAAGGAGAGACTCCAAATCATTTCAGAAAGTAGTTTATGCCTATAGATGTAAATGCTTTCTAAACTTTAGAAACATTGAGCTGTCCAACAGCTCAACCGAAGCACATTGTATGTTTCCAACACTGCCCAGGTTTGGATGACTGAAAGGAGATATAATTCCTGGTCTAGCTGTTTATTTCACTATTGGTCTTTTTCTTTATTCATAAGTGTCAGTTGTAATGATGCTGATGAAGCAGCCAAAGGGGAATTTTCTGTGGTAATCATGAACTACAATCATGAGGAAGAGCAATTAAAAAGAGATAGATTATAATGACGAGAGAAAATAGGAAGTCAACAGAAATATCTTTGTTTCACAGTTATCAGTGAAAATAAATCAGTCAAACTATGTAACAGTAAATGTGGTGATTACCCAGCCAGCTGGAAGCATTTGCATTTTGCTGCTTTTTCTTAAGTTGAGATGACCTGCCACAGGTGAGGGTGTAGGCATCTTGTGTTCCTAACAGACAGACAGACAGTAAAGACACAGGCACAGTGCACACACTGAGGACTCCTGTAGCATAAAAGACATTTTAAATTTGTTGATTGACATCATCATACAATGTTGTTCGTAAAATACTCCACATTAGAGCGTGTATCTTCCTGAGCCATTTAAAGGATTCAGGAAGAAAAACAGCATCTGTTCCATAAGCACTGGCCAGGTCTGCACGCCGTGTCCCGTGGGGTGGAGGGGGACAAAATCTCAGACCCCACGCAGGGCTGGAATGCCTTTGCCCCATTCAGCAGTGGCTCTCAGGGCCAATTAAGGAATGGCACAGGGAGCACAGAGAATTCTGCCCTGTCCTCCCCAGCTTCAAACAGACAGGTGTCGTGAGAAGGGAATCTGAGGGTAGAGTGGTTATAAAAGACAAGGAGAGAGGGACTTTGCTGGACACCGTCAGGGATAGAGCCCTTTATTATCCGCAGTGAAAGACAAAAGATCCCTGTTTATTGAGCACTTCTTGGGGCTTCCATGAGAGTTAGGAGGCTGGCCACTCTTACCCTCTGCACAGAATTACATGCTTGGTTTTGTTAGTTTGGACTTACCAGAGAATACCTGGACATCTGGAGAGCAGCTTAAAAAGCATCTGTCACTCCCAGCACTCTTAATGCAGTGCAGCAGTACCTTGGGTGACACATTATCAGACAAGGGACCTTTTGTCTCTAAATGAGATAAAACAAACACTCACAGAATTAAGACATCTATCTTCACCCTACTAATAAGTCAGCATGCAATTGTAGCCAGCACCTGAGAGCACCCATGCAATTAATGTGCTGTTTAGACAGAAAATTAAAGCAAAATAAAATCACTGGAAGATAATACCACAAAAGTAATTTCCTTTGGCGCGAGCAAAACCTTCCCATGCAGAGGAACAAAAAGAAATAGAAGAACGTGCTAGATAAAAGCACAGGAAAGAAAGCATCGAAATCCCTCAAAGTATCTCCTGTTTTTGGGGTTGGTTTTCCATTTGTTTTTATGAGTTTCAACATCGCTATCATCATGCCTTGCTAAAAATTCAAGCAGAATACCAGGAACGATGACTCATACCACTTAACTGGACAGACCATCACATTTGACTGCAACCATATGGCCCATCAGACACATCAGGAGTAGGAATGTATTTACTAGACACCTTACCAACACAGTCCTTTTTATTCCAGTGTAACTTGTAGTTAGAGTGACACAGGCATTCGTAGTCTCCCAGTGTGTTCACACACAGCTGCTGGCAACCACCATTGTTGATGCTACATTCATTAATATCTACAGGGAAAGGTAAAAACACTTTTTAAAAGTTGCTCTTCACAAAGTTCTGCACTCTAACTCCGCTAGGTGAATGTGGACACAAATACTGCTTAGTAGGGTTTGGAAAAGACTTCAGGAATGCTGCCTGGACACCCACCTTGAAATAGCTTGTCGTCATGGAAATCCTTTGCTAAATGTCAAAACAGACTAAATATTGGTGGCTCGTAATTAAACAATATCCAGCTTCAGCAATATGATAAGGAATTAACTCTAAGCAAAGCAGATCAAGTCAAATCTACATTGCACTGTGTCTGGTTAATTAATATTTCTAGTCTGAAATAAAGACAGAGAACATGGACAGGATTCATACCGATCAATCCTCCAAAGCGCTCCAATAGATGCAGCTAGTGTGATACACTTTGGCTCTGTGGGCAAACACCACCATTGTGTCCCCCTTGTCTCTTTTGGCCAATTACCCAATTTTGGGGCCTTTGGTCCCACCCAAAAAATGCCAAGAGGAGGAGAAATAACTGACAGCACATGTTGCCTCTGGTGCAAACTCACATGCTGATGCCAAATACAGCATTCACCAGTGCTGTATCCCCAGGGTCAGTGCTGGGGCCAACACTATTTATTTCTCCTCATTAGACCTGGATGGTGGGACAAGAGTTGACCCGCAGCAAGTTCACCGATGACACAAAACTGAGAGGAGTGGCTGATACACCAGATGGTTCTACCACTATTCAGAGGGACCTTGACTGCCTGGAGAAATGGGTCAATAGGAATCTCATGAATTTCAACAAAGGGAAATGCAAAGGTCTCTGTCTTTGCTGCTCAGATCCACCCCGAGGAGAGTTGCACTTCTCCCCCACAGCTTTATGGCAATTGTGCATAAACCTGGAAAGCTGCGATCAATAAACCTCTTGAAAGGCCCATAAAGTTCGTGCAACTGAGTGTGCTTACTTCCACATGCACTTATCTCGATGGCAGTAAGTCCTTGTCACTGCTCTCCCCAAACTAGATACCCTCTAAGTAACAATTTGTTAGAAAACACTGTGAAACACGTTACAAAACCGATCTGATTTGGGGAGTAAATATGCTCTTAACAGAATGGAGGCAGCAGGGGTGGGAATGTGCAGCAGAGGAATAATGGAGAGAGAAGGCAACACCTCAAACTGGTCCTGCTGCCCAAGATACCACAGAATCAGCCCAAATCTTTGGTTTTCATTGACCTTTTGTTAGGATGCTGCACCCAGTGGCAACCTATTATCTCTAGCTCTTACTGACTTCTTCACAGAGGTAAGAAGGTACATTCTCAGAATCCTACCATCTCTGACCAGCCTGGCATTGCCAGTCAATGAGGGACTTACTGTGGTAGGAGGATTAACACCTTCTGCACAGGGATGTGACAAGAAAAGGCCAATTAGCAGCAAACAGCAAAATTACAGCTCCTTTTCCTCACTGGTAGCCAAAAGAAATTGAATTAATGCAGAGGAATTAAGTCTTCTTTTTACTAAGTAGAGCACATGACAGTGTTATTCCTTATCCATATAACTTCCCCTGTTCATCAGGATAAAACACAGTGATGTTGTAGCCCTGTAATCTTATTTGCAGACTTTCTAGAGGCAGAGGGTAGAACAGAACAGGCACACAGAGGTTTCTGAATTGTTATCTCCAACTGTGCTCATTCTGCCTTAGAAATAAATAAATCTTGCTCAGAATTAAGTAAACTTTGGAATCAGTCAGGTGTTGCCTAGAGCTTATATAAAACGAGTTTGATTCTATTTAGTGTCCCAGTTATTCATGTTTCCTCATGTTAATTCTGGGAATTTGTCACACATCGAGGTTCTACGAACAACTTTCTCTTTCCTTGAACTGCTCTTGTAGGAAAGACATAAAAACTTTAAGAGTATTAATCTTGGCCAGTGTAAAGTGGTACCACACCAGCTAAATTCCAATCTACATCACACAAGGCTCTGACATATGCACAACAGAACCGTCATTTTCAGAGTCATTCAGAGCTTACTGTTCTTAAAGACCCATTGCCCTGACTTTTCGCTGAATGCCACTCTGCAGGGACACCGAGCAGAGCTGTGGGTGTCCCCAGGGCGTGTGGCATGTCTGTGGCTCACCTCCGCAGTGCGTGAAGCCGTACAGGGCATAGCCCTTGTTGCAGGAGCACTCGAAGGTGCCAGGGTGATTGATGCACGTGTGGTCACACGCCCGCTCGAAGGAGCACTCATCGATGTCTGCAAGGTGGAAAGGGACACATCAGAACCTCTCGGGCTGCCCAGGGAGCCCCGATGAGCCAACAGAGTTCAGCAAATGCAGGGATGTGCAGATGTATGCGAACTGAGCGAATTCTTTCAAAGCACATAATGTAACATAATGAAATTACGACTTTTAGAAGAATGCTTAGTTTGCCAAGCAAGCTTTCTCTTGGTAAACGTAAAAATTGCTGTTATATTTTTACAATTATGTTTAAAACAAATTATTTGTCCTCTATGGGAGAAAAAAACTGCTGACAAAACTCTTATTTCATTAAGATTACTCTATATAGAAAAGAAGTTTACAAAGGAATGTGTTGCCTGTTTTTTCTCCCTAAGTGAAGCTCTATATGAAAATACAGTGCCTGATTTAAGCCTGCTGAAAATCACAGTAATCTCTGGGAACGAACATTCATTACCCCATCAAAAGGACCTAAAACTTCTGTGCTAGTGCATTTTGCATGCCAGGTAAAAATGTTGCAAGACACAAAAAAGTTCACATGGACTTCACTAACACTTTTCATCAGACTTTTTCCATGGGCTTTGGCATGCATCAGGATATCACATTTGAAATAGTCTAGGGAAAGTAACAGAAGTGACAGGGACAAAAGGGAGATGCAAGTCTTTAAAATACATAAACAGATTCCATTTAAAGAAAAGACCTACAAACAATCTTGAAAATCAGATGTTTATATAATAGGTTTGTTCCATGGAAATAGTTGTTCTTCTTTGTCTATTTATGAAGGATAAGAATGCACAAAAAAAAACCCCAAGTGAAAATTATTTTCACTGGGGTCAGTTGGTCAGTTCAGCCTTCTGAAATTCACCTTTAATGTCGGCTCGTTGCCTAGGAAATGGCATAATTCACCATTTGGCTGACTGACTTGACATTGTTTCATCCTGTAGCTTTTCTGCAACCACAGACCATTTTGATCTTCACATTTTTTGTGCCTTTAAGCAGCTTAAATAGAATTTTTAAATCTATATGTACAAACCACTATACAGCAAAGCAAATATGCTTTTTAAGTCTCACAGGAGAAATCCATGTCATCCTCAAAATCAAATGCTCCATGATGCTGTAGAGAACAGAGATTCCAGTCTGTCTACAGACCTATAATTTCATAGATCACATATATCTTTTTTCCTTTAATAATGAGCTCATGGCAACTAAATATCCTATTAAGAAAAAATACTTTCACTGCAATGGTGAATCAGTCAGTAAGATGGAGAGGGAGACATTGTCTAATTTTCCCTGTAAATTATTTTAAGATCATTAGGGTTGGGGGAAGCATTAACCTCATAGAGAGCTTTTTAATACGATGCTGTCTCTGTCCCTTCCAGATAATAGCTCACTGTGCAATTAAACATATCTCCTACAATAGCATCAAGCCAACTGTATTAACTCAACAGCTGCTTCAGGGGAAAAATTCCAAACTGAGGAATGGAAATTATTCTGGAGTCCATTATCACTTCATCATTGTAGTAGATGTCCAAGCCACGCTGATTTGTCCTACTTTTGTTGTACCATTGTCTCCCCAGTGCACATACCTTGACAGGACTTCTCATCTGTTAATAATTTAAATCCTTTTCTGCAGCTGCAATCAAAACTGCCAACAGTGTTTTTACAGAAATGGTCACAGCCTCCATTATTGGACTGGCATTCATCAATATCTGTAACAAAAAAAAAAGGCTTCAGCAAATAAACACAGAGCTTCAGCACTCAACATGCTTCCACTGCCAGATCCAGAAAACAGTCACGTTCAGTCAGTTAGAGGAGCCCAGAAACAAAATCTAGTGAGACTACCACAAATTGTAAGGAAGATCAGATCCAACTCTTGAGAATGACCCACCCCATTCAGCCCCAGCCCCAGTTATTTGCTCTCATTTAATATACTGCTGTCAGTTGCACTTGGGTAATGTATTCATTAAAGACCATACCCTAAATTCTGTTTGGAAACACTTTAACTCCAAGGCTCTCTAAGAGGTTTTAGTGTTTTAAACATTCTCTCAATTTCCTCTCATAAGCCCTGCAGAAATCTCAGACGGAAACTTCCTGATCTACCCTGTCCTTTTCATGGCAACATTAGAATGAGGCCTTTATCTAATATCAATTGACTCAGGCCTGGGGATTTCATAATTTTTGCTTAGCAGAGCAGTCTTAACATCTAGTTACTGGAAAAGCAATATAATACACAACCTAACTGTGCCTTTGCTCCTTGCCAGTGCCCTCATTAGGCTGCCTGGACCAGAGTATATTTACAACACATCCCTGTTCACACACTGATATTTACTCACCACTTGCCCTAATACCCAGCTGACTGTGGGTAATAGCGCAGGCTATTGGACTGGATACCTGTGAGCCCCCACGCACCTGCTGTCCTCTCCCAGGACTGACCCCTGCTTGACCACAGAGCTCTATTGACTCTGCCAAACCTCGCCTGGGAAAAACGAGGCAACACAGGTGGAAGTGGAGAGTAGGAGGGCAGAGCAGAAGAGATTCTCTGCACATGATACACCTGATGTGGTGGAAACCACAGCCTCTACCCCTGGTGCAGTCGTTCCTTCGGTCAGATTGCGTACACTGGCTTTCCCCCAGACACTGGGTGGCATTTTTTTGGAGATTAATACCTTATAGGATTTGGCAACACCTTACAGGTGTTGGTACACGTGTCCAGGAGTATAAAACCCACCTTTGCACGTCTTGCCATCAAACTGGAGAGTGAATCCAACGGGACAGCTGCAGTGGACTCCGGTGGATGTGTCCTTACAAGTGCGATCGCAACCACCATTATTCACTGCACACGTTTCTGGCCAAGGACATGAAATCAGATTTTCTCAGGGATGTCAAAACGGTACCAAGAAACTTCATGGGATACAGGGCACAGTCCCAAGCACACTGTTCAAACACACTTAGCCTAGTACACACAAGCAGCTGCTGTATACATGTGTTGGCAAAATGCGTGCCTCAGCTACTTCCAGGCTTTTTGTGGAGACTCTACAAACCAAAATACTGTCTTCTGGGTATTCTGTTTGTGTCTTAAACACAAATCCATGCTCCTTGATGACGAATCTGTTACAGCCAGTCAGTTTCCTTATGCCCACGCTCAATCCTGGTTGATCCTCTGACACTTCCCTCCAATGAAACACCTGGTTACACTCAGCACTACTAAACCCAGTTTGCTCAAATCCCTCCCAACACACCTTCCCGAGCTACCTGTGCTCCCAGCCATGGAGGATTACACCCACGCTGAGCATTCCTTCCACCTGGTAACCCCAGGTACCAAAGCTTGTGCCTCTAACTTCCCCCTATGCAAACTAGGTCTAAATCTCACCAAACCTTTTTAGTGAACACTCCTAAAACACAGTTCTTCACATCCAACCAACCAGAAATAATTCACTCTTTGGCACTCATCCTCTTGTCATCAGTCTAACCACCTCAGAGAATCTAATAATTTTTTCACTGGCTGGGCAAATGCCATTTTGCATAACACATGTTGATTGAGAGAGCTGCAAAGAACATTTTTTATGTCTGCTTTTTGAAATCTTCTTTCTAGTTCTGTATCATTGTTTTCTGCAGCATCAAGCATATGCTACTTATTGTCAAGTTTTGAGAGCTTTATTGGTTTATTCCCTCCCAGTCTCTCATGTCGCATGCAGTATTGGCAGGCTGTGTCCAACCTCCAAGGGAAGACAGAGTGCATCTTCTTTCTCCCTCTCTCATTCTTTTTGAAAACAAGGCTATTCATATAGATGTCTGAACATTATGGAATAATACTATTTCCTTAAGAGGGACTGGATCATCTCAGGCAGAACTCAGCCCAGAGATGAAGGCTACCATAAAATCCAGAAAAAAACCCACACCAATTCTTCAGTCTAAATGGTTTCAACAAGCAGCAGAATGATTTTGGATCAGCACTTTTACCCATAAGCAACCGTCGCTTCACTCTCTTGTCCACATCAGCTGCTGCTGTGGTGTTTCCCTCAGAAACTTCAACAGCAGCCTCTTCCCTCTCTGTAAGGAACACGAAAAATGCAAGTGAGTAAAGGTGTCCTGACCAGAATCCTCATCTGACATCCAACACACACACTCACACTCAAACAGCTTTATCATACACTGAATCAGAGGCAGTCAGAACTGACCAGGCAGAAAAAAGTTCTTTTTAAAGAGCAAATAGTAATAAAAATTATGAAGACTCTTCAGTCAAAACCATGAGAATACTTTGCTTTTGTGGCTTCCTTACAAGTCATGTTTGCTTCAGTATTCTTAACAAAACAAAAGATGTGCTACAGATGTAGTAAACAGCAACAAGATGAAAGAACTAATTGAACTGTCATGAACTGTTCTGTTAGGAGAGCACTGTCATCATCTATCGTGGGCTAATTACAAGGACCAGCCACTTAGGCCTGAGCATTTGATTTCAATCAACAGACAACAAACTCTTCCAGAGACTGGAAGAGTTTATAAATCTTAAGTACTTTCTTTACTGGATAACTGCCTTGCCAACATTATACATTAATTGATTACAGAGTCCCAGTTTTCACAGACGTACTCCTTGGTTACAATCTCTGGCTCATGCTACAAAAGAAACTGAACATAAAATATCCTAGAGGGAAGGAAGCCTTCTTTGGTTAGTGACAGGCCTCATGTTTCAGAGGGATCAGTGATAGTTGCAGGTTGCAATAGTATTAGGTATAAGCATAAGTTGCCTGGACCCAACCAACTCGCTCACGCACTATGGGTTCCTTAGTTTTGAATTCCTTGACATTTTCTAGCCGTACTATTATGAGGGGCATTAATCATGCACACACAGCACCACCACACCACCCCAGAGTTGGCCATCAACAGAAAACTACTTCCCTCCACGGCATACTGACCCAGGCAGGTTTTCCCATCCACGTGCATGACGTACTTGGGGTGACATCCACAGATGGGCCCATTATCAGCATCATCACACGTGTGCTGGCAGCCCCCATTGCCGTGGTTACACGTTACTGCAAAGAAAATACAGGTCACATCTCACAAGTACTTCCAGCATCTGTGAAAGGCTGTGTGCAATTCCATTGCCATTTGAGCACCCAATACACCTTCCTGATGTGCCCCTGTCCTGAAGGATTCTGTGAGACTGGAACACTGCACAGCTCTCTCGTGGAGCTGAACTTCCTGTCGTTATGAACCATGGCACAAATCTCAAACTACAGACACTACAGCAATTAATAGACTGGTGTGACAGTGTCCAGAAAAGACATCAATTCTGGTTTAATTCAAATGCACATGGTCCAGGTGTGTCATCCCACATTAGCTGTAACATACCAAAACCCATTTCACAGCAAACAAAACGCTATTTGTTCACTTTGGGAAACCATAAGAATATGCAGAATGTTGCATACAAATGCAGCTCCTCTGGTTCTTGGACAGCTCAAATCCTGGTCGGCATTCACACGCAACTCCTCCTTTGGGGGTTTCTCTGCAGATGTGGGCACAGCCATGATCTTTGTTCATGCAGCTCATGCCTTCTGCAAAACAGAAGTACAAGAGCATCAGCACCCTCAGCATCCCTGTGAGCAGGCAATAAAGTCAGTTCAATACACACACAGACCACAGCCTGCTACTCTGGGAAGACTCTGCAGGCTTGGGACAAGAAGTTTCAGCTTACAGAGAGGAAAGGCAGCAAGTCCAGTCCTGCAAAGCCCATGGCCCCAAGGTTTCTCCTTCTGTGATCTTTTCTGTGCCCATGTTCCTTGACTGCGATGTCAAAGAGCAACATCCATAGATTTGTACAGCACCTGCATTCCCGTCACACCTTGTACCAGTGCTCATAAAACCTCCTCATTTCTTTTATAAAAGTTGCAATGTTCTGGCAAGATCCAAGTCTAAAGTGAAGCTCTTATTTCTCTGCTTAAAAGAGCAGATTTGGGAGTGTTTAGAGCAACAGTCACAAGGGTCACCCCAATTTCAATTCAATTACAAAGCAGATTCCCAGAATCAAAACCCATCTCAGCAGTGCCCAAGTACAGACTAGGCCAACATGCAGATTACACATATGGTGTATGTCAATCCTCCTTGTTGTTAACCATTTTGTTTTCAAATTTTTTTTTATTTCAGTAAATACCATCCAAGGTAACCTCACTGGGTATTATCACAGTGTTCTGTATTTCTACACACCTCCCCAGCTAGACAGAATTTAGTCCCAGTGCCTGCTTTAACCAAATGAAAAACCTATGTGACACTAGTGACCATATTTCTTTTGCTCCACCTACAAAAACATTCTGTCATTTTTATCTCTGCCAGTTACAAGCTGTTCATGCACAGCACTCAATGACTACTGGAGTGTCTTGTCTGGCCTTTGCAAAGAGATAAAGTCAACTAAACAGGGAGGAGTAGTTCCTAAAATTATTGTAAAAACTTCTTCCACCTTACCTCATGGTTCAGTGCAATTAGTGACTGCCATTGGCAAGAAGGTGGTACAATCTGTATGCAAACAGCATAGAAACACACAGCAGCTGGCTGAGTTACTCAGTGGGATCACTAGACAAAATTAAACAATTAGGTTTTCTTTTAACAGAATACCACAAATTTTTGATGGAGTCCTCTATAGTGCTACAGAACTGGGAAAGAGAAGACATCTGTATGCTCTCCTTGGGTGCTCAGAGAGCACACCTTTACCATCGAATTGTCTGCCTTGGCACATTTGGTTTTAAAAGGACTAGTTACACCAAAATTCTCTTTCTTAGTGAGAACATTTCATTTGTGAAGACTAAGTGGATCATACTTTGGCTGCAAGGACTTATCAGACACCACCGCAGTGAGCTTCTCTGGAGCTGAGCACATGAGCAACCAGAAGCAGAACAGAAAGGGTGACCATGCTGCTAAAAAGGGATTGTGTGATCAATTCCACACCCTATATATTTTTTAAACACACACAGCACTTTTTGCAGCCTTATTGCTAAATGAAACAAACCCATTGCATTGCGACGCAGAGGTCAGTTCACCACCATTATTCCACTCCACTTCACTTAGGTCCTTGTTCTACACTGTGATTCTCGCGCCCTGAGCTACAGGACCCTTTCTCTAAAGACAGCTTTAAGCAACAAAAGAATGGACGTTGCAGAGCCCAGATTATTCTGCTCTACTGGCTTTTTGATTCCTTTCCCACAGTGAGGACTCTCCAGAAGTCCAACAACACAATGAGACTTCAAATCCTGCAGCACAGAGACGCAGCCCAAGGAGCCCACAGGAAAGCTGTCACCCATTATTGTGTCAGTCAAGGAAGGAGACAACCTATGAGGCCACAAATTAGCCTCATTAGGGCTGGTGGTTTTGTGGAAATTCTGGTCCTAAGCATGCAATATGGTTTGGTCTGTTAGCTCAGAGGGGTTAGAGAGCATTGGGAGAATTAGCCACTTAGTTTCTCTAAACGAAGTTATTCTTTTGTCTCTGTTGAGCTACCAAAGGGGAAATTGTTCAAGCAGGTACTTTGGTAAAGTTCACTGGCACCAAACAAATGGTTTATATGCTCCGTTTGGGATTGCTCTGTTCTGAGGAAGCAGAATTCAATCAGGTCTCCACAGAGAGCTAAAACTGCCCTTTCCAGACCAAGATGCGTTTTAATAACAAAGTACCCATTGTGTAACAAGGTGCTCGACTAAACCCACCAAAATCTAGCTGACTCAAAAGGCAGTTTCACAGAAGATACCCATATTCACACATTCCAGTATTTACTATGAGGCTACTGCCTGTTTCCAAAGGTCATAAATTTCTCCCAGCACCATTTTACAAGGTTGTATTAAAGACATGTCTGTAAAACCACAAATGCTATGTGGCTGCAAGCTCCTTGGTGGACACAAAGTCTTCCAGGTCACATCGTTCCAGTGCTGTTGCAATGGCAGACTGTGTTCCAGAAACAAACACCAAACAAATTTTGGTCAAATCCCACCATGTACTTCCCAGAAACAGAATTTCTCTCACAGGAGACCCAAAAGTGTCTTGGGATGGATAACTCTGCATTGCCACACTCAGCCAAGAGAGATGAGCCCAGTGCCTGCCTGGCTGAGCAGACAAATCCCTTCTGGTGACTGGACCTTCTTGAAGTCACCCAGCAAAGCTGAGATCTGAGCACTCCTGTCACCGGCAAAATGTAGATGGTGCCCTGTGTATGAGTCCCCACAGTGATTTGAAACGTGGCTTTCCTCTTCCACATCCCTCACATTCCCATCAATTCAGCCCAACAGGCAAAGAGCTATGACTGGGAAATACCACAAGGGAGAGCAACAAGATTTGCCATCCAGAGCAATAGCAGCCACAAAGATGCACTACACATTCACTCACAAAACAACTCTGTTTTCCTTCAAATTTTTGTATTTTCTAATATGGAGGAAGTTGAAAACAGAAACAAGGTGCACGTGCATGGCTGCCCTGCCAGCTACTGTAAGAACCTCCCAAGGTAAATTCATTCTCTCATACATAGATGAAGAACAGCTCATTCCAGCAGACCAATAAGGAAAAAAATAGGATTGTGCACAACTTCCCATGACACTTTCAGTTCCTGTGGTTTAAACTCCAGTTCACTCTACTTCTGTGTATTTGAAGGCCAATTTTGCAAACCACAAGGGAGGTCTCTCAGGCATTAACGTACGAAGCCCATTAACTGGGCTGGAAGACAGGGAGGGAAATATTCCCTCATTTTACAGATAAGAAGCAAAACTGAAGAGAAGGTCTAGGCAATAGGTGCCAAAAACTGCTTTGATCAATGCTGTGAGGTCTCAAAACAGAACCAATAAAGTACAAACACTGAGCAATGCATACACAAGGCAGAGAACAGAAGTCCCAGAAATGAGCAGAAAAGGAGAGAACAAAGTGAGGGGAAAGATAAAGCAGTGAAATTTGGCTTGCAACAGACATGCCCACCCAAGGAAAAAAAAAAGTTAAAAAAAGGTGGGGAATCCCGAGGAGCACTTTACAGTAATGAAAGGGGGGTGGGAGGGAAACAGTCACAGCATGAAAACCTCAAAAAATGGCTTTTAAAGAAAGCAAAACAAACACATCAGTGTTTTACTAAGAAGTAAAAAAACATTTCAAGCAAAAACAGAGTGTTGGGGTTTTCTCTTAAGACTGGTTTTGATAAAGATGTATTTTATTCGATAGTTTTTATGAAAAAAAGATTGTATTTTTCCCCCTCTTTGTTTTCCTTTTCAAAGAAAAAGGTAAAGATGTAAAATTCCAAAGGTACAATTTAGGGAACAAATATGAATGACAGGGAATGCTGCTGCTGTCAGTTCAGGACAGCAGAAGTACTCAAGCAGCAGCAAGTATGAAAAAAGAGCTGGAAGCCTTTCCTCCCTTGGCATCAGACAAGACAAGGAGTCCAAGCATCCAATTTCTGTCCTTTGACACCTCCTCCATGGGTGCACACCAACTCACCTCCCAGCTCGCCAGACAGCCTGGTGGGCAGTGCCTTGTCCCACCACTGGCTTCCTGCTTGTCCCCACCCCTGCCTCAGCCCCTGCAGCGACAACCTGAGCAGAGGCCTGAGAAATCACCCGACCCCCATGACACCAGCACCAGGGGAGCTGAGAATACAAATTCTTAATTCAAACAAAAGATCAATTCAGCTCTGTCAGATGACAACCACCTCAGCACCCTCATCTGTGGATGGCCATATATGTCTATAAATGTTGATCTCTTCACTATGGGGATTTTTAAAGTGAGATTTGTTTATTCAGGCTCAGATTCCTCTTATAGTTATGCCAACAATAAGCCATAGATTAAAGAAAGCTTTGCAGCTTTAAATACTTCTTGCTAAGATTTTCGCTGTACAGTTCAATGGACAACTCCCTGATCTGAGCAACCACTTTAAAGTATTCCCTAGGGGCATCCAAAATAATTTTGCTCAATCTGATGTCTAATTAGATATCCAAGACTCTGATCTCTCAAAGGTCGCTTCACAAAGGTTTCACTCAAAACAAAGCACGAGATTTGAATACCTTTGGGGCTGACAAACAATAAATCTCTTAGCTGAAACCTAAACACTGTACAGGGAATCTGAAAGGCATCTGAAGGTAATGCAGGTAACTAAAGCCAGTGAAAATGGTCAGAACTTGCTGTCCTTCCATTCCTTGGATTAGGACACATCTCAGCCGCACGACAGAGCGTCAAGGCCACGGGAGAACAGCAGCACAGCCTCCAACAAGCACAACACCGCAGACAACACGGGTGAGATCAAAGAGGAGGAAGGGACGTTAGCGCCTTCAAAGCCACTTAGAAGATTGTGACACACTGCTCCTTTTAAAAGCAGCGAGGACTTCAAGACCCTTCCCAGCTTTGAAAACCTCAACCTAAAAATACTTTTGAAGATGGTTTTCAGCTTTAGCTCTGTCAGAAGCTGCTGCTCGGTGCCCGGGGCAGCGGCAGTACCTTCGGAGCGGTGGATGCAGGTGTGCTGGTTGTCACTGAGGAAGAAGCCTTCCTTGCAGCGGCACTCGTAGCTCCCCACGGTGTTGACACAAACGTGCTGGCAGCCCCCGTTGTTGAACATGCACTCATCTGTGTCTGAGAGAGAGAGGGAAAGAGAGAGATGAGCTTTGTGCTCTCACCAATCCACGGCACAGACAGATACCGGCTCAGGCTGGAGCCACCCAGGCAGCTGAGCCACCCCAGGCTTCCCTGTGGCTGTGCTGTCACACTCGGGAAAGAGCATTTCTGCCACTGCTCTGCCCCCGCTTCCAGTCTGCCCAAGAAGCCACAGGGCTCCCAAGGAATGCTGGCCAGCCCAGCTAACCAGAGCTGCTGGTTAGAGCTAAGGCAGAGCAGTCTGGGCAGAGCCTGATCAGGAAGATTCCCTGCCCCTAGTGCAGCTGGGTCTGGCACTGCTGCTCCACAGCCCTGGTACATCAGCTGAGCATCAAACACAGGTCTGGCTGGCTCAGTGGACAGTGAGATGCTTTGGCTCCAAACCCATCCAAAGCTGTTTTCCAAGGAAGCTCCCCATTCTGAAGAAAAGGTGGAACAAGAAGAATACAAACCTCAAAATAAATTAAGCTAAAAACCTATTTCCTGCTCCTTACTTCCACCCTAGCTAGAATTCACATACCACATGTGTTCTGGTGCTTGGTTTGATTTATCTTCCTCCCTCGAGTCTAGGACACCATCACTCATCATCAGGGCTCCTGCTATGTTGCCTGACTGCACTCAAGAACGAGAGCAGAAGTTCTGGAAACTGTTTTAATCTTGATTTTGCATTATTCAGAGCCTCAACAGCACTAGAGAACACAGAAGGGCTCTGCTTGCAAGATAACCAACAGAACCAAAGAGTGGAAAAACTTCAGCTAAGCCTCTGAAAAACAGGATGCTCATCCCAATCTCCAATTCTTCGGATTTTTATCCCTTAATGAGCAAAGGGTTTTTGTAGCCACTACCACCAAATACTTTTCCTAGCCTAATTTTCAGAAATTTTAACAGGAACTAAGAAATGCTTAGTCCCTTAAAAACAGGACAAAACATTGCTGAGGAAAAGCACTGATCTCATTTGCAAATTCTCTGTAACATGGTGTTTGCTCCCTGTTCTGTTCATTGTTCCTGGCTAATAGTACAATGTTTTTAATTTAACATTGTAGCATTTCTGGCAGAAAACAGCTGTCTTTTAAAAAGAAGGAGAAAGAGAGGCTTTTAGTAAGAAGCATAACATAGTATTACAACAGATTTAATGTCTACTGAAGGCAGTGAGTAAGCCAATTGGACGCAAAAGAATGTGACCTGCTGGAGAAAAAGAGCGGCTGACATATCTCCATCACAAAGAAGCGGAGTATTTTAGAGTTCTACAGTGATGTGAATGTGCAAACAATCATGAATAAACAGCCACCATGAGTTTTTAGTGCTACAGATTTGAACTCTAGCAGATGTTTCTGTCTTACAGACCTTGGAAAGCTTTCAAAAAAATCATCTCTTTCCAACAAGTAATTGTCTATTTGGCTTAAACCCAGGCACACAGCCGAGATCTTCAAAAATAAGGGTGAGAGGAGGGCAACCCTGGCGTGAACAAAGTAAATAAACAGATTAAGAGAAGATGTGATCCAATTTGCTGCATGCCAAAATATTTATTTAACGTTTACATCACAATTCAAAATTGGCACATCAGTGGTCAAAACTTCATTGTATGTCAATGACATTTTTTTTTATAGGTCTGCCATGCAATACTGAGCAGCTTCCCAGTGACACAGCAGGTGGTAGGTTTTGCTCTAAGTTATGTCTAGGTCTCGCTGGTCACAAAAAACTCAGCTGAAGTATGCCCTGGGTACAAAGACAATAGACACGTGCCTTTTGGTGGCATTGTCAGAAGCAGTGTGTTCCTCCACATCCAACCCTTCGTGGTAACCTCAACTGAACTCCACTCTGTGTTTACACAAACATGAAAATAAGATGGACTTTCTGTTATTTTAACTTGTCTGCAGATATTTTGTTTCCCTCTCTACTTTATTTAGTTAAACATCTGGAACCTGCTGAGTTCACCCTCTCCTCCACTCACACTGTAACCAGGTGGGCACACAACAAGTTCCCAGCTGGTAAAGCCTGACATCAATCCCACTGAACACTCCAGAGATTTTCTGATTTGTCCCAGCAGAAGATACAGCCTTGAGATGGTTTGATCCCCCACCTGATGTGCCACACACGAGTGGGAAACAGCCCAGCCAAACTAACTTCAATTTTGCAGCGAGAGCAAGGTTCCCTCTGACTGACGTGGGTCTGGAGGTGCATCCGGCACATCCACACGGAGTGCAGCAGCACAGATGAACTGAGCCAGCTCGGAAAAGGCAAATGGGACAGGCAGCGCAGGGCTGAGCCACACAGGGTACCCAGGAAGGGTCCAGGAAGCAGGACAGCTTCACCTACACAAGGCTTTGTGGAGGCACACCACACTGCCCACAGGCTGACAGCTCACGCCTTTCCGTGCACTGCTGCACTCTGTGCTGGAAGATCCTACCACAGCAAAGCCACAAGGTCTTGTTACCCATTTTTAAAGATTTTAAGCTGGTGGCACATGAAAAGGAGACTATTGATGTCTTAAATAAAGAAAAAGATGGTAAGAGAGAGGGTGCATGCAGGATCAAGGGTGTGTTGCCCTGAAAACCCTTCCAGAGGTGTGTCCTTTTTCTCACACTAACCACCCAGGAAAATCCCAAGCACTGGGCTTAGTCCCTCTGTTCTTCAATGGCCTCCTTCATAGACAGCTGCTGCACACTCCAAATCATCCTTTCCTTACAGGGATACTCAGACACAGTAAGAGTGAGAAGCCCCCACGTTACAGATACATTTGAGAGAGAAGATTGCTAAGCCAGGAAACACACCTGACAACTGATCCTAAACTAACTGTGGAACAGAGAGGACAATGACAGCATGTGTTCTTTCATATAAACTCATATAATGTGATAACAGATGATGCTCGGCACACTTCAACCCAAAGCACTCCACAGAAATACAGCACAGTTATCCTGATTTACAGAGGGGGAAAGAGCCACACCGGGATGGTACATCAGTACCTGGAAATCCTTAGTCCCACATGCAACATCCTCCTCTCTCTGAACCGACTGAACCCCAAAGATTGCCGTGTGTTCCCCATGGATGCAGCTGCGGGGTTGTGCTCACATCACCACTCACACTGCTCACGAACACACTCTTTACCCAGGCAGTTGTGGCCATCGTGAGCCAGCATAAAACCATCGTAGCAAGTACAGCGGTAATTTCCTGGAATGTTGAAACACTCATGGACACAGCCCCCATTGAAGTCGTTGTCACATTCATCAATGTCTGAAGAATAAAGCAAAAGTCAATATGATGGATGCTTGCCTGAGTGTTATCGACAGAGATGTGACTGCATAAATGTGAGCAACAACTGCTGTCCAAAATCATCATTGTCTTGCAAATACACTATATTTAATGCATTTCTTGCTGAGAAAACACCCTGAGATCCCCCTTGCAGATTTAGATTTATTTAGATTATATTTAGATTATATTTTTAATTTAGATATATTTTTTAAGGCTGCTGGTTAAACAACAAACTCATTATGAGGCTGAGTGAAATGAAAAGGTGAAAATCCATGCAAGGTTTGCCTTTGATTTTGTAAACAAGAAGTAAATCAGGTGATGAAAAAATGACTATTTTGATTTTAAAATCCTTCTCCATTGTTTTTTGTGGCTCTGTTTTCTTAGAAATGCCCCATGCTGACACAAACAGAACACAGTGCTCTGGTCCCTTTACCTTCACATTTCTTGCCTTCACCGGTGTAACCCACTTTGCACATGCACTTGTACAGCTTCGGGGTGTTTTGACAAATAGCATCTGGGTGGCAGTCGTCCAGCCCCAGGGCACACTCATCCACATCTGTGAAAAGACAGCAGGCTCAGGAGGGATGTCAGCAGGAGGAGAACAGGCATGTCTCCTTACACATCCCTGAGGAGATGACTTGGCTGAGCATCTTTCTGCAGTGCCCATGAGAATATTGTGTTTGCGTGTCAGGACAGAAACATGCAGAGACAGTATCTGCACTTAAATTTGAATAATGTCCTACCTGCAAATAGATGTATTTGTGGGCAATTCAGAAAAGACCATGATAAGCTTTTGTGCCCCTTTATAAATGCACCCAAAACAATCTCTTAAGGGCTAGCTGCTCCGTGAAATTCAGCTGCTGGTTTCACAGAGATTCATCAGAGATTGCTAATCTTTCTGATTTAACAAAAAACAAATCATTGAAAGAGTTCTTGATCACATCCAGTCATCACCTGCAGGAAGCCAAAAGATTTTTAAACTAACAAGGGGACTTGATAGAAATGCACTTTCAAAGTCACAACCCACCCATTAAAAGACCAACTTACCATCAAACAGATGTATAATCTTAATTTTTTTTTTTTTTTTAATGCAAGAATAGTATCTGGTGAGCAGCGTTGCCAAATCACCTGGCCAGCCATCTCAAAGCACAGCATACTGAAGAAAAATATCCAGGTGGAAACTTCAGAGAAGAGGAAATGGAGAGAAAGGAAAACACCAACAGGAAGAAGTCCTGGAGATGAAGAAGTGTAGACAGAAGAAGAGGAAGAAAAGTTACAGGCAGCAGAAGACATCAGCAGAAATTTTTCACACAGCAGAAGAAAACTGAAATACACAAACAGGAAGACTTCCAGCAACTTGCTGAAAGGGAGAATTGTAGAAGCAACACCCCAGACAGGTACAAAAAGTGCCTCCTAAAACAAAAAGCAGGGCATGAGTATCAGCAGAAGGCAACTACTTCAATAGTCAGCCACTTTTTATGGTGGGGATCACTTTCGAAAGCGGAATTTCAGCCAGCACTTCTCGCGTTTACAATTATAGCATTCATCCTGCTCCTTTTTTTTTCTTTCCCCCAATCACAAAATATGCCTGTAGGTACTGCAGCAGCTGCCAACTGCAGAAAGTGTTCACTTGGTTTTAACTCCTAATGGGGTTTGGCAGTGGGAAACAAGGCAAAGAGCCAGTGTTAGAGCAGCAGTGCTTTCCTGGCTCTCAGGTGCACACAGCCCCAGTACTAGCAGTACCCCAAATACTGCCACCAGAACACAAGCAGAAGGTGGGAAGCAGTGGAAAACAGCTGGGAAGTGCAGCAGGATCCACTTCCTCTCAAAGCAGAAAAGTCAAGCCATTAAAAAATACGTGAGGCTGTGAATTGAGGGAGCAGGTCATGCAAGGAAGGGTGCAGGGAGTAGCTGAGGGGCCTCCAGCTAGTGGGGCTCAGGTAGGTGGGGCAGAAAGAAAGGATGGGCAGGGAAGAATAGACGGCGGACATAAAGCAGCACCAGCCACACGTGCTGACTGCATGCCCTCGGCACGGGCAGCTCACCCCTTCCCTGCCGGGGCCAGGGGGACACACCTGCCCCGCCAAGAGGGGTCCCAGAAAACACACGGCAAGGAGGGGGCTTCCATCTAAGCCAGGACACAGAGACATCAACCAGATCTCGTGCCAGCGGCAGGATGGCTGCTCTGATGGTTAATTTTTACACCAGCCCTCCGTGATCTGCAGCGTGCGGTAAAGAACCGCAATAAGAAGCCACAGCACTAATGCATGCAAAGGCATGGAAAAGAGGGCTAGGAAAAATCCATAGGCACAGGGAGCGAGATTTCCCCTTGCAGTGACAGTATCCTGAGCCGAAGAGAGACCCTGGAGGAGCGAGACTGGGAGCAAACATCGCAGCCTTCGACTTGGCAGGAGGCGGCGGCGGGAGAATCCCTGGGCTGGTTCCGCGGGGGCCGAAGGCAGCTTCCCCCGCAGCACACGCCGGTCACACCCCGCTCCCCAGGTGCCCCGTCCCGGGGCTCACCCCGCTCCCGGGGCAGCAGGAACCGCCGGGAAAGCGGCACTGGCAGCACCCGCGGAGCCCGAGCGCCGGCGAGTAGCGACCGCCCCGCGCCGGGCACGGCCCCACCTCACCCCGGCACCGGCCCCGCGCCCTTTCCCTCGCCACCGGCCTCCCCCGCCCCGAGGCCGGCCAGGAGCGGAGAGCCGGGACCGCCCGGTGCCCCGCGGGGGAACGGCTGCCCGGGGCTGAGGCGGGCGAGGGACACTCACCGGGCAGGGACCGGGGGCACTCACCGTGCAGGGGAAGGGGCGGGGGGCACTCACCGGGCAGGGGAAGGAGCGGGGGCACTCACCGGGCAGGGGAAGGAGCGGGGGCACTCACCGTGCAGGGGAAGGGGCGGGGGGCACTCACCGGGCAGGGGAAGGGACGGGGGGCACTCACCGGGCAGGGGAAGGAGCGGGGGCACTCACCGGGCAGGGACCGGGGGCACTCACCGGGCAGGGGAAGGAGCGGGGGCATTCACCGGGCAGGGGAAGGAGCGGGGGCACTCACCGGGCAGGGGAAGGGGCGGGGGGCACTCACCGGGCAGGGGCAGCGCGGCGGGCCCGGCCGGCGCGGGCAGCAGCAGGAGCAGCAGCGGCAGCGCCCGCGCCCCCGTCGCGCCGCGGCGGCCGCCGGACCCCATCGATGGCGCTGCTGCCGCTGCCGCCGCCGGGCGGGAGGAGGCGGCGGCGGAGGGAGTGTCTGGGGCGCCCGGCCCGCCTCGCACTGACAGCGGGCGCGGGGCGGCGAGGGCTGGGCGGGCCTCCCCCTCCCCTGGCCGGCCCTGCCCCGCTGCCCCAGGCGCGGTGGGCGCAGCCCGGCACGCGAACCGCCCCGGCCGCCCCGCTGAAGCCCCGGCGGCCGCCCCGGCGCTCGCACACCTGCGCGGCGCCCCAAACACAGGTGTCCCGCGGAGCCGCGGCCTCCCGCAGCAGCGGGAATGCCGCAGCCGCAGGCGGCGGTGCCAGCGGCACTGTGCCGGGCCGGGGCTCCCCTCACAGCAGCCAGCGCCCGCCGCAGAGACGAGCCCGAGCACGGAGCCGGTCGCAGCCCGAACACGCGACACCCGCTCCAGCCTCAGCTGCGATTGTTCGGGAATATGGTATTGACATTATTACCGTGCAATTAGACCCCACTGCAAAGCGTGAATCCCCGGCAGAAGGCCATGCAAAACCCACACATCACCCCACCCCCAACCCAGCCCCATCCCACCTCCATTCCCCAGCCAGGGATTTCTCACAGCTGTCACTCCTTTGGCAGGTAAAATTGGCTCATACATTATTCAGTGAAATTATAATTTCCTAAATAATGTCTGACCTTTCAGGCTGCAAGCAAAAGCAGGCAGTATCCTTTTCCACCCCTCCCTCCTATCCCCATTTCACTGCCCTTTCTCTTTTGTTTTGTTCTGTGAGAAATACCGAGCTGTTTCTAGTTGCAAGGGCGGTTTATACACATTAGTAAATCTTCAGAATGAAACTTTCCCTCAGTCTTTGTCTTTGTTTCCTTAATGGCAGCTATAAATTACCACTCTCCTTTCTCACTGGAGCATCAGGCTTCATTGCTTTTGAAATGATCGAAGTTATTCTCTTTTTAAATCTGATGAGAAGCAATCTTTTGTGTCTCCTGGACAGTTTCAGTCTTAGCCAATCTCATCTATAAATACATAAAGCTGCTCATTAAACACTCCAAGGATTCCCCAGCCCCGCACCATACCCCAAGCCTCCCCTCACCACCAGAAAGTAATAAATGAACAGAGGGTTTCTCAGCAGTTTCCATGATCTCATGAATAAGCCATCATCCTTAGGGGTGGGAATTCACACACCTGCGCATCTCTCACCCAGGAATATCAGCCAAGGTGTCTCCCCAAACAACTCTCCCAAATGCACTGAGAAGCCATCTCCCATCCAGGCACATGACTTTAAGCCACCTTACAGAAAAGCTGGTACACATTTCAAGCACTGTCCACTCAAGTTCCCTCAATGAAATTGACCAGTATTAATTTAATTATCTTTCATCACGAGATTTCAAAAGACACAAAGCAGGAACACATATGAAGAGTGTAGCAGAAAAACCAGTAAGAGACACTGAAGCATCATGTACCCAAAATAAGTAAAGCTTTCTGAGGCACCATAAAAGCAAAGCATCTTTCTTACTTCTGTAAACTAAAACATAAAGTGAGACATAAATATTTGGGAATGCCTGAGTTAGATCAAAAGATCTCACTGCAGCTTGGAAAACAAACAGAACAATATCAAATTTATCTTAGCTAATGAAGCCATTTCTTATACATAAATCTCTAAGTGTTTCGTGAAGGATCCTGGCTATTATTTCACATATAACACACATTTGTTTATGATGAATTGCCATTAAAATATCTCTTTAAAGACACAAACCAGACAAGCTCAGACCTCAACTCAGATGCCTTTCTGTAGCCTTTTTAACTATTTCCATTCAACAACAAGGTCACAGTGACAGATGACTGCTCTTGGTACCAAGATCTTTACTAGGAGAGAAAAGCTTGAAAAATTCTTAAGACTCAACTTCAGAACTAAGGTAAGTATGAGGAAAGAAAAACAAACCAGGGTAGTTATACAGGAAGACACTTGAAATACGACTGTTTCAGGATTTTTCCAGCAATTTAAAATAAAATCAAATAACAAAGTTTCAGGGAGGAAAATAGCTACTGGAAAATAGCTACTTCCATACAGATAAAATACCCAGTTCCCTCCTGCCCTCCACTTTCAGTATCACTTGAAGTTGCCTCACATTGAGAGATCGAGACTAAACTGCCACAGAGCAGCTGGATGTAAAATTGGCTTCAGATACTGTACAACTGACGTCTTGAGATTAATACTTTTGCCTGAAAATTTGGGTTAAAAACTACTTTATGCTTCATAATCCTTGTTAAATTGTATTATTTAATGATGAGCAAACATTATTTGAAGACTTCTAGATTGCCATTCCATCTGCACTTTAATGAGAAGTAGCAACTCTGCCAGCCTGAGCAACGCCGCATCATACTGACCCAAAATTTAGCACGACTGAGTGAGCCATAATGAATACTTGTGACAGCAGCTGAAAACAACTGGGAGGGCTGGGGGGAGATGCCAGAACAGTAAAAGGAGAGGAGCAGGCTGACAAGTGAGGAAATATTTTCAAATGTTTAATTGTTCCAAAGCACACACAAAACATCTCAGAGCTGTCGTTTCAAGTCTTGCTCATCTCCAGATGTACACTGAGTTTTGAGCAATTGTTTTTCTTTGGAATGAATCGCTCAAACTTTTGCACTTAGACTTCCCATCTTAATGACCCAGCATTTTCCAAGCTACCAAATAGGTTGTTGAATTCTATGTAAAAATAACACATCATCAGTAATCAGGAGAACCTGCAGCACAGGGCTTATCTGAGATAGAAAGGAAATTTGGGGGTTCTCTGGCCTCAAGGACTATAAAAAACCCTCACATGCAATTTATATGCCTTGTCTAAGTCTTTTTATGCCATTTGTAGAAAAACTCCCAAAACAAACATCAGATCTACCAGTGACACTTTAAATGTTGTAGGATCTGCATCATAAAATGCCACTGTCACTGAAATGAAGAACAGCTCCTGTTCACTGCAGAATGCATAAAGCAGTTTTTAACTGAAATTTTGAGGCAAAAGTATTAATCTCAAGATGTCAGTTGTACAATATCTGAAGCAGATTTTACATCCAGCTGCTCTGTGGCAGCTTAGTCTCGATAGATACATACAGTATGGCCTATTAATACATACACATTTTCTGAGTTAATACGGGGGAAAAATGAGACATTTTGCCACATGAAATAAGAGACATTTGTGTTTCTTTGTGTAAAGTTTCCAAGTCATTGCTCCAACAAATGGTAACATTTCTAGATTTGTGTCTGGACCAGTCAGTAACCAATCCTTGCCTGTGCACCCAAGCAGTTGCGCGACACACTTTGCCCACAAGGCCCCTGCTCTTTTTGCTCCTTTTCCTTCGAGGAAACCTGAAAGACCTGAGGCCACCTGTGATGAAGAGAATGTGCTTCCAAAGCTGAACTTACCTCACAGCTCCATCCGGCCTGCTCCACATCCATCCCTGCCGTGCCCTGCAGAGCAATCAGGAGCAGCTGGTCCAAAGCAATCAGGTCTGAAGCCCAGGAACAGGAATGGTCTCAGTTTCTGAGCGGCAGGTTTGGTGTCTCAGGCTCAGCACACCCACAGCAGGGACCAAGCCCATGACTGCACCTCCCAAACCTGCCCAAGCATGAGGCCAGAGCACCATCTCACCAGAGCACAGCTCAGGCCGAGCTCACCCTCTGCCATGTCCCCAGCGAGCCCACAGGGGAACACCATCAGTTGTTGGTAGTGCAGGGTCACCCCCAGCTCAGAAAGATCGATGTGGCTCCCCCAAGAGAGAGATTAACACCTGTGATTTCACTTTGCTTAAAAAGAGCCTCCACCACAGGCCAGGAGGTGTGCGACAGGTGAAGGAACAGAGATACCTCCAAATTAATGACCAAACTCCTTCCCTTCCGTCTTCCCTGGCGGTATAAAACATTCAGTGACGACTTCACACAGTTCAAAACACAGTGAGTGTGTGCACTCACAGACACCTTCCAAGCTCTGCAGCAGTTCCCCTGCCTTCCCTTTCTCCCCATTCCCTGATTCCTGAGCAGGCATCTCTTCCACTTGTGCCAGTCTTGCTGCCAAGGATGGCTTGTGGGAAAGCTACACTGGAGCTGGAAGGGAGGAGTTGTAGTTGAACAGATCAGAGACAAAACTGTACAACAAAGGTTTCCTGAAATGAGCCAGTAAAACGTCCCACATACCTGCAGCCAGGCAAAGAGCAGGTGATCAGCCAAATTATATGAGGCTTTTTGAAAATAGCACATTAATGCTATTTTTTCATGTTAGAAGACAAATTTTATTGCAATTCAGCAAATGAGCTACACCTGTAAAACTGCTTTGTATATCCAATTCACATTTAATGTCCAATGGATTGAAATGTCACAGGAAAAATAAAAAAAGGAAAACAGTACCTGGTTTTGTCATTATAATGTAAACTTCAACACGGCCCTTAAAAAAAACAAGCCAGTGATTTCCCCATGTAGTAAAATATATAGTTTATAAGGTATTGATGCTTTACCTTAGTTTAACAGCCAATCTCTAGGTAAAAAATAAAGAGCTACAAAGATGTGAAGTACGTGTACAATTTTTTCAAGTATTTTCAAGTACCCTATAGTCTCTTCACTACGGACAAAATTCATTTGACAAGATACAGAAAAAGTTAACTCTGAATAGTTTCACTGCAGAAATCTTAACATATTCATGAATTTAAAACACATAAAAAGTATGGATCATCCAGCTAGTAAGTCCCATTTGAATAGTTTGAAAAATACTCTGTAGTGGAAAAAGTTGTGGAATGGTCTCCGGTTCATGAATATGTTTTCAGCTATGGAATATCAGGTGGTTAAAGTTTATGGCAGGTAAAAGCTTCTTTTTTTTTTTTTTCTTTTGTATAAACTTATCATCATAGTATTTCATTACATTTAAACCAAGTATTTATTAATTTGCATTTTCTTTTTGTAGAAAGTATCATTGTATGAACTCTGACAGCATTAACCAAAGAAGCATAAATAATTGATAGGTGGTAGCCTGTTTTTTCCCCTCCAATCAGGTATAAACCTGTAAATACATCTCGCCAGTTTAGCACTACATATTTACTGTATGATGAACTGCTTATTTTTTATCACTGTATTTCTCTCTCCAGAATGCATGTATGTTATTAAAAAAATTATCTTTTCCCATTAACTGTCACCAAAAAATCCCCACCAAACAACAGAACAGCAGTCACATTAACTGCACCTACCAAACCTGCCACCTTATTTCAGAAAAGTAACAGGAAAAAAAGTTACAACTGCAGTGCTCTGAACAAAGGGAGAAGGATTTTACAAAGCTCTAGATAAAAAGGTGCTGACTACACCATTTGTCCTTAAAAAGTTCAGCAGAATGGCACGGCAAGAGCAAATGCTGGATCTGAGCCTTCTCCTGTGGGACTGATGCTAGGAACCGCTATGAAAGTAGTAGGTGGGTTTGGGGTGAACACTGAAAATGGTGGGGATTGGGGCTGCTACGACGGTCTGGACTCTTCTTAGACACGCCAGCCAAATCCCTTCCCCAAAAACCTGGCACAGGCTGTATTTAATGTCTCCCTCTTCCTTGGCTGCCTGTGGGTCGAAGAAAACCAGCTTTTCTATTGCTGCATTTCAGAACCTTCTACTGGTCCTTCAGCAGAGCAAATCCCTCCAGACTTAGAAGTCCATAGCAAAAAGTGCTTTGATCCCTAACAGGATCAAGCACAGGCCCCTGTGAGAGGAGGAAGGGTCTATCTCAAACAGGTTTTTCCTGTGAAAATAAAACTAACTGGGAAGCTGGGAAGATGAACTCTGTGTCTTCCTTTTGCACTGGGTGCCAGCACACAGGGGGTTCTCACTAGTGGACAGCACCATCCTCATGAGCCAGCCAAGGAGCCCATCCTTGGGAATCACCAAATGCCAGCCTCTGCCCACCCCAGGCATCTCTGTCATAGTGAGGGCAAAACAATCCACACCAAAACAGCCATTAAGCCAATGCTATCATGTTACACTAGGTGAACTAGTGTAAAGAAGAAAAAAAGATAAAAAAAGAAGCTTGACTCAGGGTAATTACCTTATGCAAGATAAAATTAATCCATACTTAATACTAAGAGATATATGGTTTTAACAGGATCAACTCATCTGTTAAGGTCAAAATATGGAGCCTTCCTTTCTTACTTAATATTCCCTGTGAAATTCACAGGCCTAGTAAATTTGTTTCCAAGATAGCTGAAAGCACTGTAAAATTATTTTCTTGTTATTATTAATGCATAAACAATTTGGGGCAGATATAAAAAGACTATCCCAACATATTTAGTTGAATACATGAAATTCTCAGAATGCAGTACACCTGTTTTATTTTTGCCCTTCCAAAGCTGGAAGAAAAACAAAACACTACCAACAAAACCAAGCCTGCACACACAGAATACCTCTGTGAAATGCTCCTGTAAGCTCCATGCTGTGAAAGAATTCACACCCACCCCATGTGAGGAGTGGCTCAGACACTGCCCTCACATCTTCCTAATGCTACTGTGAAATCAAAGAAGAATCTTGCTCTGATAAGTAGTGACAAAGGAACTTCTCAGTTTAATAATGAAATAAATAGGACAAAAGTAAAAATAGTCAAAAATTTAATACATGTGCTATACTCATAAATTATGGAAATAAAACTATCACAAGATGTGACTAAGCTGTAGGTAAAGTAAAAGTGCTACAACATTGTATGAACCAAAAAACTTGGACTCTGCTTCTCAAAAGAGAGACAATACTGAGATAAGTTTATACAGTGGAGACCTCTTAAATACACAGCCCTGAACTTCTGTACAGTAATCTGTGATGCTGATAAATCAGCCTGTTCTTAAGTCACTTACTCATTTCAAAGAGATTTTTATCAGAGGATCCAAATGAACAGAGATGCTTTTAGGCATTTGCCAAGTTCCAGATCTCCAATAAATTAAGCTTTCAAAATGTTTGTGTTTCATAGTAGAAATGGACTAAACTTTCTTTGCTAAAAACAAAAGCATCCCAAATGAATCAGACTGTGACAACAGGATCCAAAACATATGCATTCAAAAGGAAAAGAAAAAAACCTTAATACCACTGTCTTTTAAGAAACATTAAGAAATTCTTATATTTGTTAGTAAGGTATACCATTATTATTTCAGATGGGGCATAAAGATCTTTATTTAGGCATTTGGGGAACTTGTGTCCCTCTTTATTAGCAGTTAAGAGAATTACCAGCAGCAACCACATACCAAGCTTCAAAAGGCTGGCTTAAGTGGAAACCTTTTTGTGTTATGAGCAATTATTCCAGGTTTTTCATTTAAGTGGGCTACACTGTAAGTTCTGAATTGCAATGTAATATAGCCAGCTGTATCATAGAAGATTTTTTTAAAAGACAAACTTACAAAACACAATGATAGGTTAAATAAATAAAAAAACATCAGTTAAAAACAGACTTAATTTCTTCTTCTGTGCAATTACGTACCAATATGAAAAATATTACTTTGCTCTCTGGACATTTCACGGTTCAGTCTCCTGGATTTCACTAAAAATAATACTGACAACAAAAATAAAGGAAAAAAATAATTGTTGACAAATCAGTGCTTTAGAGCTATTAAAAAAAAGCACAGATCAGATCTGTAGTTCCCTTGCAGCGGAACATGACTCAATACGTTAAAAATCAAACATTGGTAATAATGTTAATATATAAAATATTAGTTTAAAAACTATAGAATGACCTTCTCAGCAAGAAATGGAGTGTATACACTGGGGTCTATGACATACAGCATATCTGAAGGCAAGTTCACAGAATGCTGAAAGGCTCACTGCACATTTTCTATGGCAAGGAAATACTGCAGCTTTAAAATAAGCTGCACAATACTCATCTCTATCTCTTTCACATGAAAGTGTGTAAAAAGCAAATCAGCAAATAAACTCTAAAATAGATTTATACCAAAATCCTCTTTTTTACATTGAGTTTACAGCTTCTATCCATTTGCCTGTACTATTTCTGGAGTTTCCTTCAAGAAAAGTCAAAGTTGCATTTTTGGGCCATGAACAAGTTCACGATACAATGTACTGGCAAGACAGAACTTTTGCATACTAACGAGATTCACTCCTTGTTGCTTTTTTTGTTTTTGTGAAGACAGTTTTTCCTGCAGGACAGGAGGTCAGATGTCGATTCCTTTGACAAGAGATGCCTCCAGGGTGATGTTGAACTCCTGCAAGGTCTGCAGCACCCGAATCAAAGAATTCACCAGCGTGTGATCCTTAATCAGGGCTATGTCCTCATACATCTGGGCTGTAATGGGGCAGTCTGCAAGCAGGGCGATCCAGTGGTGCAAAAGGTGGTCTCTGACAAGGTGCCAGTTGGCAGTTTGGGAATAAAAATAAAGCCAAGTTAATTTCACATCTGCACAGACATGATTTTTATTCTTTGCCATCTAAACAGATCTACTGTGTTCTCTAAATATGAGACAAGGAATGGGGAGCAACTGTCTCATGTGCAACATGTTTTTCATTTTATTAAAATATTAATAATAATAATAATATAACAACAGTAACAGACAAGTTTCTTTATACCTGGCTCCAAGACACACCAGCATCTGAAACTTGCCATCCTTCCCAATGTTTCTGGGGGTGTTGTTGATAGCAGTGATAAAGCGACAGAAATTCCTGGCCCTTGTCTGCCAGTTCTCTTCCGGGACCATCTCATTCTGCTCAAGGGTCTCATAGTATGTTTGTGCTTTTTCTTAAAAGAATGGTGGGAGATAATGAAGTTTCATCAGTGCATATAGCATATAGGAGAAAGTTAAAGTTGAAAGGCCTAGGATCAAAGCTCATCCATGGACTTCCTGAATCACTACATTTAGGCACTGGTTTTTTTTCTGTTTGATTCAGCCCTGTGTTCCCTCTGTATAAAACGAGGATTCCACTTCCCTCCCTCTGAACAATGATAAAGAGGTTCACCTATCTACTGGATCTGAGTGCAGTAAAATGATCATATAAGGGGAACAGTGATGTTAAAGTACCTACCCAAAACACAGAAACATTATTAAAAACTAATTCCTTTTTTAAAATGTGTTTGTGAACTCAGTTGATTTATTTAGCTCTACGTCAAAGAATCTAGACCATTGTGTGAAAAATGCATGCTTATAACCCCTTTATTACAATAGCCAGTACATACCAACAGCGCTAGGTCCATCTGTTGTGCTCTAAAAGATAATTCAACCTCTTACAGGTGTGATTTATTGCTTTCACTGTGCTCTATTAACAGTAAGGTTACCCTGTGTCAATTCACCCCCTTATTTATGTAACTCTTCCTCACTAGAAAGTTTGTTTTACGCTATTACTGCTAGAAGGACAAAGCCCAGTTACTGCATCAAGTACAGTGTCAGCTTTGGCAGAAGACAGAGGCTCTCTCTCATGACAGTAAAAGGAGGTAGGAGCTCTCATGGAAGCTCAGCTGCTGAGATGCCTCCAAAAAGTCTGCTCTTCACACCAGCTGAGACACAGCAGCAATGACAAGGAAAACAGTTGGATGTCTTTCAAAGACACAAACAGGCTCTGGGATGTCATCCTCCCACTTACCTAAAAAATCCCAAATGAAGACGTTCTTGAAAAGTCTTGGTGATTTAAATCCATGCTGGAACACTTGCTCGAGAGCTGAAACAAGTCCACTTTCTCCACACAGCAGCAGGGTCAGGCTGCCTCTCTGCCAGCACACACAGAAAGCACACACACTCATCACCTCACTCTGGGACACAAGTGTCCCATCAAGGTTTTAAATAAACAGATGCCTAAAGTTTAAATCTGCTGTCAAACAGTGACCCCAGACAGGAGGGCTCAGTTTTCACAAGTGCTCAGCATTCAAAAATGGATTGACCTCTCCAAGAATGGGGCTGAGGAAAGCATTGCCAGGGCCTTATCATCATCAAATGAAGCCTCAAACAGGCCAAGATAAAGATAATGAGCAGGTTTTACCTATAATAATGATCACCACAGGAAATCAGAAAAATATTTTCCTTCTCTTTTAAGTAATAAAGATCACAGATACACTGTAGCAGGTGCCTCTGACTGCTTATCAACAAAAACAACATTTAATGCTCAGTAAAAACCAAATTCCTTCTTCAGAACATGATGGCAAATTCTATTTTGCAAAGCCAGTGCATGACAGCTTGAGATTATTAACAATGTGATCACTGACTAGAATTACACTGGATATGAATCTGCCATGCCATAATGAAGTTAGAAGTCAGGTGCTATAGGAATAGGAGGACATATTTGCAAAAAATTCTTGACTGTCAAGAGCCATCACTGCTCTACACTTCTCTGGCTCACACGGGCTGGACTGTGATGATTTGACAAGGGCATGCTACTTTGGTTTGTTTCAAAAAATCAGTGCTCTGTCAGCTGATTACATGTGTAATGCAAAAGAGTCTTTAAGAACACTTCTGCTTTACTTGCTTGGGGGATGTGGATGGTTTCAGGGTGGCCTTCTTTGTTTCTTTCCTTTTTTTTAAAGTGGCCCATGGGTTTTTATGTTTTAAGTAGCAAAGATAATGCAAAACAGACACTAAAAAACCTACTTAGAACTCAATACAGATGTAAACTAAACAGGAGGCAGTATTTTTGACAGTGGGATGGGTAAAATCCTTGGCAGAATTTGACTTATAACCCAATTTCCAATACCAGAATGTTAACATTTAATTTAACAGAACACTCCAGTTAGCAGCAAAAGAGAGGTATTTGAGGCTGTACTATCTTAGTGGTGCAGTCTCAGTATCTCATTTTTGCTCCACTTAAGGAATTTTCAATCACAGGGCTGCTCATTCAGTTTAGTTATTTCTGTTATATATTCTCCCATGTTTACTAATCAGAGTTTTAGGACAGCAGTGCCATTACACAGACAACAACCCCTCACCTCCTTCTCTGGCTTGTGGAAATGCTTGACAATACCATTAACAGCTTCACCAATAGCTTCTTGTATCTGACCAGTATTTAACTCTGTAAAATACAAAAATATATCCAGTTACAGCTTCAGAAATTATATCTGTGTGTGAGGGTTCTGGCCTACCACACAACACAGCAGAGGAGCATGAACCAATATAACTCATCCTGTTAGGGAAACAGCGCTGGGCTGTGGGGAATGGAAACCCAACTCTACTTTTATTTACTGTTGAGGAGGTAGGAATGGGGATGGTTTGGTTTTATATTGAAGTTAACACTGTGGTGTTTCAAAGCAACAACAGTGGAACGGGTTTTTACATATTATGGGAATTTTCAGACCAGGACCGAAAGCTAAGAAACGGAGCTGTGCTTTGTTTAGGACTAACAAATCTGGGCATCCTGGAAATACTTCCCCTGGTAGTTTCACTGCAAATCCAAGCATGGTTGGCAACAAAGTAACCACCTGATTTACCAGGAATAAGACAACCACAGAACCCTGATCTCAACAGAAAACAAAGAAAAATCCACAAAAAGAAGGCACTAGCAAGCTTCTTCAACAACGAAGGACAGACAGAGACAAGGCAGCAAATTTGTACCTTCCTCCATAGCATTCTTTCCAAGAATACAAAAAACACCACTAGGGCAGCTAGGCACTGGACCAGGAGTACAGACACATCTGCCATCCTTGTAGACTTTCAAAACTTAAGCAGACAGAACAGGATGCTCAGGATTGTAATTTGGAAGTTAGCTGGAGTTTGAGCAGGATGTGGGGCGGAGTTTCACAGGTCTTCTCCAAACTCCAGCTGTGTTTGCAAGCAGCTGTCCTCAGGTGATGACGCAGGACAGGACAAGACAAGACAAGCTCCACCACTCACTTGGCTTATTGTTGGGTGAGATGGTGACAAATCTCCTGATCATGCTTGGAGACTGCTGCAGGGGAGGGGTTCGGCACTGCCGCTCGTCAGCCTCGGTGTGGGAAGTCAGCAGCTCTCCCACCAGGATCCTCTCTAAGCTGCCGTCATCCATTCCCTTCCCAAGCCACCTTCCGCAGGGAAACCTAAGAACATCAAGGAGATAAATACGTGGATCAATCCACATTCAATTCCATGCCAAAGACTTTCAATTGCAGTGGCCGAAAGCCCAAACCCTGCTGGTATATTATTAGAAATACTTCATCTGGCAACAAATAACAAAGTCTTGGCTTTGGCTTTTGCCAGCACAGGCCGCAAAAGTAAAACAGCTTTTCAGTTCCAAGTTTGTCCTCAATGTTGCAGTAGATGATCCATCCACAAAGCAGATTTTGCTTGAGTCCCACATGTAGCACATGATTTGAGGAAAAAGAGGTAAAAGGGGAAATTCCACTACACCCCATAGATGGGTGAAGAAATACACTTATGCTTTCACTGAATATGCTACAGAGTGGGTCAGCTGCAAAAAACCCCACAACCCAAACATATACTTAAATGCCAAAACACCAATACTTCTACTGAATCGGGACATTAAATCAGACACTAGAAAGCACATGTGCTCATTTGCTCATTATCACTTTCTCTGAACCAATGCTGATGTGAGTTTAATCAGCTTAATTGGAAAACTGAACAGCATCCAAAAATAGAAACTTTCCTCTCCATTTAATTACAAATGAACTGGCATGGAGAGCTGAGTGGACTTACCAGCCAATCTGTCATCAACATGAGCCTGACAGTTTCTCTAAACAAAGGACAGGGCATCAAACTATGCTGTACCTAACACAACTAAATTTAATTCTCACTGTAAATTTCGTTCCTTTACTTTCCCCATGCAAACACAGGTTCTAACACCCATAAGCCCTTGTGTTCCAACTTGTGTGCAAAGGTGTCTCTATAATACCTAGAGCACCCAGTTCTAATATAAAATATCACCTGTATTTGGTAAGCAGCAAGCTCTGACTTGCTCTTTCTTCCTTGGGCTCAAGGCAGATTATTTTTAAGATGCACAACAGTCAACTCATCTTCTCCACCAACGGTCTGATATGAGACATGAACATCTGCAAACTGAAAACCCTGTTTGACTTTGCAAGAACCATGACTTGTTTAATGCCAGAAGCCAAACGATCTTTCTGTGCCTTCAGGTCGAGGCAACTGTAGACACAGAGTCCCAGGAGATCAGACCTTTCTAATCAAACAAGCCCTACTGTGCCAGCTCCCTGGAGAAATTCTACTTACCCCACACGAAATGTCAGGATGATACTTACTTGTAAGTATGCCCTGTTATTTCATTTCTGACCATAACATATTCCACAAGCCACTTGGCATACAGCCCTGAATTATCATGTCCTATTTGCACTGTGGTCAGTTTTCCCAGGTTCTGGCACTGCAAATTAAGCAGAGAGTTTGTCAGAGGAAACTGAAAGAAAACAACATGTTGGAGGAGTAAACTATTACAGAACATACTCAGACAGAAACTCAAAAATGTGGTTCCTGTTTCTGACTGCATGGCTGATTCTGGGCTTTTTAGTAGTAGGCTGCTTTACTTGGTTTTGTTTGTTTGTTTTGTTAAATACTATTTTGATCAGCACAGAGAACATCAGCTGAACTAGATTTTTCAATTAAGTTTTACCCAATGCACACGATACACATGCAAAAATCTGCAGAATCACTTCTTTGTTTCCAGCAGAAGAGGATACAACACCTCCCACAGTTGTAACATAAAGACAGTCTTGTCTATCCCTTGCACTAAGGCATTGTCAGTCATTTTGCTCTGCAAGTTATTAAATATAGGCTAAATTTGCTATGTACAGGCACAGAAAGTATCTGTGACTAACCACAAAGATATGAAATGTATGGCAAGGTGGTACATCAAGGGGAGAATTTAAAACTGAACAAACAGAACATCCAAACAGAGTTTTGTATCAAGTAATACAAACCTCAAAAGTCATTTCTAATATATTCCTGGGAATCTGCAGGACTCCTGTTTCACCCAGTTCTCCCGAAATACAGATCCAAGGATTGGCTGTGAACATTGAGCCACCGAGTTTCTTGCTGGGAACAATCAATATATGGTATGGTATCACTGCAAACACAAAAGTAATAACACTTCATAAATGAAGAAGGGGAATTATGTAACGACTTCAGTAAAGAGAGGGGCAAAAGGTAAGCCATAAAACAGCACAGCAGTACCATGACATGTTAAAACAACATCAGAGCTGCTATTTAATCATGGCTAACACTTGTACACTAAGCACTGACTGACAATGGGGAAGTGTACACATACACAGCAGTCACTTAAGAAGCAGAGCTGACAGGAAAACAGTGCCAAGAGAAGAAAAAATTTGGATGGAATAATGCCTTCTTATGGGTATAATCACTCTTGATTTACCAACTGCAAAACATGGCATGAAGACGGTTACTTACCCCCAGCTTAGTGACAAGGAAGTAAAGACATGACATTCCTGTATCCAGGACTGCACTGTAGCTCAGCACACTGCACAACTCTCCCCAGGTCCCACTCAGGTACTAACTGCAGCCTTTCTTTACAGGCCTGGATGGCAGCAGCATTCACTACTATGGCTGAACAAACTCAGTGAAAATACAGCACAATGCTGCAAACTTCTCTGTGCCATGTTGCTCTTAATTGTGCTAACTTCAAGACTTATCAATTTTAAAAAGAACGAGCAACTTTTTTTCTGTTCTAAATGGCATCACACGTGTGCTCAAATGTTTCCTGGTCCCCTGGTTTACCTGTGGGTAATTCAATGCGCTATCACCTGAGCTGCAGCCCCTCCTCTGACTCAGGAGGCATATCCTCCCGAGGAAATGCCTGAGCTCTTCAATACCCCAGCATCTCCTGCACAGCCCTCTATATACGAAAATCCAATTCTCTGAATGGTCACTGCGTTCCTTGGCTATCTGCCCTTCTTTTATAGTGCATAAGCAGATTACAGTCAGGGCTTTTCAGCTGAGGCGTTTAATACATTTCTCCCTCAGCATCTCCTCAGCTGTCAGTGCCCTCAAGAAAGCATTTGGTGGTTGGATTTTCTTAAAAGCTCCATGCTCACAGCATTTAAGAATGAATTAAAAGGTTTCCCTTTTTATTATCCATGCTGATAGTCCTAAAGTAAGTGACAATTTAACTGCATCCAGCAGACCAGATTTTTGCATTATCCAGATCTTGCCCGCAAGGCCAAAAGCTGTTTTGCTTGGATGTCTGTTTGCTTTGTCTTTCATACACACAAGTATGAATCACAACACACCACCAAGAATAGCTCCTACCAGGGGGCCACAGGGATCCTTTCACATACCCCACCCCCAATTTTAGAAGCCTTGCTAAAGTCTTTCCTTATTTTGCCTTGCCAGTCAGGTCCTGTGGCAGCAGGCACACAAATCTTTCAGAACTCTGTAACACAGTTAAGCATCAGCAATAGCTTAAAAGTTTCTCTAGGGTGTCTTTTAAAAAAATAGAAGAAAAAAAATGTGTTGAAGAGTTCTAATGCAGCCCTCAATGGACATTTCATTGTTACCCCAAATCCAGAGACAGCCTTGCAGCAAAGTAGCCTGAGCACAAAACAGGAAAGGTTTGTTTTCTTTTCATTCCTCTCATGCATTAATATTCTTACCTTGATAGTGAACAATCCATATTATGCTTGTTTATTATCATGCAAACAAGCCCACCACAAAATTTTCAGCTGAGAACTTGCCCCCAACTAAAGTGATGAAAGCTGTGCATTTTACCAAGTTAGAAACAAAAGTGACAGGGAGAGAAACTCCTGCCCACCAGAGAAGATCATGGAAAAAGCAATACAGCACACTCAGGTGGATCCCAGGAAAGAAAAGCAGAACAATTACATTAGGGCATGTTGCTCAGAGCTGTTTAGAATTTTGGACAAGGACTCAATCAAATCGGGAAATCAGAGTTGCAGGGAAAGCAAATACTTACAGATTGTTGTGAAAACATTGGTAAAGCAAAAGTAATCAACAGCATTGAATGACAGGAGATGATACAAGAATTGTTCTTTCTCATCATCACAGCGGAGGAATGCATAACGCTTGTAGAGTTTTCTGACAAAGCAAAACACATAATCTGTCACAGTAACAAGATGCTTTCAGTGAAATGTTTTCTATTGTGCAAATTTATTAGGTATGCTATGAATAACGGGCAAGCAATTACAAATGAGAAGTGATTCTAGGAGAGTCAAGAGTATTTAATGTGCCAAGATATGCTGACCCTCTGCAAGTCTGACATCTCCAAAGTGCATCAGTCCAATTCCCAGTATCTTCCACCCCTCAAATGCAAGGTTTGGTCTAAGGGTCTTCTCCCACGCAAAAACACCCAAGATGGAAAAAGGAGTTTTGCACTTTCTTAAAAAAAAAAAAAAAAAAATTTGACCTTTTTTGGCCATGTAAAACGACAGAACTGAGGAAAAGAGTTCCTCTGAACTTCAGAGGGTGCCATGGGAGAGTTCTCCAGCATATATGACAAAAGACTGTTCTCAAATGGCATAAAGGAAAAACTGGCACTATCTGCTTGTATTTGGCTATAGGTGATAACCCAGGGCCTATAACAACCTGCACATTAATCCAGGGAATAGCTTCAGTGCTGATAGTACAGCTCCTGACATAACCGAAACGATAAGCATGCAAAGGTGGCAATCAAGAAATAAAACCAGTGTTGGTGAATAATCATGAAAGAAGAGCAGGCCAAAATGTATCAAAATCCAACTGATGCTTCAGGAATACCCAAACCTTCATGAATGCAGGAATTAGACATTAGAAATATTGACATAGCTGTGGAGAGGTTGTTCCTGCCAGAAGGGCATCCTGACAACTCTGCTCAATTTCACGTATTAATTTACAAAAAAGTCAGCAACTCACAAGACAGAAACTTGCAAAACAAATCAATGATAATCAACATACAGCTATGTTCTCACATAATAACCCTATCATCAGAGACTGACAGGAAATGTTCAATGAAAATGAAGAGACTGAGCCTTAAATCAACCTAACCTGCTTGTAGCCATAAGAGTGGCAAAGCCACAAAAGTCTCATAGGTGCCCACATCTGTGTTTCATTTGAACAATCTGAATCACATGTTTGCCAGCCCAGCAGGGTATGTGTGTCCTGTCTTTTCAAACGGTAAGGTTTCTCAGCTTCCCTGGGCACATAAAGATCTCAGGACAGTGAAGCCATGTGATTTCTCCCTGTCCTAACTCTAGTCCCTTTGCAGACTAAGAAGAAACCAAAAATGTTACATTTTCCTTTTATTTGTTAACAAATGTCAAGTAAAGAGAATGGGTTAATTAAAATATCTAACAGCTGCTTCAAAAAAGAACAACACACAATCTTGTTAACTGCAAAATGGCAGAAGCTGCACCATTACTTTTAGTACCTCACTGAACTTGGCTCTGGTTCCTCTAAAAACAAGTGGGGCACACTTTCAAACCATACTGCCTGGAACAGCTCTCTAAGAAGGATATCTAAATATGCAGCACAAAGTACACGAGATTACAAAGAACTGATGTCATCCTGTACAAGTTGCTCCTTTGCTTGTCATCTTCATTTTAAGCATACTTTTTTTGCTGTCTCTCTCTGTTCTAGAGAATCAGAACATGCCTGATAAATGAACAGTACACTTGCCAGTGTTAAAAGAGGGTTTTTTCTTCTCTTTTGTGGGGGGACATAGAGTGTGGTGGTGTGTGGAAAGTCCTCTCACAGCACTTGCTCTGCATGGGACAAGCACTGCTAAATTTAACCTGATCTGAACTGTTGACTTCACTGGAGAGGCTTAACCTTAATTTGGAGATACAGGTATATTTATTAGCTGTCCTCACTCTGTCCTTGAGCTTTTCTGTGTTCACTGAAGGCCACAGCTTCATCAGAAAGTCAAACATAATACAAGACAAGGCAAATCTCAAATAATTAGCAGCTGGGGTTCAGGGGGATTAGGGGAGGGAAGAAATTCCTTGGAAGGTGATGAGTGGAAAGAGAGGAAAGGAAGAGCAGACAGCATTGGTTAAGCTGTCTCCAGAAAGAAGTCTTCAATTAAAGCTAATGGCAATTACTATGGCTTTAATTTCCACACAGTAAACACTAAATGTGACTATCATGAAATCAATTCACCTTAAGCAGACTATAATTTAAAAAATGCATGTGAAGAACCCCAGCATTGAATCCTAATTCCCAAAAAGCTCAAACAATATTAGTGACACATTTGGAAGGCCAGTTTGTTCCATGCCTTCTGCACACTGCTAAGCAGATGGACGAATAGGCACACCTGGATTTTTGAAACCAAACAATTACACAGATTTTAATTTTTTTAAAAGCTTTGACTAAGATAAACCATCTTACTTTGTGAGTTCATGATCTGAAAGCAACTGTTTCAGATGCCTAGAAAGCAACTTCTTTTCCATAGAGAGACGAACCCAGGCTCTAGCCTTCCCAACATCTGTTTTGATCTCACTAATGTTCTGGATATGCCTGGAAAAAAATTAAAAGAAAAAAAGACATGCTTGGTATTGTCAGAGCATGACAGTTCTTTTGAACCAAGCTAGGCTGAAGTTTTGCAAAGAACACAAAATACCAGGTAAATTAGAGGAAAAAGAAACATAATCACCTTAATATTCAGCACAATAAAAAACCCCTGCAATCTAGCTCAAAGAGAATAAGCGCCTGAAAAGGAAATATCTGCAATGCAGTGCCCTATTTACAAAATTCTAAACCAGGCCCATTGTCTCACATGATTTAGGAATCATTCTGGACCTTATCGCTGCAATATTTATGGCTGAATGCTTTGGAAAATTAAATACTGTCTTTGCATGCTCAGTAGAAGCTTTTCTTGCACACAAGACACAAATGGTGTATTTTAATAGGGCAAGCAAATCCTCAACTCACTCCTCCCTACTGAAAAAATTTGATGCTGGAAAGGATAAAGAAGGAAAGAAAAATCCTGTCAAGGTTATTTTAGAAGTTCTGCATATTGCTTTTTCAATGTACTGAAAAGAAGGCATTGGGCAGAAGCTGTAGTTTTATTCACACCACAGTACTGAATGTTAGATAAACGCATTCTTTCGAACAAACAAGTTCTTTAAATTGCTTTCTTCACTGAGAAACAAGAATGGTCTCAGAACTACACAACCAACTCTGCAACGACTGGGGAAACACAAACACTGAACCCACACCTCTGTGGGAAATCCAAAACGTTAAAAATACAAAAACTGTCATGGTATTTCCATAAGTTAATAGCTCTGACAATATAAAAACTCCTCAGTAGGAAACATGTGTCTGTAAAGGTCAATGAAAAAGCTGTACTATCTACTTTAAAATAGTTCAATAGGTTCCTTTCCCACATCCCCCTCCTGCTGCATGAAACACAGGCTTTTCTGGATGGTGCACAGTATACACAGAAAAAAGTGTGCAAATCTCAGGGGGTTTCGGGGCTGTTTAACAGTTTAAACTTACCTCATATCCTGGATGAGAGAGATTCTCAGAGGTGACATAGCTGGACTAGTATCAGACTTTCGCCTTTCTGAATCAAGAAGTATTCCTAGATTCAGAAGAACAAAATGCCTTGTTAGCAGAAATCCATCTAAAGATTTTTAAATCAGTATTGAAGAAAAAGTGAATTAACACCAGTTTGGACTCCTGTATTACTGGTCACTCTGTGAAGGAACTGTGTTGTATTTCCACTCCAAATGACATGAAAATCTAATATGCTACACAGATGATTATACAGATCAGCATACACTGAGCACCAACACATTAAAGAGCTTAGATTCAGCTGAAATTGGTATGACATCAAACGGCTTAAGGCATATAGTAATCAAGTATTATTTTCTAAAGACTACCCTGTTTTCTTGCTGTGTACTGATACTTTCTGGCACTGTTGACACCCAAGAACAGTGTTTAACGTTGTACTCAGTATACCACACATCATGTGCTTACTGAGCTATTAATTTGCATGCTCCTGTGACACCACAACTTTTTAAACACCATATTTTGGGGTTTTCAAGCAACATTATTAGACTTACCTTTCAAATTCCACTCCAGAATCAAGTGTCTTTTTGTTTTAAACAATAAGCCCACTGTTCAGTTGTTTTTCAAGTCATGATATAAAACTTCAGGGTGTACAGCACAATTTTATGTGCTTGTACTTGTTTTCCACCCCCAGCCATAACATCATTTGCCTTGCCAGTAATGCAGGGACCGTATCACATGGAGGATGATATACCAGAGCAATCCATTTCCAAGCCTATCTCTAAAGCATCAGCTATTTCTGGTTTCTGACTACCATGGTAGTCAGATACCAGATCCAAACAAGTAGGCTCAATACAAACAAGTTTATTTTTCACAAAATATATTGAGACAACACACCAGGCCCATACTAAACCTGTAGCAGTCATAACACTCGACTCAGTTTTACTGAGAAAGGGGTATTTCCAAGGAAAAAAAAACCTGCCTGGTGTAAATCTTCAGGCAGCACCTACTCACAGCTTTTAATCACTTTCTTCCAGCAGATGCCAATCTTACCTGAGGTACTGAAGCTGCCTGATGTGGTTCTTCTCTGCCTGTTTTCTAGGTAATGTAACAGATGAGACCACAAAGCAGACTTTCCCTACAATTAAAAAAAATACTGGTTAAAGAAATCGCTACCAGCTGAATTTAAAAAAAAAAGTTTAAATCATCATTGAAAGTATCAGCCATGACAAAAACTTGCTTTAAAGATGTTTCTCCCTATAAACCCAATGGTAAAAGCCAAAAATAAGACACAAGTTGGAGGCGCTTGGGAGCTGTAAAGAGGCTGAGAAGGAAAAGCAAGAGTCAGACTACTGGGATCTAATGATTCTGGTTAAAAGGAAAAAGTCAATTGAACTTCTTTCCTCATAGTTCATTACCATGGAAGAAAGCATTCAAAGGCTTGTAAAACACTGTGTGCAAGTGGAGCTTTAAATCTGAGGCTGTAACCTGTCCTGTGAGTCTTTCCCTGCCTGCCTTTCCAGCAGTGAAATGACAAAGAGACATAGAACCAGCCTGAGCAAGACATACCCAGGCCAAGTCCTGCTCCCCTCAGGGTAATTCAGGGCTACAGATAAATGCTGTCTGTTTTTAGAATCAAAAAAGATTCCCCTCCATTTCATCAGGCAAAGCACCTGGGTAATCACAAATACAGTAAGATATCCCAAAACATAAGCAGGACAATGAAAGCTTATCAGCAAAAATACCCCAGTTCTACACACTGTAAAACCAACTTAAAAGTTAGAATTTGGGATGTAGTATTTAGGCCAAGATAAATGTTATAATGTTAAATGGTGTTAAAAGTTGCACCTTGCTCATTATGTTGCTTTCTTAAAGCCCTGGTGGCTTAAAGCACAGTGTGAGAAAATCTTTCACTGGGAAACTACAAAGAATCTTGGATTCGTCATAAAATATTTCTCATGATAAACCAAAAGCTTGCAAACCTGCACAAAGGCAGCAGTAAGCGAACAGGGGCATTCTACCACATCAACTAGAATTACTTACAGATAGCTAGTATTATTTATCATCTTCCCAAATTACTATATTAACCTGAAATCCCAGTAAAGATCTAGCAATTCTGCACTTCAGAAAAGTTATCATAAGGCTGTACTTTTATTTATAGCTTTTGCAGAAAGAAACCACAACTGTAAAGCAATAGCTGTCAATTCTGCACTATCAATTTCTTCTAAAATTAGCTAAGTGCCTTCCCAGAGGTGCAGCAATGATGGTTCACCTTTATTTTTTTTAAAACTGTATTTAAAAATCTCTAACCATTTCCATCTTATAGCTCCCTACAGTTGACAAAGAACTATTGACCACAAGGGATTATTCCAGAAGTGGCATGCCTCCAGAAGAATAAATCCTTGAGTGTCTGTAACATCTGTGCTGACAGAAATCGATTTAAAAATACACATTCAGCAGTGAGGTTATAAAAAAATCCACTGTGTCTTGTGTGTACCTGACAGATCCAACACGGAAAGCCAAAACTGCAAGTCTTATTACAAACATATAAGAAAGAGCATGAAAATATCAACCAGCGAGGAGTTACACCCAAAACTGTGTTTCTCCCAATAGACACACACATGCACACACAGTCTAGTGTTCAGCAACCAGCTGCCATGGCAAGGAGAGCTGCAACAGATCACAGAAAGCAGCAACAAAGGATCCTGCAGCAAATCGATGTCAACAACCATGATGAATGTGAGAACTCATGCAGTGTCTGCCCGCTCCTTCACCACCGTGGAACTCTCCTTTAACTTCACCAAATAGCAATGATGATGCAAGCTGGATCTATAAGGGGAAGGAAGACAGCCTAAGGAAAGCAGTGGGACAGAGAATGGGCAAGGGAATAACCAAGGCCTTCTGAAAGTCCAGACTACTTCAGTCATTAGATCCTACGTCACAACTCTGCTGCACTGTTTGGGACAATGGAAGGCATGGATTCCCTCTGCACGTGGAAAAATCAGTAGGTAGCTAATGTAGGGCTACTGGGATTCATTAGCAGGGAAGAGGAAAAAGCAGGGATTGGTGGAAGGAAAGCCATCCTCATTACTATGGTCAGTCGAAAAAGAAGAGTCTTCCTTGGCTCATTATTGAAAAATAAAATAAAATCAATGAATGAAACAGCAGGCTTTTGCATATTTCATAAAGGCCAGAGCACACAGAGACCTGGTGGTGCTTTTTGATTTTTTTCATTTTTTTTAACTCTAGATCATACTACGAGATACACTGCACTTCGTCCATCAGGCCAGTATTGTATTCCACCACTCTACTTATTCCACCATTCAGCACTGTTTGCCAACATCTGCAATCAATCCAAAGCATTAACCTTATGAAGGGTTGGCCGTCTGGTGGTCTGAAAGGCCCAAATCTGGGTTGAAGCAGAGTATACTGATGCTCTGTCTTCTAAGACGAAAGCAGTACAGCTTCTATCCTAAGTGATATACAAGAGGGAAGGGAGAGAATCACATGATAAATCTTCACATAGAGAACTGTTGTATAGTTTGAAGGAGAGCAGATTTAAACACTGGTGTTTGGGTGCTGGGAACAGAGATACCGGATTACACTTGTCTGGATTATGTACATACATTCTGTACATTCTTTTTTAAAAAAAGTTATAGTCTTCTCTGTCCTTGCTACTCCTTTGTACAAGGGAGGAGTAAAATTGGTAAAGGCCCTCCAAACTCCATCTTGTCCCACAAGTGACTCCAAACAGAATTATTAATTTAATACAAACAATTATTAATTTAATACAAATCCCCAATACCTCTAGCTAGTGACCTTGTATTCATAATTTAAATACTCCTACATCACTCAGAAAGAACCGAAATAGAAAGACTTCTACTCTGAAGTACTAAATTATCCCTCAGGAAAACAATTCCCCCATCCCACTGACAGCACCTTTAGGATATGCTGCCCATGCAACTTCATTAACAAACACAGCAATAGTTTTTTTACCATCCTATTAAAAAAAACCAAAACCACCAAAACCCACCAAACCACACAAAAATCCCAGGTTAAACAGAGAGTCTTCCAAGAAGTCATCTGTAGAACACATGTACAGGTACACTTGAAGATATCCCACAAGATGGAGACAGACGGGGGGCAGGAACTCACATAAAAAAGACTGGGGGACACATGAGTATTTTAACACATCTACATACACGCTAAAGGTGTCCTCTGAAAGCAGAGAGGAGAAGAGCGTAACATGTCTTTAGGAAAGAGTGCTCTGCAATGTACAGGAATATTTATTCCTCACCTGTTTGACTTGCAGACCGTGGCTCCATATCCTTTCTAAGAGGTCACACAGACTGGCTATCAGGGTGTTCTCTTCCACTCCTGTGATATTCACTTCACCATGACCAAGCTCCACAGCTTCTCGACCCATTTTCTCAACCAACATCCTCTTAGTCTCAAAAAGGACAAAGCAAAAAAGAGTTAATTCTTTCCACAGGAACTTCCAAGACCACTTACACTTTTTAAATAACCAACAAGAAAGCACACAATAACAAACATCTGGCGGAAAAACTGGGTGTATATTTATTTCTGGTGCTAGTGCAGGACTGCAGTTCTTTTATCCCCAGTTTTCAAGCCAGGACAGCACTGGTGTTGACTGCTTTTCTAAAAAAGGGTTTGCAAATGGGCACATCATCCTCCACACAGTAACCCCAACAGAGGGAACAGAGGAACAGCAGGTCACACATTGACAAGCTGGGTGCCCAGCAACAAGGCCACGAAACACAGATTTTGGGTTGTTTTGAAGCCTGGTGAGTGCTGGATGACCTCCCCACAAGCAGGACACTTTGTCCACCTCCTCACAGGGGAACTGAATGCACCCAAATGCTTCCAAGTAGCACGGGTATGTCATTCCTGGGAGACCCTGCCAGATGGGCATTATGATTAACCCAAACCCATTCTGGGGTGCACCTCTTGAGTCTCCCCAGGAGCCATATTTTCCTAAATTGTGCACAGTTTCACACTGGTCAACAAAGCTTTCACCAAGTCCTAAAGTACAGTCTTCCAGTCACATCATATAGTCAACTGGAGGAAAAAATGAGGAGGGAATCAGTTCTGCTCATCTCTTACACATTTTTTTCATCTTTGTTCCTATTCTAGACTGGCTTTCAAATTATTAATATTCCCTTAAGCACCTCTGCACAATCTTGGTTGAGATTAAGAAGTGCAAGTTAGTCCCTAGCTGCTTCTCCCCCTCACTCCCTCCAGCAACTTTTCACTGTAAAAGAGCCAAGTCTATCTTCAGGAATTTTCACCATTTATTGTGCCTCTGTTCAGGGATGGGGATTATCTGGACAGTTCCATAAAGTGAAATTAGAAATACATGTACACATTAATCGAGTTTTACAAGAAGTTGTATATAATTGCTATAGTACCTCCACTGACTTAAGGCAAGAATGTGTCTATTTGATCATTATTCTCTTTATTGTATTTCTATAAACATTAACAATTACTTCAGATTAATATATTGCCAAATATACACCAGTGAAGCATGTCTACAAATTAATGCCAAATTTCTTTGTCAAGTGCTTAAACACTTAGGCCTCATAAATGTATTAATTCCTTTAAGCTATGAGAAAAGCTGCTGTATTTTCACCACAACCCTCTCTTTAGGACTATTCACTCCTGTTGAAATAGTACTGTGTCATTCATTATAACTGAAACGTGCTATAATAGACTTGGGCAGCGGGATGGTAAAGACCCTTCAGAATATTCTCTCTCTATCATAAATCTGCTTGACAAAGTTTCTGCTCCTTGCAGAATTTCTAAATACATTCTCTCTTCATTAATTTCTCACCACCATGCAAAAATCCTTATAGGGATAAAGCAGAAACAGATGGCAGAAAGGGGCGGGGGGTGGGTTTGAACATCCTGGATACAAAATGGTTCATAAAGGATGGACATGAGGTGCAAGAGAGTACAATTATTCTCTGCATTACCTTATTTCGGCATTCCTTCAACAAGCCTTCTACAAACTTCCAGTTTGTTTGTGCAATTACTGATGGAGAGAGGTTAGAGAGTTTGGGCTGCCGAATGGTGCTGCCCAGATTCCTGGCTTCCTGGATGTACTTCTGGATTGGGGGAGAAAATGGACAAACACAGAAAAAAGTGCAAGTGAGACTCCTTGGCCAAGAGAAAATGGTAAACTTATCTTTATACCCCACACCTCTGGAGTGAGGAGGAAAGGATCACATCCTCTTTCAGAAAAGGCCCCCAGCATTATTTAGGGCTGAGACACTTAAGGTACTATTTCACCAGAGGTCAAATCCCCATTTAGATTGTCTACAAAGTATTACATCACACATTGCTGAATTACAAAAACACAATACAAACTGCCAAGGATATTTAGATGCATAGAGATTCAATTGCTCCCTCCACCACCAAGAAGTGTCCTGTTATTTTTTCATTTAAATAAAAATTTGCAAAAAATACCCAGACCAAGACTATTCAAGTGGCAGACTGGTCTACATGGGGGCTGCAAGAAAACGTTGCTCTTTCAGGAAGCAGCTGCAAAATGCAAATTATAACAACATCTCTCAGCTGTGAACCAGCTGCATTTTTGATGAAAATCATTTCCTGAACCCACTCTACTTGAAAGAGCTCTTCTGCTCCTATCACTGCCATCAAGGAGTTGCCACTGTTTTCACCCAAGAGACAAGAATGATATTACAAGTATTTTGGAAGCCAGGTGATCACAGGTTGGTTGGGGCACAGCTAACAGAATTAGTGATAGAGAGAAAGTCCTGTACAAGCACTGATGGAATACTCAGGATTAGTACATATTTCAAATTAACAGGAAAGCTCTGTAGCTTACATTGAAATAATGATCAACTGAAATGTCAGTGAATAGATTTGTCAAACATGACAAAGAGGGAAAACCCCACCTCCTCCACTGGCCTTGCACTTAAAAGAGCTATGATTTATACATTTAATTATGCATCTTTATCCAGAACTATGATTACAGTCATATTGTGCATTGGACATACCAGATAATGCTCTGACACAGATTTTATAGAGGGCATGAAGGGCCAATCATGCTGGTCCCAGTCTAAACATAACTGCAACTGAAGTTCTGACATGGAAAAGTCCAGGTGCTGGCAGGATAAGTTGATAGCAAAAAGCCAAGCAGATGTAAAGTGAAAGTGGTAAGCACACATGAAGTAATAAAAGCAAGCATGCAAAACAGAAAAGGAAAAGAGTGAAGACATAATACAATGCAGAACTCCCAAGCATTCAACATAAAAATAAATTCATAAGCAATGAATCTGAAAGGAAAAAAGAGAAGATGGTGTTAAGTCAGTGGATTAGTGTAAACTCTGCCCTCCACTGGGCACAAATGTTTGCAAGTAAAAAGCCACTAAGTCTCAATTGCACAGATTGTTGTTGGCTGCCCCAAAGCTTCAATATGTTTAAAACTCACAACACTGCAGTTTGACACCACTGCCTCCTGCTCAGCCTGACCCCCAGTACTCATCCCAGAAGAGCTCCCTCCCCACTCTCAAATTTACTGTGGGAATCTGAGGTTCACCTTGGAGAAGGGGTCAATGTTCAATCACCATTATGTCATCAAAAAGGCACAGCACAAACCCCCAAAACACCAGCACCATTACCACTGGCACTTGGTACTCCCAGCTGAGCATGTATTTTAAAACATTTATTCCTCAGAAACTATTTGCCTTTTGCAACAGAATAACTACTATAGGAAATGAACTTGTGAAGGATCAGTTAAAAAACAAAAAACCCCAGAGACCAGAGGTAGATTTTTGCCTTTGTAATAACCTAATTGATAGCTCAGAAGTTTACATGCTTTAATAATTGTGTTGTTTAGCACAATATTGAGGTTAGAAATCAACTATAATGCATTTCTGTTACTTCTAAGTAATAAGCACCTTTGAGTTATCTGAGCATATGGAACATGTCAAAGCCAGAAACTACTCATAGAGGTCTTTTATTACGCAGACATTTTTCTCTTACATGGTTATGGATGACACAGATGACACTATAATTCAACAAAATTTTAACAAACCAGTAAGAAAATTCCAGAAATGAGTACACTAGGAAGGCAATTAAATTCATTACTACCGTAAAAGGATAAACTGAACAAACACACATGAGTTTCACAACACTATCCTAACAGATATAAGATTACTACTACTTTAAATTTAAAAATTAAGCTTTTCTAAGGATATTTAACAAGGCAAGAGAATATTGTTTTCAATGAACAACATACACTTAAACAAAAGCAAAACTTCGGGGTTACTAAACAAATAAAAAAAACTCTAATATTTTGAGCCAGACTATTTTTGGAATTACCCATAAATCAACACCTGGTGTAACAGTTTGCAGTCTGTACCATATGAATCAGAAACCGTACTGTAATTAGTTCACTTCACCCAGATCTTTCAAAACCACTTCACCACAAAGAATAACTGTGTCAGCTGTAGGAACAGTGGTGAGAGATGTTTATCATTTCAGAAGGTGGGTAAATCAGCATCAGACTGTGCTGTGTCAAAACAGCCAGACAGAAACGTGACAGTACGGGTGGGCTTCACATTCTCACCTTAGCAATGAGGTTGTCTGTCAGTTTGTCACCTTAAGACCTTTTTTATGGTCTACAGAAGACACTTTGGCAACTCCAAAAGGCAATGCTCCTGATTTTAGGATGAACTTAATCCCTCTCTAGAGGTGGTTATCTTTCCTCCATCAAATACACAAAAGAAGCACAGGGCGACTAAGTTATTTAGAGATGGCAAATAGATGGCTGAAAACTCTTAATTCCCCGCTTCCCACTCAGCCCCTTTAGAAGAAAAAAAGCCAGAACAACTTTAAATCATGTGGTTATATTTTCAGAGAACTCTTCAATATGTGGGATGAAATAATTTTGTCCTGAGAGGAGGCAAAAATGACATAACTTTTATAATAAGAAAACTAAGTATTTTTGGTCTGCTACTTCATTTGTATTAAACACACTTCAGAGAGAGCAGACATGAACTGCAAGTAACTGTCTAGACATTTCATAAAGGTTGCAGAGTATTTTTCAGGCCATTAGCAAAGAAAAAAATCAGATGTCTATAGCTGAGCAATTTTCACCTCTCTCTGGTCATTGTCCAGACGTAGGTGCTCCGTGTGTTGCTTCTGTCTGTCCTTCCGCCTCCACTGAGCAGGAGCATTCCTCTTTGTCCACCTACACATGGGGGAATATCAGTAACCAAATGTCAGGAGTCAGGGGAAGGGCAGAGGCAATAAGAGGTTTCCAGCTTATTCTATACTGAACATCAATTACATCAGCCAATATGCAGCTGCAAATGCACACAAAGAATCTCAGGAGAAGAATCCAATATTGGGCAGCCAAAGTATTTTAGGATTTTAGACCACATACACTTGCTTTGTACTTTTCCTTTTTTTTTTTTTACAACGTCCAGGGAGAATTTAATCCTTGCCCCTCCTTCTTCAAACTTGTTACAAGAAAATATCCTAAAATATTTGCTAGCTCCTACCTGGGATCAAATAAGGGGATCTGCTTTTATGTTGACAATAATCATAAGTAACCCAAGGTACACCAACTATCATCTCAAACATAAGAGGGCTTTCTTAAGTAAATTTGCTTCAGGAAACCCAGATTTTAAAAAGAAAAAATAAAATCAGACATAGCAAAAACCCGAACCCAAGCAATCCATCCACATCATCTGATCTGCTCCCACTTGAAAAAAATCCAACTCAAAACTGACTTTGCTTTCTAATATCTCTGCTTTAGTAGTATTCTATAGATCTTGCCAAGATTCAGCCCCTTTTGCCTTAGCTTACTCACTTGTTGCTTGCTGGGCCGGTGGATAAAACATCAGACTGAAGCTTAGGAAAAAATCCAAGCTCGTATTTCCCTTGTCCAATTTTCATGTCCAGCAAGTGTGGGTGAACTGCAGTGTGATCTATTTTTGCTAGCCTTAATTCAATAGATTTCTCTGAAATAATAAGAAAGATAATTTTTAAAGGTGTTTTAATCGGACATGTATCTATAATCACATCTCTTCAATTAAAAGCAGAAGAGGGGGAAGTTTCTTACTGATTTCAACAGGCACATTAGTACAAGAATGTCTCTGACATCAAAGAATGCCACCAAAAGGATAAAAAATGTTTTCCTTCTTAAGCTCAAACATCTTTCACACACAAAGCATACAGGAAAACAGCCAAGTTCTACTTTACATTAATTTCACCTCACATCTCAACTTCATAGAAAACATTTGGTCCCCCATTTAACCTTTACACTTCTGCTATCTTGGTCTATTCTTTTTATAAGGTTTCAAAGCACGAACCATTCATTAAGCTAATGTCTACAACAAACAGCCTTGACTAGTTGCACTAGTTGTCAAACAAGTGCCTCATGGCCCTTACCAGCCTCATCAATGGTTGTGCACTTTTGATACATAGATGTGCGTAGAGTCGGCGTCCTGACATTCAGCAGCCTAATTTTATCCACCCTAGAATCAAAAACTCTCAAAACAGGGTCTTTGTCATCCTCATCATGGCACATGATCTTATTGTCAATAAAGGATGCAAACATTTGGGTCTCCAGGAATCTTGAGAGGAAAGGCAAGTAAGGTTCAGGCTGGTCCGACAAGAAAGAAGCCTAAGGGACAAGAAAAGATAAGAGAGTTTGGGAGTCTGCAGAGTAAGAGAGAGAAACATCCACCAGAAGCACCAGTTTTTCTGATCAAGGATGTATGAGAGTGCTTTGGAGCCACTTAAAGCCTGATTTTATTAAACGCGCCAATTCCCTCCCCAAAATAGGCAGCCTGTAAGAAATTTTTCGGATCAGGACAATTACCTACTATATATCACAATAATACACCATGATTTTAGCATTTCCTTAATCTTCTAAAAATTTCAACAGAATCCCAGTAAACTACACCAACAGTACTGCAGGTGTGCATACTTGGTACTTCTGGCTGGGCTCACAGCTTGTGAAGTTGATGGGAATCTTTTCATAGGATTTGGTAGGAATCAGATTAGTGTTTTAGCAGACAGTGCTGCAACCTAATCTTCACCCATATGAACTCCCCTGCTGACAAATATCTCCAGCAAAGAAGACAGTGCAAAAATTTGAAGAACTGGGTCTTAAGTTTCTCTAAAAAAGAAGCTAGGAATATGTACATAAGCGTTATTTGGGGTCATGACTTAATTCATTAAAATATTTGGGAATTCCTCTGGTTAAAAATCAAAGTTTCCACTAGTATTATTTAACCTTAATGTAGAGGTTAGCCTTGAAGTGAGGCTTTCTAACCTATTTCTCTAGAGCAAGCTGCATTTTTCTACAGTATCCTTAAAAGAGTATGCTTAGCTCTCCAAGTCTGCATTTCTATATATTTTTCCACATAATATCTAAGACATTACTTTTTTGGGGAACACTTCAGGAATAAATTACAATTTTGACAGTACAGTTTTCCATTCAATGGCCCAATAAAACAAAGCCTTAGGCTTGAATACTTTTCTACTTCTTACATTGACCTATCTTCTTATTACAACTTACTTTATCAAAGTTTTGCATCTGTTCTCTGTTGGTAAACCAGGACTCCTTGTCCTGACTGGGCTGAATGACAAACACTTCATAATCTGCAAACATTTGTGTAAAGCGGTTGGCAAAAACTTCCCGGATCTGAATGTTCAGCTGGTAAATCTTGAATTCTTCTTCATCACACTGAATTTTAAGATCCTTTTTGCTACTGGTCTCCTCTCGCACCTCCAGCTGAAAAAGTAAGGAAAGACAAAAATAATTTGTATTGATGCTTTGTTAGGTATCTCAGGCATACAAGATTTCAATCTGCCATTCAGCTGCTGTTCCTACAGATAATATTTCAATTTTAAAAAAAATTATGAAAACAGCAGTAAGATGGAGATATTCAATTCATTGGGGGGTGGAAAATACTTAAACCACAAGCATTCAAGCACTAGTTTGAATACACATTTGCTACCTCTGCCTTGGCTAATTATGATAAAAGGCACCAACACACATAATGAAATACAAAATATAGATCTTGCAACACCAGCCAATGAAAAATAAAAACCTGAGAAGTGGAATAGAGCTGATTTGGGCATCTAATCCTACCTGGTAACCAAGTGCTGCTTCTTGGAGCTCCCACCCCACACAGCAGCTCTCCAAAAAACCTACTCCAGGTCATACAAGTTCTGTCTCTGTCTGGCCCCACCTGTATCCCAAGCTACAGTCACACAGGGAGGAATAGCCTCAGCAATGAAGAGCTGGTCAAGCTAACTTAAATCTACAAGAAATAAAACCTTTGCTGAAACGGTCTTCACAAAGGCTCAAAAAACCCACAGTGGTATTTCAGGTAGTATTTTTATGCACAAAGTGCCACAATTTTTTTTTTTCCCTCCACAATTCTAATCACTCAAAAAATCCAATCAGGATCACCATAAGCCATGCATGACCACTTGCTGGGAATCAGACATTCCTGCACGTGAAAACATTAACCAGAAAAAAGCATCACAGTATCCCTATGGCAAACATATTCTGTACAAGCAAAATTATATATATTATACACACAATATCTATAGAAACCCAGATAGGATTCAAACTTCAGGACTATCTAGATGTCAATTTTAGCTACTGAAGTCATTAAAAAGTGGTACCAATTTCGAATAAATCTTAAAACCAAGAATAAACAAGGCAAATTGCTATTTTTAAAGACATTATCTTGGCAAAGAAACACTTGGAGGATAGCAAAGGTTTCCCTACATGCTGCAGGGTTAAATCCCATTCCCTCTCTCCCCTAAGCTTGTCCTTGTCTCTACAGGTGTTCAAAAGGTTTGTGAACACATTGGCAGAAAGTTCTTTCTAGTGAAGACAGATGAACAGCGTCTTTGGACCATTACTTCAGACCACCTGCTACTCCAGGACCAGAGAGGAATACAGACAATTTTGTATCTTACCTTTTCCAGACTCACACCTGTTCTTTTAACAAGTGCTTGGAGTCTTGCAATAGTCTCATTTTCCTTTAGCAGCTCATAGGAATTCAGAGGTGATCCTGCTATGTTCCCATTTCTTTTATCAGAAACCAGGTCACATGCTCTGAGGCTCTTCATCTTGGAGGCACTTTCACTGCAGTGCAGGTTTCCCTCAGGTGGAATTCCAAAAGCCATCAGTATCTCTGAAATTTCCTGAATGAACTCAAGTTTATTTGGAAACTGGGGTAGGTCTTCTGGCAGCTCGATGAAATGGTTGTCTACATCCACAAAGCACAGGTTAGCCTGGGATTTAATTTAGGACAGGACACCATTACAACATCACTAAACACATTATTGATCTTTAGGGTTTGTGCTTATTTAAAGATTCAAATACATTTGCATTTGGTTATTTTGTAAAACAGACTTGCCCTAACCATAACTGAACTGGTTGGGTTGCTCTGAACATTTCCAGATCTTTTAAGGAGGTGACTGAGAAAGACTCATTTTAAAGACACTATGTACAAAATAATCATAACATAAACTAGGTACAAACGCGTCATTTCTTTTCTGTACCTGTACAGCTAAATTTTAACTACAGGATATTTACAATTCTATTTTATACACAGTTACGTGTAAGCAGGTGCCTGTTGCTAAGATTATCAGTCCACTTCTCTAAAAGATTTAGCAAATTCCAATCTAAAAGGCGTGCTGGTACTACAGAAGCTGCAATACAGTTATTTTCTCTTTTTTTGTAAGCAACTTGAGAATTAAGACAATTCTTTGAATGAGCAAATTTGTTTCCAAGGTGGAAAATGAAATTAACTACTTTCCATTCTGTTTTTCTGTTCCAATCTCCAACTCATTTTGTACCAAAAAAGACCGAGGGGGGGGGGGGGAGAAAAAGAGAAAAAAAACCACCTATGTGGCTTCCACAGCAAGATCAAAAGAAGGTTTGCATCTTTCAAGGTTTACCTCACTCTATATTTGGCAAGGGGGAAGGTTCCCCTTTTGGCTTCTGCATTGCAAAATCTGTATCAGATGGTTTCAAGACATTACATAACTACACACATCACAGCAAGAACCCCAATCATGTGTGAAATCTGCCTGGGAAGTTAAGAACACAGAAAAAAACTCTGCTCTTCTGTAGAAGCATTTCAGTTTCTCTTCACTGCAGAATTAACATGGACTGTCACTATTCTGTATAACCTTCACTATACAAAATCCTTTCACTCAGATTATGGGGTACTTTCAGCCTAAATTCATTGCATTATTCTAGGAGGCACACCTGGACTCAGGTCTCAGTACAGCTTGGTAGAACAAACACTTACCACGTCTGTGAGAGCCAACAGATCTCCATTTATTTCCTATGACTCAGTAAGTGCAGAAGGATGGAAGCACTACCACAGTTTAACCAGAAAGGAAGAATCAGAAGAGATCAACCTTACACAGAATGAATGGTGAATGATCCCAGAAATCAGAAGCACAAGCAGCGTGGACAAAGGAGGTCTGGTAGAAATTTGCTGTGTGGCTGACCATAGGCAGACTAGATTGCCTGACAAGACCTGTTCCTTTAAGTAAACTGTTGTGAAAACATACACTTAGTGCTTGTGACAGGTTTCTATAGAACAGAGTTCGGGTGTCAATTCTCCTTAAAGTACAAATATCTTACTGAGCTTCAACATTAAAACTGAAAAAGGAATTCTTAAAGCAGAACTCCACAGGACATATTGCACTAGCTTGCACAGAATTAATCCAATTCATGCTCTGCTACAGTATTACCCATAGTTACAAAGATAAGCATAATTCCAGTTCTTTATTTCCTAATTTTAGGCAATAGAGAACTGGAATTTTAATATGGGGATCAATTTGTTATGCTCAAAGGAATGCATATAAAACAGTTAAATATCTTTTGTATAGATCCTTTAATGGAAATTAAATCACAAACTGAATTAGGTGTTGCAAAAGAATCCAAGGTCAATAAAGACAATTAACACATTGATTATGAAACAGTTTCTAGTGCACTTTAGAAAGACCTTTTCTTTTCATACAGGGCAGGTATCATTGCTGAAATGTCCCTAGTATCTGTACTGCTCCAAGGCGGCAGATGGTGAGTGTGCCCACCAAGCATGGCAGCCCAGGGCTGGGCTGGGAATGCTCTCAGGGTGCTCCTGGCTCCCATTCAGACACGATTCGACCCAAAGGGACACCATGTGCACAGCAACTCCCATGCTTCAAGCAAGCAGCTCAGTTCAGGAGCTTCTGGACTCCCACTACATCCATGGCTCCATGATGATCAGAAGTCAAGTCAGCTGATATTTGTCAGAAACACTGTAAGCACTTCAAGACAGGAGGGAAATAAAGCTTTGAAACCAGGCACAATGCCTACCAATCAGTGCTGAGGGAGAAACAAAAAGCATTGAATTTGCCTCAAGCAGTCTGCAAAATGGCAAGACAGACTCAACAAGAAACTCTTCAAACAGTTTAATTGTATTACTCCCTTTTACAACTTTCTTTAATTGATGCCATTCAACTTTCCTTCCTTTTTGGATCAGACTCTGCAGAAAACATCACTCTTGGTTAAGCCTGGTTGTACCCAAAAAGCACTCGACCAAAAAGGAATGAAACATTAACCTTACCAGTGCAGAAATTCTAATCTTCACACTGAAATTAAACTCCTTGCCAGTGGAAGAAAAAGGCAAATTTAATGTTTGCTAAAACTGCTTTAAATATCTGGGCTAACACCTGGTTAATTCTTCCAATAGGTGAATTTCCCTTCTGCAGAGTTCCTCTCTAAGAGCAATGCACACAGTTTAAACACTCTGAGCTACTAATAATGATTGCTTATCATGCAACTTATTATTACATTTCCCAGAAATTGCCCTATATGGAAACATTTTTTAAAAAGTTAGTGTGCAGCAATACTCCAAATAGAGTGCAAAGAATATTTTCAGGGACGCTCTGTAGTTATCCAGTGCCTGGTTAATAACACGTAAGATAGAGAACTACCCAGAGCAGCATAAGCAAAGATTCCATAGATGACTTTAGCCTCTCTTAACTCAGGGAAGCTGAGGTCATCCTGAAGAACTGTATACACACTTCTGAAAAGGCCATGTTCCTCAGGGAACAGAAATGGCAAAAACAACTCAGTGCAGAAGCCCTTCGAGAGGTACCAAAACAATATTCTTCTGTAAAAATGAAATCTGAAATAAATAGACCACCAGGAGCAGACACCAGAACAGTAAATCTCACTAAGTTGCTACACTATAGATCCAACAGAATGGAATACCAGTAAGGATAGAGGGGCCCCCTCCTTAAAAACTAAGAAAAATTACAAAGCACCTATTATTTACAAAATCATAGTCACCCAAAGCATTTTGCATGCTAGGAACTGAGCAAGTACACAAAGCAGAAAAATAAAGGAGTTCTTTGGCCACAAGAGTTTAGTTATTTTGTCTCTGGAGGTAACAGTTGAGTGGGCTGTAAACAGCTGACAGCTCTGTATGTGGATACACTGATTATTATTTTACACACACAAAACTAAAATGATAAAAAGACAAGATACTTGGCAACATGCCTAAGTTGAGATATAATTGAAAGAGCATGCTTAAGTTAGTTCCTTGGTATTTCAGGTCTCAGAACAGTCAAATATTCTTTTATTTATTGCTCAGATATCAGTTTTTTAATCAAAAGAAAATTCCACAGTTATACACCACTTCACTTCAATAGCAGATTGTCACAAGAGAGGACACATTACATCATCTACAATAAAATGTTCTCCTGAGGCACTACACTAAGGAATAAGGATGTCATATCCTAATTTAAAAACTTATCCTTCCCACAAAACCTTTATCATCACAAGTAGCAGGGTGTCCAGTTGGATGCCTTACAGACCTGAGAAATGTGGGTCTAAGCAAATCAGTGCTCACGTATCTGGTGCCAGTGCCTGGCTCCCCGAAGCCAACAGCACCACCTTCCACGGGCTTAGTGGGCTCTGGACCCATCCATTCCAAAGCCAAAGGACAATTGCAATTCTTTAGTCTGACCTCAAGCACAATATGGGCCAAAGCCCCACACAAATCTAGCAGGGCCTGCATCAAGCCCATATCCTTCCTTGCAGCTCTGTTCAAAAGCACAAGAAGGAAATTATTTCGGTTCTGCTTGAGTACAGCACTGAAAGACTAAAATCCATTCATCTACAGCCTGTATCACCTTTGCACAATTGACCCCAACCTTGCAGATAACCACCCACTTCACACAACACACAGAGCGTGGATACACACATGACTGACTTGTGGAAAGTGTGTCTAAAGTGTTCCTAAATCCTAAAGGATGCTCCTGTGCCACTCCTGTAAGTACATGGTGACCCTTCTGTATTTATTCTCAGCATTGCTGTCCTTTATGCCAACCCAGAATTTGTGAGAACAGCTTACAGCTCAAAGCCATTGCAGCTTTCAGAAACTCCTCAGGTGGCCGTTCACACTGAAGTACAGGAAAACATAAAACTGAAGTCTGTCAATAAATTTGCCATATCATCAAGGATTAAGCCACCAGCAGAGTCTGAGAATGCACACAAAGCAGTGATTATCTTTAAATAATTATCTTGGTCTAATGTGTCAGCATCAAGAGGAAAAAAGGCTTTTCAGGAGGCCTTTCTTATCTCCTGAAACAACATACAAAAAATAAAAATCCACAGAATTTGTTAAGGTTTAGCATTGAATAACATCCTTTTAATGGCTGAAATAGAAACACTGAGAATATATATAATGTTTTATACTAGCAGAGAAAATGCATTTCAGGTTTCAAAATCATTCAACTTTTCTAAAAGGAAAAGCTATTGCCCAAGACCCTTGGGATCATTTCATTAAAAACAAGCTTTTTAACGAGATACTTTGATTTCACCAGTGCTGGAAACTCAGCATTGCTTATTCCACCAAAAATAATTTCAGTTTCTACCATTCCCCTAAACTAGAGTGGCGAGATACACATGTAATCCAGCAGCATGAAATAGTCTGGATTAACTTGCTTGTTAAAAATGTATTTCTAGCACAGCAGGAGTTTCTTTAGAAGGAAATGCAAAGACACATCAAGAAACCCAGTCTTACTTTAGTACTTGCTATGTTTGTGATCTGCCAGTAAGCTGCTAAAACCACTTTTATTGATCAGTTTTACTGATAAACAAACCACACCAACATCTGAAACAGCTACATGTTCTTCCCTTCCCCTTTGACATCTGCAGCACCTTATTCTAGCACAGCCTCTCCCCAGCCACAAGGATGCTCGTGCACACATAGAGCCCTCAGCAAAGCAGCAACACCTATGAGAACAAGCACTCTGCTGCTGACATGCACAAGAAACTCAACTCCACACTAAACCTCGGCATTTCCTAGTTTCACTGGGCTACAGGTCTTCCGGTCATTGGTGGTCTTGAATGAAATCTCCATCAGGGACTGTTTTCTGATGTACCCAAGGGATCATCTAAAATTGGATTTTGTAGTAATGCAACTTTTTTGTTGAAGGTTTTAATGATCATCTGACACAAGCATTAACTTCCAGGATACAGCTGGGTTTCCATGCTCATATGGTAAAACATTCCCTGGAAACAGCAGATGTGACCAAAATATGGGAAGCTACCAACAAAACCCTTATGACATATGTGTGCAAGACTTACACCAAGGCAAAACTACAGAGATGGGACCGACAGGATTTTCACATTATTAGCCTAAAAGTATTAATGTAAAACACTTTGAGCAAGACAAATTAGTGTTTTTAAAACTTCATTATAAAACCACAATGAAGAAATCTACAGTGACACTGAGGTATCCATGCTGTGCTAGACAGCAATATTATTTTCTTCCACAATGCCTTTCAACTGAGAAGCACTAACTAGATTTTCTCTCAAAGCTCACCTCTGGCCCCTGCCTAAATCAGATCTTGCTTTCTTTAACAGCAGCTGTCTCACACACCCATGTAAATAGATTAGGAACAGAGATGCAGCTTAGGCAAATTCAAGACAAAGAAAAAAATTTTTTTGCAGAACTGAGAATAAATTACAACAGAGAACAGCTCTTTGTATACCCTTTGTGATAAGTGAGGAAAATTCTGATACTAACTATGAATCAGAAGCCTAGAGGAGTTCTTCATATAACCCTGATAAGTTCATAGATGTTGATATACATTCCAAACTTTAGAGATAAACAATGTTAAATATTAATATCCCCTCTGATACTGATAAATTTGTCGTTATTGAAGTACAAATAATGGAATCCATATGCCCTCTTCTACCATTCTATAACACATTATTCATGTTCCTTGGCAGTTTTTGGCTGTTGTTCTATGGGGGTTTGTTTGGGGCTTTTTTCTTGGTTAGCTGATTTTTTTAAGCAAACTCTTTACAATGAAAATCTCAACAATAGTGAGCTCCTGTTCTTCCCAGTCTACTTAGCCTCTTGAATAAGCAAATCTATTGGCAGAGGATAACTTTTTAGTTATTTACTACGAGACTGGAGACTCCAATCCATTTCTATGCCATAGCTCCATCTCCAGCCTGCAATGCAAAGGACTCCAAAAGCTCCCAAGAAACCTTACTCAGCAGTGCCTACTGAGGGAATTTCTCAGACGAGGTCAAACTCATCGCGCACAAACTTTTAAGAGCTCACTCTTCAAATAAGAAAGAGAAAAGCTAAAACTTCAGAAGGACAAGGAAGTCTTGCAGAAAATTCCACCACATAGGCATGTTGCTGCTGCTTTCTGTCCTGTGTGTCCTCCCTTCCCAGACAATTCTCATCTCTGTAAGATACTATCAAAAATCTACTCCTCCACCTTCATAAAAGGCTACCATGAAACAAAATGTAAATTGAGGTGTCAGATTACTTTTTAATAGTGCTTGGATTTCATTTTAAACATCTAAAAATAGATCAACTTCCTTATTTTAAACCTCCAAAATAAACTGATAAATCTCTTCAAAACCTTTTAAATAATTGAAGTATCTATTTGAAATTAAAATATGTTTATTTATTTGGAAGTATTACAGTGATTTTAAAATGAAGATGTTCTTTCAAAAGGAGGGCAGTCTTTTAGAAGCTTGTGGTAACAGTTAAAACATCCGTGGTGCATATTAACATGCATATCCACACATGCATTTTATTTCATCAGCTATTCTCTCTAAAAAGTGTACTAACCATATTAATTAGGCCTGTCAGTACAGCCAAAATTCTGAAAAAATAGTAAACCAAAGCAATAGACTGTTGTTTTCATGGCAAGAACATACACTACTCGGTCATTAATTATGCCAGTGGGGAAAAAAAAAAAAGAGAGGGAGACAATAAAGAAATCAAGAGATCAAACAATTTAGTTTTCATAGAAAAAAATAACACAGTTTGGGAAAAAAAAAAAAGTTTTACTTTGAACTTGCCAGGAAAAACAAATGAAAACTACCAGCATATGGATTTGAGAAAAAGAGCAATGTTGGCATGGAGACCAGACTGGAGGTTCACAAAAATATCTTGTCTTTAATTTCATGCAGCTTTTTTAAAAAAGGAAGGGTTTTTTTGTGTCAAGCTATGCTGCAGCACTGGCTGATAATGAAAACAAAAACCACCACCACAAAACCATGTGCCTGCCACGCTTCTGCTTTCCCAGAAATGCAAATGGTAACAGAAGAAAACCCACAGACAGAGAAAAAGGCAGAGGTTAAAGAATCCTACCAGGGCCTTTAAGTAGGGTGTTTCCCATGATTTACACAGTTCCCTGCAAAGTTACACCTGCAAGTAGGCAGATCATAGCAAGGGCCAGCCATTTTCTCTGCTGCCTTGGGTAGTGCTCAGCTTAGGCACTTTAGGTCCCCTGATCCTCACAACCAGCTCTTAGATTCTCTTGGCACATCCCTAAACACAGTATCTGAAAGGGGAGCAATGGGACAAAATAAATAAAAACAGCCTGTAAGGAGTCTGAACATAGTTGCAGCCCCATTTATGAGTTGCAGAACCTCTACAGACCATTTCCTCCTTTACACAGGGACTGCTGCTCCCAGGGCTCCTCAGCACTACCCCAATAAGCAGCAGTTTGCTCAAGTACACGCTGACATTTTGCTGCAGACCAAAGCAGGAATTCTAGGAGAAAATCTGAAATGGTTTTGTGCAGACAGCTGGCAGGCTGGCTCCATGCAAGCCAACCCCAAGTGAGAAATCCAGCGCAGGGAAACCCAGCCTAACACCACACAGGCAGGAACCAGCAGAGCACTGATGCCAGCCAAGCTCTGCTCGCTCACCACCACACAGCAGCAGCTCTGTGACCTTTGGCCACAGCTGGGGAATTCACACTGCAATTCTTCACACTTCCTAGCATTATGAGGCTAATTTTTTTGCAGCACAAAATAGTTCTTTCTGAAACCCCAAATGCATCAGTTCCAGTAAAATTACAGTTGAATTCTATCAGAGCACACAATTTCAAAAGCAGGGCTTTATCTATTTCACCAGATTTTTGTCAGCATCTCCAAGAAATAAAGACCTATCCCAAACCAGAGCCAGCAAGAACTTGACAATGGCTGTTACAGTTAGCACTTGTGTTTTGGCTCATTTCTCACTTCCCTCATAGTCATGGACAATATTTAATCAATCAAGATGAGCTCCTCTCACCTCTTGAGGAAGTTCCAGCTTAGACCTATCATCCAGTCCATTGGAGTGCAAGCCCATGAGGTAAGGGACAGGAGCGTCTAGAAAATGAAGGAGGGATGCTGGAAGGATAGGAACATACACATGCTGCCACTGAAATGGAAACATTAGTGCTGTGATGGTCTCTGCCACTGTCATCAGCCTCTGATAATCTGAAAAAGATCAAGAAAAATGAAAACTTTTTTTCACAAATACTTTTAAGTTAATTAAACTAAAGAAATGAGAATTTGCTTGAAAACAGAAACCACAAAACCCAGTACTAGCTGAGAGGCATCATAATGAAAACCCAGACCTGCACGCCCAGCACATTTTGCTGAAACAACAAAGAGAGCTCAACCCAAAGTAGGTCATTCTACAAGTCATATGGAAATGAGCAAATTGAGCCTTAATGCATGCTAAGTCACTTTCTGCTACCTATACCAGGGTCACCAGGAACACCAGTTTGAATACAGAAGCAGTATTGTAATCAGCTAAGAAACACATCGGAAATAATTTCATTTCTCTATGCTCAGGGCTTTCTATGGAAGCCTTGGATGAAACTCAAGGCATCTGGTATCTCTCAGATAAACATTTTTAAAAAGAGAGTTTAAATGTCTATAAAGCATGCTGTATAGCAGCCAACCCAACAGTGTGACTGAAATAACTATGCAGAAAATGAAAAGGATCAGCTTTGTTTAGCCTTTGCTGTGTTTGACCAAAGCCTCAGTTCAATGTAAAAACAGCTCATATCCTCATAGAACTTAGGAGCAGTGCTAAGTGTACCTGTGCAATACACTAAGGGATCTTTTTATTTAGCACTGGTGGCTAGAGCAGTTCACGCTGCAGTGTGCTGGGCCAACACCTCACCCTCCTCATCTGTAACTACAGTCATCTCTAAGGGCTTTTGAAATCCCATAATGGGGGAGGCAACTCCAGATGTGTGTTCCAATACAGCTGCTGAAACACCCAGCCTGCTTTTGAGCTGCCAGGCTGGAAAGGGTATAAAACACACTCACACAACTAGGCCAACTCCTACCTTCAGTCAGGCTATAAATACAGCACAAACTGGAGACATAGGATGGCTTTTCATGATACTGCAACAATATCCAATTCCAGCCAGGAAAAGGGAGGGAACAGGAGGAAGGCAAAAGCCAGTAACCTTCAAATGTGTGTGGGGTATGCATATCTTCTCCTTTCATAAAACTACAGACATTGGGAAACTGGAAAAGACACTTGAAGGCACAGGCTCAGCTGTTGCACACCGGCACAGAGGGCAGATGAAAACTGCAAGAAAAACATTTGTTCTAAACACTCTGGAGAAAAATTAAGCGTAACTGTGCACTGCCCAAGGTTATGGCTTTGATTCTATCCTTTAGCCAGACTCCACTCGAGACTTCAGTCAGCAGAAAAAAAAAGGCCAAGAAATTCAGTTCCTGGCATTCGTGATTAATTTTGTTTGGGGAAAAAGTTGCAGCATTTGGGGTCTGCAAAGAGGCCCACAACCCAAGAGGAACTCAGCACAGGCTGTTTCTAGCACCACTCATAACTCTGCAACTTAGGCTTTTGATTCTTTTCAGATCAAGTTGTGCTGGTGGAAAAGGTTATTGCACGGACCTACCTGTCACTGCCTCACAGTAGAGCTACCATGGAGGAGCCTTCATTCAAAACAGATGAGAACAGCTTAAACAGATTAAGGTTTTTGCCAGAAGCTTATTTGGACTGAAACACCAATGAGCATCAGCAGCAACACTTCCCCATTCTGCCTGGACACCAGCTTCTGCCTACACATCTACTTATGGGTTTGCAGCTTTAATCACAGCCTGACTGCAAAGAAGCGATGAATTAATGATAAGCTTTGGGAAGAAGAAAGATTCTATTCCATACCCTATTTTCTCCTATTTTCTTAAGTTTTAAAAGGAACTTTAAATGTAGCCATAGATACACAAACATTCCAGCTGGTTTGGATTCAGATTGTTTATCTGGAAGAACAAGTCTCAGAATAGAAACAGTATTCTCCTACTACACAAAACCCCCTGTCTGATCCTGGTGGTTAATTCAAATACAACTTCTCCCTCTGTCATTAAGCTAACTTTAGTACTAGCCTTTCAAATTAATTACAAAGTAAAATCAATAGTTCAGAATTTCTATCCACTGGGCAGCCACCTCCTGCCACAGAGCTATCTGCAAATGCAGATCTCTGAGCCTGGATATCCACATGATTTAAGCCATTCCCAACTATTTGGCCTGCCCAGCTGCAGCCTGCGAGTAACAGTGACTACATTCTGCTGTTGGCAAAAGGCAAGGACAAAGGCAAGAAGCTTGCAAATGTAAACCAAAATAAATTCTATGTTTTCTTATACCTATCCTGAGAGGATATGGAGGGGTTTTTGGGTTTAAAGAGGAAACAAGCAGTACAGTTACAGTACCAAGGAATTACAGAATATTTTAAAATAACAATAAAAGGATTAAAAGACTGAAGAAGCGTTTCAGCAGTGCTGTTGCTCTTGTTTTTGAAATCAGAATGCGCTTTTTCTGGTGTGAATGACTTGATCTTCTGGCCTTGTACTGTACACAAGCACTGGTAGGGAAATAATGACATATGATTAGGGCACTGTTAGATGGGAAAGTGCTTAAGTGATCACTGTGCAAGGAAAAGAAAATCCACTACTTGTTAATACTTTACACAGAAAAAGCATGATTTGTTATTCTAACCAATTGCTATAGAGAAAATACATTATCTATTAAGTGTGTGTGAGAAGTTATACAGTAATATTTATCTGTAAAAGATAAATAAAAAAAGAAATTGAGGAGTCTTGTGTCTGGAGAAAGAAGGATGAGAAGAAGGTGGCAGCCCTAAGAACCATAATTCCACCTCTCCATTTTCACATTCTACCAGAGAGAAGTCTGTCAAGTGCCTACAAAAATCCTCTGACTCAGCCAAATTTAAAATAATTATATGATGACATTTGAGAACATTTTTTTCCTTTTAATCTTCCTACTTCATGGATCACAATGAAATACTGCTGCATTTGTCAAGTAACTCCAAAACCCCTGTGACTGCAATAAGAACCAGCTGCAGTTAGTAGAAGCAGTGGGGTAAAGTACCTCCTGTCCTACGGCTGACAGGGGGATTCAAGCAGCAAGGTTCCTAAATCACTGGAGGCAAAACGAGAAAGTGTCCTATGTTAGAGATGAGAGTTAGGCAGCACATGAGTAATACTGCAAAGAAATTAAACTAATACTTTAAATCGCCAGAATGAACATAATTTTGAACAAGTGAAACAAAAATGGGGAGGAGTGATTCAAAGGCAAAGCAGAGAAAAAACCCTTAATTTGTACTGTAAAATGGCAGCAGACAGCTGCCACCCAGAAAATGAAACTGTCCAAGATGACAGTCTGTAGCAACAGTGCATTACATTTCTCCTTTTTTTTGTTTTTAGGTCTTCAGAAACATCACCTCCAAGCAGATTTCACAGCTGTCTTAACTCAGTACCCACTTTTCAGAAGAGCTCTAGGTGTTCTCTGAGATAAGGAATAAGTCTATTTCACAGCTACAAGAGCAACATGAACGGCAGGAATGCAAACCAGCTCCCACAGAATAAACTGACAAGGGCACTTCCCACAGGCCTCCAGCACCACTGTCTCTTCCCAGAGTTCCTCAGCACTGGCTCAGCACTAGCAGCAGCCTCAGATTCTTCCCTCTCTTACAGGCACTGCATGCCTTTAACATTTTTCCAAATGGGAGACAGGTCTCTCAACAGGACAAACTGAGGCATTCATTCCCTACACTTGGCTTACAGCAATCCAAAATACACAAGGCTGTGCCAACATAGTGGGACAAAGGAAGATTTTCCAGAAGCATCAAGTCAGAAACATTTCAAAGGAATCCTAAACCAAAACACTTTCACTGCCAAGTGAAGTTACTCCTACTCCAAGGACTGACTGAAACTTAAAACCCTAAATAATTTGTTTCAAAAAGGATTGCATTGGCAACAAAGTCACAGAAACATATAATCATGAAGAGGTTTGGGTTGGAAGGCACCTTAAAGATCATCTAGTTCCACCAGACCTCCAAGAGGTTTGGGTTTTACTTTGGTGGTGTTTCATTATTCAGTGTGTATTTGTTGTTGGGTTATTTTTTCAAGTAAATCTTACAAATCCGCTGATCCTGACACGTACTGTTCTAAATCTAAATCCACCCAATGAGTATCATAATCTCATCTGACCTAGGAGAAAAAGAAATTATCTCGGTCACCTCAACTGTCATGGGTTTGAGCACTAAGAGATTTAACAAACTTGAAGGACATTAAAAAACTTAGTATTTATATTCTGAAGGACATCCTAGATGTCACACTGGTGTGCATGCAAGAATATGAAAAAGCCTTTACAAAAAAGCAATTTCTGATTCCACTTAGAACTGAATGCACCATTACTTGTATCTCATATACACATATATACAATATTTCTTGCTTTACAAACAGCAAAAAACCAGATGTTACTCAACCATACTGAAGAAAGAGCGGAATATATTAGGAGCATATTCCAGTTGAAAAGAACAGCAATAAAAGCAAACAAACAAAAACAAAACAAAAAAAAAGCACAGCAGTTAAATCCCTCAGAAAGTCCTTAAGAGAAACTATGTTTAAAAAAAAAAAAAACAACAAAAAACAAAACAAACAAACAAAAAAATTTAAAAATGGCTACTATTACTGAGAAGGCACTGCTGCAGCCAGTTCGCCTAACCTGAGGGTCGAAAGTCAGAAAACAAATAACTAAAATTCTTTATCTACTGAAAGAAGACTTTTCAGCCAAAAACTAAGGTGAGAACTTGACAGAGAGACAAGATGCTTCCATAAGGTACAACACAGCCCAACTCAGCCGAAGTTTGGGGTAGAAACAGTGGACAGAAACTGTCCTAACTGATCCCTAATCCCTCTGAACTCCAAATGTCTGTCTGCAAACAAAAAAATCAAGTGTTCCAGGGCTATTTTCAGCTTCTTTAATTAGCCACTGATCAGACACCTGGAAAGGGCCCAAGACAGAAAGCTGAACCTATTAAGAGGACTTGGGAAGAGAAGCCAGAATACAGTAGACTAGTCCAGAAGTGAGCTGAGCTCCAGCCTGGGACAAAAGAGCTCTCATAAAGCAATGGCCTGGAAAGAGATCCAGGAGCACTGTTCCCAGATGGTGGATGCATGCATGGCTTTTCTGCAGAGTTTGCAACCTGCCAGGAACACACAATTCCACCACAGGAGTCTCAGGCACCACTACAAGCCAACACAACCACATCCTTCTTCAGATGGAAGAGCTGATGTTTGAATCCTCCACTGGTGTGACACAGGTATCCACATAAAAAACCACTCCCTAGATCTCAAACATATGAATACCCAATCCATTTCAGGGAAAACCACAGAAGAAGTTTGTCTGCTAGACAAGTATTTCTAGATTTGCTATGAACAATAAGTAGAGCAATTTACTTTTTAAATCCAAGAGAGCGACCACTATAGAGTTCAGTAAGATTTTTTTACTCGATTTGAATTACTGCACAGTTTTTCTCTTGTAGTTCACAGTGTTTGTACAATGACACAACTGTGATGTAATATCCTGCTGCTATTACACACTTTCAATCACCCTAACTGTACATCTATCCTTGACTTTAGTCTATGCACAGATCTTAACACACAAACATCTCTATTTCATGCTTGGAGAAGGTTGCTGGTAACTGCAGGTTATATTCTGTAAATAGTTTTTGTAAAAACACCATTTGTGTTCTACATATTTCAGCGACAGCTCCAGAGAAGAAAACACCAAAACCAAATTTCAGTAACACCATGGAGCAGTCATGATTTTGTCTTGGGGTCTTTTAGGCTTCCTAACCTTTACTATAAAACAGCGCTCAAAATGCAGGCTGTCTGTTTAAACCACACATTTCTGAATGGGTGAGTCTGGACTAAAGCTAGTCACCTTGGCACAAAAGAAAAAAAAAAAAAAAAAAAAGAGGGTGGAAAAATTATCTTTTGGCATAATTCCACATACTCTGTGTTAAGAGTAACAGGATGCAGAGTAAGAAGGCCAGTATCCACAAATTTCAACACAGAAAATAGATACCACTCCCACACTTCTCACTAATTGATAAACATGCTATTTCAGCTCAGTTGCTGTCTATCCTCTTCAAAGCAAGCTTTAGCTATGTGGCTTCAGCAAAACTGTTTCAAGGCCTTAAAGGAGATTCAGGATTTAAATTCAGTCAAACCTTTTTTCAGGTACTTATCTTTCAAAATAACAACTGAAATGTGACTTTGGCTACTCGAAGAGAAAATTGTATTTGCATGATTAACTCTTCTTCAGAACCAGATGTATAATTAATGGTGTATCTTCCTGAAACGCATGGCTAGCTCTGCAGAGATAGGAGGGAGTTCAGCTAAGCAGCTAGACAGGAACATGGAAGAAGGCAAACTGCTCTACCCAGTAGCACTGTTCCAGAGCCAACAATAAAGGAGTCAGCCAATCCATGAATAGAGGAGATTATGTGAAAACCCAGTTTTAAGTTTAGGTGTCTAACAGCAGGAGCCAATGCAACACTCCCCTTACAACTCCAGTGCTTTTCCTTACATTAAAATCTGCACTCAGATCAGCCAGACTGCATTAGCATGCTCATGCCACTTTAATGCAGCTTTTCTGTTGTTTGTGTGATTTTCAGAATTCAAGACACAAAAAGACCTTGTGCCAGTACAACTACAAGATAAGAAAACAAAACCCAAGTACTCACGCTGTGAATAAAGCAGTATCTGAAACTCCAAAAGGGCACAGGTAAAGAGTTGAACCACATTTTCTACTCCAAGCAATTCAAAAACTTCTTTAACCGGAAAATCAAACAATGGTAGTTCACTGGTGCTTGGCCTCTGGCAGATAATTGGTCCATAAACACCTGAAAATTTTAATGACCTTCCTGCTGGAGGAAGAGGAACCTCATAGAGAATATTGTAGATGTAGCTTTCTAAAGGTAGCGGTGGCGGCTGAGGTGAAGTCACTGCTTGGTGAAGTTGTTCTAGAACTTTCTTACAAGCTTTCATGAAAGACATGGGCGTAATCAGACAAATGCACTTTGAGACATAGAGTGTGTCTCTGCTGATGTCATAGGAGTTGAATCGCTGTAGCTTTGAGACAGAGGTGCCATTGCAGTCTCCAGTGCTGCTGCAGCTCTCCTTGTCATTGGTGGGTGGAGTATGAAGAATGTCATATTCAGCATTGTGCATATGATACAACGTCTGCATTGCACTGCAGATCTGTTTGCTAGTGACTTCCTCAAAAAACGTGAGAGAAAATCCAAATGTCCGTGAGCCATCTTCACGAGTAATAATAAAAGAGTGGAATTGAGGTTCTCTGGAATCTGCTTGTGTCTTGAAAGCAAGCCCTTTAGGCATACACAGCTACAAAAAAGGGGAAGGGGAGATAATATCCATTAAAACACAATTTTCTCTCCCCCTGCCTCCAAAAGCAATGGTGAAAATAGGATTTAGAATCCACAGACTGCCATCGCATTTCACTTTACATTCCATTAAGTGTTACATCTCTGCACAATACAGTCATATGGTTCTAAATCAGAAAAACAAAAGGAATGTATCAAAAGGGCTGCATGCAATTTCTGTTGAAACTATAACCATTTTGTTACCAGACTTGATAGGAATAAATAATAAAATTCAAACCCAGATAATAGAACATATTTTGGTCACCAAGACCAGAAACCTGACAGAGAAAAGTACTATATTTTATCTAAATTAAGATACACCACATTCTATTAAATGGAAAATACCACACATTAAAAAAATTCATTAATTGCAGACTAACTTATTTCTCTACTAATTCTCTAGAATGTAACAAAAAACCCCAACAAATACCGACCATTCCCACTGCATCCTGGTCAAAAGGGTTCCATTCAACATTCTCAGGATAGCGAGCAAGAACTTTGGATTTAAATGTGCGTCTTAACGGAGTCTGTTCAAAGTTTTCCCCTGCAGATGAAAGAAAAACACAGAAGTAAATATTTCATTCTCTTTTTAAGCACAAACAAGGCCAAAAAGCAGGACATCAGCAGGTAGATGCGAGGATAAGTGAATTAAGGACACACTCCTTTTAAGAGAAACAGAAAATGCAAGACAGTTCGTTAGCATAGAGTCAGACTGCAGATATTAGCAAGGATTAGCATCGTAACATTTCTGTGTCATTATCTGTGCTTTTCCTTAAGTGTGACAATCTTGAGACTGTGGTCATGACAGCAATTCTCTAAGCCACTCTTCAGATATTTTAGATTCTCATTAAAACATAGCTTCAGTTCCAGTGCAATGCTGCTACTGAAGAAAAGCACAAATAGGCAAAGCGCAAAGATGATGTAACTTTTAGATAGACATACACGTGACATCATGAGATCTCTTAATTTTGTTTTCAAGACTCAGGAAAAAAAGCTATTCACCATTTATTACACGAAGTTAGCTGTGAAGGAAGAGTCTAGAAGGTTAGAAGACCAAGAACCACATAAACGTCCATGAAGAGAGAGTATCAGATGAACAAAGTGCCTTTTTTTTTCCCCCACACTTTTTCCTTTACCTTCTGTTGCACTTGAAATGAAACGGCTGCCACCATCTCGGGTTTTAGAGGCCTGTATATACTGGCATAAAGCTATATAACAAATAAAAACAACACTGCATTATACATTTCATACTGTTGACTGCGATCGCGTCGTAAACACACACCAGTAAAAACCATATAAATATCCAGAATTAGCATGCATGACAGTCTCCTCTCTTAATATGCTTTGTATACAGATACAACTTATCCAAATTTCTCATTTTACATACATATTTCTAGGAGATGATCAGTACGTAAGAGAAACTCATCATTCCTGTTGACGCAACCAGAATACTGATGCAGCAGTAGGAATTAGATGATTGTGAAATTAAAATTTTACATGTTAACTATAAAATATTCCCAAAGAGCAGATGATGAAACCAACCCCAAGGACGAAACCATTTTGAGGCCTTTAGAAGTGTATGAATTTAAGTGGCATGGTCCAACTTTCCACAGGTGCTATCCATACACTAGACTGGCTGAAAATCTTGTTTAGATGCTCTTAAATTTCCTCTTGAACCAATGACAGTTCATTGTGATAGCACAGAACTCTCTGCAGTAAATATTCTGAGTGAGAGTGGTTGCTTTAAAAAAACAAAAACGTACAACTGCGTATCTTAAAATAAGCTTAGCTATATTACTAGAATGCAATTAGCTAAATGAGCATGCAGCTGTTGACAGCTGCACTAACAATCAGGCACAATTGCATGAAATCATATGCTTTAAATAAATGGAATTATTTCAGCAGCACCTGCAAAAGAGAAAACATACTCCAACTCGTCATTTGTTTTCTTACATGCAGCAATTACACGGCAATAGAAATTGATTTCAGAATTGGTTTGGTTTGTTTTGTACTTTTAGAGTAATATTTAAAGTTCAATTTCTAAGCCAAGTTAGAATCTTTATTTGGTACAACACTTACTTCCACGCAGTAGCCATAGACAGAGATGGTTACAGCACTGTCTGTGCACAATGCAGAACCTAACAAACACATTACAGCAAACCAAACTGCATTTCCACTGAATGCTTAACAAGCCCTTCGACAGCCAAGAAGTCATGTACCTCTCCATTTTTTTAAACTAAGTCTTAAACATTATCTCAAACAGGGACCTTACCCTGAATCAGGACCTAGGACAGGTCTCTCAATACCCAAAATATTCACATCAATTTTGCTAATTCTTTGGGTTTCAGCGCTGAAATTGAAGGAAGGATTGCTTTTATTATTTGTCTGGAAAAGCAACAGCTCAGCTGATTTTCATACAAAACCACACAGCTACAGTATTTATTAATCTGTTCAACAATATAATTCAATAATATCATCATTCAGAAAGAAAAAAAAAGTGTATTTGGGGAAATCGGACACGTATCGAGAGAGGAACAGTTAGGAAAAACCAGGAGATGATTTCATTGAAATATAACCATCCTGTGAAAGAATGAAGCCAAAGACAGAAAAGATAACTGCATTTCCACAGCTAAAACAACCATAAAAGACGAAAATAAGCATTTAAAGAAACTTCCAATCTCCCAGAAAAAGAAAAATGGACATAATGGTACATCTCTACTGACACAAGCATACACTCAAGTGAAGTCAGTCCTCTGTAAAAAGCTTTTAAAATATGTCAGGAGATTTAACACACCTACTATTTTCTATATTTACATCTGTACAGATGATGTAATGTCAACTTTTAGATAATTGAGGAAAAACCTCAGACATGTACTAAGCTGTTTTTTTCCTTGGCTGTTTTTTTTTATCTTCCACATACGAAAAAGAGAGAAAATATATGAAGGCCAAATTTTCTCCTGAACTCAGAAACCACACACCACAATCACCAGGTTCACCTATGTGCAAGACCGTGTGTATTTTGAAAAAAAAAAGAAAAATCTGTGACTTAAAGACCTTTTCATTAAGACTATTAATATTGCAAAATACATTATGCTGCTCTTCCCTTACGATTTTAAAAAAAAACCCAAACCCTAACAAACATTGAATGGATGTTTACCTATTTAAAGAAGCCTTGCACCATCTCCTCCCAAGAGACATTCTCGCCAACACACTCTTAAATTTTTTAGAGCTGGAGTCTGTCTGTAATTTAATGAAAGGACTAAAATTGATTTCTGGAAACCACTGAGTCCTGATCCAGACAGAAACATAAGGCAAGCCTCACAGGACTTCCTGCTATCCATCAAGACACTGAGCTGTTGCACAGATACTGCTCTTGCCAGAGTGCCTCGGTAGCACCCTTGTCTCCTCTCCACACTGCTGAAACACTGACTGGCAGCTCAGCAGGATGCTCCTTCTCCCTTCCACACGAGCACAGTCTCCCGTCTCTAGTTACCTCTTTTGGGAGAGCCTTCATGCTCGGAATACTGCAAACTACTGGACCTTCAGACTGGGCCATGCTGGCTTACAAAGATACTGATTCCCTACAGGGTAAGGAATGCCAACAGACAGCTCACCAACATCAGAGAAGTTCATTCCAGGTGATCTGTGCCATTCCAGGGCACTGGACACCCTGTTTTCCTGCCATTAAGAGTAATGAGAACCTGAGCACCAGTGCTTCCATTGCCTGGACTCCCCCTTCTCTCCTCTCTAGTGATCGTCACTAGACAGCCATCAGCAGTGGGGAGGCCAAAAATCCACTAACAATATTTGCTTACACCCGGAGGTAAAAAGCAATTAACCCTAAATTTCTAAATTTATGATCAGCCTCAAACACAGACACCCTGCTCCAGCAAAACACCAACTGCAGCACATCTCCAGCAAGCAAAAATAACTCAAGGCTTCAAAATCTGTCTCTGTGAATTGGAGAGTCACAGAATTAAAAGAATATTTTGAGTTGGAAAGGACCCACAAGGATCCTCAAGTCCAACACTTAAGTAAATGGCCACACAGGGATTGAAGCCACAACCTTCATGTTATTAGCACCATGCTCTACCCAACTGGGCTAATCTTGGTTTCCTTCAATTAGCTGATTAATTCAGTACTAATTGAAATGGTCTTGATACAGTGAAGAGCAGTTTTAACAAATGCAAGAGACTAACTCACCAGCAGAAATGGACAGTTGTATTCTACAACTGAGAAAATGAAGGCATAAGAGGAGATAAATAAAAAAATGATGTAGCCCATAAGTTTAGAGAGAGAGCAAGTCCCCACATTTAACAACTATCAAAGGACTGCTATCATCAGATCATGGTTTTCACACAGTTTCTCTCCTTTAACAGAAGTAATGGCTAGAAAGTACTTTCCTTATCCAAGTTACAATAAAGAGGTCTTTAGAAACTATTTGTCTGTAAATAATTATTTTATACAAATTCCATGCAAAAGGGAAACTTTGGGGCTTTTTAAAGGAACACAGTATTGCCTGCTGAAGACTAAAAAGGTCTTTCAAACACCTTTGATGTTCCTCACATACACATTTACCACTCAGGTGGTTGTTGCATCACAGGAAAAGCTCTACAAAAATCAAGATGCAAACTGTCCCACAGACTGCAAAGTTGCAACTACCTTGGATTTAAATCAGAATCAATGATCAAACAGCTACAACTATGAGATGATTTGTCAGGAAACGTCAAGCAATATATGAGATTCATAAACATAAACACCCAGCAATATTTCAGGAAGTTTCAGGTCAACATGCTTCTCAACACCAAACCTTCAAAACAGTAAGAATCCCACGGCATTTTGCAATGTAAAAAATACCATAAAAGCATAGAGAAACACAATTCCACCAGGCACAGTACAAATCCATGAGTTTAGTGCAGCCCTGGCACTGCATCCAGCAGGGGAAGGACAGTGAAACAGAGCATCTCAGAATTCTTTGTCACTGGAAAAAACCCACCCCCTGTGGCATCCCACTCAAAACAGGATCAGTGAAACTATTTCAATTAAAAAGAAACAAATAGAGAATAAAGAAAGGGTTAACAAAGATTAACATTTCACTAACCCAGTTTAGTCACACAAACAGCTTAATTAGTTCATGGTGATCCCTCAAAACAAGAGGGAAGCAAAGAGCAAACTGCAGACACAGAGGTTCTGAAACCGGTGAGCTGAAGAAAACACAGACTAGAGTTTTAATACCTGCTAACTCCTGAACCAACCCTCCTCCCGAGGCCCAGCTTGCTACCTGCTGGCTCCTGCCACACCAAGTGATAGATTTCTCAACACCATCAACCATCACCTCGCTCTGGTAATGCCCTTTGCTTCCTCTCCCGTTTTTCACACTTTATCAGCCCTCCCCATTAAACATGATAGATTCCTGCTGGCCTGGAGATGGCTGAGCACCTGCCTGCCCATGGGCAGTGGTGAATGAATTCCTTTTTTGCTTTGCTTTACCTATTAAGCTGTTTTTATCCCAACCTGTGAGTTTTCCCACTTTTACACTTCCATCCCACAGGAGGGGAGTGAGAGGCTGTGTGGGGCTGAGTTAAACCACACCACCATGTAATTTAAGAAGACATACATAAAAGACTTAAGTTATTGGAGTCAGCTCGCTTATCAAAAGAGTCACTAAGATAAATTACCAGCTAGACACAGCCTCTGAGGCAGAGGGATGGGTCTGAGGGATGTCCACAACTGCAGACTTGGCCTGGCTCCTCCTGGGCAGGCAGAGCTCAGCTGAGGGCAGTCTCAGACTGCAGTGGGGAACACTCAGCACCACCCAGATTAAATCTCACATTAGAGGCAGGTAATTCTCCAATCCCTCCGTCTCACATCTTTTCAGTAATTTCAGTGATTTCAATGGACTCCATTGTGTGCATAAGAAGCACACTACAAATTTGCTCAAAATGACCAGAGCTGAAACAATTTACATTTAGTTGGAAGATCTAGTTAGAACCAGCCCCTCTTCACAGTTGCACGGGAGCTCACACCACTGCTCCAACAGCCACCTAATACTATTTGCAGTGTATGGAACCACGATAGGCTTTCAGTTCTAACTTCATTTACACCACCTTAAATTATGCTGGCCTACATATCTGTAATTTGGGCTTGGTAATTACCAGCACATTAGAACAGCTAATGCATGCACTGCAAGTATCCTACGCTGAACTAACAAGTACACCTAATTTTATCGATACCTTCCTGAGTCACCTAACAGCAATCATAAGTCATATCACCATGTAGGTTTGTAGAGTATGCTGGAAACCTCCCTGGCTCTCATTTTTATGCTGCTCCCTGTCCTTACCCATGTTACTTCTCTTGCTGCTCCACCTGTGAGCAGAGGACAGCGGTGTCTGTGTCTTGGTGCGATGAGAATTAGGACTTACAAACTCAGAGATACTACAAGGAGTTTCCAACCTATGCAGGACAGTATTGCTTTGGAAGTATCTGCATGAAGCTATCCATAGCAATGGATATGACTTTTCTATAAGATTGTAACGAGGAAAAAAAAGTTCCAGAAACTAAAATTAAAACATTCAATTCAAAACCTGCAAATGCCATCTACCAAGCTTTCCTCAGCTTTGAGCAGGAATAAAAAGAATGAACTCTGAAGGTCTAATTTTAGCTCTTTCCTGATTTACCCACAGAAAAATATGATTCATTGCCTTCTGTATTCCTCATCAGGAAAAGAAAGGGGGGGAAAAGGGTCTTCCCAACACAGTAATATGAAAAATTGTCAGGTTATACAACTTCCAGATTCACCTACTTATGACCTTGCAGGGATGAAACATGTATCCAGATGCATTGCTGGCAAATTTCTAATGAAAAATCCCAAGAACACTGTTACATGGTTCTAAAAATTCAAATTTCCCTGCTGACTAGTTTGCTTCTTTGTAAGAATGCTTTTAACCCTGGATTTGTCTTCAATATCTCAATCATTCTTCTCTGTAAATCCCACACTGCCATAAAAAGTTTTCATTTACATAACAGAACAGCAGCTTAAGTTATCCTTAATGAGAAAGGACAAACTTGATTTTAAAAAAGTCAAGGATACTTCGCAAACAAAACCTTTTTTAAACTGAATCATGGCCTTTTGTACATACTGTCAATATACTATGTGGCTTTAATATTTAGAAAGTGACTGCAGTGCTGCAACTCTAAAAATCATGCAAGAATAAGAACTGTATGGGAACTTCTCCCTGCATACTAGCTAGAGAACAGCTTGAGCAGCTATATCAGATGTAGACCAGCTCCATTTTCCCTCTATGACAATATACAGCGAGTCAGAAGAGGCTACCCTAATTACCAGAAAAAGTGCCCCATAAACTAAATGGTGGCACAAGACTGATTTTAAAGGATTAATACTGCCACTTTTGTTTCTTCATCAAGTCCACTCATCTGTTCAAAATAATTACAGAACAAAGATCCAGAAAGCTCAGCTGGTTCTGATTAAGTGATTTGCTGCTTTCACCCTGTCAGGCAGCTTCTTTTTTTAAATTCCTGTGATACAGCCTGTTATTAATTCAATTTATTCTGTCTTGGTGTATATTTATTGTATACATGATATCTTCAAATAAAAACTTCTTAGACAGTCTGCAATTAAAACATTAACTTTATATTTTCCACATAAAGACACTTACTAGAATTTTTTAGCATACAGAGGCTTTGTATCAATTCCTGCTGTCACTAAAATGAATGTCTTGAACTAAATATAAAACAGCTTCAACATGAAACAGTCACATTGTTGTAATTAACAAATGAATAAGAACAATGAGAATTTGTACCAGCAACAGAAATTATGAGCCATACTCTTAGGGCAGCTTTCCCATACTATTGAGCACAGAGAATCCAGAGAAACTGGAGTTAGGATTGAGAAGATCCTACAGAACCCTACGATCAGACCCTCTACCACTGCACTTTCTGCACCACAGTTCAAAGAATCCTATAATGGTGGGAAGCCTCCCAGCTTGTGCAGGTGGGGCACTGGAGGTCGAGCTGACCATGACAGCCAGAGAGTAGAGGTTTTCACAAGTGTGGGGTGCAAGTCAAAAGTCAGACAGCAAGGGGATTTGAACAGCACCTGAACTATAAACACCATTCAGGGAACAGCCTAATTCTACCCTGCTTCAAATTAAAAAATGCTATGCAGCACAAACCCATACTTCAGTGAAAATGGTCGCTGTAGATTATTTTCAAAATGTCCTTTCTCATTCTTTGGTTTTAGGTGAAAACTTTCTAAGTGCAAAACCATGCCTGTCAAAGAGCATAACACAAAGGAAAAAAAGTCCAAATAATTTGCAAAGATACAATTTATCTTAGTTCCAAAGATAAGTTGTAACACTTAGGAGGTTAATCCAAAACAGGCGGCCAATACAGTAGGACCCCCAGTTCAGCCAGCAAACCACTTCAGTACACAAAACAAGGCTACAGATATTACACTAATTATGTTTATCAAATATAAAATTAGTTCAGCTCCAAAATTCATGGTCTAAGTAAAAATAATTGACTGGCAAAACAGACAGTGTGCACACGCATCTGGAATCCACACTCTAGAAAAGATGAAAGTGTGGAGTAAATAAAGGCAATCTGGGGAGAGGGAGGCGCTGGAGGAAAGAGATGGTACATACACTGAGAGATGTGAGGACTTCTATATTAGTCAAACTGACAGACAACCAGCAGCTGGCCTGATTACATTGTAAAAGCAAATACAGGTGTTTAAGATGCATGGAAAGACAGCCAAGCCACGAATCAGTATCTTAAAGGCAAAGGAGTTTGGTTAAAAATAAGACTTGCTCTATTATAATTTGTCAACAAAAATGGTAAAATATTATAGTTCCAAGTCTTAAGAGCAAAAATGGGCTAATCAAACAAGTAATTAAATTATATGGCCCGGACCACACTAGATGTGAAATGAGATGGTAATCTGTTGATTCAATCTGGCCTTTAAAAAGCATGCAAGTTAAAAAATAAAGCAAAAGCCCTAGACCAAGCCTTTTTGAAGAGCAACACCATTCTGATTTTTCAGAACCCCCTATTCTAATATTAAAGAAAAATCTTTTCAATACCTACATAGAAAGCTGTTAATACAGTAAGAATTAGCTAAAATTTACTTAAAAAAAAAAAAACAGAAAAATTGTCTGATTCCTTCCTTAACAAATATTAAACCATACACAAATGGAGGAAAGAAAGCACCTCTCTACAATGCAGGAAATAAACATCCGAAGTTTGGCAGACTAAGGTAAGAAATTCGTTACACAAGAATTCTTGGAATAAAAACCATGATTCAAGAAAAGCTGCAGCTGCCAAAACTGTAAGCAAAGAACCACTCCATCAATAGACAAATGCTTTCAGATTATGACTTGCTTCCTTCCTTCCAGTTCCTCCTCCTTAAACAGAGCTGCACGTATTTCTCATTAGAGAGGAGTCCCTTCTCCAGCAAACCTCTTGCTCAGATTAATACAAAGAGGAATTCTTCCCTTTTATCCTGAAACACATAAACTCTCTGTCCTGTGCTTCTGTCCCCCTTCCCCCTGTTGGCAAGACCACCTGGCACAGTGCAAGCTGAAGTGGTAGTTAGACCACTTAATTCGGTACTGGAACTGGGACTAAAACACTTTTTAAAGAAGGTTGAATTATCCATATGAGAAAAACCTTCAGGGTCACTTTCACTTTACTGCAGCACTGCTGTTGAAGCAATTGGAATCAGGTGTAGCAGCCATCACCCCACTGGACTTGTAACACATCTCCCACCTCTGATTTTCACAGCTGGCACTTCCTCCGAAACCTTCATTACAAAAGTTACTGTTCCACTTTTCCCTGAGAGAAAACCTTGAAGACAAAGCAAGCCCACTGCCTGCCTTTTTAAAACAAAGGTGAAAATATGAGATACAAACACATAGGAGTGGATCTCAAGGGCAAGTGAAATGTGTGTGGATGGAGTGCCATCCTTCCTCTGGGAAAGCTGAAGGACGTGCTTTAGAGGAAGTAGAGAAAAGACAAAAGAAAATAACCAGTGATAAAAGGCTCTAGGGTTTTTTTCCTATTTGTAATCTAGGGAACCCATTACTTGTTTGTGACAATCCCTTATCTCAATCCACGGAGAACACATTCCTTTGAACATATATTTGAACACTCAACAGACAATACAATTCCTCCTACTGCAGACTTTAAAAAGGTGAGAAAGATAAAAAAGAGAGTTAACCCTAATCTGCTGACTGCTAAAGGTCCTGTTGTTTTCCTATTTTCTTTTACTTTCCAAAATTCAAGAATAGTTGTATTTGAAAAATTGTAACACAAGGAAACTCACTGTGAAGTAAAATAAAAATCAAGAGTTCATTTCACTAACTGGATATTCACTGTAAACCCTGCCTGATACAAATAATCTTTAGATCATTCGTTCCTTTGATAGGTAAATTCTTCCAAACCCTTTATGGGAAATGAAAATCTAGGAGTTAACAGATCTCCATTCATCATTTAAGTTTCAGCATTCATCCAGTTGATAACAAAACATATTGCCACACACACTCTGGAATCGTTTCAAATGCTGCAACAATGAATTTAAAGCACCACAGAAAAATAGCTGAGGCCATCTGCATTCTGTGATTGTAAGGTCAGGAAACCAAAAGCTTTTGTTTTTATTGTTCTGGTACTGTTTCAAGGAAGGCGGGAAGAGGTGGGACAAGGAAGTGGCAGGACAGGGTAGTGGCAGAAGAAATCATCAAGGATTTAAAGCAGCTTTTATAAAAATTAACAAGAAAAAGTCTTCAGCTTGCATCTTTAAAAGCATCCAAAATATTTTTCTTTCCTGCAGTTTTTCTTTTTGTACACTTTTGTATGTAACACAGGAAGGCAGATGGACAATTTAAAACACAATGTATTTTAAATAAGACTGCCTGGCAGAAATTTTCAATTAAATGGTCTTAAAACCAGAATTGTTTTACTAAACCACTTTTCTGCTCTAGCCACAGCAAAAAGACCTACAGAAAGATACTTAGGTCTGTTTCCAGCTAAACAACAGAAGCAGGCCTCAGAATTACCATGGCAGGTGTGCTGTCGGCCATGGGGATCACAGGGGACACACTATTTCCATTACACAACAGATCCAGAATATGTGCAACAGAAGACACTAACAAAGGAAAAGGGTGGCTTACCTTCAGAACAGAACGCAAGTCTTTCACATGTACTAGAAATGCATAAGAGCAGTGGAGACAAGCATATTTAAAGCACCTTTAATACAGAAACCAGCTGCTCTCCACATGCCCCTCTAACACTGGCAGATCCAGTGGGACTGCTTCAGGAAAGCCTCAGCACAGGCCCTTCCAAACAACTCTTCTCAACAACTGTGGTCTCCTTTCACAGTGACCCATCCCATCCAGTTAAATGTCCCTACTTTTTGTGCTCCCATGGCCCTCTGGCTCTAAGGACTGATGGAAACACATCTGTTTCAAGGCACTGGGATCAAATCTTACTGAAGCGTATGTCCAGTCCTTCAACCAAGTATTTCTGTTCTTTTAGGATACCACTGAGGTGTTGCATTGAAAAGCAAAAACATATTTTAAAGAACACATGAAGTCTTTCAGCAGGTTTCAATTACATACAGAGGTCAGAAAAATACAGAAAGATCAGCTATACAGTCATTTCAGTATATCAGTCCTGGCTCATATGCTTCACTTTACTATCTAACATTTGAAAACAGTGTTTTGCAGTAATCTGCCTTAATAATGACTTTCCTTCCAAATAAAACAAAAAAGGTCCAGTAAGGAAGTCAAGTTGCTTGATAGGAGTGATTTGTAATCACAGAAAATTAATCAGATCTGCTGACAGTTTGGTCAATGGATATGACAAACTCCAAAGTTTATCTCTGCTCTGGCCATATCCTTCCTCATCATCCACCTCACCATCCATACCTCTTAAGCTCTCTTCCTTTTATGTGTAAGCCTATCAAGCCATCAAGATCACCCTTCTTCTCCACAAGGCAAGATTCATGTTTGGTTAAAAAAAAAACCCTCACGTCTTCAACACAAAAATCTGATTAGAACAGGAAGAACAAAGTTCAGTACTTTTATCCAGTCCTGAAAACCCAAGTCTCAGGCCCAAGTTAACCCCTTCCATCTGTGTATCACCATTATTATCAAGGTCATAAACAAAGACCACAGTAAGGACAGGAATGAGTGACCACAACAACTTACAGTTGGATTGGTCTGCACTGCCATAAAATCTATGCCAGACGAATTCTGAGAAACCACCAAGAGACTGGTAAACAGAAATTTTACCAGTCTTCAGCAAAACTTTTGAAGGGAGTTACTTCACATTTCAAGGTCCCAGAAGACTCATAGGAGAGACAGAAAGGGACATGACAGCCTTACACTGGTCAGAGCTGGCACCAACCTTGTTGACCTAAGGGACTTATCTCTTCCCCAGTGCAACTCTAATGGCAGCACAGTAGGACATTGCTGGGGTTGACGGCCAAAATTAGGAAACAACAGTTGGCAAGGGAGCTTGCTGAAAGTAGCAAGTTAAGGAGGAATAATAAGTAATACATGCAAATAGCAGAAAAGCACCTAAAAGTTAATGCTTATACTGCAGAAAAAAAAAAAAAAAAACAACAAACCAACTTTTCCAAACTCACCTGAAGTCATGTGAAAGAGTATCTGTTTCTGTAAAACCAAACTTTTTTCCTGACTCAGATACTGAAATGCTGCTTTCTCTGAAAAGGTTGCTTTTGCCTGCCATTTTATCTGTCTCCAGATCACTTACCCATGAAATGAGATAAAGTTTCTTTCTCAAAATGCTTCAGTATCCATATGTAAATGACTCAATACAGATGTACACATTGTTCCTGACTGTAGCTGATCATATAACCATTAAAAAACCCAAAAAACCTAAATAAAAAAGTCAATATTCTACACTTCTACAAGAAAGTTTGAAAGCAATGGTCTTTTGCCCATCAAACCATAAGCAAAGTAGCATTTTCCTGGAAAGACTAAGAAACATGCCTTGAGCAGAAGCACTACAAGTAAATTCTACATCATTCATCAGTTTGTGCTGGAATGCTTGATAATTTCTCTGTGCAATAATGTTTTAAGCCTCACAGGGATAACATTCCAGTTCGCTGCAAACTTGACTACAAACCACAAATCTGAAATGGTTGTCAAGAAATTGAGAGAGTAATTACTGCTCAGCATGCATCAGTAAGTAATTGCTTCTGACACTGTCACTTCATGTGCATCATTTCTGCTACATGAGCCCTGCAGGTTAGTGGAAATTCAAAAGATAAGTATGAGAAGTCATTACCAAGAATACTCAAGTAGGACTTCCCCAAGTCAAAAGGCAGATAAAAAACAGTTGTGGTGTTTTGTAACCTCAGAATCAATAACTTGAAAAAAGTTACTTGCAAATGGCAGTATTTCCCATAAAATCCACTCAAGATCTCTTTGTGTAGCCTCTCTCTCGCAAAGCAAAATGCCAAAATGCCCAAAAACAACAGAAAAGATAAATTTAAAAACCTTAATAAATAAAAAGCCAAATCAACCCATCTTTGTATGCCCTGCCTTAGCTGGGCATACAAAGCTGGGCATACTAAGCTGAAATTCCTACGGCTTTTTTAAAAGGCTTAGAAAAACGGAGTTGTAAACTTTAGACACTGTTTTAGCATCTTAAATTTATTCTCAAATCAAGAACTTGCAACCTTTCTCCTCCCCCACATGCTGCTGAAGAGCCTTCCAAGTAAACCAAATTTATAACTGAATACAGAAGGGTGGAAGACTGAAGAGTTTTGTGGGTTTTGAGGGGATTATTCTGTAAAGCACATAGCTCGATTTGACCTAAAATATGAATATGATAATGACAAGATTGGCATTACAGAAACATCACCAATAAACTGTGGCTTCAAATGTAGTTCAGCAAAGTACAGCTGCTTCCCCCTTACATCAGCCCTGCCACTCTTTATTCTACATATCAGCTACCCTAGCACGTCTGCCTCAGTTCCCAAAGAGACAAAAGACCTTTTTGGCACTCAAACATGGCAAACAGCTCCAGCTTCTTGGGAAAAGATAGAGGGGGTAGGGTAGAGTGGAATGAGCTATTATCTGGATTAAAACATTTCACGTGTGCCAGTATTAGTCCAGCCAAAAGTTGTTGCTATCTGCTGCCGGTCCACAGTGACCTGTGTGAAACAACATGTGGTCTCAGCCTTGGTGCCACTGGAGGGGCCTCCCACAGAGCGAACACCTTGGTCAGCAATCCCTGAGAAGCAGAGGAACTGAAAAACCTCCCTTTTAGTCTCAGAATGAACCCCCAAGGGAAGAGGCACACCATTGGGAACTGTGGGAAGATTGCATGGATACCATCCACACGGACAAAGAGAGGAAGAGCGGGGAAAACCACCAAAAACAAAAACCCACAATTACAGAACAATTCAGCCTTTGGAAAAATGAGGCAACGGCTCCCACCAACGCAATTCACTTCTGCAGCAAGTGTTGGTACTACCACCATAGCAAAGAGAGAGAAATTTACTCACATGCAATTTACCCAAGGAAAAAACAGTATTGCAGAAGGGCTCCACTGCAAGAATCACAGTTAGCTCCAACCCCAAATGTCTTAATTCTGAGATCAAAATGCCCAAAAGAAGAAAACACAAAACAAGTCAAACACCAGTCAGAAAATTCTATCTGCTAATTTAAATTAAGCTTGCTTTTCTTTGTCCTCCTCTTTCCCTTTAGCTACCCCTTACAAGTACCTTTGCAGCAAAATAAAAGCTTGCAAGTATTTAAGAGTGTTGAATTTGGAAACTACCACAGGTGCTGATAACAACATTACTTCATGGACTTCCACAATGGAACTACTACACTAATTCCAAAACACTAAGCAATTTATTGGCTTATGTATATGGCAAATGCCTTCAATCATTTCATCACACACATACTTTTTGAAAGTTTATATTGATACAGAATTCCCTTAAAACAAACCCTACAAACAGGAAACACAGGAAGATAAGGTGTCATTTTAAATCTGATGCAAACAAAATAGAAAAATAATGACACTTCAATTACAGACAGAGAAATTAGGTGAGACAACATTTCTGTTTTCCTGGTGAGGAGAAACACTTTCTCTAATATGAGACTGTCAGAATAATTTTGAGTGGAGCTAGGTGAATACTGCGCATCAGGTATCATCTTCTTTTCACACACCAGCAGTAATCAAGTGGCTCCTGTGCCAGCACAGAGATGCCTTACCCATACCCACTCATGTCATGCTACATAATCTACACACATAGAGATCTTGCCTCAACACCATTAAAAACAAAAGACAAAAAAAAAAAGGGTTTGACAGAGGAAGAATAATTTAAACGGTATCATATCATCATATAAAAAAATGAGAAGAGATCTAATATGAACACTGCAAAGGCTCATGAAGGGTATCCACAGGAAAGATATTTCTTGGGCAAACGGGCTTCACCTAACACTATTTTCATTCTCTTCTAAGGATGAAGTTCGTGATCAGATGGACAACTCAAAGCACCATGATAAGGACTTGTGCAAAGAAACACAAGTCCATCTACTGAATAAATTAATTTTTGGATCAAAACATAATAAAACAGTTCAAACTGGGAAGAAAGGTGGGAAAAAAAGTACAGGTGATAGACTAGTCACTGGTCTTCTTTTTTTAAAAACAATCCTACTATTAAATCATCAATCTTTTCTTCACAGATGATAGGCCTTTTTTTTTCTTTACACTGTTTCTCCTTTGTAACACTGTTATTTCTGAAATAACTATTATCACCTTTATGACATGACATTTAAGACTACCAAGGTACATTCAACAAAAGATTTTAATTAGAACAGGGGGTCCAGATATTTGGATTCAAGTTCTGTATTTTGTTAACAGAAACTCCAAGACTACAATTCCACAGAAATGTAAGGCAATGGCAAGTTGACCCTTTGCTACTCCATAATAAACTCTATTGACAAGTGATTGCTAACAACTTAACACACCACAGAGGAGGAAAAGAAAACAAAACCCTTTTGTTCCATGCTCTTTTCCACTAAACTCCAACAGTTCCATATAGTGCAAGGTTTCCCACCATCATTCAGATCACATCTAACTAACAGATGAAAGACTCCACCTGAAAGATGAGGCTCAGCTTCATTCTCATTACCTTTCCGGGGAACAGCCATACAATATAAATTAAAAAATCCTATCATAATGTTGCAGCATTACAATATATTATACTACATACAGTAGATTTTTGGTAGGTGACGTATTTCATCATTCCTAGGTGGTCACCATGATAATCATGAGCCAGCAATGTGCCCTTGTTCCAAAAAAGGCAAATGGTACCTTGGGGTGCTTTAGTTAAAAGCATTGCCAGCAGCCTGAGGGAGGTGGTCCTGCCCCTTTACTCAGCCCTGGTGGGGCCACACTGGAGTGCTGTGCCCAGTTCTGTGCTTAGCACAAGGCAGACATGGACATGGTGGAGAGAGTCCAGCACAGGGCCACAAACAGGAATAAGGGACAGGAGCCGCTCTGTAAGAAAAGGCTGAGAGAGCTGGGACTGTTCAGCCTGCTGAAGAAAGCTCAGGGGAAACTCTTATCAGTGTATACAAATATCTCAAAGGTGCAAAGATGATGGAGACAGATGCTGTCCCATGCCAGGACCAGAGGCCAAAAAGCAAGAGGCTCCATCTGAACATCAGGACACACCTTTCCACTCTGAGAGTACATGAACACTGGCACAGGTTGCCCAGGCAGGTTGGGGAGTCTCCATTTTTGGTGATACTCAAAATCACCTGGACATTGTTCTCAGCAACTGGCCCTAGAGTGGCCCTGTTTCAGCAACAGGGTTGGACCCAACAACTGTTAAAGGTTCCTTCCAACCTCAACCCTTCTGTGGTTTCCTCTGTGAAAGAAACCTACCTGTAACAGAGCCCAGAAGCATACTGAAATATTTCTGTCATCACTTCTGGCATAACAACACCATCTGGAAACATGGAAACACACCTCAGTTCCTCTCTCATCCAGCTTAGCAGCTGACACTGGAGCTTAAGCTTCATCCAGTGTTGGGCTGTTTGTTTAACTACCACCTAGCAAATATTTTCCATGTCCTTTAACAGGTCACCCAGTGGGAATACAATTATAAAAATAAGAAAGGATGCCCAGAATTGAATTTAGGGATAAAAAAGCCCTAGCAACAGAGACTCTTTAACCCGTGCTAACTACAAGTTCTAAATACAGGATTTCTCACTGCATTAAAAGAAAACAAACATATATGCATATTCTCTGCATTTTGCATCAGCCAGCCAACTTTTACAGGAAAAAGCATTACAGCTGTGCTATTCAGCAAGCTTCCAACATACAAAGGGAAAACGCCATCAGAGGTGTCTCTTCAAACAAAGTAACTAGACCGAGCACGAATTCCTGAGCTTATGCCTCATTTCCAAGTCTGCAGAAAACGCTGTATCACCGTTATGAGGGCTGAACACCTGAAATCCACGGCTCCACGAGCCTGCCGAGAACAAAGTCCGCCGGCAGCATCCCCCGAGGCCGTGGCAGCGGCGGCCGGCTCCCTGCGGCGGAGGGGTAGCGATGACATCATGCCAGGCTGGGCTCCGGCAGCCCTGGCGCAGGAAAGCCCTGGAGGGACTCGCCGTGCCCGGCTTCAGCGGGAGCGTCCCGGCTCCACAGCCTGCCCACCGGCTCGAGGGCCAGCGCCTCTCTCCCAACAATGGGCACTTATGAAGGGAATTGTTTCAACAGTACGACGATTCAGAAGCTATTTTGCAGCGCAGAAATCAGAGGGGGGGGGGGGTGTGGAAACAGCGCACAATGACCCTTTCATTCAAACAAGAAAGGCTTCCAGGAAGTACAAAGTGTTTCCAAGCTTTATCCAAAACCCGCTGAAATCAAGAAGAGGCCCTCTCCATTTTTATCAGCGGACACTGGAGGAGGCTATAACCTAAGACACAGCTTGAAAGCGTTATCAGTCACACTACCATGCATTATTAATAACACAACAAACTCAAGAAAATGCACCCGAATTCCACCTAGCCCTTATGTTGTGACACTATCAAAAATTTTCCCCCACCTTTTAAAACCTTTTCTTAAATCACGTAAAAATCTGTCTCCCCCATAAATACCAAAGCCTCTTCTCCCCCCAGCCCCACACCTTGTCACAAGTAACACCATTACAGAACGATGGTGGAATAGCAGAGACCAGGGCACATCACACACTACAGTTTTACATACTATAGATGCAGTCCTTGAGCAGGAAAGCAAATACAGAAAGAACATCATGCTCCAGCTTTCAGACCTGCACACTCTGACAGAGCATTTCTGATATCTTCCAGTTTACTATTAGATAGCTAGCCCAAAGTAATGCACTGCTGATTTTAAACTGAATTATGTGAGGAGAATTATTCATGTGCCTATCAAGAAGAGGGAGCATTACTGAATGTGCCTTGCACCACATTACACAAATAGATATATAGTAAATTAATAACAAAATTAACATGCTGTTAATTGTTTTTAATCTATAAACTTTGTTCATTTGTCATTTAATCAAAAAACCCTCACATATCTCTCAAAGAAATTGCACTGCATTTTGTTCTCTTAGAATTCTTAAATCAAATTGATACTGTAATTTGCAGTGCCATTATAGGGCAGACTGTTATGCTGTATTCACTTCTCAAGTCTCAAACTGTAGCCTACAGTCACTTTAACATTAGACAAACATGAATTCCCTTAGGGTAAGATACTGCTCAACATGAGGGACAGATGAGAAATTTTGTTTGATATCATTAAACGAAAAAAAAGAGTTTCCATAATAGACAAAGTTTAGAAGAGCTCAGTGCAAGAAGTCAGTTCTAATAACACAAATTCCACTCTGCAAGGAACAAGCGTTTATTTAGCAAGAGACCACTTGAATACAATGATGTAAAAAAACCCACATGACACCTTATAAAAGCAAGCTAATTAAAAAAAACCGAGGTTAGTAGGGAGAGAATGTATTATTGGTCGAGTTCAGAGCTCAAATACACAAAATCAGTATCGATGTTAGGTCAGGTTTTCACAACCACGTTCCTTCATCTTTCTGAAGAGTTAGAGATGCTAAGCAACACTGATTTAACTGAGGCCAATACAATGAGACTAAAGCTGAAGCAAGGTGTTACTAAAACACAGAACAGATTTTTAACCTTAAAAACACTGGTGTGACACAATGGTGTGCTATAGATTGATATGGTATAGCTGTGTATTTGGTGTGAACATTCTCACCAAACAGCAATCACCTCCTAATCCGATTTCTTTTCGGATACTGCTGCAAGAGAGTTCTCATCCTGCGCTACAAATAAAAAAAAAGGTAACACAGAACACGGAAATGGTCTTCGCCTTCTCTCCCAAATCCGATTCCTTAAGATCGCCTGTGTGTATCAAATGCCTGGCTAAAGTTGATACACGCAACCCGGCTCCGAGGAGAGCGCAGGACATCGCCGCTGAGGCTGAGACGATGTAAAGCGATGCCACCGCACAACCCGCGCTCTGCCCAGCCCGTCTCACGGCGCTGCTGTGCCGGGGCTTTGCGGAGTTCGGTCACTTGTGCCGACCCCGCTCCGTGCCCAGCCGGGCATTCCCGTGTGCCCGGGGAGCCGCAGCGCCCGCGGCTCCCGGCGGGGCACAGGCTCCCCCCGCAGCACCCGGGGCGGCGGAGCGGGGAGGCAGCGGCGCAGGGAGGCAGAGCGGCCGGACCCCGCCGCCCCCGCGCCGAGCGCCGCCGGCCACTCACCGGAGAGCTCGTCCGGCTCCAGCCCGGTCTCGGTGTCCAGCCCGCAGATGACGAAGTAGTCGGCGAAGCGGCCGGGTGCCGAGGAGCCGCCGCCGCCGCCGCTCATGCTGCAGGGCGAGGGGCGCGCGGGGCTCAGCGGGAGCGGGGCCGGGCGGCGCCGGGAGCGGGACCGGGATCTCCGGCTGCGCCCGCCGCCTCCATGGCGGCGCGGGGCGGGCGGCGCCGCGCGGCATTATGGGAACGGCCCCCGCCGCTCCTGGGGGAGGGCGGCCCGGCCGCGCGCCGCAACGCCGCGCCTGCGCCCTGCGGGCGGGGGTGACGTCATGCTGCTGCTGAGGGTGCTGCTCGCGCTGGGGCTGCCTGAGGGGACGGTCGTGCCGGGAGGTCGCAGCTGTGCCCTGGGGAGCCGCGGGAAGGGCTCTGCACCCTCCGCAGGCACAGAATCACAGGATGTGACGCAGAGCGGGTGGTCTGGTCCGATCTCCCTGCTCAAGCAGAGTAATTCCAGAGCACATGACACAGGATTGCGTCCCCAGCGTTCTTGACTATCTCCAGTGAGGGAGACCTCACACCCTCTCTAGGTAGCATGTTCAGTGCTCGGTCACTGCACAGTAAAGAGATTCTTCCTCTCATTCGGGTGGAACTTCTATTTATTCCCATTGCCTCTTGTCCTTTTGCTCGGCGGCACCACCAAGCAGAGCCTGATCCATCCTCTATCGCCTTCACTTTAGATATTTACAGACATTCATGAGGTCTCCTCCCAGTCCTCTCTTCTCGAAGCTGAACAGAATCACAGAATCAATTCGGCTGGAAAAGACCTCTGAGATCGAGTCCAACCTGTTGTATTGAGGCCCAGTTCTCTTAGCCTCTCCTCGCAGGAGAGATGCTTCAGTCCCTTGATCAATTTTGTAGCCTCTGCTGGACCCACTCCAGGAGTTCCATGTCTCTCTTATACTGAGGAGTCCAGAACTGGACAGAGAGGTCAGGAAGGCACTGCCAGGGCTGCTCACTCAGGACATGCATCAGTCTGGCAGTGCTCTGAAGGCACCCCTGGGCTTGCATCCTCCTGTTACCTTCGGCTTCCCATCCCCGCAGCCCCCTGGCTGTCATGACTCCCAAGCTTTGTGAAGCAGCTGTGTGTGCAGGGAAATGCTTTAGGGACTGTTTGGCTTTCAGGTTGTTTTCTTTTTCCTATTTGGATTAACATCACACCCATCTCTGTTAACAGCTGGGTTTGCACAGAGTGAAATACACTCTCCCCTCTGGCTCACCATGGAAAGGAGAACAACCTTCTGGGAAGGATGACCCAAACTGAGCTGCTGAGTGACAAGTCACACATACCCATGCTCTGCCTTGAGAGTGCTTTTTCCTCTGGCTATAGAGGCACCTGGGATGGCCTTGCTAGCCTAAATTTGGTCTGTAAGCAGTTCCCCTTCCTCTCCTCTCTTAGTTCTCCACTTGTGCCATTTATATCAGAATTCTTCCCTACCTTGCAGGGCTTATAAGAGGAGAAATTAAAACTTTTCAGTCTTTAATGTTTATTATCTAGCACGAACCAAGTCGTTAAGGTTGCATCCATAATGCTGAATTGATCAGACACCTATCTAACTTAACACACTACCAAGCATAGGAAACCTCACCTATTTGAGTTCCCCTTGCCAGGACAGACCAAGTTCTCTGCAGGGTCTAGAAACAGCAGCACATATAAGAAGACTCCACTGCCAATGGTTTACAGCCTTTTGCAGTACAACAACTAAACTCTTAGGCCACTGTGGCCAGTGAGTTGTGGACCGTTGGACATCCTTCTGAGAATGAGGAAAAACTGTTAGGATAGCACTGGTGTTACCAGTGTTCACTTGATTAAGACTCTATGGGCCGTGGGATGGGTTATCAATGAATTAATGTGTTGCTTAGATTTGACTGAGAGGTCAGTTTTAACGCACTATTTGAGGGAAAGATTTCAATAAAGATTGCAGAGTAGGAGCAATATTAGAGTGAAAGGCTCGAGTTTACTCTACAAAAAGCACAGTTAGATTGTGTTGAGCCTGCCTGGTGGTGTGTGGAAGACACAACAGAGAACAGAAATAGCTAAATCTGGTTGCTCTGACTCTGCTGTGTTCTCTAGCCATTTTTTGCACATTTGTCTTCTCAATCTGCTTTCAGTGTGGCAAAGGACAATGTATTCAGCACGTGGTGAACCTCTTTTGAGTAAGCCTGAACTGTAGTTTAACTCTTATGACAAAAGCCATAGCCTGAGGGTCTCTTCTGACACTTGCAAGAAAGTCTAGGGAAACAGCACAGGTATTGGCAGGGGCTTTTTGTCGAATAAAGAGGAAAATGGGGGGGAAAAAATTCTTGCACCTTTACTGTTCCAGAAATAACTGTGTATTTTGTAAATATTCAGTCAATAAAGTTAGATGGGTCAGTAAGTAAACAGAGGTTTATCAGCTATGCTGTTGTGCAGCAATATTTAAATGTCCACATGCTTTGCTATGCAACAGGGTAAGGGACAAGAAATATTTTTCTAAACGAGAGTGTCAGACTAAGAAACTCAGATTTTCTTTGAATTGCTACAAGAAAGGGACAATATGGGGGGAACTGTGTGAATCAGAACCAACAAAATGTTAACCCAAATTTTTGCTCAGAAAAGCTCATTCATACTTTGTCAGATAAATTCTCTGCATTCTCAGCCAACTTACAGCCTACTCCCTCTCAAATCTGTGCATCCAGCAATGTACCTGAACAGTTAGAGCTTTCTCCTCCCATTTTGTCAATCACTGTCTCTTTTCCATTGTATATTTTCCCTCCCCAGTTATTTAATTTCTGAAATACTGTTGCCTAGTGACCACAAAGAACATCTGTGACATCAAATTCAAAGGCCAGTAGCTTTAATCTGTCAGTCTTCTTGACCAATGTTCCCATCACAGGAAACACCCAAAATATGGCAATTCTGTCAGGAAACTTTGCAAATGGCTTAGATGTCTTTGAGAAAAATGCCAATACTTTAGACTACATTATGAATTCTTGAAAGTATTCTTTATGATGGCGAGAAAATCTGTGGAATTGTGAATTCTGTGGAAAATGGGATTCTTTAGCCAGAGAATCATAAAGACATATTAGTAAATAGGAAGTGACTTAAAAGATTCATTGTCTTTGGCAAGACTATCAATGTTGATTCAGCTGCTATTTTCTATGGCAAAGACTCGTATTTTCAAGCTGAAGCTTTCAGTCAAAGAGAATGAAGTCTTTAAAGTAGTGAAGAACTTGTGAAGATATTTTGAGTATTCCTCATTCTACTTAATTCAGATTTACTTTGCCAACAGTCCCAGTCCTGGTTATTGGAAGAATTTATTTACTAAGCAATAAGAAACCACAACAGCAAATTAAAGTTCCAGTCAACATTGCTCAGAGAATTGAATTCTGACATAGGGTATCTCCTTTTTTTCTGGGCATGTGTTTGCCAAGATGAGCTAAGCTTTGAAAGGTAACAGAGGTCAAAGCACAAACAGATCACTCCAGTGGTCAGGGTGCTGACTGTGTACTGTGTCTTCAAATGACTCTGATTAATATATTTACCCTGGATTCTTTAAGGAAACAGAAAGCCGATCAGTGACTCTTAACATTAAAACAATCCTCTCCAGTCTGCAAAACCAGACACTTGAATATAGCTGCAACTGCTTATCAACCATGCATTTGTGACATCTACACAACAGACTTGTGGACTACAGCCTGCACATCAGATCACCTAACACAGATCCTCACACATCAGGGCACAGTTCAGAGCAGAACTGACACTTAAGGGTATGGAACATTTCCTAAGCTTCCGTGCAGCATTGTCCCTCTTCTCCCCAGCTCCAGGGGCCCACACCATTGACCAATACTCAATTTACCCACAACTATGACCCCCAGGTCCCTTTCCATGGTGCTGCTCTCCAGCATCTCATTCCCCAGTCTGTCCATACGTCCAGGGTTGCTCCATATCAAGGTGCAGAATCCAACACTTGTCTTTATTAAACTTCATCGGGTTTATGATTGCCCAACCCTTGCCCTAGTCTCTCTGCAGGGCTTCTGCCCTCGAGAGAACCTACAGCTCCTCCCAATTTAGTATCGTCAGCAAACTTAGCATTCCTTCCAGTCCTGCATCCCAGACAATAACGAACATGTTGAAGAGAACTGGGCTGAGGATGAAGCCCTGTGGAACCCTATTAGTGACAGGACCCACTAGTGATGTCACCCCCTTCACTACAACCCTTTGTGCCTGAGCTCTGAGCCACTTACTCACCCCTCCCATGATGTGTTTACCCAGCTGAGTGTTGGACATTTTGTCCAGAGGGATACTGTGAGAGACAGTATCAAAAGCTTTACCGAATCTTCTCTGTAATTTTATCAGGGATTGAAGTGAGACTGGCAGGCCGGTAGTTTGCATGGTCATCTTTCTTGAAAACTGGGACAATGGTTGCCAGCTTCCAGTAGACTGGGACCTCACCAGATTCCCAAGATTCAGAAATCAGCGGGAGAGGTGTTGTGATGACACAAGCCAGCTCTTTGAGTACTCTTGGATGAATCCCATCAGGCCCCATAGACTTAGAGGGATCCAGCTGGAGAAGCAAATCCTGCACAAGTTCAGGGTTGACTGGGAGTTTATCATTCCCATGGTCATGAGAAATCAGTTTAACACAGAACAAAGAGTCAAACATAGAATGATTTAATGATCTGCTCAGAATACTTCTTCATGACATGGAATTCTTCCAAGTACAGTAAACATTGCAAATTCCAGGTTTTGGATAAAACCGCTCATGGCTAGGTTGTAAAAGAAAAATCAGGAGTTATGAGCGTAACATTAGATCTCAATTCTGAGAGAGAATTTTAAAAGCTATTTCCCACTGCAGCATTCCCAGCCCTCTTGAGGGCCTACCAGGGCCTACTAACCTTTTAAGGCTAGGAGGAGACCATTGAAGTCCCACAGCTGCACAGGAGCAGAATTCTGTGTTTGGAAGACTATCTAGAGAAAGGAGCTTTTATAAGGTTCCTCATATATACACCAGTCACTGATTTAGCTCTTGTAATCCAGACCCGGATTCTTCCTTGTGTACTATAAACCAAGGAAATGGGAATTACTACACTAGGTGGAGCATTTTTGAGAGTTGGGAGTTATGGTATGTTAGTAAGCATATTATGCCATTATTTATTTTAATTGGCAGTACTAAAAGGCTGTAACTTCTTTCAGTTTGGGTGACCTGGACCTATAAAAGCCACCAGCTGAGAGTTATAAATGTCTGTCATTGCAGGACATGAACTGGTCATAAAAATAGTTGGAGTATTTTCTTCTCTTTGATGGAAATTTGAAAAACATGCTCTGGATCTCACTTTCCCATCAAAACCTTTTTTCATTTCCCTCTTAATACTGCCATACTAAACTATAGGGTTCCCAAACCCCACATTATGACAAAAGGAAACTACACATGATGAAAATTCTCAGAAACAACACACAAAAATCTTCAGCTGCCTAAAAACAAAAAACGTGGTTTGACTTTGCATAACAGCATCATTCACTAACAAAAGCTTCTTATATTTAACTTTTAGTGCAGCAAGTTTTCTCTACCAGGCAAGAAAGCATTTAATAAACTGGACTTGACAGAATATTAAGGGAAGGTGGATGAAGCGGAAATTACTTTGGCACAGGGGCCTTCCATAAGGCATTAATGGGGGGGGAAAAGGCACTTTATGAAAATATTTAGACCCAGCTGCCTTCCAGTGCAAACCAGAACTTTTCAAAATAACTGCTGTATGTGAGAAATTAATTTCAGAGAGAAAAGGAAGTCAAGTTTATCTATTTTGAAATAAAGGTAGAAACAGAATTAATCTAATCTACAGATATCATCAGCTCAGTTTAATTTTTAATCAATTATTAAAAATACCATTTAGGAACAACTCAGCCCTTTTAAACAGGTTAATGAAAAATTAGGCTTAGTGGGAAGTTCAACATGCTTGATTATACTCAAAAAATACAGTGTTTCATATTTTATATAACAGCTTTATTATCAAATGGCAAGAGACAGTAATGATGTCATGCAGGTATCACAAGATAAACAGGTCACCTAACAGCTCAAAATCTCTTGCAATTAAAAAACAAAGCTACATCTTCCTGATGTCCTGATTTGTTGCATGGTAGCCACTATTTTTCTGTCAAAATGTTATGGCTATCTCTTAGATCACTTGCTGGATTCCCTAAAGGAAAGAGTAGGCTAGTACACTAATCCACAGCACAGTGCTTTTTTTGCTTTCCACAAGGCCTGCCCTACTCTTCACAACCCTCAGAAATCCTCACAGGATTGGAAACCATCTCACGTTGCTGGCAGCTGAAGACAAACACAGAAGGGATGGGTTAAAAAAAATGCTACAGTTTTGAAAAAGTAAAGAACCCTATTTTGAACCTTTTTAAGGTCTTAAGGCTTTTAGTCATTGTGATGGGAAGCCAATCTTGTGGCTGAAACACAATAGGTTTTCAGTAACAAAGCCTGATCCCATCTCCATAGTGAAACAGAACTCAGTGAAAATGTCAAGTGATAGAACAATTCACCTTAGATTGAAAGATAATTTAGTTCCTTCTTTAGCGACAAGGCTCCACCAAAACATTGGCTTTGCACAGCATGGGAGGGATTTTACAACAGCTTCTGTTATTGGCCAGTAATTGACACAAATTTTGAGAAAAGCCACTGGAAAATAAGTAGTAGGTAATTTATTCTGAGAATTCATCTGCGTGAAAAGTTAACTCTGCAGAAAGCTAGGCTGTAAATCTACAGCAGCTTCACACTCCGTGGTCCAGGGGACACTTGCTCACATGGCTCAATTCACATCCAAGTTTACAATGGAATAAATCTCCTGGGTAGAGGAGCTCTGGAGATTAGAATGGCAGCAATAAAAGTAATCACTGTTCAGTTTTAAATGCCAAAGTACACTTTTAGAGTAAATTCAAAATAACTAAAGAATTGCTGAATGATCTTACAATAAACTTGCAAACAGAACTGATATAAATTCCTTTATATACTTATGTAAAAAATATCATTTACTGTGCAGCCTGGATTTAAATAAAAGACAAATGGTGTATCAATAATATTTACTATATATTTACATGTAATACTGTGATGAAACAAAGCAGTCAATTAACATTATGTTACAAAAATGAATAAACCCTTTAAAGGTACCAGTACCTTTCACATTATCACATTCATGAACTGTTCTCTTACATGTCAAAGATCTATGATATGATCATGAGTTAATGCAAGGACACCGACAGATAAACCCAGGAACTGGAGCACATGCTGATGTGTCACCTCCCTGTTCAGCAAGATACTGCAGGGGCATTAGCTTAAACCACAGGTGCAGCACTGGTTTCAGTAGGATAAAACTCAGATGTGCTCCCCTGTTCCTCACTGATCAGGGCCTTGTTTTATTGGGTTCCACTGACAACACAACAAACTACCACAGCTGGAAGCACAAGTAAGGTATCCTGTACCTTACTGAGAGAATATGTAGATTTCTGCTGAAGGTCAGTCATGGCTGGTTACCCATTGCCAGTCACTGACTTAGCAGACAATGGAACCCCCATTTTTTTATACACTGACACAAGAGCCTGCTGTTCCATGGTGCTTTGAACATTATTAGGGATCAACTGTTTGATAGGAACTGCACCAGTTTGTGTACCTGACATTTCTTTTAGCTAATCAAGCTGCAATGAAAAATTTTATGCTCTCTACATATTGCTTGAGAAATGGTAATATTACACTGCTTAAGCATTTTAAAATCATTTGAGAAATGCAAGTTTAATATAACCATACAATCACTTTAAGTTGGCAGGATAAACCTATGCAAGTGAAATATTGGCAAAAAATCAACATTAAAAAAATAAAAATCAGAGCTTAGAAATCATCAGCTAGCCAAGACAGGAATTCTAAGCTGCTCCTTTCCTTTTTATACACTATCCCAGAATAAAACTTCACAGGGCCCAAGAGGGAACGATGTGACACTTTGCCTTTGTTAATCCAGTAAGTAAAGCAGATGTAGGTTCAAGTATTTAATTCCACACAGCACTAATAAATAGAAGTAAACAACCAGGATGAGAATAACATTGGAGTTAAAGTACTGCAAAGAACCTTTGTTTCTGAGTGAGCACCGTTATATTATTTTGAAACTCCCCAAGGCAAAAAACAAGGGAAATATTGTTAGTGAGAAATGCACTCAGACCAGATCACATGCAAGCGTACAGAGAATGTTACAAAGTTGGACTGAATAATTCAGGGTTTTTTCCTGCAAGTGTTAGAAAGCATCACTTGTAGTTTATGTCTACATTACAACTTTTGCTCTGCTCATAACTAGAGCAAAACCTTACATCTATATTCTCACTTTCCTCATCCCAAGAGCCACGCACACACCTTCCCAAAGTAAAACACTGGTGGTTTGGTTACAAAACTATATGCAGTACATTTCTGAACACATTTCCTTCCGTTTAAGGCCATGTGTTCATTTAAAGACATTCTTATCAATGACAAGCCTCCCCTTTAATTGCTTAAGATCCAATAGAAAAGCAAATATACAAATATCAGAAGTGCTGATCCTGAGATGAAGTATGGGAAATTCTGGTCCAGTTTGATCCTTATTCAAACTTCTGTTTCAGTTTCTTCTGGAAGAGAGCTGGTAGGATGGAGAGGATGGCTAGAATCATGAGAACAAAAACAGAGTTCCAGGAAACAGCTTCCCCTGCTGTTGTAAGCTGGTACAGCGTCGTTCCTGCCTTAATGGCTACAAAAGACGGTGGTGCTACACCTGGAGCAAGGAAAGGATGAAAAACTAGCTGTTAGGGTGAAAAAAAACATAATTAATCATCCAGATTTTAAGACCAAAATGTTGAGATTTTGTTGCCTTGTACTTTCTTTTTAAGTGTGCTGTAAATACAGAACCCAAAGACAAAAAAACTTTTATCAAAAGAACTCGTTTTATGCCATTCTTAGTATTTTTAATGCAAACTCAAATACAGGAGACCAAGCAAATAATCTCTTCTCTTTAGACTCTGCAGATTTCAAGTTGTCTCTTTACAAACTGATTTTATTTAAGTTTGTAAAGGAAAAACATTGGATTGCTTCCTAACCAGATTAAAAAGTATGTGCAAAAATATGCCAATTAAAAAAGCTATAGTGTGGACCCCTTCTTCTGGCCACCCCAAACTAGCCTCACTAGCCACAATTCTTACCTAGGAAAGTGCCAATGAAAAACACTTTCAATGGCACATTGATTACAGGAGATGTGATATTGATAAACCAGTTGGGAAGGAAAGGCGTTATTCTCAAAAATATTATGTAGTTAATGAGATGTTCTCTGTGTCGTTCAACCTGCCAAAACAAAAACAAACAAAAATTTGGTTTAAAAATCCCTGCCTTGAAAATACACAACCATTTACTACCAGAGGTTTAGAGAGAGGTTTTTTTCTATCTTTCATAGACATTTACATGTTGCAAACATAAAAATGAGTTAAAAATGCGTGATATGGGGAAGAGTCCCCAGTGAATCACCCGTTAAATAGTACTGGAATGAGTCTGGAAATAGCTGTGTGTGGCAGAGCAGTGGTGATATGTCTGACTCAGCCAACTCAAGCAGCAAATGAGTCCTTAGGGAAAGGAGAAGGCCTTATTCTAACTTTCACAGCACCTCTGCCTAACTCTGGCCCAGTCAACACAGCCAGCCTGTAATCCCATTCCTAAAACTTTTGCAGGAACTAGCAAGGATGTTTGGTCCTCAATCCATTCTGTCCTAACTTGTGATCAAACTTGAAACACAGCTATATTCCTCACTTGGAAACTCACCCAGATCACAGCTCTGAACTTCATGAGATGGCTGCTCCCAGCACAGTTCCAAAACCTGTCTCCCATTAGGTAATAGTGCCCGGCATTAATATTTACCCAGGAGCAACAACAGCTCCAACTTCATTTACAGTCTTGATTATGTTCTCAGGTCTAGCCCAGCTCCTTACACTAAGGCTGCAACAAAGCCTCTTCTCCTTCCAGCCCGTCTTTAGCACATCAGCCCTTTCAAACAAGTGTAACCTCAAGCCAAGCTACAAGGACAGCAAAGCATCCACAATTCTGATCTATCCTGGCAGATCTGCACTAAGCTTCAGCCTCAAACAGTTGAAAACAAACCTGGTCTGACTGCAATTTTACCTGAAATCTCACATGACAGCTCACCCCAGTCGCAACCCTGCTTTTCAGCTTTAGCCCAATTTAGATTTAACCATAACACCAAAATCAGAAGCACTGTCGGTTTTTAAAATCTCAATGAAGGACAAATATTTAAAATATTGATTAATGCTGCATATAAAATGGCTTAACCTCAATACGCAAGGATAGTAAGCATGATACCGTCCAATTAACCTGGAAACAGTGAGATATGAGCTGCACATGTAATTTTAAATCACATGTTCAGTTCTGCTAATGGCAATAGTAACCATTTGCTACTCAGAATAGCCTCCAGACTATACAGCAATATTAAGATTTACTTGGGTCAAGAATCAAAATAGTACTGTATAATCTAACAAGGTCAATTGTGTCAGACACAGCTCCATATCTTATCTAATGAGGAAGAAGTTTAAAACATTTTTATGTGTTTCAAAAAAATCTTGAACAGCGTACATATGCTTCATACTTGCAAAAAAAAATTGGTTTGAATGTTTTAGAGTATCAAACAAAGACACACAGAGGGAAGTACAAATCACACTATGTTTTTGTACTGCAAAACCTTTAGGTTCATTTCACAATGAAGACTCGCTGAAACTAATGTTACCAGATACTATAACAGAAAGTTTCTAAATGCTCCAACTACAATAACATCTTCAAATTAAGGTTTTTCAATCAGACATACAGCTACAGGTTCCTTCAGTACAAAAACACAAACCCAGCTTTCATTAGTCCTGATGCTCAGAGAGCAATTACTTGAAATTACCTGAAACTGGAGAGGTCTCCTATTGACACTAAATAAACCAGGGGGGTGATCAATTGCAAACACTTCCTAGGTAAGACTAACTTTCTCATGGGAAATACCATAAAATCAGGAATACTTCCAGAATCCCTTCTTTGTAACTGGATACATGAGCACAAGACCTCCTAGTTTTCTATTGTTATTCCATGACACATTTTGTATCTTAAGTTCCAGCATCGCTAGAAGCCTTACCTGTTCTGACCATTTTACTGCTTTTTCTGTTAAATATCTGTACACGACAGGACGTCCCACTAGGTATGAAAGCATATAGCAAAATGAAGCTCCAAGTCCTGAGCACTGAAAAAAACCAAACAGACAACAAATGAGCAGAAACTCTAATTAATGTCAGCCTTGTGTCCCTATGAACTACACTACCTGGTGGGAGCCTGTTTCTATACGCAGCCCTCTAGGGCACTCCTCCCACAGTATGTATGCACCCCCAAGAATGTTGTTGATCCAAGACACTCTTATTTCCAAGGCATTCAGATCAATCTTAACACTCAAAGTAGACAACATTGATTACTTATCAGTTAATATTGAGTGCTTCTGCAGTTTTAAGACTTTGAACAGTGAAAGCTTTGCAAATAAGTGGCACAATGCCACTAAAGAAATTCAAACATGAAAATTGAACAGCAGGGTCCTCCCTACCTTCTCAATACTAAGGCTCATTATGATTGCATCTTTGGCCCATGACATTTTAAAGCTTGTTGATAACATACATTTCAAATCTTAAATTAAGATTCTTGTATATTTAAGACAGTTAAAAACCAGATGTATTTTGCAGTGTGATAATAAAACCGCAGTAATCGTGTTGTGAAATTACAACTGGGCTCTGGCAGATGCTAAACAAATATAGAGTAAAGGAGACTGGCTGATCCACTCTCGAATGTCTTCATTACTAAGAAAATCTGGAGAAACAGCTCAGTGTTTTGGATCATCACCCAATGCTACAGTGAATTTTGTGGGTAACGCCATTCTTACGGCAGAGCTGAGTAAAAACTTAACTGTTCATTAGAAACCGAAATGTACCCTAGTTTCACTCAGACTCTGATCATTTCCAACAGGAAGCTGCTCAGATGCTTGGTTGTATTCCAGACAGACAGAAATATATGCCCTCCCAAACTACCTTCCATACTTACCAAACAAACAAGAAATAAGGCCAGTGGAAAGGGATACAGAAACCCCGACAGGATACTGAGAAATATAGACCCAGGAATAGCAAATGTTTGCAAGCTGGATGCATCTTAGTTAAGGGAAAACACATTTTAAAAAATCTACACACTTCTTAATTTTATAAGCAGTCAGGAAACATTAGAATATAAAAAGGCAGGGCCTCTCAAGATTTTTACTTCAAAATACCTTTGTGGAATAGCATGAGAAGCTCAAGCACAAAACAAAAAGATATAGATTTATCACTACACATACAAAAAAAAGTCATTAAGTAACAAAACCTGACTGCATTTTTCTCTATCTGTGCTACAACTGACACAGAGGATTTATTGTGACTTCCAGGAAACACATACTTTTGATTTTGCATGGTTGACTAGAGATATGCAATTTCAGATATTCTCTCTGGAAAGTTCACAGGCCTGTCTAAGCCTATAACCATAAGTTTCATGAAAGATAGAAATGTCTGAAGGCAGCTACTACTTCCTTAGAAATAGACATGATGTAATCACTTACTACAATAGCTGATTACTGATTTCAGTCAGAAATCTTTAAAGAGACAAGAATTAGGTTTCTGCAGCATAAGCAAACAGCTTGTTGAGCTCAAGGCTTGCTAGGCATACTTGGGACTATGATGTACTGCGCACTTTGGATAGAAAAATTATAAAGCAAAAAAACCCTGCACACTATTTTATCTGGCTTGAATTGACCAAAATATTTAAAAGCCCAATAATCTTCCTTAGTCTATTACAGACTAAGAAAGTGCCAAGGTCCGGAGGTAACTGTACCATGCCTGGAAACTGATCACAGTGTACTGCAGAGACAGTAAATGTCGTCACATCAGCTGCCAGAGCAGCTCAATAAAGAGCCAATTTATTATACTTCTTGTTAATATATAAACTAACATTTTAATTTTCTTCATAGATCTATAGTTTGTGAAATAGGAAATACTTTTTGTGAAATACTTTAAAAGAACGAGTTGAAGGATAATTATTACTGGCACATTCAGTGCTGACTCTCATGAGTTATGAAAGCTTCCTGCATTAAAACGGTGAAAAAAACCCTCTTCTACAGCTTTTAAGTTATTAACCTTTAGTTAAGTGTTCCAGTTAAGAGTGAGTTTAATGATTAATTAATATACTCAGCACTCAGGAAAAAGAAGTTAACAAAGAACACAGGTAGCCTTTGTGTCTCCCTAGACAGAAAGTACTTCAGAAATTCATCTCTCTCTAAAAGAAAACAGAGATTTGGTTTTGTGAATTTGGGCACTGCAGAGATGAAAGACAGCTCAAAATGCTTTCCTTCAGATATACTTTTACATTTTCTATAAATTACACTTACGTGGTATTTTGGAATGTCACAAGGAAGAGCAGTGCAATAGTCTCAGTTTTCCTTTAGAATGAACAGTAATTTCTAACTCAGAATTCAGTTTATTTAAAATCATCATAACACTAAAGTGAGACCAAGACTACTATACGTGGAAATACCTTTACATTTCCAATATTTCAAAATATTTGCATCTCTTTGTAGACATTCCTAGGTATGTTAAACTTCACCCATGATCAAGAATTTAACAATCTGTATTTTTCATTTATTTTTTCACAGAAGCATGACTACATCAAAACTGCCCTTTATATTGGAAAAAGGATACAAAACATATGTGGCAAAATAAGCCACTAACACTTGAACATAAAATGTGTCCTTGTATTTGGATAAGACTTTTCCCAAGGCCTTTGCATCATCCATATCTCTAGGAACCTTTATACATTCTCTTTCTTCTCTGGAGAGGGAAAAAAAAAAAAGCAGGAATGATGGAAATATAATCAAACAGCATACTACAATTACTTACTGAATACAGAGATAATTAGATACGCTACATCACTAAATTACAGCTTCAGCAAACAAGCCATGATTATTATTGTAATAATGTTCTCAGATGAACACCTAATATTTACAGTGTGGTTTATATTAGAAAATCCCCAATTTTAGATATTTGCAACCTTTTTTTTTAATTCAGTAGAATAATGTGCTTTTCTAGGATTTTTTTTTTACCAAGTACCAATCAAAAAGAAATAATTACGCAAACTAAACCTTGGCAAGTGAAAGCGGCCAACATTTCAGCCAAAATCAACTACAGCTGCCTCAGTGCTGGGGTCATAACAGTTGAAGTGCAGCACGAGTGGCAGAACTTCACCTCACAAACAAATAAAGCTCTAAGGGGAAAATCTCATGTCACACTTTAATCTGGTGCAACCCTGGGCAGCACACTCGAGCGTCTTCGCTTCCTTTGTATCAGACTTAGGGACTGGGCTTTTGCCAACGGATCTTGTTGAGCAAGTTAATCAGACAGAAAATTAACTACTAAAAGGGAGAAAGAAAGCTGTCAGACAAGCAGGCTTCCACCTGTCAGCCTGCCTACCTTCCCAACACAAGTACTGGCTGCAACAAAAGGATAAAAAGAGAAGGCAAAGTTTAGCTAGGGAGGAAGAAGGATTTCCCCTCTTGGTGACAGCCTCCAGTTTTACCAAGGCACAAGGAAGTTTAAAGTAAACCCAGCCTTAATCAAGCACACTCTGGCACTCACCTGAAGAAGGTTAAGAACACAATCAGTTACCACTGATAATGTGCCAGCAGGCACCTCAAAACAGGGGATCTCAACTGTGCAACAGAAACATCAGATCAAGAATGTCATATCCTCATGTAGGCTTCTCTACAATCTAATACTGAAAAGCAAATAAATTGATGAATTAATCTTTCGTAACATACTTACTCACTAAGTTGTGGGAAATTTTTATATACCAGGAACATAAGGAAAGCAGCTGATAAGAAGATGGACACTAAAATAAGAAGTGATGTCCGAGCTGATCCACCTTCTGCAAGGGCTTTCCCTGAAATTAAACACAAAACAAAGTCAGAAAAAAACCCCAACACTAGCAAAACAAAACATCAAAAAGCAATCCTTCACAAGTTACAACAGATTTCAAACTTATCCTTTAAGGGAATAGTAAAGTAAACCCTCTGTGGACATCATCTTCCCACCAATGCTTTCAGTAACATTCACTGCTCACATTCCCTGAAAACTTTCAAACAACTCTGAAGTTTTTACACTGGCAAGGATCCCACAGAATCAACTTCCATGATCCATAATAATTTAAACCTCAATTAATAAACATATTTGTAAAGAGAAAAAACAGAGCTAAACAGCGTAAGCCATACATATGTTTTCCTTCTGGCCAGAAATCTTCTGGTGGTCTAATTAACTAGGGATTTAACTTGAAGTTAAATTTCCAGGATGTACAATACAACTTTGAAACCTGCTCATTAAGCGATCTGGGTTTTTTTCCTCCCTCTAATGAAAGACTACCAGACACAGCCAGTTAGGTGAGACACATTCATGAGAAGGAAACATGTAAAGGGACACACACACACACACCAGCCTGTGATACAAAGATCACAGTTCCTAGACTTGGGAATTAACACATATTTTACACTCATGTGGATATATATACTTAAGTGCTTATTAGCCTTTAAATTCTTGTGTAGTGGAAGCAATGGGAGTACAGTGACACAATGACATTTTAAGCCTCTTCTGTATTTTAGATTTTTATCAAAATGACCACATGCATGCAATGCACTGATTAACACAAATGCAGCTACACACATTAAGAATTTAAAACTAAAATGAACACTAAGTGCTCTCTGCAGCCACACTGAGGTGTAAATGGAAGCATGTATTAAACCAGTCTCTCCTCAGGCACTTTGAGGCTCACTCATCTGCATACCTAGGGTCACCTGAAGAACACATGAGGAGCCGAGGCTGTGTTTTCCCTGGCAGATGCCGCTGGGCACAACTACAATGCCAACACCCAACACTCAAGCGGGTCACGCTGACACCTCACTGTTGTGAAATGCAGCGACAGGATGACGAAACCCACGGAGCCGGCTGGGCAAGCTGGCAATTTTATCGGCTTTAAGGTTTTTTAGGTTTAAGGTCAGTGCGACCCCACAGGTCTGCACTGGGTCAGCCGAGGCCAAAGGCAGCATGCACAAAGCAGTTACAACCACCGAATCACAGAACGGTCAGGCTGGAAGCGACCATAGTGGTTATCTGGTCCAACCTCTCAGTTCAAGCAGGGCTATCCCAGAGCTCATGGAACAGGACTGCATCCACACGGTTTTTGAGTGTGTCCAGTGAGGGAGACTCCACACCCTCTCTGGGCATTCTGTTCCAATGCACTGTAACCGTGGTTATTCTGACACTTTCTTCAAGGAGCAAAATAAATGCTAGATAAAAAAATAAGCAACTTATAAGGCGAAAAAAGAAAAACACAACCCCCTGCGCTTTCTGCCACTTCTACTTTCTGTACTTCAGCCGTGCCGGTAGTGGAATAACACAAACACGCACACACACAGGCATGGAACCACGCTTGTTCCCTCGTGCAGGGGAGAAGGGAAAGGGGTCGGTGCCCCATTTCGGCTGCCGCGGGGCGGGAGCCGCCTCACCCCACGCGCACCGTGAGGGGCCCGGCCCGGCCGCCCCAGAGCCCGCGCGGGACGCGGCGGTGCCCGAGGCGCCGAGAGGCACCGACACCCGCATCTGGCACCGTCCGGTGGAGGAGAGGTCACCCCCGCTCCCGCCGCCCCGAGCCCCCGGCACCTTCCAGAAGCTGCCGCTGATGCCTGGCGCTCTCCGCCTCCGCCGCCTGGCAAGGCCCGCGCTCCGCCGCCCTCCGCTGCGCCATGGCTCCGTGACGCCCCGGGGCCCGACGAGTCAGGGCCCGGGCAGGCCTCGGCAGCACCGGGAGCCGCGGGGAGCAGGAGGCGGGACCGACAGCTCCGGGAGCCGCGGGCAGGAGGAGGAGAAGGAGGAGGCGGGACCGGCCGCTCCTCCTTTCCTCACCCCACCGGGTCGCGGCCGCGCTCCCGCCCCCGCCGCCGCACGGCGCATGCGCTTTTCTCGGGGCATTACGGCTTTGCTGTGGTATACGGGAGCACGTGTTGGGCTCCATGTCCTTGAAATGCGAGGGCGGGTTAGTGGCGGTAAATACGGTAACACCGCCTTTGGGCGTACCCGTGTGGGTATATACGGTAACGGAGATGCGCTCACTAGTGGTAAATACGGTGCGGGACGGCGGTGCCTCAGCCCGGCTCCTCGGCCCCGGCTGCAGAGAAATGACATAAATCACATATTCATAGAGTCAGTTAGGTTGGGAAAGACCTCTGAGATCATCGAGTCCACTCTATGACCGAACACCACCGTGTCAACTAGACCATGGCCACGTCCACTGAGTACCACGTCCAGTCGTTCCTTGAACAACCTCGAGGGACGGAGACTCCACCACCTCCCTGGGCTGTCCGTTCCAGTGTCTGATGACCTTGTCTGTGAAGAAGTTCCTCCTGATGTCCAACCTGAACCTCCCCTGTCACACGAGGGGAGGTTCAAGAGGCTGTGCCCTCTTGTCCTGTCGCTGCTTGCCTGGGAGAAGAGCCCGATCCTCCCCGGCTACAGCCTCCTTTCAGGGAGTTGCAGAGAGCGACAAGGTCCTCTCCGAGACTCCTTTCCTCTGGGCTGGACACTCCCAGCTCCCTCAGCCCCTCCTCATCAGACTCGTGCTCCAGACCCTTCTCCAGCTTCGTTTCCCTTCTCTGATCACACTCCATCGCCGACCGTGCCCAAGGGCAGCGGGATAAAACCCGTCTGGGAGCTCGTTTTCCCTCGATAATGGCTTTACTTCGGTGAAAGGAGCGGGGTCTCCCCTCAGGGAGCGGGAGGCGGGAGCCCTTCGGCGCCTCTGGCTGTGGCGGTGGAAGAGTGTCGGGCTATCAGGAAAAAGGGAACCTTGTTGGATTCTCTGAGTCAGGCTTTTAGATTCTTGTCGGGTTGTTCCTCTCTTTCGAAAAGAAAGCTTATTTCCCGGGAAGAGGGAAAACTCCTCTAGCAGCCCGGGGATTTTCATCACGTCGCTTTCCGTCAGTAAGAAGGTTTGAAATCCCGCAGAAAAGCCTGCGGGGCTTGTCCCAGTGTTCGTAGATTCCTTGGCGTTCAAGCCGAATGTGACCTCGAAGCATCTTCCCTCGTGCAATCTTCTGGCAGCAGGAGATCCCTGAACCTTCCCACGTGCCCGGGCAGCACAGAGTGTTACAGGGCGAGTTCTCCAGGGAGAACACTGGAGCCCTGAGGATAACATACATTGCATAAGCTTCTGGGCAGATGGATGGGCTGAGGGAGGTACGGTGACACCCCCTTGTCCTTTTTCCGGCTGTGTCTGCTTATAAATGTCCAACCCTTCCTCAGGGTCTTCGAGAAAGGAAGCTCTCATGGGAGAGCTGGTCACTCAGATTTAACTTCAGCCTCATTTGTCTTGTTACTCCACCTTTACATCATGACTAAACAGCTCTTAAAATCGTTCATACAGGATCCAGCAGATCAGTTATTTCATAGCAGTGGTATTTTCAGATGGTGTTTCCCAAGATCACAGATCTTTCCAAAGCAGTGAGGAAGATGCAGGTCAGCACAGAGCAGAGCTCTTGAAAGTGTGTCTTTATTGCTACGTGTACAAAACTCACTGGTGTTACGCTGCAAGCGTCTACAGGAAGTTGATGATTCATTTAAGATCTAGTCTAATATGCTATTACACAAGAACAGTTCCTGCCAAATCCAGTGGCAGGAAATAATCCAAACTATAAATCGTGGTCAGATTCCACATAAAGCTTCAACTCATGAGCAGATTCTATGTGAAGCTATAATTTACTCAGGATTTCTTTATTTTAGAATCAAACTATTTAAAATTATGTCATTAAATCATGTAATAAGCTCTTTTAATATTTGCAATTGATAATTCAGGAATTTAGTGCCCTGAAAAGCCAGTCAGGCCTATGAACTTGCTGCTCTGGGTGTTGATGCCAGATTAGGGAGTCCTTTGTTTTTTTCAAACCCTTTCACTAGAAAATGGTACATACTAGCAAGATTGGAAATGCTGACACTGTAGAAAACAGCATTCCCCCCCCCCCCCACTGTAAATGCATATAATGTTTGCCATATCTTTTAGATTACTGCTTCTGATTCCCAGGTGAAATGATTCAAACACTGGGACATTTTCTTGTCTGACTAACTTCTGACAAAGCATCAAATAGATACTAAATTGAAGAACATTGGAAGCAAAATTGGAAATCAGATTATTATGCAGAGAAATCTTTACCAAATCATCCTGAAACAGAGGAGGAGAATGCATACTGAACAACATAAAAAAAGTAAGTACAACTATTTAAAAGCTGCAGATTGTAAATGCTGCAAGGGCTGTCTCATTTTGGTGAGGTAGATTGTTCAGTGGGGTATGAATCCCAGTTTGGTGTGGTTGTTGTTCAGTAGCCACTCAGAGCCAAGGAGTCAGGGCAGAACCTGACTCCAGGGGATGTCTAATTTCTCATTAAGCTGATCGGCATTGTGTAGCCCCTCTGTGTAACCAAAATGCAGGTAAACTGACACACAGGCCAAGCAACTTCTGATTCTCGCTGAATTCTCTGCAGTTCCCCTGTCCAAGACACCACTGTAAAATGCCCAACAAGCAATTTCAACAATACAGATTTGCTCCACGTTTCCCCTTCCATTTAGCAGAAAGCACATGGCCTGCAGGTGATTCCCAGGATGCTGATTCTGCAGTAAGCTCACAGTGTTAGTATATGTCTCATTAAAAATAGAGAAGATAACTCTAATCATCTCACTGTTACGAAGCTCCAGCTCTCTGAATTGCTGCCAGAGAGAAATATAAAGATTCATTAACTAGACCACTTTGCAGCTGATAAGTCCTGCACAAATTATATTTGTTAGATTGGATTATCAGCAGACCCTAAGATTGTTCTTCACTGTTCGTGGTTCCCCTTACGGGGGGGGGGGGGAGGATGCTTTACTGCTGGTGTGAATATGTTGTCTATTTTACTAAACTTTGAAACTGTCAGTGGCGTTTACTGTGTGCTGATAATTTGAACAGTCCCCTGCAAAGATGTCCACACCTAACAAAAGTCAGCAGAACCTCTGCATTCACTCAGGAAAAAAGACATGGGGAAGTCTGGGGAATGCTCCTTAGGGTTCACTCTGTAAATAAAATAATTCATGAACACTATTTAGAAGATTAACTTAGATTTATTTACTGTAAAGAAGGTGAGGAATGAAAAATACTGCCATAGGCCACATCCCATAAGTGTTTGGAGGATGAAGAGTTTTGGCAATTGGAACTTAGTATCAAGGAAATTTTTGACACATGGTTGAGATCAGCACAGCCAGGAACAGCTTCACACCACAGCTCACTGGGAACAATAGCTGTGAGCTGAAAATAGATTTACTCTCATCATGTATAAAGTGTCCCCTAAATATAACGTATAACTTAAGAAACAGCATAAAACCTGCCATGTTTTTGGAGCATCTTTCTAAGCCTCACCTGATAGGGAACAGATGCTGCAGAATGCTTTGTTCAGCAGAGAAATGAGAGAAGTGCTCCAGTCTCCAGTTGGAGTTTGCTCAGTGACTTTAGGAGTGGCAGCAGCAGTCTCTGCACTTAGAGGCTAGAGACTAAATGAGCTTTGTATGAAATGTTTTTTGGAAAATGTACCTTAAACTCAGTGTGAGTTCTTTCAAATTATCTGTGAACCAAAAAGCAAAAGGTTTTTCTGAGCTGCTGGGAAGTAACAAAATAGGCTCACATCTACCAGGGCAGCAGCTAAGTGGTTAGCTCCATGAAGTCACTTCCTTCTGTGGGTGGCTGGATGAAATGTTTTATTTTTGTCAGATTGAAAGAGTTGTCTTCCCTCAGCACAAAAACTTGTGTTTGCCTCTTTTCTAAATCACTCCTAGATGGACTGACAGAGCCCATGGCTGAGTCACTGACACTGCCGATTCTTCTCTTCGTGGACTGAGTCATGCTAATTGTCAGCAATAGCAAGGAGGATGAGAGACTGAAGTGATCCTACTCCCGAGAGCTTCTAGCTGAAAATGGTAAAAACCAGGAACATTAATCAACAAGTAAATCATACGTATAATTTCTTGAGGAGAAGTGTAGATTTAGAACCCTTTTCTCTGCCTTCCCCTATTATTGTCTGATTTCTGACCACCACAAAGCAAACGGCATTGTTTTAACATTTTTATTTTGTATAAACATAGCAAGAAATTAAACATCAAGCATTTATTGTCATTCAACCGAAATTCTAATTTAAACCAGATAAACCTGTGTACTTGAAATCGGGTTTGTGTGTTTTACAGAGCTCATATTTCCATTAGTTATGGTAAAGAGTTTAGGGATATAACTAGAGAGTAACCACCTACACAGGAGACAGCTTAGGGTGGAATTCACTGATCAAAATTAATAGAAAAATGTCACCAACAAATGAGATTAATAGAAATAAGCACCTATTTGTAGCTGTTTGTGTTAATGAAGGATTAGAAATTTCTTGGAGCCTGGAGGAGAGTTAATGAAAGCTTTCATTTATAAAAGTCAGTGCTCAAGGACAGAGGCTGAAAAATTACTAAACAGCAAGTGAGAGCAGAAATTGCAAGCATTAAAATGAGTTGAATGTGAGCTCAGGGATCATAAGTATTCAGATTTGTTTCTGTCCTGGTATTTTTTTATAGCAGGTATGTTTCAGAACCCCTATTGTCCATTTTATGTACAGTTGTACATTTTGGGTGCATCCTGCACATATGTACAGACAACATACTTTACACAGATTTATGTACAAACGTACAAAGTGTGGATTTTTAATAGTGTGTGCCTATTTTTGTTAATGCTTAATTACTTAGAAACACAGTGAAATAGATAGCTATGATGCTTCTGTTCCAAATGGTAAAAATAAGAGCCAGATGTTCAATTCCAATGCACCTCTTGTTCCTAATTAATAGTTAACAAATCCCTTTTTATAGCCAGTCTTTTTTTTTTTTTCCCCTATTGCATGTGTCAGTGGTGTGCACCAAAGGAGGAAGGAAACTTTTCTGGTCAGTCTGCTCATACCCTCTATTTGAATGCAAAAAAACCCAGGAATTAAAGGTTATTTTGTCTTCCTGAAAGTTAGGAGTCAAATATAGGCTGTAATAAGCTTATGCCATCCCAACTTAGGGACATGAAGGCTCTGTCAGCTTCCTTAAAAGTAATTCCAAGCTTCAGAGGCCTTACTGCTGAGTCTATTTTTTTCCCAGTCGTGGAAAGCACTTTCTCTAAAAAGTCAAACTTCTTATTAAAAATACTGATAACAGAGGGAGTTCTCACCCCAGCACAAGGAACCTCAGGTGTCCTCCTGGCAGCAGTAACCAATTTAGTGTTTGTAACAGGAAGAAGGATGAACAGCTCCATCTCCCTCCATCAATCTCCTCATCCCAGCTCTTAGTCTGACCTACAGCATCTGAGTTCTGGGAACGAGCTCAGCCAGTGTCAGCTCCTTAAGATAGGTAGCAAGGGAAGCAAAAATTTTTCCAAGGCAAGAAAATATTCCCGGCATTTTTTTCTTGCTTGAAGTCTCCTTCAAAGCTCTTTGGGGTACCTGTGGAGCACAGCTGAACCCACACAGAGCAGAGCAGAATGTGATCGGGGGAGGCCAAAAGGGAGGCAGCGGGAAAGGAGAGTGGGATGTGGAGCTGCAGGGAGAGTCAGTCCCTGATTGACTAAAAAGCAGCTGCGCAAGACTTCAGCCATGCAGCACTGCTCTGCAGCTGAGGTATTTATAAGATGGTGTTTATTGCTTGTGATAACTCTCACAGTTGTAAATTTCTGTGCAGAGTATGCACAGGCCCTTATCCCAGGATACACCCATTGGTTGTGATTCATATTTAATACTAGGGTAGGATTAAATGTAATGATCAAATTTACAAGCTGTCTGAAGCTGAGTTTATACTAACATAGCTGAAAATTCAAATTATCCTGCAAGGAGGAATATGGTCCTTCAAGGATTCTGTTTAATTTATAGCAATGATGTAATTGGACATACCTCTCTGCAGGGCAGAAGTTCCCAAACCTAAGTTATTCCATGCTGATAAAAACACTGTCTTTAATTCGATCAAAGACCCATTTTAACTTCTCTTTAGACACTGTTACAGATTCTGCCTCTACAAATGTAGAATTGAAGTTTCAACTCAGTTAAACCAAAGGTTGTTGGTCTGGAGAACAAGCTTCAGGCCACCTCCCAGTGTTGAACGCATGGTGGGGTGTGTAGCTTTGATAGTGTCTAATCTGCTGGAGTTATGACAGAAATTAATGCTGCAGAGTGCAATCAAGATTTTTGTTACGCTGCTTTTTCCACTGTCCTCAAAAAGGCCTAAGTGGAACCACCTCCTGGAACTCATCAGGATCCAAATGATCTCCTCTTGCTGCCAGGTTCTGAAAAAGTACACAATGGGTCAGATAATTTTAACTGTCTATTGACATTTTATTTCTGCTTTTTTTTGTTGACTGTAGGTAGGTTAAGCAGGTTGCACTGTCATAAAGACAGTTTCCTTTTATTTTAATTTGCCCTGATTTGAGGTCCTAACTCTGTCCCCTACTGTTAAGAAAGAAGCTAGATGTGAAAATGTTTTTATAAAAGAATATTTCAAAGGAACAAGATGCAAAGCAGAGAGTAAACACTGTGAAAGGTTAAAAATTAAAATCTGAGATCTGAACAGTTCAGATTCCTCATTTATTCTACAGGCCTTGGAATGTGGTCTTTCCACAACACACCACTTCGCTACCTGAACTGGGTTTTCAGCAGAAATGTCAATCAGCCAATTGCCTGAAGGTATTGCAGAGTCGAGTGGTTAAATTACCAGCAACCATGTCCTGCTCTGAGTGCAGTTACAATCATTCTTTGGTGTCAAGTGAATGCATTTGGCTTGGAAAAGGAGGTACAGATCAGCAGTAAAGAAACATAGTTTTGAGAAACACTACACTAAAGTACAAAATTAACACTTGCTTCAGTGTTATTAATTACCTAAATAATAGGATGCCCTTAAGGAATGTTATGGTAGCCATGCGTGGCAAAGGAGAAATGATAGAGCTTTTCAGAAATGCTGAGTACCTGACTTCTGACCTCAGCTTCTCTGAAATTCAGGCTCAGAATGTCTCCATGTGGCCCTGGGTGATGTGACAAACACTGTGTTCCTTGGGTTTTCTCTTCTGGGAATATATTTCTCTCTTACCTAGATAACATAGTAAACAATGTTCCATCGTCACAGGAGGGGAACACATTCCAGTCCGAGGGCAGGAGCAGCCTGCTTCAGGTGACACAAGGCATTACACACTTATTGGGTAGTGCCATGGGCACTGGCTGAATCAACCTTCTTCCAAAATCAGCAGTTCGAAGTTCTGCTGCTTTTAGTGTTGATTCTGAATTTCTTCTCATCATCAATGTACCCAAAACCATAGCAGCTGGATGATCCAAGCCATTCACTGCTCATGCTGGCAGAGAAAGTTGCTTTCGTTGCCAAGAAGGATTATTGCATTCGACTGAAAATTTCTTCCATCTTAAATGAGTAAGACAGGAAAAAATTTAGGATTTTTGAAAGTGCAGATCAGACAAAGATTTAGGAAAAAAGTTACATGGTAGTCAGACACTTGGTTCAGGAAGAAAATGTGGAACAATTCTGATGGGGAAAGGAAGATGGAGAAGTGTGTTCAGGGGAGTGGGAAACAGCCTGAAGAAGAAAGCAGAATAACGAAAAAGTAGGAAAACTCAGTATTACTTTTTTAAAAAAGCAAAACTTCCAGAGAAAAAGTTCAGAACTTCCAAATATTTCCATATTGTAAGGACTCCCTGCAACCTTCAGATAAATTGCACAAGTGGCACTTGAGACTAGAAGGGAAAAAGTTTTTTCCTGTTATGATGTGTTCCACAATCACAATTTATGAATGCATGGTCTAATCAGAATATGTGCAAATGTCATGCTGTATTTTCTCTTAGATTGCTTTTTCTGTGAGACACAAAATGACTGCAGTGAGAGTGCTCAGTGTTTGTCCTGATCTGGCCTCTAAGGTCTAAGTTCTTGCAGAAAATGACCATAAAGAGTGGGCCAATAACAAGTTCACAAGGAACAAACCTTTCACCCTTGCTGTATCCAACCACACCCATAGTTAGTTTTTAAGAAACATATTCAGGTCACCATTAAAGCAGTAGTCTGCAATCGAAAATAATTAAAATTTATAGCAAAATCAGAAGGGTCAAAATGTGATTTAATTGAACCATTTTAGAAAAGCTGCCAACATTCTGAGAAATTATTTGCTGTATGTGTATTCCTATGGGAAATTATTAAAGTAATTGAAAAGCTTTGATATGACTGATAGCACTTACTATCATAATAAATGAGCATCACAAAGTCAGTTGTTAACCAGGATTAGAGATTAAATGGGGATGGTCTGATAAGAATAGACTCTTTTCACCTAAGGCAGTTATGTGAAGGAAAACTCTTCATTTCAATTTTGAACATTATGCACCCGGTCCTAGACAAGTTTCCAGCCAGATACCTTGGCAGAATGCAGAAATCCAGATCTACAAATATCTATCAGGAAATCTGCATGTTTTCTACTGCATGAAATACTAGTTCCCTTTTGCCTATGGATAGACCACAGGATCAGCTTTTTGGCCTGTTCCCTGCAACAAAATTGCCTAAAACCAGTCTCTACAGAAAAGAAGTGTCAGGTGCTTGTGTAAGACAGTATTAATTAATATGATGTAATAGTTTCTGAATGAGCAAGACTAACACAAGAGAAAATAAAAGGAATCTAGAGGAAGACTGATAAGTGGTTTTATAAAAACACAAGAAGCTGGTGTGCCATTAATCTGTAGAAATCCCGATCATAGCTGAACCAGCACATTTTCTTTTGGAGTTACTTGCTGTACTGGCAATACAATATCATCCAAATGCTTAATAAACTTTAACTTGGATTTAGCTGTAGCAATTAATTATTTTATCTTGTCAACCTGGCAGAAACATGAACGAAAATTCATTTCACATTCTGAAGTGAGGAATCCTTTCTGCTCAGGAAAGGCTGGGAGTGGAACAGCAGGATGCTGGCAAGCAGGAGCCAAGGATTACGAGGAGCACCCAGAGGAAGCTGACACAGCTCCTTGCTATCCTGAGAACATGATGTTGTCCTGCATGCATCATTCGTGTGCCTTCCAAAGGTGAAATGAGGGGCAAGTATTTTCCACCTTGTTACTCACAAAACACCAGTAAAAGACATGGAGTCTTGTTCAGACAAAGACATGGGTACTGGCAATATGTTTCTCATGCTTCCTGCCTTGCCTTGCTGTTGCAGGTACTGGAATTTTAATCCAGCTGTTGGCTACCAAGAGCCTGGAAGCCATAGAGCATGAATTTGCAAGCAGCTACTCCTGCTGTTCCTCCTATTGCTCTACATAAACAACTAGTGGTGCACCCGCAGTCACCAGGAAACACAGACGTGTGCACAGCTAGAGTGGAGTAATATAAATTTCATCGCTTGTTTTCATATGTGTATCTCTTTAGCAATTTACACACAGGTCAGAGTAAGTCCTAAGTTTACACTTCCCACCATTATGACTGTTTTTGTTACATTAGAAAATACCAGTATTTAAAACAATACAGCCAAATAGAAAACATATTAATCACATTTGTACAGCAATACAGAATTGTAAAGACTTGCAAGGAATAAAAACTAAGAGTCTCCCAATAAAAATGCTAATCAGATAACCTCTAAAATACAAGTAAAAGAAGAAAATTAAGATCATTTAGTCTTATTAAAATGTATTTTTAATACACTCAAAGTCTGTTATTTATCTTTGCTTTATCTAGGAAATCTCCATCTTTTCCAACTCTAATTTTGGGGGTTTTGACTCTTTTAACATAAGCAGCTATCTAAGACTTAAGATCTACAAAACCATTTCTAATAGCTAAGTAATTTCATGAAGAAGTAAGGTCGTTTTATGAAATGTTATTTATTTTTAAAACGTATTAAAAGTTGTGATTCACTTAGTGAATCAGGAATCAAACTGAAAAGCATGTTTCTTTTAGTACTTGTAAGTAAACTTTCCAGTCTATTTGCTGCTCACAAACTCTCTATCTCATCTCAGCTTTTCTTCCAGTCATCTGTGAGCACTTCCTTGTGTGCCCCTGGGTCTTTCTTTGATGCCTGCCTTTATTAAGCTTCCTCTTGAGCAGACAGAGAAATCACCCAGCAACAGGAGGTCTCCTCTCTTTGCAGCCAGACCCAAGAAACACACTTGGCTTTGTAGCTCCAATTCTTCACCTGCCCTCTTCTGCTAACACAGTTGTGATTACCTCAGCTGTATATTCTGTAAAGCAACCAAAGTGATTTTACTTTTTTCCTGCATAAAAGACTCATTTGCTATCTACCTGCTCCCCCTGTATTATGCAGAGATCCAGTAACTTTACTCTGTGAATACTTTGCTTTGCCTTCTTAAGTTTAGAAATGACAGAGGGAAAGGTAGATGAGAAAAGATGGAAAACTAAGAAAAAGGAAAAATGCACCATGCCAGCAAAACCAAAATGTGTTTTCTTTTTCATAATAAATCTATAATATATCCCAAATGTACAATTAAGACTGTGCTCATCACTAGAAGTCAATCATATTTACTGACCTGAAATGCTTCGCAGGCTTCTGAGGAGCCGTTTGGCACACGTCCCAAACACAGGTGTGTCCTGGAGGGAACTGCCTGGAGTTGTGTGGACTGGAATGAGCTGACAGACTGAATGCTGTTACTAGATTACTGAAATTCTTAATGTGTGTATGGAGTTCCTTGCAAATGAAAAGCTCTCCCTAAGTGCTGAGAATTTATTCTGAGTGAATTTTTAATATAATAAAATCCTAATCCTGTTCTACCCTACTCATTGTTATTTAATCAATTTAAATGGAAACAGGATAGGATTATAAAGACTTAAAATTATTCTAAACAGGACTAACTTGAACTCTCTGTCTTATTAAATAGAATGAAATATTATAGTTTGATAAATGTACATATAGATTGCATAAGCCTCACCTGCATATGTATTTAGTTATACCACTAAAGTTATAGCTTAAATACACTTTTTTACTCTCTTGAAATGTTAGAAATTTTTGCTTGTTCCCCAGCTTGAATATTTCCACAACTCTTTCTGAACAATTCCAGTTTATTGTTGCATCTTGACTGTAAAAACTGCATTAGAAACCTTGTGTTTTAAAAATTAGCATCTGCTTGAACATTACTAAATCATAGATACACACCCCTTATACTTAAATTTTCTTTAAATTTGCTTCCTCAAAAATGTGAAGTCAGCATTACATTTGATTCACAGCTGTCCATTTGAGAAACAATCATATAAAGTAAATCAGCTTGGGGTCCTATTTAAGGAACTGTAAGGAAAGGACATACTTGTTTCCTTGCAAAAATAAACCAACTCCCATAATGCATATAAAGAGATATTCTTGGAGAACTCCGTGATCACGGGCATTATTCTGAGGTCACACTATAATTCTGTGATCCTCAGCATGAGTTTTCAATTCACAATAGTATAACCCATTCCATTGATGCCTTTGTAACTTCTGTGCTTGTGCAACTGAATCAAAAATGTGAAAAGAACATGAACTCTGAGTGTCATCTTAGTGCCACAAATACCAGCTACTGTCTCCTGCTTATGGCTCCAGGGTGTCACCAATCCACCATTCAGCTGCTTTGTAAGTGGCATTTTCCCTCAGGGCCATGAAATATAAATATACAGGGTGGAAAAGAGAGCAAGAGGGAGGAGGAGGAGGTGAACCTGCCGTAGGTTACAGACATGCTTGCTCCACTGTCTGTTGCACAGGGCCTGAAGCATGTTGTGGGCTGTGCTAGCTGGACTTCCACGCAGTGCAAACTGAGCCTTCAGGAGCAGATAGATCTAACCTGAAAGCAAACAGCAAAACCCAAAACACTGTGCAGTTCATCATCACATTATCTAGCCCAACATCCTGTATAAACTGGCAGTTCAAGTTCTATGCACATGGGTTTTATTAAAACCCTAATCTTGTTGGTTTGACTGAAGCACAGCTTGTGTTGTCACTAAAACATGTCTTCCACAACTGCATACAGTCCCACTTGGAAAAAAAGAAAATACCAATTAGTGCCACTGGGAATTTTCTTCAGTGACTCTCTACTTTCACCTGTTAGACATTTGTTCCTCTTACAATTTTCTTCACTGAAGAGCTATTCAGTACCCACTATTGTCTTCTTGATATTTCTCTTTTTCCTCACCTTGCTGTCCAGAGTTAACTGGGAAAAACTAAGAACTGATGAGGGAGTCCTGCATCTTTGAAGAGATGTTTATTAAGATATCCAGTTTCTCTGATCTCAGAAGAATCGTACATCAGAGATCTTTGTATTTCCCCGTTTTGTTTGCTTGCCTATTTGCTTGTTTTTAATTTTTTAATTAAACCATGGGTCTAAAAGCCCTGTAAAAGCTCTAAGAAAGCTCTATCTCCTTGGCATTTACTCAGGACCTTAATATCCTTGGCTCTATTAGTGATTGCTTCTTTGCTGCTTCATCTCAGCATTGCCAATCCTGCTGTTCCACTTGCAGACACTTCCACCAGCTAATGGCCAAATCTTGTCTTCAGCATCTGTCCCCTGGGAAAACTGTTTGGATATGGGGTTTAGCATCTGCTCAAGCCTTGCCATCTGGCTGGAGGGGGTGGGGATGGATGCTTTTTTTTGGCAGGGTGAAGCAACTATTGAGCTCATGGCTACATAAAGGAGTGTAGTGCCTTCCATGCTTAATGAAATTCTGAAGAAATTTCAGCAAAGTTCTTCTTAGGGATGAAGCCAACACCCAGCTGACTAAAGCGGATTAAAGGGAGCTGTAAAGTCATGGGGTGGGCAGGCTATGGCACCGCCTTTATGCTGCCTGCTAAATCTCTGTTTCACCTCAGCATGATAGTAGTAACATACAGCAACCAAGACTCCTCACAACTTTTGCTTTAAACCTAACTGGACATTTCAAATAGGTCTTACACAGATGAAGAGAATAAACTCTTCATCTCAAATAACTTTTTGGGGTATTTTATGCATTGCAATTTATAAATACTTAAAAACCATAAATGTTGGTGTTATTCTCTGGCAATGGAGCATCTGTCTCTCCCCATCAGAGGGAGGGACAAACCACTTCCCCACTCCTACTCTTCCAACCTCTGTTTTCAATTCAAAGATTGTGATAAGTCTTTTGCCACAATGTCCTGCTGGGAGCTCACACCAACCTGCATGTCCATGGTATCCCTGATGAACCTTCCCATCTTTTGCTTTCTGTTCTTAAATCTGTAACTTCACATTTGGCTGGGTTAAAGTGCATTTCTGTTTCTTTTTCATGTTACCCTCTTGTCCTGTCCACAGAGGATTGTTTTGCTAATCTTATGTTATCCTCATAATGATTTGCAGTGATTTTTATATTTATTTCAAAACTGCCTGAAGTATCACATAGAGAGTCTGACAGTGGTATCAGTAGAAATCCAATAGAAATTGGCCTCTTAAATAATCACTCTTCACTTATCACCTTTGTATTGAGAATTGTAATTTAGCCAGTTCTCAATCCCTTCAGTGTGTGCTCAGGGTCATAGCCTAGTATGATATTTTAGAGCAAAAAGAGGTATTCTGCACCATTTCCCCAGACAAACTAGAGAACTCAAACAATCATCTTTGCTGGATGATTTTACACCAAAATATGTTGACTATCATGTTTCATTGTGTAGTTTCATATATGAATCCCACTTCAGCATTAAGATTAATAGAGATAGTTATTAGCAAACTTTGCACATCAGCACAATATTTCTGTGCATACCTTTTCCTTCCTATTGCCATCTTTGATTTAGCAGAAGTAGCTCCAGGATAACTTTGGGTGCTGGTGATTCATCCACTCCTGTCCAAACTCCCTTTGGATCTGTAGGACTGGTTAAGTACTTTCATGTGCAAGTATTTTTTTCCAAATCCTGGGTTGGTATTTGGAATGCTGTTGATGCAGGAATACACTCTGCATAGCTGGAGTCAGTTTGGCTGCTGTCAAATCTGTTCCAGCACAGGACAGCTGATAGCAGCATCTATCAGTTACAGTCTTTGGTTTGTTTTTTTTTTTAAAATATGTAGATGGCATAAAAAATTGTGCACAATTCTTTAGCAACATCTGGTGAAAGAACCCAGACTTGGTGATATTTGATAGCTGTGCTCCCTTTATATCTGATTTCTGGCTTTTCACTGACAATGGAGAGAATGGTACCCCAGAAAGGCACATAGGCTAAGGAGTGCTCCACAGTCAGCTCCAAGGAGCATATTACTTTATTAAAGCTGAAAAATACTGTCTTTGTTATTGTTCCAGCTTTCCAGGGAAAGTACATGACTGCTAACCCCAAGACAGACAGTCTAATGTTTATCTTCAGGGGTAATTGAGACCGATTTGCATCCAATGTTCAAGGCCTGTGCAACACCACATCTGCCCTTTCTGAGATAATTTGGGAGGCTCTGTTCTCCCACAGCAGCCTGATGTTGTCTATAAGCATTCCTACACAGCAGAGAACAGTACTGGGCAGCTAATCCCTGCAGCACATACACTTTTTTGTTTTCTGTTACGAGACCAAGAATTTGATGAGGCTTAACAGGCTAAAGACCATACCTCTCTCCAGTGTTAACTCTTTTGATTTGAAACTTAACTTCAAAACTAAATTTTGCTATCAACTCATCTGTTGTATCTTGCAAGATATTTATTCATGTCCCCTTTGTTTGCTAAACAGGTTTGGCCAAAGTCCTCACTAATTGCTGTGCTGTGATGGGTAGGCTTAAAGTCTCCTTTGTCCTCCCAATACTGTTCAAAGAAAGTATCTGATGGAAGTGGGTAAATTTATTTAATCCTGACAAAATTTCAGCATTAAAGGTGCCACAGCTCACCAGTCACTTGTACTGTGAAGTCAGTTGCCATCTGTTAGGGTGCTCCACTCAAACTGCTGCCGCGTCAGTTTTCTTCCATGTTTACTATTTCATCTCTCTCTAAAACTAAACTACCCACAGCAAATGTAATCCACCAACAAATTGTTCAGATTTGCGATAAATTCATTTTTAACCTCACAGATGCTTCTTCTTAAAGTTGGCTTCCTGTCTATATGAAATGTCCATCTTGACTGAATCTTGCATTTATTGTTTTCTGTGAGTCATTTATGCAATTAATTCTGCTGTGAAGTTAGCTATTGCTACTACTTCTGGGCAAGCAAGGATGCGAATACAAATGTCCTTGGCAATGCAAACATTCATGGACATAAAAGGTTTTCTTTTTCATAGTACTCAGGCTGGACAATTGCTTACACATTCTTTTGCACAACTTTTTTTTTGTCCTCCTCACTTTTGTATCCAAACAGGAACAGCTCTGGCACAAACTTCTCTAGCCACAGCACCTTTGCTGACAACAGCTCATGTCCCATTGTGCTTTTCTTTGCAGCATTTCACATCTGTACATCTGACACAGAGCATTATGCACAACCAGCACGTCACGAACCCTCTGTCCTTTGAAGCACTTATTTTTATTTTTAGAGAAGATATATTCTGTTTCATAAGTTGTTGGATCAGCCTAGTACCTAAGTTCTCCCTGGCTGGAGGCATTATTGTGTTGCTCCTTTGATACAAAGAGCATTGAGATTTGATCTTGTTATCTGTGCTGTGACACAAAAGCAGGGAAAAGACTTTATTGTAGCATTTTGTAATGGTACTGAATCTACAGTTTTTTGGGGGTTTTTCTTTTTTTTTTTTTTTTTTTTTACATTTTGCGCAACATCTAGAATTGGAGTATGACTGCAGATCTGGGCAATTTATAAAAGAACAGCATATGACATCATGTCCCAAAATTATGCCACATTGCCACTTGGGTCATCTGGGCCCATATGTCTCCTGTGCTTACTTAGAAAGGCAGATATTCATTGCTGCTTCACAGTTTAGTTTCATAAATTAGTTGCTCATTTTCACACTTGTAATAAGAAAAGCCTACATAGTGTAAATCACAGTTTTTAGCATTATGCAAAAGAAAAAAAAACACCAATAAACCAGTAGCAAGAGAAACTGAGAAATCCAGGTTTTAGTCCAGTGACAATCATGGAAAAATTATGTACAAAAGCAAGTCTGTTAGGCTGTTCCTTATACACAAAGGCACTCTAGATAAGCCTAGATGTCCTGAAACTGTTTAACTATTAAGAGATAGTGCACTTCATCAACTTTTTAAATCGTATAACTTTAAAATTTTGTTATTTTCTGTATTTGCATTTCTGCTTTTCTCTTTGATATGTGCCTTCACTTCAGAGTCATTCCAGGATGGGGTGTTTGTGAACATTTTTTCCTGATGGTATTATCTGACTGTTCAACAAATTCCTCTCACGAAAATAACTCCCAAAACTTCAAGTACATCACTGCATGCCATCCCCCAAATGAAGGCATGACAGTGAATGACTGTATACTGCCAATTAAATTTTACAACTCACTAGCTTATAAATAGCATTGCTCATTTTATCGTGACTACTCATGGAAGTGAAATTACTTCAGTGCTCAAATGCTCGTAGGAAGCATTTGAAGTGACTTAAAGAGGGCCGGGCTAAGCAGTTCAGTTCTGACTTTGTGACTGAGGCAAGGCCTCCAGAATCATTGAATCATGCAATCGTCATGGCTGGCAGAGACCTTCAGGATCATCCTGTCCAGCTGCCAACCCAGCACTGCCCCGTGACCCCTAAACCACTAACTCACATCACCCAGCAGCAGTTTCAGATGCTTCTTGAGTCTGGGCAACCTAGTCCATTGACAGACCACCCTGACAGTGAAAAATGTTTTTCTAACATCTAATCAAAATCTTTTCTGTCTCAGTTTAAGGCCATTTATTCGGATCCTCTGCAGGCACAGCAGGAGAGACCGGCCCTCAGCCGGCTACCCCCTTCTTTCAGGGAGTTGTTGAGAGCGATGAGGTCCCTCCTGAGCCACCTCTTCCCCAGGCTTAAACCCCCAACTCCCTCAGCCGCTCCTCATAAAGTTTCCTAGACCCTTCATGAGCGACAGCTCTGTTTATATTGATTTTCTAACAAAACTTGGACACATCTTTGGGATTTTTGTTCTCTCCCCCCCGCCCCCAAACCCAGCACAGCTGGCACCCCGTGCCACGATAAAGCAAACGGGTGCCTCCACGCACCCCTCCTTCCTCGCTGAGCCACACAAGTCTCTCCGAAAACGGGGAGCGTACGCGGAAGGGCTTTTCGCTACAACAACGTAACCCTCATAACGTTGGCGCGGCCGAGGAGTTCGGTTCAGAGAGGAGCGGGAGGTGCGGGACCGCGGTGCCCGTGACGGGGCCGTTCGCGCGGGGCCCCAACTCCCGAGGCGGCTTGTGCGGGCCGGGACCCCATATTCAGGGCGCCCGGCGTGGCTGGCACAGCCGGCCCAGGCCAGAGCGCATCTCCCCGGGTGTCGGTGCCCGGCCGGGTCCCGATCACGTCTCCCCGAGTGTCGGTGCCCGGCCCTGCCCGGAGCGCCTCTCCCCGGCGTCGGTGCAGCTGGACTGCATCTCCCGCAGCGCCCCGCGGCGGGGCGGAGCGGGCCGTGCGGCGGAAGGGGCGCCGCTCCCGTCGGCGGCGGGGGCAGCTCTATCCGGGCCCTTGGCGCTCTCCCTTCCTTTCGCGCCGGCGGCCGCTGGAGGCGGCGGGTCCATGTGCGCTCGGCGCGGCCCCGGCCCCTGCCCTCCGCCCCCCGCGCTGCCCCCGCCATGGACCCCAGCGGCATCATCGAGGCCCTGCGGGGCACCATGGACCCGGCGCTGCGCGAAGCCGCCGAGCGACAGCTTAACGAGGTGAGGGCGCCGCCGGGCCTGGGCCGCGGCCGCGCCGCTGGAGAGCGGGGCCGGGGCCGGGCCGTGGGAGGGGGAGCGGGGCGAGGGCGGAGAGGGTCCTCCCGGCCTCTCGGCCCGTCCGCCCGCGGCCGCGGCCCCTTCCCGCCGGCCGCGTCCCGGCGGCCGCGGGCCGGGCCCGGCGCGCATTGTCCCCGCACATGGCAGCGGGGCCGGGCCGGGCGGGGCTGCTCGGGCGGGGGGGCAGCGTCAGAAAGCGGCCGAGACCCCCGTGTCTCTCCCGGCGGTAACAAATTGCCTGCATTGTCTCCGTGCTCAGCCGAGAAAAGGGTGATCCGCTGAGGGGGATTTAAAGCCGCCCTTGTGCAGGCCCTCGGTGGCTCAGGCTGGACACAGCCCTGCCTGGGACCATCTAAGGGCCATCAGTCGTTGGGTGTTGAAAGCACGAATTTGTGAGCGGGGTAGGAGGTAGCTAGAGCCTCATCACTTCGCAAGCGGTGCAGCCTGTAAGAGTGGCCTGGGCTGAGTTCAGAATCAAATCAGATGGCCTGGGCTGAGTTGAGAATCAGATCTGGCAGCCTGGCGGTGTTTGGTGTTCCAAATCCTGTGGGCTCCGGGTTCAGCAGGGCTGCTGAGGTAGGTGTGCTCCTTGGGTGTATACGGACACGTGTCCAAGGGACGGGGGCAGACAGAGTTCCCAGCCCAGGTGTGTCATCCGCTTAGATTGCATTCACCTGCCAGGCTGGGATGTAAAAACCCAGCAGGTCCTAGTTCCACCGACTTCAATTCTGGAAACAGATTGTATTTTTATTCCACTGAACCTCACCTGGTAGGTGAAAACTTTGTTGATGAGATACCGCAACAGGAGCTGTAGACATTGGGAGAATAAAAATGTTTTTGTGTTTGACCCAGAGAAAGGTGATGACTTGATGGAGGAAGTGAAGCATAAGCCTCTGTGGCATCTCTTGTGGTGCCTTTAGATGGCTTTTTCCACAAACATTTTTCCTTGTTGCTCTTAAGCAGACTTTGAGCCTGACAGTATTCATTTAGTGCAACAGATGTTAAGCAGAGCTTAGATAAAGGTGAACCAAATATTCTGCTGGTAGTGAAGAAACTTCCAAAAACTGAAGGTATAGCTTCTGAGAAAATAAAGTATAAGTAAGACAAATTCCTGCATGCTATTTAATAAATGAATGACAAGTAAATATTAGGTACATTTTAAATAGATAGCTGTGAAAGTACTCAATGATTAATTGAGGTTTGTGTAAAGTAATTGCTTGTCTTTTCTGTGTACTCTTTTTAAAAGTGTGTTTGTTATTTAAATCAAAAGTGCAAAAAATGTGATGGCCTATAAGGACTGTAGTATCTATGAAATCTTAAGCTGGCCCCAAAATGCATTTTCTTTCCTGTTCAATGGATGTCAATATTTATATATAGTAACTTCCTTGAAATCTATTTTAGTTGTTTTCTGCAGGTATTGAGCTGCTGAAGGTGCAGGAATTTACGTTCAGTGCCGGCCGGGGTCTTCAGCAAGTAGCAAACTCTTGCAGGAAGCATTGTGCTCGCTGGCCTCTGTCTTTTGTTCTCGTTTTGGAATCAAAACCCCATGGTCTATCATGTACTACACAAGTGCAAAATTGGCATAAAATCTGAATATTTGTGCCCCTTTAAAAACACCATATATTATTGAACCAGTGTGTAATAATTCTTTGTTGTGGGAAACAGAGCATCACTAATCTTTCACAGATATTTTCTGATAAAAATATGTGCTAAACCAGAAGTCTGCAAGCACTTACACATACATGCAGCTTTAGCCACATGCATGGTCTTGGTTTTGCTTAGGTTTATTGAAGTCAGGTATGCGTTTGCTTGCAGGATGCTGGTTTAAATTTGTTGCATGTTAAAGCAGTTCTGTTACCAGTTAATACTTAATTACAGGTGTGGTGGTCTCTTTCTCTGTAAAGATGAGATCATAACAGCAGTGAACACTGTTCTTGCACATGGCCCGGCTGCACGGGTGTTTTTTTAGTTTAAACGTTGTCCTTAGTTGACCTTTTAGTTTACCTTTAATTTGTCAGAAGTGTGTGTGTTGAGCTGATGAGACTGGCTTTCAGCAGAATGGTCATTTTACCTTACCAGAAAAGACTGCACATCAGTCGGTAATTGCTACTCGTGATTAACAGAAGAGTTATCTTAGTAGCTAAGAGTTAACCAAGTATTTAGATCTGTCTTCACCATATCCTATCAATCAACAAAATTTCAACTGACTGGAGAAGGGAACTGGGGTGTATGATTCCTGATTTGTCCAGGCTCTTATTTTTCCTTTGACCTTGGCTAAGTCATGAATTGTTCTATGCTTTATTTCTCCTTTCACTAAGTTTTATCAGGTTATATTGCCTGCACATAAAATGCTGTGAGAATTTTCAGAGTTGAGATAATGTTAAAAAGCAGGTATTTCAGTCTCTTTGGCCTTTTCTCACTGTGAAAAGAAGTTGTAGGGAATAAGATCACTGGCTCTTGTGTCTGAGAATTTTCAGCTGATGAGGTACCCTGAGGTGTTCACCCATCTCTGTCCCTGTCTCACGGGGAAAAGCTGTGTTTTACCAGGACTTAGAACCAGACTCTTCAAGTAAGCTACTGGAGAGCAGCAGGAAGACATTGCTGCCTTTTGAAATACTCTTTGTACTGCATGTATAAAGTGTTTCTCAGAAATTGTGATGAAAATAGATATTTTTAACTATGCAGCAATGGAATGACACTCTGAAAATAATACAGTGTTGTTTCATCTTTTAATAACAATGTATATATAAAGGTGCAGTTGCTAGATAATACTTTACTTGCAGTTTTCTTCTTTGTAATTCCATGGAATTTATAACTTCACTGTGATGTATGTCTTGTAAGTCTCTGAGATTAACCTCGGGGTGTGAGCTATTAAGACATCTTTTTAGACTAACAACCCAATTTTTGTGTCTGACAATACTGAGGGGAAAAAAGTGTAATCCCCTGTAACTCATCAATTTTTTAAAGTCAGAGCTCAGCAGAGTTTGTTTAGGAAAACATCCTGATTCTCTTCTGAAAAGCAACTTTCAGAAGTTACATTTAAGCTTTTTCATGTTCTAATGTGACAGCTTAAAAAGGAAATCTTGTTGGCCGACCACCATTGCCATTGGTTTTATAGTGCAGTAGGCCTAGTTCAGTACCTTTCACTGCTTGCTTAATAGCTATAAATGTCAGAATGATGGAATGATTAAATTAAATGATTGGGCTCTTAGCTGCTCAGAGTTTAGGAGTGAAAAGTTGTCAAAGGGGAAGAAGCAAGCTGCTTCTTACAGAGTGTCTTTTAGACAGGATTTTCCAAATGCTGAAATGCTATGGATACTTTGGGCTAGGTATTTATAGTGTTACCTCCAGCTTGATTTTTTTTTTAACCTTTTCTAACATGGTCTGCCTGTGTTACATCTACAGCTCTATATTGTAGTGTAAGAAAAAGAGCGGAGCATGAGTTTCTTGGCTTTGATTTTCAGGTCACGAGGTCTCTTTTGAAGTTGTTAGTGTGACATTTTACCCAAAGTACTTCATAACTTTCACTTCCCTCATCTTCTATCTGTATATGCTGGTGCGTGCTGGATGAGGGATGCTTTGGGAAAGGGTGTTACAAGCTGCATGTGCCAAGGCTGGTCCAACACCAGGAATCCCCTTGGGGGCAGTAAGGAACCGAGGGAGCCTTGGCTCCACTAGGGAAAAGTTTCCTTCTTGGTGCAAGTTGCCCAGCACAAGGTAAAATCTGAGCAGAAAGGGCCACTTGCCACTTTCTCATGACTTGGCAAATAGTTCTGTGTGTGCTTAGCAAGCTTCTACTAGGAGCACATTGGTTTTTCCTCAGCCAGCAGTAGAGAAAATAGTCCTCCGAACTTGCAGACCGTATTGTGATGAAAGGAGCATCAGGCAGGTTTGCAGGAGCTGAGAAGTGTGTGTGTATCTTTTGTGGACATTAAATGAGGTTTGCATATACGTTATAGCTTCATAAGAGGTGGCAGAACTGGCTTGCAAAAACCTGAGGTCAGAATGACTTCTGCACCTGCTGAGCTCTTAAAAAGAATTAAAAGAGTGCTATAGGGCAGTTTGCTGATTCAGCATGGCCTTACAGCTCATGACCTTACCTTTCTATAAGACAGCAGTTTCCTCTCAGTGTAACAGTTAATGTGCACCCAGTCCTGCTATGGCTAGAATAGAAAATGGCATGTAGATTTTTTTTCCCCCAAAACTGGAATGGAGGAGGAGCACTGAATTCGTATTTTTTCATCTGCTTTATTTTTAAAATGTTAAGCCTTTATTCACATGTGGGCTACTTTGAATAGCTATATAAATAACCTAGGGGTCTAGTTCAGCAGCATATAGTAAGTGTTGCTCATCTGTTCTGCTTTTTTGTGCAACAGTAAAGGAGGTGCCTATTGTAGTGTCTTTGTTATGGTCTGTCAAGTTCCTGATGTCTGAAAAGAATGCATGGAAGTCTTTTTACCCAAGATGAAACTTGTTGTTTCATTTAGTGGCATGCAGGCTTTGTGAGATATGAACATTCCAGCATTAAAAATGAATGTATCTGCAGTGAGTATCATTACTGGAGGAAAAGTGCTTTTCCACGTTGTAATTAACTATTCACGGTGCACATGTCATGAACCAGTCTCTTCAATGTTAACTTTGAACTTCATTTCTCTTTTGGGTTATGTAGCTGGCATGACACTTTGCTCAAAAGTCTCTTTTAGCACATGTCTAACAAAACAACCCCGCTAGGAAAAACTGCAGTGAACAGTGCAAAAAGTTTGTATGTTCGGGAGCAGTGATTGATATTAACAGACAGTGGTGCTAGGTTTGTGGTCTGATAGAACGCATTCCTCAGCTAGCCAGGCTGCATAGCAAAGATTGCTCTTGGGAAAAGTCCCTGAATTCTTTGGCTCTTAGACAGCGAAGTCATACCAGTGACATGGCATGTTGGACCTTTTGTAAGGGGGAAGGACTTGAGATGAGTTTTGGTTTTGTTTTTCTTTAAATGCTGAGTTAATGTATTGGAAAACTGACTTCTGTGACAGAACTATTTTTTAAAAAATATTGTAGTTCTCTAAATTGAATATTTATTTTGAAATTGTATTTGTAAACAAGGAACAAGAGAATGAAAGTCAAAATTTTACCAATGTCAAAACTTTAAAGTTTTAGAAATTTTCAGTTTGTCATGCAGTTTAGAGTGCATGATAGCAACCATTGTGAAATCCTGGTTTTAGTTCCAAAATGTGCCTAAAATAGGTGTGTTTTTTAGTATGGTTGTTTTTTTTAGCAATGCTGTCAGTGAAGAGGAGCATGCTGTCCTGAGAGGCAGCCCTCTTGGGGGAGTAAAATTATTAAGGATGAAAATAGCTGGAATTAGATGTGGGTTCTGTGTTTTTTAACGATGTAGATACAAAAAGGTACCTATGTGTGTCTTATTTTGGATTCAGTTGGTTTTTTCCAAGTGCCAGTAAAACATTGGATGCTTTTTTGAAGAGTTAAGCAGAGCAAGGGAGCATGTGAGAGGTGATTGTAGTACCTGGAGTTTCATTTGAGCACTCTGTATACTCTTGTCTCCATGGAACTGTCCTTACTCATCCCAATATTTTAGTTTCTCTGGAATCACCTTCCTTTCAGTGGCTTGGCAAGGAGGTCATTGTGAAGAGTTTCGAAGTCCTTTATATTCCATACAGAATGCTAATGTAGCTCTGTGTGAATGTAGGTATTAACTGAGAGGATTAAGCACAGGCTTTGTTTGGCAAGTACAAGGTATTTTACTTGTATTAAAAGTATTAAAAGCACAGATTATATCTTGGCTGAATCTGCTTTGAACCACTAAAGGTGATCAAGTAGCTCATCCTCATGGTTGGTTGGAGTCTGATGCTCAGATGCTAATAAGGATCATACTTGCAAGATTTAAAACCCCCCAAACAGATACTGGTAGAGGTGTTTTGGTTCTGTCCCTTAGATCTTGCTGTAGTTCAAAGAATCCAGTGAAAATATATTAATCCCACATAGTAACAGAGCTGATATTTCTAGGGAGCTTCTGTAGCCTGCCATAGACACAGGCTCAGTCCTGTCTTTGTAAAGGAAGAAAACATTCTTTGGTATTTTATTAAATTTCAGTGTATGGCCGTTTTATACACTGCTGTCCATTTTTTGTTTCTTTTAAGACACAAGATTTTTAAATTTAATTTCTTTTGGTTTTCCCATTAATTCCTTAGTACCTCTTAAGCAATTTCCATATTTGTTGCTGAAATAGATGGTTTTTATTAAAAGAATAGTGGTCATTTATCATGGGAAAGGGAAAGTTATGCTTCATTTATAAAATGATAGGATTAAATGCTTTTGACTTTGCAAACATGGCAAATATTCACTATAGAAAAGGTATCTGTTAAGCTTATAGCCCTTGTGGAAAGACATCAGTTTGCACTTTTAAGTCCATTTTATGCAGACTAATATGACCTTATTTGTAGGTGAGTTAAAGGTTATTGAAACTGAAAGCTTTCTTCAGGTTCATAACACGTTAAATAGAGGAGCACTTCCGCTGACATTAATGTTAAGCATATAATTGAGTGCTGTGCTGAATTAGGGTCTGATGTCATTCGGAATGTGCTGCAGGACTCTGTGTGTCTATTAATGTTCCTTAAGGAAAGGAGGAACTTAACGGACCTGGAGCTGTAGGAGAAATCAAACCCAACTAGTAAATTTTATTTTAAATTTAGGTTTTCAGCCATTGCTTGGCAGTTGAAGACCATTGCTTTTTTTTTTTTTTTTTTTTTTTTTTTTTTTTTTTTTTTTTTTTTTTTTTTTAAATCATTTGAAAATGTGTTTGCTTCTTCAGGACTTGGGGGGATATCAGAGGGACGTGGGTCAGCAGGACGTGTGCTCATATTGCAGTGTCAGTTACTCCCGGTTCATCAAATCACACTCTGCAAATAAACATTTCAGTGAGACCAGATGCTTCTGGGTGCTCTGGAGCCTGTAGAGTTTTAGTGCACAGGGTGAATGTGTTTTAACTTTTTGGGCAGATTCATAAGTCAAGTTTGTTCTTCATTTGAAATCTGTTTTAAATAACAGGAGATAGAAAAGCTGCATTAATCGAATCTGAGTACCAATGTCATGTCCCAAGCTGTCCCTTTTACATTTGTTTATCCTGGAACCTGTTGAAGATACTTGGTGAGGAAAATTCAAGTTGGAGAGAAGATTCTGGTACTGTAGGAGTGAGCTGGCCAGTGTTACACACTTAGGAGGAACGTTGACATCATTTCATACTGTCAGAAGAGCTTTTGGTCCTACTAAAAGAATGGAAAGATAATTTCTGATTATTTCTCTTTATGATACGAAGTGGCTGCAGTATCTGAGACAGCCATTTGGTTTTCATAAATAGTATAATTTCAATGGTTTTCACAGTAATGATTAAGAGGTGTTTGCCTAAGAGTTTAACGTTAAATTATGTGGATCTATGTGGTTGTCTTTGGTAGGAGAGCTGCAAAGAACGTAGGAAACAATATTGACATGTAAGTGAAGATAAAGCAGAAAAGCAAAGCTGTTTCGATGTTGGATGAGGTAGATCAGGACTTGTCCAACAGAATATCTCAAAGGATGAGGTCCTGCAGCGTTTGTGGATAAGTGTTCCAGGCCTTGGTCTCCTCTGTGAATTTTTTTCTGTGCATAAAATAGGGATTCCCCACTGCAACTCATGTCCATGGACTCTTCACCTTGAGGAAAATTGTGTTGGGTTCCAGTTAAGAAAAGCAGGGTTTGGAATTTGCTTTTCCCAGAAAAACTAGTTTATTGTCTTGAGTTGTGATGCTTGGAAAAGGTGGGTAAAGGGTGCTGTAATAACACAAGAAAAAACATGTTTTGTTTTCTTTACAAGCAAACTCCTGCAAATCCTTGGGAAGTTGTTACTCTGCAGATGTGTCTCCGTTTGGGTCTCCCTGCTGTTGCTTTGCTGTTGTGTAGTTCTGTGCACAGCTGCTGCACTAGTGCAGCAGTGGTCCCTTGAAACTGGTTTTTCAGAAAGATGAAGTAGGACTTGGACTTAGTTTTAAAACATAGTTCCCATCTGTTTCTTCACTTTTTATATAATGGATTCATACCTTGCTAAAGCTCACTGTAAACCTGCTGTGCTTGGGTTTTTCAGGCTGTTTAGGTGCTCATTTCAAGTGTTTGTTCTCAATGGGGAACATGTTTGGTCACTGAAAGGCTGGTTCTTGCAGCCTGGTCAGTGATTTCTTCAACTCTGTTACCTTAAACGGTAGGGTTTTTCCTGCCGCATGCTGTCTTCAAAATATAGTGAGCACGAAACTTTGGAAAGCTTTGGCTGATTAGCTGACTCCTGTGAAACTGGCTGAATGGCTGGTATTCTGTTGATTGCATTACATCATTATAAAGATATTGTTAAACTTAATGGGAATATTCTAAAACTTAACTCTTTTTTTTTCCTCTCCATAGGCTCATAAGTCAGTGAACTTTGTTTCAACTCTGCTTCAGATCACTATGTCGGAGCAACTGGATTTACCAGTGAGACAGGCAGGCAAGTTTTCAAATATTTTTTTCATTGTATCTACTCTAATGGTGCATACACACAAGTACACATGCAGATACTGTTAAAGAGTTCTAATAGTTTTAATCTCTAGCACTCAAAAGTTTGGAGTTCTCAAATTACAGTCATCATGAACTATTATCTGGCACCATACACTGAGTAAGGGAGATGGAAAGAGAAGGTGTGTCTGGCTCTTGAATGATTCTTTCCCTTTATCTCTAGTGAACATTCTTTGGGGAAGCAGAATGGTTTGTGATGCTGGTACACTTGGTCCAAGGAGGTCTTTTAAACTTGTACTGAAAGCACTAATGCTTCTAAACATACTAAGTGGAAGAAAACAAATTATGTCTTTTGGAACACTGCTCATTTGCACGTGAGCCATCAGTAAAATTGCATGTTGACTATTGAGGACTCCAAACATCACCTTAAAGCTTCTCTAATTAATTGGTAGAGGTTTTTAGTACAATACTTCAGTGGGTTTTCTGACTGTTCAGGGGGGTGTGATCTGGATTGCTTATTTGGATCTTCGGTGTGGTAGACTAAGTTGTAGCCTAAATTTAACTTGCATTTTTATCTTACTGCTTGGGAGTACCATTCAAATGATGACTGAAAAAGGTCGCTGCTTTACAAGTATCACTTGCAAAAAGAAGTTTGAAACAACCTCTGAAATGTCACTCTGCTCCATGTAAGCCAATTAAACCCCAAAGCATCCTGTGGAGAGTGGGGATGGCTCATTCAAGGCACAACTTACAAACAGTGTGTGTTTGCAAAGCAATTAATGATAAATCCCACTGAGGGCTGGCTGAAGTCTTTGTCACTTCAGTCTTGTAATAATCTGCTGAGTATTTCTTGACCTCTGCAGGCACTTTCAGAAACCTTCTGGTTTCTGAATCTTCAAAAGATGCACATGAAATCTTTTATGGACTTGTATATAGAATTAGATTAACAGTAACTTTGTTACCAGTTCGCCATTTGAGATTTCCGGTTGCATTTTGTAAGTACTTTTCCAAGTGCTGTAATTTACATTCTGCCACACAAGCAGTTTAGCTTTGGTTGTCAAATGGTAAATGCAGGGCTTGTTCCAGCAGCCTGATTGCTACAAATTGCTGTGGCCCATAACCTTGGTATAAAGGAGCTCTGTTTCTCGAGCATTCATTCCTATATCACAAATTTAATAAGAGTTTTTTGCTTACAAGTGATGTTTAAGGTCATCATTAGTATTGATCAGCTTTTCTTTTTCAGTTTTAGTGAAAATATTGAGAAAGTAATCATAAAGGATTTTTCAGAAGTGTGTTGCTAAACAGTTCCACAACTACTTACCTGGATTACAGATAAAACCAATACCTTTAGTATCAATTTAGTAAATTATTGGGTTAATAATTTGCATGGTTTATATATTTTGATTTTTCTGCTTAGGAAGGGCCAATGATTTAGTAATTTCAGTCAGTTTTGTTCTAAAAAAAATTTGCTTGCAAGATGTGTGTTTGTTTTGTAGTTTGAATGGCTGTCAGCTGACTTACCACTCTCGTTTCACAGGGGTTATCTACTTGAAAAATATGATAACCCAATATTGGCCAGACCGTGAAAGTGCTCCAGGAGAGATCCCACCTTACTCCATCCCAGAAGAAGATAGACATTGCATCCGTGAGAACATTGTAGAAGCCATTATCCACTCTCCTGAGCTGATCAGGTACACAGTTTTAGCCTCTTCATAAATTTCCTGTGGATTCTGACTGTTGGGTTTCTTTCTTTTTTTATTTTCCCCCAGCTAAGATCACCCATGTGCTAAGCATCATCATCATGCTGTGTATCATGAACATAGAATTAATGTAGATAAACAGTTTTCAGCTTGTGTAGCATGTACAAATTTGAAGTTCCTTAAATGGAAGCATAAAATACAGAACCAAAACCTTCTAAACCAAGCTTAAAGGAAGTCTTAAGTCTGGACGATATTTGCTGTTTCAACCCTAAAAGAATATTATTAAAATAATAGTAGCAATCTATTTAATCATTGTGCATTTGATTTCCAGAGTACAGCTTACTACTTGCATTCACCACATTATCAAGTATGATTATCCGAGTCGCTGGACTGCAGTTGTGGAGAAAATTGGATTTTATCTCCAGTCTGACAACAGTGCTTGTTGGCTTGGAATTCTTCTCTGTCTTTATCAACTTGTGAAAAACTATGAGTAAGTTCTTTCTGATCTTTCTCCATATAAACCAGCATAGTTAATATGTTGGTGTGTATATTTTGTATTCTGAGTGTATATTGTAACCATATAGAACTGTCTGTGGTACTGCACAAAGTCCGTGGGACTGAAATATTCTAATTTTAGAAAATATTCTTGAATACCTGCTATGCAGGCATTGGCTCATGTATCTTCTCCACTAAAAATGATGGGAAAAATTCCTTCTAAAAATTTGAATTCAGAAAAGAAGAGGGTGTTTTAAAAACCTTAATGTGGTAGTTGTTTTGTATGGATTCATGGCAGTAAGAAAATCTGCTCAAAACCATGACTTTTGCAGGAATTTATTATTTGAACCAGGTTTAAACTTTTAAACAATTTGTACTCTAGTACTTGGTGACAGTAGCCATAGAAGGGTTTGAAAGTATGAAATCTGGAGTGTTGGAAAGCTCAGAATTCGTTAACTGCCTTTGCTATGATCACTTGGGTAGCCCCATCCAACCCATCAGGGTATCTTTATCAAAGCCCACTGTCCTGTTACATGGAAGGCATTGGGCTGGAATACCTGTGAGTGTTCTTGGCTCTGTATCTGGTGTTGTGCTCAGAGCTTTAAAGTTCAGGTTGCATTTTGAGAAGCTGTGTGGAGTTTGGCTGATGCTGCTGCGAGGTAGGAAGTGCATTTGAGCTGGGTCAGAGAGAAGGACAATCCTGGAGTCAGGGAATTGTCGTAGTGGAACTGGTGGAACCCACAACTTACTCATTCAAAGCACTGGAATGCATAACATCTGTGTTTCAGGTACTTGATGTAAAACGTTGCATGGAAAAATTTCCATCTAAGTTCATGTGTTTTACGTCAATCAGTGCAAAACAGTGAATGTCAGTTTCTCAAAAATACTTTTACAGGAATGCTATATAGACCTTTGTAGTCCCATGTGGGCGTTTTCTTAGTGGCTTAAGATTGCAAGTCCTGCTAGGAAAGGAAAGCAAAAAATCTCTCATTGATTTTCAGCTTAAACATCTTTGACCAAATATGCTGCAGAGATCTGTGAGCTATAAATCAACAAGTGTTCTCTAGTAGTGAATTACGATGATAGCAATCCTTGTTTAGGGATCTGAGCCCAGTCATTGTGTGATTAACTAAGGTAACAGGTGTGTCTGTAGTCTTAGCTGATCAAACACTTCAGCTGAGGCCAGGAACTGCTTCTGCTTGCTCAGCTTTCTGGTGAAGTCAACAAGGGTGAGTTTCATGTCACAAATCATGGAGGAATATGCACATTTCAGTGTGTTTCAGTCAGTTTGGTTGGACAGGAATCTGTGTAATGTTATGACTTTGATCAGGTTTTTACTGCTTGAGTTGTAGGAATATTTAAGTATTGATTTTTTTTTTTTTTCTTAACATGGTACATAAATATCTTGGAGCTTTTCACATTTTTTTTCCTTCAAATTCAACCAGCAAGATCAAATGGCTGCACTTTGCATAGTCATTTTTTCTAGTATTTTTCAATTTTTGTGGAAATTAGAAAACTGAGTTTTCCTGAGGAAGGTTTAATCTTAACATTTGGGTTTCTGGTTCAGAAAATACATGAAAACTGTATTATTGAACAGGAATTTGGAGCTCAGTGTTTTGTAGTGGTTTTTACAGAACATGCCATCTGGCAGCAGATTGAGTAGTCTTTATCTTATTATATTCTGAAAATTACCACTGTTTAGGAAGCTGAGTATTGATACTTAACATTAGTGAGAATTCTATGAAAAATGTGTTTGAAAACCAAAACTAAACTAAAGCTCAATCCTCTAACCCAAAAATCTCCCACAGGAGTCCAAGAGTATGACAAATATTGATTGCTTAATCAAGAAATAAATATACAATCTTAAAATTATATTTTACCTTGTTATTGTTATCACCAGTATGGACAAGATCCTGTCCTGTGGTGATAACTCTTGAATCAGTAAGGAGTTTTTTTGTGTGTGTAAGTTAAAGTTGGGGTAAAGATTTCAAAATGTGGCTTTATTTCCTTTATGGATTTTGAAATGCTTTAAAAAGGAAATGGAGCCTAGTTTTCAGCATAGGCAAACTGGTGGGCTGTGCCCAACCTAGAAGGCCTGAGGCACTGTTTCAAGGGTGGTTGCAATTGAAGCCTGCTCAGAGTCTGCCCCATAGCCTTGAATCCCACCTTCTCTATCAGATTGTTGGCTTTGGGCAAATTAAATGGTGAGATGTGAGAGACTTCACAGTTTACCTTCTTCAGTGTCAGTGAAGCGATCTAGCTTCTGCAAATATTTTGATAAATTGTGAACTCTGATTATTTCTCAACTGCAACACTGTCTGGCTATGGCTTTATTTCAGATTCTGTAACAGGAACTGGCTAGGGGTTTTTTTAAGTCACAGGTTGTTATGAGCTGTCATACAGTCTACTTGTGCCTACACTGGGGCAAGGTGAGCTTTTTCAATTTATAGCTACCTGAAAGAAGTACAAAACTAGTTCGTTCTTCTCTAAAGGTACAAGAAGCCAGAGGAGCGGAGCCCTTTGATAGCTGCAATGCAACATTTTCTGCCAGTCCTGAAGGATAGCTTCATTCAGCTCTTGAATGATCAATCAGATCAGTCTGTCCTCATCCAGAAACAGATCTTCAAAATATTTTATGCCCTTGTCCAGGTAAAAAACTTTGTATATACTTGAACAGTAATTTAAATTAAAGCATTATGCTTTTTTCTTAAAATAGTGAATGACAGAAATATTACAATATTAGATTACATCTGAATCATTTTCCCTACTACTCAGCTCCATGAATCACAAGTTTTTGATTGTCTTGTGCTTTTACTTCTGTGCAGTGCTATTCCTGCCATTCTCTAAGGTGGACTGTTTGCTGGAAAACCAGTTAGAAAATGAGTTTTCTAAGGACAGATTGTGAAGGCCAGCCTACAGAGAATTAACTGTGTAAATATAGCAGTTTGGAATGAAACTGCCGTTAAATGCTTCAGAAATTAGAGTAACATCCATTTAAGTAGCATTTTAGTATTGCATAAGCACAGTGAATTGGAGCAAAGACCTCTAGCACCTTTGAGGATTTTTAGGATATAGATTAGATTGTGTTAAGTTCTTTAGCCTGGTTTTTGAGGTAAATTGCTAATCTTTCATGGCAGCCAAGTGTAGGCAAAGGTTTGAAAGCTAAAATTCAAATTATAGAAGTAACATAATTTATTATAAAGCAATTAAAAATAATTTCCCCTTTTGTTTTTTTATAACTAGTACACATTACCTTTGGAGTTGATAAATCAGCAAAACCTGACTGAGTGGATAGAAATCCTGAAGACTGTTGTCGATAGGGATGTACCAGCTGTAAGTGGCTTTTGGCTATTTATGTCTTTAAACTTTTTTCATTCATTATAATGTTAAACAGTTTTAATTTTTTTATTTCGGCATTATTTTTTTCTCTAGAAATGCCAAGAAAATAATAATTAAAAAAAGCTAAATATGGAGTTTTAAACAGACTAAATAAGTTTTGAAAATATGTAGCATGTATGGGAGTTCTGTTGTTTTCAGATTTGAGCCAAATGTATTTTGGCTTCTTGTTTCAAAAATTTATTGAGCATTTAAGCTCAATAAATGGGATTTTTTTTTTAGATGTGCTGTACTTCATCCCATCCTTCTATTATGCTAGAAGTGCAAATGGCAGGTTAAAAGCAAGATACACTATGTATTTGTTCAAATTACATATAATTTGATCTCTTTGTGAGTAATTGGTAAATAATGTCTTTTTCTCCTAAAGGAAACCCTTCAGGTTGATGAAGATGATAGACCTGAGTTGCCTTGGTGGAAATGCAAGAAGTGGGCTTTGCATATCTTAGCTAGGCTCTTTGAGAGGTATTTTCTCTTCCATTATTATTTTTAAAAACCCCAAACAAATATTCAGGTCAGTAATATTGCTGCACCCTTGAGTTTACATACTTGCTTCTATTTCTAGGTATGGAAGCCCTGGTAATGTTTCCAAGGAGTACAATGAGTTTGCTGAAGTCTTCCTGAAGGCCTTCGCTGTTGGTGTTCAGCAAGTAAGAAACACTGAGTCTGGGGTTATTAGGATAAGTTTAGAGTTAGAAATTTTTTGTTTCATTGTTTTCTGAAAAGGCTTCTTGCTCTTATTCACAATTTTACTTTTCAAGCACATTGGTCTTCTTAACTCTGATACAGAGGTTTTTTTGACTTAAAGACAGTAAATGCTAAACTTTCAGCCTTCTGCAAGAGGCTGATCAAGCAGACACTCTTGCAGACAGGTAAGTGATGGTCCCTTTTGGCTTGTCTCCCTGTTTTGGGTTTGCCACCTGTGCTGTGTTTTAGGGTCTGCTGTATGCAAAGCAAGTATGGAAATCATTTGTCACATTGAGTGTGAGGCAATATATCCCAACATTCCCCTCAGACAAGTAGTGTCAGCATTGCTTCCTGAGGTGCTCATCTGTCACCTGTAGGTGACCTTAGAGAGATAATTATTGCATGTTCTTTAAGGCCTTACTGATTGCCTTGCACTTCTAAGACAAATGACGTTCTGACAAAAAGCTATGGCCAAAAGAAGTCTTTGAAAAGATAATTTTAACAATTTGACAAAATATTTGGTGTTTTTCTTTACCTGAGCTTTGAATCAAATTTGATCTTTATTGTTATTGCAGCTAGGAAACTCTTAAGAATTCAGGTATTTAAAGAAAACAGCTAAAAAATCAATACTTTAGCAGGCTTTGTTCCTAAACAATAATGTAACTTGTTTAGGAAGACAGACTCTATTTAAGGTGCTGCATTCCATTTATCTCCAAAAGATAGATCCTGGGCCTGTGCTCAGAACATGGAATCCTTCTAATAAATATTGTGGGAGATTTTCGAACAGGATGTATTTCTTTACAAAAATTGGGAATCTGTAAAATACTGAAGAATATGAATTTGGGTATGTTTCATTGAGTTGTGTGTACTCTCCAAAGTGTTTGCACCTATTTTAGTAAAGGAGTAACGGATAAATATATGGCATGAGACTACAGGTTGTTCAAGTATAAACTGGAAACAATAATTATTAATTATTGTGATAATAATTATTGTCATAATTGCTTCTCACTGGTTATCCCTCACCCTTCCCAAAAAAAAAAAAAAATCCTGTACATTCAGCGTTCACTTTAGCTAAACTTACTTAGCTTGTCCAAAACAGTCTGAGCTGCCTAGCTGGAATACCTTGAATTTATCCCTTGTGTTAGCAGCTGTTTTGCTCAAGACACTTCTCATTTTGGGTGAGCCAGAATTAAGCCCCAGTTGGACACTGCTGCCTGGTTGTTCATTGGCACTGTTAAAGAATTTTATTTTATTTCCCCGCAGCATCCATCCTGCTTTTCCTCATTGCAGTTCTTAAACCTTTTCTTAATCTTTTAGCGTCTTTACCTACTGCATCTGAGTCATGAAACTATGTGTATCTTCTGGGATAGTCCTCAAAAAAGCTTCAAGTTTGAACTTATGCACTCTTCTATTTTAACTCAATATCTAATGCTACCAAAACTTGGGTTTGTGCTTGGGTGTGGGTACCAAATAGTAATTTCTCTCTAAATCCTGGATGCTTTTAAACATCAGCAGTTAAAATTCTGGGATCCAATAATTTAGAGTATAAAAGTGTAAAGCTGTTAATATTTTGGTGAATGAGTGCATCCTCCTTAAACTGAAGTGCAAGGCAAATTCCTTTGGGAAAAACACTTAAGTGTTTGTGTGGCAAATGGTATCAGTGGCATTCATTTTTAAAATAATTATCTCATTTTCCCTTAAAATTTATTTTGTGTTATTAGAGATTAATAGATATCTTTTCAGTCCTTCTGGGCTTAGATTTTTTAAAAAAATTCTTGTTTTGTGTGAAGAATTAAATGAAACCCTGGAAATGGGATTTGCTGTTTCTCCCAGTTGGTGATGCTGTTTCTGAAGGTGCAGTGTTGCCACTGACCTGGATTGGGCTACAGGGGACTCCCTTTGCATTACCCACGCAAAACTCTCCAGTGAGCTGTAATTCAATTACTGGTCATGGTCCCATGTCCATTTCATGTCCTTATTTGTGGAGAGCCATGGACTTGAACACAGACCCCTGTGAGTTCTGGGTGCCACCTCGGGAGAAGAATTGAGGCCAGAGAGCCAGAGGGAGTGGCTGATGGATCACTTCCCACACACACATTCCTCACTCAGCTGTGTGGCTGTGAGGCCGCTAAGAGGCGTGGATCAGTAGACTGTGAGTGTAGAGAATTCCACCCATCCAGTGGCTGGGCGTGAACTTCTGTCCCCAAAGAGTGGCAAGATGGAATAATAAACCTGAGAGGGCAAGGGCCCCTGGGGAGTGTTGGTGATAAATTAGCAGGTATGGTCCGTCTTATTAAAGGATGGTATTTTTAAAAGATGTGCAAGCACCTAATATGAGCTGCAAATTGTGTTACAAAATTAACAATGACATTTGGTAGAAGAATTAGTCAGTACTCATTTTAGCCTAATGAATAAATGGGGGTTTTGTTCAGTTTAGAGGGGTTCTTATGTAGGCTTGTGAGGGAGGGTAGAATTGTGGTGAAAATGGTCTGTGCTCAGTATAAGCTATTGATGAGATTTGATTTCTCCAGGTGTTGCTGAAGGTGCTGTATCAATACAAGGAAAAGCAGTACATGGCTCCTAGAGTGCTGCAGCAAACCCTGAATTACATCAATCAAGGAGTGTCTCATGCAGTCACCTGGAAGAATCTGAAACCTCATATTCAAGTAAGCCATTTTTGGGATTTAATACTTGGATGACTCAGAAGTACATTAGTCAGTCTATTGTACAGTGTTTCCAGCCTTGCTACAATTCACATTTTAGTCACTTATCTTATAAATTACTGGTGGAAGGAGTTTAAGCCTGTTTGGTGAGGGTTACCTTGAAACATGAACAAAGCCAGTTAATTTATTGCTGTCTCGCCTTTGTGCTTTAATATATTAAGGATTATATTTTAACACAGCAACACAGCATATTTAGAGATGGTTAAAGCTGCTGAATTTATGGCATTGAATCATCTCCACATACCATTATCCAAAGCCAATCTAGTATCTCGTGTTGTATTGTAACTACCTGAGGACTAAAGATCTGCTTTTTTTTGTGGAGTGCGACATAAATCCACTCTAAGTCCAAATAGTTTTAGAATGTTACCATTTTATATGAAGAAGTAACAGGATGGATAAAACTGAAATACAGGACAGAATATAGAGATTGATTTAGTAGTGCTAACCTCTGTTCAATCTCTTTTTTTATTCCAGGGAATTATCCAAGATGTTATTTTTCCGTTGATGTGCTATACAGATGCTGATGAAGAGCTTTGGCAAGAAGATCCATATGAATATATCCGCATGAAATTTGGTGAGCATTTGAAATCTACTCATGTTAAAAATTATTTCACGTAAATATGGGATTTTTATGGGTTTTTTTCATGAAAACAGATAATTTTAATCTTTAAAAGAAATATATATATAAACAGTGTATTAACCAAATATTAGAAGTTAATATACTTGGACATACTGGTGGAAATGAGAGAGAAGATACAACAGTCAACAATAAATTTGTGCATTTGTAAAAGTATTTCATTTTTACAGTTACAAAGTTTTTGTTATAAGTCAAACAGTCCTGGTCATGCTTACAACAACTACATAATTTTATTGTCATTAAAAGGTTATGCTCTACAACAGCTAATATTTCAGGCCCAGGATTTCTTAGGGAATTTCACACATGGCACAGTTCAGAGCAGATTTACCGCAGTGGTAAATGACACATTATGGAGTCAGCCTGACATTCCAGACTTGTCCCATTTCACCTCCTGTGATCTGCTACTTTATGTTGGGGTTTACTGTAAGTCTGTGCAGTCCTCTTAGGCTGGAGAAGAAAAAAGTACTTCACACTCCCTGAACAAATTCTTCCCTCCACTAGGAATGTTTATGCAGCTAGAATTAGGAATCTTGAGGGCTTTGGGAGATTTTATCCCTCAGGTCAGAGGCATACCTGTAAACACTACAGGTGTTACACAAAACTCTGATAATCCTCTTCTGCAGAGAAATAAGAAATTGATCATTTTTTAACCCCAGTAATTCTGTGTGCTGGCCTGTAGAGCAAGTAACATCAATGTCAGAACTTGACTGTTGTGTCTGCTTCTACTGTTACAAAAAATTACCTTAAAAATAAGAGACACAGAACTTCAAATTAGACATGTAGAGGTAATGATCATGAAATACATGAAATGTATGTATCCAACCACTTGTTACCCCTTGATCTAGGAATATCTCTAGAAAGAAAGCACAATTAACCATGTGAAGGGTACTCTTTTTTCATATTAAATACATTGAGATAATTAACTGTAGTGAAGGACCAAAATTTATACTTGTTACATTGTTTTTGAACAGATGTATTTGAAGACTTCATTTCTCCAACAACTGCTGCTCAGACATTATTGTTTACATCATGTAGTAAAAGGAAAGAGGTAAGCTGTTCAAGGATTATACTGAAATATCACACTAACTAAATTCAGTTTATTTGCTGCAACCGCTATTAGTAAAAGTTTTACTTTTCTGCTCTCATACCATAGTACGCTAAAATTTGAAATTTCAAATTTTTTTTGCACTGGCCTATTTGTGATTTTTGTATTTGCAAATTTCCCTAGGACCTTTCTATCAAGAGCATTGTGTGTTTATAACAAAGACATAAAACATTAGCCGAATTCCAGACTTGGAGCAGACTATTAGATATTTTAGCATTTCAGAGCACTGAGAATGATACCTGAAATGATTGATTGGAATACCTTGACTAACCTTACATGTAATCTAGGTTCTGCAGAAGACAATGGGCTTTTGTTATCAAATCCTTACGGAGCCAAATGCTGACCCTCGTAAGAAAGATGGTGCTTTACATATGATTGGTTCTTTGGCTGAAATTCTCCTAAAAGTAAGCATAATAAATCTGAGGGTTCTTTTCATTCTTTTTTTGCCCCCCCTATGATTTCTTTTACATATAGTGTCTTAGAAGAAATGCAAATAGCTCTTTGAGTTCACAAGTTTCCGAATTGCTGCCAGGTTTTTTTAAGCTGTTGAACTTAATTGTTTTGGGTTTAATGTCAGCTTAATTACTTAATTACTGAAGTTTTATAGGTCATGTTCAAATTCAGTTATTGTTTTAAGTTCCTTTAAGTTCTGTGCTTCTAGTGAAAATAACTACACCATTTATGTGCTATACTTAATTACATTCCCTTTTTTGTGGAAGGAAGAAACAAAAAATGCACCCAGTGAGAGGCTGTTGATTTAATGAACTGTTTTTTGTGTATAGAAGAGAAGAAAATGGAATTAGTGACCATTTGCTCACTTAAAATGGTAGCAAAACAGATGCATGGCATGGGCTTGTATTTGGACCACAGCACTAAAGTTTTCCTGGCCACTTTTTCTTCTGATGCCAGAGTAATATGCTGCCAATTAAAAAGTGTCTCTTGGGGTCAAAAAATGGCTGGCGAAAAAGTGTAACTATTTTGACTGCAAATTTTAAAAACTCCATGTAATGTCTGAGTTTAATTACTAATGCAAGATTTCACTGTTGCATAATGTAATAAAGGGGCTAAGTTAAAAATATGAGGGTTTTGTTACACTGTTTACACTTTATCATATGTGACTTTTTTTACTGAGTTAGAAATATGTTTTTATATCAAGTTTTAAACTGATGTGCTCCTCTTTGTATTTTGACAGAAAAAGATCTATAAGGATCAGATGGAATATATGTTGCAGAATCATGTGTTCCCTCTCTTCAGCAGTGAGCTAGGTTACATGAGAGCACGGGTAAGAAAGTGTGGCATTTATTGTTGAGATACGCTGTCTATTCCATCTGAGGAATTCAGAAATCTTAAACTTTTCCCCTCTAGCAAATGCTTTCCTTTCTGTACCTTTTCCGTACTAAATTTGCACACTTATTCCAGGGATGAGTACAGGTCTTTGTGTGATTGTAGCTAGCCACTGTGCAGTTTTGAAATGGCTGCAGCATTGTGTGCACAGTTTCCCATCTGTGTCTGGTGGTAGGGTCTATGTGTGTTCTGCATGTAGACTGTACTGCTCACACAAAACCTGTGGCCAAAGATGAACCTGAGATCATAGTACTGGTCTAGTGACATCTGCAGGATGAGCCTCCCACTGACCAGCCTCCACACTCTCAAACACCTTCATCCCTAAAAAGTTTTTCAGTATCTTTTTTCGACAGGAGTTGTACTTCACATTCAATGATTTGTGTAGATTATGGGTATACAAGTAGTTGATAATCCTGTTTGTAGGTTTTGCGGCTCTTAATTTGTTCAATGTCTTTTTTTTCAGGCTTGCTGGGTTCTTCATTATTTCTGTGAAGTCAAATTTAAAAGTGATCAGAATCTCCAGACGGCTTTAGAACTCACGAGACGATGTCTGATAGATGATAGGGAAATGCCTGTGAAAGTGGAAGCTGCAATAGCTCTTCAAGTTCTCATCAGTAATCAAGAGAAAGGTAGGAGCCCTCCTTCTTACAGCTACAGGGAGCTTTGATGGAATAGGTGTTAACTTTGTGATGTTCAGGCAGGCTTGTTCTTCCCTGATGTTAATTTCCTTCTTGAAATTGTACCTTGTAATCACTTACTATAATTTTAGAGCTAGAAAAACTCCAATTTTTTCATACATAATAGTAGAAATTACATTATAACATTATATAAACAAGAGCTTCGTGGTAAAGTAATTCCTATTTTATAGAACCTAATAATTGCATCAGAAATACAGTGGCAATATCTCTCTTGGCATATATTCGTTCATGCTAAAATCTGTTTTTTAAAAAAAAGCAGTGTTTATCCTGGCAGGTTTTACATGACTTAGTATTCCTGGAACTGGCATAAAAGCCACAAAGGCAACATAAATTCTATATTTAATACTTTAAGTAATTTGACAAAGGTGTGTATGTACCCATTCAATTAACATTTGCATTGATAAGTAATATTACATTCTATGAATTCAGACTGTAGAGCTCTGGTTTTCATACCTCAATTTTGATCTCGTTATATATTGTTATTAAAAAATTGTTCTGAATGGTAGTATTGCCATAATGATTTATACAACCTGTGGTTTTGGCATGTTAATGCTGAAGTACTAAATAACATCTATCTTGAATTTCTTACACTGATCTGTGGTTTTCTAAGAATGTTCATTCAAATATTCCACCTGTTTTACAGCTAAAGAATATATTACTCCATTCATTAGACCTGTAATGCAAGCTTTGCTTCATATTATAAGAGAGACTGAAAATGATGATCTTACTAATGTGATTCAGAAGATGATCTGTGAATATAGTGAAGAAGTTACCCCAATTGCAGTAGAAATGACACAGCATTTGGTGAGACTTTACGGTGGCTTGGGAACATGTTTAATATGGGAAAGATTGGTATTTGAAATTGATAGTTGAGTTTGACTGGCAGTGAATAGGTGTTGTTGTTATTCCAGTCTGTTTAAGTGCATTGAAACACGTAATTTTCTTCTGCATTTAGAGTGTTTTTCATCAGAAGTGGCTTCATAACTTACAGCCAAGTGGAAATTTCTAAGAATAGTTCTAGAAATGTTTACCAAATCTTTGTGTATTTTCTCCTGATAGTGCTAATAATGAAATCGGTAGCATATTTTAGGTAGTCTCTAAAATGTTGCTTTGGTTGTCTGTTTTAAAAAATTAAAGAGAAGGTTTTTAGTGAAAAGTTTGGTGTGAAAATAAAGTCAAATCTGCAGGAGAAACTCAGAGCTTGGATGGCCATATCTAGAAAGTTGTACTAATGGTTCCAAAAGCAGAGGTCAGCTCAGTGCTTCCCTATTTAAGGCCCTTGCCTTGGAGTTAAAATGGAGTTGTTTGTATGTCCTCTCTGGGAATGCCTGCCAAGTGTTCTGGTCTAGTTCAGCTACTGAGGAAACCTTGTGTCAGAAGAACTTACCAGGAGAAAATTTATTCTTTGACATGGGGCATAACGTCACTCATGTATTTTTATTCATTAGTAGATAATGGGTGACAGCTCCAATGATACAGCATTCAAATTTTATCATCCTGAAAAGAAACTCTGGAGCAGAGCAGTCCCCTGCTAATATCAGTACATATTTTCTCAACAGAAGTCCTTCTTAAATAGTACAGAATGCCAGACTTTGACAATTTAATGTCATATTTATGGGTTCTTCTGCTGTTATGTGCAGGCAATGACATTTAACCAGGTGATCCAGACTGGTCCAGATGAAGAGGGCAGTGATGACAAAGCAGTGACAGCAATGGGAATCTTGAATACTATCGATACACTTCTCAGTGTAGTTGAAGATCACAAGGAAGTAAGTAAAAATTACTTCAAAGCTAATATGTATTGTCTGAGACACTGGAAGTCTTCTATAGCTGCAGAGTGCATGGCATTGTTACCTGAAAAACTGTCCTTTTGGCCAAAAAGATGCTAGTGAAGTACTTTCCACGTAGCCAAGTTGTAACAGAGTGGGTCACATTTCTAATGCAATGCATGCAGTAAGAGAGAATAAATGTTGCCACAGCATTTCCCAGGAGATTCCAGCTTCTTGTTCAAACAGTGGAAGCAAAGTGTCTGTAGCAGGTGGAACTCTGTCAGCTCAGCTGGAAACACACATCTGATTTGATGAGGTCTGCCCTTCAAACAGAACAGATAAAGCTTCAGATAGCTCCAAACATTGACTCGGCTGACTGGGTTTGCTCTGTGGGACAGAATCGATGTGGGTAAATACAGCTCTTGTGGCTGTGCTCAGAGATGGGCACATCTCTGCCCATTTTACCTGCCTCATCTGCCCTGGAGAATTCTCCACTGGGGTGAAAACTTCTGTCATTTTGTTCTGTTGCACTGAATGGACTCACTTCTGTCCAGACTACAGCCAGTTCAAAGATGCTATTTCTGATTAAAATTCTTCTTGACAAAGTCAGCTACTGTCTTTTAATAAATACATTATAGTTTTTTTAGTGACTAAGGAGTTCAGTAATAAACTGTACTCTCAGAGCTCTGAAGACTTTAGTAAAGAAGCAGCATCACACGAATTCCCAAGGGCAGAATCCAGTGCTGCCACACAATAAACCAAGGGCCAGCTCAGCTCATTTACTTGTTGCTGGAGCTGCTCATCAAGCTTTTCGTGTACTTGTTTTTGTCAGGAAATCCTTGCCGTCTAAATTAAAAGTCTTTTTAACAATATGCTAGTCCTGAGGAGCTCAGTTTGAAAGTGTTGACCAGTAAGCATTTTTATTTAGAGACATCTCACACAGGATGACCAGTGTTCCAAGAGATAAGATATTTAGCAGGTTAGTTTCAAATCCTGTCCTGCATAGCTAAGACCAGAAACCCAGCCCTTGTCCCTGTGCAAGGTGAGTGCCTTCAACAGGTTACCAACTGTTTTGTTAGCTATTCCATGGATTAATAAATACTAATTTGGAGCACTGACTGAATTTGTAAGACCAGCATTTAGACTGATTGTCTCCATATCATGTGAACATCTTAAGCTTGGTTTGGGAAGTGGTTTGGTATTCGGGTTTTTTTGGTGGTTTTTTAAAAGAAATTCTTTTGTGTAACAGGAAGTACTTCCTGTGATTTCCATTGTTTACTCCTTTGATACATACATTTACTTACAGTGTTTTAATGGGTCTGAACTGTCTCATAGGGTTATTGTCAGGCTTCTCTTTTTAAAGGATACCCTGTAATGAGATTCTTCCAATACTCAAAAACCATCTTGTATTGTAAGCTATTTTGCAAATCCTTAGCTGAGTGCTGCTCTTACACATTTGGTGTTCTAAAATCTGAGAAATTTCTAATTGTTCTTAAAAAAGATATTGTACAAACAGAAACTGCTTTGACAAATTTCTAAATGTGTTTAATTTCAACTTCCAAGTATTTAAAATAGTCATACATCTCCTCTTTTAATTTTTTTCAGATTACGCAGCAGCTGGAAGGGATCTGTTTGCAAGTGATTGGAACAGTTTTGCAGCAGCATGTATTAGGTATCTGTACTTCTGTTGGCTTACTTCTTAAAGTGTATGGGATTGGCATTATATTTACCTAGATTCTGTTTGTTTTAGAGTTCTACGAGGAGATCTTTTCCTTGGCTCATAGTCTGACCTGCCAACAGGTTTCTGCACAGATGTGGCAACTTCTTCCTCTTGTGTTTGAAGTCTTCCAGCAGGATGGTTTTGATTATTTTACTGGTAAGTAATATAAATAAATCAGGAAGCCAAATGGTTTCATGGATCCAAATTCAGCCATACAATGAATTGCATCATGATTGAAATGTTAGGAAAGCACTTAGGTGAGGTTGCACTTCAAGTATTTTATTTTGGTGTTGCTGCTACCAGACTTGTTTTGCTAAGGCATCTATGACTTGCACACACTTATCTTCGCAAACATTAAGCAAAAACTGTAATTATTAATACATAGATTTCAACCTGATTTTAATAGCACACAGACAATATCTAACTGTGATCATCCTTCTTTTAATACAGATATGATGCCTCTCTTGCATAATTATGTTACTGTTGACACAGATACACTTCTGTCAGACACAAAATATCTTGAAATGATCTACAGTATGTGCAAGAAGGTGAGTAGATTCCTGTGTGGTAATAAAACCTGCCATCCCTGAAGTAATAATAACGTTAAACTGGGTACTTTTTTCCCACAACAGCTTTTGACATCTGCTCTTTAAAGCATTTTGCTATTTAACACCCTCTGAGATTCCCCAAATAACTAAGTTACTGCAGAGAAATTTAAAGAGGTTGCATCAAAATTTCAGATCTATTCCTTTGGCATAAGGGAAAAACAAATCATACGCAACAAAAGCAGATTAAACAATCCAGGTTTGGTGCAATACACTTTGTGCATGCTGGCATGCAAGACAGATTGCAAAAGGTAGGTGGATTCTTTCATTTGGGATTTGTAGCCTCACCGTGGCCAGGATACATGTGCTGTATGTGTGCTGAAGGTCTGACATCTGTTAGCTGAACAAGTGGAGTAGGGATGGAAGGTAAAGGGACAGGAATATGAAGTTACTTTCCCAAGTTCATGCCAAGCCAGTGATGAAAGCTGGGAGCAGAATGCAGTTGTTCTGACTCAGTCCAGGCACTTCTGGCAGGGTTTCTGTATTCAGCTTTGTATTACAGGTAGCTGCCATTTGGGCTTTCTTTGTCCAGTCAAAATGTAGAATATACAGCTTTCCAGAAGGTTAGCCCTATGTGAGGAAAGGAATACTTCTTTATAAGATGATGTTTCCCACTCCTGGATATCACATGTGGTGTCTATATAAGAGCTTTGGTGAACTGTCAGCTGTGCTGCCTGTGGTATTTCCTGAGTAATTCTTTTGAAGATGTCTAAATATTATAGTGAATAACTATTATAGTATTCTTTAAATACTAGTGAATAACTCTTGCCAGCCTTTGTTTGAAAAGAAGTTGCAGACAGGCCAATTAGGCTGTTTGTAAATTCTTGAAATGTTTCATATAAAAAGAAAACTAGCTTGTCATGACCACTTAGTGATTGGCGTTAGCTGAGCACAGTGAATTTTTAACATAAGTTTTAGATATTGCATGGTCTCCCACTGGATACCCCATTTTTGTAAATAAAACGTCTACAAAATTCAATATATTAATACATAAGGAAAGTTTTGTGTATGGAAATAAACTTTTGCAAAACGGCAGCTGGTGCTTTTACAGTTACTGTGGTAAGCTCTGCATCCATAGAATTATTGAATATTTGTACACATAGGTTAGTCTTGCCCATGTTCAGCAATTTGCAGTCTCTGGTTGTAATATTGAGCCTTTGCTGTCGATTTGGCTGCTTCACTGATGGCTGTTTATGCTGGCATTGTTAGAGGGAGTAAATTCATACCAGCTTTTCAAAGTAAAATAGTATGTCGAGAATACTTCTCAAGGGGTTACCACCAACAGTAATGGTTGTGTTTCAGGTCCTTACAGGAGTTGCTGGAGAAGATGCAGAATGTCATGCAGCAAAGCTGTTAGAAGTAATTATTCTTCAGTGTAAAGGGCGTGGCATTGACCAGGTTGGTAACAACTTTGGTTGCTAGAACTAAGATTTTTTTAAAATCTTACTCTGTAGTATTAATTGATTATGTATTAACATGAGTTTTGTTATGAGCAGTTTGTGTGGTGCGACTGATAATCCTGTGTTGTACTTCAGTGTTACTCAGTTGACAGCACTGCAGAGAGAGTTCCTGCACACTTTTGCTCCAGAATTTGAGACACTGCAAAACTGGTATTTTCATGAATCTGGAAGAGTGCCACCTCAGGAGGATCTTGGTTCTAAGAAGTCAATTAATTGCATTCTAAGTTAATTCTAGTGAATATTTAATGAAAATTGTTCAATCTGTCAATCTCATAGGCTTTGAAATGAGGAAGAATGAAAATGAAGTTCCTAGAATCCACATCAATGTAATAGAGGGATCAGGGACTTCATTGAACACATACAGAAGTTGAAATTTGAGAGAATAATAACTTGATTTTTCTGAACTTCCTAGTGTACATATTTTCTTTATTTTCCATCTTTAATACACAAGATTATAGAACCAGAAGTCACATTTGCTGTGCAGGATGTCACAAAATCCATGTGATTAAATATTTTCACGTTTCCATTTCACCTTTGTATCTGACTTCTGCTGGCAATTAGAAATCACTCCATTTTATGCCATCTGTATTTATGTGCCAGACTGTTCAAGTACAGAAGGACAAATTTTATTTTTGATTACTAAGTGTGTAATGTTCTCACTGTCCAGTGCATACCCTTGTTTGTGGAAGCTGCCTTGGAGAGACTGACCAGAGAAGTGAAAACTAGTGAACTGCGAACCATGTGCCTCCAGGTTGCCATAGCTGCTTTGTATTACAATCCTCATTTACTATTAAATACCTTGGAAAATCTTCGTTTCCCCAATAATGTGGAGCCTGTCACCAATCACTTCATAACACAGTGGCTTAATGATGTGGACTGTTTCCTGGGGTAAGTGTTTCTACTTCTGGAGATGATTCTGTGTGATACACCTGTATATGACCTGCTTGTAAATCGTGACAAAACTTGCAACTTTTTTACTCTTCTGTTTTGTAGACTTCATGATAGAAAGATGTGTGTGCTTGGCTTGTGTGCTCTTATTGATCTGGAGCAAATACCACAGGTTTTAAATCAGGTTGCTGGGCAGATCCTGCCAGCTTTTATCCTTTTATTTAATGGATTGAAAAGAGCATATGCCTGTCATGCAGAGCATGAAAATGACAGCGATGATGATGATGAAGCTGAAGAAGATGAGGAAACAGGTATGGAGATGGAAACTTTGATGTTATTTTGTATGTTTCATTTTTTTCTGCTGCAGATAGTGAATTCCTTTGTGGAATTCTTCTGAGTACCCTAATTCCAAAAATGAAGTGCTGCAGTAGAACACTGGACATCTTTTGACAACTTCTAAGTATATCTGACTTACTTTCCAGTCCCACTTAATAACTGACTTCCAGGGCTGAGTCTCTTCCAAGTCTGCCTAAGCTGGCTGTTGTGTGTGGATGCAGTCCTTGCTGAAAGCAGTTATTACTGGAGCATGTTTCCCATTTGAGTGAGGGGTAGAAGTCAGTAGAAGGAGTTTCCAGGAATTGTTATAAATCACTGTACAGTTTGCACTGTATATTATACACTGTCCTGTGTTGCTGATGTTTCAGCTGTGTATTGAAAATTACAATTCTTCTGAATATTTCCCTGGAACGCAATCTCAACTTCTTCAGCCTTTATAGATTTTCTTCACCATACAGGCCTTTCAGAAACTGTCACATCTTTTTCTGTCTTCTTTATATGAAGTTTAAAATTGCCTACAACTTACCTGTACTTCTTTGTTCCATCTTTCCCTACACTGTTTTCAGCTTTCACTTCTCATTCCCTATTCCCTTTCCATCATCAGCCCAGTGTCTTTGAGTGATTGTTTGGAACTTTTTTCCATACTCAAACGAATTAGTTTGTTTTCATCTGTCTACTCAAAACCCAGTTTCTTCTTGATCTTTGCTGTTGAATTCTGGATTTTTGAAAATATTGTCACTATACTTCAGTCATACTATCACATTTTGTATTTGTTAGGCCACCTTTTCAATGGTCTTTTTGAATGTGCCTTTAGAAGTGTTTTCATGAAATTATTTCAGGTTTGCTTTGGAGCATGAACATTGCTTTGTTTAAAAGTTTTATCAAGTGCTGTTCCAAACTCTCTGTGTATACATATCCGTGACAACATTTTCCTTTCCCATTTTGTGTAAGGGAGGGAAGAGTGTCTGGGGAGAAGCCCGTGGCACTAGGGGAGGAGCTAAATGAGCTCCCTCCTTTCCAGCCTGCACTGTATCGTTACCACTTCCACTGCCTGTTTTGCATAATTAGCCACCTTTCTAAAGAATCGTTCTTGTTGTTCTCAAGATAAACCTTTTTTTCTGTGTTATAATTAACTCAGAGGAGCTGGGGAGTGATGAAGATGACATAGATGAAGATGGTCAAGAATATTTAGAAATTCTAGCAAAACAGGCAGGTGAAGATGGAGATGATGAAGACTGGGAAGAAGATGATGCTGAAGAGACTGCTTTGGAAGGCTATTCCACAATTATTGATGATGAAGACAACCCTATTGATGAATATCAGATATTTAAAACAATTTTTCAGAGTAAGTAACCATACTTCCTTCCCTGGCCAACAAGTTACATTTTGAGTTTAGTGTACGCTGTTGTAAACGAGAGCCTGTTGAAAGCTTCAGGCTTTCCAACATGTGCTTGAACCATTTCTTTCTTTAGAACAGGGAAGCCATCACTAAACTTCCAGAGCAGGGGGAGATGCTTGAATGAATTTACGGTGGTAGGGGAGAGGTCAGAAGCTGTATTAGTGTTATTTAAATGTCTTGAATTATGTAACCATAGCAGAACACTATTCTGATTAAAATGGCAGTGAGTGAGTAAGCTTTGAGTTATAGAACATTTTAATCAACTTCCCTTTTGCTTACATTTTCTTTCTCCTGCAGCAATTCAGAATCGTAATCCTGTGTGGTACCAAGCTTTGACACAGGGCCTTAACGAAGAGCAAAGGAAACAGCTGCAGGACATAGCAACTCTGGCAGATCAGCGGCGGGCAGCACATGGTATGTGCACCCCTTTATACCACTAATGGCTTCTTTTGCTCTTTGAATGCCCTGGATGTGCTCAAGATGCATAATACAGAAAATGCCTATAATTCAAGCCTGATGTCTCTATCAAAGCAGGGTTGTTTTGCACCCCAGAGGTGTTTGAAACCTCTTGTCGGGTCACAAAGCCTCAATGCACAACTGTGTGGCAACACCAGGTGGGAGGACTTGGGGAAGTGGCCAAGGAAATAAAAGCATATTGGTCCTAATAGCTTGGATTTGAAAACAATTGATTTGATTACCTGAAGGTAGATGAACTCCAGGTATGTTAACAAACACATCAAGTGGATGATAAATTATTTCAAGTTTTCCCTTTTGAGAGTAAGCCAATACATATATATATCCCACTCTAAAGTCAAGACTGAATGTTGAGGAATCAGTCCAGCCTTATATCCTCTGTCTTACTGAGTAATTGCTACAGATGTTTCAAAACAGAATTTCAGAAATTTTTCAATAAAAAGATTGGTAGTAATAATACACATTGAATAAGTGCTTTTCATGACAGAACAGCCTAAATTACTTCACAAAGCTTGTAAGTGTCCAGAATGATCCAGTTTTAATGGTTATAAAATACAGTTTCACTGTGATCCCTGTGAAGCACTAGACATTATACTGATGAACTTATATACTACTGCCTTTTATGGAGACAAAAACCTTTGAGGTGTGTGTTTGTGTGTTTGTTTGTTTTGTACTGTTTTTTCAGAGAAGTTGTGAAGTTTAACTTAAGCAACCAGCTCCCTATAGGAAATTCTTGCCTACTCTCAGAGCACACTGATACTACATTTAGGCCACCTACCACACATGAGGATATCCTGTTAGAAGGATTTGAAATACAGTTCTCCTTCATTAATGTAGCTTAGGAGAATCTCCATATGCTGAGAGATTTGTCTTCTATGGAGCTGTGAGGGATTCTCCCCCCAGGCTCCATTAGCCATGGGAACATCTTTCTGGCCTGCTTCCAAAGAAACGGAGCCAAAATGCAGATTTGTTAGATAATATGAGCTGTCCTGTATTCCCTGAGAGATTGCAACTCTTTTGATTTAGGAGAAAGCTCTTAAGACCAATGGAAGACCATAATAAGTGTTGTTATCTTGGCCTGGGAATGATACAAACCACCTTCTGCATTATCTAGGTTGTAGTAGAGGTACAACCTAAATTACCAACCTGATTTTCAGTTGTCCTTGTATTAGAGCTTGCAAAAACCTGTCATACAGTAAAACATGTCCTATGGTAGTGTTTGAAGGGTGGTAAAACCAGACACCTTAACTATCACTGGTAGCTACTGGATGGATATGTGGACCTCAGATGTCTAAAGATAGATCTTAAGGTTTAGTTGAAAATGAAAAGTGATGAACTTGGTGGTTTTCTCTCGGAATTATGTTTTGTGGTCTAGTAACCTAAAGTTCAAATTGTCTGCCTGGGTAGCAGCATGTGTAAAAAGTCTTTTTCTGGTTCTTCAGTGGCTTTTTCTGCTTTATTGTTGAATCAAGATAGGAACACCGAAAATTTAGCTACTCTCTGTGTACTGCTTTTTTGTGCATGTGCTCTGTTACTGATTTGACTGCAATGTCTGTTGATGTTAACCAGAAAGAATTGTGTGCCTGTTCTCAAGTTTGTAAGTGCAGCATCCATTCAGGTCCTATTTCTAAATTACAGTCATGTCCAAAAACTAAAGTCTAGGCTTTTTAAAGTACAAATTCATTTAGCATGGCTATAACAATAATGAGAAGTTAAAACAAGTAAATAATCAGTCCATCTGTTTTTTGGGGCCTGGCATGTTTCCACTTTGTGGGTGCTGATTCCTTTGTTTGGTAAGTCCAGGTTAAACCTGTATCTCTTAGAGACTCAAAGTGGTCAGTCACAGGATCTTGGTCTGTTTTTCCCCCCCTACACATGCACTAAAATATCTTCCTTCTGTTTTTTTGTTTTGTTTTAGAATCCAAAATGATTGAAAAGCATGGAGGATACAAATTCAATGCTCCAGTTGTGCCAACTTCATTTAATTTTGGAGGCCCTGCCCCAGGAATGAATTGAATTATCACTTTTCCTGCTACTGTGTGATTGTAGTGAAGAGCTTGTGTTCCTCCCAATAGTGGTTCCAGAACTGGTTCATGTTATCTACAACTCACTCTAAACTAATTTATAAATAGATTGGACAAACGCCCCAGAAGTGGGACCTGATTATACAACATAATACTGGAAAGCAAACCAGAGGTTTTTTTGAAGATAGGAAGAATCTGAATTTAAAGCTTCAAATGACACACTTTGGAGATCGGAAATCAAGAGGGGATGTCATGAAGGCAGCTTTTCTTTTTCTGAGGAAAAAAAATAGACATGGGCTGCAGGACTATTTAAAATGTCTCATTTACAGTACAAGCTAGAAGGCAGACTTAATTTTTACACCTGTGGCAGTATGAGTATTTGCCCAGTTTCTTTCCCTTTTATCCCTACTACTGGGTGTCTATTCTTTTAATGTAAATAAGATAAGGTAATCAGATAGCCTTACTTAATCTTCATCATTTCCATTTATCAAGATTGTTCATATGTAGAATATTGGACACTTAATGTAGCACTACATAACTGATAAATCTGTAAATGAATTAGCACTTTCATATTGAAACAAGCCTGCTAGCCTATGTACAAAAATAGCAAAATGTTTGCTGTTTATAAAAATAAAAAATAAGGGATGTATTGGGGAAAATAATTTCAAGTTATTAATTTAAAATGAACTAGCAGTTTTGTACCTGGTGACTTTGTGGTGCAGTCACCTCTGGTTGTGACTTGAATTCGGATATGTAAAAAGGGGTTAGTGATACTTCATTGCTGCTAAAGAAAAAATAGCAACACCCTCTGTGTCCTTTGTTTTTTTTTTTAAAGATCTCACTGTACAAGCTAGAAAGTTGAACAAATGTGTACTGTAAGCACAAAGCAAAAAGTTATCCTCTCTAAAGCAAGTAAATGAGATGTGAAGTTCTTAAGGTCAATTGAAATGTATGGGTGAAACATCTACATATGCAATCTATTAAAAACACAGCAATGTCATTGGCTGACCTGAGCTATGGTATATAAATGCAATTTTTTTTCCCCAGTTGTGCAAAATACTTTTTCCAGCTCATGGTAGTGCCACTGCACTACTCCTGCATTTCATTCCCCCTCTTCTTGCACTGCAGCATTAGTGTGTGCTGTTGTCTGCCTGATCCAGACAGTGTATTTGAAGTTTTGCCAGTCTTTCAGTTTTGAAGCCACAATTTTCTTCCTTCAAAGTTGCTGTAGTAACTAGTATTTTAGCTAGAGAGGCAAAATACAGTTCCCTCTGGGACCACTATCAAAACCACTGTATGAAGAAGCCAGCAGGGAGAGGCTGTGAACGGGTTGGCTTAAATGCCCCCTTTTTCTTTTTTAAAAGCAAAATCCATTGGCATTTGATCTTGCCTTGAGATCATTGGCGTCAGGTCTTTTAAATCAAATGTTTGGGTTTTTTTTTTCTTTAGGCTGTTTTTATATAAAAATGTCACCTGCTGTTACAATTGATATTAAACAAGCTACCTTAATTTAATGTAAGCCTCCAAAATTTAAATACAGGTTAAAAATAAACTGAGTTTTTATTTGTAAAAATGAAATGCACATATATATATATTATGATACTCAAAATGCAGTCTTCAGAAAATTGGTTTGTGTGGTGTGGTTTTTTCCATCAGCAGAGTAGCAGGATTTGGTGGTGGTTTTGGGGTTTCCTTGCTGAGCTGTCCAGCCCCTCCTCTCTGGGCTGCCTTGCTCTGGTAACCATTTCCCTGCACCTGCGGTGCCAAGGTGGGACACGGAGCCGGAGCTGCAGTGCCACGCTGCCCCACCCCAGTACCAAAGGGACACTTGAAAAGCAAAGCACCTGCTGTGAAAAAGCCAAAATAATGAAGCCTTGGATGGGAATATCCATCCTGGTGGTGGTGTGAGACCCAGGGTAGTTCCTGTGCATCTTTAGGTGACTGGCCAAGTGCACAGAGCAGAACTTATTTGGGGTTTTGTGACTGTAACTCATGGGCACGTACAGGTGTGCTCTGGCCCCCAGGGAATCTAGACAAGTTTTTATTTTTGTGGAAAAAGCTGACAGACGTACTTCCAGCATGCCTTCTCCTGTGCATTCCTTGGGAACACCCAGTTTGACATGAATCATTTCTGAACATCTGCTTGTTGGGTATCTGCGTACCTTCGCAGGCATCCAAAAAAATGTATGAGAACCTTTGAGGACAGATGAGCCACTTGGGCCTCATGACAGAAGATGTGACAGCAGCACTGAGAAGGCTTCATGTATAAAGCAGATGACAAAAAAATAGGGGGAAATCACCAATTTTAGTGCCATTGTCAGTTCTGGAACAATTCTATTTTTCAAGTCACAAGTCAAGGGAAGAATTTTATCTTGGTGTGAGGAATACAGTCTTACTTCAAGGGTGCTTTTATGTGTCACTAGACTGGTTAGCAAGGAGCATCTTTTTTAAGAATGGATCTAGAACTTTGCTTTCCTTTGCTCCAAGAAATGTATTTATATAAATTGCAAAACAATTTTGCATTGTTGTTGGTGGTGAATAGCGCATTTTGTGATGCAATATATCAATTTCAGTGATACACTTATGTCAAATTAAAAACTGATCTTCCTCCTAGAACTTGCACTTATCCATTCCATTTTCAAGGATAATGCAACTCTAAAGGAAGAGCTGGGAAATTTAAAGCCTCTGTTTTTTCTATTATGGAAGATCTCCTTGGATTAATAAACATCTAAAGCAAATCCTTATCTTCACTTATTTCAGTGTGGTGTTTTGAATGTAGCTGTATCCTTACAGTAGCATCCTGCTCAAGTTGCATAGCTTGAAGGTTTGTATTTCCCTCTCCAAAATACTTCTCCAAACAAATATTAGGCACAACCACAGTTCTCTTTAACTGTGTTAAATATAACAAAGTAGGCACTTTTTAAAAATGCTGACAGAGTAAATTTAATTTTTTTTTTCATCCTAATCACTGCCTTAAAAGAACGATTAATAGGTGTCAGTGTAGTACAGCAAAGGTCTTCAAATCTCTTATAGCCTAGGACTACAACTGCAAGATTTATCAATTCTGCAGTGGAGTAATTACTGACTACCTGCCAATAAACAAGCAGGTGATTTCAGTTATGCATAGTAATGCACATACCGGGTAAGGTTGATCGGTTGATTATTTTCTCTGTCCAACCTTTACACATCCAGAATGAGCAATATGGAAAAGCTTTGTCTGCTGCTGATTATCGGTTACTTTTCAATCAAAATGTAGCTTTATCTTAAATGGTGTGTCACTAGTTTGTGTGTTTCTTTTTTTCATAGCAAACTGTTGATGCTGGAAACAAAGCACTTCAGAATGGGAAACTAGAGCATTTCAGAGAGATGCTAATAAATAATCTATTAATACGGGGGGAGTTGGCAAATCAGAAATAGGATTTTATTTTGGGCATTTCACTGCTGCTGTTACCTCGAACCAAACTAATGGCTGCAGTTTGTACTTGGCTTAAGAATTACAATTAGGAAATGGTAATTAAGAAATAAAATCTGCAATAACGCCTGTTTGGGAATAAGCTTTTTTTTGGCTTTTTGTACAACTGCAAGAATTTTGGACTGCAAAACTTTTGTAATAATTCTGGAGCAAAACGCCCATGTTTTTACATCACTCATGTTCAGGAAGATGGAGTAAGTCCATTAGAGCTGGGCTTACTGTCCCATCCATGGTGCTAATTCGCTCAACTGCGCAACGGCGTTTTGTTGAAAAATCACATACAGAATTAACCGTTAACACCCTTGGCCTGCCTTAAACGGGAGAAGCTGTTGAACTATTTATTACATGTTTTCATACCTAAAAGTCATGTACGGATTAAGACTCCCAAGCATAGCTTTAAGCACAGCGTCCTCATCCCCCAGAGCCGGGCTGGAATGGCAGCCAGAGATAATGCGGCAGGAGGCCGGGAAGGGAAAGGCAAAGCACTCGCTGCCTCCGGCCCGGCCGTGCGGCCCCGCGGGGACCCGCGCAAGGCCCACAGGCCCCGGCCGAGCCGGATCCGCTCCCCGGGGGGCCCGGCGGCAGCTGCCCGTCCCCTCCCCGTCCCCACCGCCTCAGGCGCTGCCGCCCTGCGCGGCGCCCGCCGAGGGAGGGAAGGAAATGGCGCCGCTCCCCGCTGGCGCGCGGACGCCTCGCTGCCCGCGGCACAAAATGGCGGCGGCCCCGCGCCCGGCACAGCCGCGACGCCATGAAGCCGCGGGGCGGGGCCGCGGGCGCGCGGCCAATGGGCACCGCCGCGCGGCCCGGAGGCGACCAATGGCGGGCGGCGGCGGCGGCGGCGCGCGCGGGGCGGCCAATGGGAGCGGCGGAGTCGGCGCTGCCGGGCCCCGCCCGCGGGGCGCGGGGCGGTGCCGCGCGGGCGGGCGGTGCCGAGCGGCCGTTTCCTGTCCTGGTGCATGGTGGTCGGACGGAGGAATTGTTGGAAAATTTCTCGGCGAGGTTCGTATATAAATGTGCTTTTACCCAGTGTGCCTTATGCTCCCTCCGCCATCTCCGGACGGGGCCGCCGCGCCGCGCGCCCGCCGCGCCCGCCGGCGGTGCTCGGGGAGGCGGGCAGGGGCAGCGGGGCGCGGGCGGCACCGACCCGAGCGGCAGAGCTGCGGCGATAAAGCCGCTCCGCTCCGCGGGGCCCGCCCGGCCCCTCCCCGCCCGCCGGGCCCGCGGGGGTCCCCCGGGCCGCCCCCCCGGGCCCGCTCGGCGCTGCGTCACGGGCGGGGGGCGAGGGGGGCACGGGCCGGGGCGCTCCGGGCCCCGCGCCCGCCGTGCCTAAATCGGGGTGGCTCATTTATTTTTGCATTTTTTCCCGTTGTTTGGGTTTTTTTCCCTAATTTTTTAATGTAATTTTTTCAGATATATTGCTGTTATTTTTTAAATGCGGTATTTCCATTCTGCCGGCTGCAGGGCGGCATTAAAGCTGCAGCGGTGGCCGGGGCTGCCTGGGCCCGCGCGCGGCCGGACCCGCGCAGGCTCCGGGGGAAAATCCGCTCTTCGTGCCCCGAGTCGCGGCGTTCCAGCGCGGCCCTGGCCGCGCTCTCCCGGGAGCAGCTCCTGGCACCTTCCGGCCTTCTGAAATACAGCTATTTTGCTGCTTCGCGCTCACCTCGCCAAAATTCAAAAGCATTTTAACTTTTTTTTTTCTCTAATTTTGTGGGTTTTTTTTTTTTTTTACAATTGCTCTTGGCGTTCCCTTCATCTTTTTTTTTTCCACTAGAACTTCTAATAGAAAGGATAACGAGAAGCTGCTCCTCTAGAGAAATGGCCCTGAATAACGCAGATTTTTATTTTGTTTTCTGATGAGGCCTTATTTGTGGTGCTTTTTCATTCAGAAAAAACGACATGACTTCCGTGCAAGTTTAAATTTTCTGTTAAAACGAGGCTGTGGTTGAGCAACTCCACTCAAGTTTAAATTTTTTTAAGGGTTTATTTTGTACTGTTAATTGCATCTGTCATCATATGCAGTGATACCACTATTTGTAAGGAATGTTATATCTGGTCCAGGGATGCAGGAACTTCAACCTTACAGTCTCAAAGCAAACATTTCCAAAGCAAACATTTCCTCTTGTTTTTTCAAGATTCTGCTTCAATTTTTGTGTGTCTGCTGTCTTACGAGACTATATACCAGATATTTCTGTTGAAGATTCTAGGTGGTGGTACCTGAAAAATTAAAGTAGACTGTCCTTAACTAGCAGCTTTTTAACATAGATATAGCATATTGTTAGCTTTGTGCGTTTGCCATACAGCTTTAGAATGGCAGAGTATGATGTAGCTGTGTTTTCATGGCTTGTTTCTTTGTATTACTGCATTAATGCCTTGAGCTTTCAAGCTGTGTTTGTGTCAAAAGCGATTTGTCTGTATCATTGCAGAAAAGGAACCTCAGGAATATGTGGTTAGATAATAGATGATTATTTTGGTAATGGATTGCAGTTTAAATGAGATGTAAAAATAAACGTTTTGGAAGAGTTTTGAAAAGTGTGTTTCAAATTGATTTAATAATTTACCTGAGCTGTTCTTGTTGTAATTACTGTTTTATTTCTAGTACCCTGTCTGAGGAAGAGTAATTTTGCTTTATATAAAAGTCTCAAGTAAGCAAATACTTAAACAAATTTGAAAGGTTCTTTAGGTAGAAAGTCACACTGACTTCACTCTGTCTTCCTTCTTGTCTAGCTTTTGATGCAGCTCTCAGAGGAGAGAGGCACAGTGGTAGTCAAGTGATGAGTAGTGCCTGGTAATGGGTGCCAAAATTAGGCTGTGAATTAGTTTCTTTTTCTTTAGAATACCTCCAGCTGTGTGCTCCATCAGCTCAGTGGACATTTTGCTGTCCTGTACTGCCCAGGAGAAGGGAATTGTCGGGAGTTAGAGCAGTGGACAGGTCCAAGTGCTGGCTGCTGCTGCTGCTGTGACTGCTCACCTGCAGCTCTGTGGGATGGGCGCAGGCATTAGGACGAGGATTCCTCAGCTTTAGCCTTGTTAGGACGGCTTTATTTAGACTGCGGGATGTTGTCCTTTTGCTATTGTATATGAATCTTCACCATGTGAGTTTTGAGTTAGCACGTGCTCAGCGTAGGTGGAGTCTTTGAGAACACTATTAACACTTTGAGGAGTCTTTAGCTGGTACCTGTGAAACGAATTGCTCTCCAAAGGGCTTGGCTGAATTTGGATGAGTTTCCACACCCAGAGATAATCAGAGCAATTCTTCCATTGTCAGGCCTTACAATGGCCAGAATGCAAATATTCATGAGGAAGGTGGGTCTCCTCTTGGTGCTCCTGTACTTACTCTTTTCCTGTCTCCATTTTGACTTGTACCTGCTTCCTAGGTCATCCCCATAATTTCTGCTTCCCGTGATATCTTTTATAACTCCTGCAGCCTCTGACTTGTATGTACATAGCCCAGCATCCCGAGCCAGCCTTTCCTTGCCACCGGCTTTTTTTTTCCTGTGTTGCTGCTACACCTCTCGCATATCTCTACAGCTCACCAGCCATGCTTTCTGCTCAGCATTAATAGGGAGCAGCTTGGGTTTTCATCTCTTCCATGCAAGGAAATCAATGCACCTGGTAAAGAGGGTGTGAATTGGGTAGTCTGCTTGTGTGGCTTGTGTCACAAAAGACCCCAAAAGATGGGAGGAAGGTTTCTGCTTAGCTTATGGATCCCTGAGATAGACTGTCTTCCAAACCGATGGATCCTCTTCTTGAATCCAAGAGTCCAGCTCTGAAGTGCAAGTTCGTGTAACTAGAGATGTGCATAGGCCTTGTTCTGAGCATGGAGTGAGGAGTCTGAGGGAGGTGTCTCTCCATGGACACCATTTCTAGGGAGGAGGGAAAGGAAGCCTTGTGACCCATCGTGGCACAGGGGTGTTCATGGGGTTTTCCCTGTGCCCAAGTGTAAATTGATCTGCCCTTAGTTGTATTTAAAGGAATATATGATTTTGCAGCACTTCGCACTGTGCACCAGGGATCATTGATCAGTTACTCAAAGCCAAATTGGACTAAATTAGTGAATGCTTCCAGTGACTTAGTCTGCTAAAAATTTCTGGGTTACATGTCTTTTTTTTAATTGTACAGTGGGATTGTACTTTGCTCCACCAAGATAACACTTGTTAAATAAATGAAGTTCTTTGGTTTTGAAGGGAATTTACAGTTCCAGCAGGTTTTGCAATTTTCAAGGTTGACACCAGAGTTACACTTAAAACTACGTAATGCTTAGTGTGTATTTTACTGTCTGCAAAATGTTCCCCTCTGTATACACTTGAGCAGAAAATTGTGTTACCTGCTTAATGCTCTTGGATTTAATTTCTGACAACAGGTTTTGGAAGATTTGGAGGATGGGTCTGTATCTGGAAGTTGGTTTGTTCATATTTTAAGTATATTCATACATAGCTACTGTGGTGCAACACAGAGTTCTGTAAGATGTATTTAGATGTACTGTATTTCAGTTTATGTTTGTAATCTGGTTTTGGCAATCCAGCAGGCTGCCCTTTCAGTTCCTGAAATACAAGCCTGTGCGAAAGCACTGCCATTAACTGTCATGGCTAATGCTGATACAGTTGTAATGCAGTTATCAGATTGCTAATTAACTCACAACCACACAAAACAACCCACTCAAAATTCCTCTTTTTGTTGGCAGTCTCAGTGGATTTGTGGGATTTGAGAGGGCATGGTCAGGATTCATTTATTTTGGTGATGTAAGTAAGACTTTTGTGATTGCTTGACAGTTAAAAAGAAGTCCATTTGGCATGGAAGTAAAACTACAATAGAAATAGTAGGTCTCAGTTTCTTTCAGATTCTTAGCCCTTAAGTATTCATCTAATCACCAGATGTTCCCACTTTTACTTAAAACATTGATATTGCTGGGGATTTTATGATTTAAGGGAGAAGTAGCCCATGATGTACTTTAGCAGTTAACTGTATCTATATCTTTTTTGGTGTAAATAGGCATCACTGCTCATTTCTAGGAGTAACTTCGATACAGTTGTGACATGCATCACCTGGATGCCTTCTTGTTACATATTTTAGCTATATGTACGCTTGATGGGAAAACAAACCAAACAAAAGTCAATAGTTTAAAAAACACACAGATTTATCTGTTAGGTGCTTTAAATCTGTTTCTCCCTTCATAGTTCCAGGGTGAAAATCCATTTGGAATGAAATCACTACCTCACTAACGTGCCATAAAATTACTTTTAAGTTTGGGGTTTTTTCATCTTTGCTAATGTTCTGAGTTCTTTCAGAAAATCAGCCGACCTGTCATAGGTTCAGCTTTTTTTCTGAGTATGCACATTATAATTATTTATCCTAACCTTTTTGACTATTAAAACACAAGTAATTTATTACCAGTCGGTCTGCAAAAAAGAAATGGGTTTGAGGGTTTTTAGAAAGGAGGGTATGCCTAAGCATTGATAACACAAGTTTGGCCAGAAGAGGAGAAATGTGTCTTAACTTTGAGCGAGGAGTGCCACCTGAGTTGGGAGAATCTTGATGGCTTGTTTTGGTAGGAGAGTTGCACTGTCGCATCTGCAGTAGGTCTGCAAGCCACTCCATACACAGACAAGCGTTCCTAATGACCCTCGGGTGTTTCAGTCATGCATGAATTTGGTGTTTGGTACAGATTATATGGGTGGCCCTTCTTCAGGCCAAACCTCTACTGCTGTGTACTACTACTACTAATGATAACAACTGTGTCGTTAGTGCATTGCTCATTGACCAGCTGCCTTAACATGTTTTTTGTGCTTTATTAATGTAAAACTTTTGGAATCCTGGTGTCTATACCTCTGCGCACGGTGCTGCATGGACCTCAATTGCTTGTCAGCTTCCATGCATGATTTTTTTAATTGGTTCTGTTGGAAGACTCCCAAATATGTTTCAAACCCCTGGTTCAGGAAGCTGTGCTGCTGGAACAGTGCACCCAGTGCAGATGTGGTCATGGAAGTGCGTGTTTGCTGTGAGGTGCTTGTCCCAGAGCTGCAGCATGAGTGTAATTAGCTTCTGTCAGCACTGCTGACAGCTCACGTGCTGATGGAACTACTCTGGCCTCCTTTCATTAACCAGTAATTTCTTCTATAATATATTCAAGAAATGTGTGAAGTTAGCAGTCATATTTGGGATCAGCCTGAGTCTTCTCTACATGTGTAGGACTTGGTGGTGGTGGGTGGCTTTCTGATCTGCCCATGTTTAAATGCCGTACATTTGAAAATAATAGCAACCTTAGCATTCCCACAGTGTGAAAATACGCACACGCCCATCATCTCATAATATTAGTTAGAGTAAGAATTTGTAAATGTTCTTTATTCACACTGGTTCATCCAAATTTATTTATATATCTATAAAATGCAAGCATTGATATCTGACAATACTTCTAACATTCACAATTTGTAGATGGGATTTGCAATAGAAACTGTATGGTAATGAGTTTTGGGGGAAAAACACTGCTGGAACATCAAGTAATTTTGTCAGGCTAAATGTGGTTCCCACTGCTTACACTGAAGTCAGTCTGATGTGTGGTTACGGCAGTGATAAATTCGGTCTTGGATTTATATTTCATTTCTGTAGAGATACCAAACTCTGGCAGTGATTTAGTCTTGAACTGCATTATTACTAGGATATATCTCTTGTGGAATAGAAAGGTTGAAATACTGCAAAAAGGAGCCTTGAGTTTGACTGCAGACCTCAGCTTCAGAGTGTTCGTTGTGCTTGTGCAGTTGATGGAGCTCTCAGTCTTGGTCGGGTTTTTCTCCAGGACCAGACTTAGAGCCCGCAGTTTATCATTCACAACATTTCTTTACCATGTAGGAAATAAGAAGGTGATTGTGTGATTTGCTGTTAAATTATCTGAATCCAACTGTTACCAGATTCTGTAGGAGAGGTTTTTGTACTGTATTTCAGCCTTGTTTCCATTTTATACTGTGGATGATTAATGTGGTGGAAATTGCGGTTTAATTATGTTTTGCCTTTACAAGAGACTGGAGAAAATACAGTAAAATAAATTGAGATTATGTGAGAAAGCACATAGCAATTTAGGAGTGCCCAGCGTTAAGTAATTGTTACACTTACTGAAAGTCAGTCTGACTGGCAACAGCGTAAACCCCAAATTTTCAGTGCGGTGGTAAAGTCCTGGGAAAGGTAAGGGCTGTTTCTGAAGAAGGAAATCCACATCCACTGAAGTGTTTGATCAAAGCACGCATAGGATCTAGATTTAATTTCTGACCCTGCTACAGATTTCTGCTGTAATACTGGAAAAGATTATCATGCAGCTACATGGGGGACCAGAAGTAAGATTGTAAAAAGACTCTGGGTTCTCCTGTATCTATTTCTGAGCTTACCGATGACAAATGACTTTATGTAATTAGTGGGGGGGAAAAAATGCTAAAAGTTCTTCGGATTGTCTGAAAAACTTTGTGTGGAATAGTCAGTTTTCCCATATGTCATGCTTTATTTTTTTGCACTGAGAAGAAGGCTGTAATGCATATGAATTATCAGTTGAAGTGTATTTAACCAGATTGTTAATTGTAGGTAGTAATTTTGATTTTTCACACATTTGTTACTCAGACTAGTTTTGTGAAATTACTGATATTTGCAGTCATATCAGTTCTTAAGGACCCAAATGTAGCCAGTATTTAATTCAGAAAAAAAAAACTTAATTATGTTACTGTGTGGACATGCTTGAACTGATTTTGGGATCCAGCTTTGTCAAACACAGGAGTACAGTTTTCTAAAATTCCTTCATGAAAGTTTCACTGTTGTGAAGCTATGTGTTATTTGCCATCTTACCCTTCTTGATTGGTTTTTATTTGACATTTTTATAAGTTTTATAAAATTACAATGGCTTTGTACATTATTTAGCAGTGTATTAAAAATAAAAGTGATGTTTCTTTTCAAATGAAATAAACGCATATTATTTCAAGGTTCTCAGTGCTGTCTGCATGAGGGGAGTGAACAATCACAAGGTTGCTGAATGTCTGGAGTAGCTGTTTTCCTGTCATTCTTTCCCAGTTTTTTCTGCACATTCTAAGTTTGTATTTTATAACAGTAAGTTTTCTTCCATGACTGCTATTACAAACTTTATTCCATTTCCTCTTAATCATCCTCTAAGCATCATCTTTGTCTCTCTGAGGAGTTTCTGCTACTGTCACTGCAGGATGTTTTCCCTTGCCCAGGAATAAAGTGGTACAGTCATTCTTTAAATGACGAATTCCTGCTATTTTCCAGCTACACTGGGCTCTCCTCATTCTGTCCTCTCAGCTGCTGGAGTTCCCAAATGCCCCAAACCCCCTTTCTGCTCCAGGGCAGCCATGCCCTCTGCTGGCTCTTCCCTTGCTTTTCAGCTGCCTGAATCCCACCTGCAGTTTCTTAGTTGCTTGATTCCTAGTTTTTATCAGAGATTCCTGTTTCCACTTGCTAGATTGAGTTTACATAAAAACCTTTCTCCTAACACTGCGTCTTTTCTCCAAAACAAGTGATAGCACCCAGGGATTCTATTTGTTTGAGTGTTGATGGAGGGAGAAATACAGGAGGTGCTCTTTAGATAGGCAACTTGATGAAGTCTTCATGAAACCACCCTCCCCCCCCCCACCATGCCTTTGGTTTTCAAGTGTTGAGAATTTAATGTAAGCCTGAGTTCAGTTTTTCTTTTCAGATCGTTTGGGGGGGGGTGGTGGTGGTTTGTTTTTGTTTTTTTAAATAAAACTTGCACCTCTGTACCCCATTGGATGCCTGCTTAAGTTATCAGTGTTAGAGTGGGGGTGGCTGCCTGTTAGACACTCTCGTCAGTTCAGAGATTTTTCAGTCTAATTTTTTTCTCTCAGGCTGATTTTTTGTGAGAAGTGTCTTAACCATCCTAAAGAATGGTAATATTTTCTCTGCATGGATACCATAGACATGTTTTGGTGACTAATCATTTCAGGAATGCAAGATACGTTACTGTCCTTGTGAAAGTGTTCCCAAATATCGTCATTGATGTGCCTTTGAAAATTGACAGTTGCAGCTTGCGTATGATCTGTGAAGATTTGCAAGAGTTCACAAAGTCAACTCTCAAGTTTTCACTTCAGTGAGTACTTCGTGACTGAGCCTGTACTTGTCTTTTCTGTAAGACAGCTCTTGAGATTAAGCAGAATCCACGTGTGTCAATCTTGCCGAGCTGCTATGCAGGCCCCACCCCAGGGTTCCTGTCTTTTCCTAAAAATGGATACTTTCAGCTGCTTTTAAGTAATAAGCTGCAATATTTGAAGTGGCTAAAGGAAATCTTTTGTCGACTTTTACTGAGGGAACTCCTGGCAGGCAGGACATTTTAAAGAAGAAAGCTTAGTGATGCAAATGCAGAGGAATAAAAGCAATGAGGTGAAATAGGGAAAGAAGCTGGTGAGATTCAGATTGGAAAAAGGATGAAGACAAATTTGATGGAAGCTGAGGAGAAAGCAGAAGAGAGTGACTAAAGCGGATGCAAGGGAAGAGATTTGAGTTTGATGAAAACTGGTTTTGAAAAAGCAAAGCAGATTTAAAAATGTTAGGAGAGTAGATTTGCAGGGTGGGTGATAGACCAATAGCATGGTGATACTGTTGTAAATGTATGCATTATTGAAATGATTATCAGAGAGCAGCTGAAGGTTACCTTGTTCAGCCCTGACCAAGGCAGGTCTCATTAGACCAGGTTGCCCAGGGCTCTGTGAAGGTGCTTTGAACACCTACATGGATGGAGAGTCCATACCCTGTCTTGGCACTTCGTTCCTGTATTTGACCACTCTTACAAAGTAATGAAGTAGCATCAATATCTCTGGTAGACGGATCCTTTTCTCTACAACAAAGGCCAACTCTACATCTTTCCTCTTCCTCAGAGCTCAAAACCTTGTCTAGTTAGTCAGTGTTCTCCACTGGGGAGAAAGAGGAGAGGCAAAAAGGGAGTAGCACATCCACTTTTGGCTGAGGATTCTCCCCTGCACAGCAGGGTGACATAGCAAAGCTGCTGTGTCCCTGAAGAGTGAGTGAAAGCTGGGTGCTGGTGTTGGGAAGGATCCCAGTGCTCCAGCCTTTTATGGGGGGTGTACTTCCAAGGTGGGTCTAAACATGAGCTGTTGACACAGGGAGGCAGGGAGGGGAAAGACCATGGGAGGGACCACAGAACAGACCAGCAGCAAGAGAAGAGTTAAGACTGGTTGCAGGAGGAGTTGGTGTGGACATGAAAGCATTGTAGATTATTCTAACAAGAAGGATTATATTTGGGTGGAGGAGTGTCCTGGAAATGTTCTGTGATAGGACTGAAGAAGAAAAGGGGTACTTCAAGGAGAAGGGATGCAGCTGGGGCTGAGGAACTTAGTGGAAGGATGGAGGATCGAGAAAAGAATATATTGGAAGTGACCATTGAAAGCAGCTAGAACTGGGAGAAATACAGACTGCATTGCTGCTGGGTTCTTATGTGAGATTGGATGATTGTCTAGGTCATCTGGAATAAAGGAAAGTCGCAGACATTGTTCTGTGTGCAGCAGTTCCTTTTGGTTCTTATTCAGTGTGTGATAGTTGATAGTCAGCCATGCTACAGTAACAAACACTGTGAAACAATTTAAACAAACACTATTGCTCCATCAGGCCTTGAATTTATCTGGCATTAGATTTCTTTTTCTCCCAAAGTTTCTACTCACCCCTAAAGCAATTAGTCCTGCTCAGACTCTGTCAACACTATGCAGCTGTCTGCATGGACTGGCTCCCTCACTGCTGCCCAAAGCTGAGAGAAGAGCCATGAGTTCTGGAGGCAGGCAGATGATATTAAAGGTGCTGGGGATTCTTAAAAGATACTTTGTTAAAGAGAGGGAATACTTGTCAAGTAGACGCAAGCTGAAATTCCTTTGAGGTGCAGAGTCTGCTGGAATTGTTTCACTCTATAGTTTTAGTCAAAACCAGGGGTTGAGAAGCCTTTCTTCTCTGCTGTGTGAAATGGTCTAGCTGTTTGGCAGCCTGCTTCCCTGAGGTGTCCTGAAAACTGAGTGCATGGAAAATACTCACAATACAGACCTCTGTTAGTGGTTCAGAGGGCAGCCAGCCTCTGTATACCACTAGCATTTAACACCAGAATTAGTTAATCTAACTTGTTACAAGCTGGCTGCTACAGAAAAGCAGCCCTCGCCGATCGGTCTGGATAAAACTCCTTTTGCTGCTAGTTTATTGGTTTTTAACTGCAACAGTTTTCTGATCTTATTTGCTGCATAGTACATGAATGCTGGGCTGCTTCACTTCAGTGCCTGCTTAGGCTGACTGTAGCTACAGCATGCTGATTTTTGGGCTGTGAGCAAAGTGCTTCCGAAGTACAAGTTTGCTGTCTCTTTGGAGATGGGGGGTGGTAAGTGAGTTGTAGGAAAAGAAGTTACTTGTCCAAAGTCACAGTCATGGACATGGCAGAGGAAGAGGTTGAACGCAGGATCTCTTATATCCTTGTACGAGTCCTTGCCCCTTAGACTGTAGTATCCAAAACAAACTTTCCTATTTCATTTTCTTCAGAAACATCTATGGAAATGCAATTTAGTCTGGATGGCTTCTCTTTTTCTTGTGTATTGAATCTCTTTTAGAGGCCTCATTTTCTGTAAAAGTTTCTTTTCCTGAAAAGGGTATTGGGAAGAATTACCCATCTTCTCTTGGATATTAAAAAAAAAAAAAAATCCCTCACACCCATTTTGAATTATATTTTGGTTTCTATCTTAATTGTATCTTCTTTTTGATGCCAGAGTTGTTCAAGGTTCAAATTCCTTATTGCAAGACAGTTTTTTAATCTCCCTAGTGTTCCAGATAGAAATTGTAGAGGATTTTAATCTTGGAAGGCATGTTTCTTACAGAATTATGAACTGATCATTAGTAATGTTTTTTTTCTTGTATGACTTTCAGTGTAGCATATGAAAAATCTTTAACCTTCCCAAAGGTACTCTTTCATTCCAGTTCCTTTATTAAACGGTATCTGTTCCATGACATGGAAGTAAGAAACAGCCTGCAGCTTTAGGAAAGGCTCACTCTATACACTTGGATGTATTTGGAAGATACTGCTTGGGTGTAATTTTCAACTTCTAAGTTAGAGTGGCAAACTTTTTAAATACTGTAGGCACACTGGAGTACCTACATGGTCTAATTTTGTGCTTCTTATTCTTTAGTTTTGACAGAAGCACAATTTTCTCAGTGGTCTTTGAGGCTGTTGATGAATTGCTTATTTGAGAGCAGATTTCTGGACTGTAGAGGTAAAAATAGTTAAATGTATTTATAAAGGTACTCATAAGTAAATTAAAACCCCTAGATTATTCTTCTCAGTCTTGAATTATAAAACAGCAGCTCATAGAACCACACTAGGATTAAAAGCTGTGATGTGATCTCTCATATGTGATGTGATCTCCCATATCAAAACATGCCTGGGTAAAATATGAGTATCCAAAGGGATGGCTCTGTCTGGTTCTGTGAGATACAGCAGTCACTCCCTAATCACTGTCCTCTTGTCTAATTGACAAATTTTATCATGGGATGCTTCATTATTTTAAAGGACAGATTGTTTTGGTTGGTTGGTTTTTTGTTTAAACAGAAACCTTTCTGGAAAATCTAGGGAAGTAGTTGAATTGTTCAGTTAGACTTTCCCAGTGTGTCATTGTTTTTAAATCTCTTACTAACACTGGAGAAATCTTTAATTTATACAGATAAAGCCCTGCTGTTGTCATGGGTGACTATGGGTGAATTGTCAGCTTTATTTAAATTCTGAGGACAAGCAGGTATCATTATTTATATTGTTATTACCGCCATTATTCTTTATGCATTGGTTAAATAGATCATATTTAAATTAAATTTAAATGTGGTAGATGCACTTTAATTTAGTAACTGCTACCTGAAGTCCTTAACATCTGAGTTGAGGTAGTAATACTTATCCATTTCAGATAACTTTTATTCTTTTGATGTATTTTCCAGATAATTCAATCATTCTTTGCTATTTTATGTAAAGCATAACATAAGATATTGGTAGCAGCTGTATAAACATTGCATTAAACTGGGATTAGCAAGTTCTGGTTCTGTATTTCAATTTTCTGGTTTTTGAATACTTTCTTTCTAGGTAGACGATGTTATTAGCTCAGATAAATCGAGACTCTCAGGGAATGACGGAATTTTCTGGAGGAGGAATGGAAGCCCAGCATGTGACTCTGTGTCTAACAGAAGCTGTAGCTGTGCAAGGTGAACCTTCAGGTTAAAATATCTCTACATTATTCTGTATTTTCTCTTTGAAACTCAGATAAAACAGTAAAATTCATGTCGTGTATTCTGAATTAAAAGTCCAAGAGAAAACAGTTAACTGAGATTGATTAAATTCACTAATTTAATTCTGAATGGAAATGATACTTTAATTAAGATAATAGAAGTATAAATGTGCCAATAATATATGATCTATAAAACCTGACTTTATTCTCAGTATAGTCTTACTGTTATGCTTTGTAAATTCAGTTTATATTTAAGTATGTATTAAACAAGTTGAGTTTTAAAATAGGTTAATGACCTGAAATTGGCTTAAACTTTATGTTTCCTGACAGCTTTGTTACAATTTTATGTTATTAGAACCTCTTCCCTAAATCTGTGTTTAAATAGTTTCGTGTGTGTTTAGACAGGTAGTGTTGTACAAAACAAAATTATCAATACAAGTATGTGTGTCATTATTTCATCTGTTGGCTCTGATGACTTAATTCATAGTTCTCCTAAAATCTCAGCTTTGTAGTTATTTATTCAGTGACATTGGATTTTTTTTTTTTAGTTAAGGAAAATAAAATTCTAGCTATTATGTTTACAGAGCAAAATCTTGAACATATGACCCTAGTATGTGTTCAAGGTTCAAAAACCAGAAAGCAAGTAAGAGCTACTTGCTGTTATTATTTATCAAATCAGCGTGCTTTGAGGGGATGCGGTAACTTACGGAGGTCTTTGAGATTTCTAGGGTTTCATGGCAGTTATAGTGAAGGTGAACTTTTCTCCCTGCTAGATGGTGACAACTTGGAAAACATGGAAGGTGTAAGTTTGCAAGCAGTTACCCTGGCTGATGGCTCCACTGCTTACATCCAGCACAATTCTAAAGGTGGGCAAAGGACTGCAAACTGAGGTGTATTGAAGTGGTATTCCCCTTTCTAACCCCCTCTTTGGATTGCAAAGTCAGGCAAAACCTGTGCAATGTTTCTGAAGTTCCAATTCCAGTTGGAAATTGCAGCTGTTGCAATAATACTATAAAATAAATATTTTGTTTTTGCTACTAATAAGATGCAAAAATGAAATTCAGAACATAAGTCAAATGAAAGTGAAGTGGTCTTTATGGTTCCAACCCAGGCACCAACATTTTGCCTAACAGATAGGACAGCAGACCTTTTCTGTATTTTTAATCCCATAATTTACAAGCTCTATACTGTCACACTGTGCTTGCTATTTACCAAACATAATTTCTTGTTGATATTTTATTATATGTTAATTTAGAAAGTATCAACTGTCTGTTAAAATTGTGATGTGTTTCACAATAGAATTCTTAAAAATATTCTGTATATTTCAGATGGTAAATTAATGGATGGCCAAGTGATTCAATTAGAAGATGGTTCTGCTGCTTATGTTCAACATGTACCTATGCCTAAAAGCAGTGAGTGCAATAATACTAGAAATATGTTATAAAATAATGTATTACTGATAAATATTGATATTAAGTAATGAACAGTCATGATAATAGCTTGATTTCTTATTTTAATGGAAACCGTCATGAAGCGATCTTAGGTATTTTGCAATCCTAGGTATTTTGTGTTTAATCTTTCCATCAAATGGTTCTTTGAACTCTTGCTGAAGTGCTGTAATTCTTCCTTCTGAGCAGGGGACAGCTTGCGTCTGGAAGATGGACAAGCAGTTCAGCTGGAGGATGGGACTACGGCATTCATTCATCACACCTCAAAAGGTAACTGGTTTTCAAGTGTGATTTGTTACATCAGTGTTCAACAAAGCTTCAGCAGTATAAAATAGGATACTCTCTAAAAACTATTATCTTACTTAGTGGGATTCCCAGTGTGGATTTTTGTTGCTTTAACTTTGTGAAATCTGAAGATTGCTGAAATGAGACTGGTTCAGTTCCTTACTTGGGCCTCATATAGCAGTTTTAAGTGTAATCAAACCCAGTGTATTTCACTTTTTTTTTTAGCCCAGGATAAAGTATATACCATTAGGTAATAGGGCAGAAAATGTGACAGCTGACAGTCAAGTATGCAAATGTATTTATCTCAAATGATGACTTACGTTTCTGCAGAAGGTGATTATACTAGTCTTGGAAATAGTACCACTTCTCTAGAAAAAGTGATCAGGTATATGTTTTAAGTCTCTTTAAACCAGTGTGACAATTACATTTTACGACCAACAATAGTAAGAGGAAAGAATGTGATATAGAATTTTTTGTTAGAAGTTGTTTTATATTTTGTGTTTCTTTTGCATATTTGCATGATTGTTCTTAAAAAGTGTGAGATCTGTGAATTCTAAAATCTGAAGTAATGATATCAGTGGATCTCTTACATTATTTTTATTTTATTTTGAGTGGGTTTGAAATGGAAAGCATATTTATGTTCCTGATTTCCCTTGTAAATAAAGCTCGATCAATATAAATTTTTTCTGTACTTTTGTAAGTGTAGAAATAAAACTACGGGAGGTGTTGTCTTGAAAACAAATTCCTTTGTTATTCATAGTATTATTTTAAGTGTTTATATTTCTAATCTACTAGTGGTTATATTTCTCATATGTTTCATATATGCATGTGACTTCAGGAGACACTTCCTGAAGGGCAGTAGTTTCTCATGTCACACACTGCTGCCCCTTTCAGAATGCTAACACTTTGCAATATCATTCCTCAGACAGTTATGACCAGAGTGCATTGCAAGCCGTGCAGCTGGAGGATGGAACCACTGCCTACATCCACCACACGGTGCAGATGCCACAGTCAGACACCATTTTAGCCATCCAGGCCGATGGCACAGTGGCAGGACTGCACACAGGAGATGCTGCCATCGACCCAGACACCATCAGTGCTTTGGAGCAATATGCAGCCAAGGTACTCTGGAAGGCATTTTCTCTATCCATCATGTTTTAATGTAGCAGCACAACATACCTGACAGCACGAGCCAATTGTCGTTTAAGAAATAAAATTATGACTGAGAGAGTCTCAGACTCCTAGAAGAGAGAACAGCAAATTGTCATGACAGTGCTTCACTGTCATGGGTAGCTCTGGTGTGTAGTGTTGCATAACAAGGAGAAAAGATTGAACACTGAACTGGAGTGAGATTTAGAAGGCAATTTAGACAGCTAAATAATAATCTTCTCTATAATATAGCATTGCAAAGGAGTCTCTTGAAAGGACACTGTTTAGAAAGAAGAACAAAGTTAAATTACTCTTTTTCAGGCACTATTGCTGATTTTTTTTTTCATAAATGGGAAGAGTATAGCAAGGACAACCATGGTATGCAGTGTAAAAAAGACAATTAGGCAGTTACTGAGTTGAGAGAAAACTTCTCTGATCCATACTTTCAATAATAAAAATGTAGTATGATGCACAAAATTCATGCTGTTCTCTTTACTGGACTTCTGTAAAGCATGATGTAAATATAGTAATGGGTGATGCAACTTCCATGACTATAGTTTAGGAGTGTCCTAGTTGCTGGATAATTGTCATCAGTGCTTGTCTTGCTCTGGAAAAAGAGCAGAATAAATTTTCAAGTCTGTCCTCTTAGTGTCACCGAGAATTGTCAGATTTTGGGAGAAGGCCAGTTAGGATAATTAAATATCTTGTTCACTATTCTTTTCATTATGCTTCTGTCTGTTAGAATTGAGAGATCCTAAGGCAGCCAGTCAAATTGTGTTGTGATTGGCTATGCCTTAGCATTTCATTAAATAGAAGGTCAGCATTACTTGAGCTGTAATCACAAGCTTTTACACATTCCATAGCTACCATTTCATTTAGATTTAATCAATCTTAACTTTGCCCTTCTTAAGCAGCAGCTATATTAATCATAATTTCTGAGAAGTTTCTGTTTTGAGAAGGTGAAGAAGAAACAGAAGAAATGCAAATAAATTTGCATTTGCATCTTATTTAACTCAATATGTATTTTTTAATTCTGTAATGTGAATTTGTTTTCTGTAGTGCACTTGTGTGTTTGTTTAGGAAAAATGCTATTTTCTTTAAGCTTTCATCTCAAGACCTTATTCTGAAGTTCCTGGAACCTTTAGGGATGGTCAGTAGAAGTGAGTTTCCAAGCACTGCACCTGGTTTATGTACAAAACCAAGTAAGAGCTCAATGGTCAGAAGCCTATCTTTCTCTTAAAAAGGAGAAAAGCAGTTTTGTCATTCTTCTCCATGTCCATGTACGCTTCATAGTGAGGCGAGGTACATTTTTCATAGCAGCTGGTGTTACAGACACTTTGAAAAACGTACAGGAAGAAATTAAATACACAAGCTAAGTATATGATAGGATTTTATAAAATTTTAAGTAGCCCAAAGAAGAGTACTGTCTTGCCATTGTCTGTACAAGTTTTAGAACTGGGAAACACCAGGTGAAACTGTCAGGTGATAGATTCAAGAAGAATGATGAAGACATTTTCAAACAGCACAGTGTTAAGACACAGCACTTCTTGTAGGATATTGTGGACATTAATATGTCCTTGGATTCAAGGAGTAATTAGATAAATTCATAGAAGAAAAATGTGTCCAGGGCTATTAGGTAGAAACATGTGACTTCTGGTTCAGGAAGTTCACAAGCCACAAATTGCTTGGAGGTTGGGAGAGTATTATGGGGAATGCATCACTACGTGCTTGGCCTGTTTGTTTAGTGTTCTCCAGCATCTGCTACTGGCTGCTGTTGGAAATGAAATGGTGCATCAGGATGGCCTTTAGTTTGACTCAATGTCGGTGTTCTTTCGTTTTTAATTGAAGGCAGACTAAATCTTTCTGTAATATAAAAGAGAGTATTTTAGGAGGAGCTCAAAGATCTGCCATGGAATCCTTCCAGAATTCTTACAATATTGCAAAAGAGAGGTGTATTGTTGGGTCTCTTTTTTTTGTTTGGTTTTTTAAGGTTTTCTTTACAAAACTTAAAGGGCAACGAAAATTTTAAAGGTGGATTTGGAAAGTGGCGGTTCTTTGTTTCCCTGTCCTCTGCAACAGGCAGAAACACAAAGATCAGTGGGGTGCCCAAGATCAGTGTTGAATATAAGAGAGTTCATACAAAGAGATCCAAGCAGACTACCCAGAGGCTCAGTGGACGTGATGGAACATGTGCATTTTTCATTGTCCCTCACTTCTTCAGGCATACTTTCCCACAACATGCAAAGCACATGCAGACTTAACTACAGTCCTGTAATTTTGGGCTGAGTCAATGCCACCGTCCTCCCAATGCAGCCAAGGAAAAAAGAGATTATTGCTCTCAGTGAAGTCAGAAGATGCATGATGGAGTTGTGAAGAGGTTACAGCACATACTTTCCTTCCATAAGCTGTTTTCCTGTGCCATCACAGCTGCTGGCAAAGTACAATTCCTGGGATTTGTGCATGCCTCAACACATGCACACACAGTCTGTTTGGATCATGTGTTTCCAAGAGTTGATCAAGTTCTAATTTCATGTCAGCAGTTTATTTCTCAACTAACAACAGGAAGTTCAGGATGAAATAATTCAAGTCTCCTTTCTGTGAAGGTTCTCTCCCCTTCCTTTAAAAATTCTGAGGGAGAAGGTCACGAAATGACACCCAAGAATTACCTGCTTTCTGACTCTTTTTTCAGCCTCTTTGTAACATAAATTTGCTCTGCTTGGGCACTTTCCTCTTCACTGTTTTAGCCTGAATTTCCCAAAAGTGTATTGCTTATACTTGTCTAATTTAGAGAGGTAGTACAGTCAGAAAACCTCTTGTGGGATGAGTTCCTTGCAGTCTCCAAGCAAACTGCTGGTGGCTGGTGCTTTGGGCAAGATACTTCACACAAGCACCAGTGTTCTCAGGAGCCTGCTGTGGCCTCTTGGGTGGCAGGGCGTGAGCGGCCCAGGGGACACAGGGTTCCTGCCGAACTGTTTTAGGGAAGAATAAAATCACTTAGCCTAGGTGCATCAGTCTCAGCCTTGAATATAATGAATGCAGAGTATTGTGAATGCCTGTGCTTAATACAGAGACAGTTAAGGAATGGGAAACTATGCAGAGTATACTTTAACATGCAGTGACTAATAAGATCCTGTTCTTTGCGTTGCTGCATGTGAGAGAGTTTGGGGTGTTTTTTTAAACTGGGTAATTATATTTTTATTTAAATAAAAATTTCACATTAACATCTAACAGTCTTTCAAATATTTTTATGAGCTCCTTGGAAACAGCAATACCTTTCTCCTGGAGACTGTTTTTAAAAACAAGCCTGTGTAGCAATACCCAAGTCCTTGCTTAGTTGTAACTTGACTAGTTCAAATAGAGATGCAACACATTGTCTTAGGTATTTTCATTCAAACAGCAGTTGTGCTGTTTAAAACAAGTACATTGTGCTTAACAAGGAGTGAGAGACATATCTTTATTATAAAAGAAGTAAATGTTTAGGGTTTTTTGTCAGAACTCAGTATTGTTAAATTTATTAATAGTTTTGTCAGTCTATTAATTGAACGTACTTAGTTCTTGCAGTCTTTCCTAGCCTGTTATAAAACAGCTTTGCTCTGCTCACTTTGACTGTTCTGTAAGGCAGGTGCTGCAAGTGGTGATTTCTATGTAACCTCATGCACTATAGGATAACCATGTTCCAAGAGGGAGCTAGAGAGCTATGAAATAATAAACCCCTGGGAAATGTCTGTAAGCCTCTGTTTCTCAGATGAATAAAAATAACCTGAAAATGTTTTTCCCATTTCAACTTTGTTTTTCAGGTGTCTATTGATGGAAATGACACTGTTAGTAGCACAGGAATGATAGGTGAAAATGAACAAGATAAAAAAATGCAGGTATGTGCCTAATGCAAAATAATTAAGTATATTAATTTCTTTCGTCTTCTCTGCCCAGCAAGGTGCATGAGAGGGAGCCCTACAACCATGAACTGGGGCTATATCTCTTGCTACCCTTCAGAAGTTACAGATTTCAAACTATACAGATAGATTTTTATTATCTCACTCTGTACAAGAGCCTGACACAAGATTTTAAAAGGATCTTCTAATACTTACTGTTTTCTAGGGGTTTTTCCTGTTTAAAGGTAATTTAAAATTACGTTGGCTTTCTAAGATTTCTCAAGCTGACCTGAATATTTTATCAGTGCGAGTGTGTTTCAGAAGTTCTTTTCCAGAGAAGGACCTGACTTTTGATAATATTTAAAGCAGAAAGAATGCTGCCTCAATTAATAAATTTCTTCTAAGAAAGACCATTTCAGGCATATGTCTGGAACTGTTCTCGCTTTGATGACTTACTTTGATTCCACTTGCCCTGTTAGGGTCCCTGACTTTTATTGCAGGTTTTATAAGAAATCAATAGATAAAGAGTGTTGCTCCTAGAGAATGCTTAAAGAACAGAAAAATACTTCCATTTCTTTTTCTGGGTCCATGTTGTTAGTACATAGAAATGTAAAAACTTTTCAATGTGAGAAGTTTAAAGGGTAAAAGTTCAAAGGGTTATGGAAACTACATGTGCAACTTACTAAGTCTCAAGTTTTTTTTCCCTGGGATCCATAATATTATGTAAGGAGAATGGCATTTGACATTTTAATGTATTTTATTAAAGGAAAAGACAAAGAAAAATATATTCTGGGCTTCAAATATACAACAAAAATAATAATAAAACCTTTACACCCTCACATGTTCAGATGTCAGAATCAAAAATTGAAAAGTCAATGTGTTGAGAATGGGACTTCTCTGGGCAAACCTTTTCTCCTTTTTGCTTAATTTAAGAAATAATGAACTAGACAAGGAGGAAAAATATCTTCCAAGATTAAAATTCATTATCTGTGAAAGGAATAATTATAGGCTCACCTCTGACGACTCAGATTTTCTATTCTTAATTTTTTACAAGTTAGGTCCCACAATATTTAAAGCTGCAGACACTTCACTTTTGCCTGTGTGGCATGACTATGGAAGGAGAGATAGCTAATACATGCATTATTTACTGTATTGGTCTATATTTAATTAAAAATGAAATTAAGAAATTCAAACGGTTTGCACACTTGTAGGTTGGAATAGGGATACATCCCCAATGAAAGCAAAATTCAAGGAAGGGTAAGATAAAATCTTGGTTGATTTTACCTGAAAGTAAGAGCCTATTAACCAAAATTACCTGTAATTAGTATCCACCTAAATGTTGATTTTGGCCTCAGCCCCAAAGCAAACTGAATATGGAGGTGGTTTTATCTTATAAAGATATGGCAACATATGTGCCATATGGAAATGTGCCAATCTTATGGAGCATTATATGTTCCAAACAAAACAAGGTCTGATATTTCAAAAAGGTGTTGAGCCTTAGTCTCAAATTCTGACCCTTATAAGGTGTCTACAGTTGGCCTTCAGTTGAAGGGGCTGAAAGCTATCAATTAAGTATAAAAATATAAATCATTCTAATATATTGATTTAAATAGATATCTACTGGTAACTCATTTTGTATTAATATGTAATAGTCTCATGTTTAAATGTAGAATTAAATAGGTGTATATTTATAAACATTTTAAGTCCACAGGTAAGAGAACAGATGTTGTACTGCTAAGTAGTCACTCAGACTTGTATGTGGTTAGTTAGGTGTTTCACTGAAGAAAAAAAGCATAAAACCTCTTTGTGATTTCTACATGGGAAAACAAAAGACTCTGTGTGCCCAAATGGATATCTCACTATTTCCTTTCAAACCTGTCATACCCATCTGTTCATAATACACACTTTGGTTATACGATTCTGCTTTCATGTATGCAATAGAAAAATCTGATCCAAGATCTTTGTTCTTCTGCTGTGTTACCTCTCTGAACTCGGGATTCATTTGTGATCTCTTAAAAATAGGGGGTTTTAAATTCTATTTATTCTATTTAAAAGTATTTGAAGTACACAGTTCCTCTCGGTAAGTTTCACATTATTATAAAGGTGCTTTATTCCCCCCCCCCGCTTTTTGTATCCATCTTAATATTGGTAAGATTATGGCTGGTTATTTCCTTGCAGATATCAGCACATTACAGAACTGTTTTAATTTTCTTTTCAACTTTGGCATACTTGAGCTTTATAGCAGAACTTAGCACGTAGATATATATTTTTGTATTCTGGAGCAACAAAGAAATAGTAGTAGGTTTACTGATAGAAAAAAAAAAACAGTGCTTCAGTGCAGGTGCTCAACCAAGCACTTTGTGATCCTTAATGTATTGAAGTGACTCCTGTGATTCATGCTGTCATAGGTTAAACAATAGTATCAGTAATGCATTTCTTGATCCAGGAGGTTGTTTTTCTCAATGGTTCCAGAGAAGCTTTTCTGAAGTGATGGAATTAAACATTTCAGCTGATTAAAAATTTTGTATTGAACTTTGCTCCTTTAGTCTTAAGAGCAGTCTGAAGGTAATGGGGTATTCCATTCTCTCTGAAGAATCTGTAGGAAAGGTGCTCCCAGTCAAATTTCAGTCAATTCCCAGTCAAAGGTCTATGTGTCTCACTGGTATGAGGGAGATGTGGAGGGAGAGCTCAGATGACTGAAGTGCTGTGCTGATGGCCCCAGACTCTCTAAAAGGGCCAGCTGGGGAAGGAGAGGAGGGGGAGCTGCCCTTGATGAGGGGGATTGCACAGGGCTTTGGGATGGGAGATGGCTCAGAGCAGTGTGGGTAGTGTGGTGGTGACTGTCTGCCGCAGGGTGCATGGTCAGGAAGAAGATGAGACCTTCTTCAGACAACTGGAAGGAGCCTCATGTTCACAGGCACACATCCTCAGGGGGAATTTTAACATCCTCAGTGTCTGCCAGAAGGGCATCATAACAGGGCACATGAGCAGGATTCTGGAGTTCAGGGATGGCAAATGGCCATCTAGAGCAGGTTATCGGGCAGCTGGCAAGCTGAGACACTTTGCAGGGCCTCAGTTGCCTGGAAGAATTAGTTGGGAATGTGAACGTTGGGAGCAGACTTGAGGAGTCTCCACCTTAGAGATATTCAGAACCTGTTTGGATATGGCTGTGAGCAATGTGCTGCAGCTGACACTATTTTATGCTGAGGGTATTGTCTCCTCATTCATCCTGTGAAATGTTCTTTTCACTGTTTAGAATAAATTGGATCTGTAACAATGGGTAGGTGGTTTAAAAGGACAGACCATATAAAACAGTCTCGGTTACTTTGCATACAGTTGTACCAAAGTGCTTATGTTTGGGCTTCTGCCTCTGTGTTCAGTCTGTATGAATGTTTCTTACATGTCAGTGTGTGGAGAAGCCTTTCCGAGGGGTTTCAGTTGCCTCCTGAAGCTATGCTGTATATTTTCCTGCTGTTATGCCAGAAGGGAGAGTAGAACCCAGCTCACATTGTTCCAATTAGCTTGATCAAAATACATGCATGGCAGACCAAGTACAAAATGCTTTCCATCATGTTCAAAAAGTGCTCCTTCTAAGGACATTTAATTATTGTTTGGCCTTTCCATGAACTTATCTTTGAAGGTGGTCTGATTTATGGCTAATCTCCCTTAAGAACAGGTCTAGTGCCTCAGATGTAAGCTAAGTCTTGTCTGTCTACTAATTTGATCATTTTACCACTGTGCTTATATTTTAAATTATTTGGCTTTGCTATTTGGCTAATTAATGCAAGCTTTTAAGTTTACTAGGTACAAGTAAATATGTTTTACAATTTCCATCATGAGAATTTGATCTTCAGTTATTTATTTTTAGTTTATTTATTGAGGACTCAGAAATACATGGCATAGCAAAGAGAAACAAAAGAAACCTGTCACAATCAGCTCTGGCTTCATAACAAAACAAAGTGTGTAACTTCTCTGATCCATTTTGATTGTTGTTTTTTTAGTGTGTGATTTGATTGGGCTTTTAAATTTTTTTTTTCCTTCTCTCACTTAAGATTGTCTTGCAAGGACATGGAACAAGAGTGACTGCGAAATCTCAACAGACTGGAGAGAAAGCCTTTCGCTGTGATTATGATGGCTGTGGAAAACTGTACACAACAGCTCACCACCTTAAGGTGATGAGAAATAAAATGTGCATTGCTATTTTGTAGACATGAGGTTTTTTTGAAAGATTATGTGGTTAAAAGTAATAGAAATAAGGAGAGAGCCAGTTGCAATGGGGCTGTTTTGTCAAATGTTTATTGGATTGATTTTACAGTAATTGGTGGTACTCAGCTGAGTTTGCTTAGTGTTCTGGATAGATGCAGATATGGGATCACATTCAGCTGCTGTATTTCCAGCATGTTGAGGTTGTTTCTACCAGCAGTGTCACAGAAATTCTGGACTCCAACATTCACTTTATCAGCTTCACATGTATGCATGATCATGCAAAAATTCCAGTTTTTTAAATACTTCACTATCATAGTACAAAGTGAAACTCTTCAAAACTAATATTCAAAGTAAAAAGCTGGAACATCTTTTTAGATGGCAACTTCTTAATTCTCTTCCTTTTTTTAAAATTAAGCAAAGGAATTAGTGCAATGGTAAATGGTGTAGTGCTGCTCACATTCCAGCTGAGGCTGAGACAATCCCTTGCTGATGAGGTAACCTTCTCACAGTGCTGCCTCATCTCTGACTAAATACAGGAGTCACTGAGTAGCTGGCTTTGAGTCACTTGCTAAAATCATGTCCTTGCTGTAGAAGTTTCGTGCAATATAAGAGGATCATTGAAAGCATTCAGTGGGGTCAAAAATCTGATAGAGAGTGGGCTCTGAGGCGTATTTGCCTACCATCTTTAATGTAGTTGCATGATGACAACTCTTCCTGTATTTACAGAAGTGTTTTGTGCAAAACTGACTGGAAGGATCAGGTTAAACTTTGGAAAGAGACATCTTTAGTTCTAGGGAGAACGTTGTTGCCGTATTTCATTATTTTTTCATCACTGATATAAACAGACACTTGAATGTGAATCTTAGTAAGATAAAATATGTTGACTTTGAGAATGAACTGTAAGTAACCAGATACAGCATTTCATTAAATCACTGTATTGGATGTCAACAGGTGCATGAAAGGTCTCACACAGGAGACAGACCATATCAGTGTGAACATCCTGGATGTGGCAAAGCCTTTGCAACAGGTAATCTTTTGCAGACAAGCTCCTCCTGCTTGCTTGTGTTTGTCTGGGAATAAAGTAAGTTTTTAGTATTGCCTTTTTTAACTGCTAAGTAAGTTGGGAGAACTGGAAAAAAACAGTCATCCTTTCAGCCACTGTAGCCCTATAGGAAAGGCAGAATTTAACTCTTACTGAAGGGGGAATGAGGTGAAGCACTCAACACTTCCCTTACTCTTCACCTCGCATGCTACAGTCAAACTATTATGTTAAAAAATAGGCCTTTCTTACCATTAAACTAATAACAAAAGTTAAATGAGGTGATAATAGAAAGCTGAACCTGTAGGTTAGAGGCAGATTCCTGATCTTCTGATCTAAATTTGAAAGGAACTTTGATGGAAGATGCTGGTCTAAAAGTTTTTTATTGAATTTGTATCAGAGGGACATCTGTCATGAAGTGAGCTCTACATTTCATACAGATTGCTCTGCTCATAAATGATGCTCTCCCTGAGATGGAATTTTATTGTGCAAAATGCAATTATGAGGAATGAAGCATGGAAAAAAATGGAAGAGCAAAACTTGTTTCAAATTTTATTCTTTTACTTTGAATGTAAATTAATATAACGCTTGGAAAGTTAGGCTCTATTTTTTAAAATAAGGTATTTTTAAAATAGCTTCATCTGATCTAATACATATAATACCATTTCTTTGAATGGAAACTAGCAAAATAAATGCAGATGCCAAAAGTCAAATGGGAAACAACCACACTTTTAAAGGGCTGCACCTATGTTTAATTGCATAGTGTTTGTAAAGGGATTTCAAAACTATGTAATGAAATACTTTCTTCTTTTCCAACAGACTCATGTATGGCTATAAACAGCTCTTTGTTTATAAATACTATATTTTTGGTCAGAGCCATTGTACCACTGTAGTTCAACAATCCTTGCCTTAGACTAAGTTCACTCTAAGTACTGAGTACTCTTGGTCTAAATTTTAAGAACTCTCCTGAGTTGGATCATGAAATTGAGTTTATTTTAGATGTAAAAGCAAATTAATGCTCAGCTTGTTTCACGTGCTTCATGCTTTTAAAAACATCAAGAATAGGAATTTCAGTTGTTTTGGGGAGAACACTGTGAAATTAAAGAGATACCATTTTCTTACAGACTTTATTTTGTAGAAATGCATACGTCACTTGTGGGTACAAGTGAAATTCAGGTTCATTTTCTAAAATGGCTCTTTCAGGCTTCTTTAGTCACTATCTTTTCAGAGAGGTGCTGAAAGGAAAATCTTGGTAAAATGCTCATTGCAAAATAATTTATAGAGGGCCTGATCCAAAGTTCACTTTTGACTGGTAGAGTTTTTGATGATCATGAGTTTTTAAAAGTAATTTTAAACAGAATGAGTGTCTGTGACTGCTTTTGGTTAGCACCTACATATGTGAATTTACTGTTGACTTCATTAGTGGTATTGTTTTTCCTATTAGCAAATACTTAAATGATGACAGTATTGGGAAGAGGTAAGAATTAGATGGAATGCAGAGCATTTGGCTTCATCTGAAGGCAGAATAAATATTTGCCCACATTATAATAATTGCAGCTTATCCTCTGAAGGGAAGGAGAAGCATTATGGAAGTGTATTTTCTCCATATATGAAGGATGAAAGAATTTCTGAACTGTTATCTGGAGTTCTACCACTCTCTAGGGTAGAATGAAGAGCTTGTGGAGAACGAAAGAGCAAATTTTGCTCATCAGCATTCCTGATTGGAATGGCAAGCACAGCTTTTGCTGGTGATGGTTTATGAGAATCCTGATTTGGTGCTTATGCTATAACATCCTTTCTGATCTCCAGGGTATGGTTTAAAAAGTCATGTGCGAACACACACTGGTGAAAAGCCTTATCGGTGCACAGAAGAGAATTGCACCAAATCCTTCAAGACTTCCGGAGACCTGCAGAAGCACATTCGAACCCACACAGGTACTATCATCACACATGACTTTTTGGTGAATTCACTTAGGTGGATTTTTAGTTTGTTCTCTTTCCTCATTCTGTGACTTTATACTTACAAAATCAGCCTGTGTATATTCTCTTTCTGAAGCCCAGTGAGCTCAGCAGCATTTCAGCATGGTAAGCATTTACTGCAAATCCAGCATGCTTTTCTTGGAAAAAGTGCTTAAGCATTCACACTGCTGTTGCAAATGCACTAACTTTTAGCAGTGCCTCACTTCCGTTGTCACTGAGTCACTTGTTGCTTTTACAGTTTCATCTGCAGCTGTAACAGAACAAGGAACTTTTCCTCAATAATGTCTTGCCTTTTAGAAATGCCTTCAGTGTTCCTCAGTTTTGGTGCTTTAATATAACTCGCATGCTGGCTTCATGAAGGTTGATATTCTGAGCTTGTTATCCTGATTTCCCATCTCTGCTTCCAGCAGAAAAACAAAAATCATAGAAAACCAACTGTTACTAAAACTTGCAAAGGCACAAAAAATAAAATCTTACGTTTTGTCTAAAAACATAAAATTGAAAGCCAAACCACAAATTCTAGACAGCACACACTACACTCTGCAAAACTCTGTGGGTGCACACATGTGTAAACAAGTTTGCACAATGTCTCCTTTGTGCCTGTGATCTTCCCAAAAAAAAAAAACAACAAAAAACCAACCCTTAAATGTAGGAAGAACAATCTACACTTGCTAACCTATTCCATTAAATATATTTATGCTTCTGCTAGAACACTGACAAGTTTTTCCTCAGTATTTTCTGAATCTTAACAAGTCAAGAAGAAAAAATAAAAGACATAGGGGTTTGGATTATTTTCAAATTAAAAATAACAATATGGGGAGGTGGGATGTCAATGCAGGCAATAAGAATTTTAAAACTACAAGATTACATTAAAATATTTCTGGTTTTTTGGACTTCATACACAAAGAGAATCTGATGGGATTAGTACTATCTTGATTTTTAAGCATCAGGATGAACAAGTGTCATCTCAGTTCTAGAAGAGAACTGTTGATATGTACTGCATCCAGTACAGACTAGGAACTGAAAGGTTTCTGTAGTATGGACAATTTCATTAGCTGTGGACTGTTTTCTTTACTTCTTTATGGCCACAGAAGTTGTGTGGTAATTTAATCTCTCTCTGTTTAGTAGTTGAGACAAAAGTCTTGAGCCAGCCCACCTGAACAGTATTAGTGATAGAATCATAATCTCCCAGCAGTCCAGAGGATGGAGTGCAGGGATGTCTTATTTTAGATTTATGAGTGTTTTCAGGAAGCTAAAGAATGAGAAGAAAATTGCAGCAAGTCCTTTGTGCAGGAGGATGGAGCAGTGTACGCTCATGCCTTACACAAGCTGCAGCAGCGCACACAATGGAGGCAGGTCTGGGCTCTCCCACTCTCCCCCATGGCTCAGAGACCTTTCCCTTGCTTTGGTGGGTAGGTCAGGGTGAAGACTTTCTCCATTTTCTGCCTCTTTTAACCAGAAGTCGCTTTTCCCTCTCTTTGAGTAGCAGTCAAATCTCACTTTCAGTGCCATCAAATGCTTGCCTCGGGTTTCTCCGTGACTTCCCCAGGCATAGCTCTGGGATCAGAAAAGCTTCTGGGGATGGTACCTCGTGCTGCAGTGGGGTAGAGCTCTCAGGCATTGCATTTCTAGTGTTGGAATTCTCTGTCACCTGGAAACAGGTCGCTTTGCTAGAAAGTACATTAGAATCTGAAAAGGCCACTTCAGGGACCGGTCGGGTGACATTCCTGCGGGCATTGTTTAAGAGCGATCTGTTTTGGTTTCCAGTGCAGGGTCTGTTGCTGGGTGGGGTTGGCTCTGCATCCCTGCTGCTTTCCGACGTGTTTGGGGTCCTGGCTGAAGCAAGGATTAGGGGAGCCATGGTAACACAACACTGAGACGTGTAGGGGAATACACACTGCCTTGGCAGGAAGCTGGAAATCCTTCCCAAAACAGCTGCCCGAAGGAGTGAATAGTAGTTTCCTCTGCCAAGGAGCAAACTACTGTGGAGTTTTGTGGTATTACTGTCTATCTGGACTTGTTCTTTTTTTTTTAAGTACCTGATGTTGTGTCTGTAGTGGTGTTCTGCTCTCTCTTGCTCTCAGATTCTGCTCTTTGATAAGCAGTACAGTGTGTGGAATGTACTTGGCTCTAGAAGTGGGAAATTACACCGGGACAGCCTGTCAGGGGCTCGAACTTCTTCACATTTAACCCACTTTGCTCTCCTTCTCCCTATACTTCGATAGATCTGAAAGGTCATGGTTATTAGAGTATTATTGATTGGCCTTGTCTGCTGTTCACAGTGAAATGGTTTGGTGCAGTGGTGTAAGTTACTGTGCTTAAACTTATATTACATGAATAGACTTACTTTAAAAGAACGTGTATTTGTGATTTCCTTTGTTTTGGGGGTTTGAAACTTGCATTTCATGGCTGCCTCTCTTTAGAAAGTTTGTTCTTTTTTAAGGTTAAGTGCTTTCCATAACAAGTTTTACTAATCCATGTGTATCCTGGTTATATGTTAAATCATGAAGTTATTTTTTCATTTTATGAATTAACAATTGACAAATGTCAATGGTATTATACACTTGGTTTGGATCATGTATGTATGAATTGGGGAGGTTGTTAAACAGTTGTTAGATTATGGGCAGTGTGGAAGCTAATCCAAGCAACTGAGTCTATTCTATACATGTTAAAGTACTAATCTAAATGCTTCATAATTTAGCTTATAGACTGTATGATTTTCCTGAATTTTGCCAGTTTTGGCTAAACTAGAACACCACACAGTGGCATGTTCATGGTATTTCTGACTGAGGATCTTAAAGATAGAATTAGGTAGCTTTAGATTCCTACATTCAGCCTAAGTGTAACTTAGGATTTTCATTCTTTTATAACTTTTGCATGTGTACCTTTTCTTGTCTTTTTTTTTCAGGTGAAAGACCCTTTAAGTGTCCCTTTGAAGGATGTGGCAGGTCATTCACAACATCTAATATTAGAAAGGTTCACATCAGGACACATACAGGCGAAAGGCCTTATTACTGTACAGAGCCGGGATGTGGGAGAGCTTTTGCCAGTGCAACTAATTATAAGAATCATGTGAGAATACACACAGGTATATGAGTGATTTATTGTATTTTGAAGTGGAATCTGCTTGGGAGAGGCTGTGTCATTCTCCTTGTGAACAGTGTTTTGGTGTGTTGTGATTTGGTTAGTCATGTTTATATGACTTGGCTTGGTACTTCTGTTTGGGCCTCCTCTCCCCTCAGCTGACGATACTTAAGCAGTTAGATTTCCCACCTTGCTGTCAAGGCAGAATAATTTTGGTTTGGATGCCAAGTTTTTTAAACTGGACATTTGGCTAAATTCTTAATATGATTCTGGGGTATGCCTCCCTTGTGAGCTGTTTCTTAAATAAATGCCAGTAAAGGACAAGTCTGAGTTTAACTTCGGCTCACTGTTATGAGTCACCCTTTCATCCCAGCTGTATTTTCCTTGCTGCTGGAACTGTGGTCAAAATGTCCTTTTTTAAAGACAGTATGCGAAAATACTTATCCAACTTGATTTTCAGGGTTAGTGAGCAGAAATAATAAGCACAAATTCAAAGACTCTAAAATGTAAAAGCCAGTGATAGCCATATCATCTTGGTAGCATTATATATTTTATAGAAACGCAGACAAGCTTCATAGAGGGATGTTTTGTATCTCAGTTTGTATTTTTAGTTTACAGTGTAATTTTGGACACTTGTTTCATTGATTTTTAAATGAAAGGCGTTTCTATATGAAACCATAATTATTTATACACATGCTTCCTATGGATTTCTTCAGAGCTTTAAAGACTCAAAAGTGATACTAGTCAATCAACATACCTGATCATTGAGGAGAACTGTGGGGATTCCAATAATAAAAGAACAAAATTCTCAGTACAATAACAAACTGAAATTGCACCTTTCAGCCTGTATCATTCCATCTTCATCAGAAGGAAGTTTTAGATGGAGTGATAGGGAGAAAAATGGGCCAAATTTGTGCAGGCAGTAGTTCTTAAAAAAAGACAGTAAGAGGTTGCATTGATAAACTTTGAGAGGTTGAGCTTCTCTGTTGCCTTTGAAATTAAGGTGTCGTTGGTAATGAAGGTGTGTAATGAAGGTGTGTAGTGCAGGTTGGTAATGAAAGTCCCTGAATATCATTTGCTGGCAATTTTTCCTGTGCATCCTGAATAAAGTTCTCTTTATCCCTGTTGTTTTCCTGTGCAGGGGAGAAGCCCTATGTCTGTACAGTTCCTGGCTGTGATAAACGTTTCACAGAGTATTCCAGTTTATACAAACATCATGTTGTACATACTCATTCCAAACCATACAACTGCAATCACTGCGGGAAGACCTACAAGCAGATCTCCACTCTTGCTATGCACAAACGAACAGCGCACAACGACACAGAGCCCATTGAGGAAGAACAAGAGGCTTTCTTTGAGCCACCTCCAGGTTAGAATTTCAGTTTTTGAATCTCTTGTTGTTAAAAAAAAAGGGCTGGATGGTATTTTGCTGGGGGTTTTTTGATAGCCAAGGAAATTAAAGCATAGATAAAAAGTTAAACTATTTAATAAAGAAATCTTAATTTCTCTGTAGACTTTTTAGAGTGGTAGGCAACTTGTAAACAGAAATTGCAGGAGTAATTGGCCAGATAATATAGCAGTCATGGGGTTAAGACAGAAATCTGAGTTGCAGTCTTAGCAAACCTGCTCAAAACATGAATGTGGGGAAGGGACCAAAGAGAATCTAAGCTGATTACAACTCACTGGATTTTTGTTAGGGATTTTTCAAAAAATATAAATATAACACCATGGCTGGTGACAATCTTTTGTGTGGGAGTAAAGGTTCTGCCTTGAGGGAAAAAAATCTGTTTTTGCAGCACAGTGATATGGGCTGGTTTTGCTGTGGTTTAGAGCAGTTTCTGTAAAATGTCCTAGAGGCAGAGATGAAAATGAGCTGCTATGCTGTAGTACTCCGCAGAGTATGCTGTTCATGCTATCATGAGTATTGAATCCTATGACTTTAAAGGATCAGACTGAAGGAAATACTGTGATAGGACAAACACCACTTGTCAAATCTGTGATTTTTAGATGGGACTAATATCCACACAAACTGTTTTGGTTAGAAAAGTTTTTGCTATACATTCGTGGGAAACAGCACTCAATACCTCAAGCAGGCTTGCTATAACCTAATTCCTTCTTCTAAAGGAATGATAAGATTCATTTGCTGAGGTTAAACATTTATCAAGATAATGAACTTACTTAAATCTTCACACAAAGGCATTGCTGTGTTCTTCTGTATGTTTGTTAATTAATAACTTTTAAAACAAAAATTTCCAGTTATGTTTGCATGGAGTCCTTTGAATGGAGAGGTTAGCATTTAATGAATAAATTAGAAATGTTTGTCACATTTTAATATTTGCATATAAACTAAATGTGTAGTTTATTTATGTGTAGTATTTATGTGTCTTAAAACTCATTGCTAGAAGATTATACCCTGTGTTCCCAAAATAAGACTTTCTAACTTGCTCTTGGTATCTTTCCTTCTTTCATTTTTCTCTTCTTTTCACTAAATTTTTCTGTTGGAGTGTTTAAAACCTTCAAACAAGACTGGGACTTAATCCTTCCTCCGGAGTATGTAAAGTATCCTCTTGCCTTCTTTCTATCCAACAGGTCAAGGTGAAGATGTGCTCAAAGGCTCGCAGATCACCTACGTAACAGGTGTAGAGGGAGAAGATGTCATTTCTTCGCAGCTTGCTACAATTACTCAGTCAGGATTAGGCCAACAAGTAGCATTAATATCCCAGGATGGAACCCAACATGTAAGTAACCACAGTGTTCAAGTGCTGACAAAACTGTGCTGAGAGTTGAGGCACATGTTTGCAGCTTCTCCATGGGCTTTCAGAAATCAGGTAGGAGTCTTGATAAATATGTTTGTGAGTTTCTTAAGGAAAGAAGCTTCTTTGGAGCCATGTCAGGTTGTGTTTAGGGTTGTGCCTCCTGTGGAATACCTAAGTGAAACCACATATTCTGACATATGAAATGGTATTAATACAAAGTTAGGAGTTTGGCCTCTCCTTATTATCTTTGTCACTCTAAAAAGGGCTGTTTTAACAATTGCTATATATACAGCTTGTTTCTGAGGTTTCTCAGAATTCCCAGATTGTGCTCATGGGCGCAATGTCTGGTGGGCATCTTCACTGTTTTGTTGGCATGCACTTTGGCAAGGTTGAGGGGTGGGAAGTCTTTTCAGTCCAGCAGTTTACAAGCAGTTTGGTTGGTAGTGTGCAGTTCTTACCATTTCTAATACAAATTAAGAATAAGGAATGCTTTTATACTATTTTCCACTTGAAAATTCCTATGTCTGTTTTTTTTAAGGATTTCTGTGGATATATATTTTTAAGATTTCATATGAAATTTCTTTGGAAGAGAATTTCAACACCACTCTCTTGATTCACTATGGCAATATATTGAAGGTGTATGGGAAAAAGTTTCTATCTCAGCTGGCAGGACAGCTGAAATTCCAGTAACTTATGAAAGATATATTCTGAATTCAAGCAAAAAATTAAGTATTCAAGGGGGCTGTTATATTGCCAGCTCTGGACATTGCAGCAATACTTAGTAACTGGCATTTTTACCCCCTAAAATGAAGGCCTGCAGAAGCTTTGACACAGAGTTCTCGCATTTATTGAAATTATCCTTCAGCTTGAATTCAGTTCTGGGATTTATTACCTTGTAAATCAGACATCAGATATGTATCTGATGCCCTAATGCATTTATATTGGAGACATCAGTAATTTATATCATTAATTTGTTATGGATTGTCTATTTGTGGTTTAAATTCTAAGCCCTCACAGGCCTCTTTAGTATTTCCATCAAGATCAAACTATTTCAGGTGGTACCACCTTGAATCCCATTGACCTCTGTGCAAGTCACATGCATAGATAATCTATTATGCTGTTATTTGGTATCCTTTCTGATTAACGTGGAGTTGTAGGCTCTGGGATTAGGTATGCAACCTCTTTCTTACTACTGAGAGCCATATTCTTTTCTGTAAACAGGTAAATGTATCTAAAAGGTCATGAACTGTTAGATCCCATCAGTGAGGCAATTGGAATGAGGGCTCTGACTTGAGCAGCAATCCAAGCCTTTTTTGCCTCAGGAGTTACTCTGTGTTCCAGGTGAACATATCCCAGGCAGATGTGCAGGCCATTGGCAATACCATCACTATGGTGACACAAGATGGCACCACCATCACAGTCCCTGCCCACGACGCCGTCATCTCCTCTGCAGGAACACATTCAGTAGCGATGGTCACTGCAGAGGGCACCGAGGGACAGCAGGTGAGACATTGGCCTGCATTCATGTTGTAATGTCCTGTAGGAGCTGGTATAAAGTATCACCTGTGCCATCACACTTCTGTCACTGATGCGGATTTATCTCAGCAAAGCAGTTTTCAGCACCTGGCCAACACATTGCCCTCATAAGTGTCTGATGTGTTCTACTCTTGTGCTATACATCAGCAGATGGCAGAATGGTTTAAAAACAACTGGGCACCAACAAAAAATTCTGAGGTACCAGTCCAGTAATTCTTTTAGGTGTACGTAAAATAAGACCTAGAAATGCGAAGCATTTTCCCCAAAGTCACATAGTGAATGAGTGGCAGAGCTAAGAATAGAATCCAGTATGAACTCTCATTTCATTGGTTAATATTATGGGACTGTAATTTATTTGGCAGATGGGAAACATTTGTGTAAGTATATATCTGTAATTTGGTTTTTAATATACAGATAAAACAGCTAACTTTTTAGTGAAAATATGATGATATAATCTCTTAGTTCAAATGCATTCTGCTGTTCTAAAATTGCACTGCATGAAAATGAAGATACTTATGAATCCCTGTGTAGATAATCACAGATCTGCAGGTGCATTTATTGAATTACTGCACTCCTGAGGGTATTTATATTTCAAGAGCTAGTATATAACTTAGAGAACACCACTGTGACAACTTTTCTTTTGCGCAGTAGCATTATGCTCATGAGCAATCACAGCTTTAAATGTAACTGTGAAGGCAGTGGTGGTGTGAGGCTCAGAGCAGGAACAGGTCTGCCATGCAGGTGATTCTCTCCCTTTGGTCTCGAAGGTTGCTATTGTGGCCCAGGACTTAGCAGCATTTCATAGTGCCTCCTCAGAAATGGGACACCAGCAGCATGGACACCATCTAGTGACTACAGAAACTAGACCTGTTACATTGTTGGCCACATCCAATGGGACACAAATTGCAGTACAGGTAAGATGGGGATAAATGGTTTTTTGGAGTGTTTCTTACTTCTAGAGCTAGAAGCTCCTGGTCAGGTAACAAAATGATTCGAATAAGCTTGGTTTCCCTGAAAAAAAATAGCCCACAACCATATGATCTCATATTTTAAATAATATATAGGGTTAGGAAGAGGAATAAGCAGCATCTAATTTTCCAAATCTACTTGTAGAATTCCCAAAAAAGGGGAAGGGCCAAACTTCAGGTCGACTGATTTGTTCCTGGAGTCACAGGTTTTCAGTAAAAAAGTGGTTTCGTTCATCCTTCAGCTTTACATATAGAGCTGACACATATAAAGCCAAACTCTCAAGGGTAAATTGCTATGAACTTACAAAATTAGCAGATTTGTTATTTGATCTTTGAAATGCTAATAGCAAAATAGTGCAAAGTTATATAGAAAGATTAATAATCAGAAATCCCTGGAAATAGTGACCTTCTGTTACGTGCCAAACAAGCACAGTCCAAGCAGTCTCTGTAAATAGTTCCTCACATTGTTCAAACACTGTCAGGAAAAGGTAATTTCTAGGTATGAAAGAGCTCTTAAAAGCTCAGATTGAAAGGAATAGTATTAATATCCTCAAGCAGAAATGAGAGATTGTTACTTTACCCTTTGTTTAATGGAAGGTCGCAAGTCAGATGCTGCTTGAAAGAGCAATGAAAGTCGAGAAGCACTAAATTCCAAAGTCCTCTTTTTTTTTGAGCTAAGTTGGCAGTAATCAAAACTGCTTGTAAGAGAAACCATATCAGAAGGGAATTGTTTGCATGAGGCAAGAAAAAAAGTAACTTGCACCCTCAGCAGTGGGTCCTTTGATTGAAAGGAAAACAGGCACTCTCTGCACATGCCCCTCTTCTGTTACCAGAAGTGGAGCATTTGGTTAAGTCTCTTTACATTAATTAAACTTAAAATACACAGAAGAGAGAGAATTCAAAATGAAAATACTGTTAATTAGTCCTGAGGTTTTGATTGGCTTTTCTTTTGTACTTTGATATTAATAAATTTATCCATTTGGTTTCTAACTACTGATAAAGCCAGTAGCTTGATAGTCCGATTGAAGCCCTAACGAGGTGGTAACAGAGATCTCGATTTGAGTGGCTCCAGAACGTGATATGCAGTGACTGTAAAAATAACAAATGAAACACTGAACTGTCCAATTAGGTCAGACAATCTGGTGTTACCTTTCACACTCTCATGTGTGTTTCTCCTGAGCTAATACATAAAGGCCAGCTTTACATTTTTTGGTGAGGTTGAGGTTGTCTTCAGTGTTCCCATGAACATGTTATAAAACTCCTTGGATTCCATCCCAAAATTGTGCCAAGTTATCTTTATCCAGGGTTGGTTATGTTGCTTCTGGTAGTACCAGCTATATTGATGGCTTTGCAGCTACGAGATAATTCCCTCTCTAAATTAACTGTAGAATCAGTGTCATAACAACAGCTTTTTTATATGGTTGGCATTCTGCAATAAATGTACACTTTTTCTATAAATTAGTGTCATATGGTATTCTAAGGAGCTGACCTTCTGTTAGAGAGTTAAGTGAAGATGTTTGTTTGCTTTGCCAGTGATAAAATGTGACTTCTGCAAGCCTTGTCTGAGCTTTGTAATATCTGCCAGGTTGAAATATCACCCACTTTGTGGGTCATGAAGTCTGTTTATTATGCAGCAGTTCTTTGAAGCAAATGTATTTGGTAGTTACATAGAAACTCAGTTTAATCTCCTATCAGCAGCTATCTTAATCGTCATGCTGATTAGATAGCTGCTGGTATATATTACCCAGGAGAGGTGTGACAATAGCGATCACACTTATTTGGGCCGAAGTATTGTTTGATACCTAGATCTTTGCTTTCAGATCTTTTTTGATGCATGTATTACCCAAGTGTAACATTTTGGATTTATTCCTGTTTACATGCATTTGTTTCAGCTTGGAGAACAACAGTCTCTGGAAGAAGCCATTAGAATAGCCTCCAGAATACAGCAGGGTGAAACACCGGGGATTGATGATTAACTTCTAAAACTGCTACCAGAACAATAGAGTGAAAGGTATTTTATTTTCAACCAACAAAGGTCCATGCCAGCAGCAGCCCATAAAAACTTTGAAGTCCTCCACTCACTGATACTGTGTACACATTTTATGCAAGAGTGAAGAACATTTTCTAAGTTTTGTGTACATAACCCTTGGAATGGACTGACATCATCTACTTCCAACCGTTGTATTCAGGAATATGGAATTAGGATTATATAGTAAACTTCCTTGTTATCCTTTCATCAGATTTCAGACTGGTCTACAAGCAAGTAAGAAACAGAAGTATTGGAATTAATTTTTAATGTCATGTACAAATAATGAAGGCATTACTGAAGATTTCAGATGTTTAAATAACCATTTCAGGAACCCTTACAAGTAACAAAGGCAACAAAGCCTTTTTAAATTGCATTCCATCAATGGAAAAGTCTTGGATTTTGAGCCTACTACTGTAAATCTTCGTATTTTGATTTGTTTCATACAGATTTGAATACTCTTTAGATTATCTACCCCATCTCATTCATTGTAAATACAGACTGTTAATGCTGGAAGTGCTAATTATATTATCTTTAAATTGGATTATGTACAAAGAACTGGTTGTTCAATATTAAAGAAAGTAAATCTAATTAATTTGTTTCTTTACATATTTTACTTAAGATGTTACTCTCAAATTATTATGCAATAAAATATAGCAAGATTGTATTGTTTAGATAGGATGATATTGTCGTGTGACGTATTGTTTTACTTCTTACTGAGACTGAAGTTCAAATTATTTATTTACGGCCTTGTATAAATTTTTCCAAAGTTTATTTATCATAAACTTAATTTTTTGACATTAATTTTGATCGTAATCCACTCTAGTGTGTTAAGCAATTACTGGTAGTAGTTATTCCAGACATTCTAAAACACTACAAGAATGTTTTTCACTAAAAGGTGAAGTTACCCATTTTCAAGAGAAATATTTTCAAATGGTGCATTTGCAGCAAAAGTACAAGTACTAATGGTCTATTTTCAACAGTTCTGAGTGCCTGCTGCTACCATTCAATACCTAGGATGTGCTGATAATCAGTGCTTTTGAAAATCAGGACACAAGTTACTAGAATAAAGGGATTAATGATGATGTAAGTACAATGCTCCTCTCCAACTATCATTCTGTAAAGGAAAAAAATTCATTGTAGATATGTCTAACACATGCAGCAAAATGTAACTTTCAATTTTTTTATATGAAGAAGTGTTTTTACTCTTGTCTTGTTAGCAAGCTGGTTAAGCAAGTTAAAATTTTTTGGCTTCCTGTAAGATTCAGTGCTTATTTTAGATTAGCGTCAAGGGCACTTCTGAAACTGAAGGCTCACCTTTTGTTTGCCTTCTCAAGGGAAGGACTGAACATCTTCTGGACAAAGTCTTTATTAAGTAATCCCAAGTATTGTGAGGTGCACATTTTACATGAAAAAATAAAGTCCATAACTAAGTAGCTTGAGGTATTTGACCTCAGGAAGGCCAAGTTTGAATAGAATGAGCCAATTTATTGTGAATTTCTATATCAATGTGGGTTGCAGCCTTTTATGTTTTCTACACAGAGGCCAACTGTAAAGTGCAGTGAGAGAATACAGTACTGTGGGATAGATGGGGACAAAGCAAAGGCTATTCTCTGCATAAATTGCAAAGTAAAACTTGGAAACATTTAGGTTGTCTGTAACTTTTGTATAGGATTGAGGTTGCTTGCTCACTTAGGTGCCAGTTTTCCTGAAATGTTGTAAATCTTGGTATCCCATGGAGATAAATGTACTATGCAAGGAGGATTAATTGCCTGTCAACTAGATCAGTTTCTTAGTATTTATCACCTTTTAGAAATTAAAGTTGTATCATTTGACATGAATGTTCAAGGTTTTTTTTTTCCTTAAATTTCATTGCTAATAGTTTCTGGAAGCGGTGGCTGGAATGGTGGCTTTGACTTAGCAAAGAAATAACTTCAGTTCTTACTTCTCATTTCCCAGGACATTCTCTGACCACCGTACAAATGTGAGTATTCGTTCTCTTTCATCCAGGTTGGTTTGCTGGAAGGTGTTCATTCACAACCAGCTCCCTCAGGAAAAGCTGTAGTATTTTTAAATTATTTCTGTGGCTGTTACCTTACCTGTTACTCTTGCAAAACTCCCAAGTCAAAGGTGGTACTTCCATGTTTTGTTAGCTACCTCTACAAAGGAAAACTTACCGAATAACTAAGGTAGAGTGACTTGGACTGCTTAGTGTTTAAAGAGAAGCTGAGGTGTTATGTGTGCCTTAGCTTCAAGGCCTGCCTTCATAACAGACTTGTCTGGAATGGAGAGACCTTGGTGATTTTCCCTCCTGCTTTCATTGAGACAGGAGTGGAAGGAGCTGTTTTGGTAAGCTGATTTTGAATGTTGGCATTGGAAGGTCCTCTAGTGGAGTTTAGACAGGACACGATCAGGTTACATAGACAGGAGAACTGGCAAAAAGGCTTTCAGGAGGAGGAAGCAGAGAATATGACAGAAAGGACAGGGTGTTTGGCAGTAGAAATCTCTATACTTTGCCCACAGATTTTACCCCTCTTTTGAAAATTGTTTCAAAGGGAATGCTTTGGCACACTAGAAAGAAGTAACTTGTGAAAATGAACCCTGTAAAATAAATCAGCTCGGTATATCACTGCCTCTTACAAATTGACTCCCACATTTGCAGTCACAATTTTTCTCTTGTATTTGAATTCTGGGCCTATACGAATCCTCCCCATAAGGGAATAAGCCTAAAGTCTCTCCAGACCTCGCAGTCAATTTTTCCCTTTTAAGTATTTCTACAGTTTTTTCCTATCGCGGGCTTTGCTTTACTGTACTTTAGAGCCTCTCTTGATAGTAAAAGAGGGGATTATTTTCTGTGCTCCAGGCTGATGACCTATTGTGCCAGACGCACTCTGCATAACAACAGGATGGCTTTTACCCTCAAGGGCTAATGGTTTTCATAAGAGTAAATCCTGCTGCAAACAGCCCTCATCCCTGCTGGTGTGATTAAGCCCAGCTCAGCTGACCGATACCCAGATACGGTGTGAGACAGGCACGTGGTGTCTGCTCAGCACACAGGGGAAGGACGGGGCTCACGGGCCTGATAAACAACGGCTGAGCTTGGAAGGCCCTTCTTCCTAAAGTTTACTCTAGTTCCTGACCTCCTAACCCCTCAAACACTGCTGGGATTTGTCTGACTGGCTGCTCTGGTTTCTGCAAGGGCTGTGCTGTAGCAGAGAAATCCCTCCGCATTGCTCTGTTCTTCCCAGTGCAGTCGGGGAGCCTTCCCCAGGGACAGGAAGCCATTTAATGGGTATTTAGCCACCGAGCAAAGATGGTGTGGAGTAAGGACCTGATCGAAAGTGTTTGCATCTGGCAGCTCCAGTTCTACAGCTGTTGAGATTTGTCAGACTCTACACTTTTGGCTGACCGTAGCTTCTACTTACCAAGATGCAGAAGTGCCCTGTAACAAACCTATTCCTGTCACTCTTAGTTTGTCATTGAATGAAAACAAATTTTCTGTGTAATTTTCAAACAGCACAGGTGAAATTTCACTAATAGCTGGGTTGAATTCAAACTGATTTTCTTAAGCAGTAAGGTTCTAAGGGACTGGAAATGACAGGTAACTTGTGTCCTGTTCAGCAATTTACAGTTGTTTGAAGCTTTTAAAAAGGTATTTATTCACCATGCATAATTTTTGTCTTGAAAAAATTGAAATTGCCTTGTCTTTGCAGATGCATAAAATCAAACTCCAGCTCATTGTTTATAATAAGGAACTCGTGTTTTTTTTATTTGCAAAGCATAGGCACCTATGACAACAAAACAAGAAATCAAGAGCCATTTTCAGCTCTTTTGTTGTAAATAGTAAATTACACTCAAACTGAGGCACAGAAGCAAGCATTTTTCCTTGTTGTGTTGTGTGTGTTGTAAAATGTCCCATCAGTTTGGCATTCCTTTGATTCTGTTTTTCATCTTGCTGGTGAAATTCACTTGGCCAGAGGAAAATCTAACAATCTCATTAGGCCATCGCCATTAGCACTAAGTGGTTGACACCTTATTCCTATCAGGAATGGGCTGATACCAGACTTTTTCAACTTTTTTAACTTAATTCAAAGCAGACTTTAATTATCCCAATAAACATACAATCTTATATCAATTATCCCAATAAACATAGAAGCCTATATCAACAGGTGAACGCTTTGTCCTACACAATCTGTGTATTTATCTCTGCAGGAAATGTGACCCCGTTAAATCCAATCCATTTTAGGTTCTGAAACAATAAGAAATTTTCTTTGGACTATTACTTTTCTCTTTAATTATTTGCTCAAAGGAATGACAAACCATTTACACTTAAACAGCACAAGTAATTGTGTGGAACTTTTTCTATAACAAAAAAGTATTTTTGTTGCTGTCAAAACCCCAGTGTTTTGCCCTTTCTTTTGTTTAAATCCATCATCAGCCTTTAGGTTGATTGGGTGCTGCTTTCTACTTATTTTTCAAGACAGTTTTAGACTCTCCATCATGTTACTGCTTGGTCCTGTAGAATTTGCTGAGAGATTCCTGAACAAGCATCTTAGTGAGGCAAGACAAGGAAAAGAGGCCGACTTCCCAACACCTGGCAGGTTTGCTGGCATAACAGAAACTAGCACATGGATATAAAAAGCTCCTGGAGACAGAACAATGGTCCAAAGCTCCATTTCCATTGGGCTTTTTTCTCTGGTGTAGGGCTAATTCAGATTGGAGTATAGCTTGTAATGACTGAAAAATAAGAAAATGCAAGAACGGTTTGCGGGACAGATGGGATTAGCTGCTTTTTGTTTTTAAACAGATGCATTCAAGACACTAAGAGACAAATTTTTGAATGTATGTAGGTTCCTAAAGCCAGTATTAGTGAAAAGACTCAGCTTCTTAAAACTCTTACTAGGCTTTTATGTTTTTATCTGCACACCTAAAAATGTTTTCAAAATGCTTTACCTTAACTGATGTGCATTAGAGATTATTAAAAGAAGAGTAGTAGATTTAAAAAAGGCAGAGTACCTCTTCTATGGTTTTGCACATTCTGTGAAGGAGAAAAAGGAAGCAGGTTAGTGATACAGGTAAATTAGTAGTGTAGTGACTACTTAGTTTCTGTGCATTAGACATTCTGAGGTTTTGAATTGCTGGTACAAAATCTTTCTATTTTGATTGTTTTAACTTGGCTTTAACAGAAGAATGGGACATTCTTAATTGTACCTGTTTCAGTTGTGGCAATAATTCTGTCTTTTCCACTTTTCAGATGTTTTGGAGAAAATTTATTACCTGAATACAACTCTTAGGAACAGATTGTTTTGCCATTTTCTTGTTAAGCATATTTCAAGTGTTAAAGAGGCAGACATACAGGCAAAAAGGGAGTCACTAAAAACTGTCATGCGTATGTGCTCTCATACTCATAGAGAATTACTGAACTGTATGTGACTGCTTGGCACAACCTGTACTTCTAAAATGTACTTCGTGCATTTTAACTTGTGAGTATCTTCACGTCTTCCCTGAAATTCCTAGATTTTGGATCCAAAAGCTGTTCTTTACTTTGTGGAAACTGTGGTGCTGTCAAATTCCCCTTTCTATTCTCTACCTTGTTCTCTTGCTGGTATTATTTTGATTTCCTGGGTGAATATATCCCTGAGAAATATTCTCTCTGCCTGTGGACTATAACGAGAACAAGGACTGGCAGCATCACCTGTTGGCATCCCTTTGGATATACAAAGTCCATTTCTGATGGGAAACTCATTTAACTCTGGACCTTGTAATGAAGAGAAAGAGGTTGCCAGCTAACAGCAGCTGTTAGCAGCGCAACCCCAGATAAAATAATCTTCAAACTGCTCACCTTTAGGCTGCCAGTGGCCCAGAGACAACATCTCCCACTTGGCACACTCCCACTGAGACCTGTTGCCCTTGTATATGCCAGTTCTTGTGGGAACACTGGAATGCCATCACTGGCACTGGTGATAAGCACACTAGTCCATGGCTACCTGCTGGAAAACCATGATAAAGGCTGGGAAAACAACAAAGATCTATCTCTGCTCTCAGTTCTCCACCAACAGTCTTGCACAGGTGGCTGTAGTGTTTCTGTTCTTCATAAAAGCAACTTGATCTTCTTCCTCTTCTGCTTTTTCACTCCATTTACACCTCTCATAGTAAGGTGAACTTTCATAATAAGGTGAATTATGCTGGTTCGTGTAGACTGGGTTTCATCCAGATTTTGGCAGAACTCTTCCAATTTGATGAAAGTGGTTTTAGAGGATTGCAGACGAGCTTGCAAGTGCAGGAATCCTGACAAGATGGCAATGTCTTCACTTCTGTGGCAGTTCTGACAGCCAGACAAATTGGCCATTGTTCTATTTCTTCCCCATTCACCATTATTTGCGTTCCCCAGCTACCCACAAAAGTTGGAAACAACGGTTCCCTTGAGCTTGAAAACTCCTAGTTAAAAGCAGCTGTTTGTCTGTGAGTGTGTGCTGCCTCAGATAAGTATTTCTGGTAGCAAAATCTTCAGTGCACCATAAAAGCAAGTATTATAAAAAAAATAAGGCAATTTTGCAAATATATCCTGAAAACCGTTAAACCACTCAAATTTGTAGGAGTATCAGTCAGGCACTGCCTAGACGTCAGTTTATGTGCTGTTACATCTATGAAGAATCAGGGCTGGAGTCTGCAAGATCTGAAGCAGCTCAAAAGGTGCAATTTAATCAGCTTCAGAGAATTTGACATGAATTTGGCTCGGAGAGTGTGGCACAGTGGAAGCCTGCAGAGCCCTTCCTCGCTCAGCTCTCTTCCTCCTGTGTGATGTCCATTGCTCAAGCGCTCTCTGTGGGGCTCTTTAGGCAGGCTGTTCCGAGGGCTCCTAATGCCAATTACAGCTGTCACAGCGGACAGGGGAGCAGAGTTGCCACACTCTGGGCAGAAATCATCTCTTCAACACAACTGTTCATGGTCCTGTCAGACTACAGCAAAAGAACAACTGATGGAAGTTCAGAGTAGCATGTTCGTAGAGCCTGTGAATCTTTACATAGCAGCTATACATTGAGCTACCTATTTATTCAGTACTTCCCTTTCTTAGTCACTTTCAGATTGGAAATAAACATTCTTTTAGTATCATAGTGTTCCTGTTGTTTCCTTATTTCTCTAAACCTTTTTTCCTTTTGTCTTGTATCTGTCTTCTCTTCAGAAATACTTTCTTCTCTGTATAAATGGAATTGTTCCACTTTATTTTGTCACACTCAACTGTTGCAGTGATTAGCAATTCATTGGTTAAACTCAATTATAACAGGGCTTCTGAGCTTCAGTGTGCTACTTGCACTCGCTAAGTACATGTAAAGCAGTGCAGCATCAGTTATATTTAGGTTGAGTTTGGGAAGGAAACTGCAGCTTTGACATTACAGGGAGAGGGATTTATTGAAAGCTTACAGTGTTTAAACTTTTTCAAATAAAAGGAAACTTCAGATGTGACTGAAGCAAGTCACAGATAGTGGCTGGGAAGTTTTGAGTCACTTTATAAGAATTGCTTTGCGTCATCCCTGCAGGCTCTGAACTGAGAAAAAGGCGGAGATTGTATTTTTAAATAGCCTTCTCTTACATAATCTGTTCTAAAACTTGAATGCTTCAGTTAGTACTTGCTGTAAGTGCATCTCACTTTAAAAAATGAGTATTTTTAATGGTATATTATTGTGATTCTAAATTATTGCACACCAAGTGTGTTTATACTTGGCTTGATGTAGCCCTATCTCTGTCCCGTTTTCACAGGTTATGTCGGCTACTTTCAGTTTTCGGAAACTAGTTTTCTCTAGTTTCTCTAGTTTAGAGAAACTAGTTTCTCTAAAATGCAAATCTCAAAACTTGTGTTCATGTGGCTCATCACTGCTTGTCCTGAAAACAGGACAGCTCTCTGCAAAGAAATGGGTATTTTCAGACAGAAGAGGTCAAAAAAGGAGGAATTGCTAACAGAAGTGGAGTACGGGAAGCAGGTCCAAGGTGCTGCTCCCCTAGGAGTGTGGCATGGGCTGCACACGAGGATTTATCAGCCGGGCAAGGAGGGGAGCTTTGGGGCGGAGGCGGAGAGAGGCCGCGCTTCAGCGTCCGAGCATGGCAGTGCGCTCAGCCCCGAGAGCCGAATCCTGGCCCTGCCCGCACGGCCACGGAGTGCGGTGCGTGCCTCGAGAGCCTGCGGGAGCACAGAACCCAGCAGGGATACACAGCTGGCTTTCTTGGGCTGCTGCGGGGCTGGAAAAAAAACCCCTATTTTTTCATGTGCTTTGTTACCCAAGGGGTTTGTTTTAAGGCGATTTGGTTCAAGAGAGAGAGGGGCAAGTTTATTTGTAGAGTGTTACCGGACGGAGAAGCCAAGAGGCGAAGCAGTGGCACCTGTAGGGAGACGCGTCTGCTCAACAGCATCCACCGTCCATCGCCTTGGCTGTGCGGGGCCTGAGTCCGCTCGGGAGTGTCCAATGGGAGCGAGCAGCACGGGCTGCGCTCAGGCTCCTGCGCTTGGCTGCACTCTGAACCACGTGCAGCAACTTAGTGGAAATACCTTTATTTCGTTGTGCTTAAAAAAAAAAAAAGGCGTCTTTAACTGACGCAGAAGGTGCTGTTATTATATTACTATTGTATGTTAAATACTGTAGTATTATTATTGTTATTGAGATTTGTGCGTGTTCAGTTGAACGGGAGCGAGACCACGTTGCAGGCGAGCGGCACCCTCGCAGGACGGTGCGCTGTCCCCGCGGTGTCCCCGGGGTTTCCCGGGCCAGGGAGGGCGCTGTCCCCGCCCCCCCGGGCGCTGTCCCGGCGGCGCTCCCGGCGCTCCCCGCCCGCCGTCTCCGGGCGGCTCCCGCTGCCCGGGCGGGGCCGCCCCGGGCTAAAATGGCGCCGGGCGCGCGCCTCGCGGGCGGACACGTCCGCGCGGCCGCCTGGGGGCGGGGCCGCGGCCGGGCCGGGGCTGGCCCCGCCCCCTCTCTCGCGCCAAAGCGGCCCGTGACGCGGCCGCGCGCGGCCCCGCCCCCGCGCGCCGTGTTTTCAAACCCGGTGGGCGGGCGCGATTGGCCGGCGTGCGCGGCACGTGACCAACGGTCGCGGGAAAGCCGCGGAGTCCGAACGGCGCGCGGCGGGGCCGTTCCCGGGCAGCGCGAGCAGAACCGGCGGCGCACGCGGGCGGAGCGCGGGCAGCGCAGCGGGAGCGGCCGGAGCGGTACGGGCGGAGCGGCCGCCATGAGCTTCCTCAGCCTGCAGCGGGCGGCGCCGCCGCGGCGCGTCTCGGCCCGGCGGGCGGCGGCCCCGATCCGGCAGAAGCTGCTGTTCCTGAGCGGCCACAGCGACTGCGAGGAGGAGGAGGAAGAGGAGGAGGAGGAAGGCTGCGGCAGCAGCAGCGCCAACAGCACCGGCGAGGACTCGGCGTTCCAGGAGGCGGACTCGCCGCTCTCGGCCGCGCGCACCCCGGCGCGGAGCGACCCGCCCCTGCTGGAGGAGGAGGAGGAGGAGATGGAGCCGGCGGCGACGCCGCTGCCGGACGAGGGGGACTCGTGGGAGGAGGAGGGCTTCGGCTCATCGCCGGTCAAGTCGCCCGGAGCCTATTTCCTGCTCGACTCTCCCTCTCCGCTGGCCCCGCACAAGGGCCGGCGTTGCTGCGAGCGGTCCCCGCCGCACCCGGCGGCCGGCGGGTACCGTGGGGCGCGGGGCGAGGAGCCTGGCTCGCCGCTGCCCGACTACCCGGGCACGCCGCCGCACAAGACCCTGCGCAAGCTGCGCCTGTTCGACACGCCGCACACGCCCAAGGTGAGCCCGGGGCGGGGGCCCGGCCCGGCCGGTCCGTTATGTAACGGTGGGGGCGCCGCTCGGGACCGCGCCGGGGGCTCCGGCCGCGACGGGCGGGGCGGGGACGGGGCGGTCCCGCCGCCTCCCGACGGGACACGGGCTTGGGGCAAGCCGCTTATTTAAATATTAGTCGACTATAAACAAAAAGTTTTCTGGTTTTGGTAGTGTTTTGTGGAAAATAGATTTAAAAAGTGCGAGCGTGGAGTATTAAAACTCCTGAAGAGGTGCTTTAGTGTGGAGTGGGCGTTGGTAGGGGCGTAGCCAGAAAGTTAAAGCTCGACTGGGAGGTTTGCTCCTGTGTGTCTCTCGGTGAGCTGACACATCCTAGGAGGAATTTCTTCACAGGAGGGGTGATCAGGCATCGGAATGGATTGCTCGGGGAGTTGGTGGAGTCACCGTCCCTGGAGGTGTTAAAGGAAAGACCGTACCTGGCATTCGGTGCCGTGATCTGGGTGACACGGTGGTGTTGGCTCACAGGCCGGACTCGATGATCTCAGAGGACTTTTCCAACCTAATGGATCCTGTCGTGTAGGAGTATTGCTGTCGTGGTGCCGTGTGCCGGCGCTGGTTCAGCGTCAGCACTCCTGCACCAAACATAAAAGGGTGCTTGAGTAGTCGATGCTGTTAAACTGATGGATTCTAAAGCTTAGAGGGATAGATGAGTAGCTCTTAACTCTGTCAATAACAGACTTTTGGAAAGCATTTCAACTTTTGAACTCGACGCTGTGTAAAACCCCGCATAGTGAATTTAAATCTAGTGATAATTGGCTTCCTTTCCTCATTACTTTTCATATAGCCCTTTAGAAGTAATCCTGGGATAATCCCTAGGGATAATCTCCCAGGGGTCTATAGACTATAGATGGAAAACAACTGACTTAAGGTGTGAGGAAGGCAACCTTGTTAATTGGTTTTCTACAGCTTCCATCTCCAGTGAGGTTTCACTGGTAGAAGTCAGTGGTACAAGTTTGGAAAAGGTAAAATTGGTGATGAATTCTGTATGTTGTCAGGAGCAGACCTTTCAGAGATGCAAAAATTTTGTGGAATGTGTCACTAAAAACAAGTTCTTAACACAGCACTTCAGTGGAATTCTTAAATTAGGTGCCCTGATTTTACATAGGTTATCCTGGGGAGGCTATCTTTGTAAAAATCAGTTGGTTCAGCTATCCAGTGGAAGTACAGCAGTGTGTCCTGAGATGCACAGTGAGTTAAAGGTCTTCATCAGTGCAGATTTGAGGACTGCAGTTGAGATTCCCATGTTCTGAGCATTCTTCTCTATAGCAGTTTAGGCTTTAGTTGTGTCAAATCTTTATTTTGAAGGGTATTGTTAGGATAAGATGATGCTCCTGCTTGTGATCCAGTCACTGGCATCCTCACCCGGATGAAGGAGACTGGGTGCAGACTTCCCAGTGTAAGTGGGAGAGAGAGGTTTCATCATGTGCCTGAAAAATGCCTGGTCTGGCAAATTACCACCCAAAAGATCAGCTTTGAATATTTAACTGGCAGTACAGCCATACTGTCAATTGACGAATGATTTTTTTGTAGGCTCAGGAAGATGCACCTGTGCATCAATATTAAATGTTGCATTTGTTAATTTTTTAAGATTGTCACCTACATTTGTAGAAACCAAAGGTAATTTACTGTCTGATCTAACTTCCCCATAATGCATGTGAAAATCATGGTGATACAGTACAGGATCATCCTGGAGTTTCATCCCTGTTCATTTAATGGACAAAGATTTGTCAAAGAAGTTTAGGTGATGATAGAGACAGAAAAAGATTGCTATCATCAGCAGCTTTCCTGTCTGTTACAAATTATTTTAACACTGATTTGCTCACACTGTTTCTGTGTAGAGTACAAAACGTAATAGTTTCTTAGAAATTCTTTTTGATGGAAATGCAGGTATTTAAACAACTGATGCTAACTTTAATTAGACAATATTATAATGATGGCTTTAAGCACGACCTGACTGTTTTATGTCTAAGGCAATATCAAGGTTATAAATATCTCCATTTTTGGGGTTTTTTTTGTTTTTTTTTCAAATACAGAGCTTGCTTTCTAAGGCACAAGGTTTAGGCTCCAGCTCAGTCAAACTTCGAGGGGGCTCGCTGTTTATGAATGTTGGGAGATCGGAGAAGCAGGAAGAAGATTTTAGACAAACACCTCATGTGAACATCAATCCCTTCACTCCCGATTCCATGTTCCTTCACAACTCTGATGGCAAATGTCGTAGGAGAAAGAGGATGCACTGGAATGAGTGAGTAACTTGTAGCTTCCTTTGTTAAGCTTGTATTTAGAACTATTTTTGGCTGCAAAAATTTTGTTACAAATTGCTTCTGAGAAAGTTTTATTTTGCTTGCGGACCATTAGCAATGTATAATACGGCTCCTAAAATATGTGCTTTGAGATGCATGATATTATGAAATAATTATTTAGCACTAGATCTTTTGATTAGTGTACAGAGAGGATAGATGAAGCTGTGTCTCACAGAACAGGCCATGCACAGAGACTTTTCTTGAGGAGGAAAGAAGTGCATTTCTAGTGTGAAACATGAAGGAAGAAATGACAAAGATATTAGTATGGCATCTTCATGGGTTTGTGTTTACAGATGTCTAGTGTTCAATTAGTTAACTAAAATCAGGTAGAATGGGAGAATCAGATCACAGAAAAATTCAACAGCTTCTAGGCTTCAGTTTTAAGTTTACTGAAACCATGTTATTTCTGTTGTGATTTCAGCTCTTGTGGAGAGGACATGGAACCAAGTGATGGAGAGCCTGAAGAGGAGACCATGAGACCTGCTAAGGTACTTAATCTTTAGAACTTGATACTACTTTTGGCAGTTTGTGTATCTGCAGATCTAAATATTTTCCTTGGTAATCTTTGCAGAGGATAACAATAACAGAAAGTAACATGAAGTCACGGTATGCAACTGAATTCCATGAGCTGGAGAAGATTGGATCTGGGGAATTTGGTTCCGTGTTTAAATGTGTGAAGAGGTTGGATGGCTGCATCTATGCAATAAAGCGATCCAAGAAACCCTTGGCTGGCTCAGTGGATGAGTGAGTACTTCCTGATCTTAAAACTTGAAAGTCTTCTCTTGGTGTTTCTTCTTCACACAGTTCTTTGCTGTCTAGAGAAGGCATTTAAGAGAAAAGTATATAACAAACTGAATGAATTAAATGTAAAACAGATACAGTTTTGAAGCCACTTTTTTTCTCCCCCACTCACCCCCCAGATACTGTGCAGTACTGTGGAGTAAAAGCTAGTTGGCCTCTCTCTTGACAGATGTTTGTCCCAATATTCTGTGTGGAAACAGATTGTTCTCCAAGTGAGAATAATGCTTCCTTGCAAAGGTGATTTTTTGAGAGATGAAAGAAAAGAACTATTCCCAACTAAGTTCTCATCCTTGTTAGCTTGAGTGACATCCAGATGGGTTAAGACAGTTTGGGGATATTTTTTGGCATTTGTGAATGCACCTGTGATTCGTGACTCTTCCCCACACTGTTCAAATACTTATAAAACCGCACAGGTCTGAGTTGCACAAAATTGTGTACCAGAGTTACACACAGGAAGTTAGGAATGTTGTGTTCAGTGAAACTCTTGGCTTATGACCACTTTTATTTTTATTTTAAAACTTCAGTCATGCCTCTCTAAGCTTGTTATTGCCACTGTTTGGCAAGTATGTCATGGAAGTGGCAGCTCCCTTGAGAATTATCCACATCAAACTCTGTTTTTGTTCCATATACTAAATGTTTTAATATAATGTAAATTATTTTTGCCATTTGGATATAAGTACCAATCCACCTTACAGTGCCACAGAACTCAGTATGAAGATTTTTATTAGAAGTACTTATTGTAATAAGAAATTGTACTAATTTCCCCTCACAGTACTCACATGTGCTGGGTTTTTTGTGACTAACAGGCAGAATGCTTTAAGAGAGGTCTATGCACATGCAGTTCTGGGACAGCACTCTCACGTAGTAAGGTACTACTCTGCATGGGCAGAAGATGATCACATGCTCATACAGAATGAATATTGCAATGGTAAGTAAAGACAATATACAGGTACTTACAAGTTCTTAACACTCCTTAGGAATTGATTACCCTACTCATAGCTCATGTCATCTTCCTCAAGTGTCTGATATCTCTTTCTATTGGAAAAAGCTTCAAACATATCAGATGTTTGAAGCAAAAACTGCACAAAATTGCAGACCAAGTCATGCTTGTTGAAGCATACTGGAAGTACAGTGAGGCGTTTGTGAGCAGCAGAACTGTCCTTCTGTGCAATAGTCCAAGCTGGAATAGAGCAAATTGGTAGAGTTTCCATTAAAAAGGGAGACGAAACCTGATTTCTGAAGCATTTTGCTATTGCTGATGTGCTGCCAGAGATTTGGAAGAGACAGAGGCCTTTTCCTTTGTATTGATATCCTGTTAGTTTGTGTGGCAACCAGAGCAGAAAAGAATTTTATTGTATTACATGGCTAAAAAGAGAGGATACAGCACTAGATTTTACACTTAGTGTATATTGCCAGCAACTTCTTTGTGATATATTAATTTAATTTTTGGAGCTAGTTGTCATTACTTTGTCAACTGTTTGATGTAAAAAAATAACTTGTTTTCTCAAATGTTGTTTTAGGCGGCAGTTTAGCAGATGCCATAAGTGAAAATTACAGGAATATGCGCTATTTTACTGAACCAGAACTGAAGGACCTGTTGCTTCAAGTGGCTCGAGGTTTAAAGTACATTCATTCAATGTCCCTTGTGCACATGGATATCAAACCTAGTAAGTTTGTAACTGCTTTACTCTGTATTGACAACTTCCTCAGTTCATTTAATCTGCTGTAGAAAAATGAACAGTTAGCCACACCTTACTAACTGTAAATTCTTCTCTGAAGTTCTGAATAGGAGCACAAAGATGTCAGTTATAAAATTGGCTAGCAGACCTAAACTGTTCAGTTTATCTTGGGTCCTTTTTGTGTAATTGACTCGACTTGCATAACACTTGGCTGCCTTCCCAGCAGAGGGGCCACAGCAAGTCAGTTATAGCTTCTCGCTCTTTGAACGGGGTATATATACAAATAAAACTTCTGCCTGGCTAAAGCAAACTAGTGAAACTAGGTCAAGTAGAAATTGTACGGAAATGTTTAACAATTCTGCTCTTTTTCAGGTAATATTTTCATATCTAGAACATCAGTACCGAGTATAACTTTAGAGGAAGGTGATGATGATGACTGGTCATCTGATAGAGTCATATTTAAAATAGGTGAGAAGCAGCACAGTTGTGCTCAAAAGAATTGCATCATCTCATTTTCTTCTGAGAAGTAACTTTATTTCCTCTTTGCAGGTGACCTGGGCCATGTAACTCGAGTCTCTAGTCCTCAAGTGGAAGAAGGTGACAGCCGTTTCCTTGCAAATGAAGTCCTACAAGAGGTAACTGTTCTGTTTGTGGGAAACAGTGATGTTAGGCCTGCATTCTGTTGCCTTTAGAAAAAATGGTTAATTTATTTTTTCTTTTTCAAGAACTACACTCATTTGCCGAAAGCGGATATTTTTGCCCTCGCTCTGACTGTTGTCTGTGCTGCTGGGGCTGAACCACTTCCAACTAATGGGGACCAATGGCATGAAATCCGGCAAGGAAAACTACCCAGACTACCACAAGTGCTTTCTCAAGAATTACTAGACTTATTAAAAGTAAGAACTCTTGTACTAGTGGCTCGCTGATAAGTGCAATTTATTGTATTGTTGGTCTTAACAAGAATGCCTTGTTTTCTTTGTCCCCAAGGTTATGATTAATCCTGATCCTGAGAAAAGGCCTTCAGCTGTGGCACTGGTGAAGCATTCAGTGCTTCTCTCTGCTGCAAAAAAGAGCGCGGAGCAGCTCCGGATAGAGCTGAATGCTGAAAAATTCAAGAACTCGCTCTTGCAGAAGTAAGTAGGTCTTTGGGGTCCTTCAATAGGACTTCATTTCTGATAGGTTTTCACCTGACAGTGAATTGATGATAAAGCAGGAGTGTCCTTGTTTGTGTGTGAGATCCACAAATCTGTATGCATGTGCGTACCTGAGAGTACAAAGTGGGTCATGGAACTTTAAAAGGAACTTTCTCCACAGAAAGAACTGCTTGAACACTCTAAGGGAATCTCAACAGCACTATTGGTATTCAAGGCATACAAAACATTATGGTTTTTAAAAAATGTTTCAGGACAGTGCATGTTTTTATCACAATATAGCCTAACTTACATCCATATGATTTGAGTCGGTGTTTTCCTGGGTACTTTGTATATTGAAACATGTTGGAAAACATGACTTAAATGAAATGGCACATCAGGAATGTTTTTGGACTAATTTGACCTGTACACAGCAGTGTTACTGGGTCACTAGAGAATCATTTATATCAAGAGGTCATCTTGTCCTACCCCTTGCTCAAACACTCAACCCTGAATTAAAGCTTGGAAGAAGAGATTCCCTTTAGGAAAGTCTGATTTCTGCTGAAGTTTCAGGGAAAGAGTTAGTGAATTAATAAGCAGCCATCTGACTCACTGCAGTTATCTTTGCATGTGTTATGCATCATAGGTAGGCTTTTATGAGGGAATATAGAACACTGATTTCTTTCTGAGTTGTCTTGAATGAAGATGTTAATTTCATGTTCAGGTTCACTCCATTGTTACCTACTTATCTTGCCATTGAGACAGTCTGACCACAGCCAGATGTACTAGATTAAATGGTTATCTTTATAATATTATGAATTACACTGAAAGTATAATTAGTTTGTGCAGGTTGTTAAAAGGCAGATTTGCTGAGGTAAGTTGCTTGCTTGTATTAAGACAGTGTATTGTTGTATCACTTGAAAGAGAAAGCTGGCAAAGCTAGTATTTTGTGAAGACTCCTTCTGGCCTGGCAACAAGAAAGATACGTCCTTATAAAATAACTATAAATCCAAGAATCATTTTAAAAGAACACTTAGTCACAGTAATTGTTAACGCTGTGTGGCATAGTGGTCCATAAAATACTTCAGATAGTTATTTGGTGGGGGGGAGAGGGGTTTGTTTATTTTGGGTTTGTTTTTTCTTAAATTTCTGCAATTGAGCTATTTAAAACACCACTTTTGTCTGTAAGTCATCTTCAGTGAAAAGAATCCTTTTAAGGCAGCTCAGCTTTTCTACTGTGTTGTCCTCTTCAGAGGAAGGAAGAATTCAAGATTTCTAGGCAAGAATTCAAGACTTCTAGGGAAGAGTGGAGGATATTGTAAAGCCTAATTTCCTGGTAATGGTGTGGTGGTTGGGTGAGCACACATGTGCATTTGTGCCATTCACAGGGAAGAGGACTAAAAATGGGTTGCATTCTCTTGCAGTGAATGGACACAGTGATAATGTAGGGGTGATTAGGTGGGGCACGGGTGTTAATGAATAATATTTTGGTTTACAAGGATGGGAATTCCTTAGTTAACTAAAATATGTTGCTTAAAACTGAATATTCCTACACCAATATGCTGCAAGCTTGTACAATTTGATTTTGCTTTGCACCCAGATGTGAAATGAGGTTACAAATACTAGCTCTTATACTAGAGAAAGTTCTTTGATGTTTGAGATAGTCAAAGGAAGAGAATATGGGGGGGAAGTCTTAGGCTTAGCCAAATGTCAGTATTTGAGGAAAGGAGAAAAGCAATGTGTGGGAGAAACCTTTTATAAAGATAGCTTTGCTCTTTATATATATTTCATAATTTTATATATTATAAATATGTAATTATATATTAATATACATTTATATATGTATTTTATAGTTTTATGCTGAGTTTGATTTAACTTTGTCCTCAGGGTAGGTATTGGTGATTCTCTGAAACAGAATCGTTGGCAGGATGTTTTGCAGGGGCAATGGCGTGTGATGCCTTCAGTAACTCTGCCTTGCAGGCTCACATTTTTGTTAGGCAAAAACACGGAAGTGGAGATAAGCTTTTGATGTGGGTATGCAAAAGGGATAGGATGATTCCTGAGTTGTCTGTTGCCAGTTAGCTACATCTGTGTTCATTTAAGTGTCTGAGTCTCCCACAGAAGATCAGGTGTGGCTGAAAATGCTTCCTTTGGGCAAACGTCAATAATGAGCTCTGCCTTAATACATGCCTTGTGCTAGGAAGTTAAACAGCACCCTACCGTGTCCTGGTAATTGAAGTGTTGAGCTGCTTATAACAGACTGGATTTCAGAATCTGAGTTGTGTGAATTTTTAATTTCCTTTCCTTGCTTTTCAAAAGAAAGAACATCTAGACAAGTAATGAGCATCCCACCTCTGCCCTCTGGGTTGGAAACAGGTGGATGCAAATCATAACGATCTCAGTATGACCTAAAATTGACCTAAAGTCTTGAGTTGTGACCCGCTGTGGGTTTGATCCTCTTGTTGTGATAAGCCTGTAGTCCTTGTGGGTAGCGCTGGGTGTGACCCTGTCCCTGTCTTGCAGAGAGCTGAAGAAGGCCCAGATGGCGAAGGCTGCGGCCGAGGAGCGAGCGCTGTTCACTGACAGAATGACAACGAGATCGACAACACAGAACAGACCGTCCCGGCTCATTGGGAAGAAAATGAACCGCTCCCTCAGCCTTACCATATACTAACTATGCAGTCTAGAAGAACTACAGAGATGGCCATAGCATCTCTGCTGGACTGAAGCCTAAGGAATTGAAGGAAGCCTTCAATTCCTGGTTTCGTGTCCTGTGATCAGTATCACCAGTTTTACAGCTGTTGCTTCTGGGTTTTTACTTGTGCTCTATGGCTGATTCTGTATTAACCCGTTGAGTTAATGGACTCGGTTACTCTCCTGTCTGTAGAGGATCCTGGATGTTATTCCATAAGTCTTTCGGTTACACTGTTAGATGTTACGTTGTCCCAGGGTTAACCACTATAGTGGTGTGCTGCTTTGTAGTGTTACAGCATTGTAATAAGAAGCAATATCCCTAATCTTTTAAGAAGGAGGGAGGGGGCCTTACTTTAATAGGGTTTTGTTTGGTTTTTTTTTTTGTTTTTTTTTTTTTTTTGTTTTTTTTTTCTTTTTTTTTTTTTTTGTTTTTTTTTTTTTTGTTTTTTTATTTTTTTCTTTTGGAGCAGAGGGGAATAAGTTTTGAAAGACAGGCTTTAAGGCCACCTACAGTCAATGTACCTGATGTCAGGTAGACTTTTGTTGTGAATTCTATTTGTGTATTCAACTGGGAGCACTTTGTAGGCATTGCATAAACCACAGCTTAGGAACCTGTGGAATTAAGTGCCATGTGGAACTGCTGCTATTTTTAGTTCAATGTCCTTGCTGTAAACTGTAGCATTAAAACAATCATTATTGTGTTAATAGGCTTCTTGTTAAAGCAATTAAGTGAAACAAATATAAGCTGCATTTTAGTGAAGGCAGCATTTTTCTCTCAAAGCTAGTGCATTGTGAAAAAATGCACCAATTTAATATTTGGACTCTGTATTAGTGTAGTGCAATTGTTAATGTCTTTGCTATTGATGTTTTGTTATTCTTTCTAATAAGGTTCTCTGAATGTTCATATTTTCTTCAGTTGCCCATTCTTGAGGTTATTGTATGTTTGATTTTTTTTAATGTTGGAATTCTTGTAAATAGTTGTTTAGTGTGTTCAGGTTGTTTTTCATTGTTTATGTACATAGGTTTGATCATGCTTATAGTGTACTATACTGAAACTGCAGTCTGGGATGCCAACAGACACAGCTTAACTATTCAGTTTGAAGTTCCAAATTGTGGAACAGAATGTGGCCATGGAACCGGTGCTGATATTGAACCTAGGCTGACAGAACTGTTCTAGTTACTGGCTTGTCTCTTCATTCATTTTACTTAAAAAAATGTTTCCCTTTTGTGCTCTATTTGTTCTTGCTAGTGTTGAAGTTGAATATTAAAGTTAAAAGTTCTGTTTGTTTAATATTGTCTAACACTTATTTAACTTTGTAGTTATGGAAATAAAATACTGAGTTGGGAATATACTGTGGCAAGTCCTGATGAGGTCTGCTTCCCACTCATGCCTCTAATGCTTGTGATTCCCTCTCATGAGAGTGGGACTGAGATAGGACACTTGCTGATAGTTAGGAGAGAAGCACCCTGGTTGGTGTGGTAGTGTCCATAGCAGTCTGTCTCTGCAGCCTCAGGAATGGTATTGCATTGGGAAAGAGGAAACCCCCAGAAGAAGTGGAGCCCATGACTGAAGATGGAGGAATAGAAAGTATATGAAGAAAGACCTAGGTCTGAGGTAAGGAAGAAAACTTTGGAATTGCTGAGAATGGGAAGAGAACTGTTTATTTAGAAGTTGGGAAGGAAACAGTGGGAGGAGTTGGATTAGTTTCAGGAACACAATAATGGCATGTTCTGTGGTATGGAGGCAAATGTAAAGAAGAGAGAGTAAATAAAGGATTATTAATAGATCAGTCAGTTGTGGAAGTTTTTACCTTCTATTAGAGCCACAGGTGACTCAGAGAAGCTGTATATGAACTGAATGGACTGTCATAAAATTCAGCTTTGCAATTAGGAAAAAATAACTGCTAAGTAAGTCTTCTCAGTTCCATACATATATGACAGTGAAATTCAGAGGCTTGATTTAAGGTTACTGAATATACAGTTATCAGTAAAAACTGATACACTGGAATGAACATCTTTAGGTTTTTACTTTATATGATAGCCCTGTCTTGTTTGTGAGAGAACTTAGAATATAAGGGTTTGTTGCAATATTTTAATGTTCATCTACATTAAGACCTTTCTTTAAGCATACTTCTAAACAGTTAGAAATACTAATTGGTGGGGGATTCGTGAATTTAAGGCTTCCTTTCTCTACAGGGAAAAAAAATTGTTCCGTCTATGATTGTTCTGTGCTCCTGCATCACCCATTTTCAGAGGCCTGTAACAGTAGTGGCATTGCTGTGCAAACAAGCTGTGCTGTGGGCTTGCAGAGCTGTGCTCATGGCTGGGCAAAAGCCTGGCTGGATGGCTTGGCCCAGGGAGTGGATGGTGCCACATCCAGCTGGGGCCAGTCACCAGTGGTGTTCCCCAGGGACCAGTGTGGGGCCCAGTCCTGTTTAATGTCTTTATCAACGACCTGGATAAGAGGACTGAGGGCACCCTCAGTTTGCAGATGACATAAAGTTGTGCAGGAGTGATGATCTGCTGAAGGGCAGGAAGGCTCTGCAGAGGGATCAGGACAGGCTGGATCCATGGGCGAAGGACACTCGATCTGCAGAAGGTTCAACAAGGCCAAGTGCCTGATCCTGTCCCTGGGTTACAACAGCCCCAGGCAGCTCCATGGGTTGGGAGCAGAGTGGCTGGGAAGCTGCTCAGTGGAAAAGGACCTGGGGGTGCTGCAACACAGGCTGGACATGAGCCAGCCGTGCCCAGGTGGCCAAGAAGGACAAAGGCATCCTGGCCTGGATCAGGAATGGTGTGGCCAGCAGGACCAGGGCAGGGATTGTCCCCCTGTTCTCGGCACTGATGAGGCCACACCTCGAGTGCTGTGTCCGGATCTGAGCCCCTCAACTCAAGCAAGGAATTGAGGGGCTGGAGTGAGTCCAGAGAAGAGCAGCGGAGCTGGGGAAGGGTCTAGAGCAGAAGTCCTGTGAGGAGCAGCTGAGAGAGCTGGGAGTGTTTAGCCTGGGGAAAAGGAGGCTCAGGAAGAGACCTTACCAATCTGCAACTGCCTGAAGAGGGATTGTAGCCAGGTGGAGGTCAGCTTCTTCTTCCAAGTAACACGAGACAGGACAAGAAGAAACAGCTTCATTGTGCCAGGGGAGGTTTAGATGGGATATTTGGAAACATTTCTTCACTGGATCAGCTGTCAAGTGTTGGAACAGGCTGCCCAGGGAAGTGGTGGTGTCGTCATCCCTGGGGTTATATAAAAGCTGTGTGGATGTGGCACTTAGGGACATGGTTGAGTGGTGGACACAGCCGTGCTGGGTTAACAGTTGGACTCCATGATCTTAAGGGTATTTTCCAACCTAAAGAATTCTATGGGTCAGTTCTAGTGCTGGTCATAGGTTTTGTGTGCCATTGAAGGGGTGCCCAGCTTAAATGATGTGACTGAAGTGACTTTAGATGTTTAAACTTCTTCCTGTGTGCCAAGGCCAGTATTTAAAAAGGCATTTCAGTGTTTTAAAGTAGTTTATGGGAGCAGTAAGAATGATGACATTTTATTTCAAATTTTCATGAGCCTTCCTGGTGCCAATGTTGAGGCAGTGAATCCTGGCTGCAATGGTGGCTAGTGGGAAGAAGCAGAGAATTTGGGAAGTGTGTGTTAATGCTTCCCATGAGTATTCCCAGCATCCAGATGATTCATGATTCAGATGCTTACTGAGTAAGAAGTGGTATCTATTTTTGCTGACATTGAAGGGGTTTTCTTTTTTTAATAGGAACAATATTACAGTAATTTTGGTAGCTTACAAATATATTGCAGAAACAAGACTTGGACCAAACTTGTCTGTAGTTGAGCAAGATGCCTTTTTGGTTTGGAAGAAGAAGCTACTCACCTCTCACAAAAATATGGAGTTGGGTATCAGTTGAAAAAAATTCTAGCAAGCACAATGTAGCAGGATGAGCTTCAGCACTTTAAGAGGAAAGCTTTATCTCAATTTAAGGAGCAGGCATTAGAGTTGGGTGGCAAATGTGAATTCATTTAGCTTAAATTTCCTATAATGATGTATCATAGTAGCTTTTTTTTGATCAGGCTACATGACTTAATGAAGAACTCAAAGCGAACATCAAAATATCTGAAAGCAAGTATTTCATATCCCCATCTTCTCTAAACATTTGTCTGTTCCTTTGTCTTCTCCATATTCTAATGATACATTACTGGCCAACACTACCTGCCTGGTCTTGCTCAGTTTTTCTGCATCTTGTGCCCAAAGTCTGGCTGGTGTGATGGACTAAAGCTCTTACAGCCTCAGTTTCCTGTAAAGACATGACACGCCTTAACACTGAAAAATGAATTTCAAGTAACAAGGACTGATTCACTGTTTAGATAATTCATCTTGCAAATCAAACCTTTCCATTGTCTGTAGAAATACTGATGGGTTTGCAGGTTAAACTATTGAATTGAATTATAAATGCTATACTTAAAAAAATACTGAGTCACATCTGGTGTTCAAATACTACATGAAATTCTATTTATGCCATTATTGTCAAAATACATTTGGAGGTCATCTTTGTATGGTTTTTTTGGTTTTGTTTTTGTTAAGCTATTGACACACAGCAGTTGCCTAGGGTTTTTTGGTGGTTTTTTTCATTTTTCAGTTTCCAAGTATCCTGTTGGCCTGTTAGTTAGAATGGATCTGAATTACTAAAATGTAGAACCTGAAAAGTATACTTTCAACTTGGCTTATAAGTAAGTTTACAGATAAGCTTTATCTCCACTTAAAAATGGAGTTAGGCACGGCTTGTATATTCCAAAGTAGGATTTCAATGTCATGGCTTGCATTACTTTAGACTATAACACTGGAGAGTTTCATAACTAGAAGTATATTTAGGCATCCTGTCCTTGCTGATCGGGGGCAGAGGAGCACCATGTGATGACACCCTCCCAAAAGCTGGCCAGCTGGACCTGTCTGAATGTGTTTTGTAGTCTCCAGCAACACCTGCTGGACAAAATTGTTAACTGTGCACTAAATTTTTGTCTTTGAAGTGTTTGTATGCTGGTAAGACACTCGACCCTGATTGTTAGAAACCATTATCTTGTTCTGCAGCAGTGACTGAGCATTCTTGCCAGCAGTAGCTCAGGTAAGAGTCTTAATTTGTGCATCCCCACTCACCCCATTGGCCGCGTAGGTTTGGAAAAAGCACCCTCATGCGGTGTCCATGTATGTGGCTTGGTATGTAACATGTGCTTCTGTTTAATAAACCTCTGTGTGTGTGCTACCTACATATCCCTGCTACAGCTGGGCTTGAGGACACGGTCTAAACGTGACCAGCAAGAATCAAAAGCAGGGCTGTGCCCTGCCTGAGCCCTCTCTTCCTCCAGTGAAGCCTGGAAACCCTCTGAGGGACCACTGCCGAGCTGAACAAAGGTTCTCAGCCTCAGAAGCGTGGCACAGAGAAAGCAGGAGGAAACTGGGCAGGACAGCATTCAGGAAATAGAGGTCCCGCTTTGGTCTGAACAGTTGGAATTGGATGGAGATTCTATCTTCCCAAAAATATAATGGGATTGGGCTAGGGGAAAGGGAGGTGCCCTGAGGAGAGAATATCGCTGTGCCTAATTAAACAGGAAGCAATTTATTATTGTTTAATGTGTTGCCCAGAGATCTGAGGTTGTACACACCTAAAAATGAACTTGAGATTCTGGATAGTCTTGAAAAATCTAAATCATTGGTTTCAAAGATCTTCCTTTTGCCAGTCATTTGACTCCCTTATATTAGCCAATATGAGCATTTAGCATGACATCTGAATTATCATCCTGGTCTAAACAGATTTCTGTTTGACTTAAGATGAAAGCAGACTAAGTGGCCTGATTCTGATTAATGATCAGTGTATCCCCAGGGTTGCTGCCAGACAAGTGGGCTAATGGACAAAAACCCTGCTGCTGTAACTGAATTACCATTTACGCACAGGAAGATTCTGTGTGTTCAGCCTGCATCCTGACAGAGAAAATCTTGTTCATCAATTGATTTACAAACAGCAGAAGGCACCACTACTGAAAGTGTTTTAGGCAAGGTGTTCTGCAGATAGGGATGGGGGGATAGGAGAAACACCTGCTATACCCAGCCTTTAGTAGTCTCACCAACTTTAGGTGATGTTTCTGCCTCTGCAGCTCTTTCCTCTTGCCTCTTTCACTCTCACTTACTTAGGTGTTAAGATGTTCAGGGCAGAATCTCCCCATATATTTGACATGGGATTTTAAACTCCTTTTGATCTTGCAGACATTTAGTCAAGGCCGGACTGATGGGCCAAGGCCACTGTATAAGGTCCAACAAGGTGAAGCGACAGCTCCTGCCCTTGGGTCACAACAGCTCCAGGCCGTGCCACAGGCTGTGGGCAGAGTGGCTGGGAAGATGCTCAGGGGAACAGGACTTGGGGGTGCTGGCCAACAGTGGCTGAACATGAGCCAGAGTGTGGCCCAGAAGGCCAATGGCATCAATAGCTTGTGTCATAAACAGTGTGGCCAGCAGGATCGAGGCAGTGATTGTTCCCCCTGTACTTGGCACGGGTGAGGCCACACCTCGAGTGCTGTGTCCAGTCCTGCGAGGAGCAGCTGAGGGAGCTGGGGGTGTTTAGCCTGGAGAAAAAAAGGCTCAGGGGAGACCTTATTGCCCTCTACAATTGCTTAAAAGAAGGTTGTAGCCAGGAGGATCAGTCTCTTCTTCATGGTAACAGTGGTAGGACAAGAGGAAATGGCCTCAAGCTGCTCCAGGGGAGGGTTAGAGGGGGTATTAGGAAAAAGTTCTTCACTGAAAAGGTTATTAGGCATTGGAACAGGCTGCCTAGGGAAGCGGTGGGACCATCATCCCTGGAAGTCAAACGATGTGGATGTGGGTCTGAGGGAAATGGTTTAGTGGTGAACATGGCAGTGCTGGGTTAACAGGGGGGCTCAGTGATACTGGAGGTATTTTCAAACCTTCGAGATTATATTATTCTGACTATCTTCTACATTAACTCTGGTTAAATGTTTTTTTCCATTGACTATTTCTCTTTCCAGTTTCCATCCCAAAAATGGTATCAGATGGTTGCTCCAGCACACATAGGATTGAATTTCCTCTTCCTCTCTGCAGGTGAGGTATCTGTGGTATTCTGTTCTATGGTGAGCTCTGTAACTTGGTGAGAAATACTTTATCAGCTGAAAGTGTAGACTAAGATGTGTGTTACCAGGGAGGAACTGAAAGGTAACCTAATGTTTTACCCCTTCATTATGTTTGTTTTAAGTTAAAATACAAATGCATGTATTGTGCATGTGTATAAATAATAGAAAACTATAGTGAAATAGGTGTGTCTTGCTGTAATCCCTTTAAAGATTGCTCTGGAAGTCTTAGCAGTGAATGGAAAATTCACTTTTTTTTTTTTTAGGAGAGACTGAACTGCCATTCTGATTCAGAATCTAATGCTGCTTCCTGTTTCACCTAAAACTACTAAAGTGTTTTAAAATAACAGAAAAAGAATCCCACAGATGGCTTGAGGATTGGGTCATGGTATAATGCCATATATATTTACTGTTTTTTACACTCTCCCCCAATGTGTCCTTGAGATGTTTTATGGCAGGACTAGTCTATTCAGAAACCAACACATTGATAATAAACACTAGCACTTGCTTCAGTTTTATTTTCTACTGAAACATTGCTGTGAAGTGGCAGATACTGGAAACACAGTTTGCTGCAAAGTTGGCTTAATGGTCTTCAATTTCTGTTTGCTTCCATTTAGTTTTCCTGTGGAGAATGAAAATGACTGGTCTAGCCAAGGCAGGGAAGATTTTCCCTGGGCTAACAATGAACAGAAAACTGAGTTACTGAAGTGCCGGAATTCTTTCCTTGATGTCAGTTTAACTGAGTCAGTGGCATAAAACAAAATTAGTAACGGTTGAAGTGCGTAATCTTTCCTCTGGTTAGAACTTCCCTGACAAATACTTATTATTTGGTTAACAAGGAGTAATTAAGCTTCTGCAAAGAGGACCAAGAGAAAAGTGATTGACCCCTTAAGGCTGAGCCTCAGCAGGGTCTAACTAAAGCTCCTTCCTGAAACTGTGAGTCATTCCATGAGACTGAGCCAATTTTCCCTCCCTTCGGTCATGCTTTTAACTGTGGTGAGGAAACAAAATTAGAATAAGCACAGATTTCAAATAAAGTTGCTGAGATCTCTGACAACTTTCAGGAAAAGCAGAAGTACATGAAGTTGCATCCGAACTTGCTTTTGTACTAGGCAAGCAATTCTGGGTTCATGTAATGCTATCAAGGGTTTCTTTCTTAAGTGTGGTCACTGTTAATTAATGTTTAATGGATTACATGTCAATCTTATCTTCAAAGCTTCAGAATGTAAAGTCTTTGATAAGCAAAGATCCAGACTAGCCTATCAAAATAGAAGGGTTGCTTAAAATAACTCACGCTTTGGGTGTGGATGCAGTTTAGTCCTGTAACTTTGTTAAAGCTATTTTGGGTAAGCATGAAAAACAAAGGTTTTGTTCCACGGCAAGTTTGTCTACATACGAACTTCACTTTAACTGGTTTTTCTCAGTTAGTTCAATCCTATAAGAACAATTTTAAATATGAGTATGACCATATAAAATCATGTACTAGGTTTATGCATAACTTGTTAGTATCCTTTTGATTAACCTACCAAGTGCTGGAGCAGCTGAGACTTGTAAAAACCACTAATTTTAATGAAACATTTAAGCATGGACTGCTAACCTAGTGACCTGAATGGAACTATTTATATTCTGAGTGGAAAACAAATCCTGTTCTGGCAAAGGATTTTAGCATGTCATTTAAATTGGGAATTACAGGAGCCAGTAAGAAGAATGAAGAGAAAATGAAAGACTTGGTGGGGGGATTTTTTTGGTTGTTGGGTTTTTTTGGTTTTTTTTGGTTTTGTTTTGTTCTTTTGTTTTTGGTTGGGTTTTATGTGTGTGGGTGTGGTGGGGTTTTGTTGTTTTTTACAATTTGTGGGGCATTTTGTTTTAATTTTGTTTTTCCACTCTGTTGTTTATACCAGAAATCCAAACTGCCAAAAAAATCACTGAACTCCTGTTCAAAGCAGAGATTAAGTCCCTACCATTAGAAGATTCATGTGTGAACTACATTAATCGCTTTTCTTCAGTGACTTTTCTCAGAATCTAACTGTAATTTAATGCACTTTAATAAGGATGTTCTGTGTTTACTGGTGACCTTGTGGGTACTCAGCTACCACCTTATCTGCATATATATAAAATTTGTCTCTTTCCTGTTTAAGTGGAATAGCTGTGTTCAAATTGGAGAAATGCTAATGTATTTCAAGACAGCAGATGTTTCTGGTAATATTAAGAGCTATAGTGTTAGCAAATCAGTTTCATTAGGAAATTTAATCCAAATGATTTTTGATGTTAATCATCTAGTTTACACTATCCATCTTGGGAAAAGAGCATAAATATTTGTTTGTGTATTCCAAAGTCCTGAATAAATTATGGAGAAAAAGGTTAGTAAAAAAGAGGGGAGGAAAGGCTGTTAGGATCTGCTCTGTAATAAGGCAGGTTGTGTTTGACAATTGATCGTACTACTGGGAGGCTATAAGATCTCTAAAAGGTATCTCTGAAAAATAAAAATGACCAGAAATCTATGGATGATTCTACTCTCCAGTTCACCACATACAGAAAACTAATCTTAGGAATTATCGCCAGTGAGAATTACAAGTACTTCCTACAGTGGACTTTGCTGTCTGCTCACCTGTCCTGGTCCTGGCCCATTGTACCTGGAGGATTGGTGATCCATGCAAGTTAGGCCTGTGAATTTCCAGCTTGTGCTGAGCTGTGCTGTCTGTCCAGTCCGGCCTCCAGGTCCACAGGGGACAAATTTCCCTGGCTGATTGTCCCAGAGGAGCTTGTGGGGACCTCCTATGTGGTTCCTGTGATTACAAAATGGCAGCAATGGGTTTTGGTGAGAACATCCTTTATGTTTGGCAGTAGAAACAATGCATAGAGCTGTTTCCTCGTAAGAAAATCCTGTAATAGCTTGAATGACCAAAATGGTGTAACTTTTCCGTAGGCAGGATCTGCATGACATGCTGCACCTGGTTGATGCTGCACAGCCCAGGGTTCCTGAAAGAATGTAAGGTTATCTCCACTGTTCTCTCCACTATAATGTTGGCTGCAATTAATGGCATTTTAAGTGACACTTTAAAATCTGAGTGCCTTTCTTACTGGAATCACAATAAACCTGGCACAAAACGGTTCTCAAACCATACCTGCCACAACTATTTCACTTGGAGGGCTGCTTTTGTTCTGATGATGCAATTGGCTGAAGACCAAAACTGGGAAATATTTAATTGTCTTCTTCTCTTGTTTATTACGTATCTTGAGTTTGGGACCTTAATGGTTCTGCCAAAAATCCATGAAAATAAAACCTTATGGGTTGTGTTCTGTGAATGACAGTCACATGCAGTGTTCAGAGCAAGATGTGTGGGTTAAACACTGACAGACAGAAAAGGGTGAGCTTTGCCATCAGTTGCAATAAATATTGCATGCAAGAGTCGTCTTTCTCAGCCTGTGTCAGTCAACTGTTTTGCACCTTGATACTTAGGCCATGCTCACCATTCCTCATCTCTTCTCACTCGTTGTCCTTTTCTGCACAATAATCTCACAGAGATGCTCTCAGTGGGTGGTTTATATTTGGGCCTAGGGCTTCAGTGCATTTGGGGTTTGGATCCTGGCTGTGCTGCTGACACGATTTATGGTATTTGCTGTTCAGATTGAAATGCTGAAGACATCCATCAAGTTGTATAAAAATGCCATTCCATCCTTTCTTTCCCCAAAGCTGGTCTGAAGAGGTATTTTTGGCTAAGCAGACCAACCAACATCCTGATGAGCCAAAAAAATAGGGACTTCATATATGGAAAAAAGGACCACTGAGATCACAGTAATCATAAATAATAATTTGCTTTTCCTACAAAATGTAGGAGAAATTATGCATAAATTTATTTTGCTTTATTAATCTCAGTTGAAGTCCTTGCATAGCTGCTGCCTTCACCTGTGCTTATTCTCAACCCACAGCATTAAAGAGGACTTAAAACAAAAAACCTACCCCAAACACTCAAAAACTCTCAATAAAATCTCCCAACAACACAACTCCTTCCTTGTGATAAGGTTTTGTCTGGCTCTGGAAGTAGTGGAGAAGGAGATTTTTTAGCTTTCCCCCTGCACTGGGATTGCACTGCATTCTCTCCAGCTGTGTGCAGCCTTCCTTCCAAGCTGCTTTTGGGGCAGAAAAATTCCAAGACGAAAGCTGCTCTTCTCAGGTATATCCTGCTGGGAACATTGGACCTGAGACTTCCATAAATTCCATCCACAGACTCAATTGTATTCCTGTTCTTCAAAAACCCACTATTTTCTAGGGGGAAACTATTGGGAAAGATAGAAATTTATCAGGCTCACTGATATTTTCACGACAGCTTTCATTACCATGTGGTGCTCATTTTATCTATCTCGTGGCACATCACAATGACACGACTGCTTTCTTTACTCTCTCAACTGAGGTGAAAACGCTGAACAGTATTTTAGTAATACCGAAGAACGCTAAAACGACAAATGTTAATTTATTCATCCATGTTACAGCGAGCCATGAGAAATAAACCGAAAGGGACAAACTCTTGCACTTGTCCATTTAACCGTGCACGTTTCCTAATAAGAAGAAAAGGCAGAACTGCAGCAGCAGAGTAAGCCCCGGCAGGGCGGACGCGGCTCCCCTCAGGCGCGGCGCTGTGAGGGCGCGGGGCGGGCCGGGGCGGAGCCAGCGGGGCCGGGCCGGGCCCCCGCCCCCGGGGTGGCACAGGCCGGGCGCAGCGGCGGCGGGCGCGGGCCGGGAGCGGGCCGGCCATGGTGGGGCTCAAGGAGGAGCTGCTCAAGTCCATCTGGCACGCCTTCACCGCCCTCGACCTCGACCGCAGCGGGAAGGTCTCCAAGTCCCAGCTCAAGGCAAGCGGGGGGCGGCGAGCCCGGGGGTGCGGGGCCGGGCCCCGCTGGGGTGCGAGGGGCCGGGACACGGCTCGGTCGGTCCCCGCCGAGCGCCTCCACCGCCGGCACGGGGCGCGGGCTGGGACCTGGCTGGGGTGCCCACCTTGGCGGGGGGACACGGGCACTCGCTCTCGGGGCTGTCCTGGGGGCTGTAAATCGCGTTTTCCCCGCCGGGGCTGCGGTTCGTCCCACGGCATCGCTGTCCCCGCTGGCTCCGGACGCCTCCGTCCCGCGGGAGGCTGGCGCGGACCCGTCCTGCAACCCGGGCAGGCTGATTTTCATTCTGCCCAGGCAAGCGCTCCGTCCTCCCCGAGATGTCAGTGCACAAACCCTTGTTGTGCTTCTGGTCCGCTTTCAACCACATGTCCTTGCTACCCTTTCTGGCCAAAATCTTTTGTGGGGTAGCCACAAGGTCCCATCTATAGGGGTTGGCTGCGTCCAAGTGAAATTCACAGCTTGCCAAAGGGAGAGAGAGGTTCCACAGTGCCCTCTTATTTGGATATAAACAGGAGAATTAGTCAAGAGGCTCCAACTGTGCCATTCTTTCCTTAGCTTATACGCTGAAGTAGTGTTTGTGCTCTTAAAAGAACTCTCAGGCAGCTCGCTGAATCCAGTCCCATCTTGGCCCTCCTTTATGGGACCGTCTTGGCCTCTGAATAATAGCAGGAATCTGGCTAAATAAATATTTTGAATAAGAACGCAACACCTGTTGGCATTTGAGACTGTGGGTCCTTGTGCTTGGTGCCGGGGCTGCGTGGGCTGCAGCAATTAGCCGAGGTTTGTGCCTTTTGTGGGATTAACTCCACGAGCGAGAGTGGCTGTGCTGTGGCTGGTGTTTCCAAGTGTGTCTGGTCGCTAGTGAACTTTGTCTTTAGCACTGTGTAATGAGGGTCCAGAGCAGGCAGCATGCTGCAAGCAGCCTGTTCCTCTTCTCCTTTTCTTTGCTCGGGGCGATTGGGCTGTGAGATAGAGCTGAAGTCGGCCAGAAGTGACTGAGGGCAGGAGTCGGGCGAGACGCCAGACCTGGCTGTGAGCTCAAGCTGAAAATGTGTGCAGCCCCGGGGTTTTTACAGGTGGTGTCAATGAAAGCGAGTATTTGTGTTCCAGCGTTGCAAGACTAACTGAAGCAGGTTGCAGAGAACCCTTCTTTAAAAAAAAATTGTCCTGCTTTTTATAGGAATCCTGTTTTCCGTCATGCTACCTACCACACCTTGCGTGCTCAGTGCACTCACCTGAGGGTGTCTGCAGCATGTGCTGTCGTGCGGGCCAGTGGAAAACCTCTCATGGTCCACAGGTGCTGGGCTGATGGAATGGCTAAAGAAGCTGACAGGATGCTGGTTGGCTGGTACAGCTGTTCTCTTGATGTTGTCCCTTAAAGCTGAAAAAAAGTAGGGCTTTGTGTGTTTGTGCAGTTCTGTCCATGGCATAAAGGCTTCTGTGGGAAGTGTCAGGATCTGGGAGTGCAGAAACAAGTCTGAAATGAGGCTGCTGCCTTCTCCTGTGGCCACCAAGAATTAGTTCTCAGGAGACACAGGAAGGGATAGAGTGTTCTTACATAGATGTTTTGTGGCAGATGGTGAATGTGGTGTCAAGGTGATAGTCCTGCTGGGAGAAAAGGTGTGCATGGTGGCAGTAGCCCCACATGGATGCGTCAGAAAGGGCAGGCAGGACAGCAAAAGAGAAGTTCCTATCTGATAGAGATAGGATTATGCTGTCTGAAGAAGGTGTTTCACAATGAGGCGTTTCTCATCCATATTACCATGAGGAAGATACAGCACTCCTGTAAATTGGAGAGACAGTGCTTGGAGATCAACAGGTTAGTAGAGATCTGTGACGTTAGAAAAATATGCTTAATGATTTAGTGGAACTACTGTTTTTAAAAAAATGATAAAAACCTATTTGTTTTGTGAGAGTGGCAGTTGTTGTAACCTGCTGAACAACCTGTCAGTTGTAACCTGCCGAACTCTTCCCTTCTCAATAAGAAAACATACTGGCAATGGATCTTTGGTTTGTGTAATCCAGTATAAGGTGGTGCCATCATGTTGCACGGAAGTACAACACGTTTGGCTGTTAAAGACAGTGATTTCTAGTTTCTCTGCCTAGAAGTGATCTTTGAGCCTTCCATAAAAATATTTAACTTTCAATACTATGAGAAAAATAAATGTGTGTGTGTGTGTTCTGTAGCTGAGGCCCTACTGTGAAGGGTTTGCACCACACATTTGTTTTCAATGTACCTAGAGCAGATGGATGGAGGTGAGTCAGTTGGGTCTGTTTAGTAGTCTGGAGAAACAACAAATGCTTGAAGGCAAAAATGGGACTTGCTTGGATGTCATGAGATGTCTTCTATCCATTTGTATCTTCTGTGCGTGTTCTGAGTTGCTGAGAGAAGAGACAGTCAAGTCAGTCCTCTGTGTAATTTTAAATATTGTCTTCTTCCAGTATACATTGATTTTGTTTGTTTGATTTGGTTTCTTCACTTTTTTTTCAATTGATAATCTTCAGAAGTTCTGTTATGCTGGCTGCAGCTCTTAGTCTTTTTTTCTACATCAGCAGAAACATTTGTGTATTCTGTTCTTAAATTACAGCTTTAAAGCTGGATGCAATCATTGTTTTGCCAGTGTGTGTTTTGGCACGTTCAAACACTGATACAGCAAGGCTCAGGTGTAAATTCTGTGTGTGCAGTTACAGCTGCTGCTGTGATTCTATCACGAGCTACATGCAAATAGTTCCTTTTCTACATTTAAATTGTATTTCATCTTTCTTGCAATCTGCAATTAAAAAATGAACTTATTTTAAAAGTTTTTCTAAGGTGCCAGCCTTAAATCTGCTTTTCATCTGGATTTTGAAACACTGTAGTTTTAAATATAGTTCCACTTGGTAGCCAGCAAAACTGTGTGATTGGATCTTGGAAAGAGAACACACACATTAGTTTTTACACCCTCTCTGGAAGCTCTTCCAGATGTTGCTTTGTGACTTGTCTCTTCTTAGGCAGTGGGTTTATTTTGCTGTTCTTGTTTTGTCTTATGTGCTACATTGGGGTAGATTTTCTAAGTCTTGGGATCTTGGATTCCTGGATGATATCTGCAGAATGTGGATGGTGAGCCACTTGTAGAAATATTGTCTCATTCAGGCCTGTATTGTAACTTTGGGTGACCAAAGCTACTTGTCAGACTTAGAAAAATTATACCTCATATTGGTTCCCATATCTGGGGTGTTACAGGGTTGTTATGCCTCTTACCTTGCTTTGCCTTTCCACTAAATGTGAAGTCAGTGGTCTGTGGGAAGAGGAAGAATGGTGTAATCTGGGGTGAACGGGATGGTCTGACTGGAGAGGAAGACCTTGAACAATGCAGTGAGGCAGGGGCAGGGTTGAGAGTCTGTGCTGACTGGGCAGGACCCCGGCTGGACAATTGGCTTTGTACAGCAGTGGAGGGTGGTAGGAAATTAGTCACTGTGACTCACGGTGAGAGAGGGGGTCCTGCTCTGGTGCTATCTGTGGCGCTCAAAGCATGTGTATTAGGATAGCCATGAGGAATCCTGTTGGTGAGGTGTGAGGGAGGGATGCTGCCCTTCCAGGAAAGCCAAGGCAGCTTGTAGACTAAAATGGGGAGTGTTAGGAAATGGCAGGGCCATGACGCTGTGCTTAAGAGGAGCAACTTCCAGTAGATCAGCAGCCTGTTTAACCTTTGTCCTTGAGCCAGTGTGTGCCCATATGGCCCAGGAGACCAATGGCATTCTGGCCTGTATCAGCAGTAGTGTGGCCAGCAGGATCAGGGCAGTGATTGTGCCCCTGTGCTGGGCACTGGTGAGGCCACACCTCGAGTGCTGTGTCCAGTTCTGGGCCCCTCAGTTTAGGGCGTACATTGAGGGGCTGGAGCGAGTCCAGAGTAGGGCAACAAAGGTGGTGAAGATCTGGAGTACAAGTCCTATGAGAAGGAGCTGGGGGTGTTTAACCTGGAGAAAAAGAATCTTGGGGGAGACCTTATGGCTCTCTACAACTGCTGGAAAGGAGGTTGGAGCCAGGTGCGGGTTGGTCTCCCAGGCAACCAGCTACAGGATGAGAGCTTAAGCTGCACCAGAGGAGGTTTAGGTTGGGCATTAGGAAGAATTTTTTCACAGAAGGGGTGACAGGGCATTGGAATGGGCTGCCCAGGGAGGTGATGGAGTCCCTAGAGGTGTTTAAGGAAGACTGGACGTGGCACTTAGTGCTGTGGTCTGATTGACATGGTGGTGTACAGTCATAGGTTGGGCTCGATGATCTCAGAGGTCTTTTTCAACCTCATAGATTCTGTGGTTCTGTTTTGTCAGCTAGTTTCAGGGAAGATGTAGAAGACAGGTGTAGTACATGGAATATGTTTATGAGGAGCTCTTCCTAAGAGCTGGGAGCCACAGGACGGAAAGGCAATTCCCTTCGCAACTGGGCAGCTGCAGGCTGACAGATGTGACTGGGGCCAAGGGGGATTGTGCAGATAATGAATGCAAAAGGAGGGGTGAGGTTGTTGAAAATGGTGATGAGGGATCTGCGAGTACCCAGAGGTGAAAAGAGCAAATGAAAGAATGGGAGGTGATGTGGGCAAAGGGCACAAGTGTCAGGAACCTGGGCTGGTGGAGGCTGGGCTGGAATACACTCATCCAGCTGGGAAAGAGGCTGCTGCACAAACTCTGATGTTAAATAATGAGTCTCCAAATGGGGTTTCTGCTACCTGAGTGGATAAGGAAGCTGTACCCTGGGGATGTGGTGATGCAGGATATGGTGTCCTTGCGGGGTACCCTGGATAAAAAGGCCTGGTGCTTGTGGCAGGGGGCATATATGATGCTACTTTAATGCTGGTCATAAAAGAAAAAGGGAAAGTACTTGTGAGTAGCCTTATTTTGGCTGGCTGGCTGCTGACATGGATGTCAGGGAGAGATGAGCCAAGAATGTCTTGGAGTGAATTCACACGAAGCTACTGAATGGAGCTGTCGGGATCTGGGATGCCAACATTTTAAAATCTGAAAAAGAGACGGGGAAGGGGAAAACCCCCCTGAAAGATGGAAAAGAAAAAGAGAAAACTACCAAAGAAGCTGACAATAGCTGCTGCAGGACTAGTCTGCTCTGGTAATGCTCCCACTGTCATCTGGGCCAAATTTTTGTCACTGGGCAGTAAGTAGTCTAGCAGATCTTCCCTCTCCCTGTAGCAATGCAGATCACTTTTATGGACATGGTTAAATGGAACTACTCAGATGGTAACAATTCAACACATGCTGAAAGTTTTGGAAAATGGGACCTCAGAGGGGAGCAGCTATGGCAGAGTAGATGTGAAGTTGTAAAGCAGCATGAAATGGGTTATAAATGAAGTAAATCCAAAGTCTGTGATGACCTTGGCATTCAACTTGCTTCTATTTGTATTTGGAGCAGGACACCTTCAGTGTTCCCAGGGAAAGATGGGATGCCACTAGGCATCTTTCTTAGAAGACTTTCCCTTGAAAATGAAGGAATTGCACCTGGTGTCATGAACCCTGTGCAGGCTGCTTGTGCTGTCTCAGAGTCCAGTCTGGGGACCCTTGCTGTACCCATGTGCTGCAGCAGAGATGGGTCTCTGGGCTGGGGCAGGAGTTGGTTTTGGCATGAAGGTAAATTGTTAAATGTTGCATCCAGAGCATAATAAATGCATAAAGAGAAAGCTGCCTGGCAGCCCTGTGCGCGCTGGGGGAATAATCCTGACTGGTGCAAAACTTCCTCATGGTTGATGTAGCTTCTGCAAGGCAAGGTGATTTGTTGTGCCCCAATTAACCTAGTGCTCAGCTAGCTGTTGGCTTTTTTTTTTTTTTTAAATTTTATTTATTTATTTGTTTTTTAATGTTAATTAACATAGAGTACCTTCTGGTCCAGATAATGTGATTTGAGAGAACAACACCAAACCAAAGGAGACCTCAGGGCAGAATTTTTCAGGCTTACCCTGCAAGTGAAGAATTCAGCTGGCGCTTGGCTGCCTTAGAGAATGGCAGGCTTTGGCAGGTGCCAAGGAATTTCCTGAGTTATGAAAAGAGAGCAGTGGGTGCAGGAGAGATCGCAGATAAGGCAGATCTTAGAAAATCATTGAAAGTGGAATTCTTTCCTGGTAAATTGGTCACTTGATGTGGAAACCACCTAGGTTTCTGACAGCCCAAGTACAGCAAGAAGGCTCAAAAAAGGAGAAGAGAAATATGTAGAAAGGACATGATACGAAAGTATTTTGCTGAGATGTTTAATTTACTTTGGTCGTAAGCTGAAATCAGTCATACTTTTAGAATATTTTTATTAGCTGAGTATTTTTTTAGTTATAGTATTAGCAACTATGGTGTGGTTGGAAAATAGTGGTCATCTCTGTCTCTCAGAAAGTCAAGAATCCCTCAGGCTTCTATAAATAACAGAAGCCTTAAATAGAAGGGGAAACACACATGATAGTACATTCCCCCAACCCCATATGTAAATCACATGGACTCAAATACTTGGTCTGATGTGGTGGTTAGAGGTAAGGATAGATTGAAGTGAAATACACTGTTGATGGAGAGTTGTGTGAAATGTGGTAATTTCTAAATACTCTTTTGCTGCTTTGGGAAGGGCAGCTTTTGTTGCACTGTTCCTGATGCAGCTGTTCAGCTGTTTTTAAATTTCTACACCATACTAGCTCTAATACCTTAATGTTAGCATCCCTCGGTGAAAATCCATATTTTTAATGGAAACATCTGCTTTTCTAAAAGCAAGTTTAACTTTGGAGGTATTCTTCTCTGAACTGAGCGTACATCTTGGGCTTTGTAGTATTTTCTGCTAGCTAACACTTAGATTCTGTTGTCTCCTTATCATCCATCAGCATAGTAAATGTACTTTTCCTTTTTTCTTAGGGGTGGATGGGTGGGGGAAAGCCCAGACATTTTAAGTGTGCAGCATTGGTTTGATTTCCTAGGCTTTGACAACTTCAGGCTTTCACTTCTTCTTTTACAGCTACTCCATCTTTGACTACTTTATGTCTACTCACCTAAACAGACATGCTTACGAGTTTTCTGCACAATTTTTAGTGCTTACTCTTTGCTTCATTATGGTCTGGTTTTTAAAATTCTATAAAAACCCACAAAATTCAGTTGTACTCTGTTCCGTGTAGTTGTTGATTTAAAAAAAGAAATACCACAGGCGGGGTATATTTTCAAAAGCTGTGATGTGTTTTACCTCTGTGCAACTTTGTTTTAGGTGTATTTTTTGCCTTTGTTACATTTTTTCCTCACAGACCATGGCTGGGCTTGTGATGTTAATTCCTTAACCCAGCTCATGTAGGTGGTACATGTTCTTCAGAGGCTCAGCTCTGCATCATGCCAAGGGAGAGTGCTCCCCAGTGCTTGGGATGCAGTGGGCAGCCTATCACAGGTCTGACCTGACTCCAGACAGTGTGAACAGCAAAAGGGATGGTGTTTTGCCTTTTTTTTGGGAAGTGCTGAATGGCACAGGAGACGCTGCTCCCCAGGCTCTGCCTTCCTGTTGGTACCGAGGTGTTGGTCTGTGCGTGCAAAGCTCAATGCAAGCTGAAGAAGTTGAGACGTGCTGGCTACCAGTTAGTTTTCAGTAATTCAGTCCTTCCTTAAAATTAGTCAAGTGTGTAGTCTCTTCTTGAAGGTCATTTCTCAAGAACAGACATGAGTACTGGTGGGTGTCAAGTTCTTGACATACTTCATGCAAATAGCTTTTTAAAATAAAAATTTGAGAAGCACACCTAAACCCCTTCCCCTTTCTGTAACATTACTTTGCCAACTGAAACATGGGGTCAATGTTGAGAAGCAGCCCAAAAGCAAGCAGATGAGAGAAATCCATAGTTAATGCTTTAATCTGAATAGTCATTTCTTTGTAAACTAAAGCTACATATTGGGTTGTTTTCTTTGTTACTCATTTTCACTAGATATAAATATTTATGATTTCAAAGGCTAGGTGTTTGTGGTTTGATAGCTATCTGACTTCACTCTGCAAATATTGCTCCGGTGTTCCTGCATGCCTCTCCTGGTTTTCAGCTGCACAGGTATATATGTACAAAGGGGAGCTTGGGTAGCTGCATTTGCAGCTCTCTAGGGCAGGACTTCTCTGTGCTCCCATTGCTTCTGTAAAATATAACTCTCTGAAACCATTGAATCAGGGTTTTTTAGTTATGTTTTGTTTTCTGACAAAATTTTGTAGGGCAGAACTTGCAGTGACATTGAAGTGTCACTTTGCACGTGGTTTTGGAGTCACAGATCTGCTCTGGAGGGAGCACACCATGGCTGAGGCAGACAGCAGTGTCACTGGTTTCTGTTCTGTCCTTAGGTCCTTTCTCACAACTTGTGCACAGTGTTAAATGTTCCCCATGATCCAGTGGCCTTGGAAGAGCACTTTAGGGACGATGATGAAGGTCCAGTCTCCAATCAGGGTTATATGCCTTACCTAAACAAATTCATCTTGGAAAAGGTAAGTTTTGAATTCTGGTGTTCTGTCCTTTCTTGTATCAGCTTTTGTTGTTAGAGTGTTTTTGCAGTAACTGGTGCGTGCTGGAAGCTGGAGTGTGTCTGTGTGGGGTCATCACGGGTGGCTACTCTGGAGAGCCTGAGCCTAAAAATGGAAGGGTGCACTGTACTGTACCTCTTCTCTCCTTGGTTTCTATTTCCTGTTACATCTGGTCCTTGTCTAAGCTGCGTTCTTTTGTGTTCATATTAACAAAGCACCTCAGCTTGAATTTATCTGAAAGTGTCTGGGAGCTGTAGATTGTCCCACTTTATATTACAGCTATAACAGAATATTGCCATAGACTGCTTTGCAAATAGAAGGGGCAAAAATGTATTCAATGTTCTTCACAAAGTATTTTAATAAAGAGATCCCTTCAGATAGTTACAGTGGGTGATATTAGGGAGTGTAGTTAAATTTTGTCCTGCAAATTCTGTCTTTTCATGTCTGAGCGCTCTTCAGTCTACTGTTGTGCCTTGTTTTGGGGGAAACTCTGGAAAGCCAGCAGGGTTTCCTCTCCGTCGTGTTCTAAAATAAGGAGTCACTGGGTTTGAAAGCTAAAAAAACCTAAGCAACTATCTTCCTGTTTTTTTCTGACAATTTCTGTTCAGATGCTAGGCTGGACAGCAAAAGACAGCGCACATGATAGTGGAAGCATCAGCTTCAATACCACTGATTTCTCGTACACTTGAGGGCCAACCCCAGAAACCCTCAAACACTGATGTTGTGGCTGCAGAGATACAGAGCTGTTTTCTCTCTTTTATTATGTGAAAAAGTCCTGAACTGACTTACTGCTGAGAAGTGCAATGCAGCAATTGCAGGTGATGCAAATGCATTAGCCCCATTTGCTGATTTTTGCTCCTTCATTTAATAGTGGTGGAAAATGTGATAGATATAATGCAGTCTGACAGCTTGGAAGCAGTAGAAGCATCTTACATCTAGCTCAGACTTACAGCTCCTCTGCCTCTCTGGTCTGAGGGACACCCCAAGAGTGTCCTGTTTGATGTATGGGAGTTGTTGGCCTTCAATACACCTAAAGGTACCTCATTAATGTCTTGATGGTTTGATGCTGAAGAATCCTGCATTGTCCCTAAGAAGTTGTGATCTCATTTCTGCTTCGTCATGGCTGTCTGAGCTCCTGTAAGATTTGAGGGAGACCAAGCAGTTTGTATAAGAATTCTGGGAGAAAAGAAAAGGCCTTAATTAATTTTGACCAAAGGATTAAATTGGGAGAGGCTGAACCACAGTGGGTTAATACTCTTTGTAGGCAGTAGCAAGCCATTAAATAAAGGAAACCCAAAAGAGATATGTATGGCTTTTTCAAATATAAAAATGCGTTATTGTTAAAGGGTTATAGGGAGAATGGTTCCGGAAGTGAAGAGCAAAATTGCATTTAAGTAACTCTTTTAACTGAAAATGACAGACCTGGCTGTATAAGTAAGTAGGTATGAAAGGGAAGAGCATGACTGAGTATAGTTTCTTTTGCTGTTTTATTCATACACTGATCTGGCTTCCAGTGATTGCCTGATATACCCATATCATCAGTTAATCTTAAAAGATGAAAATGTCAAGCAACAGGATTAAATTACCTGTAACTTCATGTTATTTGGTCCTGACTAAATGCTTGTAAACAAGAAAATTAGTGAAGTTGTTTTGACAGAAGGCTATCTTTTTGGATGGGAAAAATCTTGACTGTGACTTCTTTTAGAGATGACTTTACATCAGTGCCAAAAGACAACATGAGGGATGAAGTCATTGATTCATAGCATGTCTCTTTTGTTTAGAACAAACAAGCAAAAAAAGCAAACAAGAAACTCCTTCTTTCTTTATTTTTCCAAGGCGTAATCTGTTCTTTTAGATGGGGTGATTGTAGAAAGATTGCTGTTAGTGTATTCTAGTAAGCAAAGCTAGTAAAGAAGGAGTGATACTTTATATCTCAAATGCAGAGGAAGTTCTCTCAATTTCCAGTTATCCATTTTATGGTGAATTAATTGATTCAAGCAAGAGTCACTGGCTCAGGAGAGGTTTTTAGGTCTCAAGATATTTTGCTTTAAGACATTCAGAAAATATTTAAAGAATAAATTCTTAAATTTATTTTAAAACAGATATGTAACTGTGACTTACAATTTTATTGAGAAGACTTTGTAACCTTTGGAAATAACTTCTGTTGTACTCTTAAATGCAGTTGTAGCTTTTTGTTTTTTGGTGCTGACTTACCCTGCAATAAAGCCTCTTTATGTAGAAACAAGAAATCGTCAAGAAAGACAAGGTAGTTAAATGAGGTTGCAACTAATTTTCTTTATCCACATAGGTAATTTCAATAAGTAGTTTGAATAGTTAGTATTGCCTAATTGATGATTTTCAGTGTTATGCATCTTGTTACTTAGCAGATAGATGTATCTAGGATTTTCTTGCATCTGAAACAATGTCTGTCTTGTTCTGTAAGTGTCTCTCTCAGGAGGGAGCTGTCATTTGCCAATATAATGTCTTCATACTTTGTTTTACTTGGTTTCTTAACTATATTTTAGCATTTTCTATTATTTATAATGTATATCTTTAAATACCAATTGAAAATGTTTCCTTTTCAATGATAGCAATGGTGGTATTTTACAGCAGGCCTTATTCACAGCAAGGAAGAGTCATAATGGGGGGAGACAAAGAAGGACATTGTTCAAACCTCAGGTTAAATCATCTTCCAGGCAACTTCATGAATGCATGTTACACTATCAATGCTTGTTATATTTTTGGAACTGTTATTTTGGAGAGCCAGAGCTTGTGTGCTGATGTAATTATTGTCCTGAATAATTTCTAAACAGTGTCTCTGTTCTGGATGTCACATGGTCCCCACAAAGTCCATTTTGGAATCAAGTCTGGATTCTGATAAAAGGACTTTAATTTTCAGGGTGGGACCACTGGCACTGTGGGACCTATTCCCCTGTGCCAAAATGGTTCTGAAACCTCCTGCTTGACTGCTGCACAGTCCTGGTGGCAGGGCCGTGCTGCAGGTGACCTGGGCTGTCACAGGAGTGTCTGAAGCGCTGCAGTCTGGCTTTGCTGAGATAGCAGAGCCCATGCATTTGCCTTTACCCAGCCAGGGCCTTTCTCCACACATCTCCCCATGGCCACTGGTTGCTGCCATGCCTTAAATCATGAGCCACTCAGGGCATCCCACTTTATTTACAGTGCTTAGAGCACTTGCCAGGTGGTGGCCATGGGAAAGGAGGTCTCCCACCCTGGGCATCTTCCTCAGGGGTAACATAACCACTAGGACATTTCCAATGTGAAACTGCTCATCATCTGTGTGGTAAAAGCACTTAGAGAAAAGAAGTCAGCCTTCATTGGGCAGAAAGGGAGGACAGACAGAAAAGCCACAGGGAAGAGTAGCCAGGGAGTGAAGTGCTGGCAAATAGAATGAAGGAGAAGGAATCCTGGCTTCTACCCCTCCATCCAGAGGGTGTTTGCTCGTTTAGTCAGTGTTTCATTTAAGAACCATGTTTCTTGTGCAGACAAGACAGATACTGAACGGGTGGCTGTAGCAGCTCTGGCTCCTACAGCTTCCACCTTATTCGAAGGACAGCTGTAGCCTCTTGCATCTCCACTCTCGTTGGTGGCCTCTGCAAGTGTGCAAAGTCTATGGTTTTCTTTCATAGTCTCACTTTTATGCTTGGAGACTATTCTCGTCATTGGCTCGGTTTCTTGTCTTTCCTTTTTTATCTTTTTTTCTCTTTTTCCCTGCACCCACATCAGTTCATCAACTTCCCTACTCTGTCACTGACTGAGCCAGTGTGGGACACCTCCACTATATTTGACCTCTTACCAGACTGGATAGGAAATCATACAGTTTGCATTGGTGTTCTTGAAGCATCTGCGATCTGTGGTTTGGCTTATCATAAAAAAAATCACTGACCATTACCAGCCTCACTACCACAAGAGGTACAAGAACTTGTTTCTTTGACATGTTTTCCAAAATCTCAAAGGGGTTTCCATTACAGTATCAAACATGCCTTTGTCAGTTACACTTTGGCAAAGAAATAGCATTGCTAAGTTGTGGGGAGATAATAAATAGGTTTAATGTATAACTTAAATAAGGGTTTAAAAAGAAAACAGGAAATTAAAGCTCTGGCATACAGGTGCAGTTGCAGTTGGTAGCTATGATAAAGGATAAAGAAAACAAGAGGTACTTTTGTATCAATGAGGTGAAAATTTGCAAGTCTGAGAAAAAGAGGTGGTTTTAAGTGGATTAGCATTTGAGGAAAAAATTATTCTGTGTTTATGAATACCCTACAAGAGTTAGTTTGAGAAACATGAAGTAAAAAACATATTAAAGGTCTTCCCCAGCTGTTGTTCCACATGTGGATATATCCACATGTGGATTTGGCTACGCTGGTTTCCAAATTTGCTATATAAAATCTCTGTAAGTCAGTGCAATAGAAGGGCAGTTGAAACTGAGACAGTTCAGGAGGTGGTTTGGAACCTAACACTGATGTGCTAGAGGAAACACAGAGTGCGGTGTAGCCTCCTTCCCATGGAGTCAGGGTGTTATTAACTCAACCAGAAATTGGAGGTTAGATGTCAGTTTTGCTGGGAGAAATTCTTTATTTGACCCTATGCAGGAAGTCAGACTAGGTTGCTACAGTGCTCTTTCTGGGCCTTGATGTTTTGTGCAAACTACAGTTTTCTCACTGCTTTATGTGTGATGTAGCCTGATGTAGTCTGTCTGCTGTTCTGTGCCATTCATTCATATCAATTTCTTTGTTGTTCAATTTCTTCTCTTTAGGTTCAAGGAAACTTTGACAAAGTTGAATTCAACAGGATGTGCTGGACTCTCTGTGCTAAAAAGAACCTCTCTAAAAGTCCTTTGCTGATTAGTGATGAAGATGCATTTAAAGTGTGGGTTATTTTTAACTTCTTGTCAGAGGACAAATACCCTTTAATCATTGTACCTGAGGAGGTAAGAAACAAAAACTTTAGCTATTTAACACCAGTTTGCCTAATGTGCCAGTTGAACTATGTTAGTGTGGCACTCTCTAGAGATTTAAGAGAAAATACTGTTTGATTTAAAACTTTTATTCCCCTCTTTTAGTATTGTAAGGCCTCAGGTGTATTTCTCTGTCTTCCAGAGAGCATGTATGGGGATTTCCACAGGATACTTGAGATATTGATAGCTCTATGTGTCTGTCATTTAAACAGCCTGGACTAGACAGGATGAACAGGACGTGCATGGATGTGATCTTTAATCACTGCACTTGCTTATAGGTGGTTAAAATTTTGCAAGGTCAATACATCAGTGTGATTCTGGAAAAAAGCTCCCCCCCCCCCCCCCGTGTTACTGTGTCTTGCAAGATGAGTCTTCAGTCTCATGTACCCTCCTGATGAAAAGACCAATACAAACTTTTCTGATGATGTCTATTTCTGATCCAAACTAGCCAGCCCCTGAACACTCTTGCTTGAAATGGCTGAAGGAATAATACCAGAGGGATCTCTTTATGCTATCAGTTCATGAACAAGTATCGGCAGCGCTCAAATAGGTATTCTAACCCTAAAGCAAGATTTCAGTATCTTCACTGATCTCTCCTTTGGGATGGGTGGGGAAAGAAGCAGAAATATCAGAACTGTCAGCGTAAATAATCCCTTGCAAAACTGTGTATGCAAATCCCAGTGGTTTTCAGTTCGGCACTGGAGGACTGAATAATAAATATTTGCAAATTGTTGAACAGCCAGGGATCAAAATGGCCTGATTAACTTGCCATGAACAACATAACTGTTGGACTCCGAGGTGTTGTGCCAAACCCTCAAGTGCAGATAACTCTCCTATCAATATAAACTGTTCAGTTTTGCTTTCTCACTCACTTTTTAGCAGGAGACTTTCCCTCTGTACATTTGTGGTTTTGCTGGACTGGCCCATGCCAGGGCCCTACCTGGCATACTATATTCCCATGAGAAATGAGACAGTCTTTTTGCTTGCTTTCCCATTTTTTTCTGTTGGTTCTGGGAAACAGGATCATGGTTATAAAAGCTAAGATGGCTTCTTTCTTAGTGGTGTCAGATTTGGTAGGTCAGAGCCACTAATAAATGCTAAAACTGGGACTCAAATCTACATCTCTGGTTTGTTGGTGTGTTCCCCACTGTGCAGCCTGGCTTATCTGTGGGCAGACATTTCGCATCTCCTAAATTGCTGGCATGGTTAAAAGCTTCAGACCTGCCAGCTCTGGGGTGTTGGTCCCTGCTCCTCCTCTACCAAGCAAGCCCTAGATGTGTGCTGCTTTCTGTAGCCACTGCCAGGTAATGGCAACGTGTCTGTGTGTTGGCAGATGTGTTACAGAGTCAGCACTGAGCTGAAGTTTTCCAGATTTTGTATGTGCTGCTGTTTGCTTTCCGTCCCATCCTTAACATCCCGGTTAACTTGTATAGCTCTTCTACTTGGATTATTTTTACCATTCTTACTGTGGATCTGTGTCTGCATCTCCTTGATTACAGCGAGATTTAAATTGTGCACTTTGTTTTAAGAAAGCTTACAGAGCCTGACTGACAAAGAAAGGCTGCTCTGTTCTTATCGTATACAATGCCTGTATTCACTCTACCTTCACTCAGACCACACAGGTAATGTAATCAGCCACTGGAGGAATGCTGTCTGTTGAACACACTCCTTTCTTGTTTGCAGTGCTCCTGTGTCAGGTTCTCTGTACCTCTGAAAAATTTTGCATTTACTCATCCACACTTTACACAAAATTCCCAAAGCAAAAATGCAAAGTCTCAATTTCAATCAGTTTGTCTTTTTCTCTGATGTTTTGTATCTGCCTTTTTAACAAATGGCTTGCATGTATAAAAAGAGGGGAATTTTGCAAAGTGAAGAAGAGAGGAGAGGGGGGGATGGAAGCACTGCAGTTCTGTGATGTTGATGTTTTGCTGAGAGCAATGTAAACCTCTCATGTGTGACTACAGCTTCCCACCCAGGGAGCAGGCTTGCCTTCCCTGCCCGACTGTTGCTCTTATCACTGTCTGCGAATGTTGCAACACACAGTCTACTGCAGTTTCTGGCTTAAAGATCCATCTGTTTGTGTGGGATCCAGCTGTTTCCCCTCCTCCCTTCCTTCCACATTGTTGGCTTTTTGTGGGTTTTTTGTTTGGTTGGTTTTGGTGTTTTCTTGTTTGTTTTTGGTTTTGTTGGGTTTTTTTGTTTTTGGGGGTATTTGTTTTAATTTTGGTTTTTTTGTTTTCCGCTTTATAAGTAACTGAGAAACTTGCCACATACTTTCAGGTTGGAAGGGTGATTCCTTGAAGATTTTTGCATCCTACCTTGTGGATAGCAAGACTCCTTAGGTCTCCAGTGAATGTATTAACACAATTTCATGAAGCTGTAAGGATGTCTTTTCTTCCTCCTTGGTGGAGCTGCTCTTAGAGACCTGCTTGGTAGTCTGAATTTCCTCTTTTTTTTTCCTTTGTGTAACTTTTAAAATGAGATAAGTGGTTTATGCAGTAATTTCGTAGATTTCACAGATATCTCATATCTGGAAAAGCCTTCTGCTTGAGTGCAGTTTCACCTTATTTGCACTGTGCTGACTAAATATTGAAGCTGCTGTCCTTCCCTCTTGCCCGTGTCACGTACTCTTGCATTAGTGCTGCTGTGCTGGGCCTTTCCTGTTAGACAGATCAATGTGGTGGGGCTCTTACCCCCATTACAAAGTGTAAAGTCTTGATTCCCTGCCCAAGTGTTGAATGGGCAGCAAATGGGGAATGGCTGCAGCTCATCCAGAGAAGGGAAAAGAGGCTGCTTTGGAAAGGATTCAGAGATGCAGGCCGAGAAGAACTTTAGAAAGAGCAAAGTGAGGAAAGGAGTTACCAGGAGAGAATTTGAAAGCAGTGAAGAGGTGGCACAAGGGCCAGAAGTTGCTTGTTTAGCAGAGGCCAGGCTGAAAGCCAGAGGCAATGAGTGGCCTGTGCTCCTCACCTGCCCTGGAAGCAGGAATGTCAGCCCTGCACTTGAGGGAAATAAAGTTAATAGAAACCAACCCTGGGCTGGGGTGTGCAGTGTTGGAACGTGACTTCAAGCTTGAGAGGATCCCTATGTGTTACGGTGAGCAGTCAGGTAACACAGACAGGAGCTGGTGGCTGCAGGGAGCACTGGGCACAGCTGGTGTTGGCCTTGCACTCCAATGTTCCTTCTGCTGGCTGCTGGTGGGCAGCTGAGAGCCCTTGGGAGAGCTGGGAAGGAGCAGAGATCTGTGAATGTCTGTTTTGCAAAGGTGTTCGTGTGCCAAGGCAGAAAGCGGGGCCGGGTGGGAGCTCCTTCCCCTCCCCACAGCCAGTCTTTTCCATTAGATCACCTGAGATGCAGGCATCCAAGTATGTGTTTCCTTCAGCTCTTGCAGGCATTGCCTCTTCCATAATGGATAAAATAAAGGAAAAAAGGTGGAGAGAACTGAAGCCATAAGAGGGGAAATACTCCTATTTTGTCATGAACTTTCCTTACAATTAATCTCTTAGTTGTTACAGACTCGTTTGTGTGTCTTGGTATTGTTTAACCAGATGTTTTGTTTTATAAAAAGGTTTTCAGACACTTCCCCTTTCTTATTTGACTGCAGCCTTGGGAATGCTTTGTCGCCTGAGAGCTGTGGTGTGTGGTTAGTTGTGTTTCTGAGCCGTCCTTCATGATGAAACTCACAGATACACACAGTGCAAGCTGCATACTCAGTGTTGTAATCCAATGTTTGCGATTTTTTTCAAATAAGCCAAAGAGATTTGCTGCTCTTGGCTTCATGAGTTAAGATTTGTAGTAATTTTTCACTTGCCCTCTAGTCTTTAACTGTATTAACACACGACATTTCTAATTCTCCTAAGAGGACTAACCCTTGTGGGGCTTTTTGTGCGTTTGAAAATGAGGGGATGTTTTCTTAGCCTGAGGAGGTAAGAATCTGTTCCAGTGGTGATTCTTCTGGAGGCATTTCTTGCAGAAAAAGTGTTTTTTATGACCATGTTTGCTTCCGAGTTCTGCATTCTAGTACCAGAAACTGAAACACTGAATGAAATCCTGGGAATTGACCCTTGGCCCTTCAGAAAAAACATCAAAACTGATATAAAGAGAATGAAAGCTGCTTGTGTGGCGTTTTAGTTGACCCGTGATCTCTAAAACTTGATGACAGTGCTTAGGAAGATTTTCAGTCACTGAGGACTTGCATCAGTTCTTCCCATTTCACTGCCTTCTTCCTTCATTGCTGCATGAAAGACAGTTTTCAGCTCATGCAGCAGGTTGTTTTTTGAGTTGACCTTTACTATATTTAATACTGATTTAATTTTGAAAAAAAGAAATGAGGTAGTGGCTTACACTGGATAATGAACACGGTTTTGCTGGTGGAAAGGAAGAAACAAATATTTGACTTATATTTAAGTGATGTTCTGATGGGATGAAAGAAAGGGGTGGATGATGACTGTGAGAGGGGATATGATTGCTTTCGTGGCTGTTGCCCAGTAACATGTACATCCACAGAATTTTGTACAATGTGAGTAGGCTTTTGACATCTGCTCTGTTTATATCACACACCTTATTTGAATAGTGTGAACCAGAATAGCCTTGTCTGCTTTGCTCTGCTGGGCATGAAGGCCTCCTTGGCATGATTTTTCTTATTCTAAGAGGTCCACTTGTATATCAGAAAAATGTGTAAAAAATCTGTGATACTTTATTCCCCATGGAAGAAGGGGTACCTGGAAAAGAAAAACAAATAGGCACTAAAACATGGGGAGCACAAAGTGCCCTCTGAAAGAAGCTCCCAAACTGGCTCATGTTAGAGCTCTATTCTTTATATTATTTTTGATTGTACTTGGCAAAAGTCTGGCTGGAAGGTTTCTGTTGATTTGAGATGGAAGCTGCTTTTAGTAGCATGGACCCACTTGGTCCCTACTGGTGACAGTGTTAACAACTCCCTGGTATTTTTGTACTTGTATTTTGCATATTTTTGACCTGAAAGTGAGGTCCTATCAGAATAGCAGCAAACGCCCCTTCAGCTTTGCTTTTCAACATTGCTTCTTAACCACAAGGGTAGGTTATATTTGAGACAAGAGACTTAATTTGTCAGTTATTTGCTGTGTTGACATGCCTCTGTGGAGGAGGGGAAATGTCATTTGCTCTCAGAGGTTCCTCATTTGAGTACGTAATGAGTGGTCTCTATGTGCTTTCACACTGGTGCAACTTATTTCTTTGTACTTACCTCATACTTCCATATTCATACTGTTCCTGTTGAGCAGATATATTAGATAAACTTTTTCTGGGAACTTTGGTTAGCCATGTGCTTAACTTTAATTCAAGATAAACCTTGAAACTTTTTTTTTTTTAAATTTAAAATTTTAGAAATTGGATTGTAAGATGCACAGGTAATTTTTCAGTTAAGAAGAGTTAGTGTAGTTTAAAATAATAAATATTTTATGTACTTTAGTGGGATTATAAGATATTTGTGGTCATGTAAGTGACTTATAGATGGGGGTTAACAGACTTAAAAGGTTAATTCTATTCTAGGAATAAAAATAAGATAAAATGTGTACAAATAACATTAAAGGAAACAATGTGTTGGCTTATTTTTAGTGTATTATATGATAACATGTACTAGCTAAGAGTTTTGGTTTACTTCATTTCCAGACCATTAGTTTGATCCACATTTTATTCATATGTCTTGAGCAAAAATGGGAAAAAAATTATTCAGGTATGCTCTTTTTGTGTCTGTGTGTGTGTGTTCCATTGTCTGCAAGTGAGTCCTAGTACTGTGAGATAATTAACCAAAGGAATTTGAGAGCTGCCATACCTCAAGCACTGTAAGAGGTTGTGAAATCCTGGAACAATGCATTTTAAAATTAGATTTCATATTTTTAATTTTTTTATTATTATTACTGTGTAGCATTTTGGCAGGTATATCATCTACCCAGTTAAGCCAGAGTTATTTTAGCTCTTCATCCAGCTAAAGCCCAGGATCGTAGTTCCAAACTGATGCCACTTGAAGGGAATGAGCCGAGTGGCAGACTGTGTTTTGAATGTGGATAAAAATCAAGGTTTTAGGAGGTTTGCTTTGAAACTGCTTTGCAGTGCTCCTGTTCTTGCATGCTGTGGAGGCTTTTTTTGGGTTGGTTTTTTTTCTGTAGAACTTGTCTGGAGTAGGAAGTAAGCTGCTTCCTGCCCTTAACTGAATACTGAGGATTTACGGTACTTAATGCTTGAAAGCCTTGAATTATTTTTTTTAACTTAAGGGTTTTGGAGAGTGAAAATCAGCAAAGCATTTTTTAAAGACTGAATCTGAGCACCACTTCTGCAGAGGCCATTGTCAGACCCAATCTTTGCCTGTAAGAACTGCCTGAGGAGCTAAAAAATACTGAAGTGTCTTACTTGGTGAAGGTGAAATGAAAAGCAATGCTCTCTACAACTTCTGTAGGCATATTCTGTGCCTGGCTGGGCTGTCTTCTCCTAAGAGAGACTTGAGGAGGATGTGACAGCCATGTCTTGGAGGTGTATGCGCTTCCTGTTCATTCAGTGCAGCAGGAACTTTCCTCCTGGCCCTGCAGCAGCTTTGCAGCTTCTCCATTTCACTGCAGCATTACCCACGTGCTCCTGGAGTGGGGGCTGTGAGGCCAAGGGCAGTCACTGAGCTGAAATAGTAGGAAAAGCACATCTATCTGCAGGATGAATTTGGTAATTTACTGTTCCGCTACCCACTTGTGTTTCCTGACCATAGACATGAGGGAAAGGAAGGGATTTGCCTGCAGGAGAGAGAAGCAACAGCCACAAAATCAGCATGTGCACTGCATCAAAACCTTGAGGCCTGGGAGTCCTTGTGGTGAAATGTGTGGGGGGACAAAAACACTTACTTATTTCTTTGAACTCCCGAATCTCTTTTGTAGAGACTCGTGTGTGCTCAAAATCCTATTAGACCAACTCTGAGCTGTAGCAGGAAGGCCCTCACCAATTATTTTGTTTAAACAGTCATTAAAAGCATTTTGCACGTGCTCAAAGCTGTAGATGGGCTTAGTTTAAAATACTGCAAATGAACAGTGATGAGGCTAAAAAAACAGACTAAAGAACCCCAGCCTTCTTTGCCTCTTTTTCATTCTTGTGTTTGTTTTGACTAGTGTTACTGGTGTTATCCTGTGCATGGTAATGCTTGCAGAGTGATGAAAGATTAAAGGACAAGGAGAGCTTATTTGGGAAAAAATAAAAGCAGACATGAAAGATTTGTTCTTTTATTTCTCTTGATACAACTGTCAGGATTGTGTCCAGGGATGGAGTGCTTGAGAGCTAGAAAAGAGGGGTCAGGTGTAAATCATACCTTGGTTGTTTTTCATTTCACTTCTTTGTCCAAAGGGCATTTTTTTTTTTTTTTTTTTTTTTGTAATTAATTTGCTTTTTTTCTTACAAGAATACTTTCTGAAACTTCTTGCTTTCCCATGCTTCAGTCATCACAGTTTGGAAGCTGTTGCAGGGAAGGTCCCATGTGTTCTGTAGGAATCTGAAATATTAAATGAGGCTGTCAGGTTCAATTCTTTGTTTTACTGTGAAGAGAGTAGCTGTGGGATGGGCTTGGCAGTCAAGAGTTCAGCTGGGACAGGAGCTTAAAACCTTTGTTAATTAAACCACCTACGTTTAGGAGCCTACATGTGAACGTAGGAATCTCGCTGTAGTGAGAGTCTCTGGAGAAGCTTTGTTTACAGCTCTGAAACACTTGATTTCCATGCCTGCTGCAAATGATGGATTTCTGTTTGTGTTTCTGCACAGATTGAATATTTACTTAAAAAAATCACCGAAGCAATGGGAGCAGGCTGGCAGCAAGAGCAGTTTGACCATTACAAGATTGCCCTCAACACCAGTCGAGAGGGTCTTTCTGCGTGGGAGCTGATTGAGCTCATTGGAAGTGGGCAGTTCAGTAAAGGAATGGACAGGCAGACAGTGTCCATGGCAATCAATGAAGTCTTTAATGAGCTTATACTAGATGTACTCAAGCAGGTAAGAGCCACAGAAAATGAATGTTTTAGAGTGTTTTATTGCATGACTTAGAAAAAGTTCAATTGGTATTCAAATTTCTTTACCCTACTGAACGATGAGCAGGAGGAAATTAGGTAAATTATCTATAAGCATTTTTTTAATGGGAGCTTATTTTTATAAAAACTATTCAGATTGTTGTAATTATAGCAGTACTATGAATGAGTTGCTTCTTGAGAGAGCTTGCTTTTAGAAAGTGGATGAAGTGGGGTCTGACTTGAAATATGGCCCTTTTTACACTAGTATCAGCTGCTTGTTAGTTGACAGAATTGCTGCATCATGCTCTCAGTTCTTTACTGGTGACAGCTTTTCAATCTTTGGAAATGCTTTTTTGTGGTTTCAGTTACGCTGTAGGAAATGCAGCTGTGCTGGTGACCACCTCTGTATTCAGACAAGGGGGTCTGGACCAGGGTATAGCTCCAGCTGAAAGCTTGGCTTCTAAGTTGCCCCACTTCAACAGGGCGAAAAGGTGTGGAAGAGCTCCAGAGGGCTCTCCCTCCTTGTCAGTCACACAGCCTGCTAAGCAGAACAACTTATTTACCTGCACTCAGACTCCATTAGTCATGCTAGCCTTTGTATTCTTAAGCAAACTTCTTTCTTCAGATTTCCCGTGGCTGGATTATCACTCTAGGAATGCCTTTAAAAACTGCATTTCTGTCATGGGAATTCGAAGTACCACAAAGACTTGAGGAGTCACAACAGAGTTTACCTAGAGAGCTCTTTAAAATTGACTTTTACCTGAAAAGAGAATTTTTTTCATCTTTGATTTCTTGGTGAGGACAGAAACAAAGGCTTTTCTTGGCAGGCTTTCCTAAGCTGTTCTGAAGAAACCATCAGAAACTCTTGGCACAGGAAATTCTTTCAGAATACCCACAGAACAATGCAAAAGTCTATTTTTGTTAACTGCTGGTTGCCTGTTGGAAGTGAGGACTGGGGACACACATACACACACACACATACACGTAAAGTCAGTTGAGGTCAAAGTGAAGTCATTCTGCTGTTTGATAGATACCGTGAAAATAAATTAACCGGTGTCAGATCAGTCCTGCTTGAAACTTGTGAGGTAATCAGATTTCTTTTTCAATTTTGATACTTCATTGTGCGTCTTCCCCCACATCTTTTTTTGTTTTGTTTTGTTTTGTGTCTCCTTTCTTTCCTCTCTTCGTGCTTGGGCTTCTTTCTCAAGGATGTCTGAGTGCCTTTGAATGGTTCCTTGACACTTAAAAATAGTTTGTGTCAAGACTTGGCCCAGTGCCTCCTGGGCAGTTTGGACAGTTACTGGGCCAGTGAAGAGCAGGGTTTTCTGTGATTTCAGTATCCTAATACCTTGTTGATTCACAGAATCATCCTGTTTATTGCAGAAAGCACGTAATTGCTTCAAGGTATTAATGACACATGGTCTTGTAACTAAGTGTTATGCTGCCCTTTTTATTGAATACATCCTGAAGCTCCAAGGCTTATGGAAGGTTGCAACAATAGGTAAATTTGTGGTATTTAGTGTGCTGAAAGTTGTGTCCTTCATGTGATAGTTGGTGTGAAAAAGCTCCTGCTTTTCAAGAGCCCTCAGTGAGCTCTTGGAAGATGAGAAGCAGCTGGTACTGAAATGATAGGTAAAGGTTTTGCAGAAATTTGAGGGGAAGGTACTAGTCTAACTTGGCTTTGGAAGCAAATTTGGTAAGTCAGGGAGGGAAAAAAACTGGCTATGACTTAGACTGTGCAAAATATGAAAGATTGAAGCTGCAGGAATCCTTCACATGACCTTGCAACCACCCAGAGCTCAGACCCGAGTATGGAGGCGGCAGACAAAGCTATTTCTCGGTGCATTCCTGGTGTGGAGCAAGGGAGTGGGATGGCACTTGGGAATAGGCACGGCCTTGGCTTTGGACATGTTTAAGTGGCTAGAAAAGCTGAGCACAGATAAGCTGTATAGGTAGGGGGTGGTTTGGTTTTTTGTTTGACTTGGTTTGTTTTTTAAACAAAAATGCTTCTTCAACTGTTCTGAATGTTTTCTTTCCCCTAAGACTTGTAGAGAAAGATACCTTTGGCTTTAATATGCTACAGCGTATTTCTTTATATATATATATATATATATATATATATATATTTTAAAATACAAGCACATTTGCTTGTATCAAAAACTGTTATAGGTGAAAGCCATTACAGAAAAATGTTCCTTGGTCTCCTTTCCTATTTCTTCATTCTCTTAATCTGGAATACTTTGAATATACTTTCTGTATGGCTTGTGCATAGTTTATAGTGATGTTGATATTTCAGTTTGATCTGTGATTTGATTTTTTTTTTTTAAGTTAAAAGTCAGACAAAAGTATGTAAGTATTTGGGGAATATGATTACAGAAAAGAATAGCTGAAATACTGGCTAACTTTGAAAGTATCTGGGCTTGAGTTAGCTTTTCTGTGTGCTCTGTTGGGTCTTTACACTTTTACCTAACCAAAAGACCAGAGGGTTCAGCAGAGGCCAGGCATTTCAGCTGATCTTGCTTTTAACAGGGCTATATGCTGAAAAAAGGTCACAAACGGAAAAATTGGATGGAACGATGGTTTGTGCTAAAACCCAATAGTATTTCCTACTATGTAAGTGAAGATTTAAAGGACAAGAAGGGAGACATCATACTGGATGGCAACTGTTGTGTAGAGGTAAAACCACTCCAAAAACTATGCATGTCTCTAAAGATAAGAATTAATCCTTTTTTGTGTGTGGGATTGACTCCTGATATCTTTTAACAGAGCTTTTTTTTACATTATATGGCACCAGGTCATAAACACCCTTTAATAAAGGCTCTTAGTGCTGGTATTTGTAGCTCTGTGGTACATAACTGCATACATGCTGTTAGACTGTATAACTTAGATTTCAGTGTTTGCAAAGCTAATCTTTTTGTTACTCACTCTAGGCCTTGCCTGACAAAGATGGAAAAAAATGCCTTTTTCTCATCAAATGTCTTGATAAAACCTTTGAGATCAGTGCCTCTGATAAAAAGAAGAAGCAGGAATGGATTCAAGGTGAGGTTTCAAAAATGGTAGTTACGTGAAAGTTAAGGTTAGTGAAACTCTTATGGCTGTACTTCACTCAGATTTGAAATTCTTGGTCTTGTGATTTTTTTATGTCTGTTTTGGGCACATGGGTCTTTAAGGGGCCTGAGACTCAGGAAGAACTAAGGATCCACGTAAGGGAAATCAGGTTTTGTCATGTAGGTGCCTCAGTTTAGGCAGCCATAACCAAAATGAAATGGTTATTATTGTTGGTTTTCTGTGTTGGCTGTACTGCTAGGGATTGGGAAGGGAAACAACGTTGTAAGTTGTTGCTTTTGGGGAGAAAGGGAAAGCTTGTTCATTTTGGCGCCATAAAATACTGGCTTTGCTTTTACAGTTTTGCTTGAAGTAGTATGGTTTGCTGAGCTGAGGATAAGGCTGGGAATTAGGGCTTTCTTTTCTATTCTTGTGGTTAAGTCATTCCTCCTGTCAGACCTTCCCAGATACATGCTCTGTGATGGGTACATCCATCTGCAGAGTGAGCAGCCCTTGCAAAGCTGTTGTTGCTAATGCCTTTGAAGTACATGCAGCAGTTAAATATTCGGAGCTGTGGGCTTTCATTTGCAAATGAAAGCACATGAAATAAATAAATTCCCTCTTTACCTGCAGCATGTATTTCATTGCACCAAAGTCAGGTGTATGACAAATGATTCAAAAGGGGATATTTTTTCATGATTGTAGTAGGTGAATAAAATATCAAAATCATCTGCTGCTCCTCAGCTTTGCTCTCTTAAATATTTTCTCACTGCATATAAGTGAATGAGAGCTACTGCCTTACTGGGAGAAAGTTTTCCCTTGGAGTATCTGTGAGAATAAAGGGTTTAAAGTTGGCTTTAGGGAAGATTGGTAACATCTTTCTCCTTGATTAAAGTCGCTGAATGTAGGTAGTAAGAAATCCTGAAGTGTGGGGGTTTTTTTCCTTGTAGCTGGGCATATAAGTGACTCCTATGTCCATGACCTGTTACAAATCAATATTGACATAATGCAGTGGAATTGCCTGACCTTATCCTTATGGCATGCAGCCAGTACTGAGAGCTAAGTGTCTTTCACTTCTGGTTTGTGTTGATAGCCAGCCTGATGAGAAATAGGACAGCTGACAGCAGTTGTTTCTGATTTAAAAATATATTAAAAAATCCCCAATCCATCGAACAGCACAGGACCACAAGTCATTTCACAAAGTCTATCCAGAAAGTTTAGCATTCCCCTTCACTGGTGCTCTCTTCCTCTCCCTTCCAGCCATCCAGACCACGGTGAACCTGCTGAGGGCAGGGAGCCCTCCGCCGCACAAAGAGGCGCGCCAGAAGCGGAAGGAGTTGCGCCAGAAGCTGCTGGCTGAGCAGGAGGAGCTGGAGCGGCAGATGAAGGAGCTGCAGGCGGCCAACGAGAACAAGCAGAAGGAGCTGGAGACCGTGCGGAAGGTGGGATTGGGAGCCGCCGAGCTTCCAGCCTTAAACTCAGTCTCTGTGGTTCAGCTGGGCTCCTTGGAGTGGCACTGGGCATCTCTGGCCTGTTCAGGCACATTGAGCAAACTGCTCCACAGAGCTGTGCTTGTGTCAGGCCCCTCTACTGAGCAGGGCATTGTCAGGCTGGTGTAGAAGAACCTGCCAGCTCTGTGGATGGTGTCTGGGGGTGGGAGAGACCAATCTTTTCAGTTGCTTGTGGGTTTTTTGTTTTCTGTCAGACACATCTGTCGAACTTGGGGTTTTACATGAAGATTTTTATGTATGCTGTTTGTATGTTTATGGGAACTGTTCTCTTCACATGTGTGTAAATTCTATAATTTCTATCTTTGAAAAGAAAAGACTTGCAAGAAGAGTCACTGTAGCGTTTCTTGCCATAAGAGCTTTCAGTGTGGAGTGTGCGTTGGAAACAGTTTAGAACCCAATTTTCAAATTCAAACCCATCCCTCTTGCTGCCTCACATTTTGGCTGCTGAGTACCTGTTGGTACAGCTGTCCAGGTCTTGCTCTGTGCTTACGCTGAAGAGTCTTTTGTTCACTACGTTCCTAAATTATTTAATGAGTTTTTTTGCGTTCCCACTTAGGACAATTCTGCATAATTGCTTGAGTTTTTCATTTAAAAACACTACTAATTTTAACCCTTAGAAAAAACCTGCAATGATCATTGCAGCTATAAATATTCTGAGAGTATGTTAAAGGTTTTGAGTCTAGAAAGCAAATAAAATAATAAAAAAATATTTAAAAGTCTTGTCATTGTCACCGTTTGTGGCAAGGAGAAATTAGTCTTTTAAAAAAATTTTTAAATTAACCTTGCACTGACAGTCCTGATGTAGGTATTATTCTGTTTGCCTTAAAGGGAAGAAGTGGAGAATAATTTTTTAATTTAATTTTGGCACCTATAGTCTACCATGTGTTGAAGATTCAGAATGTAAGATAGACAATAAAGGATAGCCTGTGTTGCCTGCTACTGGTAATAATAATAGTAATTAATACCTGTTAACAGAACTCATGAGGCTGGATTTCTATGATGTTTACTTTATGGAAAAAAAGTTAGGGGGAAAGACAACATGAGAGCAACCCCAAAGGAGCATTAGGATGTTGACAGGCTCCAGGGAGTTTTATGAAAATCACAATGGGTAAACTAAAGAGAGTTGTGGTCAGAAGCATCTTTTGAAGTGGGCTGGATTAAAATGACTTCTCAAGGAAAGTAGCTTAGGCTTTGACATTAACTACTGCACTTTACCTAAGTGGAACTAGGAGGGAGGTACTTTGATGGAGGAACTGAGAGTGTTTGATTAGTTAGAAAAATGTTCTTCAAGGAAAAGGCTTTGTAAATGCTGCAGGAAACTGGATTGTTCTGGGAAGCTTAGAGGTTGATTTGCTCCTGATGGCAGTGAGCCACCATTTACACAGCATCTGCCAAAGTGCACTCTGGGACTGGCTTGTATTCTCGTTGCTCCTAGAGTATTTCAAAAGAATAAGAACTTTTGTCTAAAATAGATTTTTTTTTCATGTTTTCAATGGAATTTTGAAATGTGCACATTGAACAGACAGCAAGGTAAGTTTTTCGTTGTGTGAGAGCATGCACAAGATGTGTGCACCCTATCTGTTTCAATTTGGGGTCTTGCATGGGTTTTGGAGACTCTGTGCTATCTAACACCTGCTGGAATGGTGTGTTCCTGTTGATTCCCCCCTCCAACACGTGTGGCTTTTCCCTGAAGTGCACAGTTCCCAGTAACCTTACCTGCCAGGAGCAGGTGTTCGTGGATTAAGCAGGAAGTTGCTGGTACAGAGTGGACAAACAGAGCATTTTCTTGGTGAGCTCTCTGGCGAGGGCTTGGCACCCACCCTTGCCTGTGACAGTGCACGTTCAGCCTCTCAGCTCAGTATTGGCAATGTTTGTTTAATTTCAAAGCAGGGAAGGAAATCTAGAGGAGATTTCACTTAAATAGGCATCTTGGACTTGACTACAATTACGTGCTTTTAAATGCCCTGGCAGAGGAGGAATTCTGCTTCTAAAACACTGGCATCGTTTAAGCCTTGCAAAGGAGAGCAGTTCTGTGCTACGTTCTGCGACATATACCCAGGAACTCAAGCCTTCTCCTTCGCTTCTTCCCATCTGTTTCAGACCAGAGGGATATTAAAAGCATGTAAATAGTGAAAGTTTCAGCTTGGCAATTTTAATCATTGAGGCATCTCATTAGTTCATCTAGGTTGTGTGATGGAGAATGCTTTAAATGTGGTACCTTCAGGAGCATGACACAATCATAGAAAGTTTGGGTTGGAAGGGACCTTAAAGATCATCGAGTTCCAGTCCCCCTGCTGTGGGCAGGGACAGCTTCCACTCGACCAGGCTGCTCAGAGCCCCATCCAACCTGGCCTTGAACACTTTCAGGGATGGGGTGCCCACAGCTTCTCTGGGCACCCTGTGCCAGTGGCACCTTCTCTGGGCTTGCTCCAACAGGTCCATGTCACTGTTGTTGTGCCCTGCTCTTACTAAAGGTCTGTGGAAACAATTTCTGCAGCCCAGCATACTAAAAAGGAAGCGTCGGATAAGTTTCTTAGAAAAATTCTGTGAAAGAATGGTTTTGTTTTCAGTATTGGTAAAGTTTAGATGGTACTTGAAGATTTCTAACCTTACAAGGAGTGAAATCCTGATGTAACGAAAAACTGTGACAACTGTGTTTCTGAAATCAAGAAGCCAGAAGAGTAAAATAAGTTGCAAGAAGGTGGGGAGGTAGCAGCAGCTGTTTCCTAGGCCTTAGCTCTGACTAGGCTAATTTCAAGTGATTATTGACCAGGATTTCATTTACTTGGCAGTTTAGGGGATGTTAGAAGGATGATTCACGATAGCACAATCACTTATTCTAGTCAAAGTTTGTGGCACTTCTGCTTTCCCATGGCAATTCAGTGCTTCTCATTTCTGTTTCTGTAGGCACTCTATGCATGCTGGCATGTTTTCATTATTGGAACTGCTGTGCATTCTTGCCTGAAATGTAGTTTTCCATAATAATTTTCTATCCCATACGAGGTAGAGAAGGAAATGCAGTGATTTCTATCACTTGTGCAAAGCAGGACTCAGAGGAAACTTGAAGATAATTGCCTTTTCATTGGTAAATTTAAAATTGTCTTACAAACAATCAAGATAGAAAATTATATTTAGAGACTGAGAATAGCCTCAGACATTTAAAAAACCCAAACTGGTACCTTAATGCCTCTGAAGGCTATTTTTATTTTTGTTAAACCAAAAATCATTAAATCAAGTTCCATTCCCTCAAAATTATTTAGTTTTGACAAATCAATTTTTTTACTTCTTTTCTTCCCCCTGCTCCCCACCCTGCTCTGCCAGCAACTGGAAGCAGCAGCTGCTCGTGCTGCTGAGGAGGAGAAAAAAAGACTTCAGACTCAAGTTGAATTACAAGATCGCTTCAGTTTGGAGCTGGAGAGAGAAAAAATGGTGAGTAGTGCACAAGGGGTTTTTGCTACTATTGCACATAGGGAGCCATGTGTTCAGCAAGGGCTTCCCTCACCAGGCAGTCACTGTAAGGATTCCACAGATTTTGTGGGAGGCTGGAGAATGCAACATGTGTTGCTTTTATTTGAGAGGTAGGAATAAAATATTTTTACTGGTGAATTCAAATGCTGGAACAGCTCGGCTACCATTTGTACAGCATTCGAAGTTTAAATGTTATTGGAAAAATGAGGAAAAATGGGACTGTTTGAAGGATGAATGCAGACTGAAGTTCCCCTTGCAATTTTCAGAGGTGGGGAGCCTGAGGCCAGTATTTACTGTATGAATAAGCAAAATTAATCAGACATAATCAAAATGCTTTGTATGTGTTCCTAGAATTATTGCTTTTTTATTCTGTGTGTTCTTTTGCAATTATACACACACACAAATATAAAAAATAAAGAACTATTGTCACTTTACAATACTGTTACTATTCAGCTGCACAGAGGATTCCCCAAAGAACTGGTTTTCAGTCTTCAAGGGCTTTGTCAGGTTGCTCTGTTGCTGGGACAAAGAAGTAGAAAAAGTAAAGTGGATGTGATGGGGCATCTCAGAGCATTAATGCACACAGTGCTGCTTTATGGGCTGAGCATGAATTCCTGAATGCAGTCCCTTTCTGGGTCACTGGGATTTGGGTCAGCTGAGGGGAGCAGGCTGCAGACCAGTGGGGCAGGACATGCCAACCTCCTTAGCTGTTTTCCAACTCTTTATCCATCCTGTGCCATCCTCCAGATACATAAGTGTGTGAGATACACTGCTGCCAAGGGAGGCAGTGAAAACAATGCCATTGAATCAGCCTGACCTTCGTGTCTGGCCATTCTACAACCTTTGTCTTCCTTCAGTTGTGTATCTGTGATCTAAACAACAAAATCAAACTGACTGAAATTAGGTTTGAACCCCTGTAAAAGTCCTGTGCTGCGGGAAGTAGGGCAATCGAAGTAGCCTGTATTATTATTTATTTTTTTAAATGCTCTTAGTTCCACATCTGCAGATCTAGCCTCAATTTTGTCAGTTCTGCCCTGCAGACAACAGGAAAAGGTTTGTCTCTGAAAACATAACCTGAGGGAAACATAGCAATTCCTTTAACAATTGGAAGCCCGAGTTGAATGATAGCTTATGTGTCCCAAATTTATGCTGCTAGGTAAGACAAAAAATGGAAGAGCAGGTTGCTCAGAAATCATCTGAACTGGAACAGTATTTACAAAGAGTACGTGAACTGGAAGAAATGTACAAACAGCTACAGGAAGCACTGGAGGATGAGAAACAGGCCCGTCAAGATGAAGAGACTGTGAGGAAACTTCAGGCCAGGTATGGCTTTGACCAGATAGAGAAGGATTTCAGTTCCTCACCCCTCCTCTGCCAATAGTGAGTAGCTGTGCAATGCTACTAATGGCTGTTTGCCTCTTGGACACCCTGCTGGCATGGGGGACTACCTTCAAGACCAAGCACAGGAAAGATTTGATTTTTCCTTAAGATTAGAAGGCTGAAGCAAATATGTCTGATTAGTCCTTAGCAGAGGGCATGCTCAGCAATTTTGGAAGAGCAGGTGCAGTTATTTTTCCATCAGGTGTCAGCACATGAAAAGCTGAGATCACTCTGTACAGGCTTTACAGTTGTTTATTTTATAAAGCAGTAACTGTAAAAATGACTTTCTGCTGTATTTTATCACTAGTTTTAAATGTAATGATAAAGGGTTAAGTTTCCTCTTACACAGGCTGTGTTTAGTGTGGTTTTTTCCTTCATATAGTCAGTCCTCCTAAGACAATGAAGATAACTTATGCATGCCTGTTTCTTCTGGGGCACTGTGTTGTGTATTTGCATTATCGACTACATTTTCTGAATAGCCCTTTGTAGCAGTCAGACTGCTTGCACTGCTGGCATGACACTGAAGGCAAGCCAACTGACAATAATGTTTTTTAAACTCTTTTCTTTTTTAAATAATATTTTCTTTCTCTTAAAAAAAAAAAGGAAAGAAAAAGTGAATTTGGCTTCCCTACATGGATACAACTTATGTTAAAGTGCAGTTAACATCACAATCTCCATTGCAGGTTGTTGGAAGAGGAGTCAGCAAAGAGAGCTGAACTGGAAAAATGGCATTTGCAGCAGCAACAGACCATTCAGATGACAGAAGCAGAGAAGCAAGAGCTGGAAAACCAGAGAATGATGAAGGAACAGGCTCTTCAAGTGGCTATGCAGCAACTGAAGCAACTTGAATTGGAAAGGAAGGAGGCCCTTGAGCAGTATGAGGTGAGCTGCTCTGGTCATCAGTCTCTCATCCATAGATTGACTGAATTTGAAATTCTTCAATATTATGCTTCTTTAAGGATTAGTGTGGCACAAAAGTTACAACAAGAGGTAGGATAGTTGGGTTGGGGTTTTTTTTCTAGTTTTTAATTGGTTTCTAAACCAGTAGATACATTTGAAGAAGAGAATCTGTTTCAGACACACCTCTGAACCTCTTGTATTTATTTTTGTCCCAATTTGCATGCAGGCCAGCCCAGTCATATCCTGAAATACTCTGTGTGCATTTGCCTTCCACTGCAGACTCACTTCATGTGCCGTCCCACTGCTGCCATAACTGTGTGTCTCTTGCTTCTGAGTTAGTTATTCTTGCAATGTTTTGGTGATGTCTTGGCACAGTATTGTCTTCTGCAAATGAAAGCCAGTGTGTTTACTGTAGGTACCTACTCCTCTAAAATGTATTTAAGCACTGAATGGAAGTCAAGAATAGGTAGGAATTAGCTCAGATTCTCAGTGTGCAGCAGTGCCTCCTGTCCTAAATGCCAGGCCTGCTCTCTGCTCCACTGAGTGTTTTTGGGGAAGGTCAGTAACTGTTCATGGAAGAAATAAAAGCCAGAATCCAGCAAATACAGAGGCTGAAGTGCTGCACACTTTCCAGGGCTAGAGAGGTGTTGATCCTGCATTTATGTAGGTCAGGAAAGGAAGCCTGTCTGGGTTTGTGTTCAACAGGGAAAGGTGTTTATGGGGTGTGCTCTGTGAAGGACAAGCCAGGGAGCTGTCTTGCCTGGCACACAACACAAACGCTGCAGGCACTGCGAGCAAGGGCCCAGCTGGGGCAGTTGTGGCCACTTTACAACTTCTCATGATGGTGTTACATCTCATACCATCATGGGATTGCTTCTGGCTAGTACTTGACTCTTTTTTTTAGGTGACATCTCAGGCTTTTTGTATGTGAAGCATCATTTACTGCTCCAGAGGAATTGCTGAATACAATAGACATATAAAACCACCAAAGAAAAGAATCCACGAAACAATTATTTTAGGAATAATTAAGCATTCTAGCCTTCCATTTGGAATGGCCCAAAAAATCAGTCTAAACTGTAGAATGAAGACTAGCTTCATTACACAGCTACAGAATCTTGTAAAACCTTGTTATTTTGGGATTCTGGTTTGACAACTTTTTTTTTCTTTTTTTTTTGGGGGGGGGTAGTTGGGGGGCGGAGTGGTGACTAAATTACTTAGGATGGTTCCACACTAAACAGAGAGCTGAGTGAATTAGAATGGTTCTGGCTTTTGGTTTAAAAGGTGTTTTATCCTTTTAGATAAATAGACTAAAGTGTTCTTGTTTTCGAGCGGGCTGTGTCTTCTTTCAGGAGGTTAAGAAGAAGTTGGAAACGGCAGCTAATAACACCAAGAGTTGGAAAGATAAAGTAGCTCATCATGAGGGATTGATTCGACTAATAGAGCCAGGTGAGTTCTCAATAGAACAGTTACAAAATATGTATTCATTCTCTCATCTAGTTGCATCACCTGGTGGTGACTGAAGTCTGCCTTTTCCTGTAGCTAACTGGTTTCACAGCAGCCTACAAATATCACCCTTTGTGACAAGTGCTGATGGTAACTTTCTAGTCTTTGCCTCTACTGCCCCTACTAGAATGATTTTTTTATCACTGTTTGCTTCTTTTATGTTTAAAGCAAAGCAAGGATCATGCTGAACATCACATTGCGGGTGTGTGATGCCCCTGTCAGAAATGCCTGTCTCAAGTATTGCTTTCTGTCTTCCAGGCTCCAAGAATCCTCACCTAATCACAAACTGGGGCCCGGCTGCCTTCACTGAAGCTGAACTGGAGGAAAGACAGAGAAGCTGGAAAGGGAAAAAAGCCACTTCAGAGTGATGGTGGCGGCTGACGCATGGCCCTGAACAGGAGCCCACCTCCCCTCGTTCTGCTTTGCGCAGAGCAGCCTCTCGCTTACAAAGTTTAGTTTGCTCAGCAGCTCGGGCCTTTCTCCTCATGAAGTGCTGTTTGCCACTCTGGAGTGTCTGCTCGGAGCTCAGCCTTTACAGTGTGTGGTGTCTGACAGGATGTGCTGTTTTCCCTCACAGTTCCAAGACTTTGCAGCTGACGATTTGTGTTGAAATGTAGCTTGTGACAGAGTTGTTTCTCTACTAGCCTGTAACAATCTGACAGCAGCTAACCAATCAGGCAGCATTACTTTCATTCCGAAAAGTGAGGGAAGCAGTTGTTCCTGTGGTTCACTTAGTACAATTTCAACCCAGGATAATCTGTCCTGAAAGTTGTGTCCAACTCTGAGATGGAGCATTACCTTTGCTTCCACTGAGCCTCCTTTTACTTTTGCTCTGTCCCTCTGCTGCTCTCTGCACGGTGCTTAGTGCTCAGCCACATTCCCTTCCCAAGGGGGGCTGGCATCACTGGGTGCCTGCTGCCTGCTTGGATTTGGGTTCCTCTTTCTCTCTTTGCAGGAGTCCAAACAAAAGAACTGGAGATTGGCATGTAGAAAATGCTGCCGTAAGACATTTGGAAAAAGTACAAGTGCAAGACTGTTTTAGTGCTGTCTCATACTTGAGAAGTGCTAAATAAAGCCCTGGGAGTTCTCTTCATAGTTTAAAAGATGCCATTTTGGCTCACAGGTTTCTGAAGCAGATGAATGGAAGGTGGTAGCACACACAGGCCAAATATCCTCTGTGTCAAGGCTGTGTTTGTGCAAGAAATCTGATTATAACATCCCACTATTTTTAGATGCAGCACTTTTGTCTTACTTTTGATTAGAGGTGAGATTACAAAAAATTTAAAAAGATTTTTTTTTTTAAAAATGATAAATGTGTAGCAATACTGCTCTAGGAAAAAAAAAAGAAAAGGAAAATAAAATAACCTCAGTCTTTCTAGTAGCAAGGCTTCCCAAAGAGCCTGCTGCTCTGCCTTACCATTCTCTCCTGGGCCAAAGCCAGTTATTTCTGTTTCTGCAGGGAAAAGGAACAAGCCTGTGCCTTTGCTTTGCAGACCTCCCCCACCAGGCATTGCTCAGTAAAACAGGATTCCTCCAACTTGTACAGGCATTTTGAGAACCCCCCTCAAGGAGTGGGTGCCCACTGGTGTGCCTTGTGAGCAGCTTTGACTGTACCCTGGCCAGCCATCCCTCACCTGCTTGTTAGTTCAGCTACTAAATGTTAAATTATTTGTAGGAAATAAGAAGTACATTTTCCAGGAGGATAAGCAGTGCCTTAGTGTGCAGCACTGTGATATGTGGGTCTTGCAAGAGCAGAAGCTGTACAGAAGTGGTGTCCAGATTTGGAAGTCAATAGCATTTTATTTGCCTATTAACTAAGACTCACTCAAATACTGAATCTTCTCAGACATTTATTCTCTGGCTGTATTTTTATACTAATTGAAATCTTTAATGTTTCAGTAAACAGAGTGCTGATTAGAATGGCAGGAAAATCCAGGATCTTCCTATTTATACTCACTGTACAGGAAAACAATAGTTCCTTAAGCTTGATAACAAAGCCTTTTTGAGATTGATCACGTTTCCAGCAGCAATGTGAAGAGAAAACCCAATCACCTGTAGCAGAATTACTAATGTACACAAGGTTCAACTCTGCTAAAAGAGCTGGAACTATTTATAGCTCCCGAACATTGTACGTGGAGAGCAGAGGGTGGATTGGGCCTAAACGTGTTTCATTTTTCTAACAGTCTGTATTTTGGACAACGGTTTTTTAAAAACGCCAAATGATGCATGTTTTCATTTTTTTTACTGTTCTTTAGAATTGGCTGTTTAATAAAGTAATATAAAGTCATTTACGTTTTGGAATGAATTAGTCTTTTTGGGTTTCTCTGGGGTTGTTGGAGTCCCAAACCTGGTAAGTATTGTGTGGAAGAGGTTGAATGGTCAGATCAATGGGGTGCTAGAGGCAGAACAAAGGCAGGTCCCACGGATCACACAAATGGATTTTTGGGGCAGCGCTGCTGCTCTTAAATGTCCATATTCAGTACACCTTGATGCACCTTTGGGGGGTTTTTTAGTTTTGTTTTATGTTTGCTTTATTTTCATCTTTTTTTCCCTTGTTTTTTTTTTTTAATTTTCCTTTGGGTTTTTTTTTTCTGGGTTTTTTTTGTTTGGGTTTTTTTTTTTTGCTTCCCCCCCCCCTTTTTTGGGGGGGGTTATGGTATTTTTTGTGCTTGCTCTTTCCTCCCCCCCTTTTTAAAAAAATTTTTAGGGGTTTTCCCCCCGTTTTTCCTTTTTCGGTTTTTTGGGGTTTTGTTTGTTTGTTTTTTGGTTTTTTTAAACTTTTTTTCTTTTTGTTTGTTTTGTTTGTTTTTCTTTTCTTCCTTCTTTTTCTTTTTTCGTTTGTTGGGGTTTTTTTTTGTTTGTTTGTTTCTTCCTTATTTTTCTTCCTTTTTTTTTTTTGTTTTTTCCTGGTTTTTGTTTGGTTTTTTCCTTTTTTTTTCCTTTTTTGTTTTGTTGTTCTTTTTTTTTGGTGTTTTTCTTTTTTCCTTTTTTTGTTTTTTTACTATTTTTTGTTTTGTTTTTCTTTTTTGTTTTTTCTTTGTTTTTTCTTTTTGTTTGGTTTTTTGTTTTTTCCTTTATTTTTTCTTTGTTTGATTTTTTTCCTTTGCTTTTCCCCCCCTTTTTTTTCTTCATTGTTTGTTGGATTGGTTTTGGGTGTGGTTTTTTCCTTTTTAAAATTTTAAAATATTGTTTATTTTTCGTTATCTTTTGTTTTTGCTTTTGAATTTGTTTTTTTCAGGTTTTTTTTCTTTGGGTTTTTTTTTGTTCGTTTATCTTTTGTTTGGGTGTATTTGTTTTTTATTTTCTGCTTTTTTACCTTTGTTTTTTCTTTTTGTTTTGTTTGTTATTTGTTTTTTCTTTTTTGCTTGTTTTTTTCTTTCTTCATTTTTTCCTTTATTTTTCCTTTATTTTTTGTTTATTTTTGTTAGTTTTTGTTTTTTCGTTTTTTCCTTTTTTCTGTTTGTTTGTTTTCTGGTTTTTTTTTTTTTTTTTTGTTTGGTTGAGATTTTTTTTTGTTTGCTTTTTTGTGGTTTTTTTCCCTTTGTTTTTTTTGTTTGTTTTTATTTTGTTTGGGTTTTTTTCTTTTTTGTTTGTTTCTTCGGGGTTTTTTTCTTTTTTTTTTCTTTGCGTTGTTTGTTGGTTTATTTTTTGGGGTTTTTTTTTGTTTTTTCCTTTTTTACCTTATTTCTTTTTTGTTTGGTTTTTTTTTGTTTTTTTGGTCTTTTCCGTTTTTAATTTGATTTTTCCTTTTTTTTCTTTGTTTTTTGTTTTTCTTTTTTCCCGTTTGTTTTCTGTTTGTTTGGTTTTTGGGTTTTTTGTTTGTTTTTATTTTTTTAATGTTTGCTGCTTTCCCCTTTTTTTCTTTGTTTGTTTTTTCTTTTTTGGTTTTTTCCCTTTGTTCTGTTTTTTGAGGTTTTTTTTCTTTCTTCCCTTTTTTTGTTTGTTTGTTTTTTAGAGGGTTTTTCACTTTATGTTTTTTTTTCCTTTTTTGTGTTTGGGGTTTTTTTTATTTTTTGGTTTTTTGGGGTGGTTTTTTTGTTAGCTTTATTTTTGTTTTTTCCGTTGTATTTTTCCCTCTTTTTTTTTTTTTAATTTTGTTTGTTTGGTGTTTTTTCTTTTTTTCCTTTGGTTTTTTGTGTTTCTTGTTTTTTGTTTGTTTTTTGTTTGGGATTTTTTGCTTTTTTTTGTTTGCTTTTTTCTGTTTTTTCCTGTTTTTGTTTTTTTGTTTGTTTTTATTTTTTTGTTTTTTTGTTTTTCCTTTTTAATTTGTTTTTTCGGGGTTTTTATTTCGATTTTTTTCTTTGAGTTTTTTGGTTTGTTTTTTGTTTGGGTGTTTTTCCTTTTTTGCTTTTTTTACCTTTTTTTTTTTTTAGGTTTTTTTGGTTTCTTTGGTGGTTTATTTTTTGTTTAGGTGTTTTTTGTTTTTTTGCTTTTTACCTTTTTTCTTTTGTTTTTTTTTTTCCTTTTTTGTTTGTTGGGGTTTTTGGGGGGGCTTTTTTATTTGCTTTTTTTTCCTTTGCTTTTTTTAAACTTTTTTTTTGTTTTTTGTTTTTTTTGGTTATTCGTTTGTTTATTGGTTTGGTTTTTTTCCTTTGGCTTTTATTTTTGTTTTTTTGTTTTTTCTTTTTGGTTTTTATTTGTTTTTTCCTTTTTCCCCCCCTCCTCTTTTTTTTTCCTGTTTTTTGTTTGTTAATTTGTTTTTTTGTGGGGTTTTTTTTGTTTGTTTGCTTTTTTGCTTTTTTGGGTTTTGTGGGGTTTTTATGTTTATTTTTTATTTGGGGGGTTTTGCGGTTTTTTCCCTTTTTTACCTGTTTTCTGTTTGTTTCTTTTGTTTGGATTTTTGTTTTTTCCTTTATTTTTTCTTTGTTTTGTTTTTGTTTGTTTGTTTGTTTGGTTTTTTTTTTGTTTTGGGGTTTTATTTTATTTGTTTTTTCGGTTTTTTTTTTTTCTTTGGGTTTTTTGTAGTTTATTTTTTGTTTGGGGTTTTTTTGTTGTTTGTTTGTTTTTTCTTTTTTACCTCATTTGGTTTTTTCTTTGGTTTGGTATTTTAAAAAAAATTTTTTAAAAAAATTTAATTTTTAAAAAAGCAATCTTTGGGGGTCACTGCGGCCCCCCCCCGCGCCCCTCGGCTGCGCACTTGTGGCCTGAGCCAGGCCTGTCTCAGCGCTGCGCTCCGGCGCCACCTCGTGGTGGCCCAGCCCGCTGTCCCCGAGCTGTCCCCGAGCCGTGCCGCTGTCCCGGGACAGCTCTCCCGTGCCCCGTGCGTTCCTCTGAGGGCTCGGGGTGCCCGCAGAGCTCCCCTCAGCCCAGGGAAAAGGGTTTTTGGTTAGTGCTTTCCAAATAGGCCGCGCCGCCGAGCCCGTGTGGGACCGGGCCTGTGCGAGGAGAGGCTATCGGCCCCTGCTTAGCGCCGGTGCGGCCCTGAGGACCAAAATAAAGTGCAGACAGAACGTTTGCGACACTTCGTGAATTTGGGAACGCTGTGGCTTCCACACGTTTACTCTCGCTGTGAGCTCCAGCCGCTTGGAAATGCCGGGAAGCAGAGGTGCAGAAAAGCACTGTTCTATGGACTGGCTTCATGGGTATGTCAGAAGCAGCCATCCTTCAAAAAAGGGGAAAGTGCAAAAAAAAGGTTGTTTTAACACATAAGATGAAACAATATTTGGCAAATGTCGTTGCATCTCACCTCCAAAAGAAATTAAAATTGGAACGGTATGATGCAAAACAGTTAAATTAGAAACATCCTGAAAAGCCTTGAGAGGGAGATTTAATGAGGCAGCTTTTAACACCTATATACACAACCCCGGATGAACCACTTGACAAAAGCCCTTCTCCCACCTTTTTTTCTCATATTTTTGCCTCATTGACAGAGGAAATGTAAAAGGATATGAGCAGCGGCATCAGAGGAAAGCCCGTGGCAGACTGGGCAGAATGTTGATAAAAAGAAAAAAGAAACCACAATCTCCAGAACAATTGCACTCACTTTCCCCCACCAACCATTACTTTAAATTCCTTAATGAATAAAACCACAAAAATATAACCTTTCTACCTTACCCAGCGTGCTCATTGCTCCTACCACTCCTCTGCCTACCAAAGGAGCTTGATCTAGCTCCAGCTTTACACACTGTTGGTAATTGTCATTGCTAATTAGTAGAGTTCCTTACCATGGCTGCAGCACACAAAAGGCTCTACAGGATCTGGGCCTAACCATGTCTTCATGCAAACACTCACCTGCTGTTGCTCTTGTCATTTTTCTGAGCACACATTGATATCTCAGATGGGATTAAAAGCTGGGACAGTTTCAAAAGCAGCCTGGATTTGTTGTTGGCACAAATTAGCTGTTTCAATGCCTACCAAAGCATGGGGATTTCTCTTTCCAACCTGAAGAGGCTTGTGCAGCTCAGCCCTGACACAGGGTGCAGGTGCTGGGGAAGTGCAGGTCCTCTGGGCTGTTCATTCCTCAGTCCTGACCAAAAAGGAAACAGACAAACAAACAAACAAAACATTTAAAAAGCTTAATTATGGTCAGACTTTGCTTAGACATTTTCAGAAAATCTCTCTCACACTGGGACTGAATTTTTGCATTTGGAGCAGTGCAAGGTTGTGTTCTCTGAACCATTTCCTTTGCCAGTGATGCTTTGGGCCATTTTATTCTCTCCAAGCCATGAAGTCAACTACCACATCTCTGTGAGGGAGGAGCATGCCCCGTTTTTCAGCCAGACTTTTCCCCCCTGCCAGAAAGAATTTTGACTGCTTTTTCCCAGACAGGCGGTGGGAAATGATGGGGCAGGGTACAGCCTACTCACACCCAGGCCACCGCCAGCAGCTGAGTGGGGTGGCCCTGCTCCCCGTGGGGACAGGGGTGGCACATTCTGTGTTTGCTGGTTCGCTTTAGCATGGCCATTGCCTGTCTGTGAGGGCTGTACGATGTCCCAGAGGGTCTCTGCTGGCCCACGGAGCTTCCTGGGGAGATGGCTGGCCCAAAATAACCAACACCCCAGGCCTGGTCTCCCAGAATAGCTGCACGTGGCCCCTCTGGCAAAAGAAAGCCGCCTGCCCGTGCTCCAGCATGCTCTCCTCACTGTCACCATTGCATATGGCAGGAGCCAAGCCTACAGCTGCTCTCAGTCCACCTCCAGCCAGCAAACCCTTCCGCCAGCAGGAGAGAATCCAGAATCCATATTCCTTGAAATCACACTTCAAGGAACGGCGCCGCACGGGGCGAGGCACGAGGACCCGTCAGAGGCAAAGGGGACAAGGGAAGAGCCCCAGGTGTGAACACCGCGCTGGGCCAGGCTGCTCCCAGCAGCTGCGCCGTGGGGCAGAGCAGGGCCTGTCCTGTCCAGCTCCCGAGGCGGCCCTGCCCGTGCCTCCCCCCGCGCCCCGTTCTGCCCACTCCCTGCCACCGCTGTCCCTGGGGCTGCCAGCACATCTGCGGGGCTGTGTGCTGCAGCTCTTCCAGCAGAAAGCTGCCGGGCGAGCGCTGAGCCCGGGGCAGCCCGGGCCGGCTCCCGGCAAGCGTGTGCTGAGCCCACAGCACCTCCGGGAGAGCGGAGCCGCGCAACCACTCGCTGCTCTTCCAGTTTTCCATTCTTTTCTCGTTCTCATCTCGCCCCTCCTGACGAGCCCCAAGTCCCTACGTGCCGAAGCAGGGTGAGACGACTGACAGGATTTTTCCAAAGCCCCCGGCGAGTGGTGGGATCCGCAGCCCAGGGCTCCGCCAGCTCCTGCCCCGGCAGGCGGGCCGGGCAGCGGCAGCTGCTCCCCCAGAGACGGGGAGAACAATAAGAAATACCAGATCTGCCGCAGGAATGCGGGAGATAGCGTGGCGGGGGGCCCTGCAGAGTGTGGGCAGGATTTGCTCACGGCTAGCCCCGACCCCCCGGGAGCCCCCAGTGTGATGTGGGGGAAGCCGCAGCCCCGGCGCTGTCGGGCGGTGACTGTACACTGCACGGGGGGACGCGCCGAGCGGGCCCGGCCCCGTGTGGGGGCTGCAGCCGGGGCGAGGGGCACCGCGCTCCGGGAGAGGGCACGGAGAAGGGCAGGAGCGGGGAGAGGAAGGGCGAGGTGCGGGGGAGAAAGGCACTGCGGGGCTAGGAAAGAGGGGATAAGGGGGAAAGAAGGAGGAGGAGAAGGGCAGAAAGAAGAGGAGGAAGAAGGAGAGCTACAGGGGGTACAGGACGGGGCGGGGGTGAGCCTCACCTGGGCCGTGCCGGGGCAGCCCCTGGGATCGATCCTGCACTGAGCCCGCGACACACTGGGCTGGGCTCCGCTCGGAGCCCCAAAGCCCTCCCTGGAGCTTGTCTTCTCCCTAGGTGTCCACTCTCAATCACCTCCTTTTTACCTCAAGATGTTCATTCTCTGCCCTACAGATTTGCCCAAGTTTTACCACCCAAAATCTCCTTTCCTACCCCCAGTGACTGTCTCCATTTGTTAGTGTTCACTCTCACCCTACAGATTTACTCAAGTTTTACCTCCAAAATTTTCCTTACCTATCTACATCTTATTACCTTGTTTTTAACTAAAAATATTCATTGCCAACCTTTAGATTATTTCAAGTTTTACCCCCCCAAATTCCCCTACCTATCTATCCACTACTCATTCCCTCACTTTTATTACAGTATTCATTTTCTAGCATGTAATTTTCTCAATATTTACTCCCCAAATTTTCCATCTGCCTCCTACTGATGACCTCATTTTTACTTCAAAATGTTCATTCTCTGCCCTACAGATTATTTCCTATTATTCCCCCCCCCCCCAAATTTCCCTACCTTCCCACAACTGATTCCCTCATGTTACCTTACTATGTTCATGCTCTCTCCTAGAGATTACTTCAGATTTAGCCCAAACATTTTCCCTACATGCCCACTACTCATCACCTCATTTTTCCCTCAAAATGTTCATTCTCTACTCTAGAGATTTGGTCAAGTTTTGCCCCCAAAATTTTCCCCACCTGTCCACTTATGAGTACTGCATTTTTACTTCAAAATATTCATTCTGTCCCCTACAGATTACATCAAGTTTTACCCCCAAAATTTTCCTTCCTGTACAATATTAACTCTTTTTTACCCCAAAAATTTGCATTCTCTCCCCTAAGCATCACCTCAGCTTTTCCTCAAAAATATCCCCATCCTTATTCCCTGGAGATGAACTCAGATCTTCCCTGAACTCTGCCATGAATTACCTCTACTTTGCCCCCAAAATGTCCATTCTGTTCCCCACAGGTGTCTGGGTGACAGCAGGGAGGTCCCTTTGCCCACAGTGCCTTTCTCCTGCCCCTCTCCAGCCTGAGGCTGCTCCTCTGCTCGCTCTCTCCATCCTTGTCCCACACAGAGGGGCAGCAAAAGGGAAAGGTTTCACAAAACATTGCTGCAATCAGTTAATTACTAATTATCTCCAGTTCCACAGTGAGAAGAACATGAACTCACAGCCATGAAGGCCTGACAGTCCCCTGCAGCGAGAGCTCAGCACACATAGAGGCAAGTCCAGCATCTGAAAGAAAGAAAGAAGAAAAAGGTGATTTCTTCTGTTTCCAAGTTCTTTCAAGTTCTCAAACCCAAACCAACCTTTGCTTTTGATTTGGATTGGGTGAATCGTGAGCGGTGGGCACAGGTCATGTCATTCATACTGATGCTTTCTGGGGACAGAGCGACTAATTTCTGAAGTTCACTGCATGCCCCATTCCTGATCTGCACAGAAGAAAACCTCTTCCATGAGGGCATTTTGCTCCATCCAATCCCACTTAGCCGGGCTGTTCCATGTGGGGATTGCCAGGCTGGGGCAGCACAGGCAGACACAGCTCTCAGCACTCTCTGCTCCAAACACAGCTCTGGGCTCCTCTGCAAACTGCTTCTGCCATGAGGTTATCTCCAGGAGAAATCAAGGAATTGCTCATGGCCCGGTGGAGAGTAAGTTATCCCAAAGGGAAGTCAAAAATAAATATTCTTGTAAGAGCCTTTGGGATCTGCTGGGCTCAGTTGGGAAGAGCACAGTCATTCCCTGCAGTGCAAATACACAACCACTTCCAACACAAAGCAACCACTGTCAGGTGGAGTCTGACAGCACCACTTTGACAAACCTCATTGTTGTTCTTCTTTTCAGTGACTTTTTGCCATCAATCTCTGAAGCTGACAAGCTCAAAAGCGCTGTCCAGCTGCTCAGGAACAAAAGGATATTCCCAGGGATGAGCCACATTCCCAGCAAACACAGCACAGAGGCACCACTGGAGCAGGGGTGGGGCAGGCAAGGGCTGCCAGGAGGATGCAGCCCCCAGGTGGGGTGGCAGTGGCAGTGACAGCAGCAAATTCCCACAATCTGGTGGCACAACAGAGAGACAAAGGCCAGCAATGCCCACGGGAGGTGCAGGTTTAATTCTGCTCCCTGCGATGCCACATGCTGGCGGGAAATTTCCAGGGCGGATAAAAACTCTTGGGGTGCACCAAAATCTGTCACCCCAATCCTGCTTCAACTCAGCGTGTGGGGCCAAACCCCCCACAGGTAAACACTGACCTGACCCACATCGGTCTCAAACAGCCCCAGTTCTCAGCTCCAATCTGCTCCTGGGTCTGCCACCACATTCCTGACAGGATGGCAAAGGCCCCTTTGGGACAGGGCTCTCTCTCTCTGTGTCTCTGGCGTTGGGGACTGCAGGGACCAGAGCAAGGACAGCCTGAAAGCAGGGCACATCCCTCTGCATTTGCAACACTCTGGTGACAACTGGGGACTTGCCCCACACCACAGGCAGGCTCAGGGGCCCTCCAGTGCAGGCCAGCAGGGCCACAGTGCGTTGCCTTTTGCTGCTCAAATACCAAAGCCTTTGCCAAAGATAGGATGAACTAAGCAGTTTTTCCTGTCCTGAAAGAGAGAAGAAAATGGAAATTAAGTCCCCTGCGGAAGTCAAAAGCTCCTGGCTTTCACACTTCTGTTCTTGTTGCTCATTAGAAGGTTTTATCCATAAAAAATGAAAGGTGACACCAAGTAAGTGTCCCTTTTAAACATTTTTCCTTACTTTTTTCATACATAAAAAGGATGCCCATTTTCTCTCATTTCTCTTGCATTCTTTGCCTAATTGTAACAGAACTGTTTTCATTCCAGGCCCCGCTTGTGAGTTATTCACTCCTTTGCCATTGGACTTTGGACAAAGGAAGAGAAAGATCTGTTCCTCACGGGTGTCATCCAACAGGGAACACTCCCTGTACCAGCCCCAGCCTGTGCCAAGCACACAGCCTCACTTTCCCCCATTCTGGATTCTGCCTCCAACCCAGTCTGAGTTTTCCCCTCTTTTCTATGTCTAGAAAAAGGAAATTGTCCTGCTCAGGGTGTAAGATCTTAAACTGCACATTGATCTGGAGGGCTGTGACTGGGATTCCAGCAGAGAATTCATTGTTTTACAAAGAAAAACTATTCCAGGGAACAGCACTGTCAAGTTGGGACCTGCTGCTTCACCACATGGTGTCAGCAAAAGAGAGAAAACACAAAATGTGTATCTAAAAAGAAAGATAAAATGATTCCTCCTGCTTTTAGTGGGACCAGGGCTAATTCTGCCCTGGAATGACAGAACTTCCCCCTCAGACCCTCAGAGAACCCTCAAAAAACCAAAGTGCAGCAAGAAGGGAAGGAGGGAAAGAAGGCACCCTTAGGTGGCACAGCGTAAGAAGTGTGCAGTTGACAATAGAGGCACCTGTTAAGCCCTGGAGCCTCAGATCCAGGGCTTTAACTCAAGGTTCTATTGCTCTCTCTCAGCACAAAGGAGAAATCCCCACCAGATACAGTCCAGAGGTGAAAATCACACTAAAGCTTGCTGGCAAAATTATCCAAATCAAACGCTCAAAAATCAACCATCTTTGGCAAAGGATGAAATAGAACATAGAATTCAACATGAAACCACTTTGCATCGCAGTACTCAGTGTTAATTTAGCATTTACCTAGCATCAACTTAGCCCAACCAAGAAAAACCTTGAAACTTATGAGATGCACTGTTACCCAAAGGTTCCAAGCAAAGAAAAGTGGGAAAAGAAAGAGAGGCAGAGAGGAAGACACAAGAAGGGAAGAGACCTAGAAAACCACTCCTAGAGCTACCACCTGCTAGGGTTGCAGCAGGGGCAGGACTGCAACTCCTCTCAGGGCTCTGGGCTGGGACCATGTGCTGACCTCATGCTGTGCCCTTTAAGCCCCACGGCCTTCATGTGCCTGGCCCTTAGGTGGGACTGCTGCTCGCTAGGCTGCTCAGCACCCTGCTGAGCACCTGGGCCACCCCGAGAGTCCAGCACTGACAGCTCAGCCAGGCCTCGGGGCAGCTCTGGGGGTGCAGCAGGCGCTAAAGGCCTCACCTTCAGCAGAGCCCGGCTGGCCCTTCCCTAGTCAATTACCCCAAAAGATGGAGGAGCAGCAATGTTGGGGAGCTGCCGCGATGGCCTCAGCAGGCCCTTTCCAGCCCCACTGTGCCTACAGCTCGAGGCCCTTTAGATCTCTCCAGCCTGAGCCCAGCCCCTGACGGCAGCTGGGCACTGGGCAGAGGGGCTCAGCACCACAGGTGGCCCAAGTGAACAAGGCTGCAGCTGGCAATGGAGGCACCCATTAAGCCCTGGAGCCTCAGATGCAGTGGGTTAACTGAAGCTCTGCCTCACTTGCTGGGGACAGCACAGGGACTGGCAATGTGTCTGAAACCAAAAGCACCTTCACAGACCAGAGGGGCATTCCTAAGACACCACCCCTGGGGAGCAAAGGGTTATGGAGTGAGAATTTACAATAATAATCATCATGTCATTGGGAAAGAGGAACAATGGAAGTTATAGTAATTCCAGGGGAGCAGGAGGGATGCTGAGCTTTAAATGGGATTTGAGTGAGGAAGCATCTCCTGGGATTTCTAAAGCACAGCTCCAGGTCTGGGATTACAGGAGCAGTGTGAACTCCTACTGTCCAATCCCTGTATTTGCCTCCTGCCAGCACTCAGCACCTCAGGCATGTTTGACTGCAAGTGCTCCAGTGCTGCTGCCTCGAGGGATTGAGAAAATTGGCATTAAACCCCTTCCCACACGGCTGGCTCTGAGCTCTGGCTGGGGAAAACATTTGACACCCCTGGCATTTCAATAAAATCGGTTTCCCTCATTTTGAAGATACACTCAATAAACCCAGGGTAGATCTAGAAACCTTTCTCTGTAAGGACAGCCCCAGGGAATACACAATTATTGCTATACCTGGTCAAACAAACCAGCAGCCAGTTTTTGGGGACAGACTCCATACTCTCGTCTCCCTCCCTGGCTGTAAAACACTTGCAGAAGCTTTGGAGTTCATACAAACTTGTCAGGATTTGGATACTCCATTTAAATTTCATTCATCAGCTTCAGAATTGAAAGTGTCCTAGAGGCACCTCCACTCATATTTGAAGCCCTCTATTGCCTATGAATTCAGATGTTCTTTCATTAGGAGCACCCTACCTCTGCTTCTTTAGGCGTCTCCAAGTGGGAAATAAAAGAAATGTGGACAAAAGTTTGGAATGCAGCTTCCAAGTGAAGTTCCCAGCTAGGAAATGACTCCAGCTCTCTGGTACCTTTCAACAGCCTGGCAGTTCATGGCTGCAGATTCTGAGCTATACAGCTCTCCCCTAAGCATCACCTCAGCTTTTCCTCAAAAATATCCCCATCCTTATTCCCTGGAGATGAACTCAGATCTTCCCTGAACTCTGCCATGAATTACCTCTACTTTGCCCCCAAAATGTCCATTCTGTTCCCCACAGGTGTCTGGGTGACAGCAGGGAGGTCCCTTTGCCCACAGTGCCTTTCTCCTGCCCCTCTCCAGCCTGAGGCTGCTCCTCTGCTCGCTCTCTCCATCCTTGTCCCACACAGAGGGGCAGCAAAAGGGAAAGGTTTCACAAAACATTGCTGCAATCAGTTAATTACTAATTATCTCCAGTTCCACAGTGAGAAGAACATGAACTCACAGCCATGAAGGCCTGACAGTCCCCTGCAGCGAGAGCTCAGCACACATAGAGGCAAGTCCAGCATCCGAAAGAAAGAAAGAAGAAAAAGGTGATTTCTTCTGTTTCCAAGTTCTTTCAAGTTCTCAAACCCAAACCAACCTTTGCTTTTGATTTGGATTGGGTGAATCGTGAGCGGTGGGCACAGGTCATGTCATTCATGCTGATGGGAGTGATGCTTTCTGGGGGCAGAGCGGCTAATTTCCGAAGTTCACTGCGTGCCCCATTCCTGCTCTGCACAGGAGAAAACCTCTTCCATGGGCTTGGCCGCAGCCCAGGGGATGCCACTCGGGCCGCGCTGTCATCGGCCGAGGTGGCGGGGGATGCGCGGGGGATGCGCGGGGGATGCGCGGGGGATGCGCGGGGATGCGCGGGGGATGCGCGGGGGATGCGCGGCCCCCCCGGGCGCCGGACAGCAGATGGCAGCCGGACACCGCCGCACGGCCCCGCAGAGCCCGGGGAGCGCGGCCCTGCTCGGCAGGCTCCTAATGAATCCCATGTGCTCCTAATGAATCCTGCCGGGGATGCGGCACCGCGCGGGGCTTTGGCCGCGGAGCTGGTTCCACGCTCGGAGCGTCACTCGCGTACGTGCAGCACCACACTGCTGCTGCTGCTGCAGGGCAAACCACAGCGGGCGGCAGCCAAAACCTCTGCCCGGGGCTGCGGGGACATCCGAAGGGAAGGAGGAAGGGGACCAGGCAGAGGTGAGCAAGGCTGTCAGCGCAGCCGGGCGTCACAGCGCGGGGGCTGCGCCCGAGGCTGTGCAGCCGCGATGCCCTCGCTCCCTCCTGGGCTCACCTCGGTTCGTTCAGGTGACTGAAGCCAGGCTCTGCCCCTGCCGCTGCCAAGGCCCGACACACCAATTTGAGAGTCATTACTCTGTTGGGTAACATTTTCCCTCAATGACTTAGGAACTTTAACCCAATTTTGAAATGTAGGGGAGGCTAAGTTGGATTACCTTAGCTCAACTGCTCGTGTCATAAACCCTTGAGAAGTGGGACTGGAGTTTTTTCCTCCAGATACTTTTTGTTGGCTCACAAAATCCTTGTTTTTTTCTTAGCTCAGACACCAAGAGGGGGAGTTTTCAACTTCCAAAAATAAATCAAAGACACCACGATGCCTGCAGGGTATTTGTTTCTCCATAGGAACGTGAACCTGGTGGTTTAGTTTAAGGGAGGCTAAGCTAACTCTCACATTTTCTACATTCCTCTTTATCCTGATAGATCAAGATCGACAGGTTTGAACTGTTGTTTTAATGAAAACCTACTACTCGTGAGAGGGTTTCCTGTTTTAGAAAGATGATATTTCAGAGCTACAAAATTCCAAACAATTTGACTTGCTATCACCTTCGTCAGGTCCCTTAACCTCCTTATGCCTCAGCTGGGCATTGATGAAAGATGGGTGATGTTTACCCATTAAAAAAGCCCCCAGACATCTGCAAAATAGCAAACTGTCCCTAAAAAGAGGGCTCTTTAAATGATGCCCTGAACCTGTGTCCATAAGGTGCAAATCAGAGATTGCTGAGTGAGGCCTTGGAAAGAATCACTTAATACCAGGGCATGACCAGAGCCCCCTGGCACCAGCCCCTTGCAGCATCACCTCCAGCTCCTCCACCTTTGTCCCTGATCCCTGGCAGCCAGAAAACCTCCTCTGAGCTCTTGGGTAACAACCACAAATTGAATCAGCCTTTAGCCATCTAATTAACTGGAGTTAAATCACCACATAGCTACTAAACCCAAAGCTGCATGGAAATTAGGCCAGCACTCCAGCCAAACCCTCTTTTATCATCTCTCATTCAAGCTGCTGAATCAATCCCAGGTAGGTTTTCCCCTCCCTTGTGCATGTGGAACCCTGAAAATATCCTAAATCTAAACATGACCAACCTCAGCAATGCACCTCTGGAGAGTTTTCAGAGCTTAAGCTCTGCAACTCAGAGCAATGAGTCTGGGGGTAGGTGCAAATCCCTTGGTGAAGGTTCAAGTATTTGTTTTAAAGTCACAAGTACAACGGGACTCCCTGAACAAATTTTTGCTCCAGGAAAGTGAACTTCAGCTCACAGTTTTGTTAATTCTGCAATCCAAAATGTTTTCTTTGCTGGCTTTTTTTCCCTTGACTTTTAAAAGCAATTAGGATTTTCCAACTGTTCTAACAATTTAGGAGCCCTAATATGTTAAAACACTTTCTTGCATTACAAAAGTTTCTCCAAATTGTAAAAATGCATTACAAAGGGGAGGGAGCCAGCCCCATGTACACTGTTTGGGCTGCTCTTCTGGCAGAAAATGACCACTGGCAGCTTGCAAGGCATGGAAAAAGGACTTATCACCCAGATTCTTCAAACAGTCAAAACCTCCTTAGCTGGGCAAACCAGCACTGATTTCTCAGAACTAATCCCTGGAGGTACAGATCTGCTGACGTCAAGCCTGCTGTGATTATTGCAGGGCTCACAGCCCTTCAAACATTTTATCTGCAAGCCCCAGTCCAGCCCACTGCACAGAGAAGCCCTTCAAACGCTTCTGATAGGGACTGCTGGGACATGGGAATGTCGAGGGCTCTTGACGCCTCCCCACTCACCTGCTCCAACTGTGCAGCCAAGGGTTTTAGGGATCTCTGAAATTCACACTTCAAGAAGCCAGTTGCTCTCCTGCTTGACTCAGAAATCCTCCTGGAACATTGCTGCTTCCTGTCTGAGCTCCTCTTTTAAAGCCAGGTTTTCTGCCTGCTATCAAAAAGAAGCCTATAAAAAAGAAGATAGCAAAGCTCAGGAAAGAACTGACATGTAAAAGCTCACAGGCTCAACAAGAAGGAATGGACATGCCCATCAGGAAAATGGGAAAGGCACTAATGATTTTCAAAGCTAGACTGTCACTTGTTATTTCTCTCTGGCTATTATTTTTGAGAGACTTGAGGATTCCTTTTATCATGGAATGTTTCCTGAAAACTTCTTGCAGAAAGAGGGGTTTTTTTCTTTAATCCCTTTACATTTCAGGTAGATGAAGCACTTCATAAGCTGCTCCCTAAGTACTGCTCAAGGGCAAGAGTAATTGGGATTTTGGGGGATGCTGAGACTTCTCAGCTTGCTGGAGCTGCTGGAGCAGAGCCAGCAACCGAGATGATCCAGCCGTGTGAGGGTGATGGGATGGCACATCCCTGCCCCCTGGAGCTGCCAGCAAGCTGCATCCTTCTGGATGCAAAGCCGTGCGTGTGCTCATTCTGTGCTTCCCCCTGTTCTGCAGTGCAGACATCCCCCGGGGTCCCGAATCTGCAGGATGAAAACCTCATCCTTCCTTTTGGCCCGGGTCCTGGACAGCCATGTGCACATGCTTAGCGCTGAGCATGTGAGTAGCAACGCCGATCTCCATGGAGCAATCCGCATGCTTGAGCCTCTGCACATTTGGGAGCACATGGGGGAGAGGAGGACACTCGGTTCTTTGCTTGCCTGCTTTACATACCACTGCTTCAGATCCCACCCAAAAGAGAGCTGCGCTGCAGCATGGCGCTGAGCTATACAGCTATTTTTATTTCCATCTCTTGTGGCCTTGCTGAGACCTGCTACGAATTATCTGGGATATCACACCCCAAACGAGTCCAAACAACAGGTCTTGCTGCAGACTGTCTGTGTTTAGAGGGATGATTTAGTTACTGCTTTCCCCCCACCCCGTCTTCTTACTTATTCCCATTAGTGACACGTTGGCTGTGGAGAAAAGTTATTCATGCTCTAGAAATGTAATATTTACTCAAAACAATTTTTATTTGGCTTGGCTTCTTCCCAGTGCCATAAAGTGATAGCCAACCCCAAGTGCTTACATAGACAACATGTGCATCTGAGTCATATTTATGATCCCCGGTTATAAAAAGCACACAACCTTGTTGTTTGGTGCAATAGGATGGGACTGAAGGCATCAGCACGTCTTGAGCATAGCCTGTCTCTGGAATCTGCAGAAATTTGCCATGCTCCAAATTTAGAACTTGTGGGTGGAGGCTCGGTCAGGAGCCAACTTTTTATACCATTACGTCACAGGAATTGAGGGCTTCGAGCCAAGGATCCAAGGAAATTAATAAAGAGCAGAGGCTGTCCAGCTGTTTAAATTTAAAGTCATGGTGGAGAGGTAATTATTAATAAATACGACTTTATTCGGAACATTGTAATCTCACTGCTTAAATTGAACATATCCCCTCTCTTTACTGCAGCTTACTATTCTGTTAGAACTCGCAGAGACAATAGGAAGGGATTAACATCTGCAAGAGAGAGGCCCAAGGAAGCTGGGATCCTTCTCAACAGAGGCCACGCTGCAGCGATGCCTCTCCAGCTGAGCACCGCTCCGCGAGCACTCGTGTTTGCCAGGGCATCACCGCTCCCCTGGCTGCGTGAGGGGCCTGGAACGTGGCGAGCATTCTTCCATCTCAAACACACCAGGTCTCCAGCGCACAGGGATCAAAGCCATAGGCAGCTAATTTGAAGAGGAATTCAATTTGTTTGACCTCCCTGTGCTGGGGCAGCCAGTGCAAGCTCAAGTGTCACAGCCCCTGGGGAGCTGATGGTAAAGCACAGGGGCCGCTCACTGAGAGGCACAGGGTGACCTGAGTGACCTTCCATCTTGTTTGGGATGCACTGTGTGTGTCCAAAGCCCTGGCAGTGCCTGGCCCTGGGTGCAGAGCGTGGCTGGGGCTTGGGAAAGGGTCCTGCTGGGGCTGGGAGGGGGCCACTGCCCCCTGCCCCCACAGCCTGTGGAGCACAGCTCTGCCTCACACCACTGTCAGCGCCTCGGAAGCACCGTGTGCACGACAGGCACGTCCCCAGCTCCAGTCTGCAGCACCCAGCAGGACAGGCTCTGCAGGAAAACACCTGGCTCTGCACACAGAAAGGGGTCAGGGGGTCCCAGGACTTGGTCTGCCTGCCAAGGGCTGAACACAGGCTTGCCATGAAACACACAGCCAGGAGAACACAGCAGTGTCTTTGGAAAAGGGGCTCCCCTGATGCTTAAACCACAGAAATGTTGGTATGCGGCTTCAGAGATTTACAGCTTATGCTCTCCTCAAGGGTATGCAAAAGCTATGAATAATTAAAAATATGGCTCTGGGTTCTCTAGGAAGTTCCCTATTTCCATTTTACAGATAAACAAGCTGAGGTGGAAAGCAACTAAAAGCTGCTTCAGCGGAACGATACTGTCAGCAAACCAAACATTAGAGTTCCCAGGGAGATGCTCCTGCACCCACGGACACCTCATCGTGCTTGCACATGTATTTTTTGCAGCAGCACATACCAAACAGCTTCATGCATCCATGCCTCACCATGAGCCAACACAGCAAAGACCGGGAGCTGCAGCTTCCAGCACCCCCTGCTTTTGTCTAAGCACCCACACACATAAAATTATGTGTGAATATACTTTTCTCCAGGGAGAGCAGGTTAAAAAAAAAAAAAAGATTAAAAAATAATTACTTCAACAGTGTGGTCACAGCGTGACAATTTCCACAGTGGAAAGAAGATGGTTAGCAATAGGGGTAAAAAAGCAGAAATCAAGTCAGCTCAACTCAATGATCTTAGAGGTCTTTGCAACCTGAACTATTTTATGATTCTAGGTCATTCCCCAATTCTTAAATGTGGTGTTTCCACCTGCAGCACAGGCATGGGCATGCCGGGGGTGTTACAAGAAATCAGGCTGCTCTAGATCCAACAGGCTCTATTACTGGATAAACTGCTTATATTTTACCTAGAAAAAGACAATGTCAACCATTCATTCCTGCCAGAGAACCCATGGAGAGGTCCTGGCCCTCCTCAAGTACAATGCTACGTATTTTTTCTCTCAGCATGCAGCTGCTCATGCTGGACTGTGTATTTTATGTTTTTGTGAAGAGCTGAGAACATCTAAAGATTCAAAACCTCAGGTTTATTAAACATCCCACTTACAGTCAAGAGAAGCCCTCCTGTGATGCGTGACTCACGGAGGGAAGCTGGGACACTGCAGTGGGTGAGGACAGCCTTGGCTGCTGCTTCCCTGTGGAATGGGAGACCTTTCTGGACTCTTTCTGGGAATATGGAGGTGGACTGGCTCTTGGAGCTGGCTTGTGCATGCTGAGAGCATCTTACATGGCTCTGAAGCACTTCTCCACCTCAACACAGAATGGCATGAGGAGACTTTGAGGAGGGACAATACAGGGTTTTCCTTGACTGCTAAAAAACCTTAATATGGGACTGAAAAGGATGAATGGACTTCAGTAATTGGATAACTTGAAGAGAATTTAAAAAAAAAATTATCGGGAGCAGAAAACACCCCAAAAAGTATCACCAGATATTTGCCAGAGCAAAAAGGCAAAAGAGCCTTTATTTTCTACATAGTGCCCCATGGTTGGTTCAGTTTGAAGAGTAAAGCAGCCGTTTTACCTGCAGTCTTACTCTGTTACCCCAGAGCTTCTCAGTGTGCGGTCCTCTCACATGAGAGAGCAGTGTCACTGCTCCTTCCACAGGTGGATAAAGGTGGAAGGAAAAACGTCAGCAAGATGCGCAGCCTTAAGGGTGCACCCCAGAAGCTGGGAATGCCTACCTGTCAGAGCCAGACAGGGGATGTTCATTGTCCTCAGCGCTTCCTTTCAGATTTTGCAGGATAATAACCTCACTTCCTGGAGCACTGCATTAGACAAATTATTGCAGTTAGCAAGTGATTCTATGGAAAAAGCTGAAATGCTTCAAGCTATAGCCCAACAAATCTCCCATCCATGGCTAATCTCCAGCTCTCTTCCCACTGAAGTCAGAAGGAATCCCTCCTGCCCCATCTACAGTTCTTAGAAATGCAGTGAGCATTAAAAATTTTGGAGACCTTGCCCATTCTTATAACTGGGCAAGAGTCAGATTTCTAAAGTGCTACTCATGCTGCATAGAAACTTCCTTCCCAGAGTCCCCTTGTTTCCAGCAGACAATCCCTTATTTCACTACTAGTTCTAGATGCAGCCAAGCATCATCCTATTTAAAAGTCATCTTCCAACAGCAGTAGCAATAAACACATTTGGCCAGCTAATTCACCTTCTGCAGTCACGGAGCTGGACTAACAACCTGCTTTATCTTCTGGCATGTAGCTTGTAAAACCAACTCCAACTGGTAGCACAGAAATATATAAAACATGGAGAAGGGTTTTATCAGAAGGTGGGTTTGTGGCTTCTTATTTTGACTTGTTTCCACGAGATTCTTAAAAGTCTCAAACCCTGGAATTAAGGAACCTTGGTTGCGCCTTATTTTCCAGCAGTTTCTTTAAAAGATGAGTAATTTGGAAAGCATGGAAAGTATTAGAGTAATTGCTTTGATGTCTGTAATAGAAATTTGGGATGGATTTGAAAGCAATGAGGGAAGTGCTGTTATTTCCTTTTGGAATGGCAGCCTGACATGACTGGTGTTGTTATACAACAAAGCGACCAAAGTGCAGAGCGCACGCGAGCCCGGCAGCGGCCGAGGAGCTCGTCCTCCTAATCAAGTTTAGATCTGGATGCTGATGGACTCAGCAAACAAACACTCGTGTTTATTATAACAGAATGAACAGAATGTACCACAGAGAATATGACTCACTTTTCCATAGGACGCCTGTCTATTCTCTGGGTTTGGATAAGGAAATGTAGCCCCTCTCGCTTGCAGTTTGTTTTACAAAGTTTTAATGAGCCTGTCCCAACGAGCTGTTGCCCTGCCACATAAAACCTGATTCATTAGCCTTTGTGAAAATAAGCATGGCTTTTGACAGGACACCCTGCGCTAGGCCCTACTAAATCAGCCAGCCAGACTCACTCACAGGTGGCTTTAGTCTGGAGTGCTTTCTGAAACAAAAATATGCAGCCAGGCTCAGCAGCAGGTCGGCTGTTTTCCCCTGGGTGACAGCTGTCCTGCTGCATCCAAAGCACCCCTCCTCCTCCTCCTCCTCCTCTGCAGGACAGAGCCTGCCTTTAAACTGGGCCTTTAAAATGACGGCTTTCCCTAAGAAAAGGATTTGTTTAAAGCAAAGTTTGGGGAAGAGGCAATGAAGAAATGATTACATTTTTTTTCAAAACACGTAAATCTCAAAAAAAGCTGCCTGTTAATTCACAGGAAATTCTGATTAAAGTAGGTGTCCTTAAAAGACCCTCCCGCAAGAAATTCAAATTAAGGGAAGGGGAGGGAAAGAGATTTTTAAGTAAACAAGTGAGAAGAGCCAGGGAAAACAAGAGCAATAAGCAGAGTCTCAGGTGGCTGACTTGGCAGAGTGGGGCGTGAAGGAAGGAAGAGGCTGTGGGACAACGAACCGCTGGCGTTTACAGTAGTCAAGAAGTCTCCAGAGTCTGTGACTTTAACCACAAGTTGCTTAACAATACTGTATGCTCCTTCTCCTTCACATCCAGCCCAGCCATGGTGGTAAATCCCTCTCCAAACCAAGAGGGAGATGCAGGTGCAGGGTGGTGCTGTTGGACAAAGGAGGAGGACTGGCAGGAGGGGTGTTTCACTGCCCCCTGAAATTACAGTAGTCATGATGAGAAGAGACAGCTCCTGGCTCAGGTCTCAGTCCCTGGACAGGAGAAAGCTGGTGAGTAACGAGTTTGGGACTGAGGGGCTGCCCTGTGGTGTAGGCAGGGCAATGTACAGCTAGAAGGAATTTGTTTTCCCCCTGAAGTCAGTGAAGGCCTTCTAGTGCCAGAAGAGAGTCATGAGAGAAGAGAAACAGTGTGTTTGTCACTTCCCAGTGACAGATGCAGGAGAACAGAAGATCCACTGGCAGAGAGGTGACTGGGATCCTGCACTTCAGAGACCAACTCGTTGCTCTGGCTTTCTCCCAAGCACTGAAAGTTACTGTGAAAGACACCCTTGATTCATGTCTGTGGTGCAGATTAACCTTAGCTAAGACTCTGCTAGCTAGAAAACCATTTCAGATTAAGAAATGAAATATTCCCCAGGTTAAAGCCTCCTCATCTTATATATCTCATCCCTATGGGAATTTGCATGGATCTGCAAATACATTGTTTTAAAGCTACCAGCTGCAATAATGGAGAAACTAACTGAATGGCAGAAAAGCAAACCCTAAAATAGTTCCCATTAACCCCAGGAGGGCTGGGGGTGTGTTGTGCTGTGGTTTTCTGTGCTCAGTAGCAATGTGTCACCATAAAGAGCCTCCATTTAACAGTGGAACAGTGCATGGTGTCACCTTCCCAGGGGCTCACTGTGCAACAGCTCCTCCAAACTGCTCCATTCCCACTGCTGAAGCAGCTCGTTAAATAAAAATATCCTTATGCAGCTGGGAATTACAAAACTCTGCAAGAGCCTGTGATGCCAAGGACCTTTATTTGGAGGCACACCTCCGTTTCTAGTACATTGGAAGCTGGTCTTTTCCAAAAATCTTTCTATAGATGCTAAAGCAAGGATGGATCTGGCCACAGTCCATTCACCATGAGTGATTATATCTTAAAGGGATATTCCCTCTCTTTAAAAATCCTAATTCTTCACATGTTTCTGCTTTAAAAAAACCAATACAAAAGAACCAACTCTTGTGCCTATGTCAGTGTCTTAGCTGTATAAATTTAAACATTCCATTGTAAACTAAGATTATCTTGCCTCTTGCCCACTGAGACATGTGGGTTTGGCTTTATAAGACTCCATAACTGGCCTGCTTGAACCCTGTCCAGCAAGTTTTCATCTGAATTGATTAGGACTTGGAACGTATTTTCTTGGACAAATTGTGTTCTAATGAATAGAACACTCCCTCACAGCTGTCCTGCCAGAAAGCCAAGATTTTTTCTGTCAAAAAATCATCCCAAAGTGACCCTTAGATAAAGTTCAGAATCTATTTTCATTTTTTTAATTAAGAAAAGGTTTGCCTAATTCCATTCCATACATTTCAGCTTGAGGCAGCTGACACACGATTCCCCCTAAACATATTTTGAAGAATTTGGTTGTGATGTCAGGTCTGCCACAGACAATACCTTCCTAAACACACTGTTTACATTAAACACCAGGCACGAGGATGGTTTCAACATGAGGAGAAGCTTCTCTCATCCCTGTACCTGTAGATGGCACATAGAGCAAACTCAAGGTCGGCTCTATTCTCCACACAGTAAATTTAAACACTAATGAAGACAAACGGAATATCACTATAAAGCCTCACCCGAGCACCAGAGATTTCCAAAGTGCCCGTCTCCAGGGACAAGGCTCCCCAAGAGACCCCTCCTCACCCCCAGTAAGTACCTTCATAAGCTCACCTTCAAGTCCAAGGCTGTACTGGCTGGGAATTCCTGCCATTAATTATCGCCAGCCAAATGAAGACAGCGCTTCCCCTCAGTAAGGAGCTCTGGCCACTCTGGGGGAAAAGCTATCACAGTCAGGATGAATGCACCTTTTCTTTTTAGCATTTTGCTCCACAGTTGTTCTCCCAGATGTCCCAGCTTGAAACCTCAGTAAATGTTTGTCTTATGATTAGCCCATCTGGAATTTTTATTCTCTGACCACTCTTATGGTAGACGAGGATTTCATTCAATCCAGAATACCCAGTGGACATCCATGGTTACATCATATTCCTTATCTCCTAGCAAGAGTATTTCTAGGAACCAGGAGAACAATTTGAGACAAGATCAGATCCTTTCTAGTCTTGCAAAAGATGGTTCTGACCCATGTGGAAGTAATGTGCCTCCACCATGTTTTCAGGACTTAACTGACATGTGGCACTCAGAAACTAAATATGTGTGCAGGAATTTAAAGGAACCAGTCTTGCAAGAAACACAACTTCCCAAGTCTTTAAACAATGGTTATATCTCTAACAAGACAGGAAACTGGGGCAAAGTCACTTCTGCTCAAGCTTGAATGGAATTCAACTGCGTCAGCTACCAGCTATGCTCAGAGAAGAAAAGTAAAAAATGACAAATTGCTCTGCTACAAAAGTAATGAGCATCATGGTACTGCTTGTGGAAAATGGGTCATAAAAAGACAGGACACACTGAGCTTCAGAAATTTACCTGGAATTCCCTGGAGAAGATGGTAGCTGCTGCAGTTATTCTCCAATGCCTTTACTGAAGATTAGTGCAGTCACATCAACATGATTAGTCCATATGCATCATTAGATAGCAGATCTTACTCAAGCTTATGCTGCTTTGACAGATAGATTCAGAAAAGCATCATGCATCTCTTCTAGAGTCCATGTCATATTTGCCTGTGGGTGAAGAAAATCGGGTAAATCTGCAGCCATTAAATTGAGCCCCATTAAAAAAAAAATTTCTGTGTGCTCTTAAACCATTAGAACTTAGACATAGTGAAAGGGGATGAATATGAACAAGATTTGCTAACACTTTATCGCACTGTATTCTGCAGCCTGCTATTGTCTGGAGATGTGGTTATAATGGGCAGATTATGCAGCATTAAACCCTCCTGAAAACATACACAGAAAATATGAAATAATCTTGCTTGGAGCAATTATCTTTAAACACAAGCAGGGCTTCAGCACCCAGCGGAGAGTGGCAAGCGGAGTTATGGGCCCAAGGCAAAGCAATGACCAGCTGCCAAGAAACATCCTCGTTAGCCTTTGTTAGAGTTTGCCTTTTTAAAGTCATTGTGCAGCATAATTAAGTTGGTAACATGCAGATGAGAAAGTGGAAAAAAATGTGAAGACATAGGGAGATGAAATGCTAAAGCACTGAAAGATGTCACCTCCTCTGCGAAATGCTTATATTGTGAAATAAAAAGAGAAGAAAGAACAAGTCATTTCAGGATCTGTCTGGAATGAGAGATAAGAAGATTGCAATCTTCTGGTAGTCTCCCACAAAACCTCGTTACTTGCATTCTACATCACAAGAGCTGAGTACGAACACAAAGTGAGAGGGCAAGAGGGCAGTGACAGAGAACAGACAAGATGAACTGCAGCCTAAGAAATGGGATTTCAGGACATGGGGGCTCTTCTCAGATCCTGAGAACTTGACGCACATGTTCCCTGAAATGGCAACAAGAGCTGAAGTCTTGATCAAGCCTAAGTCATCAGAGAATTATTAACTTGGAGATCAAGGATGTACAACAGGATAAGAAAGCAGAAGAGAGAGAACTCGAGTCAACCCTTGTGATCACCCTCTGGTGGCTCCTGTGCGCTACCAAGCTGATCACAGGCTTTAAATCTTTTCTTGGTTGTGTTCCAGCTTGTTAAACACGCTCAGCTCCTCTCACTGTTTATCTGTTTCGCAGTGTGGGATGTGTGAGTAGTTCTGTGACATTATTTGAAGCTTTTAAGCAGAGACAGACCAAAACATTTAGACAGAGACAGCAAACTATTTCTTGAGTTGAAGAGGAGATTTCAGGCCAGATACCAGCTACCACCTCCAGGTTAAGTTCCCCTTGCACCTTTTCCATATTCGTGCTGTCCTGGGGGGCAGCTGGGAATTTCCTTTTCCTGAGGTGACCCATAGGTGGCATAAGGCCAGACAAAGCCAGACTTGTGCTGTCTGCTCCCCAGCTAAGTGGTGACAGAAGGGGACAACAGGCATGCACTGCAGGCTGAAATTCCAAAACACGAGCATTTCCTGCCTTCACCTCCCCTAAGAGCTGCTCCAGTGTGCCTGGAAGCACAGGTACCGAAAAGAGGAAAGAGGTGAGCTGCTCCCAGGACCTGTGCAGCAAGCAGAGGGCTTTGCCCTGGCTTGTGCTCGTGGCATGAGTCAAAGGCTGGCATGGAGTGCCCCCCCTTTTACAGGCAGACAGGCAGGAGGCTCTGGCAGCAAGACGAGGCATTGCATTCCCTTTAACTCTTGCAGACCCAGCAATTAATCAGCACCCAGAAGTCATGTGGATTGCCAACATCCCGGAGCAGCCCTGCCTCAGGATGGATTTCCACTGTGCTTAAATGAGTGTTCTCCCCAGGGATTCAGTCCACTGCCCCAAAACCCCCCAAGCTAGGTGCTGAACACCAGACACACCAGATACGAGCTCTTAGTAGATGGTGTTTTGCAAGATCCATCCCTGCTTATGGACTGCACCTTCGTACCTCTGTGGGTGGATGGAGAGACAGAAGTGTTGCAGGAAAGGCACAGCAAGGTAGGGAATGAGCCTAAATGTCAGTGTTAAGTTAGTAGAACAGAGAACCAAAGAGACATGGGAATGGGGTAGAAAGCTCAGAGTTATGGATGAATTAATGAACCAGCAGTACTGGAAACAGGAACAAGCTGTCAGACCTTCATCTCTTATAAGGAACAACAAAAAAAAATTGTAATTTCTGATCATTTGACGGAAATAGAAATATGCAAGACTAACATTGTTCACGGTGCTTTAATCAAGAATCTGTCAGCTCTGTCAAGCTTAATCAACCTGGTATTTATCCTTTTATAAGAGTCAGTTATAAAAATGTGCCCTGCACTAAAACCCAGCATTCTATACATGGTCCCAGTCCCAGAAGGATCACCTTTTTGGCACAGTGGTCTCTAGAGAGCATCCCACTGAGCTGCTAAGATAGCTCTGTCTGGAAAGATTACAAGTTCATGCTGCATTCCTTGCCCACACTGTCCTCTCCACTCAGTTCGTGGGAATCTGGGGTGCCTGAGAAATGCAGAGTCAAGCGTCCAGGCAGCATCCCATCACTGAAATTATTTCACAGAGAATTAATCCCCAATTCTGACACTTCTTGTCACACTAGATCCAAATCTCTGCATTTGCTGAGCTGTAGTTAGCATGGAAAGGCAAAGACCAGGAAACGGGCTTGTACCACTTGTGAACATTTTGGTTCCTGGGCTGGTTAGTGACAGAAGCAGTTCACTATGTGGAGGAACAGGCTCGTGTGGGTGTCAGCAAGCGCCTGTGGGTACAGCATGCCACAAAGCTCAGCTGCTGTCATGTGCAGCCCTACTCACGGGGGCCACAGCACCTCCAGCACTGCCTCCTGCAGCTGTGGGACGTGCCTTTCTCCTTGTCTTGTGGCAGCGAGCACACAGCAGCCTGCAGTCACCAGCAGAATCAGTTGCGTCTCTAGTGGGCTTTCTCAGAGAGTATTGTAGATAAGATTCAAATAGAGGTCGAAAAATTAATATAAATGAGAGCAAACAACCAACACTCCCAGAAAATCCCATGTTCTGCAACTGTTATTGCTTCATCAGTGACAGGAAAGAGCAGTGTTCTAAAATAGAAGTTCACTTAATTGAATTTCCCTTAAGGCACAGAAAATAAGCTTCCATGAAGTGGTATCAATTGTTCAACAATAACATGCTCTCCCATCTGAAAACTGGGTTAGGAATTTGTATTGTATTTTCACAAAACATAATTCCTAGCCCAGTTTCTTCCTCCTCCTCCTCGAGATAACCAGGCAGATTCCACCTCAGTGATCACTGAGTCAGACTGTGTGGGTCAGTCAATGCGTAACCAATGTTCAGCTTCTACAAAGTCCCACTGAACAGAGCCTGCTGGATCCACCACAGGGCTTTAGATACACAAAACCATTAAAGGAGCTGTTTACTTAAATACCTTTGTATTTATGGTTGGTTTTTTTTTGTAAGGACCTCTGCATCTTCATCCTCTGTGCTGGGGTGTGAGGTTCATGATTGTGTCAAGCCCAGGTGAGGTCAGCTGCACACAGGACTCACGTCCTTCTCCTCCCTGGGTTACAGTGCAGGCAGAGCTGTGCACCTCAGGGTGCTGAAAAATACAAAGGAACAGTCAAAAGCTGCAGAGCAATGAGGACTCATACCTTTTTCTGGTAATACAGAAAGTGTTAACAACCAACACTCATGTATTTACGTGTGAAATACCTTTCTGAAAATTTGTCATAAATGTGGCTCACAACGCAGGGATGGCCATGCTTTCCAAGTCTGTGCAGCAGGAAGAATATTTCCTAGGTAATAAGGTCAAAATATTAGCATTCAACTGAATCAGTAGGGGCCAAATTAATGAAGTTACTGCTCCATCACAGACTTCCATATGTGAAACCTGAGAAAGCGGTTGTATCAACAGCACATCAATCCATGGCACTGGTCTGCAGAGCAAAAAACCCAGCCTCCGCTTTCAAAGTCCCATTCAGCTTTGGCACAGAAAGGTTAACTGTTGTTTAAACAATGCTTCTGAACAGATAATGTTAATTAAATGTTTGCATTCAAATCTTATTACACAGTGCAATAAGTTTGCTTTCTAAACAAACACTGCACATCCAGTGTGGAACGGAAAGTTTGGGGGGGCAGAAAATAGTGAGTAATAGTTCAATCCATGGATCCTTTTACAACTAAAAGCAAGGAGGGGAGAATGTTTGCCATCTCCAGACTCTGTGTGTGTCCGCCTCTAAGTTCCTTCTTATTCTCCAGGGATTTGCAAAATTATGTGTTTAAATATTCAGTATCTTTCTACTCTAATACTGCTAAAAACTCCTTTTTCAAGCCCAAGGATGACATAGCCAGTGGATGAAAATTATATTCAGTAAAAACAGAGTCTTGTAGCAGCACTGGGTAAGTCAAATGCCCTGATGTGAAGGAAAGTAGCTAAACCCTCCATCCAGATGGGAAATGTTGACAGTCCCTTAACCACAGCAGCTCTGCAATACAGAGAGGTGTGCAATTTGGCTTTGTTGAGCAGACATCATGGAACTATTTATCCTGTTCCCAAGCTGAGCAGGAAGTTTATTAAACTGGCCTCTTGCTGGACATATCACCTGGCTGCTATGTTTCCTATCGGAATGCAGAGCTGGACGGTCCCTTTCTGCACTGACGTAATGCGCTGCCATGCGGAGGATTTCTCCATGAGCCCGAGACCTATTCCTCTGACCCCAGGAGCACATTGGATGCTGTGCATCCAATTCCTGACAGGAATGCTTCATTTTGCTCTTGAGCAACCATTTCTGAGCAAGCCAGGAGCAGAATCCAGCTTTTCTTGGCTGAAAGAATTGGGATGTCCCAAAATGGGGCTTTTTAAACAGATGAGTGAAAAAACAGAGAGCCCAAAGGACCATCGCTCTCCAAAGAAAATCATACAAATCAACAAGGAAAAATTCCTCTCGGTAAGTTAGACTTTCTACGATGGTCAAACAGCTGTGAGCTGTTGGGCTTAGCCCTGCTCCAGCAGAGCCCTGAATATCCGCTCCGCTGTCTCAACAGGGCCCCAGGGGACACAGCGAGGTGCCTGGCTCTGCCTTTGCCAGAGGTTGAACAAATCCACTTTAAATGTGCCCTCGATTTCCTGTGAGAGACTGCCTTGGTCAGACAACTCCTACTTGCACATCCCTTCCTGCCACCCCAGCGCAGCATCACCCTCCCTCCCCTGGGCTGGATCTTCCCTTCTGCCGGGCTTGGCTGAGCTGTGCCTTCCAGCCCTGCCAAAGTGGTGGCCCGCAGCCAGCACGGCTGCTAGGGACACCCTCGTGCTGCCCCCAGCTGCTCTGGCAGGCTGTGAAGCTGCAAATGTGGCACTGCTTCCCATGCAGGGGAGCTCTTACCTTCCCCTGGACCCGGGGTGTCCGTGGGGTGCTGGACAATGGTTGGGAGCACAGCGTTCTATCCATTTGGAGGCCCAGGAAAGAGAATGGGGGTGATGACCAAGCTTTGCAGACTTCACATAGTGAACCGTCAAGGTCTCCTGGAAATGCATCAGAGAGAACCAGGCAGCCCTTGCTCTGTGGTTTCTGTTTTCTGTGCCATGAGCTGAGCATGACCATCCCCTACTAACCAATATAGGCTGTGGGGCAGAATTGATTTTTCCCCAATTAATTTGCCCTCCAGAAGTAACTAACAGTTCAATACTGATCCTGAATGATTTCCCTTTACCCTCATGAAAGTATTCTCTTCAGAGCAAGTAGTGTTGTTTTCAGGCTGCTCTTAACACCTCCCAACACGCATGTAAAATTTTGTTGAATTTAGCCAGTGGACATCTTTTCAAAGTGGATAATTAAAAAGATGACTTGTTTTCAGCTAAAACAGTACAGAATACACTAGGTACTTTGTCCAAAGAATCCCTCCCAGATTTACAGCAGGCCAACTGGATTCATAAACCATTCACAGGCAACTAATCAAAGAGTTTTAAAATAGGAAATATTTTGTCCTCTGTTTGTGCTGATTTTTTCAAAATCAGAGGGCAGATACAACATCAGAAATGTTGTATTTACATGTATTTCTCTTACATATATAAAATATGTAATTTATATAGATATATAAAAGTCCTTCCCTGGCACTTCATAGCAGCCTGCAGGAGGTCATTTAAGAGGTAGGCATTTTTTGAAATATGAATAGGGGCACACTCATCCAAAGCACACCAATATTTTTGGCTTGTTCTGCAAAGAGAAACTTTAACTGCTATAAATATTTCAAGGAGGCTGGACATCTCTTGAGATGGAGCATTACATCTTTTCACTTCCAGCTTAACATGGTGGAAGCAGGCAGACCCCAGGATTTGGACAGTCAAGCGAAACCAAGTGCCACCCCTCAGTACCCCTTTGGGGCCTGATGCTCTTGTAATTATTCGTTCTGTTTCTGCACCCTGTCTGCTTGGCTTTGCATTTCATTGAACCTCAGCATCACCTCCATGAATTACCACAAAACATGGGCCCTTGCAATAGTCAAACTACAGCCCTGCCTGAACTGGTGACCACTCCAGGAGCCACTGGAGTCTTTACAGTCCTGACAGTGGTCAGGAATTCCCTCCTCTGAAGAAACCAGGAGGGAATGCAGGTCCTCCCCGAAGCAGCTACACCGAAGTTGGTATTGCTTCACCAAGCCTGACAATGTTACGAATTTTTACAAACTCCAAAAACAACCAGATTCCAAGCTTTGAAGTGGGGACAAAAGCTAACTCTATGCTATAATTACATTTTATCTGGAGTTCTCTTTCCATACACAAGAGCTGGGGTTGAAAATGCTTATTACAAAGCAGAGAGGACTCAGAGCACACTCACTTACTTAAACCAGCCTCCCTCACTCTTGCTCTACACAACAGAGATAAAGTTTTAGTGTTAGAGGACTATGCTTTTTAAATTGCTATCCTGTCTGTTCCCTTTCCAGAGGATTACCATTCACCTGTACGAATGTTCAACCTGTGCTGGGTAAGAGTGCACAGGACACTGCTGCTGATGTGCTCCCCCAGCCCCTGAGGGGCAGGCAGAGCTGGTACCTGTCGTATGAACGCTTCTCAGCAGGTTCCCCATGCAGCTGCAACTACAGGGGATGCTCTGCCCCCTGAGCAGCCTTCTGGGGAGGCCAGGTGCTGAGGAACAGGCTTTTGACTTTTCATTGCATGACACCCTCATTTTGCTCCGAAGTTTCTTGCCATTAGTCATAAGTCCTACGCATTCCATTTACTTGCATGGTGAAAAGGTTTTTAGAGCAAAAAAATTCAGATACTTTCTGCGAGTTCATTGAAGTTCAGTACGCTGTTTTATCTCAGCGGTAGGAACATGTCCACTTCAGCTGGAAAACTTCCTGGCAAAGTGCAGGGCTCTAACAGAGGAGCCAGTACTTGTCAGCCATGCAGGAAGCTCGAGAGCTCCCTTCTCAGCAAACCTTACACCTTCCTCAGCACTCACTGTGCCTTTGTACATGCCTGCAACTACGTGCCCCAGAATAATAGCCTAGTTTAAAAACTTTTGAGTATTTTTTTCCAAGTTTGAACTTTGGATTTGTTTTGAGACCTTCCCCTATTTCCCTGACTGATGCCGCTCATAAAGGAATACCTCCCTCAGGCCAAAAGCATGGAAGATGCTTGTGATGATCTGCCAGGATTTTAACAAGGGTGTCCTCAGCACCTTGGAGCTGCACATCCATGGGATGTGGCCCACATTAATAATAATTTGACTTTTCTCAACATGCTCAGAGACAGCCTTGATGCCAACCCACAGGTTCCCAAGGGCAGAATGACAGCAGCCACACGGGCTATTAACCTGAAAGACAAACGTTTGCATTTTTTGCTAATCCCCTCAAGTACTTAGTATTTCTGAACCTCTTTCCTCATAGTCGCCCTCACAAGACCATGGAATTACTTATTTTAGACTGAAGGAGGCCAGTCATGTGCTGGCATTAATTGTGGGAACTGTCACTTGTTTATGACTGTAGCACTGTTGGTGCAGAGCAAACGGAGCAGGTTTACAGTTAAAGGGCTTTGCCCAGGAAATTGCTCAGACACATGCAAAACTTCCCAAAGAAAGAGCCTTTGGGGGATGTAGGTGTGAATCATTCACAACGTGCCTGGTGAACATTCCTCTGCATATCCAGGAGCCAGCCCGGGAGGGATGGGCCTGCCTGTGCACCCTGTCCCTGTCCCTGTCCCTGTCCCTGTCCCTGTCCCTGTCCCTGTCCCTGTCCCTGTCCCTGTCCTGGAGCAAGCCAGGGAGCAGAGCAGCCTTTCCCCAGGGCTACAAAGGGATCAGCTGCCTTCAGAGCACTGTACTGCCACTCAAGCTGCAGGAGGGCAGGTGATCACTGCTGAAAGGGGGCCAAGGCTTAGTCTTTGCTATGATAGATGCCACTATAGCATTGGGAGAGATCAAGAACCTCTTGATTTGGACATACACTTTTGAATTACTTCATCAGAAGGAATATTATGGGCAGCAGGGATTTAAAAGGGTCACGTAACCAGGGTGATTTTATACCGCTCTTATTGGAAGATGTTGCAACCAGACACTCTGTGCATTGTTTACATTTCCAAAATGATGAAACCAGAGGACAGAACAAATGAAACCAAAACCCTAGGCTGCTTCATGTAGCTTCTACACCTTGGCAAATCAAGGTCAAAACAAAACTCAAAAACGTCTCTGCAACATTTTCGCTGCTCTCACAAGGGGGATCAAGAATGATTCTTAAGTGCTGTTAAAGGACTAATTTTTAGAATCACTTCCTCATCTCCAGTTTGTTAAGCAAATACGGTGGTGGCCCCCCTTGTGCCTGGAGAAGAAACTGTCATAGGAAGGTGAAGAAAATACCAGCGGTACTGAGAGAAAAAACAGCAAGAAAGCAAGTTTAGTGTTATAGACTTGTTGCCAAGTGGAGGCAGATCTTTTTTTGTTGACATGACACAGGCGTTACTCTTGGGCTAGGTGTGCTGTGCAGGACAGAGCTGGGATCCCCCCCAGCTGCTCCACCGCTCCTGCTCTGGTTAATCTCTACCAGAAATGCACTTGCCAACCCTCTCCCTTTTCCAGCCATCATAAGTATCAAGGTTAAAGATCAAAATGCAAAAACAAAACATGTTGAAAGGCTTGTCTCCTCTGCAAGTGAGAAGAAAGTATGTCTAACTCTGCAGGCTGCGTGCTTTTCAGTGTGGGCATGCTGCGTTATCAGAGTTTACACGATAGCTCTCATCAGGGCATCACAGCACACAGTGCAAACCAGCCACACGTTAACCCTGCAAGGCAGGCAGAAATGAGCATTTTCTGCATTTCACTGAGCAGAAGACTGAAGAACTAGAGAAATTTAGGGATTTGTGCAGGATCACATGGAAGCAACAGCACTGTGAAGGGAACCTCTGACCAAATTAATGTGGATGCACAGGAAAAAGTCCAAACTCCACAATTTGTCTGATTCTCATGGGATCACAGGCCCTAACATTTCACCAGGTCAAGTAAGTCACAGTCTGCTCAAGGATATACATTCCTTTTTTATCATGTAACCACCATGTGACCCTGACAAGAAGTTCAGAGGGTTCTTTTCCCTAATGTGAGCTCTTACTGCCTTTCTTAAGGGGAGGGGAAAAAAAAGGAAACAAGACCTAGGTAAGCATAAAACAACACAGCAATCCCTCCAGCCTCACTTCATTTCCCTTGCAAACAGCATCAGTACTTTTCTGTTCAGATACACATATTTTTTATATACACTGAATAGGTATATACTTCATAGATACTTTTCTGTTCTGGAATAATAATATTCTGTGTTCAGCCCAAGCAAGAAGCTCACATTAGAAGATAATTATCATGCTACAGTCATGCACCAAGAAGCAGCTACTCTAGCATGGACTGGGAATATCCCACCTAGGAAAAGGAAACCAGAGCTTGGAATTGAAGATGCCATGGGGCAGACACCCAGTCCCAGAAGGACCTTTAGCCCCCATGCCCCTGTTCCCACAGAGTTGTGCACCCGTGTGAACAGCAGCACTGAGCTTCCCTTTCTAGGCCACAAAGGAGGAGCGAGTGAGATGCAAAGGGTGGTCTTTCTTTTGGTTCTAGGAACATTGCAAGATGAAAACCATGTCTGATTAGCAGTACCTAAGAAAAATAAACTAGGCATCCCACAGAGTCATCCAACATGTCTATTCACACTCCTAGGAAGTGACAGCTTCCACCTTTTGCAGCCAGTGGCATCAGCAGATGATACGAATTTAGCGATCCAACATTTCAGTGAAGCGTGAACAAATGGCCTTGAAATCTGAACTCAGAGATATTTTCTATAACTCAGGATTTGATAGGCTGTGCATACAGATCTAACTTCCATCAAACTTTGGAGAAGCCTATGGGAAGTGCAGTCCTCTCATTTGCAGCAGACATACTTCTTGGGAGATTCATACTTCTTAAGCAGAAAACATTTCAGTCATTAAAAAATCCCTTAACTTTAAAGCTAGCAGGCATTCTGACACTGCATGCAGAAGGATAGATTCTCACTCATTTCCCAGGAGGCTTGAAGACTGCAGCCAAGCACATGAGGATGCCAGAAAGATGCCTCCCGCAGACTTGCAGGAACCCTTCTAGCTTTTTAAAACCTGAGAAGACCTTTGGTCCAAAGTTTTGCAGTGTGGAGTTCCCAGAAATGGGAACACGCAAAGAAAAAAACACCAAGCCCTGGAGAGCTAACCTTATTAATAATCCACTTCTCCCTACTTAAAGTTGGTTGGGCTAGAAACTCTGAATCTCAAACCCAGGAAATTATGAGTGTGAAGCTGTCATGCCCAAACAAGCATGGCAGAGCTCCCAGTGACTTCACACGGTCAGCTCTCAAGTTACAGAAGTTGCAGCTGGATTTACAAGTGGCATCAGCCACAACCAAATCCAAATCCTGAGGTACCTTCAAAGTCTAGACACAAGCCTTGTGCCTTCTGCCATTGGCATGGACACACGAACGTTCAAAGGATGGAATGTTGCTCTCAGTCCACTTGGGTGACAAAGTGCGCACTCCTTGGAAAGGTCAGAGACTGAGAGTCTGTTCTGCACTTTTATCGTACTTGATGAGGAGACATGGGTGGATGGAGAACTGACTGCTGCCAATAGAAACATTGTTTCTTATTCACAGGGACATGCAGCAGCAAAACCAAAATTACTCAAAACAAATAGTACTGAAATTACTGGGGTCAAGGACAGTGGAGCCAAGAACACCCAAGAAGGGTGGGACACAGGTACCTTACATCATCCTGACATTTGAAAGGACTTTTCAAGGTTTAACTCTCCTGGTCTCATGAAGAGAGTCAGTGGTGTGAGAAAAACCTCTCCTTTGCTGCTCTGGAGCTCTTTGAAAGGGACAGCCAGGTGTCTCTGGTTACAGACAGAGGAGGGCTCCAGCTGCCGAAGCGTGCCAGGAGAGCCACACACAGCAGCTGCAAGTGCAGCCACCACAGCAAAGGAGTGGGTTTCCTCCACCCATCACAGCATTGCAGTAATTGGGCTTTTTGGCTTTGTAGTGGCTGTAACTCTGCAAGCCATGGTTGCTGACCCGAACCACGGCAGGCTCTTGAATTTGCCCAAGCGTGGCTTTGCCTGTTGCAGCGACAGCACAGCTCAAGCCGTGGAAGTGCAGCATGTGTAGAAATGCACCAACAAGCTTCAAACTACCATCCCAAGCAACATGAAAACGAGCCCATCAAGGTCCCAAAACCACACTCTTTTGGGCTCTGACCCTCAGTGGGCCCAGGCTGGCGAGTGCAGCTACCCCTCTGCTCCCGTTTGCTGCAAAGCAAAGCAAAGCAAAGCAAAGCAAAGCAAAGCAAAGCAAAGCAAAGCAAAGCAAAGCAAAGTTTACACAAAGCCAGCTAGCTCAGAACCCCAGATTAGAAAGTGTCACCAGCTAATGTCACCTGATGGCATTGTTTAGCTAGGGATATTTTTTTTAAACGACATGTTTATAGCACTCGTTTTGATAGAATAATCACAGCACTTAGGGTTGGCTTTCATCTCCCTCATGTGACTCACCCCTTCATTTTCCAGTGCTCAGCGGTGATTGCTGGAGTGGCTCGGCTATCTGCCCTGCTGCTACAAGCTGGCTTGTGCCACCAGGCTCAGGTCTGGAGCAGAAGTGCTTGGAGTCGCTGGGAGTTCAGATCAGGAGGGTTTAATCAGAAGGGGGACTGGCTCTTATCTCTGCAGCTGGCTCTGCTGCCTGTCTGCTGACTGCAAAGAGACAGGGGCAATCTGGGGCTTAAAAGGTGCATTTGGCTTCAGTCTCATCTCTAACTATGTATGGTCAGAGATGTCTTTATTTTACAGATATGTATAGCTCTAAGAATATTTATAAAGAGACACCTTTGTTTATATATCCACATAAATGCACACAAGGTTTTGAAAGCTTCGCCTCTCAAACAATGAAGGGAAAAAAAAAACCCAACTTGTTTTGGACATACCAAAAATTCCCATAGGAGATTGGAAGAAATATCTCTGCCTCTCGACTCAAAAGCATCCAGAGAGTCCTTGAGGATGTATTCCCAGGTGCCAGGGGCTGGCAGTGCAGAGCAGAGGCCACCAGGGCACCCCTGGCCCAGCCCTGGCACGGAGGAACCCGAGGGGTGACAAAGTGGTTGTGCCCCCTGGCCCCAATAACGAGGTGGGTGGCACAGCAGATGCATTGAGCAACATAAAGGTGGTGGGGAAATAATTTCATTTTCCTGTAGCATTTCATAATTTGACATATTTTTGCATAAGCCAGTATAAAACCTCTTGGCTTTTCCCAACAGCATTAGAAGCATAGATAAACATGCAGATTTCCATCAACACTCCTGGAGCTCACTTTCTTGCCAGTTTTCAGGAAAAACTACCCACACATGACTTGCCAATTTTTATGGAATTTTGGCTCAAATAATTTTTAACTACTTAATACAGATCACATTTATTATCACCATCAGTGGAAAATATTATCTTCCTTGTATTGTAAGCAGTGGGAATAAAACTAATTCATTCTGCAGTTACACAAATATGTAAATCCATTACAAATACAGCATTGAATGCATTTTCTCGAATTCCTATGCTGTTTGCAGCTTTGTTTCTGGCAGCACCAACATCCTTCTGCTGATGACTGGATTGCCCTTCAGCCTCAGAACAATTCCTGGAGTAAAGCTATTGATTAATGCTCTTGTGACATGCTAACTCATATAGCATTAGGGAGCTATTTTTATTGCTGGAGTCCATTTGCCCCTCGTACGTGTACACATTTTGGGTTCACGTTTGATGCAGCTTGCAAGCTGTCCTGCAGCTTGATGATATCCATCATCCCACTGCAGCTCCAGCACTCCTGTTAAATTCCATTAAGCACTAGGGGTCAGTCAACTGTATCAGAAACATAAAGCAATTTACTAAAATATACATTTAATGAGGCTTCAGGGAGGGAAAGGATGACATGTGCAAACCACAGTTTTAGGAATCAGACCTAAAGCTGTAGTGGATAAAGTCTAAACTATGATGAGTCTGTGACAAATCCTCAGCACAATCCCATGCCAGGATTCGATCAGCAGACTGTATGACCTACACTGTATCACCTTTTAGGACTTACCTGTAATTTACCATGCACTTTCTATTTAGATAAAAACAAACCCCAAAGACATACAGCAAATACCTCAAACCCTCAGAAGGTGTTCATGAATTCAAATTTTGTTGCTGCTTCTGATGAGCTTTCTAGCAGTTGTGCACAAGGAGAAGGGAGTTCAGTTTCCTTGCAGTGAAGCTGGAGGCTGATTCCCACCCCAACAACCTGCGTGACTTTTGCCAGGCACCAGCCGCTGTGAGGAACAAATGCACGAAAGCAGATACCCTGATGACAGTGCCAGCAGGACGAAACAGAGCCCCAGGTGCCCTAAATGCTCACAGAAATCCAGACTTTCCTGCTCCCTGATGTGGGATATACCTTCAGTAAAACCCATCACAGCACTTTATGGACATCACAGAAGAAATCTGTCCCTGCTGCAAGTGATTAGGGAGCCCAAGAGGACCGATGTAATGGTGAAATCTCAGCCTCAGCACGTTCAGCCAGAGCAGAGGTGCTGATCAGAGAACAGGATGCACACAGAGCTGAAGGTGGGAGTGTTTCTGCTGGGTCAGAGCTCCTCTTGCCTTACCAACTGTGTCATGAAGGCAGCCTGGTTGCAGGTCACCTACAAGGGTATTATTAATCTATGCTTCCCCCGCCCTCTATTTTAACTAAAGGTGGTGTCTTGAACTTGCTCCAAGTGGAGGCCAGGCTGGAAAAAGTACAGGCTCTCTGGATTCCTGCTATTGATGCGAATGACCACTTCACTTGCTCAGATCCAGCACGATCCAGCTGCTTACACCTTCCTTTTAACACTTCCTCTTCTCCCACCCTCCATGGCCACCTAACCGAAGGTTGCAGCACTGCAGGAACTGGGTAGAAAGACAAACTCTAACTGCAGTGGCAAAGAAGCAGCTGAGGATTAAGAGAAAAACAGCCAGAGATTGCAAAAATACAAATGATTCAAGGCACGAGTAGGGTTTTGCATACCTCTTTCTGGGCTGTTGGGTCACATAACTATTGTGCAATTCGTGCTGACTGCAGTTGTTGGGAAAGGTAAGAGAACTAAACAATAGGAGCAACCTTAAGGAAATCTACTTTAGGGAAGAGAATTACACAGCAGTGCAGCTCTCTGGAAGTGACTCATAGCAGACAGTACCGTTCAGAGCCAGCGGTGTCCTTCCACTCCAGTGCAAAAGCTCTGTTTGTCCCATGCCTTTTGGAAAAGAGATACCTGCTGAAGGGAGGACAGCCAGTCCCAGTGTGCAAACAAACACCACCGTGCCTCTGCAGGAAAATTGTTTTCCCTCTGCCACAACAAACTCTGTAAGAACAGATGCAGACGTTAGTCTGATTTGCACTGAATTTTACTAAACTCTTCTCCTCAAGGTAGACCGATGCCCCTCATTCTTTAAAGGCAAAGCATTTTGAAAATGTCTTGCTGTCTCCAAGACTGGGAAGAACCAGAAAGCTAAAACAAAGGGGGAAGGGGGAGCAACCCAAGCTCTTTGTTCCAGTTGGCATGAAAGAATCATTCTTACAATAGCTCATTTTCTCCTTCCCCCCAACAGCTGACAACTCATGGCAACTAAGGACAGGGCTGCTATTGTCGTTAAGCAAATACTTGTCCAATCTACGTAGGAAAAAGAAGAGCTCCAGGGATGACGACATGCTCAAAATGCTCAAAACGCTCGCAAGGGCATCCCAGGAGGCAAATAAAGAGACAGAGCTGTGGAGCAAAGGGTTTCTGAAGTGAAAACAGGGGACAGAGAAGTGGCCTTGCAGATACAGCTGCTGCAGAGGTTGAAGAACCAGACTGCCTGACCCAGACAGGGACTTGGGCTGTAAGAGTCACCACAGATGCCAGAGTGTTGTCATCCTCTGCAAGCCTCTGCTGCTGCAAGCACCCTTTTCTGGGGCACACTGCACCCATCAGCATTCATTTCTGCATGAAGTGATGGAAAAGACCATTCTGAGCACTGGGAGAGCCCTTTTTCCTATATCCTACCAGTAGGACAGCTTATCTCAAGCATTCAATGACCAGTGTGTGCTGAGGACACATACTTACAATCTTTCACCAGAAACTGTTTTAAAAACCCGTGAACAATCAAGCAAACAAACAACTCACCACACTCCCACACAAAATGTGTTTATTGTTAGAAATCTCCTCTTTCGGTACAAAGCCTGAACTCTCCCCCATAGAGCACATTTCTGCATGTTCACCACTCCAGCCACACACTTCAGGGGAGGATGGGGGCTATACATCACAACCTGAACATGCAGGATGAGTTCCAAACAAAGCACAGTACACATTTTTCCATGAGCAGTCCTAATCCTCCAAGCAGGAGCATGGATGACTACAGCTCAGCCGTGGCAGCACTTGTTTAGTGGTCAGAATAAGGGCAAGCCTGCCTTCAAGGTTATCAGCCTCCCCGCACAGCTGGTCCATGAGGCTGCAGCCTTTCCTCCCGTGACAAGTTGAGCAGGAGAGCTCCTGCAGTCACAATAAAGCTGGGTGGTGACGTGCCTGATGTGGAGACAACAGGCACACCAAGGAGTGTCTCCCTGGCAGTGGCAGCGAGGGACACACCTGGGGGAAGTCTGGCACAAGGGGCCCTTCAAGACCCTCGTGTCTTAGTACAGGTGAACCTTCCGCTGGGCAGGCTTTGTGGAGCCCTCTTTGTGGTATTATTCCAGGGGCTCCAAGTGTAAAGAGTCATCCAAATCAAACAAGCTGAGGGTTCCCAAATGCACAGATTTGCAAGTACCTATTGTGGATTGTTCAGCCCTGCAGGGGGCTTTGGTCCCAGGGGATTTTACCTGTTTGTAATCCCAGACCTACAAAACCAACCTGCTGCCAGCCATCACAGACTGTCCGAGACCGACCACAGTCCAAGGCTGTGACACAAGGCTGTCTGGTAGGGGCAGGGGTGACATCCTGCGTGCCTGGTGCCAGACTCCTCCTTGGCTGCCCTTATTGCCCTGGTCCTGACAGCTTTGCATGTCTTCAGACATGCTTGCAACAGCCTGTTTATATTCATCACCACGAACATCTCGGTGCTTGCCAATGTTTTTAAACTGGTGCTGGCTGGGTTGCAAGAAACAAGATGGATGTGAGGATAAGAAGAATCATGGGAATTTCAATTTCACTCCAAGCCTCAAAATTCCATCTTCTTCCAGTTGGATGCCACAAAGCACAGTTCATGAAGTCCCAGGATTTTCCACAGCAGCGGCAATGCAGCTGGGGAAGCCTGGCTCAAGAGCCCAACTCTTCTTTGGTTACACTGCAACACTGGGCAGCTGTAGTGACCTGCAGCTCAATCTGCTTTGGCTGCAGAGCGGCAGCATTCCCTGCACAGTGTTCGTGGATGTACAAGTCAACTCTACCAACACACCCTATGTATCTTGTTACCAGCCTCGTGCAAAAACCTTTCAGCAAAATGTTGGCTACGCACATCTGTGCTCTGGCAGCAATGAAGTGGGACATGCAGCACCACAAGAAAGCACAGCCACAAAAAATAGCTTTTATTGTGTTGGCCCTCAGTGATGCTTTCACAAAAGGAGAAAAAAAACCCTCAGCTTTTTCAGTCCGATAGATTTTGTTTCTGAGAACATCATGCTTCAGTTCTCTTATCAACTACTGAAGAGTTTGGAGCTTCTCAGATTGTGAAATACCTAAGAAGCCACAGAAGACAGGCACTATGCAGATAAACAATCTCAGCACAACAGCAGCTGCAGAAAGGCAGTAAACATGGCCTTCTGCAGCTAAACATTGTAAGACAACAACAAGAAAGCATCCATGATTAGGGCAATTTATAGCCTAAAATGAACCTGAAGATTGATGAAGAACACGAGACCAAGAGAAACCATTCCTTCCATTTCACCAGTTTTGTAATTGCTTTGGAACGGGAGAGGAGAAGAATTTAAGAGATTAGGGGAAAGTCATTCTTCATTCCCCATGAGTCTGATCCAGAGCTTATTGAAGTCAATTAAATGAATCCCAATCCAGCTCCACTGGATTTTTTCGATCAGGCCACATGAGATGATTCCTAAATTGGCTGTGCATGAAGGATCAACTTTGTTTCAGAAAAAAATATATTTGATCAGCACTTTCCTTTAAGGTAATTACAGACCCCACGAGGCAGTTAAAACTCAATGCATCTAGCCATAGCACTCAAAGGTGAATTGCTGCGAATAGCATCAGTTTAAGAAAACAACATTTGTTTTCAACATTTTTTCCACCCATTTACTGCTAGCGTGCCCAGGATGACTAGAAGTGATAAAAGAAAACAGAATTGCTCTCTGCTCCTTCTCTCCAGCCCAGTGAACTTGCACACTTGAACTTGCACATTTGAACTTTCACTGTGTGCACTCAGGCTCATTGTTTCCCTGAATTTTTGTGCATTTCTTTTACAACAGCGAGGAAAACCCACAAATGTGAAAAGCTGATAGCACATGACAAAAATAGGAGAATCCTTGTGCAGATTTGACTTAAACTGCTCTTAATTAATCATTTACAATTGTTTGGCTTTCGAGTCAACAATGACTCTTTAAGTTGGAGTTTCCCCTGAAATTCTGCCTTCACAAGCAAGTTTTTTTCAGGCCTCTGTCCAGAAGGGGAAAACTAATGGTCCTTCCAGTCATTATCTTTTGGGTCACGTTTTCGGTTCGTCTTGGGGTTTTGTTTTTTTTTTTTCCTGATAGGAACTTTCTGAAACAAAGGCCGAGTCAAGAAAAATACTGGTTTCTCAGCTTCCATTATGGTAAAATGGAATGTTCTTCTTTAAGGAAAAAAACCCACAAAAACATAAGCAAAAGACTCCCCCAGAGCCACCCTGTGTGCAGTGAAGCAATTTTCAGTAGTTCATCCAGGTGACTTCACTGGGTCAGTAGCTGCCTGTGCTCTGAAGCTCCTCAATAAGCATTCCTGGCTTTAACCTTCCCAGGACTGAATTAACTTCTTGTTGTCATCAAAATTAATTAAGATAATTTTGACCATTTTGTTATTTTGGAAAATAAACGTTTATCCTCATTGGAACAGATGGACTTCCACATATATCCAGCCCTACAACAGAGATATTGTACAACTCCATCATTGTTGTACTAACAGACATAATCATTTCATCATAACCTAAAATATTCGTAACGAATGTGGAACACAAACCACCTCCTGTGTACCTAAAACAGATCTTAGAAATAGCAACACTTATGGAAGGAAATAATTTCATTAGGTCTATCTCAACAAGGCATCTTTCAGCAATTCAAGAAGGTAAAAAAAAAAAAAAAGAAAAGAAAAATTCCATTTTCTGTTCTGACCCAAAAGTTAGTACCGAGTCCTGCTGCTAAGGTTGGTCTCAGGTTTCATCTCATCCAGAAAAACAATTAACAGAGCTGGTTTCCTGAGGCATGCCATGTGCACACTTACTCGGCTATCAGGGTGCCTAATCCCTACCCACTCTGCCCAAAAACTTCTCATCTTGCACCTTCTAAACACACCTCTCCTGATGCACCGACATCATCCCAAACTGTTGTTACACCACAGAAAAGGACAGAAGCTCATAAATGTCTAAAAGCCAAGCGATTCTTTGTGCCCACGTGTCCTCTACTCTGAAAGCTCAGTTGTGGCATGGAAGTGAGTGCTTGGATCCCATGGGAGTTTGAGCTCGGATCCCATGGGATTTGACTTCTGTGCTGGAAGTGTGGAGGTTTTCCCTGTGGGGTGATGTAGCCGTGGACCTGCAGTCCCACCTGGGAGCAGGGAGGGAGTGGCACAGGGTGTTTCTGCTCAGGAGATTCTTCCCTGTTTCTAAGTTCAAGTGCCCTTATGGAAAACTAAGCAGTTATAGCTCCTCCATCGACAGCAAGGGAACTGGCTCTGTTTTTAGGGCAGGATGGACTTGCAAAAGGACCAGAGTGTTGGGGCTTTGATGGGTTTTGTTGCTGCATTAACATGGTAGATTTCTTCCCCCTGCCCCTTTCCAGCTCTTACCCAGAAAACCCTGACTGTATCCTATGAGAAGGAGGTCCTGAGGAAAAAGTTCAGCTCCTTCGACTGGCATTATCTGTGCATTCATGGTACATTCTAGTTACTCATACTCACATCAGCCGTCGCACTAGAAAGTAATATAAAAGTATTGCTGCGTTTCTGCTCTTTATCTGAGTGAGAGCTTCTGTAAGACAGAAGTAGCTCCTCTCAAATAGTGCAGCTAGGGACAGGCAGCAGGACTCTTAAGAACTCCCAAGGAAGACGAGAAGACCAGAAACATTTTGAGTCAGAATCCTACTTGTTATTAATTCCTGGCTTTTCCATCCTGGAGAGTGCTGTACATATGAAGTGCTGGAGCAAGCAGTATATCTTATTTTTGCTCGGTGCTACCAAGTCTGGCAATCACACCATTGAATCAGAGATTTGCTATTTATCTCTGCATTAATAGTGGGCTGGCCTGCACGATAATTTTCAAACTGGGGCAGAAACCACAAACGATTAGGGCTAAAGTAGTTGTTATCCATGAGTGATAGGCCTTTGGAGCTTCCAAGCCCATTTTCAGTTGTTGTTCAAGATTTCTGAAAGACTTTTCACCAGTTGAACTAAGAAGTTAAAATAATGGTACATTTGTGTATTCTATGCGTCTGTTTTTTGTCAGTGTACTTGCACACATTTCGTTTTCCAGGACACGCTGATGCTGGAGAGACAGCAGACATTTGAGAAGGCTGAACTGAAGTGCAAACTGACCAATATGTTAAAGCAGCAGAAGCTGCAGAGAAGCCAAATGACTACAGAAGCAGAGACATGAGAGAGAAATAAAAAGAGGCTAAAAAATGCAGCGATATAACCAGTTAGTCTTACCTATTTTGGGTTGTTCTAATTGCATCTCCTTAAGTATTTTTGCTAGAACACCTAACCTTCTTGGGCAGGAGGAAGAGGAGGGGAAAAAGAAGCCCACTGGGCTGGAAGTAGAGGCTCTGTGCAAGGATTATTCCCTAGCCATGGCCTCCTACAAGGTAACACACAAAGCTGCAGAACTGTTCCCTTGGGAAGATGCAGCACTCTCAAGGCAGGTGATCAAGAGCACTTCTGCTACAGCTTTTTATTTGCAATATTCCTGCTAGCACAGCCCCGTTACTGGGCTTCCCCACTGTCCTGATCTGGTCTGCCTGCTCTGATATTTTTCATTTGGAAAGTGATTTCTAAATCAGAAACATAGTGAAGAAAGAGGGACATGCCATCAGTCTCCATGGCCTATTTGAACTTCGTACTAGTCTGAACAACACTGACTTGGCAATAGGATTCCAGAAAGCATGGAGGCTGCTTTATTTTTAAATTTGCTTGGGAATATACTTCTCAGCTGCTACACAGGAAACAGGCAGCCCATCCATTAAAATCGCTTTCTTGAGATCAGATTTGAGGTATTTTATGAAGTATATGAGGTATTTTATTAATTATGCAAGATCGGGAAACTATCTGAGTTTCTTTGAGATCCCACAGATGGGCACATTAAAGGACAAACAAAGTGAGTGCTGCAAAAGACAAACATAAACATGCCTGCAAACACAATTGTTCACTCTGCCTTGAATTACAAAACAGCATTTTTCACATGGCTGGAGTCTTAGGTCATAACAAGTGTCAGTGGAGAAGAATTCAGAGAGGCGAGGATGCAATATTCTAGAAATATGTCTGGTAGGACCTGGCTTTGCAAGTTACTTTTCTCAGAGAAAAGGCTTTAATAATAAGCAAGTGTATCAGATTTCTGCAAACACACTGTTAAGGTCGGCAGAGCAGCTGGCAGCAAGGCGAGTTCTGTGACCTGCTCCTGAACCCTTCAAACTCATTTCCTGTCAAACATCAGACCCAAGAGGACAAGCAAAAAGCTGTTAAGCCCTTTTCTAGAAGAGTCTGAGATTAGAATTCCAGTAATGGCTCAAATTCCTTTCCAGTTGTCCTGAACTGGCCACTTCCAGTGATTGCTCTGCCGTATGGCAGCGCTGTCCTCCTCTGGGGGAAGGAGGAGAAAGTGGGGGTGGAAGGAGGAGTGGGGCCATGGAAAATAGGATCCAGCTTTTCTGACGGCAAACAGGAGAGTCAGATGTGCCATTCTCCTCAATAAATTAGTGCTCCTTTGGTGGATGGGAGCAGTTGGTGGGGATAGCTCAGCTTGTCCTGGACAGCAAAGGTGAGCCTGGATGCCTTGTGCCTCTTTCCAAGGCCAACGTGCTCGTTCCAGTATAGGAAACATACAGCTGCACAGATTTTGTGGAAAGAGCTCGTAGGATCTCAAGTAACACCACTTTAAGGTCTTCCTCTATGCTGAAGTGGATCCAAGAGTCCAGAACACATAAATTAGGAAAGCCTACCAAGGAATATCTATCCATTTCCTTCCACATAGAACCTTCACGGTTTTCTGCACCAGCTCTGCAAGGGAGTCCAAATTCACAAGGAGTCACGGCATCAGGCCAAACACCTCAAATGTCCTTTGGGTTTATTTGGTAAGACCATTCTGGAGCCAAATGCTTCCATCCTGTACCGTATCTAAGGACAGAAAGGTATTGTATAACACCAGGAGAGATACCCTTTCTTTCCATCTTAAGGAATCACCAGTATTTCTCTCTTTCTCTTCTTCTTTTTTTTTTTTTTTTTAAGGTTCACTCAGCCATCATCAACCTTTCTGTCAGCACCTCCATCTCTACAAAAAGGGAACCAAAATTATGATGAAATTCTGGATTTCCACATTTCATAGTTAAGAGGCAGCAGGGATCTGAACACAAATCTGATAAACTTTAATTTATTGTATCTCAGTAGCTATCTTCAATTTAATCTTTCATTCCAATTATACTGTCATAAACTAAACAATGTATCTAAATATATAGCAGACTATTTGTATTAAGACGTAAATCCAATAATAAAGAAAAATGTTAAGGAAAACAAAAGAAGTAAACTCACAGCAAATTAATCAAAACATTTGCTTTCCATGTGGGTGAAAATGTGAATAAATCATTACGGGCAGACTTGCTTGTGATTTTTTTTTTTTTGTTTCTCTATTATTCTGTCTATTATTGGCCAGAGGCTTATATTCATTTCTGGGAATTAGCCAGCTTCTGAAAAAAGGAACTGCTACAGCAGGTGTATAAACTGAACAAATTCTACCGTCAACAAAAAGTTAATATTTGGCAGGATTTTTGGATTTGGGTCTGTTTCCTCTAGTCAGTTCATTAATATGAAGTTTAACTGCCTTCCTTCCCTAGCCCAGAAATAGCAAACAACCTCTCCCCTTTCCCCCCAAACCACACAGCTCCTAATCACTGGTTTGTGTCCCAGGGACTCTGGAGCTGCACACAAATCACAATGGCCACCACACAATCCTTCATGTCAGAAAGGCTGGAGAATGCTTCAGTGGGATTAGATGCCTTTTCCAGATTTACTGCTGAAAATCCTGGGAAACCTGGGGATGAACAGACAAGTTAACATTTTAGTTGAGCTTAGTGACTCTGAATTGGCCAGCACAGCTGCTGGCTGAGCAGGGACTGACCTGCAGCCAGCACGTAAAAATGCAAGGCTAAACAAAGAACAAATAAATAAGAAAAATGCCACCCTCGGAGAAGAAGGCTTGAGCTGCTCTGGACAAACCACAGCGTAACAAGATCAGCTCCCTCATCAAGGGCACAGCCAGACTCTGCCTTTCCCTCACAGGCTTCCTTCCCGAAAGCAAATGCTCTGTTTCACGGATCAAGGTGGGATTCCTGCATATTGAAGCAGCCTGATGAAGAGCTGTAGCCTTTGCCAGTGAACTGCACAAGGCTCTGACTAGGTATCTGCCTCTTCCCAGTATTTATTACAGGGCTTTCTACTGGTGTCTGCTCTTCCCAAGCATTTGGGTCTGAACTTGAACATCACAGGTTCTTCCCCATGAAGCCCCAAAAGTATTCCCAAACTTTGAAAAAGCTTGGATGCATCTGGGGCACATTTCTAGCTTTCACTTGAATGCAACCAATTAAAAGCAGTTGTGACCTGTCCTCAACAGAGGAGGTGTGCATAAGCAGAAGCTTGTACCTATCAGCCTAGTTTGAAGAAGTGCACAAGGACAGAGATTTATAACCAAATTCTGCAGAATGTACTGAAAACTATGCTCCCAAGATACTAATCACAGAGCATCGAGAGGCCTAGGACTCCAGACAAAAACAAGTTTTTCTTTCACTTATATAAATCATTTCGTAGCAACCAAATCAAAAACTAAACTTGACAGTGCCAGGTCTCACTGACCTCAGTCCAGGACAGCAGTAAATACTTGTCTACCCTAATTAAGTTCCATTTGAGTTAACAAGTTAAAAACATATTTAGTGCTGTTTTGAATGAGAACATTTGCATTTTCATCTATTCTTACAATTAGGGCCCCATGGAGAGCTAAAAACAATTCCAAAATCATTATCAAAGTGTAAATAAATCGGAGCAGCACTTCCCTGAGCTGATATGGCCAAGGCATTTATGCTTGATAAACCACAAGATATCTGAGGTTTACCCTTGAAAAAAAGATATCAGAATAAAACTAGAAACAAACTCTGTACTGCAGCCACGTTTCAGATTGTAGCAGAAAATATTCTTGAAAACCACCAGGCTATATTGGGTAAGTTTTTTTGGAAGGCCTTACATACACTGTATGAAGCTGGTACCAAGTCACAAGATCAGTCCTATTCAGACATCAAGTGAACCCCAAATGAGGGGCACAGCTGAGGACAGGAGCACAGATATCTCAGGAGGTCAGCATGGAATTGTGCACTGACCAAAACCAGCCAATATGGGACCTGAAAAGTCCTGTACCAACGTGATTAATTTGACACAATTTTTTCCTGCTTAGGAGCCCTCAAAGACTAGCAACACCTGGGGAGGCCCAGTTAAAGCTGGGTTTGATAGCAAGCACTGGAGTATCGTGCAGGAAGAGCTTCGTAACACCCTGGATTATTCTGGAGAACTCTCCTGAGAGATGGTACCTCTTAAGGTTTTGCTTGTTCTGGCTGACCATCATAGGAAAGAGCCATACAAAGCTAAAGTAAAATAGGATTAAATGCAGGGTAGTGGAAATTTAAAGGCTGTCACAGGTTCACAGAATACGCTGAGTTGGAAGGGACCCACAAGGGTCATGGAGTCCCAAAAAGAGTGGAAAGGAAGTGGAGCATGGCTTGGTGCTCCTGCCCCTTCTTCTTTGGAGCAGAGTGGGTGGCAGCTGCCCACAGAACTGACAGAGGAAGCTGGGCTGCAGGCACAGGCTCTGAAAGAAGATTGTCTCTGTCAAGAACATTAAGGGAATTGGCATGGAGAAGCACTGGAGAAGGAGGGAGCTACAGCTAATCACACATCCCAGCATGGGACACAGTTCATTAAATGAGGTTATTAAAAGAGGCAAAAGGAGGACGAGGTTAGAACACTGCAAAAGCCAATGACTATTTCCACATTGAAGAGTTTAGAATAATAGTTCCTGAACAAATTGAAAACAAGAAACTGAATTAGGTTCAGATAGTCTTCTCCTGAATAAACCTCACTCTGGAAGATTTCACAAGGCACTGTTGAAGCATAAATATCCATACCCAGTGTAACAATACATTTAGTCTTTGGGAGTGGAGGATGGAGCAGGGAGAAAAAATCTCCTCACAGGTCTGACAAGGTCAGATCAGCATTATTTAATATTATCGGTGGGAGCTAAACTCAATTTATTACCAAAGGCTGCATGAGTGTGTGAAGTCCTTCAAAAACAAACTAGGCTCATGTGGTCCCTCTTTCCCTCTCTCCCTCCCCCCCCCCCCACCCAAATTTGATGCATACTCTACAATAGCATTGACATTTTGGAATCCAGTCCTACAGACACCTCAAGGTTTGAATAGAAACAAATAGTTGTCATCTAGAATAAGATATCTGGGAAACTTGAGCAAGTTAAATAGGAATTGGTTTGAGTCCTCAGAAAACCTTTTTTTTTTTAGGAATTACAAAGGTAGAATTTAGGATCAGTTGTTTCTATCAAACAGCAGGCAGTGAATTTCACTCACTAGTATGAAAGTTAAATTGTATCTGAATCCTTTGCCAAAGTTTCTGAAGGACATTGTCTAATAATCCAAAGTAATTTCTAGGAATTCTTTCGAAAGCATTAAGAAACATACTCTGTAGTCCTAGGATTCAAAAACCTTGGTTTTGACTTCCCATCGAAACAGTGTTTGTTGCTCTCAAGGACAGTGCAGTAAAACAAAAACCTCCAGCAGTATTTAAATAGAATGTTCATCTTCCGAAGAGCAGGAGTTTGGTTGCAAACCAAATACCGCAGCACTGTCATAAATGCTCTATAGCAGAGATATTATTCTAGCAGAGATATTATTACCAGCAAAAGAAATTTTTAGGTCAAGAGTGCTTCTCTAATCAGTATCCTAAAGACAAAAAACCTCACATCAATGAAAACAAGCAAAAATTACACCAAAACCCCTCTCATCCAAGTACTCAGCTCCTCTAAGGTCATATTTGCAGTCCATAAGTTTTTCCATATTAAGAAGGGAGAAGAAGACTCAAAAAGAAAAAGAATCACAACCTCAAAGTGGCAGCCACCCTGACTGTAAATTAGGAGACCTCCTCTGTATTTTAAACTACAGCATACAAAAAGATAACTGTGCACAGAGTGAAAAAATATATGACACTGCTTGTTCTCTTGGTCTTACTGCACAGAACACTACGAGATCTAGAACAAGGGGACATAAATAATTTTGAAATACACCAAAACTTTGAAAATGCCCACCCAGAAAAACTACACAGAGTGTAAATTTTTGCTTTAGTCAAGCCAAGAACTTCCCTAGATAATGACAACAAGATGAGAAACTCAGGATAATCAGAATAAGTAGAACATCTGGATAACTACGAAAAAAATGTAGGCGTAAACTATCACATTGCAAGAGTGAAAGCCTGACCCTGGTGCATAATTTTGTAGGACATTAGAGACTCCAAATGCTCTCTGGTATTATGGACAACAGAATTCTGTTATGGAAAAGGCAGAAGGACAGGGTATTTGTCCCTATTGCCGAGCAGCAGGCGTGGGATGCTCCCTCTTGAGATTTCTCTGTATCCATGAACAGTTGCAGGCCTTCATGTCAAGTTCCTCACTAACAGCATCCATTGGGCTGTTTCAGCTTCCTTAAATCTCATGGTGGGACACAGATGTGATTGGTTCCTGACAAAACTGACTGCTGAGATAAAAAGGAGATAAAGGGGACAGAAAAAAGGATAAAGTACAATTCTCTGCTGTTTCTGCTTCTCGATTCACAGGAATTCCATTTGTCCCACTACAAAGCAGTGGTTTCAGTTAGCACTTCCAGAACTAGCTCCATTCTGCATGAGTTAAGTACACAAATAATTCGTATTCAGCTTGAGGTTGTGTAGGCTTGAGCAAATTCTTTACATAAAATAACACTGTTATTTTGCTATGTGTCCATGCTTTGGTTTGGTTTGGTTTTGTTTTAAATCATGAAGCTCATTTAAAATCATGATGTCTCTGAATTCGTGTCTTTGGAAAAACGAAAGAAATATCAAACCTGAGAGCTGGGATTGTTCAGCTGGGGAGAAAAGAAGGCTCTGGGGAGACCTTACAGCACCTTCTAGTGCCTAAAGGGGCTACAAGAGAGCTGGAGAGAGACCTTTTCAAGTGCATGTTGTGACAGGACAAGAGGGAATGGCTTCGAACTCAAGGAGGGCAGGGTTAAATTAGATATTAGGAAGAAATTCTTTACTGTGAGGGTGGTGAGGCACTGGCACAGGCTGCCCAGAAAAGCTGTGGATGCCCCATCCTTGGAAGCCTTCAAAGTCAGCTTGGATGGGGCTCTGACCAACCTGGTCTAGTGGAAGGTGTCCCTGTCTAAGGCAGAGGGGATGGAACTGGATGATATTTAAGGTCCCTCCCAACCCAAACCATCCTAGGACTCTTTCCAATGGACAGAGTCACAAGCCCTTCAGAAAGAATGTTTTAAACTTTATCAGAACCAAAGTTAAAAGGAAGATGTGATACTGTTTCTACATTCTAAAGAGTGGATATTAAAAAGGAAAAAAAAGCAAATGAAATAACTGGTTCCAGCATGCAGAGCATGGATGCCAAAGACACAGAACCATTTTTGTGGTGTCTTGACAAAGCAATTTTATCTGTGACACACTGCACAACAGCCCAGAAAACTTAAATGGAGCCCCGGCACTGACCAATACAAAGCCGTGTCTAAACAGACAGCAATGCAGGGTGTGCATTACAAACCATATGAAATGCAATGTAAATAATGTTTTCAATGCAAACCATATGAAAAATCTCCATCTGAAGGCTCTGAGGCAGAGAAATCCTGGCAAGGCTGAGTTTGAAAGCACTGCGTGTCCTGCTCCCACAGTAAAAACCTCACTGACAAACCGTGTTGGCAACCAAGCTGGAACAGGACCTACATCACATGGCACAGCCCTTCGAGCTTATGGAAACACCACCCAGCTTCACAAAACATTTGGAATGCTGCATTTCTCTGCCATAAAACAGTGTAAATTACACCACGTGACTTCACTAAGGTTTGGTTTGAACCAAAGCAACGGAGCTGAGCTTCCCTGTGCTTTTGAAGAATTCCTTGGATTCAAACTGTGCACTTGGCCTGAAACTTGACGGGAGGGATCTGTCAAGTTTGGCCCTGAGTTAAATCATGACACAAGGAAATGTCTCTGAGTTACTTCTCCAGGTGGGTACCTCCCAGCATGGAGAGCAAACAGCAGCTGAAGTTTCTGTGTAGCTGTGAATAATTGTGCTCACTCTGAAAGGCTGTACAGGAACCCAAGAGCTGCCTGGGCTTCATTTCACCTCAGGAACAGCCTCCTGTCCCATGCCCTGAGTCAAACCCCATTTTCCAATACTGGAGCTGTCCCTCCTAAGGTGCCCAGTGACACTGAGAGCAACACTAACACACTGTGGTGCTTTTCCTAGCAAGTCAGCACTGCTGGACGTCTCCTTTATGTGCCTGGGCTCTGACGTTCCTCTTGAGAAAGAAAGCAAAAGTGAGAATTAGTGGTCTGCAGGCATTTTCAGGGCTCTGCTGATCCAGGGGCAATGAGTCTTTACACGCAGGAATGGATTTTATACACCTCATGCCATACCTGACAGCTAGGAATGTGTGCTTTACTTATAAATAATTCCAGATATAACTGGAAAAAGTTCTGTAGCCAATACTACAATCTATGGCTCTACACCAGTTTATCTTGAGCTATGCCTCCATATGTGAGTGTGGAAGGACTGAGTCCCATTTAACACAGCAAACAGAGGCAGCCTGAGGGACATCTCTCCCTGGGCTGTGCTCTCAGATTGCTGAATACTGTGGCAGGAAAGCTTTGCATGTATTTTACAGATAACCATGGCACACTGCATAGGAAGCACTAACCAGGTTCTGTAGCTGCTGCATTACTGAAGAGCTACAATCCAACCATCTGACTCTCCAATAAAATAATTCCTGCATCATATATTCATCTGGATTATTCCTTGTAACAAATGCAACTTCATAATTTCTTTTGTGAAATCATAAATCCACAGAATTAAAAGCAATTTATGGTGTCACTTCCAAACCCATCTGAAGTTTCCCAGCATCCCATGGTTATTAATGTGTATTATTTTTGTTCTTTTTCCAAAACACAGTATTTTGGAAATTATGATGGTAAATCCAGAGAGGACAGAAACATGGTTCCAAAGTACTCTGCTGAAAGAAAAGCAACTTTAATAATAACAGCAAATATTGGTTTCCATGTGACCAGAGCTCAAACTCAATTTAACGGATATGATAACCTTCATGAGGGATGGAACCTCTGCTTTGCTGAACTCAGGTCGAGCTTTGCCAAATAGTTAAGCAGGCCATAATTTCACCCCCTGAAAAAGATTTCAGGAATAACAGTAAAAAAACAAAGGAACTAAGAATAGTCCTTTTCCTGGTCCCACATATATGACAGCTGTTCAACTGCATGTTTTCCTGAATTTTGCTACCTATGACAGCAAAGAAACAGGCCTGTCAAACAATGTGCCAAGAAAATGGAGAGCTCCAAATATTTTTATCATAGACAATACTCTTCAGGAAGTTAGTTATAAGTCAAACTAAGTGCTGCAGTATCCAATATATGCTGTTCATACTCATGTAATCACAGAGAAATGCTCCAGTTGGCCACAGTATCACTTAAGAGCAGAGCAATTGATCCCTTCTGAGAGTTAGCTACATCCAGAAGTGCTGCAGCAAAGCAAGGAAAGATCCATCTCCTGGAAGATGGTTGGGCTGTCTGAAGTCACTGCTACAGCCATTAAAACACAGTAGCTGAGGGACCTTTAAAAAGTGTTTTAAGATGATGTACCCATGTCATTGCAGAGAAAGAGGGCTAACTGCAGGCTCCATCCTACCCCACACCTCCCAAACCAGACATCAAAATGGAATCCACCTGCAACTTACAGGTAACTTCTCCAGTTTGCCACACCCTCAGTCTTATCACAGTTTCTCGCTTGAGCTGTTTGGATGGACAACATAATGTAAAAAAGATTCTGCCCCAACTGGCAAGTCAGGCACGTCAATGACACGTGTACTGCACAAAATGCAAAGTGTGCAAATACACTACTGCCTCGATCAGAATAGAGGAATATCTTATCTCTTCTTCTGAGCACAGGAGATTTCTTGCTGCTCATAATGGCAACAGAATTTAAAAAATTAAAATATTTTCTGAGACAGCAGAAGCATGTAATGTTTTCAGATAAAACATAAGACATAATTAACAAGAGGAAAAAGCTGGGTACTTATCAGTGCTTTCTTACACACTGTAATGCAAAATGAATTGAGAATCCTTGGTTGGGAGACGGAAACGTTTGCATCTGCGACCAGTCTGACTTCAGTGCCTCATGCAGCAATTACTTACATATGCTTTTAAAGCAAATTACAACATCAAAATAGTCTCCACCACATTAAGAGAATGTCCAAACTGTCTTTTATTCTACACAACTTCAACACATCCAGCATATGTGCAGACTTGGTATTTTATTTTCATGTGGAAGAATTCCACTGACATGATTAGGCTCAGAGGTTTTTCTGATCTCCACTAAATCCTTCGAGAAGTTGGGATTGGATACAGAAAGGCTCTGGTGTAATGTAGAAATTAGATGCTGAAGGTGGGTTAGCTTCACTTATCTTCTCCAATTTGTTTAATTTTTATTTGCTTATTCTGAAGCACTTGTTTCCACAGAGGCACATATGGAACCAAACTGCAATAATGTAGTAAACAACAGCTGCAGCCACCTTTTGACTTGTTTCTATTTCTATAGCATATTAGCAGCTTTTGCTAGGACTTGGCAAAGCTCTAGGTGTTACCACTTAAAGGGAAGGGAAAACACCTCTGAATTTACCTCAGAGTTGACAGAGATCAGCTCCAGCAGGATGCAGTATCCACAAACTCTGCATAAAATGTACTGTGAGAGACCAGTGCAACACATCCCAAACACTCCACCGAGTCCTGCAGCTGGTCTTGGGGCAATTAATTGAATAATAGAAACTTCCCACGGCTGAGTTCATCACTTATATCAGGGCATTTCAGTCTTACCCCATACGCTGCAGAACGCCCTATGAAGCAGGCTGAGGGTGACAATCTAAATGGCACACAAAAACAACCACCAGGGAATTCCTCATTCCAGATACAGGTCCTTTAACACAAGAGGCATCGATGAATACCTTCCCAATGCAGGCTGCAACAAACCTTCCAGAGCAGAACACGCGCAGAAGAACAGCAACACCGTATTCCCAAAATACCACACCAAAAAGCAAACTGAGCTACCGCTGTTCAAAAACCCTCCGTATTTTAGCAGTTTTTAGATGAAAACAATTCCTGGAATAGCACTACCTGTCAAAATTTACCTTTTGGAATCTCCTTTGGCAGAATCCCGCTTAGATCTCTGGCAACGTGGTGGCTTCTGCCATTTCATCCATCCCGAACGTGCTTCTGGCAAGGGCATTAATTACCTGGGCTTCTCATGACAATCCTCTTTTCTCCTTCAGAGAAAAAAAATAGCAATCTAAATAACACAGACTAAAATGGTAAGACTACTGCAAATCACAGATTTTTCCACCCTGATTTTGTTCTGTCTTTTCCTTCAGAAGAAAAGGTTGCCATGCTCCTGCAACGTAATTCAAATGCACTGGCCCCAGATAAAAGCAGAGTTTGTAATTTCTGTCTATCCTGGGTTTGAGATTTTTAGTCTTTCATTCTCCTGGGGTCTCTGCCAGCCTGGGCAACTATAAGCAGTATGGCAGCCTTTTTCAAGTTCTGTATGTACGTAACAATTTCCCATTTGGCTGCTGCCTTGCCCACTCCTCTGCCCCTCTCCTCACTCAATGTAACCTTGTGTAACAAGGCAAGGGCTAACAGCTTTAGGATCTACTTTATGCTTTTCTTACTATGCATATGTTGTATTTGTAAATGCCTTCTCATAAAGACTTCAATTTCCTATAGAAATTAAGGATAACACTCAGAATTTAAGAGAAAAGCTAGCATTTATTATTTTAGTCCAGCAGTGACAAATTCAGATGTTGGCTGCTATGAGGGTTTGTTTCCCAAGCACCCATCTCACTTAGTAACTACAATCCATGTTTGTTCTCAAAAAGGGACTACAAGTTTCTCTCTCCTCTCCCATGCTCCTCAAGCCTTACAAACCAGAGTTTGATAACATTAATTTCTGATTTTGCAAGAAATCCTGTATATTGTTTTAACTGTCCTCTTTTTAAAGGGCTGTATGACTATTTCTTGGAAAAGTGTTTAGTGCACAATGCCACTTGTGCCTTTAAAAAGAACAGCTTTACCTAATGCAGCAGAAGCTCAGGTTTGTTTTACAATTGTTCACACAATTTAAGTGTTTGTATTACCTACCCAAAGCTCCTTTAAGGGAAGCAAAGATAGCAGTTCTAAGTAGCATTACTTTCCTCAAGTATTTATTAGCACTGATATTTGAGCCCACTTTAACTGCCATATCACATATTTTGTTTTTTCCCTATGCAGATGAAATGGAACAGGCATGTTTGCTATGTGGTTTCTGGTTGAAAAACTTGCAGTATATGGACCAAGGGAGATTTTGTTTTAGGTGTGCCGTTGGTGTTTCAAACGGCTAGGAATCCTGTCCTACAGAAAATAACAATATTAATGACATAATATCTCAAAATAATATTAGCAATAATCAGTAATAGGACACAACAGTGTAGTGGCAATTTTTGTCTTCTGGCTCTGTCAGTACCTCATGCTCAGCTACACTGAAGAAAACCCAAGAAAATTTACAATCAAATTCTTTTGGTTGAAGAAACAAATACAAGGCGAAGGCATCCATAATCTTCTATATGAATAAAATCCTGTATTATAGGTTATTCCACATTTGAGAATACCCATATAGCAGATAAGTATGTTACATCATGGAAAGAATGGCCCAAATTTGGAAATTCAAGTAGACACTTGACAGTGCATCCTTTGTACCCATCTCCAGCAGCTGATAATAATTTGGCCAAGTCGGTGCTTGATAAACAAAGCTGTGATGTTCTCCTGGAAATGCACTGATAGCAACATTAGCAATGGTATTTCCAAAGCCCAGAGTTCAGCATACTTGATGTTGGCTTCACGTTAACCTCTTTGCCCAGTGCTGTTAAATCTAATTCCAAAGAGCGATAATCACATGTCAAACACTGAGGGTGTTTGAAATCCAGGCTCAGATCCAGTGTTATCCCTCATGGCAGCCCAGCAGACCACACTCAGCCACCAATCCCATTTCCCTGCTCCCCAAAATTCCAAAATATCGATGCACAACTTGAACTAGCCACTAGTTTCAGAGCACTTGGAAAAACAAGTGCTTGCAGCATATCAGAGCACCTGCAAGTATTCTAGGCCCCTCTAGGGAATGAGCTAAGATGGACCATCCTTGCTTCTCTCATCTAAATTTAGACATGATCAGACAAGTAAAGGTCAAAAACAAAACAGGGAGTGAGACAAGTATGGAGAGAGGTTTTGGGGAACAGATAAAGCAATTGCCCAGAGGAAGGCAAAGGAGGTGGGAAGCCTTCCTGCTGGAGGGGTGGGTGTCTGGGATCCACTCCCAGGCTCTGCTTACCTGCAGCTCTTCCCATTTGCTCTGTGAGTTTTCCTGCACTCCACTCGGGCACAGGCACTGCCTTTTCCTTTCTAATGCTCTGCTCCTCTGTCTAACAGCTGAATATGGCCCAAGCTGCTCACATCTGCTGTTTGCACCTCTGCCATTAACTCCTTGCTGTGTCAGGCACCAGCAACCAGCCAGGGCTTGCTTCTCCCCTGCCCTTCTCTGCTTCCACACATGCACAGTTTTCACTGTCTCTGTCCATCCTGGCTCAGTGAGAAGAGCTTTATCTAAAATCCTAACTTCCAATACACACCAATGAGAGCAGTAATAGAGTCACTTGTAATTTCAAGGGTCACTGGAGGCCTCATCACACTGTCATGTAACTCAAACTGATAATGAAAATTAACAGAAATCACTGGGCTGGAATCCCAATATAAATTGAAGGATCTTTGCCTGTTTGGGTTGCACATACATATTTTTCAAATAAAGTTATCCGTTTCCCTGAGATAGTATCATGAAATAAGGAAAGCTGTCCTTATCTCAAGTATTATATGAATTTAATTTAAAAGAACTTACAGATGCATAAAGTTTCACTGTGAAATGGTGAGCAGGTCTGAGAAAAGATAAAGTGGGAAAGTGGCACACAACTGTGTCTCCAGGAAATACCTGAACACCGTAAGACAACATGCATGCAGTGACCTAGGCCAGGGGAGAAATATTTTTTAATTGAGGCCTTTCAGACACCAGCAAAAATAATTTAGTGGTAGTCCATAGCAAGTTGCTAGGGTATGCAGGACCTTGTTGATAGCAATATTTTGCTTTGATAGCAAAAATGGAAAATCTGCTTGCATGACAAAAACCTGTGTGCAGTAGTCTTTGAACTAAAACACATTCAGCACCCCAGGAAATGGCTACGTGTTTGGGTTTTGTTCCCAGGCTGAGAAACTTGTTGTATATGCCGCTGCCTGGTCAGCTGTGTGGTTTTAACAACTGAAATAATAACTGATAAAATCAGTTTATCTGAAAAATTATTTTCTCTCCAAAAATTCATGTCACTGAAGAAACAAAGTCTCAAAGGCCTATGCATGAAGAAGGGCACACAAAATGTAGATATTTCTGGTTAAAGCCAGATGTCTGATGGCTGTGGCAACAGAATGATACTTTCTGAGACTGTCAGAAGACCTACAGCCTGTCCTGACACTGCCAACATACATCACACACACAGTGGTCAATGACACCACCCCACATACCAAAACCAGCTCCTCAATTTATTCCTGGCTCTGGTTCATTATCACTTGATGGGATATTTTCCAGCTTTTCATACATACTCTTACCAGACAGAGATTTACTGTAAGCTTTCCTTTCAGTCAGAGGCCTGAAGAGGAAGAAACCAAGTTAATTTTTGCTTAAATTTTGACTGGTTTTTGGTCAGAAAACAGTTCTAAGGTTGATGGAAACTAGTTCTTTTAAGTAAGAAAAGCAGAAGAGATTTTTGAACTTAATTTTGCTTTAAAGCAAATACATGAATTACACTAATTCAGGAGGCACTCAAAATGAGAGCTCTTTGAAAATTTAAAAACAATATAATAAAAACAGGCATCTCACAGGCATCTCAGAGAAACAGGCTACCCAACTTCATCAAAATCCATGGTAATTTCAGCACTAGCTCTCCAATGTGTTTTTTCAAATTCCAATCCTAAATCATTTGCCTGCATGAAACACTACAAAGATTTGAATGCTTTATACTAAATAGTCAATGTATTTTTGATTGAAAAGTTCAAGCACTTGCTTCAACTACTGCATTACGATATTTAACGAGAGGGATAATGTGAGCACAGCAAAAGCAAAATTAAATTTTACCTACTGTGATGGCACAAAACCAGTGCAACATATGCAAAATTTGTGCATGCAATTATTTAAACGTGAGAGTGATTTTACCTGCACTGTTGCTTATTATATTGAGCTTCACTCATAATCACAGTTTTATGAAGTTATCAATAGGGCTAATAAGGCACCAATAAATAAACCTTAAAATCAATCAAGACAATGCCTCAGGTTCTTACAGGTGAGTAAAGAGGGCAGGAAGGAGCACTAAATACCTGAAACAACTGCTCCCCTCATATCCTTCCAGGATAGTACTGTAGTCTTTTTAAATACTTCCATCTCCTACTATTGCCTGTTTTACACGTAAAAGTATCAGCTCTCCATGACTCTCCTAAAAGACACTTAAAGGAAACATCGTTACCGAAGAGCAGACAATGGAAAAACAGTAAACATGACAAAATTAAGCAACATTTCCTATTCATAAGTGTGTAAATTCTGACATCTAAGTAAAATTTGAAGAGAAAGGAAGAATCTTGAACTATATGATGCAAGCTGAAATTCGAAAAAATGCAATTTCCCATTGGATGTTGACTAGTAAATGACAAGAGAAAATGATAGTGAACTTGCAGCATCCTTATCTGACAGTCAATTAATGAAAAGATAGATATAAAAAACCTCAAAGATCAGAATCTCCTAAATGAGAATGTGGATGCTACCACTGCCCTTGGCTTGCACAGTAGCCAAAATTGGGGAAGAAACTGATCAAACACAGGCAAACCCACAGAAAGTAGGTGCAACACAGATACTCAGCATGAACTTCAGCATAACTGGGGAATGGGCAGATTAATTTCAGTGTTCTGACTCTCCAAAGCAACCACAGGATAATCATGAACAGACAAAATATTTGGATGATCACAAATATGAAAAATGAGAAATGTGGTGCAGCCACTTTGACATACTCCAAGAACATTACAGGATGAAAAGGCAAAATGACAGTATTTGGACAAGATCACCACATTTTTGTTATGTCTGAAATTCACAAAATATCAGATACAAATAATGTGTGTGGGATGTGACACAAAATTTTGAACATTTGTTCTTGGGTCTGTTAGCTGTTTGTGTATCATTACATAACCAGTGACCCACGCGTGTGGCATGCTAAGTATGTTATTTTTTAGTGGAGTAATCCTAAGGTTCCACCAAAAGTAAGGGTTTTTATAGAAAACACTTGTTAGATAGGAAAGAGAAATCACTGATATAATACCCCAGTAACAGCTCTTCAAAGTTTAAACTCGCTTCATTCCTCCACCTACGATGTGGATGTTTTGTTACGGAGCACAGAGTAGGGCAAACAGTCCTCTCCCCTTATGTAAGACCTGCGGGAATTCTCTTTTCTACAGTAGGCACGTTGTGATACACAGTTTAGGAACACTGATGTGACACAGCAGAGGGAGCACGTCTGCCTCATCCCCAGCTCCTGGACAGGCTCCTTTTTCTAGAAAATTTCCATGGAATATGAAGTTGAATCCCTTTGTACACAGAATTTTTCACAAACAAATTCTTGGTTCCTAATTCTCCACTACTGTTGCCACAACTCAAACACACTGGCAAAACCTGTAGCTTAAGCTAAGCTGACTTCTCCACATTTTCTCCAAGCCTCTGTTTGAATCTTCATTTTGCAGAGGAGAGACCCTCAGGGACACTGCAAACTTTGTGTTTTCACACCAAGAACCTTTGTCTACCATTCCCTTGTATATTCCTTACACAAACACCACAAATATCACATCTCTCATTTCAGCTTTTATTCGGGTATTTTTAAGTTAAGTTGCTCAAGTCCATTTTCCATCAATACAGACACTAAAAACTGAGATCAACATTTAAGGCAACATTAGCATCCATGCCAAGCTCAATATGCAAACCACATCATCTAAGCACCACAGCATCCAAGAACTGCCACAGGTCCCCCACCTCCGGCACACGTTCCCTTTCCATTGAACTCTGCTATCCCACACGACACTCAGGAACTGCATTTAGATGCACATTCTCAAGTAAGACCTTGCCATTTTTTTATAGTTTATTTTTTAGGATCTAGATAATTTTTGCATCAGGTGATATGAGTGAGAAACCTCTCAGGGTGAAAGTATGTGGTTGACTTATGTTGCGATACCACATAGAATTTTTTTCTTTAAAAATATTTTTAACATCATTATTCAATGACTTAGTATGAACATTACATGTATTCAGCCTCTTGGTAATGGCTGTACATTGAGACTTGTTAGAATGATAATTTTGCTTTAAATTCTGATTTCTTTAGTGTTACTGTTGACAAGTGTTTGAGTTAAGGATGCCCAAGTGCAACTTTTAGGTAAGAATATTTACAAGTATACAAAAGACCACATAGTTTTTAATACACCCACTAGTCTTAATACAGAGTAAAATAAGGATTTGTCTAGTGCCCGTGGAATATTTCAACACGTGGGTCTTGCTTTTTTCTCTTTTACAGTAAAAGGAAAGGTTTTACTTTTCCTTAAGAAGTGTATTTATTACAAGATGGTTAGCATACATATATCACATAACATACAAGAGTTAAAATTAACTAGTTACAAAATAAGCAGTGGTATGTATATCTTCATTTAACCTAAGAACAGGATCAGTATTTTACAAAGTACATATAAAAGTACTTCATATACAAAGAAAAATACAAATGTGCAAACACCATTGTCACAGGTGGAAATTTGTCAATTGAAAAATGCTAGAAAATCCTTCATATTTTTTGTTTTGAAATTGCAAATGCATTAAAAACAGCTGCACTTCCTATTGCGTGAGGTGAGAAATCTATGTTCCTTTCTGACAAAATACATTAGTTATAAAAAAACCCACAAAGTTTAGTAACTGAAAAAATCTTGTAAGTATAGTCAGTTTGGTTAGGCTGACATTAAATTACAAGCAGAACGTCTGGAAAAATGAGAAAATAGTGAATCATATATACAGACCTTTTGTAATATTAGTGTGCTATTTAACATATTAACATTTCAAAGTAAAAACAATGGCTTAATTACCTACATATTCTACTCAAAGTCCTCACTATTTGTAGACTGTAAAATTTCTACTAATTCGGGGCTATTAAAAATGTTTCGCCAGGATTTTAAGCAGAACAAACACAGCTTCATCAAAAGTAAAAATCTATAAACAGTCTTCCAATTAATGTGCAAAAAAATGTTTAAAAAGTATCAAATCACGACACCTCAAACTTGCTTATGTACACATTTAATATCTGTAAATGTTGTTAACTAGCTAGTTTTGTTCTGCTATAAATAACTTACCTCTGTCCTGCAAAATGTCTGCATTGTAAAGATTTCAGTGCAAGTGCTTGCTTCATTGTTTAGTGCATTATCATGTTCGTTATTTTTTATTTTACAGTGAGCAGAACAGCATATAAATTAACACATACAACTCACACACAAGAGATCCTTCCTCTACTGAATTCCTAGTTGGTTGTTTTCCATTGCTCCAGGATACTGTCAGCCAGTTTTCTTTCGTTTATCTCAGTGGAATTGCAAACAGAATCTAAAATAAAAGTGCTATGGTCTTCAGGTAATCCCTAGAATTTGAAATTCCATAACAACGTTGCAGAAGCACTCAGCAGAGCACGAGATAGAGAATGACCTGCACACTGAGAACACACTTGAAGGTCTGGCGTCAGGCAATTTCACTTTTTGGTCTTTAAAAATATCAACTGTCTATAAACGTTGGCAACCTGGTGTGTATGTCACTGGACTCACGAGCTTCATCTATTTATTTGTTTTTAGGAATTGTAGACATGTTCCCTCTTATTCATGACTGGCTTGGAAGTAAGAACATTCTGCTTAAAAATCTAAATAAGGTGGAAATACACTTCTTGTTGAAGGGAAAATTTCTACACTTCCCTCTGGACAGGTTTTCTAACAGAACAGCTCTGAAATGAGAAAACCGGGATTAGATGATAGTGCAAATACAGCCCACTTTTATAGCTAGGAATTGTACTGAAGAAAGAGGAAATTCAGGATAAATGGATTATTATTTTTCCAAGTCCTCCCAGCAGAAAAAAAAAATAGCAGTTACAGTGGTTATAATCATTAAACAGAAAAGAACTTATTATGAACTTTTATGGCTGAAATGTAAGGAAGGTGGGTTGTGTGTCAGTAACATTCCAGAACTCAGTTTCTTCCAGGAAGAGGTGCTTTAAACGTGACTTTATAATGGAACGTTTTTCCTCTTTCTAAGCATCTGAAATGCAACTCTGAATCCTGTCCATCCATTGTTGAGCACTCTGTGCATCCTGGGCACAAAAATTATACACACGTTTATTCGTCTTCAACTGCAAAGGAAAAACAAGAACACAAAGACAGATGTCAGCACACGGAAAAGAAAACTTGAAAACTTTAAACTGTAATACTCAATGTGCTAATTGAGTCTGAATGTAACATTTTTCAACTATTACTGTTGAGGGTGATGCCAGCTACACAAAAACTTTTTGTCTCGAGATGGCATGACAGCTCCAATCTAGCTCACCTCTGCCAGCAGGACTGGAAACAATAGGTTAAACACACCAAGGGAAGAACATTTCCTATAAAGATCAAGTAAAGACCAGATACACTTACATCAAAAAATGCCTTTTCACTGGCATGTTTTGGGGCTCCAATTGTTGGAGAAGCAGGAATCACAGTTTCCACTTCTGCAAGGTCGATGTGTCCCTTACAGCTTGTATCCTCACCAGAGTCATAGTATCGCAGCTGGACATGAGAAAAAGAAATCCAGACATGCTTTTAGATGGACATTTCTGTTTAACTCCCTTTTCCTGGATACAGCCTGGGGGCATGGAGCGGTAAGGGTGGGAGACACAAATATTATTAGGAGCCAAGGAGGTGGGGGAAGAGTATTTTGTCATCAGAGCTCCAGAGCAGAGAAGCAAATACTCATGAATTGCTCTGGGCAGATGACAAGTGGGGCAGGAAAGTAGAACCATTTCTTCACTGGCCATTGCATAAAACTAACACAAAAGCTCTACTTCACCAAGGCATTAACAGAACACTTATTCTCTGTATTTCAAGAATTTAAAGTGACCAGCAAAATTTTAAGTGTAATTTTAGGGAACTATGAACCACATAGAAAACTCACATTTTCCTATACTGCACACAGTGGTTGAGTGAAGTCTGGTTTTTTTTTTTTCCTCCTTACAAAGATACTTTGATATGAATATTAATCACTCTGTAAACTGAGTTTCAGCAAACAAGTTCCAAAAAAAGCCCCCACAACAAACCCCAACAAATTCTCACAAACCAATGCAAAACAATAAAACAAACCTTTACAGCAAAGGTCAAACAACAGAATTCCAGATAGGATTGACCTGTTTTACTCCTGCATCTATCATACTCAGAAGGATATTTGGTTATATGAAAAATGTAAAAGTTTTTTTTTCTCCTACAAAATGAACCTTTTCTCCTATATGTAGGCTATATTAGAAAGAATAATTTGTTGGTATTTACCACACTGATCTACAAGTACTCAATTAGCATTTCAAGAGATGTCTGTCTTTATCTTAATCTTTAAGTGTACTGACTACAATAAATTAGTATTTTTTAAACAAAAGCATGCGTAAGTGTCAGAAGTTGCAACCTCCACTGTGTGGAATATTAGTCTCAATGAAGATTACTGTCTGATTATTTGAGGCTATAAATTTCTACTGCAGAATTTTGGCAAACACTGTAAATTTGATAAAAAGTTTAGACCAACAGATCTTCCCTGATTTTGGTGCTCCTTGTTGTACAATGATTAGGTGGAACATTTATGAAAAATTTTGCTACAAAATTTACATGACTACAACTAATCTAAAATACTGCTATATATTTTAAAAATACTCATATATTTTTATAAAATACTCTTATATGTTTTTTGTTTAAAAAAAAAAAAAAGCAAAATACTAAAACACCTCTGTCCATTCAGAATTCTGTATCAGCTACAAGATACACAAGACAAACACAGACAGGTCTAGAATGATGTAGTACACAACACATCTGAAAATCATCATTACTAATCTTATTTGTTAAATCAATCTATACAAAGCCAGTAAATAAAAAAGGAGCAACATAATAATAAAAAAAGTCCATTATCTGAAGAGGTTTTACCTGGTGTTTTGTCACATCCAGCACAAACCAGCGAGGTTTCCAACCTTTTAGTAAAGCTCCTCTTTTGTACAGCGTACCTTCAAAAGATCTGAGAGGGACAGAAAATACAGATGGCATGTGATTTCATAATAACAATACTGCTGATAAATAAAAGCCCCAAAACTATTACATACATATTAAACACTTACTTTCCCGAGGTAAAACAAGCAAGGTTTAAACCAATATTCAGTTACTGATAACTGTGATACACTGATAAAACACCCTCGTAGTACTTTGGATGCATTAAATATACAACTATAGTTTGCTTGTGCATCTAATGAAAGATTGAAGGACACTGGTAGAAGATGGAGGCCCACCCATTGAGATAACTAAATGTAATCAAAACCACAAAGAAGGAATAAGGTAGTCATAAAGTAATCTGTCCACATGAAAATTTCATTTTTCCCTAAGGCAGAGACTTGTACCAGCCTAATAAAATATACACAAGTATTGTCTGATTATTCAGTTTACCTATTTTCATCATTCTTTGATGTGAAATGATTGTACAGCGTCGTTGTTCTTCTGTCTACTCCATTAGAGGGAGAGATGCTGGAACTCTGCTCCTCACCCAGCCCACTGTCAGGTATTTCCAACAAAGACCTCTTTTGATAGGAATGTAGATTAGGTGACATCATCCCTGAGGAGCCAGAAGGATGTCTCCGGAGCTGAAAAAGAGGGAAATAGAAGAAAAAAGGTAATGCAATGTGTCTTGCATTGTGAGACTGTCTCAATGCTGTACTGATAATAAATACATGGTACAACATGTAAGATGAAATTAATTAATGGAACCAATTAATGACGGAATTACTGTGAGGCCAAAAAAAATCTTCCTGTTCCAAATCAGTGCTGCCTCAGAGAAGAAGCCAGAGGGATGGCAATTCCCTGCATTTCTTAAGCAGAAGGGTTCACAAGGTGTGAGGAATCAGTATTTCAGAAAAGCCTCATATAGTCTTTACTTTTCATTTTAGTAGAATGTCAATAACCTGGAACAAGAAGGACCCTGAATTTGGTCCTAAATGATAACACTCTGCAGATAGTCTTCAACTGGTAACTCACTGTGCCAAGCTCATCGGCAAAGCTCCCAAAAAGCAGTATCTAGCATTATTCCTGGTGCACACAGAGAGCAAAGAGGCAGCCTTTGATTTAGAAAGTACCTATATTGTCAGCTATTCTTGTACCACAGTCAGGAACTGGAAACACAGCATGAATATTCCCTACCTCTGCTTCGAAACTATAACTTCATTTAGCCATGGAAATATCTCTACTTATCTCTGAAAATCTGTGATATCCTTTTGGCTTTCAGGAACTGAGCTTTTTTTGTACTTCAAGAATCTTTGAAATATATAAAATCATACATTTGTGCATTAGTACAATGCTCATTTTATCTGTATGCCTTAATCTACTCTGGAAAAGCAATTAGATAAATAACACAAGTAAAAATATATTTTTCAACATGAAGAAATAAAAAGCCAGGATCATGGGTTAGAACAACATATTCAGTTTTTCAAAAGCAGTATTTCACTCCAAGAAATACAGTCATTTTGTCAGTGCCCCAGGTAGCCTATATAGCAGGAATGGAATTATTCTATTGGACAAGCTCTTTTCTACTTACATTGTCTTGTCTGGTGTCATCCTTTAAATTAATTTTGACCCTTTCCCACAAAAGCTGCCACCTCTCTGGGCTCTGATTTAATTTACTTTCCAACCTTTCGATTTCCTGAAACAAATAACAAAGGTTTCCTTAAGAATAAACATTTCTAACCGATCATTCCCTGGCAATCATTTTTATACAACCATTCTCTACTCAACGTTTTCACACGGTGACCCTTCAGGCTGTGCTGCCCAGTGAAATTCAAGACCCCCTGAGCTATAAACTGAGATCCATCAGAATCAGGAGCAAAAGGCACCCAAGGACAGCATCAGCCACGTTGCTCTTCCTGCATGTCCCAGGTTGGAGGAGCCATCAGGCTTTGAATTCTCCCCCAGCCCTCCCGAACACACAAAATTCAACACCAACTGCCATAACAGAAACACAACACTGATAAGGACAGGCTGTATTTTATAAAAATATTTACAAAGAACAAATTCTGTGCTGTGACACCAACATTGGACAGTGCCAATATTAACATTTACCCTGGTTTATAAAATGTGATACAAAGCTGTAATAAAAGAAGGAAATGAAACAGAAAGATTTATTCAATTTGGATGCCAAACTGTAACAACATGTTCTTGTTGTGGAACTTGGGAATATGACCTATGTTGATAACCTCCAGTTAGGGTTATTTCCTGTTAATAAGACAGTGCAAAGTTAGGCAAAACGAGCCAATTTTATTAGTTTATATTTACTTGTGAACACTCATTGATACATTTGTCAAGACTTTGATGTGTGGTCCATATCACTTGCCATGCTTCCCTTCTGCATTTTTACTTTCAACAACTACATTGTTACAAAAATCTGGTTATTAATGAAATAAAATAAAAACCTCAATTTTTCAAATTCAATTAAGAATTAATGATGGAAAAAAAATCGCCACAGGACACAGACTTCTTGTGCTATATAGAAGCCAACTAAACACGAACACATTTATTTTCAAAGTAGAGAAAGTAAGTCTCTACTTGCTTCTACTCTAGTTAATCATTAAAGTAGATTTCATAATATTCTCCAATTCCTATTGGTCTTCTGATTGAAAAATTCTTAATGAAATTGCTATTAATTGAAAGGCAGAAAAATGTTATGCTTTTAAAACAAGAAAACATATTGACCAGGAAATTAACTTCTGAACTAAATTTTGAACCCTTAGGTGAAAATAAAAAAGTCAGCACTTGACAATGCAACAGGAACAAAATATTTCTACAAACTCTTCCTTGCCGAAGCTAAATTAGAAAACCCTGAAGTGAAACTAAATATAAGAGATGTGGCTTAACAGCAAAAATCAAAGCAGAAGTTTTAAATACTGAAGGTAGCTGAAAGTCATATATGCTCTCTTTCTGCTAAGAAATAAAACCAGAATACTTTTGTTTGGAGTATCGTCACAGGTAGATAAAAAAGTAAGGAATGATGAACACAAGCCAGACTAAAGGGTCCTCTAGATTACTTGTTTCTCTTTCAAAGTGTTGAATGGAAAATACTTTTGGATGGGAGACATAAAACTGAATCAATTTACCACACACTTTTAAAAGTAAAAGCATTTCCCAATTGCTGCAAAAGGATATAAGCTCTTTATTGCTGTAAGTTAGTCAGGTTTTAATCTGATCATTCTCTTTCTGCCCTAGTCTTGACTTCTGAGTTTGAGTCCTTCTCTGCAGAATCTGGAAGTAACTGAAACTTGTTACTTAGCAACTGGGTCACATTCCTTCTTTTTTGGCTCCACAGTGAGCAGTGCTTCCAGAACTTAAAATGAAAAACTTTCATGAAAAACTTTCAACAATCTCCCGTCTATAACTTGAAAAGTTAGGACTAAATTCTCCTTTAATAAACCCTCTGTAAAAAAACATACATGGCAATAAATCACTGAGGTTTACTCTTGCCCCTTCAGTTTTAAATTTTACGGAAAGCATCAGATTTTTTTTTCCTTCCATGCGTGGAATGGACTATGAATAGATGCATTTCCTTGAAAGAAAAAAATCCTTACATTTATCTCTCTGATTCATCTCCTATTGTCCAGGCTGACAGGGGCAGAAATATATATATGTGTAAAAAGAAAGGTTATAACAAATTCAATTACGAGAGTATCCACTTCCTGCAATTAGCAATCACAGGCAATTAGCATTACTGTGCCTTTCAGAAGACCTGCCAAGTAACCTGCTCTGGAACATCTGAACAGCAGGGACAGGAGTTAAATCTGCAGAAGCTCCAGAGCTCTGGAGACTGATCACCTTTGCATCCACAAGGTGTTTGTGCATGCACACAGATTCATCTCACAATTCCTAAAAGCACCAGAATCTGATCCACTCTTAAAAGAGCAGCATCACATTCTGCCATGAAAATTCTGAATTAAGGCACTCAATAACTTCTCTGTTTCAGCTTTACACCCTGAAAAGCACTATCTAGTTTTCAATTGAAAAATATCTTTAGAACAAACAAATTTGGGCTTATCATTATAAACTAAGTGAGAATCAATCTGCCTCAGTAATTTATGATGCTAAATATGGTCTCAGTTGAAACATTTTTTGGATACCAACACATTCTCTGTGGATTTATGATTAAAGAGAGGTCTTTCTCCTACATCAGCAATAGCCCTAAATTAACAACTTGTTTTAAAAGAAAGTTCACTTTGCTTTTTAAACTTAGAAGAATATTTTTGTAACCTTTATACAACCTCTCCAACGTTTTCCGAATGTTCTCTCCATTGCTATCTTTTATTACTATAATCTAACTCACAAGCAACATTTAAACTCTCTAAAACCTGACCCACACATGTTTAGCTAGTAATATGGGTAATTTCCCTGTTAATGGCAGTTTCTCACAGTTGTGGACATGGCTAGTTTGGCATCCACCCCAGGAAGAAATGCAGGAGAGCACTGCTGTATTCCTGATGTGCTCCTGGCCTCTGCTCACCTGACACCTGTACTTCGTTGAAGAATCCCTGATATGAGCCCTGCTGACACACTGCTCTCCTTTGCATTTGGGAAGTTATAAACTCTGACAAGTCCTGTCTTATGTTGAGTCAAAGGGAGATTTACATGAGATTATTTTTATGTTTTTTTATATTGGGCATTGTTCCTGTGTTTGATCAATTATGATTGGAAGGAGTAGACCAAAAGGAATTTGAGGAATGTGCTAGAATAAAGCTAACACTCCATCAAAAGCGAGTCTATCTTCAAGGACTCCCATCCATTCGGAAACTTCCTGCATTAAGACTTGCTAAAAATCCTCTTTGATTCAGGGGTGTTGGGGGCCCGCAGCATATCCCGATTTTCCAAGCATTGCAATATTTGGCTCCATAATCCCAGCTTTGATATAAGGAAAAATCTGTAAAGAGTGTCCAAAATAGAACACTGCACATAGTGATGTGTATCTGGACATACACGTGGCTTGAAACAATGGAAGTGAAGAATGTCCTTGTCATTTTCCAGCACTATCAATTATGATGATAACCAAATGTTAGGCTGTTAATTAATTGTAATCAACAAACACCTGTTTAAGAGATGATAGATGTTAACTCACTCTAAATAACTACAACAGATATGATAATGGGTTTATTTTTAATTTTCTAATGAAGAAAAGACAAAACGTAAGCAGCCTAAAATGAGCCCAAACAAGAAAAAGCCAAAATCAAGCATCTATTTCAAGTACCAAAATATTTTGAAGAATCTAAATTTATCAGTTTGGTTCTAGTAAACATGCATAAACTAAGAGCAATCATGGAAAGCTTTTTTCAGAAATTTAGACCAAGTTGTTCGGTTTATGTTTGTGTCTGTCTCTCAATTGTTAAAATCAACAAGTGTCAGATTCTGTTTACTGATCTCTCCAAAAATCTTGGTCGTTATTTTACCACACACCTACTTTAAAATGAGTAGAAAGAGATCAAGAAAGCAAGATTCATCATTTGCCCACATGCAAATAGCTCTTCCTGCATTTCCTAAAAATGGCAAACTAAAATTTTATTTATTCTTTAGAACAGACAGTGAAAAAATGAATCCATGAGTAGTTATTAGCTACAATTAAAACATACTGCCAGGGATGTGTTCATTCAGAACATCAGCTTTGCAGGAAGTCTGACTGATTCCCAGAACAACCACCAGGCCTCCAGATCAACCAGGCAGCTTTAATAAAGACCTGTTTTGATAATTAGCATGATCCTTTTAATAACAGCATATCTGTAAGGCAATGACTTCAATAAGAATTAAATATTAATTTCATGAGCATAAGAGAACTTACTGTTCTGTGCAGCCCAGGTACTTACATTTAAAAGGCTGGTGATGGCATCAGGTTGTATTTTTTTAACATCATCATAACATGGCCATACTATTTTCCTCTTGGTCTGAGGAACTGAACCATCTGCTTGGTCATTTTCTTCTGGAGCACTGCATTTTGCAGGTACCATGGTCCAATCATAGGAAGGACCTGTAGCCAAAATCTCTTCTACATAATAATCCCACTTTTTGAGGCTGGACATATTTACATTTGGCTTCAGTGCCTATTTGAAAGAAAGGGTTATTATAATGACATGAAGGAAGCCTTTGAATTTCAGACTTACAACACAATACCTGTTTTTCCCAGATTATTCTAAATAGAATTCTACAATGGTGAGTGTACTGTGAATTTTCTGAAATTATTCAAGACACAGCCCAATCTAGTGGACATACATTATCATAAAAGACAGTGATATAGATATGTGATTTAATCAGATTGTTATAAAATGCATCCAATTATGACCCAAAACTCAGTTCCCTTTTAGAGACAATTTTAATAATAATTCATATAATGAAATTAAACAAGGAAACTAATTTAGCTCACCAAGATGCATGAACACATGTTTCAGAATTTACCCCCCAAAATACATTTCCATGACTTTGAGGTACTGTTTCAATCAATCAGGTAGGGTCAATTTTTTCCACCAAATATTTAATTCAGTTCAGAACAATTAAGGTATCAAAATGTAATTGAGGAATCACACAGAATAACAAACCACCTGGATTTTAAAAACTATCATACCTCCATTTCAGCAGGGGCATAGAGGTAATTGAAGAAAATAGGGCTCCTTTTATGCATCTTTTCAATACATTCCCAAATACAAATTCCTTTTTTGGCATGTTTATCACCTTTATCATCAAACAATGTCCCTGGGGAAAATAAGAACAGCAAAACGATAGTTTTATGATAATGCCTAACAAATGCTAAAGCACAGCCTAAAGGAATTTCACAGTTTGAAGGTATAGCAAAGTCTACTATCAAATGCCAGTGCAACAGGAAATAAATAAAGAAGACAAATAATAGAAATAAACATTTTTTGGAAATAAATTGGTTGCTCAAGTCCAGTCTTCTCCACAGCTACACCAGTTTTTAAGCAAATTATTAAAATTGACCATATGCCATGAGAACCTGCCCAGAAAGCAGAGAAATTTGGAGCACATTTTAGTGGACAAGTCTCAAGAACAGCCTCAGCTGTAGTTGTGTAGCCTTGGTAAGAGGGCTCTAACGGCAGGTAAGGCCTTGGAAGCAGCAAGGTTGCACATGACAGATGGAGTGAAAAAGAATGGATAAAAAAAAACCACTGAAGACAATGCAAGAGAAAGAAGCGGGAGTTAATAGATGGAAAGGATTTCCTTCCTTGATACTTTATGCACTCTCAGATGGATTCACAGAGACTTTGTCTCCGTTAAAAGAAGGTATTTAGTAGGGAAAATGAAACTCTGGATAAATCGCTAAAAACCCCTGAGGCGCGGCACTAATTTCTTCCACTTTCTCTTAGTGCCATCAGTGGCACAGCTCAGGAACCACTGATGCAGAAAATACCACATGTTCTTCACCTCCATTTTGCTTTTTACACCTGAAATGTGATTCATTACATGGTCACCATGCAGCTACTGGACCATCTTAACCCAGGCAAATTTTTGTAGACCAAATATTGAGAAGAAAAATATCAATGACTACAAAAGCAATATGCAATACACAAAGATTACACATACCATGTTCTAGTCTTTCATAATCTGAATCCAGAAGAAATGTTTTAAATCGATTTGATATGTGATGAAAAGCCAGAAACTTCAGATAATATTGATTGAACTCAAACTCTGTCGGGTATTGGTTATGAATCTAAAAAATAAATTTAAACAAAAAAAGGAAAAAAGTGGATATTGAGGTATAATACAAATAGATATGTAAGAAATAATAAAGTGAAATGACAGCAAAGCAATTCCCCCATGAATGCTGAAAATAAATGGCAAGTGTCACACAAATCCTCCTAACATTTTGTCCTAGAATACTTTTTGGCTAAATAAATTCATGTAGTGTCTATGCTCCAAAAATATTTCAGAGAAAATAGAGTGAACCATGTATAATAAGCAGTTTTATTTATTATTTTATTAATATTATACTCTGTACAAACCCCATGATTCTTCCAAGGAATCCAACTGGATATAAATCTTCTATAACTCTTGAGTCCCCATGTAACTCCATAGGTACAGATGCTACTCCTGGATGTGGCTGGAATTCAAACTTTACCTGGAAGGTTTTGCAGTGGATTTCTTGCTATTGCTCAGAGCCCCACAAAGCAGATATGCACAGAGACAACGCTGCAAATGACATTGCATCCACCATTCTTGAAACAGCCAGTTTCTCAGGTACTTGCTAGTCTGTACATGTTTCTTCCTTTTCAAAACATGACCCAAAGTATTACAATATGGAAAAACCCCACACTGAAGAGGTGTCTTGCCATTATTCTTTTAAAACAGTAAAAGCTGTGGCATTCCTTAAATTGTTAATCACATTAGGCTGTGCATCTCTCGAATTCAGTGAATGTCTCCAACATGAGTCAGGAGCAGATATTTATTTAAGAAAACAATACAGATTATCAGAGTACAGCACTGGGAAATGGCTGGTTCTTCACAGCTGCTTCTCTGTAACATTATCACAAAAAGCCCGGTGCAAGATTTTAAGCACAAATTTTAATATTCATGGCATAAATTTTTAGCACTAGTTAATGATATTTATACTTGATATCCATATAAAAGGAAATATTCTAAAAATCTTGATGAGATAGTGCTCAGAGAAACTTCATGTGTTAATTTAAAATTTACCCTTCAAATAAGTTTATGACTCACGATCGTTACCTTCAGAATAAACATGGCAATTAAGTGAAAATTCCTAATTACAGTGGAAATAAGTACAGCTTGCAATTGAAAAAGAAATTGCTGATTGAATTTCACATTTGAAATATGTCCCACTGTGCGCTATCTAGCTTCATATCAAACCTGTAATATACCTTTAGCTCTGCAAACTTCCTGTACCTTGTATTTTGCATTCCTACCATTCATTTTCCTGTTCCATATTTTCTTTCTAATCTCTTATCAGTTACTCAATGGGGTTTTTTCAGTACTGCTACTAAGACTACTTGAAGCTCCTAACGTTTAGATTTACACATACACGAGCTAAATAAAAGGGGAAAAAAGTGTTTAGCAAGGAAAGGTTTTCTACTGAACATATAACAGTGACAGGAAAATCCTCTGAAAGGACCTACAAACACCCACACAGTATTTCAGTCAGAGATTTGTGGTTACCATATCTGAATACTAGCTTGGGGCTGGGCATTTAAAATGCTAAGATACTTTAAGATGTATCAGTTTAATATACTCTCTCTTACTTAATCCCCATGTCTCCCCGATACAAATACTACATTCCTGCAGTGATTTGTAAGAATAAAGTTAAGCAAATCTTTTCTATAATAAATTCAAGACTTCAATTGCATAGAAAAATTAAATTTTTAGTTCTCTTTATAAAAAAATTTTTTTTTGCCATACCTTCTTCAGTGCATATTTTCTCCTTGTGTTAGGAGAAGGTTTTTTTAACATACTGAAAGAAGGAAAAGCAACATTCTGCTATTTGCCATGACTTATATACAGGTCTTAACTTCTACTTGTGGTCCAATAATTATTTTAATACATATAAGAGTTATGAGAAGAAGCTGCTGATAAAATCCTGCCATGGATCTAAATGTGGTGGATTCCATTTCTGAGATTTCTGCATGCAAAAATATTATATTGTAATAACTAGGAGCTACTATAATATCATTTACTTTTAAAGAGAAAACAACTATGAAACATTTCTTTGATAGAGGTAAACAATGTAGTAATTTTTGTTGTCTTAATCTTCATAATATATGAACATTTAAAACCTGATTAAACCTCTATGCATTTCTACTATTATTATTAGAGAAACTCAGCATTTTAGAGTTCTTTTTAAAATTACCATGTTCCTACTGAAGTATCTCCTAAATGTATTTAATAAACTTATAGATCTATCAACCTTCCCTAGTTTTCCAATACATTTTGGGCTTTAAATTCCATTCCATATCAATTTTTACTTCGTAGAAATGAGAAATACAGTACTCCAAATGTCCTGTGCTGGTAATTGCTATGAGGCTACTCCTGCAAACACTGGAATAAGTGAACACATCCCCCAAGGGAGGAGCACACTCACCTCCTCTTACACAGGGCGCTGTAACAGAGCTTAAAAGGAGGCAGCTCTAGAAAATCATCCTGTTTTAATTATATTTAATAAATTGCCAAATAGATTCAGAAGAAAAATAAGAAAACCTTCCTCACTGACATCACTTGCATAAACTCCGTCTCCATAGAAGCAGAGAAAGTATGTGCCAGATGCTGCTATTGTGAAAGACTGATTTTGCATTAATAATTCAGCTGACACCTGGAGATATTGGCATAAACAATGACTTCCTATAAGATGATGCAGTTCTAATTTAGGAATCACTGCTTCATTTGTTTTCTCTGTATCTTTAGTTTAACCCATGACATTTAATGCATGTACTATCTCTGTGGTAACTCTCTTACTGCACCTGGTATATGGAGACTAAAGGTTTAAAATACTTTGAAAGGAGCAAATGTTTGCTTTCAGTTAATGGGAAATATTTAAAAACTGATTATAATATATTACACTTCAGGGTCAAGTTGCCATCTAATTGGACTCTGTAGCTGTGTAACAATTTTCACAGAAACCAACAAAACTTAAAAAAATTTCAAGTACAGATGCTGATAAAACTTTCTGTTTATGGTAAATCCATATGAAATGTCAACCAATAAACTGACTTCAAAAGCAATTTCCCTAGAATTTACATCCACACTGTTAGAATTTGGTAACTCAATACTATGCCATCATCACAATTTAGAAGATATATCTAACTCTCATTCTAGACAAGATACTCAGAATAGCATTTCAATGGGACAGCAGGTCACTTAGCTTACAGACCTTTTTCTAAAACCAGACAAGTCAATATTATCTATATTACACTGATTATGCTTCACATGCCCTGTCTTGGATGAAGACAACACTGGGTAAAATGATTATAACCAGTACACAGCCCTCTCTTTCCTCAGAAGAAGTTACTGTCTCCTTCAGACTGACAAGCTCAACTGCTTCTAATGGGCTTTCCTACCAAATCTTTTCCAACCTTTTGGCAGAGAAAAGCAGGCAGGCTCCCAAGAAGCCCTTAGCAAAGAGACTGGAAGGGAGCACCAGAGCAGCAGTGAATGACTGCAGAAGGGCTGCAGGAGGTACTCGTGCTGCTGACACAGTCTCAGCAGGGCATGTGCACACAGCTCAAACGCACAAAACAGAAAATGCACATCTCTCTGGGAAATGTATCTGTTAATAACCTGTGTATTTTATACTGCCTTGGAAAGACAGTCACACACCTGCTGAGTGACAACGCACCAAAGCTGCTGCCTGAGGTGAATTACAAAGGCAATGTTCTTGTACTCCCCTGGCACATTGGTATGTGTGCAGCCTGAGGCAAAAATCATACCTGACAGTCCTTAACAGCAGGGCTTTATCCCACTTTGCATTTCATCCTAACTTTCAAAGATGGGATGGTTATAATCCACTATTCCATGTTATTAGAACTGCAGATTTGTTAAACTTTATTCGAAGAAAAACCAAGAATTCTACGATGAAGAAAACATGGTCCATTGTATTTTATGCCAATAAACCCAAATCCTTGAATTTAATTTTTAACTTTCTTCTGGATAACCCATTTGTTCTCCAAAACTTGTGGCATCTCTGAATTGCTTGAGAAAGAAATACTGCATGGATAATTTCTTTGCCTTTTTTAGTGACAACTTTCTAAGATTTATTGCAGTAAAACTGAAGCAAAGTGTTTCCAGGGTCAGAAACAGGATGTAGGCTACGTCCACATTAGCAAGTAATCAGAAGCAACCTAGAGCAGACAAACAGACTGAAGCAGCTGGTGCTGAGGTCCCTTCAGCCATATTAAACATTTGTGGTTTTATCTGGACTACATTTAGTCCAGCTGAGTTGATGACTCCACTCTACATTGATGACCCCCATGGTGTTAAGCTAAATGACAAATCATTGGTGCAAGTTTAAATTCTTTCCGCAAAAAAATCTAGTACACATGCACCAGATCAGCATCAAAAAACGGTAAGCGGAGATGCTGGAAGGATTCACTTCAAAATTACACCACTGCTTAGAATCAAACGTAGGTTTACTACATTCTACTAATGGATGGTGTCATCCAATCAGCCAATTTAAGCTTAGAGAAGACACCTGACAGTGGAGAGAATACAGCACCATCACCAAGACAAATGATTTACACCCAGAACTGAATGAACCACCAGACAGATGGGTTGCAGTATTAGAACACATGGCAATTTTGTCCTATTGTAGCCATTGCATCCAAGAATATGTTTTTCTCTACTTCAGGAAAAGGAGCAATAACCCTAAGGCTATTGTAACAAATAGTGTGACACTTGGGCAGACTAACTTATTTGACTGAAAAATGCAGTACTGATTCTTTTTAGGGAAATCTGTGCTTTTTAAATAAAAACAAATCTGAGGACCACAACCACTGGGAACAGACTAATGAAACAGGAGATGTGATTTCTAAGGTTTTCTTAAGAGGAATGCTGTAGGAATCAAAGCAAATTCCAAGGATGTGATTTATTAACTTCTGAGACAGCAATGATGGCTGTTGGTGTTTAAACACTCCACACAAAGAAAGTTGGGGTTTCTTTCCACAACGTTTTTCACCAAGTTTTCACCCATCTTCTTATAAGCACATTCATTATCAGTCTGACATGGATAGCCTTGAAGATTGCTTTTCATTGGTTTAGCAAGTTATTTAGTCTGTGGAGTTTTCTTGAGGTAGCCCAGTAAGGCTACCCACAGACTCCTCTTTCAGGGTCTACTTCATGAATGTGTGTTCCCAGTAAAAAGCCTAGTGCTTTAACAGTTGTTTTCCGTGATACAGTCATCCATGCATTTTAACACAGGTTATTAATGTCAAGGAAACTTCCAGCTTTTCCAGTGAGAAAAATGAGAGAACTGGGACAAAAAAAGGGCACATGTACAAGAGGAACTATGCAAGCACCCCTCTTGTGTTTGCATACACAGAAACTCTGCTAGGAATTCACATTTAGTGGTTTGAGATGAAGAAAAGAACAGACTTCAGAATTAACCTGAAATGAGTATAATCTTCTGAACCTAACTTCTTCCCACACAACACAATTGTTGGTGTCCATCTTCTTCTGAACATGTACTATACATAAAAATCAGAACATCTCAGAACCCCTAGTTTAAAGCTGTTATTGTTTCCAGAACTGGTGAAGTACAAGGCTTCTTCAAGGCTCATCATCAGGCACAAGCAATTAAAAACTCTCTAGTCATGGATCTAAAAATCACTCCCTTCCTCCTTCCGAGTAAAAGTACTCCAGGACTGCCAAACGCCAGTCTTCACTCAAAAACCTTCTATTTGAAACCTCTGCATAAAGGACCTTAACAGATTGTGTATTACCAACCATCCCTCTGAGTCTGCTTTGGGCTAGTCTCCTCTAGACAAACATTCCAGCTCTTCTTGAGGTGAAATCCATTCCCTTCAATAAAACCTAGGGAATGATGTTACTAGTCTTCTCTCAAACCTGTATCTATTACAGCTGAAATATTGGCATATACACATTTCTTTATGAAGCCTTCTTGTAGAAGACCTTGACTTACCTGGTGCACACAGTCTAAGAACTGTAAGAAAACAGGAGCAAATCCACTACCCTGGCAATTGAGAGTCAGATTACTGCGCTGACTGAATTTATGACCAAAAGAGAGCCATTCTTTCTCCACCAGCATTCGGAAGCCTTCAAGTGTCCTGTAGAAGGGATCACTGAGTAACTGCACCAGGGACACCACCTAGATCACAGGACAGGATATTTTGTGTTACAAGCGACAGAAGTTAGGAGAAACCTTCAGTAACTGAATATAAGCATTGGATAACCTGTTTATTGTTCAAGAAAATAGAAGTTTTGATATAAACTCAATGACAACTATTTTATCACATACATTAATTACTTTTACAAATCAAATCAAATAATATTTGATTAACATCAAAAATCTCCAATTACACTGAGACTTTATAGCATCTGTAGAAGTAAAACCTAAGCAGCTACAGACTTGGGAGGTAACTACAATGCTTAGTAACATTTAAATTATGTTTGAAATAAAACCACTTTTATAATAAACATTTAAAAGATAGTATCTGCTACCTCAGCAAAGAAAGCATTAAAGAATTGGTCCTGAGCGTGACTTTAGAGTTTTTTCACCAGCCAACTGCAGTCTGTTTTTATACACAACATCTCAGGAGACTTTAAAATGCAGCACAGGCTTCTTCTGCTTCCAGCTATGTATCTCCCCTCTCTATTCTTCATTGTTTGGCAATGATTCCAATAACTATGGTACCATTCTTTTATGTGTTTGTTTACCTGGTATTAGGATGCTGGCTGCACATGACGTTTTTATTCACTAGAATTACAGATGTTTGTGTTTTTCTTCTGCATTATGAAGCAACAGCATGGACACAATGCATCTATTAAATGAGGCAGCAGATCTTGATTCACCTAATTTATAGTTTGTGGTGAGATGTCCTTGCAGCAGGTGTTACAGGCACTTTGGCACAAATTTAGTTTTCTCCCTGTGTGGTCTCCTAACACCACTTATGGAAAGTGAATGGAAGAGAACGAATTCCTCCTGTGTGTAAAATATACTATATTTTTTAAAAAATTAACAGTTGAGGCAACTTTTAGCTTTCATCCTTACACATGGTCAGGTGCAGGAATGCAGATCTTGTATCTAAGCCTTAGAACTGTTAAGATCGTCAGGGCCTTTGGAAGGAATTCATTTTAAGGAGCTATTTCATGACGCAAATTGCAAATGAATGCAAGGATTCATGCATTCTGGTTTCTTCTGTGCTGTCACAACACAAATTTATTCATGTTATACCAAATTATCTGTCACTTGTGTAAAAAATATTGCCTGGTGTTTTTTCTTACTATTTAACTGTTTCAAGGTTTTTATAGCAACTTACTTGTGCAGTAATGTCCCAGCCATCTTCCAAACAAACCATAACAGAAGAACCATTTTCCAGGAGTTCAGAGATGATCACACCCAGTTGCATTATCCTGTGAAGCTATAAAGTATTATGAATGAGTAACACTCTCTAGATAAATATTTAGATAATATCAATCAATAGAATCTATTAATATTTAATATTTAAAAATTTATTCCTGGACCTACAAATAGCACAGGGAAATACATTGATGCAATTGATTAGCCAACAATAAAATACAACAGTCTAAGCATTTCCATCTGAACTACAATAAAACTACGGGAAGTTTTGAAGATTAGAACTTAAAGTATTAAAGCCAATGAGTACGGTAATAAAGCAACTGTCATAAAGAGGAGAATGGGAACAACACAGCTGACAGATTTACTGGAGAGAAATTCCATCCTGGGCTTAGCACTAAAATAATTTCCTGTGAAATGTTAAGGTTCCATAAAGTCACTAAGTACTTTGATGGGAGAACCCATGTAAGATATTTACAAGATACTATTATTAATATTGAATCCCATGGAAGTTGGAAATCAATGAATTGAACAGTAATAACACCACCACCACGAATCATCAAACCACAAATGTATAAACAATCCCAGAAATAGCTTAGATTGTTGGGCAGACAGGCTAAAACATATGAAAAGAGGACACCTTAATTATTTGCACTTTAATACTCATTACACAATGATACTAAAATAAGCAGGTTAAAGAAGTTTAGGTGAATCTGAGCAATTTTATCTTTCTATGAGACTTCACATTATTATTACTAAAAAGAAAAATCTATATGATGATTTTACCATTTTTGTATACTATGACAGCACTCTTGGTAAACAACATAATAGGTAACACATTAGCAATTCAGTTTTTTACAGCAGAGTGAAACTGTTCTTTGTGGAGCACTGAATATAATCCAACCAATAGAAGCAATAGGAAAGATGAAAGCCTGGAAGAAGGAAGAAAACAGTATAGGAAAACAAATAAAAGATGGCAAGAATCATCTATGATCATCTATGCAAGAAAAAAAGTAAGTTCAGAAAGTACAGAAGGCACAGGAAAGTGAGAAGAAAATTATATTGAAAAAAATAAGAGGAAAAAAAGACCAACCAAACAACAATAAAACCCTAGAAAATTCATCCTTATTCAGGGCAGTTTGCTTTTTTCCTCTTACAAAAACTGATGAGTATGGAAATTGTCATCGAAAAAGCTTGACTCCTATGAGCATTCACATAGCCGTTATTTAGAAAAAACCCAACCCAAGCAGACTAATTTTCCTGCAATTTTTATAGGAAAAGACTGAAAAGTGAACCACTTTTAAAACCAAGCTTGTTTATTCTTCTACACTTTCTTAGTCAGTAGAATAGAAAAACGCTGTTTTTCCCCATCTTTAATGAGGAAACTGATATGCAAACTGGATTTACGGATTCATTGTTAAAACTGAAAACCACTACTTTTATAATTTGTATTCAGAAGACAGGGCAGCACTTCCAGTTTCTTTTATGTATTCACATTCTTATAAAGAGACAGTTAGTCCATGCAGTGTTAAAAATCAGTAATGTTAAACTTCTATTGCCCAGAAGAGGAAAGCATAATACAATAAAAACATTTCTGAGATGACAGATCTATGTTCTTTTATGGGAATGGTAGAAAATGTGCCAAATCAGTCATAAATTAACTTTATCAGTCATAAATTAACTTTATCACATAAGTCGCATATGACATGATTTAAACCACAGAAATGTGGTTTAAATGGAACAAGGCTAATGTGCCACATTATGTCCTAGTCCTGAGCAGAGTGATACACTCAGAGAAAAGAATGAACCTCTCCAATGTGCCAAAAAGGAGTAATTCCAGTGTTATCTCCCCTTGATCCCTGTGCTGCTATGGGGACATGTTTATTCATCAATTCAATGATGAACTGAAATTAAATTCATTTATCTACACTTATCAACTTGCTCAACCACTCTGTGATTGCAAATGTTCACACGATGAGGAAGTCAAGTCTTTTTCATGCTCTCCCCACTCCTTCCCTTCCTGAAAACCTTGGTGGCCAGACCCAGCCATGACCAGCTCCTGCTCTCACCTCAGGGAAGGAGTTAAGGCACTGCTTGCAGCACATTTCAGCCAGGAGTGCATTTCCTCATGTGTAATAACTGACATGCTACTCACAAGTATTTCCTTCTTAAGAAATCAGCAAAAGTTTCTGTTCTGTTCTCTATGATTAATTGCATTTGAGAAAAGTATATTCAGCAGTGGATTCCAAACATAACAAGCAGCTGTTAAAAAAACATTCACTAGAATTAAAGTGGTTTTAGGTTTATAAAGAGCTGCTTTTCCCACATTCTTCTTAATTTGAATCTTGCAAAGTTTGCTCCAGTCATGCCTTTGTTTGGTTAATAGTTATGCAAAGAAACAGAGGATAGCGAAATAAAGGTACAGTTTCAAAGAGAACAGCTTAACACACATAGAATCCTCTCTTCCCCAAAACATTTCCCCACATCCCACAGCAGATATTTGCTTATTTGTCAAGTTGCACATATCAAAATTTAGGGTTGTAACACACAGACAGAGTCAAATGATGGTTCTTAAATCAAAAAGCTCATTTATTTTTAGACAACGCTTTTTTCCTGATTTTAAAAAATATATAAAATAAAACAATAAAAACTAAGGCCATAAATTTATATGGATAGAAAACCCCATCATCTCTACTTGTGTGTGTGTGTTCCATGTTGTAAAACATATATTTTGTTACAAAAATGCCTCCTGTATTTGTAAATGTTACGATTGTATTAAAATAGTAATGCTTATGTAATGCCAGAATTGATAGCATGCAAAGTGCTTACAAGGAGCAAAGAAGAACAGCTGGTTAGAACACAATAGTTCTCTGTCAGAAGAGCTCGGAATTTATTTTGTGTGAGCAGTCCTGCATATAGATTATCAGAAGTACCTGTCAGATAAATTACCTGTGGGAACCACTCGGACTCCCCAAGTGCTTTAAGGAATGTTGCCTCAGAATCGGTAGGAATGGTGCTGGGAACACAAGCTCTCATCAGCTTTTTAAAGCTTGCCTTTGTCTGTCGGATGTCACTGAATTCAACAGGAACAAATTCACAATTCAAAGCAAAATCAAGTTTGAATCCCTGTATGAAAAGGACAACAGCAGATATAATTTAAAAGGGAAGCATATTTTTCACTGATGGTCTCCTTAAATCCCAAAGTCTTGCCTGCTTTATTGCTAAATAATTAATTCCTCATGAAAAATCTGCATAGCTAAACACCTGCCCAGGATAATAAAAAATACAATAAAAATCCTTGCAAAATGTACCATAACAAAGCACCCAACTATAACCATAAAAGCAGAATGTACTGCACAGCAGCCATAGTAGTAGTAGTAGTAGTAATAATAATAATAATAATAATAATAATAATAATAATAATAATAGTAATTCTAGTAGTAGCAGTGGTGAGAAAACAAAGTCATGTGACAGTCTGTTCAGTTCTTTATAAATGTGCCTCCTTTAACATTTTTAAAGCAAATCAACGATAAATAAAAATTAAAATAACTGCATGGATGGCATACCAACAGCGCAGGACAGATTTTGGGAGTTCAATAAAGCAGAAAGAAGTAACCCCCACACCCCAAAAGAAGCCCCATAACTGCAAACCAGACTCATCTAAGCAGTCACTCTACATCGAGGGAGTTATTTGTCTCTAGTACCTAGCTCAGCACAGATTAGCAGCTGGATGATTTTCCTAGCAGAATTCCTCATGTTTTATTTAACTTTTTGCATTTGAATTAAAAGAACAAGTTAGCTGACTGCAAAAAATCCCACCAAAACCCAATGGATTATGATGAAAAGGATAATACGGACAACATTATTAGGAAAAACAATTCTCTTGTATGAAGCATCACTGAAGATGTTAATGCCAAACTTTATGAGTTTTCTTCAGAAATTGCTTTCATTGAATTAAACTTAGCCTGAAAATAATCTTCATTAAACTCCCTCATAGGTTGCCAAGCAAAAATGCAGGAAAGTGAAAGCCCGGGTTTAATTCGGTTTATATTTTGGCATGATTCAAAAATAAATTCAATAATTCAACAATAGTAGGTTGTAATAATGCATGAGAAAGCAACTGAGGAAAGTAGCACCATTTCTTTAAAATGTTGCATATTTCTGTATTCCTCATCAATTAATGCAACATGATATTTAGCAGAATCCAGCACTAGTTTCTGCTACACAACTTTAGATGAATGATTGAAGTCTTCATTTATCATCCATTAGGAAATCAAACAAATAGAAATAGTCATTATTATTGGATTATAGCAACTTAATTCTATGTAATTGATGCATTATTCTGGTACAGCATGACTCCTCCACCTCCTGATAGAACATAATTTCAGAAAAAAATGAATAGTGAAGCATTTTCCTACTACCAGTCATAGTTTTTGGACCTTTTGTATTTCAAAAAAATACATAGTATTTTATGGATGGTCACATTTTGAATAAGAAAGTAGAAAAGAACTGATTTTTTAATCTTTGAATGCAGAGATTTAAAAAAAAAATCTGAAAACATTTTCAGAAAACAAGTGAAACAACAATGAATTAGAGGATACCTGTTTCTCAAACAACTGCATCTAAAAGACTAAAATCTATCAAAAAATATATACAAAACTGAAGACAGCATGGTCCTCTTCATGTAATCAAACCAGGATGCTCAGAGTTCTGGGCTGGCCTTAACTCTGATCAATTTGGCTTTGTCTGAGTTTAGTGCTGCCCACAGTAACAAAGGTTTTCTTCTCTGATATTTGCTTCCCTGACTAACAACATTCCATTTGCTTCATAATGTATTTCAACACATCAGGAAGAACAAAACTGCACTTTAAATTATCAAATTAGCCCATTTCATGTTTCCCAAAACAGCAACCACCGAGCTGAGGGCTTGGCTCAACATGAGATGAGCAGGCAGCAGGGTCAGAGGACAGTCGTGGGTATTTAGGTGTCATTAAGCCTGGCTCTGAAAGCAAGAACTTGCAAATACAGAATTCAACTCCTCTCCAGACATCTGCTGCCCATTTGCATCTCTCAGCTCAACCACACATCAGCACTTGACCAAAAGTGACAAACAGAGCTCTGTGCACAGAACTTTTGTGAGCCTGACCTTTAACTGCTCTTCAAGAATATTTAGTGTATTTTAATTTATGCTAACTTTGTTGCATTATATAACCACAGAGCTTGATTTTCACCACCCCAGTCCCCCACTTAGTTATACAACATTGTTTTTCTGCATATAAAAATAATTCTCATAAGACTTTACACCTTTAGGAGACTTATCCATCCAGCTTATCATGAATATTATTTACTGTTTGTAACAACATGAGAATAATTAAATTCGACCAAATAAAAACTATGTTAAACATAAAAAAGAAAAATTGCCATTACCCGTAACTGAGATTTTTCTCCAAATATATAGAGGGCTGCTTGTCTTCTCAAAAGCTGACTTTGCAGAAAAGAGCTGCTACTGTAGGGGGGAGTGTTATCCTTTCCTGCAAGTCTTGCACCAACATCAATGAATGGAGTCTGAGTGTTGATAAATCGGTTGCTTGAACGAAGACTCGCCCATACACCTTCATAAGGATGAAGAATATTTAAAAACCTCTTTGTGTGAGGCACTGGAGACCATAATTACTAAGACATATGTTTAAATATGTCACATGCAACGCGCAGAGGACATAATTAACAGCATGTACTGGAAAGAAACAAGTTTGGTAACAAAAATTGTCAAAACCATCCTGCTGCACTGTTGTTTAACCTGAGACACTCATCTAAGTCCACACAGTGCTTTCTACTATAGAGAAAACAGTTGCTGTGATATCACTAATAGGGTGATACATCACAACCTGCAAATAGTAATGTCCATGGAAGTGCATGGAAATGAAACTTCTAGAGGAACAGAAATCAGAGAAGTGCAGAAATCCCAAAGCTAGCAACAACATGAGCTTGAAACAGTGCAGTGTGATGTGGAGCCAGGCACTGCACCTGAAAGCAGCAATTTTTGAATGGCATCACACCAACATCCCAACAGCACTTGAAGTTTGTGGCTGCTGCAGCTCTGCTGGCAATGCCAGAGGAGGACATTCCTACAGCACACAGACATGCTCTAATCTCATCATGCTTGAGTACATTTTTGTGATTTTAACATAAGATAAAGCAGTGATAAACCAGATTGCCAAGGCCTGTTTAGTGCTAGGAGAAAAGACAGGTAGTAAATATTTGTCTATTTCTTGTACCTCAATTAATAGCCAGGATTTCATGAGATTGTTTTTGTGTGTCCGGTGTGAGGCATGTGAAGGGTATTGGATTTTTTCAGAGTATGAATAGCACTACTTGAAAATCAAATCCCTTAAAATATACTAAATTTGGCATCCAATGGCAGTGTGAAATTCTTTATCCCAATATGCAGTAAAACAGATTATCGGAAGAGACTCTTGTCCATAAATCTGTAAAGCAGATATCCAAAAGAGGCACCAGAAATACCTCACAGTTCTACAAATCTAGATACTATAGGACCGACACCCACCCCTCTTCAGGAAAATCCAATAATGTGCATAGTTAACATTTCTTGCATAGAAGAATAAAAGATGCAGATAAGAGTAAATTCCACTGAGATAGCTCAACCAGCAAAATAATTTTATTCTATTTTTTAGAAGCAGGGTTAGGTTTCTATTAAAAAACAATTCTGTACAATAACCCCCAACAGGGACTTGTCTGTACAGCTTAGCCTGTCTGCCTGTCTGGCTGCTAGTGTGAGATGTGAGCAAATGAACCGAGGCAACTGAGAAGGGCTGGCAAGGAGCTTCTGAGCCAGGACCAGCTCTCAACAGCTCCCACTTCACGGCCAGCCACTTTTATAAAACACCTCACGTAGCCCAGGACTGTGCTTAGTAAATACTTTCGTTCCACATTTCAGCTGCTACAGATGAAATAATAAAGACTTTAGCAAGCAGAAATCACAGCAAACACTTAGTAAGAGGAATAAGTTCTCATTCATTTGGTATGAAAAATGCAAGCTCCAACACAGACTGCTGCGCCCAAAGATGAAGTACAAAAATACAAGGGGACACTTCGGAGCATTTCACACATGCACCCATCATTAGCACTTGTGGCACATTAAAAGCAACAGAACTGGTTACAAATACATGCAGATGAAAATGTTTACCAGAACTGGACAGCAGTGATTAAAAGGCACAATTATGTTTGTATTGTAATTTTGTCTAGTAGTTTATTTTTGTTAGCAGTATCTTGCTTTCATTATTTGGCATACACTTCATTATGATGACCTTCTTATTTGATAGTAATCAATTTCCCCCTGTTTATTAACATTAATTATGGAAAGAAATTCATTGACTTGATAATAGTATTTCTTAGCTGTTTTACTTAAGCAGTAGGAATACTAAATACCCTTTTCCAGAGCAGTATTTCAGCTGTTTAAAATCTTCACACAGAAAATTTTCTACATATCACTCTGTGTTAGATTACTGTCACTGCATCATACATTCAATGGGCAAAAATCTCCAAAACATAACAAAACCCCAACACTGAACTAAAACCCCCAAGATTTTGTTAATGCAGAAACAAGGCTTTCTGTCAGTATCACTTTAGAATGGATTAAGATATCGCAGCAGTTATGAAGATGGTAGAAAAGAATGGGCTTTCAGGACACAGAATACAGTACCTTGATGGACTCTTTCCTTAGTTGCTGATTTTGAATTTGAATGAGTGAGACATTTATCTCTGTACCCAAGCACTGGCAGATAACAGTTAAGACAGAAGGAGGAGGAATGGAATGCACATTGCAGCGAAACACATTGCAGGAGAGAAGAAAAGGGTTACTTATTAATTTCCAAAGATCTAGTATATATTGCATTTCTTTATAGTACATGATTTATCAGACAGCACGAATCTTAGTCATCACAAGACATAACATCAATCAAGCCACAAAACCAATATAAAATGGGAAGGAGGCATCCATTTATCACAGGAATAATTTCCATTGTCATTGCAATAGCTTCAAATATGTAACAACAGCCATCACATGTTTTTCCATAATTATAATACCAAAAGAGATGTAATGATTAAATCATTCTGCTGAATACTTTATTGGAAGTTTCTGTCCAGCTGAAAGTTAGTTTAATTAAAATCCCAACATTAATGCCTTTTATAAAAACCTGATTTAGTCTAGGGACATTAAGTATGCAATTTGATGGACCTCAAAACTAAAGCAGAGTGCAAGATATTAGTTCTATATACCTACAAACATTTTTAAAGGCCTGTGTATAAGTATATAATTTAGGAAACATGCAATATCAACCACACAATGAGATTTCCTCTCCCCCTGCAAAAATCCTCATTTTCTGTGGGAGCCTTATATGTTTATCAGTGCATATATCTTTGTCTCAAAACCCACATCAACACAACCAAGTCCTTTTAATACAAATACTCCTTTAAAACATACTCAAAGTGTTAATGTTTCCTGCTTTGAAAAGAATTCCCTGAGCTGGGTCTGTATTCATTAATTATAAATATCCTAGTATTTTTCCAAAAGCAGCAAATCATACTGAGAAAACTTTTTGTTCTGCTAAATGACACAGCAATGCCAGGTAAGAAGTGCTGCTCCATAGAACCTCATCATACTGACTAACTAATGTAAAAGGAAAAGCTGTGGATTTTGACTGAACTTGCAATTCTCATGAAAAATATCAACCAGAAAATGGTCAAAGTATGAAAATATACTATGAAACATAAGTATTTGACCAAATATTTCAGATCAAAACCAACCTGACTGAGCTTTGGGCAGATGCTTCGTGACAATGTTCCAGATAAAGTAAAAAATCATACTTGACACAGACACAAATATTCAGAACAACTGATGAGTATTCAGAACAATGATGGTTTTAAAAAATGAGAAATACTATTCACGCACTGGAACATATATTCCAATTTATATTTTAAAATTATATGTATTACAAATGCATTGTCTGGCACACAAAAATAGAAAATGCAATTTTCTATTGGTGTATCATGGCTGAACCTGGCTTTTGAGCCCTGGTATGTGTGATAATAAACACAAGGAAAGAAAGAGTGATCCAGAATCCAAACCACAAAAATACTGCTATTGTATTTTGCACAGTGTAGTGCATAATCCATAGCTGCTTGCTGCCTCACAGATGAAATATATCTAGCTGTGAAAAAGTAGTGAGAAACTTCATAATAATGGATTTAAGAACAATTTTAGAGATTTTATATACCCTGTGCATTTTAGAATTTCTTCTAACAGAATTGTATCAGCTAATCTAAAAAACCCTAGTGTTTACTTCTCTCCAGGGAGATATCCCCTTTCTTTGTTCCCTCTTCCCCTGTCAACTTCTCACCTTCACTAGGGCTCCCACTGTACTTGTCAAACATTCTTGCGTTTCAGCAAAGTGCTCACGTACGCTGCTGAGCTGCGAACAGACACCTCTCAGATACACAGGGCAGGTGTGCCAGCAATCCAGCAAGACACAAGATAACTTCTGTGCCCTCTTCCTGATTTCTGCTGAAATTTAGCCAAGGGATTTCAGTGTCCAGCAAAACAGCACCCCTGTGACTTAATACTGCCTTCAGGCTCCGTTGCTCTTCTCTGAGTAGCAGAAAACCCATCCTATCACACTTACCACGAGCTCTAATCCTAGAAACCAGCAGTAGTTACTCCAGTAATCCCTTTATCTTCAAAAGACAATTTCCACACAGCGACCAGCGAGCTTTCCCTAGCTTATCTGGAGCTCCGTCCCTGCCCCTCAGCACCACTTGGCTGCTGGTGCTTCTGTGCCAGCACGAGGGGATGGAACACAAGCGAGCATCTGCTGGCAGCCACCAGCACTGCCACTGCTGCAGGGCTCACTCAGGCTGGCCACAGCCACCATGAATCCAACAGCTGCACCACTGTTCCCTCCTGCTCTCCTCAGCCCCAGCTATTTTACCCAGCCAGTGAAAATCACCTGCTTTATTCATCTCCAGCTACAGCACAGGAACAACACAACGAGCACAGGACATAAACAGAACTCTTACAGAAATATGCATTTACTATGATTAATGAAAATGCACAGAATTTTCCATTCTTTGGTGATCCCCATGTCCTCTCCTCCCCTTCTGCTACAATTCTCATATCACTTCCCTGTACTCTGAACATTTTCCTTCTTTTTCCTTGCTTCCTCCCTCTCGTGCTCCTCTTTCTTTCCTTTCCTTAATCCTATCCAACAGTTCTCGAAGTTGTTCTCTACAAAGTATTTTTATCCTCCCCTAAATGAAGCTATAGATTTTGTATCACACAAGAAGGTTTAGGTTGGAATGGACCTCGGGAGGTCAATGTAAATCTAACTAATTTGAGATGAGGTATGAAAAGAGAAGAAAAACAACTTTTAGATGCTTACAAATAGTCGTAAAAGGAGCCTTCATGGCTAAAAGGTAATAAATCAAATCTAAAATCAAATATAAAAAGCTCCCTGTTAGGGAATAGATTCATCCCTATCTTAACAAACCTATATTTAAGGAATTTGGGACACTAATTCATGCATATGTTGCACATTAAAAAAATCACAACAATTTCATCAGACTTGAAGTGTAGAAGTAATTGGGATCCCCTCAGCAGAATGAAAGGTTCTTGTAGAAATGACACTGATGAGCCCCTGTAATTAGGAATAACTGTTTCCAAAGAATGCACTGTATCTCCCTACTTACCTCACCTGGCCACATAACTCCCTGCTACTTAGGAGTAAAATTATTCACAGGCTATTTGTAAAATTATGAAGCATCAGCTAAGCTTCAGACACATATTGGAATGATCTGAAATTGGAGATTCTAAAGTCTATTAAATGCTCATATAAAAATACGGATTTTCAGGCCATACATAGACAAATTAAAAATATGGATGAATCCCAAATTACTCAGAAACATAATCCCTAGTCGAGTGTTTAATTTTTTACTAATTCTAACATGAAACCAACTTTATTTCAATGATAAGTAAAGGATTTGAACAGAAATTCGATACTTAGATAATGTTATGGACTGAGGCCAGTCTGAAATTTCTGTTTCGTTGTTTCACAGAGCAATGAATCAATAAAGAGTGTAATTATCTTTATTTCACTAACATTTTCTTATAATTTATTACTTCAAATAATACACTTTGAGCTAGTCTTACTGACCTCCTCGAGCAAAGCTATTGGATAGATTTACATCCAAATGTCCTGGCACTACCTGCTTAAACACAGTAGACATTCTTGAAGCCCTCGTTTCAGTGCCTAAAGTCAGCCAAAAAAAGAATAGAAGATTAAAAAAACTACAGTGTTAACCAGACTAACACTTAATATGACTGATAAAATGCCCTTTTCCACCCAGTACAGCTAACTCTTGCCAATTTTGTACTTTAGATTTACTTTTTAAGACAGATGCGTACATTGGCAACAGTATGGAGGTGTTAGGTACAGCTAAGCAACCAACATATTTTACAATAAATGAAGCAGAGCACACACACTTTGGGGATGGTGTTACTTTACAAGAAAAGCCACTGTTTGGCAGTTATTAGGCCAATTACAACCAACCGAGTAAGACAAGACAGACACAATTTCAAGTCACATAGTCCTTCCTGACATAGTGTGGTTACCTTGACCTAAACTGTACCAAGTTGCATCATAAAATAACTGAAATAAAACATGGAGTAATTTCTTGATGGTTCCACCTAGGCATAACTCAAATAGTGTATTTTGAAAGGTTTTTCACTGCAAGAAAAGCTCTGTTTGGAAATTACATTAGTAGAAACCCATTATGAGTATGTAATGCATAAAAAGGCCTATATGCCTTCCATTGCTGCTACAGCTAAAGAGTGTATCTGTTCTTAGAAAATCTGAGCTTGAACCTTCCTCATTATATAAAATAGAGCAGCATTTTGCATTCTTTTAAATTTGGTAGTCTTTTATTCAATATGCAGTATACTCTTAATTGGTTATAAAAGACTTTACTGTCAGATTAATACTGAAAAATATTTTGGGAAGATTATAAACATTCTTTACCCACTGAAAACACATTCACTGAAACTAAGAGTAAATAGACTACTTGGAAAATCTTAACAATAAAGAAACAACAGAATTCATATGGAACATGGATCTAGCACCAAATCAGAGAAAAGTCACTTGTCAGCTTAACCAGAGAAAAGCACTGTACAAAGCAATTTTACCTGGAGACAGAGCAATTGTTGGGCTAACAGTGAGGGTATTACTGCCATTCATTTTGCAGTGGACGGATATCACATTCAGTAAGGCTTGTAGGTATTTTTCCTGTTCTATACTGCTTGAAGATTCTAAAGAAGCAGGAGCTAGAGTCACAAGAAGAATGGAATCCATTAAAAAACAAAAATACAATTCGTAAATACATAGAGTAAAAGGCTTATTGTGTAAAGCAGAGCATTGAGAATGTCCTAGTTTCTCTGTCAAAGGTTCAAAAAGCCTTTCCTTTGATGACAAGCTGTTCATCACCTGGCTGCACAGCAGGATCCAGCAATGTTCTCCTGCATTCCACACAAAGCTGAACTTTTGAAACTTTCACCTCATGGTCATTACATAAAACATTCATCATTAGCCATTATGTGATCAGCACAGAGTGAAGATAGTGCAGCTTTCCTTTCACTCTCCAAATGAAAAGTAACATTTCTAAGTTTGTGCTACTTGTCAGCAAAATGTGCAGAGGACAGACAGAACTGTTTCTTTAATAAAAGTAAGTTAAAAACCATACTCAACCAGCTCTTCCTCGTTCCAGAAAAGGAAGGTTACTTACCTGTATTTGGAGGTTCCTTGGAACACAGTGCCCATTAAAAAAATTAAGAAACCATTAACAACACATAGAATCGAGGGAAAAACCCTTCAGAAACAATAACAAAAAAAATAATCTCAAGTAGAAAAACTCCACCCATTGTGTCCAGGTGCAAGGTCTTTAAAGAAGGAAAGGAGACATAAGTCAGGGCCTGGACCTTATTACAATGGCAAAAAAGTGTCCAGTTTTAATGAGTCAGTTTACTTTGTTTTCAAACACCAAACAAAATTTTGAAATTCTAGTTTATTGTAGCCACCTCTGGACTTATTATAGGACAAAAGTTCCACAGCTGCTTAAACCAGGATTTGGAATCCTGATCATAAGAGCCAAAATTTGGAATAAGAGACAGAGTCAAAGAATTTGGTTGAGCATATTTTGACAAAACACAATGGTAATTTGTAAATAGTTTTCTCCAATGATGATCCAATCAGATTCTATGCTGGAGACTAATAGACAGTAACCTAATTAGCTGGAGGTGGCAAAAGAAATTTCAAGATAGAAATTAGTGTCTGATTTGAAAGTACAATTAGGAAGTGATGATGCTTCATGCAGGAAACATCATGCTGTTCTTGTCTGACCAAGTGGAAAAAGCCTGAGGAGGAACATTAGTTTCACTTCAACTCATAAACAGGATTTACACATCCTGAAATCCACTGGAATGATCTTTGAGTCCCTTAGTCCTTGAAATAATGTTACAAAAAGTCAATTTAGGTCTTAACAATTTCGTTAAATGAAATGAATTGTCTAAACGAAAGGATAATGTCCATACCACTGGCACTTACAAAGTTTTATTTCATGAAGAGTACTGTGTGTGCTTTAGGAAAAAGAGTCAGATGGCAAACAGCTTGACCTATATGAAAGTCTGTCATTGAACAGGGCAGATACTAGAACTAAAGACTGAGGGCAAAAATGTCCTTGTGAAAGATTAGAGAGGGAAAATTTGCCCTTCATCCTTAGCACAAATCATCCCATCACAGCAGCATAAAGAGGTGACTCCTACCGGCACAGGTGAACTGGGATTTCTATGAAATATTCATCTTTCAAGTGCTGTATCACACATGAACGTCACCACAGCAACACGGATTTAACCAAAAGATGGGGATGGAGATTCCAGTACCAATTTTATCCCATTTAATTTTGTTTTCATCTCAGGAAAGAAAGGCATTGCTTGGTCATGAAATAACTCACTGCTAATATGTGCTCTATATGCCTGGTCACAGTTTGCTCCATCTTTATCACAAAAGTCCTAATACAGTCAATAATCCAAAAGCTTGTACCAAGTTAACTGTTCTCTTGGATAGTGGTACTACACACAAGAAATATGAATGTTCTTCCTACAGGGTAGCTGCCCAAGAAATGGTAATTCAGGTGTAGAATGTCATATTTAGAACTACAATGCTCTGCAAAAAGATTCCCAGAGAGGTCAAAGTAATTCAGAAACCAACTTGAATGTTTCAAAGGAACATTTCAAAAGATCTATATACTCTCCATCTCATATTTGAACATCTGTTACTAATATTTTTTCTGACAGATGTTAGAAAAATACAATTCTGTTGCACATACAGTTTGGTTCCACACAGAAATTAAGTACTGTGCATAATTTCTCTAAAAAATATGTTCTGTGCTTCTTATATAACATATTGACCTCCAACTATGCTTTGAAAACTTGCGTAACACACCGCGGAACAGGAAATCACAAAAATGCTCCTTAAGTTCCAGCAGGTCCTCTTTGTTTCTCTGTATCAATCCAGAACTGACTAAAAGAAATCTACTGCTATGAAATCTCTGCTTAGGAAGGTATGAATCTGTCAGCCTGAATTTAACTTCAGATTATCTTTGTCCTCTTAGTTTGCCTCACAATGCGTTTTTCAATACAGACTTTCCTTCACTACGCACAGCTCCTGCATAGTATATAACTATGTGTATAACTCCTACCCACTTCAACTTCATTATGAATAAAATAAATATCCTGCAAATATTTTCTATTTTCCTTGCTGTACCTTCCTGAGGAAAGTCTCCATTTTCTTTACTTTTTAAAAGAAACAGTAACTCCAGGAGCAAGTATCTGTCAGACACAGTTATTGTCAATCTGTTTACCCACTCCATAATATTCTGCTGGAAGTATGGCAACGGCAATACAAAAGGCTATATAAAATTAAGAAAAGAAACCACCTACAAAGGCATTAAGATCACACACAGAAAACATGTTTTCATGGGTCAGGTTTTGGAGACCTTGATTTGGAAAGCTCTCCTACTCCCACGCACAAAGAAATGACAGGAAACAACAAAATGTTTGTCTTTATATAATTTCGAGACTATTCCTGCAGTTTCCAATTTATTCGATTTTTACCAGGTTAAAGATGCCTCATCTGTACTTCAGCTATGACAATCAGTATTAAATCTGTTTAAGACTAACATTTGAATCACCATGCCTGGTGCTCACACCATGAGCCTGTGGAAGAACTGGTGCAGCCATTAGCTTTGGCAGCTGCTGTGTCCATTATTGGTAGTACGTCACTGATCTGTTTTACTAATCCTTTCAACAAAAACACATTATATAAATTTCAATTCACTGCCTTGCTCATAAATCCAACTAAAAATGCTCCCACAAAACACTGAAGAGGTACACTGAATGAATCAATGTTCTAGCAATGAATATTCAATAGATAATTAGTGATTCACAAATAAGTCTTAATAGTCAGTCCAGACAACATCTAACATTAAAACATTTCTCGAATATCTCTGAAATAATGAGATTTTAAAGGTGCATTTGATACACACAAAACCTCATTAAGTCTGATATAAATTGCTCTTAAAAAGTAAGAAAAACATGGTTTTGACAAAGATACCCTGCAAAGCAGAAATTATGGAGGACTAGATAAAAAATATTTAAATCATGTAATCTTCAAACCACTTTTATGCCACAGGTACATAAGTGTAGAGCCTGGTTGTTACAGGTTTTGAAAAATTATACAGAACAAACTTGAGTTGAGTCAAACCTTTTTGTTGCATTTTAATCATTACCGGGGAGAAATGCAAACATAAACAGGACATAGGAATTACTTCGCTACCTTAATGTGTGCCTGGTATTCCAGTTTAGCCTCACATTTTCTTTTTCTCCAAAAAGAAAAATTATGGTCTAATTCTGGAATCTAATTCTGGAATATTTTCTAAACAACTTCTATTAAAGAAAATACTGAATCTTTCATTCTTGGCATGAAATTAACTCTGAAAAAACTATCAGCATAAGAGATGGAAATCCAGGCAGTCATAAATATCCTAAACACTGCCTGTGAATGACGGAAGATAACTCCAAAATGAATGTTGCCCCAATACACTTTCCTGAAAAACAAGCAATTCTGATAAACCTTGTGTTGGTCCAGTCTCTGTACAAATTATTCATTCACATTTTTGAAACTGCTTTCATACCATTCAGGGTTTTGACACAGAGTAACTGATTATATCAGATAACCATTTATATCCTGAGACTTTTGATTCCATCGAGTCACTGATCTTCCTCTAGAAAAAGAAGTTTCCACATAAAGCTCCTTGTACGGAAGGCCTGGCTGCATCAACTCACCCGTAGGATGTGTGTTTTGGGATTTGAAGAGGCCCACCACACTTTTCCCATGAAAGCCCCCAGATCTCAGCAGCAGAGTGCTGTTTTTAGTGTTCTTCCAGCAGACAACGGGGAGGCGATTGTGGCGGTAACAGCGAGCCACTCTCTGCAGGCTGCTGTCCTGAACAGACTGAGGGACCACCAGCAGCCCAGGATAACTGCATTGGCAGGGAAAGGAAAAAATGAACAACTGAAATTGCTTCCAATTTGCTCAGCAATGAAAATATCCTAAAACTACATGTTGAAAATACATCTTAATGAAAATACACTTAACTGTTAGAAGTACTTCTATTTTTTAAAGTAATTTTTAGTCCAAGCCTAGCAAATACATTAATTTAAGCAAACTGCATTTTAAATAGAAATTGAATTACGAAAAATTTCTAAGACTATCACTACTGATCACTCTCCATTTAAGGCTACATTTTATTTGATAGTATTTTTCTTCTTAGCATATCTCTTATCTGTCACTATAATTAAACCATATTTTTAAGCATGACAGAAAACAGAATTTTGAGGTATGCAAATGATGCAGTAGTTTTGTTTTGACAATTGTTTATGAAATATGAGAATTGAAAGGAAAGAATGTTAGATTGCCTAAAGTATCACAATGAAAACAATAGTCTATGGTTTACGGAAAAATACATTCAAATTTTACAGTCAGATTCTGTGGAATAGTGTGCTCAAAACTGCATTTTTGTGTTCTTTTTAAAACACTGCAATACACTTAGAGATTACAAAATTCACTGATATAATACCTTTAAAGATAGAAAACCCATCAAGATGGTAGTTGTGTTCATGTTAGTGAAAAAAGGATTCAAGCAATATGAAATATTATTTTCAATCTCCTAAAAAAAAAAATCACTTAAGTGCCAATTTCATATGTTACGAAGAAACTAAGATAAGGAACAGGAAACAGCTACTGCTTACTGAATAACTTTTATTCTCTTTACAACATACAGTGTTTCTGTGAATTCAGTTCTTGGACATTTACTGAACTGCCCTCAGACAAAATAAATGCATGTGGTATGTACAGTCTACACAGCAACCACAGTAATATAGCAGTAGGTAAGTATTTATACCCTGAGATTCCTAATTCATTCAGATATTAATTATATAAAAAAAAACCAACCCTAAAGAATGTTAAAAACCTGTGTGTTCAGGGGAGGACAGAGTTGTCTGCATAATGTTCAAAGCATAACGAACATGGACAGACTTCATGCCTTCAGCTGCAGTGTACTCCACAGTGATTAAACAAAACCAGTCAGAAAACAAGAAAGGATCTGGTGTTTTTCCTCTGTGCCCTTCTTCCTGGCAATTCCATTGTCCATAATGAAAGCAATGACCAGCCCAAACTGGCTTTAGAGAATGCAAATGTCTTCTAATATGACTCATGCAGACAGGCTTTTGTATTAGAAAGAATTTTCGTGGGCAGTGGTAGTAAACTACATCAGCTTTCACAACAGAAAAAAAGGACTTAGTAACACTGATGTGCTAAAACACAGCATGTGACTTTCGGCACATGACAAACTTTTAAAGTAGATACTTTCATGAAGTCAATTGTAACACATACTTTTTAATTTGAAGAAAATAGTTATTTAGAATAGTTTCTGAAGCTTGCTTTTTTATTTAGGAACCGAATAGATTTTAAAAGCAAATATATTAATGCAGATACACATGTATGTGTCTCTACTTTCAACTATGTAAGTGAATTGGTTAACTCACCTTCTGCAAAGTGAATACATCCTGTTCAGTGCAGTTATTCTTAAGTACTCTGTTTTTGAACGAGAAGAATTAGTGCTGATGGTCCCCAGGCCTAAACGCTGATAGTCCCTGAAACAGGCTCGTTCTACCAATTGCTCCATTGTTGATTTTTCTGATGCTTTCAAGGTACCACTTGTGTGCAGCTCACTGTCATCTGAAACTAAAGGTAAAAATCTTATTGGGGAGGCCAGCAGTTACACAGCAAACAATGCTACTTCCTTCTAAACAAGTTTGTCCTACCCTCAGTGATGAATGGCAAGATCCAACACATGCAAACCACAGTTTATTGAATTTATGAATACTAAAATAGTATTCCAGTCAGCAAACCTGACAGTTACCTACTGTATGCTTGTGACTGGCATGGCTGACATCTCCCTAGCTAAAATCCTGGAGAAAGTTATCTCACATATTCATTTGCATTGAAGACAGATAATCTTTCCTTCCAAATTTAAAAGTTCTTTCCAAATTCATTACACATTCAAGATAAAAATCAACCACACAAGTATGTTTGTTTTTTTTTAAACTATCTTCAAAAGAGGTAACAATCTTTTCAAGGCTTGGTTCAGCTTAAGAAATGTTTCAGTGTTGCAATTTCACAACAGATAACTGCTGGGTTCCTAATGTCTCAGTTTCAATGTCAGCCAGCAGCTCTCTTCAGCCCTGCATATCAGCTCTTTCCAAAGCAAAAAAAACTTCAACCATGAGACATAAAAAAACTGTGTCACAAGTTCAAACTACTCTGAAATTCAAGTCAAGCAAGGTCTTTGTACAAAACCTGCCACCTGCCTATTAGCGACACTTTCAACCACTTCCAAATACTTCTGAGAGCAGATTTACTGCTAACAGCATGTATCAGTTACTTGCTACCACCTAAGCACTGAAAAATGTGCATATGAGAAGTATTTCTTCATAAATGAGGCACGGAAATGTATATAAGGATTTGAACTTAAAGCAGGACTTTACAAAACTGGAATTCCAAATTATTTTTTTTAAAAGTTAAGAGATAATTAAAACTTTACTGGCAATAGACAACATTCAGAATTTACAGAAGTAGTACCTGTATAATTTTTTTTTCTGTGCATCTTAGGATAAAAGCTAAATGAATAATTTTCTTTGCCCTTTCAGCTAATAAAAGAAAAAAAAATTCTCTATTTGCTCTAAATAATAGACTTGAACACTCTGGATATCTCCTCTTTTTCCTGTGTTTTCATATTTGTCATGGTAAGAAAGAACAATTAAACAACATTTAAAGTGCCCTAATGAGAAACAAATTAAATGAGTTTTAAAAATACTTTTTTTTTTTAATGATACAGAAACTTGGTTTTAACAGTGTTGAATGGAAAGCTGTAACTCGTTCAGGTAAGATGAGAAATATTTTTTTGTAATTTTTTTTCTAAATGGATTTTTCTCTCATGAAAGCAGGTATATTGGTGATCAGACTTGGCAAAACATTTTTCTGTGCATGAAAAGCTAGAGATGAGAGATCCTACCCATGTCCTTAACCTGAAGAGGGAGATGAAGATACTTCTAAAGTTTAACATGATTTGTTTGATTTTGAAAAAACAAGGAATAATCCGTCTATTTTACCGTTTTTGAAATATGACTATCTGCAAAAGCAGGTTTCACAGTCTCTTGCTTTATTGAACACACCAATATGACCACTATAAGAAAAAGAATTTACTAATGATTTAGAGATTGTAAACTTTGAAAACAAAGAGATGAGGAAGAACAAGAGGGAAATTAGGAGTTCATTGGTAACAAGTAGTAACTACAGTACCATGCCCAGTTATGGAAATCAAATTGCAAGTTATACGTGGGCCAGCTAAAGAAGTCTGAGAAAAGAGCAACAAACGTGATCAGAAGTCTATCAAGACTAATAAACAAAGAACAGAAAGAACTGCAGCTATTTAACATCCAGAAAACAATAGAGAAATATTACAACAGACCACAAATATATAAAGCATTGCAATCGGAACGAAGGGAATCATCTCTTCTGGATGTATATAGTGGCAGAGTAAGGAAAGAAGGGTTTAAATTGCAGCAAGGTGATGTTTAGTCCTGAATCTCAGAAAGCTGTTTTTTTTTCCTCCAGCATTTAGGATGGTTAAAGTATTAGTATGAGCTGCCTAGGGTTGGGGAACCTTCACCTTTGAAAGCTTTTAAGAAGAAGTTAGGCAAACACCTCTGAGGAACAGATGAGGTATGTTGATCTTGCCTTGGGGCAGAGAGCTCGACTACTTGATCTCTTGAAGTTCCTTCCAGCCCTATCTTGAACATTTCATTTTAAAGACAGTGCATCACCTGCTGCAGATAGTTCATCGTTGGTAGAGCTGCACAGTTTCCTACTTCAGTTTTTGAGACTTACAAAGAAGCCAACAGCAAAGCCACAGCAGCCAACACCAAAGGAACTGCAGTGATTATTCCCTATGGCTCTGTCTGAAGCACAGTCACTGCTGTTGACACTCACTGTACCTGATGTGCCAGTGTTGCATGAATGGAAAAGCAAACTCAGCCTTTGGTCACCTTAACACGTTCCCAGCCAAGGCACCTGGAAAGCAGCAGGCCTGAAGAGAAGTTATGATTTTATATTTTGTTAGGGAAGGAAAGAAGTGACTATTGCTAATCTTTAGCACCCGTGCTCATGAAAGAATACAGTTGTTTGGTATATCAGCAATGCAAAAACGCTTAAAATTTCTTCACCATCAAGGGAATATGAATATACAGGTATGACTGTGCTCGGTGTCTCTGGGTGAAGGACACAAACTCACAAAATCACACAGGCAGAGCCTGAAGAATTGCTTCTGACTCAAAGAATATCAGAACACATCTAACTCAGCATCTAACTTCAGGAAGATGCTGGAAATTCAGTTAAGAATGTATTTTTTCAGCACTCTAAAGACATTCTGTATTTTCCAAACCTTTCTTTTTGCCCATATCTCATCACTTTATTTGGAATGAAAGAAGAGAAACAGTATTTTTTAGCTCGCCTAGAATGGCTATCTTCCATTTCAGAGAGAACAGAGGCTTCAGTCCTGCTTTAGACAACTTCCATACATCTGCACATAAGTCACATAAATTGCCTTGCTCAGTGACCAAATATTCAACAAGAAAATTCAGCTTGTTTGATGTTTGGAAGAAATTATCAATGTTTGAAGGATACTTCATTATCTGAGATGCCTATGTTTCTTTTTGAAGAAAGAATGGTATGACAAAACAACACCTGTTTATGTACAGGAGAATCTGGTTCCCTCTAGTGGTTTCTTACAAATTAGCAGTGGTCCAGATAAGGAGATACTGACAGCAGCATATGGGAGAAGAGAAGCTTTCTGGGGAAAGTCAAACTCCATACCATCACACAAACTGCATAAAGTGCCCAGACCCCTTTCTACCTTCTACCCCAAAATCCTTTCCACCAAAAATTTGGGAAGTGATATTTTCAGTAGTAATGAGTTCTGCTGCTTTCAGAAATCATTTGTCAGTTCTACATCCACAAAAGTCTCCAATTTGCTCCTTCTTGCACTCACCAGTTCCTGCTTCCTCACCATAGACTAACTGCAGATGTCAGATGTCTAGAGATAAATGGAAGCTGCAGCATGCTTCCATGCTGTTTCACCTACACCGGCATGATGTAAAAATGATCTAAAAGATATAATATCTAAATAGTTGGATAATTAAAAAATAATCTAGTACTTCACTGTAACACTGAATTAAGTCAACTTCCTCTTCTGCCTCATCATTGCAAAAGGAAACCCTCGAGATTTGAAAACCTTCTCTTTCCTGTCTAGGAAGACCCTTCCATTTCTTGTTGAAGGCATTTCTTATTCAATAGACCACAATGGAAGCATAATAGGATAGACTTACTAACCAACATGGAAAAAAAAATAATATTGTTACCAGAGATATCATCATCTTCATTCCAGCCTGCGCGATTCCCTCTCTCCTCCACTATTGTGCCTGTCTTCTTCTTTAACAAATACTGGCGCCCAATTGTCATCTTCCCAGCACGTTTTGCTCCCTTCACAATGCTTTTGGAGAACGTACTATAAATCCAAAGCAACAAAAGTATTTAGAAAGATTGGTGATTCTGCCTAATAGCATTTATAGATTTCTATGACAAATGCAAATAAAATGTATTTAATAATCTTTTGCTTAATACAAACAATTATAAATGTCATAAAAATAACTCCCTATATTAATTTTTAAACAAAAATTGAATTACTTGGTAAAGAATAAGCAGATATCATCTTTCTTTAGGTTTTTTCATTTTGCTAGTAATGTGATAAATCTAGAAAGTTGCCAAAGTAAAGGCAGGAAAGATAGAAATTACCTTTAAGTTTTAGGATTTCACAGCTAGCTTGGGATTCTGTTTCCAGGGTCAACAATGCACTAATCAACAGAAAATCGTAGGAGCTACCAAACTGGAATAGACTAAGGATGCAGCTCGTCCAGTAAAAATTAACGTCTAACATAAAACTCTAAAGATGACCCAAAGCTCAAACTCTAAATTAAAAACCAGTAGGGCAAATGCACAGGGCAAAATTAATCCTAACCCACACTAGGCTATAAGTGGCTAGGCTATTAATTATAAAGTAATACACAATTAATCTTGTTTCCGTGTTGGCAGAGGCTGCATAGCTCAAGACGCTACTTACTTCCATTTTGTGTGTTTCAAAATGCAATAAGGTGTTTGCTCAGATCTACTGCAGCCAGAAATTTAGATAAATAATGTAATTCCTATACCAAATAAACATCTGTATTCTACTGATGTATCTCTTACTCAGGAAATACAAAGAGATGCAAATAGCAATCACTTCTTTTGACACTCCTGAAATCTCCTTGACGGATCTGCACTCGTGCAGAGCTTTCAGGTTGTTCAACGTATTTGGCTAACACAAAACAAGAACATCAGTAAGAAAAGAAGAAAGACTGTACCGGAATGAAGTGTTCTTTTCTTTCTGTTTCGGTAAAATTATTTGTGGTGCTGTTTGCCCAGCTGCAAAGGCAAAAGTGCTGAAGATTGACTGAGGATAACGGAACTTCATCAGCTGTTTCTTAAATATTTCCACCACTTCGGGACTTACTTCTTCATCAAATGCTACTTTAATTAACTGTGTATTAAAGACATGACATGTTAGAAACTGAAAAAAGATCTAAGAGTTGCAGAAATTGAAAGATTCTAAAATATATTGGCAAAATTCCAGTATTTTCGCAGTACTATGCTGATCAGGAAATACAAATACATGTACAGATGTCTCATTTATTTTCAGGGCTATTACACATTTTAATATTTTTTTATTTATGATTTTAAATTTATGTCCTAATACTAAGGTATCTTCACTAGGCAGCATCTGGAATTCTCATAAGATCAAATACAAAATATTTTGGTAAATCCAAGTCGTAGCGCTGGCACTAAGACGTCTACAACAGTTCAAAGTCTGGTCACATGGGACAGCTTAGCTGGGAAATAGTCTGCCAGCTCTGCCCCTACACTGGGAATGAAGGTTGGTAATGCACTTCAAAGACTCTCACAAAGCCAGCAATTTCAGCATTCATATGTCACAACCATTATATTTCTATGACTTAGACATTCCACTTTTGGCTTCACCTTGCAAAGTATAGAAAACTGCTAATAACAAAAATGTGAAAGTGAAATCTGGCCCTTAAAAAGGAAATAAGCTTGTGCTATTCAACACTGATCCATCCACTTGACTAAAAATGCTTTTTTGAAAGGTTCAGGGTAAAAAAAAAAATCCCGTCCAATCATCCTCAGCTGAAAGGAAGTCAACAATTCAGGGAAAACAACAAAGAGAGAGAAAATACGGAATCCATAAAAAGGCCCAAAAGAACTCTAAGAATGTGGAGAAAGCAAACAAAGAAATATCCTAGAGCTCTATTTCTGAGCACGTACCTAGACACCTTTTGCATTCTTTTCTTGCCATCTAGAAGGTGGATTTCATCCTTGCTTTTCCAATTTCACTTGTTTTGTAAATACTTTCCAAATGACTAATGACTCTGTTGTTCTAGGACCTCCTTGAAAGGAGCTCTTCAGTCTTTCAGGGTTATACTGATCCAATGTTTTAAAGATATGAAATAGCATTGCCGCACACAAACACAACTGAAAATCACAATTAATAAACAAAGGGGAGGGCCTTTTTCATACTGCATTGAACCCTGGCTGTCACATAGGGGACAGAGAATAAACTGTTTGCTGATTGTTTTTGTTCTCATAACCTAATACAAAACTATGCTAAACAAAAGCAAGGATGATGTTTGACCCGAATCCAGCTCTGAAAACACTGAGCTGTGTCTGTATTTATCACATCATTGAAGCATGCTAAATATTCTGGTAGAAAGATTTCTGGAAAATAAAAGTCCTCTCAAAAGTCCACAAGAACAACTTTTTTTGCTCATTTTACTCACTTGCATTCCTAATTTTGTGCTTTTGAATAGGATACTGAAGGGTGATTAGCTAAATAATTCCATTATTCGAAGGAACTAGTAGAATGCTATTTTGCTGGGTTTTGTTATGTTTTCAAATGTTAGAGTTATTGTTCTTAATAAAAATATGCTTCTGCAGTCAGTCAAGCCAGGGAAGTGTTTCATAGCTTAAGTACTGCAGCCTGCTTTCAGTCCAGGACATAAAATTCTTTGCTTGCAATTTTCGATCTCTTAGGGTTTGACCACAGTTAAGATCAAAACCAAGAAGGAAAACTCAGGGAAGACTTCAGGATTCCTAATTCTTACAAGTCCATCCCTATCAGTTGCCCCACAATACACACTTCTGTTGAACACACAGACGGGGATCCTACAGAAGATTCCAGGATCCGTGCCTGTCATATAGAGGCTCATTGGCCCTACCACAAAGGTTCCTGGAAGTGCAGCTTCCATGTGCGACATACCATGAGACTTTTTGCCATGGATTTTAGCAGAAAGCTGGAAAAGTGACTAACTTGGACAAGAAAGCAATACTTAGAACTTTTCCACATTGATTCCATGTAGCTGGAGGAGAGAGAAAGCAGATTCCCACTAGCCTGCCTAGGCCTCTACTTATATGAAGGGATTCTGGACCCAAACCAGCCCTTTACTGAATCCAAAATAGACAGGTGAGGAAAGCAGTGAAAGAAATCCAATGTGAAAATAGCAACCTTCTGTAAATATCAAGCGGAACAAATAATGCCAGGGTTTCTGTGAGTTCTGTGTTGTCTATTGACCTTACAGGCTGGAAAACGGGACCCTTCATGAATACCAGGGCAAAGTGCTGCTCGTAAATATTTTGAGCTGACTGCAGCCACATAAACTTTCACAAAACTTCCTTTTACCTGAAAGGTGGCTGAGCTGATCTGCAGCCCTTCCTGCATGCTCTGCTGCAGCTGGTTCTGTATACTGATCTTCTTCTCCTTGGTAACAGATGCGATAGGAAAGCTCCGGATCACGGTCTGCTCCCCAACTGAGGACACAGCACAGACTCTTGTTAGATCACAGACTCAGATCTGCTATGCTCACATTGTTATTTAAACAGACAAGAACAAAGCAACATGAACATAATGGAACAGGATTTATTTCAAAATAAGGCAAAAAATCAGGCAAAACACCTGAAAAGTTGGTAAATTCCAAAAGCATCATTTGTAATCTAAATTTCTGCTTAATTTCTGTTGTGATAATTAGAAAAATATTCTCCTTCCATCTGAGTCTTTCTACATAATGGAAATGCACCCGTAAAATCTAGGTTGGTAGGGGGTAAAGAAACAATTTCAAGTTTATTCAAATTTCATAATGCATTATATAACTTGTAAACAGAAGTGATATACACTGATATCTTTACATATGACCATGAACTTTCCACAATAAATTTATACTTCTGAATGACAACCTGCTTAGAAATGGCACATGTTAAATCATGAAAATTAATCATTCAGAAGAGCTGACATAATATTAAGAAAATACTGCATTTACAAACAAGAATTTTAGGTAGAACACCAACTCATGAATATTTTTCCTTTGGATTGCTTCCAGTGCCTGAAAAAAACTGTTCAATGCTGTTGATGCTTGAATAGGTGCACAGGCCAGTTCAAAATCCTACCAATCTGAAGGACCACAGTTATGACTATTTGGATTTTCTTACCCAGTTGATCATGAGGAGTGCCTTTAAATATAATTCTGTAAGTGGTAAGGAACAAAGCTCCTTCAGCAGGTAGGATATGAGGACCTCCAAGCAGTCCTCCTGTGGCTTCCTCTCTGCCATCAGGATCCAGTAGCACACGGAGACCTTCACAAACAAATTCTTCACCTGGCAGTAAAGTTGGCCGTAGAATTTTGGGCTGATGCAAATAAATGAAAGTGTAAGTGTAAATCAGTGTTATACCTCAGGCTAGTTATAGTGCTTGGTTTTAAAAGCTTCAAAACAAAATTGTTATGACACTGAGTCCAAAGAAATGAGATGGAGTTCAGACTCGAAGAAGAGAAATGGTCTCAAAAAGCAGTGGGCATGCGACAGCTTGTTTATGATCAGAAGTTTGGCTCTACTAGTTTCATATTTCATGAGACCAAGGCCAAGCACTTTATTTACCACTGGTGGAAATTTTCTTTTAATGTTCTGATGTTTCCTCATAACATTACGAGGGGAAAAAGAGATGACTAAATTTCATGGTTCTAATACTTGTAGAGAATACAAATACGTTTCATAACACTTGCCTTCTGTATTGGTGGAAGCCTCCTACTCTCCCGATGGACAGCCTCCAGAGTCTCTATGTGCATTGCTACAATGCCTGGAAAGCAGTAACACCATATATGAAGTCACCCACAATGTGAAAGAGAAAGCTGCCATCTAATTAAAACCCTGATATTTCTGAAATTCTCAAATTTTGACATCATGGAAATAATTATCTGAGGTTCAACAGCAATTACAGTCTGGAAAAGAAATCTAATACACTAACTCACCTGAAAGTAAATCAAAACAGAAAGTGCATTTGTTTCCTTAGGGAAAGAAAAAGAAAGACTATAAAGCACCTTTTTGTGACAATTCCTACCTGGTATCATGCAGTGCAGACCCTTGATGTGATCCTGCGTGACTCCACTTTCTGTGCACACTTTGTCAATAAATCTGGTGATGAAGCGCACAACTGCATTTGCAACATCGTTGTTCTCCGAGTCCTCAAACCCACTCTCAGTGTCATAACTCTCTGCAACACTGCCTGCAATGCTAAAGGCAGAAATAAAAGCAGTAGCAAGTGTGAACAATTCAGCTGGTGATGCACATATGATACTCGGATAGACACAGACGAGCAGTGGGATTTTTTCCTTGTTACAGTTCACAAACCTTGCTAAAAGCATATGGTGGTACCCCAGTTACATTGTACTTTCACTGCAAAGCTTCATTAATGATGTTGTAGGACAATTTTCTCCCCATGAGTCCAGCACAGGTAGGCTCACAAGAGAAAAACACCTTTTTGAAAGTGAGCTCTGTGTCTTCTCTTCATAAAGTCAAGTATTAGCAATCAGTAATACTGGCTTTGTATTATTGTATTGTTACACAAAAACCATTTTGTATAACAAATATCCAGTTATACAGAGAGAGCTACATTAAATGTACATTTAGGTAGCAGAGCAAAGCAATCAAAAGCTAAAAAGATCATAAGAAAATTTTTTGTGCATTAGATAAGCAAGCAAGTCAGTGGGAGATGTACTTTGAATGTCTAAAAATGCATCCCATAATAATATTAGGGGCCAAATTCATAGATTGCAACATACACCATGACCAGTTTACTGAGCATGTCCTAATGCCTGAGATTAGAGGTGTTTAGTCAGCAGAAATTAGCAACTCCGTGGGGAATTTCATCCTGATAGCCTGTCTTTTCCTTGATGTCAGCATTCTCACATAGTGTTCTATAATTTTATCAAGTGAGAATTTGTACAGAGAGGTGATAATGAAGACAATAAACAAAGAGGGAGGAAGGCTTGTTATGAAATGTCCTGGATTTGCATGCTAGGGAATGAATGTAACTGGTGTTATACTCCTACTGCTTCCTTAGTAATTTAACCTTTGCCATTGTGGTTTAACCCTCTTGCTTTTCGTGACCTCAGTGCTTTTCTTCCTTGCAGCTGTTGCACAGGAATTGTGATTTTATAGATGCTATACAAATGCTTTCTTGATTTTAGGTTCATACACTGTTTTTTATATAAAAACTAACAGAGTGATTTTGGGGCTGCTGTTTTCTTTCTCATGAAACCCGATGTTTGTCTTCAACATCTGCATTACTAGATTCAAAATTCTTACTAGGACAACACTATGTTCCTTTAAATGGAAGTAAATGACTGCAGACAAAGTTTTGCTGTTTAAGAGGAATCATGTTAGACTTCTGCTCTCCCTAACTACTGAACTTGAAATGGCCCATCCTGACAGAGGAGCCCTGGACTTGGATCCCCACCTGTTTGTGACAATGCTGTTGCTTCCACTCTCCCAGTCCCCGGTGGCTGATGTTCTCAGCAGTTTGTTCTTGCTTGTATCCAGCGGTACCAGCAGGTAGACCATGAGGTTGGCAAAATGAATGGCCTGGCTGAAAACGGTGCTCTCCTCATTCTGGACTAGCTCCTGCTGCGTCTGTTTATTCAGAGTTGGCCACAACCTCAGCTGCTCAGCAGCCAGGTCCATTGCTGTCTTATCCTGGTCTGCAGGAGTTTTCTCCTAGAAGATACAGAAAAAGAAATATAAAGACATAGAAGAAATAATAAAGCTGTAACTTAAAAAAGCAATGCTTAGTCAAAACTTTATTAATTATATTGCTTACTAAACTTCTTCAGTTATTTAAAATATATATTAATTTAAAGAGAAAGAGCAAATAACTACCTTCAACAGGGTTTAAGGAGAATTATGATTATGGGAACTGAGCTTTGAGAGCAGTTCAGTGAAATGCACCAGTAGCACAATGTGGGCAGATCTAAATAACATTTCTTTTAAGATCTTTTTTATGCCATATGATCTTCCACGTTTCCTCAGAGTGGTTTATTGATTTTAACATAGCTGCTCTCCTCAGCTTATCCACTTAGCTCACAAAAGAACAAGCATAAATCAGAATGAGAAATAACAAGGCTTAATGCAGGCAATATTCTCCAAATTCCTAGGATGTTCAGGTGAGGGAAGCCTTTATATAAATAGTTTCCAGACCAGCTGAAACATTCATGTTTTTATATGCTGGAGTCCAATTCTAGCATTAGCTTGAAGCAAACCAGGTAGATGGCACACTGTCAAATCAGAATAAAGGAATCTGGCAGCTGATATTAGTGACCTAAAGCCTGATGTTAAATTAATAAATGACTAGGTATCTTGCAAATCCTTTTTCCATACTAAGTTGGGCTAACATCAAATTATAATGCTTTGCAGATAAATGTAAATTTTTATTATTTCTCATGTTATTGCATACTGTGTAATATGGGAAGAAAGTGAAAGAAAATTACATAAAAGTGGAAAAACCATAACTTAACTCTCTGTAACCTAGGAAACAAACAACCAAAAAAAGTGAATAAAAATACTACTGTAATATTTCATATATTTTCCTACCTTTTGTTTTAACTGTACTGCATGGTTGTCATCTTTGGCTGTAAGGTAGAGGGAACGAACTTGATTTTGCACATTGCTATAGAAGGTTGTTTCCCAAAACTGCTGGTTAGTCCAGATAGGATGATCTTGTACACAGGTGTAAGCAAACTGACTAACCCCAGGTGCTAATTTCTGAAAGCAAAAAATGTTTGAAGTTGACAAATGAGTCTTATTATTCAATTCCTTTTACAGGGTATGACTTCAGAACTGAGACCTATATATATGATTATATATATACATATTATTAGTTGCACAGACTGAAATATTAAATCTATCAACTTTTGTACTGCAATATGAGAAAGGAAAATTATCTCCAATTTCGTGCCATTCAAGAAATTAACATGCAGGGAGGTTGTATACAAGTCTATTGCCAGTGCAAGGCATGGTTTTCTTGATTCAGAGCAGAAAAATGAGAATCGAGATAAGAATTTTGTGATAACAGTACAGAACACATTTGTAATACAAAACATCTTCCATGCCAACAAAACATAGTATTTTTAATAACCTAGTCCTACAACATAGAAATCAGTATTCAAAGAGATGAAACTTATTTCTCATTTTATTTAGAAGTCAGATTTCAGTAATGAAATTTAAAATAGCAGTAAGTGTCAACTGAGTCCTTCCAATAAACTATTTGTTGCAACAGCAGAAGATTAGATAAATTGTTATCTTCTGAGTTATTTACTGAACTGTATGACCCAAATCCAGTTCCTGAAAGAGTGCTAATTTGGGTATGTTCTTTGAAGTCACAAGGGTCTGGATCACTGTAAAGTCTCAAACAAACCCAGAATTGTTACAGCATTAGTCATTATGAATGAACCACTTTTTTCAAGTATATCTATTTATTTAGGTTGCATTAGTCTCCCAGGGAGTTGTTTAATATTCTTGATTACCACATACAAAGAAAGGAAATTTATTTCAATAACCTGAATAATGAAGAATTAAATCCTTTATCATATGTTCTTACTTTTTGAAAAGGAAGGTACAAAACATCTGTGTTGTACACTGCAAGTAGCAAAGAAGCAGGTAATCTGAGTATGTGCTTATGATTATTTCTGCAGCAGAACTAAAGAATACAATACATTACTGGCTGCCTCATTTAATGACTATCACTCACAATATAACCCATACCTGAAACACACACTAGATCTAGAACTTAAATTTTACTTTAGAAATTATGTTGTAAACCATTTTCCTGGACAGCATGAATACTACTCAATTTAATATTTGTAATTGTAGAATTGTACAGAACAGCCAGTACTTATAATACTTCCCTAGCTGGCACTTGGGCATTCAAATGGAAGGGCAGGAAATTACAACCAAAAATTTTGAAGCCTGGCTTACAGATATCCGGTTTTGCAATTCTTCAATCTGTGTTTTCCTCGCTATGCTCTTCTAAGTACAGCATGAACTGAAAGTCCTGATCATGTGCCGTGTACTTATTCCCTATCAAAGGTCCTTGAAAATTCTATGTCTGAGGAAATGCTACATGATATGCTAGTAAAATTTACCCAATTGCAGTGCATTCTTGTGATTAGCCATCTAAAAGTGAGTGATATAATTTTTATTTGATCATGCAGAATGTCATCAAAATTTCTTGGTAACGTGTTAAGAAACCTACATCGATAGAAGGTTCAAATTACGTTGAGTGTGACTTTGTTTGGTCAATACAGACTGAGAGAGAAGATGGTTTGTTTAACAGATGCCCAAGTTTCAGTGGTGGTGCAGATTATGGCAGATCACAGGAAATGATAACCGATCTCCCATGCCTGATCCAGCTCCCAAATCACTGAACAGGTCAGCACAAAGAGTGCCCTACTGATCTTTGTAGGGACTGCTGGACACCCCTTGAAAAAAACAAAGCCATACAAAATACAAACTACAAGGCCCACAGAGTGGATCTGGCCCAATCATTCACCAAACTCAAAATCCAGACGCACAAAACCTGCGTCACAGAGGAATGGGGGTGATGGGTAAACAAGGGAATAAAAACATGGACAACATATCTTGAAAGGTTAGTGCTAAAGCCATATAATGACTTTTACTTTGATTTATAATTTGTTTTTTTCACCGGCACTGAATTCCCAGTCACAACAGATCTGCGAAAAGGGAGTATGATGTCAAGAAGAGGAGGAAGGAAAAAGGGGAAAGAAAAAACAAAAGGAGAAAGGAAAAAAAGTCTGTTCAAGCGTAGCTAGTTGGTAGGGTTAACTCATGTCAATTTGTGCACTAAATGCCACACATTTTGTGAGTGAATTGGCAGTCAGCCTCTTCTGTTGCCTTTGATACCTCAGCCCAAATCAGGTAATTGTGTAAACTTTGACACAAAAGGAAGTTTAAGCTCCTAACCCTGCGTCTATAGAAATAAAAATGAAATAAATTATTTTCACTTGGGGACCAACATGACAGGAAAGCTGAGGGGCTTTTTAGATGCTGTTCCTGTGCTCGTAATTTAAAACCACGAACAGCCATGTACAAAACATAATTTTTAAACAATGAAGATTCTTATGTTCAAATATAGTGACATAAATCAATACTGACAATAACTCCTAGACCAAATTAAAAAAATTTGTTTACAAAAGCATGAAAGAAAACACATCAAAAAGCTCAGTGATCATAAATGTTATCCTTCTCATCACCTGCGTGTGTTGAAACAACTGGCAAAACCTGGCAGTGGCCAGAGTACAGAATCAAAATCAGGACTTGCAGTTCCTGGCTCTGCCAGTTATTTTGGGCAAAATCACTTTGGATTCTCTGCTTGTTTGGGTTCGTTTGTTTGTAAAAAATGCAATAAGAATAGCGACCTCGAGAAGCACAGTGTTGCTCCTATGTAGTCTAAATCCATGTACTAAAAATACTCTTGGTACAAGTACAAGCATTCCATGAAGTTTGCAGTGTCTATATTCTCTACCCCAAGAGTGCTTAGTCAGCCCATTTCCCTAGAATGGAAACTAATCTAGCACATTAAAAGGGCCCCAATGTTTACTGCTGCATTCAAAAGAATTTGCCCAGAATTTCTCCAATTTAAGTAAAACAGTAGTTTGGTGTTTTCCATCAAGCAATGCTACATAAATAAAACATATCTTCACCTAGCTCTCCACAGGGCAGCTAAACTACACTGATATTTGTGCTCTTTTTCTCTGTCCCAATAACTCACTGCAGCCAGACAGAATGAATGTAGGAGGCAGCAAAAGAATTTCCTACTTATAAGAGAGGATTTAGGGACTGACAACTTAAAAAAGACCCCAGAAGAAAATAATAAAAATAGTTCTGTACTGATGAAGTCCTTATTCTAAAGCTGTCAATATGACAAAAAGAGCATTGAGGTGTAAATTGTAACAACCAATAGAAAATCAGTCACCTTCTGCAAACGATACTGAATTCTTTCAATAGATGAACAAAATTTAAAATCCCTGAACACTCCCCTCCCAAATTATGTATGGAACAGACCTTACCCCTATCAAAATAATTAATTACATACTACAGTTTGTGAAAACACAAGGTAGGTTTGGGACTTGCTATATATGACTATATAGGCAACTCCTTGAATTCAGGAACGATCTTTCCATTATTTCCACTTTACTGAGGGGTACTGGATAACACCTGCCTACAATTTTTTCCTTGATACTGGATTCTTCTGATTGTGAAAATGATACTTGTGGCTCAGTAAGCAATGTGAACCAGCTCGAAGAGTCCCAAACTTGCTGTGAGGTGCAGCCCCTCAAAGAGCTTCTCTGTAACATTAAATTATGTAGATTGCTTGTTTCTGAAAAAGAAAAGCATGTATTGTGCTGATCACTCAGAAGTTACTACCCTTTACACCACAGAAGCTTAAAAGAGGAAGCAAAGTTTATTATAGCAAAGCAAAGGATATTGATTGTGAAGTTGGAAAGAGATTCTCAAAACAGTAAGACTAAAAATCAGAATATGAATAGATCTAACACTGCTCTTTTCTCACAGCATTTTGCTGCCTGTCTCTCAGTTATGGAAATGAAGGGGCAAACTCAACAGTACTCCATTTTTTAGAGAAATCCAGTTAACCTCAGAAATAAAGTGGATTTCTGTGTCCACCTGACAGCCTGAGTTATTTGTTTGGATATATTTGGTGAGAAAATGAAGGAAAACAAGTGAGAAGGAAGGAACTGCTGAATGCAAAGCATAGCTTCCTCCTCAGCTCCTCGAGAAATGTGGGTTATCCATTTGACCTCTGTGAGGAAGCTACTGCAGCTCCTTTGCATACCAAAGCACTGCCTCTCCTCTGCTGGTTACAGTTATCCTTGGAAGGCTTAGAGATGATCAGGATATAGTGGCATTGTTAATTTAAAGAGTTCCTCCCCAACTCTGAGGTGCTTAGATAAACATCAGGGCAGTCACCACCCACTGTGTACCATGGGCAGGTACCACTCACTGCAGGCAACAGCTGCGCCTGCCAAGGGATGTAAACTGAATTCTGCTCGGGAACATGTTCACTGAATTCTGCTTGGGAACATGTTCTGTGGGCCAGTCCTGCATCCACATCCATGCTGTGCCCACACAGGTACCTGGTAACCCCAACAAGTCTTCCAAGCTGTCCCACAGGATCAGCCCTCACTGACTGCCCAGCAGAACTGAGCCTAATCTCCATAGGTAACAGTGCATCCCAGTGTGTGCACATAGCACAGAATGGCTTGGCCTGGAGGGACCCTGAGGATCACCCAGCTCCAACATCGCTGCCATGGACAGGGACACCTTCCACCAGACCAGGCTGCTCAGAGCCCCATCCAACCTGGCCTTCAACACTGCCAGGGATGGGGCACCCACAGCTTCTCTGGGAAACCTTCCCTCATGTCTCATCACCCCTACAATAAACAATTTATTCTTATTATCTATTCTAAGTCTACCCTCTCTCACTTTAAAGCCATTACATGCACATAAACAAGTATAATTATACATGGATATGTTTCCAAGTCTTGACTGTGTGCTGCATGGATAACCATGTCCAAAAATTCAATTCAATGAATGGTTTTCCTATTTGGTCTAAAGGATAAAATTATACCCACATGTATTGTGCACACAAATGTGGGGAAAGGTCATAAAAATATGAGGTAAGAAGCTTCTGTTTGTTTTTTTTTTAGTTTGACTTTCAATGCTTTAGGAAAGAAAAGGTGAAATACTAAATCAAGCTTTGTCTCCAACTTGAAAATCTAAGTAACAAAAAAGAGAAAAATTTGCCACCTCTCCTGCCTTCAGAAAGCCACCAAACCAGACTCAAGATTGACTTCTATTTTAAAATAAAATGAGTAGCAAAGTGGTCCATTACACTGTTTATCTATTATTATTTCACCATGAAAAAGAAAAGGAAGGTCAATTCACTCATAATTCAGTGCTACCAAATCACAGACAGGTACATTGAACCAGCAGAGGGCAATAGAATTCTAGAATTTTGAAAAAATGGGATGTAATTCTGGATGGAGCTTTATTTACTGTACACATTTTCTGGCAAAAGTCACTTAAACACCTAACTACTCATGGCCTCTAATCCTAGATTCCTCAAGGTCATATATAATTTACTAGACATGACCTAAAGCCATGCAGAATATCTCAGATTTCTATGTATATGTATCAAGACAGACAGACATATGCTAATACAAAGTTCCCTGTAAAATTAAATACTCTACATAATAACATACTTTCTCCAAAGAGATAAAAAGAGATTTAAATAGTTCTGTTATACAAAGAAAGAAAGGAAATAAAATTATCTAAAATGAAGGATGTTCAAATTTCACAAAAAAGAGAGAAGATATTTTCATACCAGAACTTCAAAGTTCTAAATAAAGTTAAGCTCCAAGAAGCAGATGAGAAATAGGTTGATTTTTTCCCCGTCTATACAGTACATTAAAGTTTTGGCGGGTTAAGACACAGATTTCACAAATTCTTCGCTGCAGTGTTGAATCCATCTGAAGAGTTTTAAAAATTTTGACACAGTTGCTTTGAAAATCTCCTAAAAAGTCATCAAAACCCTTTGGCATCAGGTGGATCAGCAGTGAGTGTGCACCTGCGAGCACATTGGAACAGTGGCATTGGCTCTACCCACAAAAATCACCCCATGGCAACAAAGCTGTTATCTAGGTCTGTGCTCAGAAACAAATAAACCCTGTAAATCTCACAAGTTCATGGGTTTTGTTTATATTCAGGTAATGGTTCTTAGAATTATTGATGACCTGATACATAACTTACAGCCCAGCTAAACAGAGCATCTAAGTAATCCCCCAAAGGGTAACAAAGCAACAATTTTTAAGTTCTTTTGTCACTCAATTGTAGTACTTCTTTAATTACTGTTTTCCTTCTTCTATGGCAGCTTTCTCTGTCTTCAGTCGCCAAATTATTTCTGAAGTTTTCTTTATATACAGCATTTGTTTATCAAAAGAAATTATGAAAACAAGAGAGTCCTCAAGCAGCCCTCAAGAACAGGATGAGCAAATTTGAAAGATCTAAGACAATACAGAATATAAATTACAAATTAATAAAACTTTAACAGTAGTGGATCTCATCTTGGCAATACAAATTTTATATATATATAATGTGGTTCAGAAGGTGAAAGAGAGAGGATGGGCAAAAATGGGAAGTGCAATATTGTGAAGAATTCTGAAGGTAAGGACAAGGAAACTGAACTTCTTGCACTCTGAGCTAAGCCATTTGAGACAGCAAACAAAACCCATTCTGACCAACAAAAAAAATGATTGTGGAGGTGCTGAATGGAAGCTCCTTACAGGGCAGGACATTGTGAGGAACAATTGTGCCAAATGACAAGATGCAGTTTTGGCATGCGCAGTGCATGAGGAAGAGGAGAGCTACACTCCTGCCCAGTAAATTCTTACTGGCACAGTGCTATGAACTCATAACAACTCATAACAAGTTGAGAGAGCTGTGATGAATCAGATGAAGCCAAGAAGAGCATCCTACCACGAATTCCAGCTGTAGGTGCTGCCATGAAGGGTATAGACACAGCAAATGGAAAAATTGCAGGGATATGGATGAAAACAGGAGCAGGAGATAGGAACTTTAATCATGGGCTTGGATCACTCAGATTATAATGTGTAAGGAAAACCTGTTACACAGAAAAGCATCTGTGACACCTCAACTCTTTGGTCACACTCAGTTTAAATAGTTGATGACATACCTAGGATAGCAACAGAGAAGTTCACACAGAAGCAGGCAAAACACACAAATACATCAGCAACTTCTATCCCTTACCATCTGTAAGCATTTGCTCTCTCGTGGCAACATAAAATAATGCTGCTCAAATCATGACGGATAATAATGCTACCATGAAACTGAATTAAATGAAGGAAATGGTGTTTTCATGCAGGAATTTCCATTCTACTGGGATAAGGACACAGTGATGAGGAGGCAAAGTTAAATTTACACATATGGAAAACACTATAGTAACAGAATCATGGGACTCTATTACTTCATTTACATTCCTTCACTTTAAGGTCAGAAGCTTTACCAGAGATTTTAATTAAACCACCAGAAATTCTTCCATGGTGAAAATTCAAAGTGAATCAGAATTTCTGCAACACTGTAATCCCCTCAAGAAGTAACAACGTAAAGACAAAGAGATGGGCTATAAGTAAACTAAAATTGTTAAATCAAAGTACCACGTAATTTCTAGAAAACGAGCTCAAGCAAAATCAGTTACAAATTATGTGATCCGGTGCAAGTGGAAATGCAACAGAAAGGTTTCTGTTTATTCTAGAAGACAGTGGATCAGTTCCTCAGTTACAGAAATCTACTACAAAATTTATCATTACATCTTATTTTAATTGGGGGGAATTTCCTTTTTCTTCTTTCTGACCAAGCACTTCCTCCCACAAACCACTAAGGAAAGGAACTACAAATTGCAAAGTTCTCTCCCATGTTTCCCATGATGTTATCATTCTGGGAAAGCCAGCTTCTTCAACAGAGCAAAGTTACCTCAGTAATTAATTTCCAAAATTCTGTTATCATTCTGGGAAAGCCAGCTCCTTCAACACAGTAAAGTTACCTTGGTAATTAATTTCCAATATTCGTTGTAAAAACACATGTTAAAAACATTCTCTAGTCAGTCTCTCCTATTAATATGCTAACCTATCATATTATACTTTCCTATTTAATTTCTTCCAGGTTTGACTTTTTACCCCCCACCTAAAAATAGTTTTGGAAGTACGATATTCTCTACTGCAAAGACATAAAATGTATTCTACTGGCATGCATTATGTATCCATTCAAAACCAAAGTGCACAAACAAAAATCTTAAGGATCAGAAATGACATTTCAGCGCCTGTGTTTGCAAGGGATACTGCAAAACCACTCAATCGTAATTAACAAGAATCCTATTTTAACTTGAAAAGTATGTTTGCTTTTACAAAAATAATTTACTGAACTATAATATTTTTATGAAAAGAACTTTTAATGGATGTAATAAAAACTTTTGACTGAAGGAGTGCTTGGAAATATTGACAGAACTTTGACCACTGCCTTAAAAATGCGCTTCCATGACCCCACTCATATTCATAAGCACCTGCCAAGTAACCACATTATCCTCTCTCGAAAGTCAATAAAATGCTGCTTTTAGGTCATGTCTATAAAAACTTCAGCCATAATTAACCTAATGGTGGATAGAATCACCAACAGTAATGATGACTATTATGAATAATGATGACTGTCATGAATTGTGAACAACAATGATGACTCCACAGCTTCTTTCCAATGCTTCAAACTGCCTGGCTTTAAGTATTATTACTTATTTCAAACACATATTATAAACTCTTGAGGATTAAGTATCTTCATTTTTCTGTTCTTTTGTACAAAAGTAACACCAACAGTTCTGGCCCCCAATTAAGGCTCCTGGATTTTCCAGGAATGCAAATAATGCCCATAAACACACTTGATAACGTAAATATTCTTTTGTGGTTCAGCTTCTTCCATATTACCCATTAGCTGATACAGCCATGCTCTTTCCAAGCAAGCAACTTATTGTATTTCTGTGTTAAAGGGATTAGCATTCTGAGAATGGATAAATAAAAATAATTTTAGTACTAAAAATAATGTTACTTAATACTATTTCAGTCACAAAAACATTTCCATAGACTAAGATAGTATCAGAACTGGCAGGATAGAGATACAAGAAGAAAATTAATGGAAGCAGACAAAACTCCTTGCCAAGACAATAAAGGAAGTCTTTCACGATGGGAGTTTCCTAAATTAAAGCCAGCAATTCAAGAGTGGAGAATATTAAAGTGGAAGTGATTTCAATGAAAGCAAACCAGAGTAGGACAGAAGCTTTTAAAAGGAAATAAAATAACTAGGTGCAAGAATGAAAATATTTAAGTGTAGAAAGCTAACACATTACAGAAAGTCTTCCTAGCTTTTGAGGAGGCTAAAAGCATGCTGATGATTATGATAATTACTAGAGACAATCATAGTTGTGCAGAAATTGAAGCTAAGAATCAAAACTCATATTAAATGTAGAAAACCTCACTAATTTTGCTTTTCTAAATTAACTGCATCATCCAATTGCTTTATGCAATTCCCTGGTATTTACACAAATTCTAAAATAAACACTAATATATTGTTATACAGTAATAGAGGCAATGGTAGCACCAAATCTTCTACTGTTTACCACAGCACAGGTGGACCAATATTCCACTGATTCCAGCTGATACTAACTGTAAAATGTGCCTGACAAAGACATAAAAAGGGAATCAGCTCTTCACTTTTCATCATAGATTTTCCACATCAGCCTTTCATTGAGTAACTTCCCTGAGACTTTGTAGCTGCTGCTACACAACAAGAGTAGATTTCAAATTATGAAGCTCCTGTTATATAAACAACGTTGAACTGGTTCTCTCTTGGAAAAGGGCCTCATGACAATAGTTAAAATATTATAAACTATTCTGAATTTCTCTTGTACTGTCTCCTATCTTCAGAGAAAGCCCTTATCCTTGTAACTGGGAATCCCTCCTACACCTAACAGGCTCTGGAGTAGAGTGGTCATTTATTCAGACTTTCTTCCATTGAACATCTGCCATAAATGGTACTGAAACTTGATAATCCATTTCAGCTAGGCAAGTACACACTCTAATTACTTCAATTTTATTATTATGCTATGCCAAAGAGCATATATATTTCACTATGGGAAACATTAGAATGATTTCTATTGGTGTATTAACACAAAACATGTCCAGTTTCAAATTTTATTATTAATTCAACTTTTTACTTAAATCGTAATTTTTGTATTTACCTTGAAGATCATTAAAAAAAAACCAAAAAAAACCGAAAAACAAAACTCACTTCCAGTAAACCTGGACTAAAATCTTTTTCATCCCAAAAATGCTACCAAGGATAATTCTTAAGATAACCTGGATAAATGTTCAAATATTCAAATGTTTTTAGTTAAATGATTTACACCAAATTTTGCTCATTTAAAAACACTAAATAAAGTCTCCTATTTTATGTAATTTTATTTTGCTCTCCATAAAGGTACAGGAACATGGAGTACAAACGAAAAATGGGCAGCCATGTAGATGAACAGCCCAATGGTGGCATATCCTAATGATTTCAGTCAGCCTCAGTCTGCGAAAGTGCCGACTCATTTCTCTCATTCCATTTCAAGCTCTACAAAAAAGCTAGCATCAGTATCCAACTGAAATTTTATTTGAAATTTTGTGGTTTAGAAGCATTAAAATAAAATAATAATAATAATAAATCAATCTTTCTCTCTGTCCCTCCCAAGAATTACATAATTTAGTCATATAAAAATTACAAAGCAGTCTCTAGTGCATCTTGCTAAATGACAAATGTCAATTTGAATGTAATACATCCAAACTGTAAAACATTTTACTGCATTGGGCTATTTTTGCCTAAATTAGATCAGCACTCTCCAAGTGAACATCAAGCCATTAAAAACAACTGACTCAGAAATCTAAATTAAACACCTGTGATTCTGAAAAAATAATACTGCTGTGGATACTGCAATTTAAAGAAATGCTTGTCTATAAATGTGGAAGCCCATTCATAATATCTACACAGAGAAAACTTCACTCTCAGAATGTTGTATTTTTATAATGTCACTTCCTTTATTCAAATACTTCTGAATGCCAAACAACAAAAAATTTGGGAGTGTGTTACTATGGACTATGTAATGTGGTAGAATATACTCAGCAAGGTATGGGAACACAGATGATTATATACAGTTTAACCATAAAATTTTGTTTATAAGGTTTTGGAAAAGATCCCTGAGAGTTAGAAAATTGTACTATAATCTGCACAATCAGATTCAGAGGGGAACATAACGTTGTATAATGCTCAGCGGTTGAGGAGTGCAAGAAAGAATGTCTGATCCAATTGTCAAACATCACCTCAGCTGCACAGGGAGGCAAAATGGAGAAGTGGCCTGTGCCTGGAGAGGCAGTGAGGAGCAGCTTTTGCTCCCCATGCCTGTTGTCCAGGACAGGCTGGAACTGGTGCCTGGCCCTGATCCTCCCTGGCTGCACTCTGAGCCTCCCAGAAACACAGCGTGGCGTTTGCCACATCCTGCCACCTTGGCAGGGACCCATAACGAAACAGCGAATCCAAATCCGGTGAATTTGACAATGCCGGTTACGCAATCGTCAAATTGTCTTCCTTGATGAGTTAATAAAAGGAAAACATGATTAAAATACATCCTTTTCCTCTCGTCCTTTCTTCCCACGTGTAGAAAAAGACCTCTTTGCCGCAGCACCAAGGAATACCACATTTCCACTTTACACGCAGAAGAAGTGACCGCATACCAAATAAGCATGGGTCATCCGTACCATGAAAACATGGAAAAATTCTTTTATCTTCATGTATAAATACATTTTATTTATATTGTTTCAATTTTAAACAAAATTCCAGCAGTATTACTAATGATAAACTAAAACCTTTTTCTAACCCAGAAGCAAAAATTTGTTTGTTTTTCTGACATTAACAGTACACACCAAAGTCCACTGTCGCTGATGAGTCACATTTTGCTAACAGCTTGTGTCCAATATTTAAAATTTTTAAGAAGCATTGGGACTATTTTTTCTAGAGAAATTCAATTATTACTCCAGGCCACAAATATGCAACCAGTGCTGACTTCCTGTCTATGACTTTAATCCCATCAGCTCTGACTTAGAGTGCCTTAGATCAAATCCTGCCTGATCAAGTTTCACAATAGATCACTCACCAGACTTCAGGGAGAATTCTGAAATTTCACCAGACATCCCAAGAGCTCTTAGCATGCTGTACACAGTGTGATGTTTCTTGTAATTTTAATTGGATCTGTGTAGAAATACCCTGGACTAGTTTTTAAATAAGCAAAGACATTAAGGCAAGATGGGTTACATCATGCCAGCTTGTTCCCTTCTCTAAATTTTCTGCTGTTTTACAAAAAATATTTAAAAATCCCTCAAGGCTAATGCATGACACAACCATTCCAGAATCCTACCAGCATCACCTCCAAGTTGTAAGTTGCCTTACTACTCATTTTCTTGGCGTATCTGCTGAACTCAAACAAAACCACATCTTATTATTTATACACCTCAAACTCTTGGTGGCTGCAGTATGTGCAGTAAAATACCGTAAAGCTATTTAGGACGAAGAGGGACTTGTTTCATTTGTGCTCTGCTTTGTCTTAGATAACTAAAATGAAACTTAAAATATCATGTACACAACAGTCCTTCCATAAGGGAACTGTGATGTTGTGCAACTTCTTTTTACTAGCTCATTGGAGGCAACAGGAATTACATAAAGAAATGCTGTGACATGAAATCCCATTATAATTTCCCATCAAAATTCTCTAGCAAACAGATGGTAAAATATCTGACTGACAGAACTCTTACTACATTTTTAGGTTTACTACAGATTTTGTCACTGATAGCTTGGTTTGGAGCACTGCCTGTGCAATAACACCAACGCACACACAAATGAAACACCACGTCACTGTCAGATGCACAATTCCTGTCTATTCCTAGCTACCAAGAACGTTGTCCAGTTTCAACAGGGGTGGGTGAAATGAGATTCAATATGCTGCTGGCATTAAACATGGTACTCTGATAACAGAAACACCAATAAAACAAATGCACTCTCCCAAGCACTGCTCCGTCCTTGGGAATCATAAACACAACCACATGGCAGAGGTCAGAGCTCTGCATGTTGAAGCACAGCTTCATGCCAGGTAGAACACTCCAGTCTATGATAATGTTGAAAACCTCTAGAGAAGCTGAAAAATGCTCCATAAAGTATAATTTCTTAACTCAAATTCCAAGCTGAACCTTAAACTGTTAATTTTAACTAATGACTGCAAAGTTTGTCTAATGATCTTATGTTCTGAACAGCATGTCAGTTTGTGCTTAGTATGAATAGTTTTATACCAAAATAAGTACTTTTGCCAAAGAATTGTATCTAATGGGACATACCAAAGGGGACCATCACTGAACCTGAGGATTAGATCTGGGAAAAACAAAATTCTTTTTCTATTATGCATTAACAGCTGGCTTTTGCAAGTTAACAGTCAGGTTATTTTAATTTTTAATTCAGGTCAGGAACATTAAAAAACTCATCATGCTTCTTCCATCCAGGGACTCATAGTTTCCTGAATGTATTTTTAGAGTTAAATAGTCTTGGCTATTAAAAAGAAATTTCAGAGAACTTTCTGTGAGACAAATGGTGTGAGATCTTGGTACCCCTACCAAAAAATACAAGTGTATAGATGAAACTACTTAAATATATTCTATATTCAAAAAGCAAAGCTTTTTGCTCTGCTTGATGGTGAAATCAAAACTTGTTTAAGCTTATTTCAACACCCCTGATACTACATTCAAAATAGTATCTTCTTACTGTCTTTTTTATTTTTTCCTACTTGATCAAACTTTACCAAGTGAGAAATCTAACCAAACTTCTACAAATACCCCAAAATACTCCATGTACCTCTCAAGGAAAAGAGCTATGTGGACTCTCTAGGCTATTTTTGTAAGCAGAATTAAAAACAAGAACAGAAAAGAAAACGAAAGCTTCTTCAAAATGTGGAATTTATGCAGTAGTAATAAAATAGGGAAGGGGGAAATTTCTATAGCTCATTAGCTCTTTCCTCAAATCAAGCATTTGTGGCAATAACAAATATGAAACAACAATTCTGCTACTCAAGGACTCAAAACAGAGGGAACAGACAAAGATAAACTTGGAACTAAAGATGGGAGAAAGTCTGTTTGCTGGGATTGAAAAATTCAATCTCTCACCATGCTGATTTATATGAGAACGAAAATACTCTGGAGACTCTTCCTCAAAAGCAGTCTTGGGTTATTATTAACAACTATAAAATAAAACCTGTTTAAATAAAAGTTTTTTCCAGTTCAAATAATTAGAAGAGAAAAAAAATCTGCTGCTTTATGCTCCATATATGTTGTTAAGTACTAGTTTAAATGAGAGATGTCAGGAAATCTTCCACACATTTAACTTTGTCAAAATTGCTCTAGCCTTCAAACAGATGAATCTGCTTTCTATGACTGGTGAAGTTCAACATTTTTTATTCTAAAAACTACATGACAGAATCTATTTCTAGTTTAAAGATATAAAAATTGTTTAGAATGTATAATTTAAAATAAAAATGACTGACTGATTTCTCAGCTTTTTGTTGCAGAAACCTTCGTTTTCATTCAGCTAAAACAGGAAACTTTCTGCATTTTACTTATGGCTACCCATAAATACCTCATACACCATCTGAAGGGTGGAAGGTTGTATTCTGCAATTTCTGTATTATTGCTTTTTCAATTTCTGTATTATTAATGTGTATATAAGCTGTCACAGCAACTACTGTTTTGCAATACCACAGTGTACCAATTACCAAAGACTAAACACTTCTTTTCCAAACTGGGTTGTATAACACATTCACATTAAAAAAGGTTTATTTAATATTGAAAGCTAGTCCATGTTCTGAACTTATCTCCTCAGGTATGTACATCCTAAAAAGCAGGACTTGAGCTACCCAGAAGTGTTGAAAGTTCAGTATTGGGATAGTGAAATAAACAGTCATACTACAGGAGTTCTCCTTTTGAATTAATTACTTGCCAAATTTGCATTTATTTACATTTTTGTTTTTACTATCATACTGTATTTTGCCACTATCAAACATTATGTACTTCCTCCCCACCAAAGAAATCAAAACAAGAAATTGAAAACAAATACAGAGTTAAAACAAGCCCTTCATAATATTCTCCAAAATTAACAGCTACACAGACTGAAAACTTAACTTGTACTTTTGGCCAAGTACTGCACTGGCCAATTGTACTACAGCGACCATTGCTCTATATTGGCCAGTATATGTTTAACATGCCAAATTAAACAAAATAGTACTGCAATAAATAGTTTTTACACAGTAATATTAGAAATTATTATTTTCTATTATTTCAGTGACTAAATAGAATTCAATGACTCAATAAAATTCAATAATTTATAATTCTCATATAAGCCTGGCTTTAGTTCTGGGTGTGTGTCTCATGATCATAATGACCCAATATCAATAAATGTCATTCTGGAGCAATGTCCATAACTGTCTATTAGATGATTTCCGTTAACATCAATAAATTTTAGAATAACTCTTCCTACCCATCATATCTTCTCTGTCATCCATTTCTCCATTTTAATAATGTATGTGATGGGAAAAAAAATCAGATCACCAATAGTTTCCATTACAAACTTACCCTATAGAAGGCAGTTGTCAGGGGCAGCAATGCTGCAGCAATGCTGTATTCTTCTGAAGATGAGCAATCCTGCAAGAAAAAACATAGAAGAAAATAAGAAAAACCATTTTATGTATTATAATTTCATTTCTGCCTTATGGAGTCCCTCTGACACAGAATGTAGTTTTTTATCATTTGATATCATAAAAAATAACATATTTATGTGTGAGCACCTATACATATCTTCTCACAATTTCTCCTAGTCAGGTATTGCTGTGATTCTTCCCACTTCAGAAATTTATTAGCCAACTTTCACTCATTATGTCTGAAATAGAATGTCACTGACAACACAGTGTACATATAATAAGGAAAGTTGTCCTCATTTAGGAAACAATAGAAAGGTAGCTTGTTCCATTTGGGTCAACAGCAAATCTGACTAAAATGGAAGTGATGTGATGACCAAAGAATGCCCTTTCAAAATGTCTACATGAGGGAAGTGACATTTATGCAATATGAAATAATCACCTCCACAGTCTCCACAAAAGTTTGGCATAAGGTTAACTTTACAAGAAGATGAAAACCCATTCTCTTCAAGTCTCTGAATGCCTCATTCAACAGTCAAGTGTGTCATTCATGTCTGTCTAGGCAGAGAAGGGTACGCCAAAGTAAATCAACTAGTAATTGTGCTGATGAAAGTCATGATTACAGAAGTCTTTCAAAAGAAACTAGAATTGGAATGTAACTTACTTAAAAAACAAACTACTTGAATTTTTATAACTATTAAAAAAAAAAAAAAAGAAGACACCAAAAATACCCATCAAGAGTTAAAAATTATATTTAAAAAAAAGTGATCAGATGTTCTTTAATGAGCTCTTTGGGCCAACACTAAAAAACACAATAACGCACATAGTTGCACTAGACAAATGTATCACCATTGTGCCCCTGGATGATGAATGCGAAACCAACATTTCCAGCTGAACAATTAATTTTAGTATTTTTAACATCCATTGTTACAGCGGGCATCCTCCAACTCAAACCACACTCCCATTAACTAAAGCATCTGACCAAAAGCCAAAATTGAAATATCTCAAGTGTTCCTCCGCCAGACTTTACATTTATGCCTTCATCTCATATCAGAGTTCTCTAAAAGAGAGCAACTAGCAAAAACCTGGCACCAGCCAATTGTGATAGCAGAAATATAAAATCTATATTACAAAAGCGATCATGTTAAGGATCATTAGGATGTTATTTGTATCCATCTCACTCTTCGTTCTTAATTGGCTGCTGAGTGACTGTGGACTGCAGGTTTGAAACAACAGACGAAAAATCTCATCACAAGACTATTTTGCTTCTCATTGTAACACTATTTTGCTTCTCATCATTTTAAAGTCTATTTCAATATTTGTGATTTTTCAGTAACAAATACTTAATCTTCTATTACTTTAATCAAGCTCATGGAAGCAGAACATCAATGTCCGTTACAGTTAGAAAACTGCTTATATATATATTTTGGAAAGGATGCAAGTTCACAGTTGTGAAGGTTTATTTCTGCACAGATTTACTGAGGGTTTTAACATGTCTAACTCTGCACAAATGCATGAATGCTAACTGTGCATGGATAACCAGAATTTGGCAAGTGCTCACACTTCATAAAACATTCCAATCTGGTAGAGGAAAACAGTAACAAAAATGGACACTGAGAAACTCAATATATGTTTCTATGATGCCTCTTGGTATTGCAACATGTATATAACAATACCAAATTAGTTTGTAAGACCTCAGAAGCATAAGGCTAAAGGACATAGCCTCAGCTGCTTTTAATTTTCCATTTCTGCATTATTTCCTATTGTTATCCATATCCTTAATCCCCATTTGGAATTTAGCACAAGTATTTTTAGTTTAATATATGATAAATATTGTTAGTACTTTTTCACTAAACAAGAACACTTCCCATTTAAAATTCGGCTTTCCAATCTTTCGGAACGTGCAACAGCTTTCAAAGAAATACATACCTTATTTCTGTACATGATTATTTATAACCCGGTATAAAATGATCCATCCTCAATTTCAGGTTGCCTACTTAATCCCTTAGCTCAAATTATTTGAAATACTTCGGGCTTTTCTCCAAAATAGACATAAAAATATCTTTATAAAAACTGAGCAATGTATCTTCACCTAGACAGCATTCAATACTCCAAGAGCTAACATATGTCTCAAAGATATATATCATCACCATATAAACAACACATTAGATTATTTTTCCATTCCTTCCTGCAAGTATGAAATTCTCCACATATTCCATGTCAGCAGTACATGGACTTGTAGTATGGAAGTATTATCTATTTTTTTTTTTCTTCTCCAGTAGATGACAAGGAATATAAAGTGATCTCAGTTAGGAATAAATTATAACACTGTTGTTTCAAGATGAGTGGAACTAATTAACTGTTTACCTGCTTTGTAGCTGCAAGACAGAAAGCCATAGATAAAAGAGATGCTGCATTGAAATCTCAGCTTCTCAATTTTACAGACAAACCAAAGTACTGGAAATGTCATATATGTGTTGTAGGCAATTAATTCAGACTCCTGAAACAAGGCAATCCAGCTGCATTATATGTAATGTCTTTACCAATTGTGAAAAATATCTCTTCCTGCTGCTACAGAAGTAGACAAAAATCAAATACCATAAAATAATCAAAGTTGTTCCACCTAATTTGCACAAAATGAAGCTGAACCACATCTGGGGAACAAAAATTATTTTCAGCAAATTAATCACCAAAAAACCAACGTCTTATGACAGTGAAATACAGACTTCCAGCATGACATATGCAGAGTACTGCTTTGAATCCATGCCTAATTGAGTGAAAACCTGGCACATTGTTCTGGCCATACTGATCATATATCCAGACAGTTGCTGAACTCTGTAGCAGATTGGAAGTGTTACAGGAATTCAAGTACACTTAAAATAGCTTTGCTACACTGAATTGACAAGTGAATAATAAAAGGAGAATGTTTTTCCTTACATCGCTTACTTTGACAACGCATGTGATTTACTTTTATAATCCAGTCAGTTTAAGCATGCAGCAGAACTTTGGTGGTTAGATATTGTCAGTAGATTGCAGAACTGAGAGCTTGGAAGTTACGGATTTTGGCCGCTTGGCTGCACACATGGGGCTGATAGGGTGAAGCAGCAGTGGCTTTGGAATCTGGTGGTGGCTTTGGAATCTGGTGGTGGTTTTGGAATCTGGTGGTGGCTTTGGAATCTGGTAGGTGGCTTTGGAACCTGGTGGTGGCTTTGGAATTTGGTAGGTGGCTTTGGAATCTGGTGGTGGCTTTGGAATCTGGTAGGTGGCTTTGGAATCTGGTGGTGGCTTTGGAATCTGGTGGTGGTTTTGGAATCTGGTGGTGGCTTTGGAATCTGGTAGGTGGCTTTGGAACCTGGTGGTGGCTTTGGAATTTGGTAGGTGGCTTTGGAATCTGGTGGTGGCTTTGGAATCTGGTAGGTGGCTTTGGAATCTGGTGGTGGCTTTGGAATCTGGTGGTGGCTTTGGAATCTGGTAGGTGGCTTTGGAATCTGGTAGGTGGCTTAAGCTTCTGGTGCTGGAGAGTCAGCTCTGCTCCTCACTCTTGACTTCAGGAAAAATACTGCCTGGAACTCTTGCTTGGAAAACAAGGTATTGTACATCATCATGAAGTTGAGATGCTTTCTGCAGGGTGATCCTAGTGACAAATCGCCAGGAAAAGTCACCCCAAGAAAAGGAGCCTCCTTGATGTGCCACTGAATGGGCAGACCCAGGTTCAAGAAGGCCCTTTTAAGGCCCCTTTGATAAGAGTAAGCCCAAGCCACTGAAGCACAGTGATAGTAAAGCACAAGTTTCCTTCTCTTCCTCCACTGACCAACAACTTACACCTAGGGATTTCTGCTTTCTCTTAGTCACATGATAAAAATCTAGAAGACATATACGGAGTATCTAGATAACATTTGAGGTGGAATTTTCTTTTTAAATTCATCTTGATAGTCTCCCTCATTAACTGCTACCTGATACAATATCTTCCTGTGTTAAAACCCATTCTGCTTTGGCCACTAAGCTTTTCAAACAGACACCAAATTTTTAATAATATACAGAAATCTGAGTATGCCAAAAACTCGGGATCCAATTTTGCCTTACATTCAGGAACACCATAAATACACAGAATTCCCCACAGGCCTATCGCATGAAATCCCATAGCATGCAGTGAATGCATTCGAACTAAAAAGCGGCACATGGCAGCACTTGATCCATACCTTTTTGGCAGTACAGCGCTGCATGCATGCTCTATTACAAGTACTGCTCAAGTAATGTTCAATACTGCACTTGAGAATAACTGAAGTCAATTTTCAGGCATACCAAGAGCATCCATCATCCTCCAGGATTAAGCTCATAATGAATCCAGAAAAAAAGTGCCAGAAACTTTAGGGTCATATGTGTTTTTAAAGCACTAACCCAAGAACTGGAAAGTCAGCATGTGCAACTATGTGCAGAACATTGGCTACAAATTACAGGTGAAACATTAGTTACAAATTCAACAGATGACTACACTGGTGTCAGGATTTAATCCTAATTCTTACAGGTATGTTATGTGGGCAGGGTTTTACTGAATCACAGAATTTTTATTGTTGATGCACTTTATATTTTGGAAATAGAAACTGTCAATCTTGATGCACAAGACTACTACTTCCATCTAAAGCAGTAAGAGAATTCAACAGTCCAGTTAAGAAAAACAGTTTTGTTTGTTAAAAGGAATAGGGATTCATCATGTAGAACTACAATGTTATTAATAACTATAATTCCAATGAGGTTATTTTTCCTTTTAATTAGATAAGCTGCAGAAATTTTATCCATTTATATACAAATATATTAATGCAATTGAACTATTACAAATGATAGCTTTGATCAAAGAAAATCTACATTAATTGATGTTACCATCAATGTCTTTTATATTCAATCATTGCAGAATCAAAAATGCAAGTAAATAAACTGACAATTTAACAATATCTGATTTTAGGTAATTAATTATATGCTGTCTTGAAAAAACACAGACCTATTTGGAATTTCCAAAGTAACTTTTAAAACTGTTTAAATTACAAGCTTTAACTTTATAGATAAAGCCATCATCTAAAGCAATAATCAAAAAGGTATGTTTTGTTGGAATAAATGCCGGTATGTCAATAATCACTTCTATTACTCTTTCTAACAGCATACAATTAACTTCACAAGGAAGTCTTAAATCTTCTTATTGGAATCATAAGCAAAATTGCTTTTTTCAGTGAAAATCAACGCGCATTTACTTTCTTGTATTCATATAGAACTCTGCCTAGTGAAGTTACCACCAGTGCTAGCTGCTGCTCTGCTTTATAGTGGGATCAAACTTTTCCTCTTTTTTGTTGACAAAGGTGAAATCAAACCTTATTGAAGCAGCTAGAATTTTGTTAAATAGAACTCTTCTGGGCCCTGAGAAACAGGATGGAAAGTAAACATACTGAGAAGGTCCACAGAGCTGACTGCCTGTCACCTTATCTTTTAGCAGAACCAAAAGAAGAAACTCAGAACTTGGGAGATACTGCCTCATATAATTCTCATTATTTTTAAATATCTTGTTTTGATAAGAATATAAAGAGTTTTTCAAAATTATTAATTCATAAAAACTAATTCTTTCTTCATAAATGACCCTAGCACATTTTATGTGTCACTCGTTAACACAAGCTTTTAATTTTTTTTTCTGTTTAAACACTGCTGCAAGGATTCACAGTTAATGAAACAAAAAAAAAATATACTCTTATTGACTACTGCTTCCAGGTTGAACACTGATCAGAATCACACTCGGGCTTTTGAGGCGCAGCTTCCCAGACGGCTACCTGGTCACTATCTGACAGCAGTAACTGAACACAAATCCAGACCACAGACTTTACCTGTGCTCTGAATTATGCCACATGCAACAGTTTCTTCATCCTCTAGGGCCATCATGCCAGGGAGTGATGCCAGGGCAGAAGGCAATGGAACAGCACCCAACCCAGAAGAATTCTCACTGATTTATTTTGACTTTGTGGCCTTTCTGCCTGATCAGAAGCCTTTGCAATGATCATTTAATTAAAGAACCTATCCTGTCAGCTACAGGATGCAAGATACTGCAGAGCTGCCATTCCAGGTAGCAGCAGATCCAGTTTTATTTTAGAGGTATTTTACTTCCTGAAGAACTTCATATTTGTCTTCACCTGACCCTGAATTCTCATAGATTTGTCTGCCCTTGAAACACAGCGGTGTAAGGAACAGAATTCAATGGATGCAATTTATATGCAACTACACAAGCACACAGTGCTCAATGGTTTTTAAGTTTCCTTTTGCTTTACTCCACACATTCACAAGCTAGCAAATGCAACACATTTTCTCTATACAGCTCCATCCTACTCTTGATCTCACAGCAAGTGAAAACAAGAAACAACATTTCACTCAAAGAAGAGCTGTCAAGCCCCCCCACCCCCACTCTTTCTCAATAAATACATTTCCGTCTAGGCTTGAGGTTAGTCATTTCCTCCTCCTCGTTACAAATTACGTTTAGGAAATCAGGAACCTCTATTTTTATGTGGATAAATTACACATTTGTCACTGCATTTTTACTGTACCCCAAAAGCTTAAAAACATCGAACTTTTTTTGCAAGATACTGATAAAAACAAGAATGCCATCCCTCGCGTCTCAGCACATCTGAGTTTCTTTAACAGAAATGCCATGCATGTTTCTGAATACTGTCATGAGGCCCATGGCAATAAAGTTCAACATACTCAGGCTGTAATCTCCCAAGGAAATGGTTGGGATGCCAAGATGCCTTTTGACTTTTATTTCACAGCAGGGCTTCATTCACAGTGACTCTGTCCAAACCTTAAACTACACCAGCTGTGATACAAGGTCCTGCACAGCAATTTGTAGAAAGTTTTGACAAACAACACTCAAATGATAGAATACATTGCAATTCATGACCAAAAAAGTGATCAATATCCATTAACTGCTCAGTTGGGGGGGGGGGGGGGTAATTCATAATATATCTACGAGCTGCAGTGTACTCCTGGAGCCCTGGTAGACTGAAGCACTTCTGCAGGCATTGCAAAACATGAACACAGGATACTCTGCAAACTGCTGTACAGCCAGCCTGTTTAATTGAGTTAAGGAACAACTGAAAATGTGCTTAGGACATTAGAAGAACTATTAAAATAGATGTCATATTACAGTATAGTCCAGTTACATATTAGCAAATCAGTTCACAAGTACACGTAACACATCCTTACTCCCAGCAGCATCTCCTCTCCCAAATTATAAGCAAAGTCATAAACTTTCAAATATGTATGAACAGATTAATCTTGCTTAATTTTACTGTTCTTCTCTAAGTTTCATGTGATTTTCCAATTTCACATACTTTTAATAAAAATGCATCACATCATCAATGCACGTTCGATACAATTTTTACAACTTAACAGGAATGAACTCCTAAAAAAATCTGGTCTATATTGGTATGCAAAGTGATTGATTCACTGAAAAGTCAGTTTTTTCACTTTCGAAGAATAATGTTTGGATAGAAATGGAATTTTACATCCATTTTCTGACATGCAAAGAGTTGATGCTCAGTTCAAACCAGTTACCAAAAGATTTTGGGTCTAGTTCACTATGGAGAAACTGAACAGTATCTGATGAAATGTAACTTGGAAATAGAGCTCACTGAAAATTTTCCACTGAATAGCACATGATAGCAAAATAATTTTTTATTTATGCTAAAAACCCTCAATGACATCATCTTAGGAAAGAGAACTCCTAATCCCCAAAGTTTTCCCCTTGGGAGACTCAGTCTCTTGTTAACTGATTTTCTGGGGAATGAGAAATAAAACCTTGGACAACAACTCAAAGAAGGCAAGGAATAGGTTTGGGGGAGCTACAGGCTGGACTGTAGGGAACAAGTCCTCATAGAGGCCATTTCCAGGCACAGAAAGAACAAGACAGAGACTGAGAATAGAAAGCACTGGCTGACCAAGGAAAACTGGATCATGTTCTACAATGAAATAATGAGCTCTGAACCTGAGGAAAGAGCAGCCTGTCTTTTGCAGGCTCCTTTGGTACCCTGGTGGGCCAAGCTCGGAGATAAAGTCTGCTTGAAAGAAAACTGATTGCACTGTCAGGCTCAAAAGACGGTGGTGAATGGCTCCAGCTTTAACAGACAGGTGGTTCTGAAACATGTTTTCAGGGTCTGATACTGTGGCTAATGTTTTGATTAACAACCTGGAAAATGGCATGAAATGCACCTTCATCACATTTCTGAATGAGACCAAATCTGGCAGAGTGGCAAACATGCTGGAGGGCAGGACTGCTGCTAACTGGCATCACAGCCTGGCAGACAGACTAAAAGAGCTCCTGAGCTTCACAAAGTTCTGCACAAGGGACGTGGTGACCCCATATGGAAACTTAAACTGCATATGAACAACACTGGGAGCCATGTGCTGCGCTACACATGTCAAACCAAGTCAAAAATCCTGAAGTCTATTAGTTAATCCTAAAATCCATTAGTCTCACAAAGAGTTATTCTCATAGCAGGGGCAAAAGAACTAAACAATTAGAAGGTTTATGGATCTGAACCAAGAGACTGAAATTATCAGGAGAGGGCACAACTGAAAGAATCCCAAAAAACCTAAACAAATATATAAAGGCAAAACAGTGTGCTCAACCAGCACAGACAGAAATGATGGGCAAGAAAGCTGATGCCAGTTTTATATATCTATATGTACATCCACAGGGTTCTGGCAGGTGCTCCTGGGAACCCAAGCCCATGTTTGCATGGCTGTAACACTGCCTCTGGCAGACACACTTTTGAGAAATTGGAAAGTGGCGTTTCTTCAACACATATTTGACATCTTGCTGCAGGACAGCTTTGGGGTTTTTAAGCCAACCTGGAGAGTACTGAAAAGCTTTGCTACACTTCTGGCAGAGGCACCAGTTAGTCTGTGTACAGCTGCACCAAAGGACAACACGAACAACAATGACCAGCTGCTTCTGGAAGAAGTTTTCTTGGATCAGCTTTGTTGGTACAGCTCCATTTCTGGATCCATGAAACAAGTGTCAGCTGCTGGAAGAGGATATTTCTGGGATGACCTGCAATGGCTGCAGAATTTCAAGGATGACAAGGGGCGTTTTTCTGAGGTAATTCTGATTATGAGGTTGTGAATCTCGAATTCATCCAACAAGGGCTTTTCCATGCTCAGGCACAGATGACGCACTGTATTAGCTGTGCTGGTGAACTTGACAGAACCTAAAATCCCTTGTTGCCAGCCCTGCTGCCAGACCTCTCTGTTCCTTAATAGACTGGAATGTAAATCTTCTGTTATGTTTCAAAAAGTAGTTGCAGTTTTTAACAACATTAATGGAAGCTGTTATAAAAGTTGCTTAATCCAGAAATCAACCTTGTAACAACAACCAGAATTAGGCACAGCGCACATCATGAAAAGATCATGGTCCTAAAGCCGCTACCAGAAATATCCAATTTTTGTGGAGAAAACAAATTCCAGCAATAATGTCATTTAAAGGATAAACGGTTCATAGAAAAGAATACTTAAAGCAGATTTGAGTAACTGAAAGACATTTGTTGTGCATGATTAGGTAGCAGTGTCCACCTTGATCAACACATCAAATTTGTGTGATCGAGGAAGAACGTTGCTACAAAGCCTGAAAAGCCCAAGAGATTCAGAGATTTCAAGCCTGCTTGATTTAGTAAAGTGATCCCTTCAAGATAACATCCGTCAATGAAATATATATTGTAATACAAATATTTAAACTATGAAAAAGAAAACATAGAAAATGCAATATTTTTATTTAACTTAATGTTAAGTATTTTAAGTTTTCTGATAGTACTTTTCAGTGCATGGGCAGCATCCACCTCTTTCATGTAGATATAGATTTTATTTGAAATCTGCCACTTCTTGGTGGTTCAGTAATAAAAGTATGATAAATGCATGGGAGATGTGGGAACAGTTTCTCTTGAAACATTTATTAAAAATTAATTTCTTGATTATTAATAAAAAGATTATTTTTATAAGAATCCAAGCAAAAACAAGTATGAAGCATTTTTTGTAAGGGATAAAGACAACAGAAGAAAAAGCAAACAGTTTTGAACTGGCATTGGTAGAACTACCCTCAGAATCCCTCAGTCTTAAAGCTTGCTGAATTGATACTTTTCTCTGGGATTTTCAAATGGCTTCAGGAAATAAGAAGGCTGGAGTTACATTAAGTACCTTGTCCAACTTTGGTTACAGAAGTAAAAAAGTCAACTCCCAAAACATACTAGTTGGTCATCCAGCTGAAGAGGCATGTTTGGATGTCCTTAAAAAAATTCCTGTTCTCTGTAAGAACAGTTTGGCAGGGCAGACACTACCAGAGAAAAAAAGACATCCCTGGGCTCGCTGTGTGGACCAAAGAAGCAGAAGTGTCCTAGCATTGCCTTCCAGCAAAATTCTTTCTTTGGTACAAATTCTAGGAAATCTTGGTATGATCCCTTTCTGTTCCATAGCCTTCTAAATGACTAATAGTAACATCCAGCTAATCAGCCACAGAGAAAACCTTCTTTGCCAGCTTTTGGGTTGCCAGTTAATCCATTTAAAAACCCCGACAAATCTTCCCCTAGGCTATCTGATCTTCCTTCCAGAAGGTTTTGTTCCAACACCTGTTTTGTTCTTATCTTATTGACATTTTAAGAAAAAATGCAGAAAGGGTAGTCCTGTTATGTAACCATAGTAAATGACAATGAGAAGTGTAATAAAAGGCACCTTGGGGTACAGTGAAATATTAATGAATTTCTAAGTCCCAACTATAGTCATACTTTTGAAATTCTTTCCTCACAATTCATATTTAGAGCTTTCGGAAGGATGAGCCAGATTGCAATGGCTGGTTTAAAAAAAAACCAAATGAGGTAGTGAAAACAAAAACTGAGACGTTTAAGCATTAGCAATGGCTTTGGCATCCTAAAACCAGCATGGCTCCAGTTGCAGAGAACACACTAGCAAACCACCAAATGAGTGCAGGACACAATTCTGAAGATCAACAGCTAATTTCTGGACAGCAAGGCACTATTCAGTGCATATACTGAATAAAACACACTGGATCAGCATGAACTGTCAGCCATATGCAATAAATGTGATGACTCAAATGATAAGTATTTCTTATCTGGGTCTCTTCATATCAAGAAATACAAGTAGATATCCTGATACACATGACCATCCCCTCATTCCTTTTATCTTATCTGCAGTTCTAAGTAGCAAAGAAATCCTCAAGCTTTCAGGAAGACCTTCACTATCAGAGGTGACATGAATCCCACAGTACTCATTGCTTTTCTTTTTCTACCCTGCAAGCGTTGATGGCCACATTTTGTGCAAGTTCCTTTTGCTGCTAAAATTTTGGATCCTGCTCTTTGCTGTTTTGCAAGGACAGTGAAGAGTGTAGCTTTTGGTTCAGTCCTGTGAGACATCCTGCCAGTCAACAACTTGCTAAATATTTCAAATACTCCTATTTGCCATCCTTTTCCTTCTTTAAACCTTCTCCTATGCACTGAAACTAAAATAATGCAGATTTGGGTTTTAAATTAATACACAGGGTGAGAGGTGGGTGCACAAGCACAGCACGATGCTACTGTGTCATCTGCTGGAGCCCATTTGTGCAGTGAGATGTGATTGCGATGATGCGGTCAAAATTTGCCACTGCTTTAACAACAACACAGAGGTGCTGCATACCTGATTTTGATGTAAAGCTCTAGAAAATACTTTATCATTAAATGGCTTGGAATAATTAATTATGGTTTGCGGGTCTGATTTTAAATTAATCAGTTCCGAAGCCTACTGCTTTCACATGCAGGTTGTTTCTTGAATTGGAAAACAGAATATTACAAACAGAATATTACAATGCAGAGAAGGAAAACTACGAAGTTTCTGAGGAAGAAGTGCTGAAAATCATGGCACCCTTATAACCCAAGTTGATTTTAACTGTGTTATTATTACCACAGTTAGAGGAAGATCTAGAAAGATAATTTTGTTCCATACACCTGGAAGGGATAGAGAATATTATACACCAATTGTATGGAACTTAGGTATAACACAGGATAGGTATTCTCTAAAGTGATGTTTAATCAATTAACATTCCAAGCAAAGGTTTTACAAGGTGCTCAACTGACTAAAGGACTTAATTTAATCAAAAGAAGTTGCTTTGTTCTCAAAAGTAAAATAATCTGGATAGAAAATCAAAAAAATTCATTCACTTACAAACACTGTGGGACTTTAGATTGTTAAACATGCACATCCAATTCCAATTCCTAGCTCCCAAGTGGAGTTTTGGACTTTAGAGTACAAGAATTAGGGGAGAGGTGGAGAAAGGGGGCTGTGGGATTTGTTTGTTTTTTTATCCACAGACATTAGGTAAATTAATTTTTAAACACTTTGTTGGATCACTGGATACCAAAGCCTGCCCCCGTGACTGCATACAGAGAGGGAATTACTAAAAATAATCCTCATTAAAGCATGTTTACATGGCATTTTCCATGCATCGTAAAAGCCAATTATTTTGAGCCATAGTTCTGGGCTGTAGTATTGAAAAAGAATGTCAACAGCTTCAAGAATTTTTTACAACATATGTAGATTTTCAAATGCTCTTTTGTTTACACCTTTGTGTTCTTGTTCTATCATGGCACACACTTTTAATGTAACAGTAGAGGTAGGTCTTTTACTGTAAAGAAATCTATCCTTGTGCTTTTTTCCTTAGAAATAATTCTAAAATGTCACACAGTTCACTATTGTTTGTTTGTCATATTAATACACTTGTCAAAGTTTACACAAAATACTGACAAAACCCAGAACTGGCCTGTGTTTTATGGTATTTATCTCAGCATCACACTTCAGTTTTTGAACACAAGCTGCCAAGATCTCAATTGTTTAAACCAAAGGTTATACAAACATGACAGCAAACAAATGATTAGAAGACTTCAGATATTCCATCTTCTTTCTGCTTTGGAAATGACCATATGTGAAAATTAATGAGGCTCTTGCAGCTAGCCATTAGTATTTTTTATGTAAATTCCTGTAAAATCAAACATTTAGAAACAAGCTTCATAGAACTCCTTATAGAAACAACAAACCAGTTGTCTACATGTCATGTGTCTCCTGGTGGCCATGGCAGCAGACCTTGCGGACATGTCCTGCTGCAGGTGCACTACCTGCACTTACCAGGTACCTGAAGGGTGAAGCGCAGGGGAAGGAAGATCAGAGACCCCGTTACACAGGCGCTCCTTTCCTAAAAATGGACTGTGCACGTGTGTGGCACCAAAGGTACAGTTGCTGAATGGGTACAGTAAATCAATACTGTGCAATACTCTGTTACTTATTGTACACTAAAATGGCACTCAGAGCAGATGAAGTGCATGCACACACACCTAACACATATCTATAGGGAAATAAGGACCTGTACTGAAATACACTTTATAAACATACATAACATTTAAGACCAAAAAAATATCCATGTGGTACTTCCTCATTTTTATAGATATAAAACTTGTAAAAACAGAAGTCACTGATTTCACATAGCATATTATATTAGCAAAATGCCTGTTCTTTCCAACATTAAATACTTTTTGTTTTGTTTTTTTACTACCTTTCATCAGTCCACCTCTTTCCCAGCCAGGCTGGAGAGCACAGCAGCGTAACACAATTCCTAACCCAGACTTGTTTTATTTACAGCAGTGAGTAGCATACAAACACATGTCTGCTTTTCATCAAGATGGCCAAAAATATTCAGAACACAGAGTTATTAGGAACACTTGGCAACCACAAGGCCACAATTAGCAGTAATGAACACTTCAGAGCAGTCAGAGCCTACCATGTCAGCACTCCAAGGAGCGACTCCATGGAACTTCAGCGAGATACCTGTGTGTGAGCAAACACAGAGGAGCACGTCCTGCGCCAACTGCAAATATAAGAGGACTGACCAAAAGGCCAGCAACAAGGAGACATCACGAAGAGTAAAGCCTGAGTAAAGCCTGCTCCGGCTGCTCAACAGCCCACAGACTCATCTGGGTTGGGTGGGTTTGTACCACCCTCCTCACCCATGCCAGAGAGCCTCACAGGGAAACTGCTCTGTGAACCCCAAAGCTGCAACCAGCCAGAGGAGCTGCTGGGGCTGCTGCTCACATGCAGTTCTGCTTATTCTTGTATAAACACCAATGTCCTGCTATCATTTGATTATCTGGTAACTGCACAGAGTTGTAATGAACGTATAAACAATAAATTTCACGTTAGCAGCAAGAGACCTGCGGAAAACCAGAGCCCTCTAGATGCATGCTGGAGAAAAGGCTGCTCTGACCAGAGCAGGACCTGGGGACTGTTTTGACTTCTGCTTCCTACTGAGTTTATATTCAAGTGCACATATTTCTCTGTATAGCAGACATAGCTCCCTGGATCGCCCCTGTCCTCATGCATGCACATACACATGTGTATTCATTGAGGGGAGGAGGAAATGTGTGAACACACATGTTTCGGTGAGGAGCCAGGAGGGAAGGCAGGGAAGCTGAAGGCAGATGCAGGAATGGACAGCACACCATGGGACTCTCATTTCTGCTAATCCCTCTCTTTCCCTTTCCTTAAGTAACAGTCTTGTGCAATAGTTACGCAGGGTAGGTCCACACAGAAGTCAAGATTAAGAAAAGTAGGGTCTCGGAAGTCTGCAGGGAAACAGCAATTTAGGAATTTCCCTGCCACATGCGAGCTCATTCCTGAACAGCACTGCCGGCACAGCCCCAGTGTGAAAAGCAGCCATGATTTTCTGCTGCCTGGTCATCAAAAACCCATCCTTGCTAAAACCACAGAGGCAGCGCAACAGAGCTGGAAACAACCCCCTTCGTGCATGGACACACATGCAGAACCGGCCAGACACCTCACCGGGGACACCACTGCACACACAGATGTCCCCAAGGATGCAACAAGGAATTCCCTGGGCACTGTCACCCACACAGGAAGAGTCCTGGCCCAAAGAATGGTTATGCTGTGCCGAAGTGGTCACTTCCCTTGCCACCTGCAGTAGTGCCAGACATGCTGAGCAAAGCTGAGAATGCTGTGACAGCAGCACACACACCATTACTCCATGACACAGACACACACTGGCAGCCCTGCAAAGAAGCAAACTGTTTGCTGGATTTCGTAAAAAAGATGCCCTTGATTGGAATTTTCCAGGACTCTGTGGCCATCCAGTGACATGGGATGAATATAACAAACAATATGTTCCTCCAAGCGAAGAAAGGAAAAATGAAAACTGATCAACATACAATATTTTTCATTTTTTCCTAGAGAAATTATATGAGCACTATCAGTTCAATATCAGTACAATGATATTCTGGTACTGTGCAATCTCTTGGGAAAAAGACATTATCAGAAAGATTCAGGAATAGCAACTTCTTTTATTAAGTCCAGAATATTATAGGTGGACCCCTAAAAAGTCAGCAGGATGATAGAGCTGTTATTTCTGCTTTTTGGGAATCATGTAACACAGAAACCATATGATGTGATCAAAAAAACCCCTACCAAAATCATATTCAGCACAATACAGAATTAAATATGGAATTTTCAAGTCCAAGCCTTAAACACTGGAATCTCCTTCTTTTTCCCCACTTAAATAATACCATGACTATGTCAAACATGATAAGAAAGATCAAACCGTAAATAACTGATGAATTAATAGAATTAAGCATGGCCCTGTTAAACTCCCATGATTTCTCTTTATGTCAGATTTTCTATGCTTTAAGATAGCTTTAAATATTGTCAAATAGTGCTCTTTTTCAAACATGAATGCTGAGACTCTGCTTCCAGGAATGCAAGTCAAACTGAGTAACAAAAGGCAGGTCATGAAATAAAAATCTGAGAGAAATCTACTGTAACCCTCCAAAATAAAGATGTTTAGCAACATAGTTTTCAACATAAAATATGAGAAATGCTAGTTCATGTAACCTTCATATTGCCAAGAATTTGAATCATATGACACACACCGAGCCGATTTTCTCTCAGGAATAATAAAATCTTTCGTATTATTGGACGGTATTCACAAAACTCTTGAATTCTGAGAACTGACTGATAGGTTTTTAAACATTATCTAGTGGCAGAATAAAATACAAAAGTTATTTGCCTAAGAGTAATAAATTTAATATTATTTATATAATACCACTGTTTTTGCTTATCAAAGTTTCTTTTACAACAGACTGCATAGTAAGTGCTACAATGAGGCCCTTATTACACTAAAGCAATACAGAAGAATCACAAAGGAAGTTCTAGAGGCAAAATCAATCAATATGATCTTTCATCTGCTTTGGCCAAGGTTGGAGAACAGATGATGGCCCAGATGTACCATTGCTGTAACCTAATAAAAGTTACATTTTTAATTTTGTCCTGGTTGCTACTAAGACTTCCTATGGTTGTGTTTCATACTGTATACTACAAGTATACTTTTAGAATATTCAGTATAATTTATTAGAAAGATAAACACCTGGTTATTGCCACTATGGAAAGCCACAGTGTTCTATCAGAAATTACCTAAAACACGAAAACAATGACTGATTAGTCTACTATTAAAAGTATTCCCTCAGTTATAGTGGTACAACACGTGTCTATCCACACAGATGTGACATTGGAGCAGATCCTAAACCAGCCTCGATGACTGTGCAACTTTCAGATTAAATTACATCAAGAGAAGACCTCACTCCTTTCCTACAGCTAAAGACCTGAATTTTGAGAGTATTTACGTACTTATCAGTTTCATGCACATTTTTCCCACTCTAACCACATTTAGATTAAGAATCCAGATGTCTGGGGCAGATGTGTTTTCCAGTTTGACTCACATTTGCCAAACAAAAGCATTAATATGCAGTTAGGCAATATTACTGACCAACATCTTACAGAGGCAGTGCTGTATCGCAACATCCTGGAGCTCTTCCTTCTAAATGAAAAGTTTGATCTGTTCCAACTGCCCAAGGAAGGCTCTCACAGTCCTGCATTATCTGAAGAGAATCTTTCTCCAGAAATAAATTGTGCTAGAAAGACTTATTGTTACTGTTACTGTTAAATATTTTATGCAAATTGTTTCAAATGGCTTTTTAATATGAAAGTTGTTTCAGATTATCAAATACCATTCCCACAGTGTCTTCAGGACTCTTCTTGTCCTTACTACCCCTTTATCAAATTAAGCACTATTTCATTTCAAAATACAGTGTTCAATTGCTGCTGCCAGACCAAAGTCAGAGAGACAACTGAAATTCTGGGCAAGTCATGCTGGCAATAATTGAATGGAGAAGTATGGAAATTGAGCCATGATTTCTTCACAAGTGTAAAAAATACAATGCATAGCTGAAAAGATAATTACATAGAAGTGTTTCCCTGTTAAAAAAAAAAAAAGGCTTTTTAGTTGCAAAAAGAAGTATTTTTTTCTGGAACGACAGCAAATGTCATTACAGAAAATTAAGAGGGAAATAAAATGTTTGAAATAGCAATTTATGTGCAACTACAATTTTTTCTGAGGTAATTGCAGCAGAACAGTGACTGAAGTAGTGTCTAGAGCTATAATTTCACTTTTTTAGAGCTAATGCAAGTATGATTGAAATAGTGTCTAGAGCTATAATTTCACATTTTTATCTGTAGTGGTATCTCTTCGAAAGAGCTGAATTGTCAGTCAATATATTAAGTTTTCACAGCACTGCAGGTGTTTGTGACAGTAATTTAGTCACTGAACATATGGAACAGAACGTAAAGCTCCTGCTCCTCTATCAAAGGTATTAATCACTACTGTAAGACAAACTGATTTAAATGTTTGCCACAGTATAAGATTTGTCCAGGGAAATAGTCTTACTTAGGGCATGACAATAGAGTTTTCAGCAAGTGGTCAATGACAGCTCCTAGCAGAGATAAAAGCAAGTAACTGGTGATTTAATTGCCCTCATTAGAAGGTATCTGCTTTAATGAATGAACATTACAATCTCCATGTAATTTTGATCTGCCTGTTACTAAAATTGATCACAAATACTTCTTTCATTTCCATTTCAGCAGCAGTAGTTTGTCAATACTTCCCAGAAACAGGAAAGCATGTTTTTAACACTTCATTATACCTTACCTTAACTGTATTTGTAAAGCATCCTAAAATCTTTACCACAGGTGCTAAAGAAGGCAGGTTAATATGCAGCTCTAATGTACTGTGCCACAGATCAGGGACCATTTAAAATTTGCAGGTTCTTCCTGTTATCAGTTGAAAGAAGAACAGTTTAAAAGAATGCTCCTCTTGGACTGAGAGACTCAAGCTGCCAAACACTAGAGATGTGGCAAGCTCAAGTTTTGCCATCTCTAGAGAAATTGGTAAAATACCACTCTCACCTCCTCCCAGCTGCAAAATGGCTAGATCAGATACCTGGGGAAATACAGCCTATGTAATTTCTCATTAAAATAAAAGAGCTATTCACTTGAAGCTACAGTAGGAGTATTTTATTTCTCTTCTTTAATCTCTTCTCAAGCCCTGTGGTAGCAGACAGATATAATGAGACCAGCAGCACTGTCCAGAGTGGGAGTGTTCCTAGCATTGTGCATTTCAGTTTGCATCTTGCAGAAGCCAATGGGAACATGCAATAACGTTAACAGAAAAAACTGGTGGTAAGACTGAAGCAGTTTCTACAATTCCAGTAATTCAGTGAAGTCTTAAAGCCCTACTGCAACCTAACTCTCCCCAAAAACCCCGTCAATAATTAATGTGGTATTTCCCTAAAACTTGACTACATCTCCAGTTAAGACCACATTCCTTAAATTAGATTTTTGTGTCTTTTAACAGACTCTGCTTAAATTACTTGGTCTTATGACCTGCAGCTAACAGAATTCATGTGTCTACAGCAAAATGCTGAATTGCTGAGTCCCGCTGTAGCACGAGCAAACTTAAGTAAGTTCTTGATAATGTGCTTTTTTCTTGAATTGATACAGGGAAACTCTAAAATGTCACAATTTACACATTGTTTCAAATAACACACTTGAGCAAAGTGCACAGACTAATTATAAATCATGTTTTTATCTTAATAAATAACTTCATATATCATAAAAGTAGACATTAAAAATACTGGCTTCTAACTCACTGCCCAGTGTCAGGAGTTCAGACGTTTTCATGTTGGCCAAGCTTACTCCTGAAAAATGAAAACTTTCATTTCATATTTTCAAAGATATGAAAACATCGTTGGGGGAGCAAAGGCATAAAAACTGTGCCTCCATATTTGATCTTTTTCTCCTGCATGACTTGAGTTACATTTGTTAGTTTTATTGAGAAAAAAGAAGCCTATTTTAATTTCAGTAACTCTTCAGACAGATCGATTTCCTTGAACTTAAGGTCCTTCTTGGGCCTTCAAATCATCCGTATGGGGAAAAAAAATGTTTTTCTTTCAGAGCAAAATTGGCTTTTATTTCATTAAAAGTGAGGTCAGTATTTCTTTCTTCAGCAAAGCAAACTTCATTTCCTTCTGCTATCATTTTTCTAAGATACAGATATAAAAGGGATTTGTACTTTGTTCCTGTTGTCTAAAATCATCTGGATTCTTTGTTAACCCAGGAATGATCAAAACAGTAGAAGAAAAATCTATGACACATGTAAACAATCTTGCTTTCTGGTTTGAAAGAAAATTTCTAACTCTAGAATACACAGCAGGTGCAATATTCCATTAGTCATGACTTCGGACAGAGAAATATAGTTTCATAGACAAATTCAATTTTTCTTCCAACTCTAAGGCTAAACTTAGGGCTTGGAAAAGGCCAAGACCTGTGCCAAAAATCAGATTCTACAAGCTGTGTAATTTTAGTCAGTGAACTTCAGTTTTCATCTGCTGACTGCAGGTAAATTTTGCTCCTGAGACCACTGCTCTGGCAAAGATGAACTTCTTTCACAACAGCAGAAAAATATCTTACTGTGAACAAACAAGAAATGCAACAGACAACAAAACTTGCATTTGATGGTGACCTGAAGTAGCATTTGCTCAGTCAGTGTGAATGTATTTCTACACTTCAGTGAAAGTTGCATTTAGCACTTGCCTTTTAAAAAATGTGGGTCAACAAACCACTGCAAAACAATTTCAGTGGGTTTTGGGTTAGAGGAGAGTGGGATTAAAATACTAAGGCCTCCATCAAATCCCTAATTTGACACAATAACTAAGGGTCAACAAAAGAAAAATTATAACTAAATGTGATCACATTACAAATGAAGAAAAATACTACTACATTCTCAGACAGCAGATGGAAAACATGTGAGTCTGTAACATATTTCAGATGATGAATAGAGAACAAGTAAAAGTAAAAAGGAACAATTATGGAAATGGAACCCAAAAGAAGTCATCCACATACTTTGTTTGCATAGGTAGCTGCCACTATATGTTGATGCTTATTCAGCACAAAATAATTTGTCAGTAGAATTAGTTTAGGAGATGAACTGCAAACACTTGCAGAGAGTCTCTGACAAACTAAGATGTCACTGTGACAAGCAGAACTGCCACCATGAGCCACAGAAGCAGAAACTATGCTTTCTTCTTAAATTCTGTGATGACAAAGACAACAAACTTTTATTTTTTTAACCGACCAGTGGGTGATAGACATTTTAGGAGCTCCAGGTAGAAAGTGACCTGGAAAAGCCAAGACCCACGCATTAAAAAAGCACTTCAAGCCATTAAGTTAAATAATTTCAATAATTACCAAAGCTAAATTGTATCTAAATTAATAATTGGAACAGTTTTCTTTCTGTTTGTCATATCAGGAAGACCTGTACAGACCTGAGTGTTTTGTCCTTTATCCTTTGAACAACAAAGTATCTGCTTTCAGATCAAGTCATTTCTGCTACATCCCTGCAGGATGCGGCCCACTAATTTAATTCTTTTGCTTCTCCACAACCCTCAAAGCAACTTTGCTTATCCTACTAACAAGAGCAAGAGAGCCATGGCCAAAGCCTTGCTATACAGTACCTGCAGAGCACAGTTCATCATCCGCACAATGTAGTCGAACTGCTGGTGGTCCAGGATGGCTCGGTTCTCCTTCACATGCTGGCCCAGCTCCTGAGTCAGGCAGTGCCGAGCTGCCTTGCCTTTCAGGGCTCTCAGAGCTGCAGGCAGGGTCTGCACAGAACAACATCTGACTTTATGGAAATGAAATTAAATGGCACTACTTGTACTGAAGAGCATTCATTTTTTATTAAAGAACTGCAAGTGACAGTAAAGAATAACTTTGGAAATTACCCATTCGTTTGAATATCAAGCTTCCACATTATGGTTGATTTTGCTTGAGTTACCAAGTACTAAGTTTTTCTCTTTTTATTTTCCAAATGCATTAAACAGCATTTCTCACCTACATCTGTGAATAGAAATCCTTTAATACGGACAGGCATCGGTGGATGTGAAATCAGAAATGGATTATTGTGCACGAAAGCAAGTGCCCTGTTCTGTACAGCCAGGCCAGGACTGGAGCTGGCTATCAAGGCCAACCAGCATGTTTTCTGATAAGTACTGAATGACAAATGGGTTTAGAAGTGGCATACCTCTCACAGCAATGAGGCCACTAGATTGTCATGCAGCTTATCCTAAGGCAGTGCCAACAGAATCTTAATATCAAAGTTTTAAAGATGCAGCAAATGCTACAACAGTGATTATCACCTGTGGCCCTTTAGACTGGGGGTAACAGAGAAGGCAGCCCATTGATGCTAAGGACAAATTGACTGTGCAGAGGGACAAAACACCCACTGAACTTTCCCAAATGCCTGCAAGTTGAAAGAGGTTAAAAGCTACTGTGCTCTGCTTGGATCAAAACTCATTAAGAGTTACACATTTTATTAGGACTTTTCTCATGTGCATTTTGACACCGTAACTGCTAAATCAAGCAAAGCTCATTTTCTATCTTGAGCTGCACAAGAAATCACAAGCCTCAGAGATATACAGGTGATACTTTCCTGAGAAATCGAAAAATTTCTTAAAATAATTTTACATTTTCATCTGTAGAAATAGATTTGATTGTAAGTTTGAGTGATTGCTCTAGAATCAATAACCTAAAACTCTATGGACAGAATTTATAAAACCGGGCAACTTAGGTAAATAAGAATGTCAAGGGTGTCAACTTAATAGCACATTTCAGTGAAAAGCCAAATATTCATGGCAGACATGCCAAATATTTATATTCATCTCTGAGTTCTATCGAATTACTGATTTTTAAAACCAGCATAATTTACTCTAGTGAAAATTTCTAAAATGCATTGGTTGTTACACACTGAAGCACATATGTGTGCCTTTTGTTTGCATTCCTTCTAATTAACACTGCTAGACCAATATACACCCACATCTTTTAAAAAGAAATTATGTGGATGATACTACTTATAACAGTAACACATTTTTCAAAAAGGGTTTTCAACTCACCCATGTAGTGTTAGAAACAGGTTTTCAAATCCATTAGCCTCATATTAGACACATTATTGCATTTAGATGATTATTTTTATTGTTTACTTCATTCATATAAATGGCAAAAATAATCCTTAGCATTTGAAACAAGATTTCAAATTATACTTCGTCATTAGACCAGTCTCCATTTACTCCTTAACAGAACAGAGGGTTACTTGGGAGAATTAAATTTTGATTTTATTACCTTTTCAGTCTCCAAAAATTTGTTTTCAAAAATGAACGAGATGCAGTTTCTAACAACCTCCAGTCTTTGAGCACTGTTGAAAACTGTGCTTCCTTTTTCCATTATGGAAACTAACAAAGAAAAAGAAGAATATGTGTCGGTGAAATGTCTTCTGCAAGAATCACAAAGGATACCACAAATTTCTTAAAAAGAATAATTAATCTGCCCTCCCTTCTATTCTGTTAAGCAAATACCCTTAGTAGGCAGATGGGAACACAAGATCCTAAATCTTTGGTTTTCCTTTATCATCTGAAGAAGAAAGTGCTCTGAATTTTAACTGGAGCAGTCAATTCTCTTAACTATTTGTTCTGTTTGCCTCATACAGGCATAAAGAGATTACAGCCTCTAGCTAACTGATGAAATACATAAACACAAATTAATAATAAATGTGTGTGTGTGTTCTCCAGGGAGTTACGTAGCCTTGCATATTTTGTAGCAGTAGATAACTATTTTTAGATGGCCATGACAAGAATTCTGCAACATGGAATAAAACCTGACAAACCTGTTCTCTTACCTAGATTCCAGATTGCTGAGATCTTATTTTCTTAATGCACTGTTTTGCTTGATTTTTCAAGAAAAATCAGAATGCAAGAACTAACATTCTCTTTTTCTCTATTTTATCAAATAAATAGCCTCTAAATGCAGAATATGCCTTTCTGGTAGATAATAATGAGCTACTAATGGCCAAGGATTCTGGGACACAGGACAGCAGGGAGTGTAAGTGTGAAAGCTGTTCCCCAGAAAAAAAAGAAAACAACCCCCCCTCCTTTGATACAGAAATTAACTTCTTTTAAAAAACCCTTTTCTTGCAACTAGCCTTTTCAAGAAAGACAAGGGGAGACAACCACATATCCTTTAAATTTTCTTTAAGTAACAGACTGAATGATACAATCAACAGCAAAGGCAGGTGAAGAGAGTTCATCCTCTTACATAAACCCAAAGACAAACAGGCCTGGGCAGGGCCTCAAGAGGCCATCTAGTTCACCCTGCTGTCCCTAGACAGGATCAACTCTATTTATGTTATTTCTCATGTTTGTCTAATATGTTCCCAAAGTTCTGTGATAACAGAGACTCCATGGCTTCACAAGAAATCCACTCAACTGCCTCACAATCCTCATTTTACCACGCCTTGCTGAGAAATAACTATTTCTGTGCTGCAATTAAACCCATTATTTCTTATCATTACAGATTATTCCCCTTCTTTTTCTAACTGTCTCTTGTATAACTGAGGCCTGCTATTATGTGTTCCCTTCATCTCCTGTTTTTCAGTCTAAACAACTCCCCATCTTTCCTTGTAGGTCACATTCTCTGGACCACTGGTCATTCCTGTTGCTTTCTTATGGACTCCCTCCAACAGAACCAAAAATGGAGACAGTCTTCCAGTGTCCAAAAATGGACACAAACACTCATCTGAGGTCTTACTGAGCACAATGAAAAGATTTCTCCATGGGGTTCACTGACTGCCCTCCTGTTTACACATCCTACTAAGATGTTTGTCTTTTTTTGCAGTTGCTTGATATAGTTGGGTCATGTTTGCCCTATAGTCATTAAAGTTCCCAAATTAATTTCTGAAGAACTGCTGCCTAGTCAGCCGATCATGCCTGTGCAAGTGCAATTCCTTATTTGAAGAAAAACGGTTAGAGAGGAGCAAAATTTAATGGAAACTTGTGGTTAGATCTCTGATTTTTAAAGATTGATTTGAATTCTGATCCCATCCTTCAAAAGTTTTGCAAGCTCTGCCAACTTCATGTGCAAGTTTACTAACCATACTGGCTTATGCCATCATTCACACTGATGAGTATGACTATGGCTAACAGAACCTTTTGGCATTAAAATGAAAATTACAGGCCTACAATGCCCACATCTGTTCTTCATGTTTAAATATAGGTATATTTATTTTGAGACAGGTGCTGTGTTTGCTCTTTGCCTTTTTCCAGTAATTTACATGTCTCCCACTGGTATCAAAGGAGAAACTCGAATGGTTCAGAGCTTGGTTCAGCCAGTCCTACAAGCAACCCATGGTGATATTCAACAGACCTAGCAGAGTAGACAGAATGTAGCATAATTATTTAACTCAAAATTTAATTCACATCAAATCCTTTTTTGCATTAGCAATTATGGCACTCACTCTCTGAAAGGCAGGGAAGAAACAAACATACCCACAGGGGGACCCGCTGGAACCACACACTTCTTGTCCCCGCGGGTGGCAGGGGGGGCACCCTGACTCCTCGCCAGGCCTTCCTGCAGGAGCTCCTGCACGCGGCCCTCGTTGATGCGGGGGAAAGGCAGGATGTGAACCCGCAAGTGGGAGCCCTCCGTGGGCCGCGGCACTTTCTGGAATGCTATGTGGGGATTGGGATTCTCCTGCAGATCAAAAGCAAAAGGTCACTCACAAAATGAATCACAGAAGCAGTGCTACCATCTGTGTCAGCTAGTTTTGCTGCTGTTTGGAGAATCAACCATACCCGAAAGATTAAAAAGTCAAATATATAATGCAGGTGTCTAATCAAATGTTCCATATTCATATCACCCTTGACTCATTATCTTTAATACTTCCAACTTTGTTAAAGGCTCTAACAAAATTATTTTTGTCAATGTGCAAAATTCAAAACAAGAGCAAAAGAAAATCACTGCTTAACTTAGGTTGATTTTATGCAGCTTAATGAATATTAAGGACTTGAATATAAATTAGTGTGGCAATCAATCTCTTCATTAGAGAGAGGGTCTAAGAGTATCTACCACCATGCACAGGATCACACCTCACATCTTCAGGAGTGTAGTAATCAAAAACACAGGGTTATTTTCACCTTTTCATTCATATACACCAGGGATATCATTATTCATATCTGAATCCACTGTTATCCAATTTGACTCTATGCTGTTACTTATTACTGGGTACATACCACTACTAAATAGAGCTACCCATCAATGAGGTTGCTGTTGTAAATGCACAATAAATTTGGAAAAAAACTTGTAAACAGGAGCTTAATACTTCTGTTTACAAGAGCAAAAGACAACAAGGAGATCAAATGCATCAACTTGAGAAATAGCAGTCAAAACAGAGCAGTTACTTAGCCACATGCATTCTCTGCAAAGGAAAATGTAATGGAACAAGCCAAAAATCGAGGGGTATGAGAGCAGCAGATGCCAGGGGAAACAAAGGAGAGAAAGGGAACAGTCTCAGCAGCGGGTAACAGAGGACAGAGGGCAGAAAATACCAGAAAAAGAGAATAACTGTTCCACAATCCATTTCAGTGAGAGGAGAGATTCAGAGAAAATACACAGGGAAAGTTACTTTAATCGTGGACATCACAAATGTCATGTCAGACGTACGTGCCACTAGGCCAATTAAAGACCTAATACCTTGGATTTTCCACTAGTACCAGCAAGACTAATACAAATATTATCTCTCCCTAACAGACCTTGTCTCTCCCTTATATCTAAACTGTCACAGCTACAATATGACTACTCAAGCTGTGAAACAAGATGTCAAAATATATCATGCTGTCACTCTAAAATCAGGAAGCTCTAGGCACAACTTAAAGAAACAGTGATACTCATCACCTATATTTAATCAAAGACAGGTGTATGCATGATTACAGAAATCTGATTTCTTGATGCACAAAATCCTTGACTAAGTGAATATCAGTACATACTCCTGTGAAGTCACTGGCTTAGTGGTAGTGAAGTAGCAGGTCAATCACAATGATACAAATAGTTCTCATCATCAGAAAAGACACAGAGAACTCAAAAGAAACCCCCAAACACCCCAGAACTTAGCAGCATTTGATAGGTCTTGTTGTTTTTTCTCCAGAATTGTAGTCATAAACCACAGTTTTGGGGAAGTGGGACATAGAAAAGAAAGGGTGACAAAGATGACAACTGATGGTGCAATAGATAATGCTCTGTGGAGTCTGAAAGTCCACAGGAAGTGTGAGGGAGAGGGAGATCAGCCTATGCCGAAAAAGCCCACAGACCCCAAAACAAACAAAAAATCCAAAACCCACAAACAAAAAAAACCCACCCCAGAACCAGCTAAAGGCATGGTAAGAGATTTTATAAAAGCAATATGTAAAATAAACATGATATGAAAGCAAAAATTAAACTAGAAATTGTGTTGTAGGAAACCTAAAGGGTACAAGGGCTGTAAAAAATGAAATAGTGCTTGCTGAGCACACAAACCAGGTGGACTGGGTCACACAGCAGGAAAGATCTGCTGAAAGTACATGTTATGCCAAATTGGATGTATGGTTTTCACATGGAAATCTGTTGAGAGGCAAGAAAAGAGATGTTTTTGGCATGGACAGGTTGCAGCAGAGAAAAGACCAGTTTACAGAACTTACATGAATGCACACTAAAAATACAGAGGCAAGTAGTTGTAGCTATATGTAAATCAATGTTAGCATTAATAAATCAATACTACTATACTAAATTTCCTTTGCGTGTACAAAATTAGTGATCTTTAAAGTTCCAGAGTTTTTTGCCATAATGTACACGATGACTACCACAAGCAGTCATTTCCATTTTCTGGATACTGGATCAATCTGAGAAATAAGAATTTTCAATGTTACCATCTCAATTCTACAGATGCAGAAGGTATAGTCAACTTACATTTTTGAAGAGCTGTTCTGCAAGTTCTCTAACGTGCTTTATCATTTTTGGTGGATTGCCCTCTTCAGCTTTAATTCTCTCAACTTCAAAGGCCACCAACTTTTTTTAAAAGAAGAAAGAATAAAAATGTTGATAATTCAACTAAAAAAAATTATTTCCTACTTAAGTTATGAAATGTTAATCTTAAGACAAAACCAAGGAAAGAAACCTGAATACTGAAAAATGTGATGTCACACTGCTCTGGAACATGAGATATTTTCACTTTTATACGGAGCTTTGGTTACCAAACTTTTTAGTCCTGCCTAACACAGAAAGTCAGACATACCTATAACATTCCTTTTATATTTCTATACCACAATCCATATTTCTCATAGGTACTACTACTACTACTACACAGAATGAATTAATACTAAACTCTATTTTTACTCTACATTCAACTCAAAGCCAACACAGTAAAAACTATGGCATTGCTTTTTAAAATGAAAACTTTTTGTCTCAGTTTATACTGTTGGATATCTATTTAATGTACTATTTCTCTATGAGGTTGTTAACATTTCATAGAATATAATTAAATTACTCAAAATAATTCTGTACCCACATGTGATGTATTACAAAGCTACAGACCTGAGAATAGGAACAGCATTACGAAGGTCTATATGACTATTTAACTTCATGCATATGAGCAGGGTGTAATTTTATGGAAGTAAGCTAGAAATATCTGCTTAGCAGAAAATGAGAATTGAGAAGTTAGAGAACTTGATATAACAAACAATGAGGATTCAGAAGCCCTTCAGTAGCTTTTCACATGCTGAAATATCACAGGTAATTCAGTTGGGAATACAGAAACAGTTTTCACCTCATCAAAAAGATCACAAGTTCTGAAGGGGGGACCCCTCTCTGACACAAAGCCAGCAAATGCCATTCCATTGAGGACTTTGGTTAGAAAGTCATTCTCAATCAAGCCTCGCTGGCCCAAGAAGGCTGCCTGCAACAAAGACAGAAAAAAATGCGCTTTTTTATCAGCATCAAAACTACAAGCAACTATTATGTATTAGTTAAATATTTTCACCAGTTTATCAGCGTATACTAGTTAGTGGTACTTTCTAATCAAATCTTTTACTATACATTATTTCTTTTTATACCTATACTCAGAACTGTAAATACGATACACGTGTTTTTTAAATCTCACAGGTAATAAAAGAGAAAACTAGTACCTTCAAGCAATGTCTTATTACATACAGAGGTTTTCAAAATTCCACAATGATTCCTCAAATTTGTATTAAATGTAAATGTTAACTTTGTTGTATATTTCATTACTGTCCCTGCAATTAGTCCCACTAAAACACACTGATATTGTGCTATGCCAAATGATGTGCTTATCACATGTATGTTTTTAAACTTTACCAATTGTTCAAAAGGCAGGCTTGTGGGAATAACACGGCACAAAGGAATACTGTGAATACACATAACTGCTTCTCCTTTACCTTATGGAAGTGAATGACTGGTTCAGCATGAATTCTGATCAGCTGAAGACATGATCTGTATCCTTGGAAAAGCTGTGCAAATAGCCTAAGGAAGATTGCTCGCACTTCTTTGTCCTGTAAGCAGTAATTGATTATGCTGTCAAAACATCCTCGGATCCTAAATTCCTCCACACTTTATAGAGAACTATATGAGAAATGCCTACAAATTCATCAGTGTAGCAGTGCAGCACATGAAACAGAGACACTTGCACAGGGACGAGGTTGTCTCATAGAATGGTTAGGGCTGGGAGGGACCTTAAAGACCACCAAGTTCCCCTGCCCTGTCCTCAGATGGCCATGACAGATTCTGTACACAGTCACCCTTCACCCCTGCTCATCTTTCCCATGCCTGCACCATAGGCTCTGGGCAATGCCAGGGCAACAGGGGTTGCTGTGCGGCAAACCACACAAATCAACTGCCTTGAGTCATGAGGGAAAACTGATGCGAAATAAAGGAAAGAGGATATTGTAGCCTGGATTTATTCCCTAAAATAAATCTGACTTTGCAGCACTACACAAGCAGTGTCTTCAGGGTGGGCAGGAGCAGCAGGGAACCACAGCAGCCAAAGGAGGCACTGCTACTGCTGGAGAATCCAGACTTGGAGAATCCCACTAGAGCCACCAGCTGCAGCTCTGCCAGAGGAGCAGACTGCTCCAAGTTTGCCCAGCTACTTGTCTAGCACTCTTCCAACTCATGCCTTCACTTGCCAATCTGCCAAAATAAGCCAGAATTACTTTAAAAAGCTTACTATTAAAATAGTAGGTCTTTAATGTCTTGGTTTATTTTGCTTGAGTAAGAGAGTGCTTACATGCACACTATCAGATCAATGGAAATTATGTGAACAGCTGGGGCAGACTTGCGGCAGAGACATCTCCATGTGGCCCAGATGCCACTGAAGACTGACATCAAATCCTGTGCCATCCAGTTGTTTTATCCCAGCTCACGTACCTACTCACCCTGCAGCCATGTCAAAAACCTGAGGTCCCAAAAATACTTTTATGACCTCAGGTTTTATGGTGTCATGTTAAAAATTCTAATTTTAATGTTACACACAGCAAAAAATACTATATTTACTGTAAGGTAACCAGCTGATCAGGTAACTAACAGGCAAATAGAACCTAAATAAGTTACATCTTATTTCTAAAGAGAAAACGCATATATAAGATTATATAATATCACTGGCATATTTTACTAGATGTCTGTTTATTCTTCATTGGGACACAGTTAATGCTGTTCTATTTTTAACTAAAATTTTGTATGGTTCATTTTACTGAGAGATATGCTCATTTTTTGCTGCTCTCTAGGACTTTAACAGGTACATTTCTACCCTGGCTTTTTGGACTACTTGAAAACCTGGTAATTTCTTTCAGATTTAACAAGGTTCTTATTTTGATACAAAATTATATTAATTTGCAACTTTCCTATTTGTAACTAATTTGTAACTTTCTAAATGAGATGTTAGCTGAATTCTACCATTAGTTTAGATGAAGTCTGGATGACATTCCCTGTCTTCAGCAATGAGAAGTCCCAACCTTAAGCAACAAATATGTACAACAAATATATTGTACCCATTAAGAGTTTCAGATTTTCAAATATGCCTACACAAAACCCCCAAATATGTGTTCTTAAATGGACCTGGCTTTTCGATTTTACAGAAATTCTAACCCATTAAAACGCTATGAGAGGGCAAAATGCATTTCTTTGGTCCACCAATAATACTGTAAAGTATATGGAAAAGCAAACACAAATTCTTAAAAGAAAGTTAGTCTGAAATTTCAACATTTTTTCACTTAAGAAAGTCAGACACAGAAAATAACACAGAAATCTTACCAGCATTTTTGAGTGTGATAAAGCTGTTCGTGGGGGAGGGAATGCATAATCTGCTGTTTCCAAATCAGGATGCAAAACCTAGAGAATTTTGTAAACAATTTTTTTCCTTTAATTTTGCTGAGAAAAGGATAAATTACTTTTTTCCTTCTTTCTCAAATTAATATTTACTGATACTGAGTCCCTCAAGTAATAAATTGAGTTAAATTGTGATGTCTGAATGGAAATAAAGGTGGGATAAATTTCTCAGCTTCAGGTTTCTATATGTAAACTGGTTATCAAAAACTCCTATTACAGTCCATGAAGCTGATCAATACCATTCGGGATTTTAGAGTCAATGCAGCTGAAACAGATTAACAGGCAGAAAATTCTTGTCTTTAATATAAGAAGATTTTTTCAGAAGCCTCCAAATAAGGCGATTTCTAACTTACTACAATGATAGTAAAAAAGCCAAACTGAAGTACAAAAAGCCAGTCTTTTGGTGAGTCCCTAATGTAGAATCCATAATTCCTGAATAGCGAAATAGGGGCATCACACAAATAAACTTTAAGACTAAAGGGTTGTTAATTTGTTAAATTTCAAGAAAATATACAGTTGAAATGAATTTATAAACACAGAAGAGCAGCAGAACTGAATAGCAGTAATGCTGCTTAAATACTCTTATTAAAAATCATTATAAAGGAAAAATATCTACATCTTGATCAGTGAAAAGATATTTTAGATTTCAATTACTGATTATGTTAACTTGAACTGCAGAGAACAAACTCTTCCAAAAACAGGAATGTTGCATGAATTGTACTATTAAATCTCATTTCCAGTGTGCTTGAAAGCTTAGTACTGAAATCTATTTTTCATTCTTTACAGATAGGTGAGAGGGTGGAAAGCGTGGATTTTATCAAAACCTACCAGAGAAAGTGCCATTTGAGTCTGGTGTAGCAGTGGCTCTGGCAGCTGGGACAGATGAATACATTCAGGAATTTTAATTGTTCCTCCATCCAGGTCTGCTATGATTACATCTAACTGTAAGGGACAAATACATTATTGGTAGTGCATACAGAGAGCAGGGTGTAAAAACACAACAGTTCAAATTTCATGATCTGCACTAAGTTAAAATAAACAAATTAAAACAATACTAACTTCAATGTACAGAATGCTTTTTATAAAGGAAATACTTCAAATACTTCATATTACCGAATCTAGCCTTGAAAAATGAAATTAAACCAAAGAAAATGAAATTAGGCCAAACTTTCAACAGTGACTTTTGTTTCTGGGTGTTTCAGGTCTGTGCTCAGGGATTTGAGATGTCTAATAGGCTATTTGCAAAAAAACAGAGTGAGGGCAACTCTAAGTGAAATCTTGTGTTTCTAAGCACCTCTTGTAACCCTGGTTCAGTTTCTCTAAGCATGAGCTTAAAAAAGGATAAAATAAAATAACTGAGAATACCAAGTGAATCCTAACTGAATTGCTCAAACTCAGGACAAATAGATGACAAAGCTGGAAATGGATCCATCCCTTCCCCTCCTGCACTAGAATCAAATAACTTCCCTCCTCAACTTTATAGTCTCAATGTATTTCCAAAAAAATTGATGCTTTTTCTCTTTTTTCTTCTCCTGATTGCCTTGCCTTGCCTTCTACAGTAATATTTTGAACATATGTGAATTATTCATACAAACATCTCAAAGCACTCAGAACCTCTCTACAATTGAACACCCAAACTGTGAGTGTGCTGGGCAGAAATACTCACAAGTTCATGAATGTCATTGCGAAACACAGAGTGAACACCAATGATGAAAGGTGTTGGTGAGCTGAGAACCTCCAGCAGCTGTGCAGGAAGAATTGGAATATAGGGATAACTGTGAAAAGAATAAATAAAATATAAGAAAAGCTTCTGACTATCCTTTCACACAGGGCAACTGTTTTCTTTAAAAAAAAAAAAATCTTCCTATTGGTAATCAGGGACACTACAGTTATGAATACTTTCACTTTAAAAACATGGCTAGTTTTTGGCCAGATACCTACATTACAGCCTTTTGTAAAATATCATTAATAAGAAAGCTTCAAAGGAAATATTTTGCTTTGATATTGAAATAACAACTAAATATGCACAGAACACTACTTCAGGTATTGTTTACTTAATTTGACAGTTTTAAAAACCTGGGATGTTTATCGAGGCAGCATTAAGAGCTGGATCAAAATTGATCAATGCATTTCTAAACCTAATTAATAGTTATTAAAAGTTTACATTCATTAATACTTAAACATTAAGAAACATATTCCAAAATTAATTTTCCAGTTTTTCCTTCTTATTCTATATTATAATGCAGCCCATCTCTGAAACATTTTAAATAAAACAAGCTATTAAAATGCAAACATGGCTTGAAACAGGCGAGTCAGAATTAGATGCCTTCTTCCTTAAAAAACCAAATTGATTGACATTAAGTTTTCCATTTCAAAATTCTGGACCAATTTCAGAGAGGATCAATTAAGTTGACTTAAATTCATTCTCTGGTGGACATTTGTCAACTGTGATACACACTAATGTAGCTGTTATCTTTGAGCCACAGAATCTTTTGGGTTCTGAGTAGGATTTCTACCCTATATTTTTAGGAGGGATATTTCTCCATTAATTGTTTCCACTGCCATGATGCAACCAGATTTTTATTAATGATGTCTACAGACCAGCACTTCTATGTATAATCATGGATAGCTTTCCTTATTTGAGCAAATATAGCACAGCTCCTTTCGTTTGGGACAATGCAATGTAAGTTACAAAATGAGTTATAAAAGTAGCTAAGGAGTTCAAAGAATCAAAACTTAACTCACCTGTATTTGAGAGGAAACATCAAAGACTCCAGAGCCCTACAGGCATCACTGAGCCTTTGAAAACTTGCTGAGTGAAACAGAACCTTATTTTCTGTAAGCACGGCACAGAATAAGCTGAGTACATTTTGGATTCCTTAAAAAAGAAAAAATTATAAGCAAGAACTGTATCAACATGCCACAAAAAACAAAATTACATTAAAATGTACCACTTTCTGGAATGTTTTAGAAAAAGCATATGAAAAATGCATAAGTTCCAAGTTTTTCTATCTTTTATTTGACCAGTGCAGCTTCCGTCTGTTTTTCAGGTTGCTAAAATACCGTCTGAATGTATTTCTACATTTCAGATATACTGTATTACATCTCCCTTTCAATACCACTTTCAAATATTTCCACTCAAACTGTATTATGTGCATCTTCTGCACAGCCTTCTGTGTATCCAGTATTCAATTCTGGTCACTGATCCAGGCTTAACTTCTAAACCTCTTGTATCTCCTAGCAGGGAAAAAAAAGAAAAAAATATATACTGCCAAGTTCCAAAGAAAATGATAAGACTTCTGGTGAATTCATTCATACATTCTCTATGGAGAGCACTGTAGGAGTCATGAGGTTGAAAGAGGGCACTAAGAGTATGTGTCATTAGAAAGATACTTTAAGGAAGATCTGAATGTCTAAAAAAGCCCCACTAGATTTAAGGTAAGACAGATGAATCAGTCGATGGGACGGTTTTCAGGCTTTTTTAAAACAGTATAATTTACCTAGAGACAAAGCCATGTGCTTTCAGGGAAAACCAAAAATATATTTCCTTTAAAAAAAGTCCCATCCTGAGAAGCAGACATGCCTGACACATGTAAGATATGCTGAAATTTATGAAATTTCCTGAAATATGCTGGAATGTATGATGTTTCCCTGAGGACATGGCTTGTATTATCAGTAAGGCAGCCTGTATTACCTTCACAAAGCTACTGCTTATCTTGCAATAATGGCCTCAGTTAGAAGTGAGACTATGGAGCACCTCTATATTCACATGTTAATGAAAATTTTGTTGTGTTTAAGTAATTTTCATTACTTATTACACGTTGTGACAATCTTTTTTCTTCTGTGATGTATGCCAATTTTCTCGGCTAGAGTAAAGCTCAGTTCACAAACACAAGGTGTTTATGGACGAGGGGTGAGTGCATATTTGAACAAAGTTAGAAACTGCTGCCTGCTTGGAAAAAACTCAGTGAGAATTTAAAATCTCAAACTTCCTCTTTTATGCAAAACTGCCCTTGTTCCATTCCCAGAAAATTTTAAAGAATATTTTGGAGTGTACTTTTTGTTTTAAACTAAGTGTTTGTTTTCGAGACAACTGGGCTTCTTGCACCATTTCATTCCACACCAAGTATCTTCTTAAGACATTTAGGAATATATATTTTTTTAAACACCTGACATTTTTTTCCTAAGATCAGATACAAAGATTCTTAAGCAATCCTCTAAAAACCTGCAATGTTTTGGCAGGTATTATCAAAGAAAATAATACAAAACATTCAAAACATTCACTACAATGAAATGTTGCAAAGAAGTCCTTCTTGTGATCAAAATACCTATAACTGAAAATTCTTGTAAGAGATGGTTTCCCATTCTGCACATCTTAAAACTCAAACCTGAGTTCTGAGACATTGAGAGTTCTACAATATTTTCTGGATGTTATTGACTTTAAACTTTGTTTGCAAAGAATTAGAACATTCATTTACTGAAAAGATTCAAGTGAAATCCAGCTATGTTAAAAACCAGCCTTTTTAGCTATATGATATTATTTTTCTGTGAATCATGATGATTCAAGAGTCTAGAAGGACTATCTTAATTCTAACACCTTTCAAAGTCATGAAACTTACCCAGTATCAGCACATTTCTTTTCAAATCCCTTCTGAATATAGGCTTCCTCATCAGATACCAAAACAATACACAGTTCTCAAGAGTAAATAATAACTGAACACTTTGGCAAAAATTTTACTAACAAAAAACATAAATGAAGGGGAAATCAGAATTTTGCTTGTGTAAAAAGAGGACACCTGCAAGTACTTCAGAGTGTTTGAACGCAGTGGCTGTAGATTACACTATCTCTTAGGGACTACTAAAATGATACACTTTTGTATAAATAATAGAGGTAATCTTCACATTCATGTTTAGCGTTAAACTGTATGTCTCTCTGATTATTATCTTTACCACTATGAGAAATGGATTTTGTGAATGTCTTCAATTTACAGAAATTCTGCATGTCCGCTCAATGGAACACAAATTTTATTGCAATTACTAAGCAGAGATGGTACATTTTGTGAGTGTTTCATAGTTCCACTAGGGATATTAGACTACTTTTGCGGCATATTAGTGGCCACAGATAAAGCTTCAGTTTGCACTCCACAAAGGCATTTTTCAGTGCATCTTAATCAGCACCAATATAATTTCAGGTGATTAGTTTCAGCATCTATTTCCCACAGATAAACTCGATGCCACATAGCAGAATAAGTACTGCTAGCATGCTTTCATTACATTCTGGGAGTTGGTCTCCCAGCTGTTCACTACATTTTAACTGGCATGGAAGGTGAATTTGAAATGTTTACTGTGATATGAAAGCACCTGATGCAGTCCCAGCTTTGCTCAGCTAGACAAAAGCATTGCTCTATTTGCAAAACTGATGGAAGAGACTGAACTTGAGAGCATCTAACACACTTGGACAAAAAAACCCAGGCTAACCACTTGCACTGACTGAAAAGCTTGTAGAGCCCACACTGCTTCTTCGTACAAGCTTTTTCCTTCTCTCTCCCTCTTTCTTTCCTTCTTCCACTCTTTCGAAATGCTCTGTATGCAATACAGAAAAATATAAAATACATAACATAAATAGAATAAAGTGTACAACACAGACACCTAATCTGGAATTTTCTTATTTTCTAGATGATAGCCACTGACTCAATGCAAAATTATTGCTCGACACATACTTTGAAATACATCTTTCCAGGAATATCAGCAGTATAACGACTGTGAGGGAAACTTTCCTCTGATAGAATCAAACAGATTATAAATAGTACAACTTTTGATTACTTTCCTTTTCTAAACCATTTAAGCCATTGATTAAATTATTTAAGGAAGCCACCAAGGTGTTGTTTCAAGCCTTCCAAGTTGTTTACTGAAAACAAACCATTCCAAAGAGCAGCCTGAGCCCTATTTCCTCGTGCTACAAGACACAATCGTGTCTGTCTGTAACCTTGAACCCTCTGCTGCTCTGCAGACTCCACACTACATCCGATGCTCATTTGTCAGGGCATAAATAGACAACATGAAAAACAACAAACAAGTTGATTTTTACAGATTACTCTTTTGCAGTCTACAGACAGACATCCTGTAAAATATTATACATACGCTGGAAAATTTTGAATGGAGGCTTCCTGACCTTCACTGTTTTCAAGTATTTAAAGAATCTGTAATTTGTACTAAATTATCTGACATCCTACATCAACAAATGTATCATTCTGCCTGCTTCCTGTTGTTCTAGAATTTAAGTACTTATTTAAGCATGATTAAAAAAAACCACCAAACACAAAGTGTACTTGACAAGTTATTAACTGTCTTCTATATTGCATGAAATCAAAATATTACCACTTCTTGAGACTTTTGTAAAGAGTTATAAACATGGCTTTGGAAACTCACTAATTGAATACATTATTATGCCAATACGCCATTCTTGAATTACTGGACACTAGAAAAAGCTTAGTAGACAAAATAATCCATAATTTAGCCAGACTAATCCAGGAAATGGGTCAACAAAGCCTGCAAAGCCTTTCTGAAAGGCCACTGGAGACTGCACAGTACAAGTTCTGTGCCAGGCAGTGTCAAGCTCTAAAGATAACTAGGAAAAGAGTAGAGAAAAACAAAACTCTTTTCATATTTATTTTTAGATGTGGCTGCATAGCACTGCTAATGACCAAAATACAAGCTTAACTAGTAAATAAGAGACAACAACTCTTAAGAGTGCTCAATACTCATACGGGTAATCCTTGCCAAATTGCATTCATTTGTCCACCCAAAAATCACACAGTATCTCCCATCAACTACATGGAGTTAAACCCAAAAGATTGCTATATCACTCAGCTCAGGATCAATTTGCATTTAGGAAAGTATGCAGGGCTGTTATTGGAGCAGGACTGCACACTCCATAGTTCAATGATAGCCAAGCTTGCTCACAAATGGGGAGCAGTCTGGCTGTGCCAGCAGAGAGCTTTGGGAGGGTTGATTTATTCTGCTTTTTGGCTGGGCACCAGACAACATGAGTCAGACGAGTACCCCCAGAGATTAATTTACTTGGGCTTTGTCAGACTCAGAAGGAAGAGCAGCAATCCCCACAACACAGAGCCTTCAGCTGAGACTCCCTCAAAGAATCCAACATTTTACAAATTCATCCCCATTTCCGAGCCCAGAGAAGGACACATGCACTACTGAAGCCAACCTCCATTTTTAGAGATGCATTTTTGACTCTGAAACTGAAGTGAAGGCAATTCCGAACCTGAACCATGAATTCTGCATGTTCTTTGTAAGAAGGGCGCAATGAAGGCTTCCCTACAAGCCAGCCTGTGGGGAGGCTGGGAAGTGGAAACAGAAGGACTGTATCGAAAGATTCTGGTATAAACACCATGAAAGTCAACTGATCATCAAAAGGTATCATAGAGACTGTGAAAATGAAGAGATATTTGCAAAAAAGATGTCTTCGGCTGATGGATAAATATTCCTACAGCTATCACTCCCCCAAGTTCAACAGTATCTACTCTGTTCTGTCTACACTGAGTCAAGCAGATGGCTGCTCTCCAAACCCTAAATTACACAGGCACAAAGAAACAGGGACTAAGCACAGTACATGATCTACTTAAGAAAACAGTCCGTCTGTCTGTCATTTATGTGTTGATATTGGAATCATTTCCATGATTGCCAATTTCATTAAAACCCTCTGCAGACCTATTTAAAGAAGCAGCAAAAGCCCTTTGGTCTTCTTGAGCCTCCAAATACAACTCTGCCAATACACTGAGTGAGCATGATCAGTACTTTTTTTTTCAGAGACAATGATAAAGCTAAAGACAATTATTAATAGAAGATTTAGATAATAAGGTTTTCATCTCTGAAAAAGATAAGTGCAATACCATTTCTTATGCATATTTTAAAGCTATAAATACCCAAAGGGAGACTGATAAGCTCAGGATTAATATGGCTGTGTTAAGTGAATTTTCTTGACAGAGCAGAAAAGACATAGGAAGGTAAACCAGACAAATAACCCTTTCACATACAGAAAGTATTCATGTGGCAAGGAGGCAAATGCCAATTTTACAGGAAGGCAGTAAGTTGAATTATACAAATGTACAAACATAAACTGCATTACCAGTTAGAAGTTTTCTACTGCTTGTATGTCTGGCCCATATAAACAGGTTATTTTTGATAGATGCTACAAAACATAGATTTAGTTAAGGGAAAGAATCTTCACAGAAATCTGATATGAGATTAATAGTTTTTCCTATAAGGGAGGCTCACAAGCAGTATTTCTAAATATTTAACTGCTAACTAACAGATTAAACCAGAATGTTTTGTTCTCTTACTGTCTGTCTCTATATCCATGAGGGTGTTAATATTTGGGTACTAGTTTATTCTGCTGAAATATGATTTCATTTAATGTCTGATTACACATCTCATCTTCTCTTTAGTTATTTAGTTATCTAGAAAGGCAATTAAAATAGGAAGCTATTTATTTTGGATATTTATCCCATAAATATCTACTATTCCAATGCTGAAAAAAATCATAAATAAAGGTAAACAGTAATCCCGTATAATTACTCATAAATGGCATACTAATTGCTAATTACCTGTAAAATTACTAATACCAGGATACAGAATTTCTGTGTAACCCTCACAGGTCCACACTAACTGAAACTCAATGAAATTCTGTACAAGAATTTTGAGTGGATTGGGATAATAGATACACCCTAATGAATTGAAATGCTGCCCAGTTTCCATGAGTGGGAGAGCTCTACTGAAATATTCCCACGTATCTACAAATTTTTTACACGTGACTTTCTTTCATTCATTCTTTAGAACTGCTCTTTCAAGAATGATGATTTTATTGTTTGCACCAAATGTTTTGTGAAACCTTTTCTTCCACACACATAAAAAGATATGTCAGAAAAATAACCACACATTATAAAAACTGTTTATAGTAGTTTGATTAGCCAAAATTATCTCTCTGTATTCTGACAGCAAATCGAAATTGTGGGAAATTTGGGAAGTTATTTGAAACTGCTGATGCATTTAAATAATCAAAAATAAAGCAATTTACCAGCTCTTCAGACTGATTCTTAGCTGGTAAACTGAAAGTAAATGAGGATTCTGTTCAGCCACCAACAGACATTTTAAACTTCAGAAGGAGCATTAAAATTTTTTTAACAACCTGATTTAAGATTTCATAATTTGTCTGGATTCATTTAAAACAGAAAAAAAATTCTTTAACAAAACAATTCAGAGTGAGTGCAATACCATTAGGATCCTTAGAAAGTAAATATCTAAGAAGAAGAGTATTGTCATTCTTGAACTGTACACAGGAAAAATGGTCAAGGATACACAAGAAACTGCAAACATACCTGTTTCCTGTCTAAGGACTACAAAGTCTTTCTCAAGGAACATAACTACAGAAGCATTATAGCAATGTAACCAAATAAATTCAAGGACAACAAGAACAGATGTGGCTGATCAGGACATTCTGTTAGAGCAATCTTCAGGCACTGTTGGCTGGTAGTCATGGAGTATAAAAGGACAAATATTCAATTGAAGAAACTGTGAAATGTTGTAACCATGAAAATTTTTTAAAATCACTTTATTTTCTTTAAAGGTCAGGCTGGGATTCTCTTCAAAACATTTAGCAAACTTTAAAAATTTTTTGTCAAATTCTCTGTGATGACTTTCTTGACCTCCTGAAATAGTGATACTTCAGCCCAAACTGCAACTAAAGAACAATACTTTAAATATTAATTTACAAGAACAAATATATGGAAGTAAATGTCTACAGAACTGTTTTTCTCTTCCTCTCACCACGGGTATTAACACTAATGTTTGGAAATTACAGTTTTGCAAGCTCTTATGATTTAACAGCTACCAAACCTGCTTTGGAAGAGTGAGGAAAGTTCTGCCTGCACTCATACCAGCAAAAATAGAAAGAAAAGCAATCTGTTCCCAGTAAGATCCATTTCAATATTTTCTATAAACAGAGATAAGCTTTTTTTGCTTCTCTTTAAAGTTTACTTGTCTATTTATTAGACATTTGCTTTTACGTATTTACGTTTTGCTCACCACTGAAAAACAATAATTTGTGTTCACTCTTTTGAGAGGTGTTTTCTTAAGTCCTGCTGTAAATAGAAAACTACTCTCTTCTCAAATATCCCAAAGCAAATTTTCACCTAATAGTTTAAATAAATTTCATTGAATTGTCATAGAGCAAACTTTAATCTATAATTTTATTTTTTCTTATTTGAAATGTTTCCTCTTAAAAAACAGCTCATTAACTACAGCACTTTATCAAATACACAGCTTCAAGTTTATTTACTTACACCAGATAAGTTTTCTTTCTCAGATTTATAATTTGCTTAAAATAAACTACTGCAGAGTTTGTCTCATTAAAAGAGTAATCCAAGTTTGGACTGGACATAAAGTAAGTGAGCATCTCATGTCATGTTCTTTGCTGCGCTTTGAAGCAGTGAACACTGCAAGGAACATTGGCTAGTGCCCCCAGTTAATTTCAGACTCTGCTGACTGACAGCTGTCCACAGCAGCAGCACCTCATGCTGCTGACCAGGCTCCCAGTGTAGCCACACGTGTCAAACAGACAGAAACGGAGCGGGATGTGCTGAAGGGATGGTTTGGCATGACCTGACTGGAACCTGCTCTGCTGGCTCTCTCTGACAGGACTGCCCTGCTGCTGCTTTCCTTACACCTGCTGCAAAGCTCCCGAGAGTGAGTGAGATCAAGCTGGCACAGGGATGGCTCTGCTCTCACTGCAGCACCTGGCCCTTAGTCTCATTCAACCACAGCATCAAACCACAACCTGAGACTGCTGACAGAAAACAGATATGACTCTGCCTCCTTCCACCTCCAAATATTTTCTGTTAACTTGGTGAGATGCAACGGCTGAGTCAAGCACCATTTTAGCAAAGAAGATGGGGCAGCAGTGTGCAACTGGAAGTGAACATTCCAGACAGGATCATCTGCCTGGCAGTTTGTGCTGCTGGGGGAATGAAGCCTCAGTGACTGTCCACAAAGTGCCTCTACTTGGAAGTGAGGAGTCCCTGTATAAAAACCACTATGACAATATTCCTTTATTTCCAACAGTATCTAAAAGAACACTTTCTCTTTGTTCTGCTGTTGCAGCAGTAAGGGCCCATTAGCAGTAAATGCCACATCAAATCCCTTCATAATCTATTTGTTCTTTGATGAACAAATCTACTTGGAAAGCTTGAATGGTAAATTCTCTTTTGCTAGGTTATGGAGCTAATTGCAGCTCACTGGCCAGTGGGATTTAACCTGAAACTAGAAAATAAGCCAACAGCACCCACTCATGTGATGCCAGGTTCCATAGGCTGCAGAGTATAGAACTTACTAAGATCAAAGACTGATCAGAAGTGTATATACTTCAATAAAACAGCCTTAATCTATACAAACATGCTGCTAAAATCCAGCAAAGGTTATATATGTTCCAATCACATGACTTTTCATGGAACAGAGAGAAATTGAGTTGGGTAAGAAGTTCGTAAACAACTTGACAGAGGTAAAAAAAGTTCTGGTTCAATCACTAAAACCTCATAACCAAGGTAAGACGTGAAAAGGGCACCCACCACATCGACCCTCAGTGCATCTGCCTGTTACGGGTATTACTGTACTGGAAATGTCTGCATTTGGACTCTTCATGTGATCTGCAGAATAAATCTCTCATTGCTTTGCTGCCCTATGTAATGAAACATTAAAATATTCTTGCTCTATGTCAAAGACACCAGGATTTTCTTAGTCAACACATAAAAGCCAGCTCAAGTGCTGACTGTGCAGTGACCCTTTCATAATGTCTCCCAGCCATACAAATACACATATATATTTATCAGGATTGTCTTTTCCCATTTATACAGTAATTTGGTATTGTCATCTGTTGGCATAAAACACATTACATGAGAGGCTGAACCTTTTATCTCCCCTAAACCAGAATTAAAATAATGAGAAGTTATTTTATTACAGAATACATTACTCAAAGTGTCTACAAACAAAGTCAAAAGCAAAAATTCTGGGTATTTTAATATATCCTGGATATAGAAACGTGGGACTGAAGGGTCTATAAACAGTGAAAGAGTCCAGCCTTTTCCCATCATGACTATATCAGACAACCCCAAACTGATCAAGCTTCATCTTAAATGTAGTGACACTGCTCTGCATTACTATTCCCAACAGAAGGTGCTTCAGGATTTTTCTCGTCCTACAGTTAGAAATAATCTTTTAACTTCCAGCCTTAAATAACTCATGATCCTTTTATATGAGCCTGTTCTTCGTGCTCACCTGTATCTGTAACTTGTGACTTCTCTCTGAAGAATACTGATGTAAACAACAGCAAATGGTAATACATATGATCTATGATATGGAGTAAAATTAAAAGATTTTTTAGAAGAAGAAAAAGAAGAAAGGAAACATAAGAAAACCCTAATACTTGTTTAAAAAGCAGCCTCTAGAAGCCAGTATGATCTATAATATGACCAACAATTTAAATATTCCTTTCAGACTCTACATTATTTCAGGATTTATGTTTCCTAAGGGAAGGTATGGTTTTTAAGCTGTAGAACTACATTTACTTTCATTCAGAAAAAAAAATGTAAAACAGAGCACGTCCTACAAGCATTGTGAGCTTAAAAATTAGCTGCCACTAAATAAACTATTTTTAGGCACACCATAATTCAGTTTTTCTCCTTTTGATTCAATAGGTATTTTCTAATAATCTAATATTTTCTAATAAGAACCTATTAAGGCTAGATTTTATGTCGTTATATAGGCTGGACATTTTCACTGTTTAGAGACCCAGTAGCGCACATCATGATTTCTGACGCAGGCTGTTGGGAAGTGGTAAAACATTGGAAAGATTGTTAACAGATGAAGCCAGCTTTAGTACAGAATGCAGAAACTGATCAGTGTTCATACTTTAAGATCAAGAAAATTGAAAAATTTTAAAATATTGTTCTCTTCCCCAGAATCAGATTATACCAGGAAGTCATAGTGCACTCCTTCATCTCTTGTAAAGCTTGATTTTTAGCATCAAAGGGAACAAAACTGGCTCTGAAGAACGAATGCCAAAGTACCAAATCAAGACTTTTACAAGGTAAACAGTGGAAACTGAAGAACCACCTGCTGCCAGGGATCAGCAGCTCCATAGCAGAAGGCAGAGCATGGAGCAAGGTGGGAAGGGGCAGTGGCTTTTCACGAGTTAACCAAAGCTGTAAAGTGTGAGTCTGCCAGCTTAAAATCCCTCTGCACATACAAATATCTACTTCCAAACAGAGCTGGAGCAGCATAACTTAATTAAAAAAAAAAAAAAAAAAAAAAAAAAAAAAAAAAAAAAAAAAAAATTTAAAATAATGGTGCCACAATTAAGATCTTCCCCCCAAACAAATTTTTGGGCACAAAATAATTTTAGCGTTTTCATTATATTAAGAAAAAAAATAAATGTCCATAAATCTTCATTAGCTTCTAACAAACCTAAAAAATGAGAAAATACAGCATTTCTTTTGTACACTTAAACACACAACTCCAAAATATTATAAACAGGTATGACAGTTAATATATGATCCCATCATTACGTTTTGACTGGATGGATCACCTTATAACAGTAACAGGGTTTGGCTCCATGACTGTTTAAACCAACAAAAATCATCTCTGTCAGTGCCACTCCATGGAAACATGGAAGATAATTCGCTTCTACGTGCTTGCTTGTTGTTGAATAATTATTTAACTTCAAGCAGCTCTCTGGTATCAGGGAAGTATCTACTCTGATGCAAAAGAATGGCAAGAATATGCAAGCAGGACAAAAGGACAGAGAACACTCCGAACTTCTCAGTCTCAAGTCCCATCGTTGAAATTCGGAATTAAATAGCCACATTAAGAAAATACATCAGTACTGGAGTGGAGCTTTTAAAGTGCTTGTTCTGAAGTACTTCCCTGCTTAGCAACTCTGCCATCATCACAAACATCTGCCCTAGTATTTATATTTTGTGCAACTGTAATAATCTTTAGAAGTTCAATCAATCAATCACTTTTGAGACCAGGAATTACAGATATTTAATGACATTGCAGTCTTCAACTGTGTTGTATTATTTTTAAGTAGTTGCTTTAGAGGATTCATATACTGCCCAATGGTACACACATAATTTCTAGTTTAAAATATTATAAGAACTTTAAGATACATAAAAAGGCTGAAGGATAATGACGTTTAGCACTTTAAGTTACGCCATAGTTTGAATAAATCAAAGACAAGCTTGCCAAGCAACCGGGCTCCACCTACCATGACCATTCATCTTCATGCCATTCCACCTATTTAATCTCCACTCTACACAGCCCTGGATTCTAAAGCAACCTTACCTTGTGTCTTCATCCAGAAGATTCAAAGTGGAATTTACTTCAAAGTTTCATCTTAAGTCACTTAAAAATTGCGCTTTTTTTAACACAAAGTCAGTATGTCTTCTACTGAAAATACTTGAGTGGTGAATTTAAGATATGAGGAAGAAAACAAGCACAGGCAAACAAGGACATAGGAAAACAGACCTGATATGAGACTAAACAAGAAGGAAGGAAAATTTTTTTGTCTTTGATTAAGTATTTGGAAAGGAGAGAGAAGTTCTTCAGGAACATAAATTTTCGTAACTGTTCTGCTCAGCTTAGCAGTGTGAGTCATGCTACGAGTCCTTGAAACGTGCAAAAATCAAAAGTGCTGGTTAAACCTCAGGTTCTTGTTTTGCTGCTTAGGTCCCTTATTTTTTGTCCTGGCTTGTTTTGAAAAAAAACCCTGCCTCTTGGGGAGATGGAGGTGCATGTCTCAGGTCCAAATGACTGAATACATCACTGCTGAATACCCATATGAAGAAGGCAAGTAGGGCTGGAGTCTGGAGAAAGGAGCTTAAGGCAGAAACTTAGGAATGTATAGTTAATGCAGTGAGACAGGAGAGAAATATAACCTAAATATAACCTAAATCTCCTTTGAGCCTGAAGAAAGCTACTGCATTTTGAAGCTTCTATAGATATTTACCATCTTGCTGACAACAAGAAATAGAAGAGTACAGAAAGTCTTCTTTCTACCATGGATAATTTTTTAAGTAACTTTATGATTCCTATTTTTCCACCTAATCCTTCACTGATTAAATAATTTCTAGTGATCCAGCTACAGCCCTGGGTTTTGTCACATTATTCCTATATATTAGGCTTTTTTTTTAATTAAAAAAAGAAGGCATGATTTAAAATGTCAAACACTGCTGTTCCTTATTACTAAGCTTAAAACCTTTGGGGATATTTTTCCCAACTGTAGTTTAACGCCTAAGCAAAAATAAGGTCTGTTTCCAGATATGCTGTGGACTTGGTAATACAGGGAGGGTCATCTGCTGACACGGTATTATCCTGCCAAGCAGAAAAAGCTTGATGAGGCTACTCTTGCACAATATTTCTCAAAATAAATGTTGAAATTACTTTTGTATCTATTCATAGCGATAAATTCTGTCTTGCTGCCCACCTTCCTCCAAGAAAGAGCTATTTTTAAAAAGGTGATTTAAGCAGTTCACAAATATTTTTCTAGCTACTCTTCAATTTTCTATTAATAATTGAGATAGGATGAAGCGACTTGTACCAGAAGAGAAATAACTGAACATGTCGTTATTTGACAAAAGGCCTGGTTAATATTTGTGTCCTAAACATGAGCATTTGGTGGGAGAACAGCTGCCACTGAAGTACTGAAGAGCAGGAGAATGCTTTTGCCCAGGTTGTAGAGACAAATACGCATTAAGCTCCTGTTCCAAGCAGGCAAGAGAAACAGAGCAAGTGTGAATATCATTCCAAGATGCACAAAAACTTCTGACAAGTTTAACTGTGATCTCCAGCGGAAAGGATTAGCCTTATCTCGGGAAAATAAACTTTGTCAAAGGGATGAGCTAGCAGGTTCTACCACACTCTTCTGGACTCACCGCCTTTAATTCTTCGTAACACTAAACGAAAAGTGAGAGTAAATGAGAATTTATTTAAAACAATCTGTTCATATTTCCTCGTCTTCCTTTTACAGTTAACAATCATTGCAAACAGGCATGTGTAGCTGTATTAACAACTCTTTTTTTAGTAAATCCAAACAGAAATTTAGAATTAACAAGCCTTGGCACTAAGAACATGATGACAGCTCACTACCTACATGCGAATGGAATTTTGTGCTGTTCTGGAAAGGGAGGTACAACACTATGAAAACACAAACATTTTCTAACTTGTGTCCTTAGAGACACAAGGCAATTCTACCACTGTGCTATATCCCCAGATACTTATGTACATCAACTGCCAACTGAGGCATAGATAGGAAAAAACCCCAAACAACCCCCCCCAAAATACAAACAAACAAAAAAACACAGCAGTCAGGAATAGGAGGTGGGAAAAGCAGCCTTTTACAAAGCCTTCAAGCAGTTGCTTTAAAAAAATCTACCTATTCCTTAATTAATATCAGCCCCATTCCCAGGCAGGTACACCACACTTGTCACACCAAAGAATAGGGAGAGACAAAAAGACACAAAAAGTCCATTAGACAAGCTCTTCCTGATACTTCTCATAGCCTTGCAAAAGAGAAAATTCTACTACAACAGAAAAGGGGTACTGAGACAACCCTTTTTTTTTTTCTTTCCCCCCTCATGAACTTGCCTGATCCCCTTTCAGGGAAACAGGATGTAAGCCCATAAGCTTCTCGTGACAAGATTTGCCAAGTTTTATAACCAAACACTTTCTTCAGTCTCTCCCTTCTTCAGGCCAGTTGAAGCATCACTAACTAGAAAAGTGAGCGATGAGCACATTTTCACTCCTTATCTTCCTTTCTCTCCCTGTCCTTCTGCTGATCTTCATATCCTTATGTGCACTATGACTGCAAAGGGCAGCTGGTAAGCACGGGCTTACTGACTCATACTTCTTACAAGCCACCAGAAAGCAAGAAAGACGAAACCTCCAAACTTACTGGCAGTCAGGAGGAGAAAATAAGGCAGAAGAGCAGCAAAACCACAGAAGCCAGACAGCAAAAAGGCTAATGGAGAATGGGAAAAGAAAGATGAGATGGTAGACAAAGAGTAAATCGGGGGTACAGATACTGGAAGGTGTACAGGAGCTAATACAGAATGACACAAATTCAAAATATAATTCAAAAATTCGACTGCTAGCACAACAATCTAGGAGTCCTGGTTAAACTCCAAACTCTTCAATACTCTGAAGCAGATTTAGGAATTTACATTACATGCATCCATATATATTAACCCACTAATAACATATGGTTAACAATATTAAATTAAAATTTATGTGTGTTAAATTATTAATGTATTCTTGTATGAAAATTTTATAATTCTTTTTTATATACGAGAGGAATTTTTTTTAAAAATTGCCCTGCAAAATATGCTCTCACTAAGAAAACAAGAAGAAAAGATGGTCCTCTGTTTTCTCTTCCATATATAAAGATTCCCACTCCATCTTTGTAGTTTCCCTCTATAAATCTGATACACGCAATGACTTTTCAGAGTTGTCTTGTCCTCCTCAGCCTGATCCTGTGACAAAACACTCCAATCCCAATTTGCCATACAAAAGCCAGATGCCAGAAGACAGGGTAATTACCTAAGAACTAGCTGAAAACCTCATTTTCTTTGACATTTTCTGAACTGTGAATTTATAGCAACCTTCACTACAACTGCCTAAAAAACTGCCTCAGCTTAGGTATCACACACACCATATTCAGAACAAACACAGCAGACCATGGTGTAACATGCTGTACCTATGGTACCTCACACCACATTCCATGTCTTCAGAAAAGGGGAAAAAAATGTTGGGCCTGCCCATGTTCAAAACATTGCCTGCAATCTGATCAGAGCAATCATAATGAATCTGACATAATAAGCCAAGTAAAACCTCAGGGACTCTGGTGAAGTTAAGTAGCACTTACCTACCATGTTAGCCACAATTTTTAAAATGTAAATTATCATTAAAAAAATTATAATATTCCTTTTGGAATAATATTCTTTCTGGAAGTCTACAATTAAATCTTATCAGGAGATGGCACTGAGCTCATCAGATCTGATACTGATTTCAGTGACATAAGCTCTTACTGTTCTTCACTATTGCTTTTCTGGTTTCCATCCATTCTTACTGTCTATTTGAGAGAAGAATGGATGACAACATATATCCTGAGGCCATTTGGTGCTTGAGAGTAAATATGAGGTTCACAGGTTCAGAAAAGACTAATTGTGCCCTTATCCATGGCTGCTGCAAATTTATGATTCTAAAACAATGGAATGAAGACTGAGAGTGTTAGAATTTAATGACAAACATGAGATCAGTATGGAGGTACCTAGGTAACAGTGATGCAATACTGTAATTGTAATGCAGAAGTAAAAATTTGCTGAGGATTAAGTTAGAGCATCTTCTTGAAAGATTGGGAGTAACAGATCACAACAGAATGACATGAACTTTTCAGTCACACCAGCTTTATTACAAACCTCCTTGATTTTCTTTGGAGTTTGTACAGTATCCAAGGGCAGTGGAGCAGGGAATCTTCTTACCTGAATGTTTTTGTGATTAAGTAGGGGCCACGCTCACTTCTGACCCCAGTAACTTACAGATACTGCATGGCGGAATTGGAATAGATGACCTTTAAAGGTCCCTTCCAACCCAAACTATTCAAGATTCTCTAATGCTGGAGATAACTTACCACAGACAGGCTGTACAAAAATGTTCTGTCAATGTCTGATTAGGGGATAAAAGATCATTTAGTCATTCTTTCATTTGAAAGAAATTATATTGCCATGCAGCTTTCTTGGCACGCGATTAGAATTGGATTACAACAAAAAATGCTTAATTTTATTTTTAAAAGCAATGTTTTTTAAAGAAGACCTAGACATACCCAGTTGCTGAAAGAGAAGAGCCACACTGGTGCCTGTAACAGGAAGGCTATCATGTAGAGGAGTCTGTATCAGTTGTCGGTCTCCAGCTCCCAAAGAAAACAATTTCTGCAGAAAGAATTTTTTTTAAATTTAATTTATATAGAATAAGCAAGCTGTCATCATACAGATAAGTGATTCATACTGCAAAAATAATTTCTTTTGTATACTATATATTATAAAATTATATATATATATATATAAAATTTGAAGTCAAATAGAGATCTGAAATATAATTTGAGGACAGTGATGTGTCTCCCTTGCATTTACACTGACTTAGTTAAATAGTTATGGCTTTGAAGGCAGTTAATAGTACATTTCTATTTATACAATAAAAAACCTCCCAGGAAAAAACCAGGAGTTTTAAATCCATTTAAATCAGAAAAATGTACAGTATTACTAAGTAAATTTCTTTGCTATCTACTGTCTGCATGCATGCATAAAGTATGAACATACTTGTGACATGTGGGTATTGAGGAGGGCACTTCTGCTATTCCTGTATTCCTGCTCTGCACATTAAAGTAGAATTACAGCTTCAGCTACCTTTCCAGCACAAGAACATATCTCCCTTGAGGGAGGCAGGAAATGGGAGTGAGAGGAGTGCACTTGAGTATCACATCCCAAACTGCACTGCAATTGCAAAATACCCTTGCTTTCCTCTGAGGAAATCCACATGGCATTCAAGCAGTGAGTGATTTCAAGCAGTTACCTCTAACCACTAACTCCCATGGGCTAGGGAGCATTTCTGTGTGGTAAATCTCCACTCTGTATGGCAGCAAAGGTGGGGAAATGAATGAAGGCAGCAAGCTCCAGTGACTGCGCTGCAGGTATTTGAAACCAAAAATCTCCCCAGTGAACCGAAACAAGGCCCTGAGTGGCAGCAGAGATATTCTGGCCCAGCATTTCAGCAGCAGAGCTGGATGCAGGTCAGGAACCCATTCCACAGCTGACTATTTCCATGGTGGGAACGTGAATAACCTTCTCAAAGACTTCTGGAAATAAACACCAGAACAATGCTCCCATTCTGAAATATATAATTCAGATCCAGCCCTGGAAGCACGAGGCTTAAGAAAGAAAAGATATACACTTTATTTCTGATTTAAATGACAGTTTGACACTAGCAAATTTAAGTTGGAAATGAGTGAGCATTTTATTTGAAGAGAAAAAGCAGAAGGAAGAACAACCAGAGTAGCATGACTTTTCCTTCCTCTTCTAGCAGAGAAAACAGCCACCGAGAAAAGCTGCATTTATGGACAGGGAGAAAAAAGAGGATAGAAACAGAGACAAATGTTCAAGTGGATCACCAAAACCTGTAATATGAGGTTCCAATACCACTGGAAAAAATGGTTTCTGATGAGGACATAAAATCTGATTATTCCCCTTCAAACCCAAAAACCAGAGACTGTCTGGAGTGCAATAAGGTAGATCTCGATGAACCTGACAGGACATTCTGACACTAATAACACTAAGAGAAATTCCAAGGCAGGCAGGGCTATGGAAAAGCCAGAATAGAATTTGGGAGCTGTAGGATTTCAAGGAGGTTGAAAATCCATAGGTTGAGTGGGAAACTGTGTATGTAAGTGACTTCAAAATGTTGCCATTTACATATGTAGTTTCCAGGTACATTTTATAATAAGGACCATAATTCCCCATCACTGTCACAGCATAAAGCAAAAGCCAAGCACAGAAGACCCATCTGGCTTATCAAAAACCCGCAAATGCACAGGAGTAATTTATATAAAGTAAATCGACAAACAAACCTGTCTTCCTGCTCACAGAAAGCACAGGTGAAAAGCAGGAAGAAGCCTATTCGCTAGGAAACTTTACATTTATTTTTGAATGTATGGGTATTTTGCAGTACTTAATTCCTCTGAGGAAACCACATGTGAGTTACATTTTAGCATTTAAAAAACAGCAATTTAAATGAGTTATCAAAAAAATGAGCAGTGGAATATCAAACTGCATCAACGAAAAGACATGCATAAATGAACTAAAGCGAAGGTTTTGTTAGAAAATGGCAAAGGAGAAAAGCCTTTAAAATTTTTTTTGCATCTAGCAGAAATATTCCTGAACACATTATTATTAAAAAGTAAACTTATACAAACTGCTTAATTTGTTAATGTGCCCTGTAAAAGCCAACTCAGTGACAAAATGAACCCTTTGACCTCATCCTGGAATGGAATTTTTGCTGTCTTTAGAAGACAGGCCACAGGGAAAGCACTCACAGGCCACAGGGAAAGCACTCAGCTGAACTATGATCTTTTTTTCTCCAAAAATATCTCAAGAATTTATTTTTTGTTTTCTTCATAAATTAAATTAACTGGAAAAATACCCTTTCCACCCCCCCACCCCACCCCCATTTACCTGAGACCCTCCAGAAGCAGGGACAAGGCATGAACACAGATTTGCAATGAGAGTCTCCAGTGACACATTCAGGCTGTCCACATACACGGTGTAGATCAAGCCAAGGCAAGCCTAGAAAAGGTTGACAAAATAGATCAGACTGCTATACAGGGAAGGCAGATGGCAAATTATTTAATGACCTATGTATATAATTTTTTTAACAATAAATTCTTAATCGTTACTAGTGTAAGTGAAGTACTCTCCAATCAAAGTTATTTGCCACAGAGGCAATAATTTACTTTTAAAAATTAGCTTGGCTATTTACAAGGGATGTATGTTCTTTTTAAAAGAAATTCTACGTATAGTATTTTTGCTTCGTTTGTAATACAAGAAGTGCTTTACTAGAAGTTACTGTTAAAAAAGATAAAAATCAACACAGCTTCGTCTGTGCTTTGAACTCTTATGGACCTAAACCTGACTGGTTTCCATGGTAGAACACTGATTAATCAGTGAGCTTGTGAGGCTCATTTTAAGACTAGTATCAATCACCAACAAATCCGTATGTTAACATACATTCTTTATTTTATTATATCAATATAAATGTATTTAATACTAACAGTATATGAATATTTCAGCATATTTTAATGTAGCCAATTTTAACTGAGAAATCACAAATACAGCTTTAGCATTTTTATTAATAATTTAAGGAAGATCAACATGACATTTTTTGGAAAAAAGGAATTAACTGATCCACAGCATCCTTTTGGTGCCTTTTTATTGCTGTAACTTTGATAAATCAGCAAATACTTTAGTAATTTTCTTCTTAGAAATAATTCTAACAGTAATTTTTCATATAACACATAGTTAAACTGTGAAACTCCATGCCATGGCTTGTTCTAAAATATGAAGGTTAAGAAAGTGAACTAATTATAGAAAAACCCTATACAACCAACACCTCTGATTCAGGACATCATTTAACTATCATTCAAATTGAATTAGGAAAGTATTTTGTAGAATTATTTCTACAGCCTGCCCTGTTCTTACAGAATTTGCTTTGCATTTGCTATGGGGCACTATCAGAGACAAAATACTGGGCTATATGGACTTTAAATCTCACTTGGTACAGTCATCCTTAATGTCTAAAGACAACTGCTGAATGATTTCCTCCTTTCATCTGTAAACTGAACTTTATTTCTTTCTGTTAATATGCATTAGCTTAGTAGAAATTTAAGCTTTTCATTTATCTCAGATAAGTCATATTTCATCAGCTGAAAGTAATCCAAGATCCTAAATCTCTGTCATGCATCTTAATTTGGCCTGGAAGAGGCTTGGCCATTTTGCCTTACATATGGAGAACTAGATTTTCACTATTAATTTACCATTATATAGTTCATCAAATATTGTCTGGTTTTGTCCTTTCATTATAGAGTGCATTGAGCCCAGGAAAAGCTTTATCATGCCTTCTACATAGTTTAAAAACTGCTTGGAGGGCAAAAAAGCCCATCTTTAACCTACAGGGGCTATTTCCTGTCACAGATACCGAATTTTTTCACGTTCAATCTAAACCTACTTCTGCTTTTAAATTCCAAAATCAATCCTGAGTGAGATGTTTGAAATCAAAAGTACTGTCACTGCTACTCATTGAAACCAGATTTGTCTGCTGATATATTGTAAATAGCAATTGTAAGTTCTTTACCCTGAAAATTTCTGGATAATCTAGTCTGGACACCAACACCAGACTTTTAGGAGCAAAAACTTCTGCAGGTGGAATTAAACCAGACTCCTCTTCACCTTCAATTTCTTTTGTTCCCTTGAAAACAGAAACACTTCGGTTACTAAGCAGAAAGAAACCTCAAACCAACATGTTAGTATTTTTACCAAAAGTTGATATTTCCAGAGCTTTAAAAAGGTTCTGCACCATTTGAAACTGGTAATAAAGTCAAGTAACAGGAGCACACTCCAATGGTTGCCTCAATTCCCTAAGGCTTCTAGATGCAATTCAGTTTATTAAAACTCACCTGGGAAGTCATGCACCAATGTACCTAAAATACAGTTCTCTGAGAGAGCAGTTTAACAGGACACTGTTTCACATGAAATACTCCCTGGTTTACATTTTACATAGTGAAGTGGGTTATAGAACAGGATCCTTCCACATCAAAGTGTTAGCTGATTTACAATCAACCATTCTCCAAATACAGAAATCATGTATTTCACAAAAGAATGTTTGCTTGTCCTCCTCATATTAATATAATTCAATTTCTTAGATAATTTCCACTAACATTACAGCTAAAATTATGTGTAATGTCATCTCCAGCCTGACCTAGTGAATTTGGAATCTAAAGAAATTTCTTCACAAGAAAACTAGTTCAGATTTCTCAAAAAAAAATCCCTCACACTTAGGTTAAAAAAAAAAAAGAGAACAGCTCAGTGCAGATAAACCTGCAGTTGTTCATCATATTGTGCAAGTGGCTATAATCTCCTTGCCAGAACTTATTCAATCACAAATAGTTTATTATTATTCATAGCCAAAACTGAAGATGTCACTAAATATTTTCATTTCTAAAATTCCATACATTCTTTGACAAATTAAGTTTTCAGATGACAGAATGTCCGTGCTTTCCAATCTCTCCATGTAATTCTCTCCACCCCCACACCACCCACAAAATTTCTTTAATTTGTTCCTCTGACCAAGCATTCTTCCAAGCAAAAATCACTATATTATCTTAATTAGGAACACAAGAAAAATTACATCCATTTTCATATGACAACATGAAATATCTGCCTTCTATTTCTGTCACGTTACTACTCATCGTTTCAGTTCCTTAAAAAAAAAAATTCAACATTTCTCCAGAATGGAAGAAATCTGATAAAAATGCTCTTAAATGCCAGGAATGCTGTAAGTTCATGAGCTTTATTTCACAACCTCAATTCAACACGTACAGTTTCTTTAGGCAAATGCTAACCCGCAATTCAGCATTCAATTAAAATTATGTAAAAAGAGGGTACTTCAGTTTTAATCAAAATAGCTCAGTTAATAGAGTAGAACATTTTCATACCAAAATAAAACCAATTGATACAACAATATATATACACATATGAGCAAACACTTGGCTTTGTACATTAAATTTTACCTAAATATCAAGAAATGCATTTGCAATGTGCTTAGTTGAGTTTGCATCCCATTTCTAAGTAAAAATTGTGATTCATAAATTGATAAACACAATAACACAAGAGTTGCACATCCCACACAGGTTCATTTATTTTCATCCACTTTAATGTTGACAGGGAGAGTTTTTACAGGAATTACAGTTCCCTCCGGCTGCCCCCAAAAATCCCCAAATTTTTAAATTATCAGCAGAAGATTACTGTATCAACTGTTCTAAAGAGCAACTATGTGTTCTAGGCATAAAGACAACAGCTTCTGGATATCTGATAAATTGTGGACTCTGACATTTGGAAAAATGAAATTAAAACATTCCACATTCCAAAGGCAAGGCAACATGGAAGCTCCTCCATATTCACATGGTACTAAAATAATGAAAACTCAGGGTGCATAGACAGGAGCTTTCCATACCATTTTAATAAAGACCATCTTAATAAAAGCCACACAAGTTCAAATCAAGTCCTGCATTAATTCATAATTAGATTTAAAACTTTCAGGGCACAATAGCAGCACAATACTGATTGATAAAGCATTTACACTCTTAAACCACTCTCTCCTACTTCAGAAAAGAGTTACAGAAAAATGCAATGTGACTGCTGTGTTTCTTCCCCGGCTCAAGGTTCTGACAGGCACACAGGCACATTATTAGGAGTCAGTAGACTAAGTAGATAATCATTTCAAACACATGACTTTTAACCTACTTTTCAAGCAAGGTATTAACAGTATAAGCATTCTGTACAATACTAATTACAAGCAGTAAACCCACAAATGTGATTGTATTTACACTTTTGGTCAGACACATGCACATTTCATCTTTCTTTATCCCTTTTCTCATCTAAGGAAAAAATAATTCTTTATTAAAAAATACCGGAATGAAAGAGCTGGTTATGTTGGGTTTTTTAAAAAATGACTTCTTAGTTTATATATGCAGCATTTCGTTTACAACTTAATTATGAAGAAATGGATGTTATGGAAATCCTTGCTGAAGATTAAAAGATGTATTTAAATTACAGAATCACAGAACTACAGAATCATTTAGGTTGGAAAATACCTCTGAGATCACTGAGTACAACCCATGACCAAACACCACCTTGTCAATTAGACCAATGGCACTGAGGGCCACGTCCAGTTTCTTCTTGAGAACTTCCATGGATGGTGACACCACCACCTCCCTGGGCAGCCCATTCCAGTGTCTGATCACCCTTTCTTGTGAAGAAATTCCTCCTGATGTCCAACCTGAACCTCCCCTTGAGGCTGTGTCTCCTTGTCCTGTCACTCATTACCTGGGAGAAGATCCCGATCCTCCCTGGTTCTTTTGGGGAATTGAAGAGCAATAAGGTCCCCTCTGAGACTCCTTTCCTCTGGGCTGGACACTCCCAGCTCCCTCAGCCACTCCTCATCAGACTTGTTCTCTTGACCCTTCACCAGCTCTGCTGCCTTTCTCTGAATTTGCCTTGGTTAATTAAAAGTAAAGTATTATTGTTATTTGCCTTTTAAAAAAAAAAAAATCTAGTTATTATTATAGTTTTCCTTTTGCACCCTTATTGGATGAAAGACGGTGATAATGGGGCTTCCCTGATAGCTCTCACCTAGAATGCTGGGTAGCCCTTCATACGACACTACAACAGATACAGAATTTCTTTAATTTCAACTCAATATTGAAAGAGATTCTTTTTTTCCTCCATTTTCCTCTTTTTATTTGTATATGCAGGCAGACTTTGAAAATACCTGAATTTAGAAAAATGTACCACTAGAGAGCAAACCAGTGTTCCAGATCATTAACAATCCATTTAGTTTAATAGATGACAAACACCTGAAATATAATCAAGAAATACCAGTGCCTTGAGAAGGCAAAGGAATGATTTTTTTTTTTTAAACATCCAATTAATAAACTTCTGGAAAAGACTCTTCCATATGCTAAAGAATAGGCAACTGTGACTGATCTATCTGTACCAAGAATTGCATGATGACCTGTGGTCATACATGATTTCACCATGCTTAAAATATTTGATCCCTTGTACTTAGACATGACTGAAGCCCATCAGGGTCCTGTTCCCTGCCTGTCAAACCCAGAATCCTCTTTTCTTCTGCATCCGGGCTTGGTTTCTAAAGTTATAAGGAGAACTTGATGCAGCGATCTGTAAACTATGGCTGACTTGTGTCCTTAGAGCAGTGTTCCCAAAAAATTTATTGGCTATCGCAAACCATCATGAAAACTTAAATGCAACATCACAGTACTGAATGTTAACACTTATGTCCCATGAGATCAAAAAGAGTATAGGAAAAACAAAGATAACTAATTTTAAAACTAAATACAGTATTACAATCTTGAAAAATTAAAATACAATTAAACAAGCAATTATTTATTGTAGAGGTAAAACATGGTTGAGGATATATCACAGGTTTGAACAGAAAAATCTTATCTGGTTTTACAGCAGTGTTTGATTTCTTTACTTGCCCTTTCCATCCCTCCCCCCTCTTTTTCTGCATTAATAATGTATGATAAACAAACTTGGAAGATGGTGAAACTTCTTTGGAAGGACATAGGACACAATTTCATTTTGCACAACTTGTTTACTATACCTATAAAGTGGCCTCTTAAGAGACTGCCCAAAAAATGTGTGTGTGTGTGTGTTCAGTACACTTAAAGCAGACCAATGCATCTATTTAAACTCAAATGTTTTCGTGTATTTTAACAAATGTTCACACCCACATCTACACTAAAATATACATACACAACTCCTGGCACAACACAGTAATCAGCTTCATAGGTTCTTAGAGAAATGAGAGTACAGAACCAGAGAGAGCACGAGTGCATGTATTGCTGCTGTTTGCCTTTTTTTTATAGGGGAAGTAGCCATTAAACATTGGTGCGACCTCAAGTGATGGGGTAAATTAAAACCAACCAATCGATCTAACAGCACCACTTCATTGTTTATGACCTTGTTATGACCTTAACAAAAGCAGCTGAATTATTAAATGCATTAAAAAGCTCTGATCCCTGTAACAAGATATGAATTTGAAAGCTTGGTATTAGAAGAAAAAGTATTAAAGGATAATTATAATAATAAAATACTGCATATTTCCTTCAAATAAATGGCTGTTGAACAAGAGCAAAAAACTTTCTTAAAACTGAAATGTATATTAAATAAATTAAATATGAAAAATATAAAATAAAGAAAATAATTGCATCATGTATGTAACAAGGAAATAGGGACTTGTAGCTATGAATTAGTTTCTTTCATGTACATTTATGTCTAAGTTGAAACATTTGTGGGTTACCTGTGGTCTTATAAAGGCAGACCTTACATTCCAAGTTTTCCATCAAGTGGCAATGGACTACGAAACATCTGTCTGCTTCCCACTCACTTCCATGCAAATGTTTCAAATCAGATCAAACCCAGACATTTTCATATAAACCTCAATTTCAGCTTAAGAAATAATGTTAAAACTTCTAGAAGAAAAAGGTGACTGATTTTATGCAGTTGAAAAACTGCAACTCATTTAAAGGCAAGAAATGTGGCAGCCAAAAAACAAACAATGGGGGGCAACTTTACTCATATTAACCTTATCTTTTTCTATTCAGCAGATATTAATTGCCATGATCTAGTCTTCAAACTTTAAGGTTTCCTCTTGAACTTTTATAAACCTAATTTTGCCACAACGATGCCATTATTTTAAGATGTCAGCTCTGCTTCTAAATATTGATATTTACTTAAAGATAATAATCTAGCCAAAATCAACATTAGGAACCAAAGTCAATTATTAAAGATCAAAATGACCTACCAATATGGTCCAAAAAAATTCTCCCTACAACCGAATGTAGCATTATCATTTACTCCATCAAAATGCAACTAAATTACAGCACACATGAACCATAGCCATCCTTATTCACCTGTCTTCAGAATCTGGACTGTCAGTTCTGATTCACATTGAGCAGAGAAAAATTTGGTCTATCCTTGTGTCACAGAGAGGAAAATCAATTTAAACTGAAGAACTAACAGAAAAATTAGAAAACACAAGGCCTTAGTTCTATCTGTACTGTTCTGAGGGTGGAAGCTGGCAGGCATTATTTGAAACTCAAAGGAATCAAATGCAAACAGAAAGTGAAATTAGAATTGTGCTTTAATAATTTGTTCAGCCCTCGAAAGAGAACTAACATCTCTCATTACAAAACTTGCACTCTAGTACTTTATTATGTCAAAACCAGTTTGCCCTATGCAAAATTTTGCATTGAAATTATGCCAAGTTCAGCAAGCCTGTTGTTTTTCTGCTAACTGCCCAGCAAAGATTGGGAGACCACAAACGATTTCTTATTTTAGGAAAAATTATTTGACGTTTACTTTAGCAATCTTATGCCAATTACTCATTTGGGACAGAACCCTTTCTCCTCGTGACTTGGTCTCTGCTTGTCTTATTTGCAGCCAAATACACTCTTAGCTGCTTTATTAACAATCAAAGGCCAAAAAACATTCAGCATCAATTAATTCTATTTACTTTTCAGATTATATAATTCAATAAATTCTAACACATGTATGAAAGTTAAAATAAATTAAGCTGACTGCTTCCAGAAGACAAATCTGCATCCTGCCTGCAATCTGCTGTACTGAGCTAAAACCACAGGTGAAGAGATCTGCTTTGTGGTTTGCCTACGTGTACAGAACCATACCACTGCAGCTAAAAAATTAAACCAGTAGAAAAGACATTATCTTGATTTAATAATTTCAAAATGGAGACAATACACTGCACAGTAGGGAGGCTATCAACTGAAACAGATAAGGATCAAAGACAGAAAATGACACGAAGATCATAAACTTATCAAATACAGCAATCTCAAGATTTTATGACAGGTCAGCTTGTTTACTCTGTAAATCCTATTGACACTTCAGAGTACATATGTGATAGTTAAGAGTTTGCAATGCACCTTCCAGAATTACACAAAATTTACACCACCACCATCTAGTAGATGTTTACCATTTAATACACCTCACCTCGAGAACCTCCAGAAGGTGTTCATATAGATGATCATCTAAAAATACTGAAAGAACTTTGGAACAAAAGTAACCTCACACCCATACTTCGCAGCTTTCAGTGCAGCTTTCCCAGCCATAGACCAAAGCATCTCTCTGGATTAGGCCATGGGGATGTGCAAACCCCAGAAGATCTAGGAAGTCCAAGGTGATGCCACTGAATTGCCCTGCAAATGCTGAAATTCCATGGGGCAATAATCAATAGCATAAAGTAACTGCTATAACATGTTAACCTTACCACTGAGCAGTGTGAAAGAACTCCAGTGCCAAGTCCTTACAAGAACTGTGCATGAGCAAACATCATTTCAGAGCTTGGAGGTTACTAACCCTTTCTGCATTTTCCCAAAGGCAGCTAACTTGATCCATGAATTCCACCCTTTCTAACTTTACACACAGAATCTAAGGTGAAAATACTGCAGACACCTATGAAATGCATGCAGAACAAATGGCAAAACTCAAACCGAAGAAACCTGTAATTCATACCTCATTTTAACTCAGTATAATGTTTTTTAAATAATATAGAACAGCATATGTAGACGTACACCAAGGCAAAATCACATGCACAGATTGTTTTGGTTATTTAAAACACAGTTAATCCCGTTGAATTGCATATGGGGAAATGCACTGAAAAGCCTTCCAATGAGTTGCAGTGAATTAGTATTATTGCTGTTTGAAAGTCATTGTCTGATCTCTACTGACAAAGAAATGTCTTTGCTTCCAAGATAGCATCTCCTTGTCCTGTGAGCTGAACTTGGGGCCTCTGTTCAACAACACAGGAGTTAAGAGGACAAGGTGACCTTTACCCAACACAAAGCAAAGCATGAGTTCAGCTTGGGGATATGTGTGCAAATACATGAGCCAGGGAATGAACGGGACAGGAGAAATTATTGCCAGAGTTATTAAGATGGAAATATGATTCCCTCTGTACAAATGTTCTCTTCTTAACTTTAAATTCTGGTCTGAGGAGGACCTTAAATGTAAAAGGACATTAAAATACAAATCTATTTCTTATATAGAAAATTATCTGCAACCTTGATTTTACACCAGAAAAGAAAAGTAATAAGGCATTACTTAAATCTCTATACGATGTCACAACAGCCATTTTTCAGTAGATGATGACGCAATATACTAAATATTTCTTTTAAAATTGGGGTATTTTCCCACAAAATGTGGTTTAGGGCATTGACTGTAAGAAGAAACTTTCAGAATAGATTTAGTATTTAGGATACTAACAAAAAGTTATTAAACTTCATTTTAGGAATAACATGCTCATCTAATACCCAAAGAGGGGTCAGACTTCCCACACAAAATAGGTGCAACTGAACCAAGTGTTCTCACCCTCTGGTAAAACCCAAACATCAGTGACTCATTGAGCAGCATATGCTTTAGCACAGCAGGATCACCAGCTCTCCAGTTCAAGCAGAAAAATTATAACTTTATGAAGCACAGTCATGTTTTTGGCAGTTTTTCCCTTGACTCAGGAAATATCTATGAATGTTGTGAATCTGCCATTTTATGGTTTGGGATTTTTACAAGTTCTTTTTCGTCTTTTTGCAGAGGAGGACAGAGAGAGGAAGAGAATGTGAATGGCAGGAAACAGGAGAACTGTGAATTATTACTTATGTCCATTTTCCAGAGTGATACATTTCATCTTACACTTGTGATTGCAATATACATATGCTTGAGACAACACACAAGAATGATACAATCTTGTAATAAGATTGTTATAAACAAATATTTGGGGCTTTGTGCTGATCTCACTGAGCAGATTTTCTGTAATGCAAGAAATGCAGTTGCACAGGCTCAATTGCTGGCATAAATCATTCTCTCATTTGTGGATGGTGGGGTTGGGAAGAGACGGCAAATTTCTTTCCAAGTGCAAAGCAATGTACAAATTGACCATTATGTTCCCAAATTATCTGAGTCAACATTTTTTAAAAAAGATTCTATCTGTGGTGCTCCTCCAAACATTGTTAATACAAATTCTGACTGCGTAACTGGTAAGAAGCACAGCTGAGGTCAGTAGAAGTATCTGCTGAGTCAAAAGTATTAAATCAAGTCTTTGTCTGCTAAGTGGTAACATGCAGAAATTGCTGTTAGAAATAAGAACCTCATTTTAGCAAACTCTGTACACGCCACAGAACTAAACATATTAATGTATGTATGTGTATGTATATAAATATATTCTTTTTTTTATGACTAATAATGCTTCAAGCACAGAGAACCTGAGCTTTATGGATGAATTCTGTAAATGTACATTACAATTTTTCTGAATATCCTTTGGCTGTTCAACAGCTTCTGGCTTCAGCTGCCAGAAAAATAAACTATTTTTGGTTCATAGGACAAGGTTTTTCCAAATCAATGACATCTCAAGTGGATTTCACACCAATGACATTTGAAGTTCACAGAAGCAATCAAAATACAGCAATGGGACATCACACACCTCCACATCCTTGCAGTCCCCATAAAAAAAAACCAACCAACTTTCAAGGCACTGTGAGGGGAAGGGAAATGGAGATGCTTCAACTTCCTCTCCTCCTAATTCCTGATCTCTTATCCTAATACCTGCAGATACACAGGAGTGGATACGGCACCCAGCTCTGCTAGAGCATCTGAATAGCACCTTAAGGCCAACAGAAATGTGGATAAAGCCAAGCGTGTGCTGGAAACACAAGAAGCTGAAAAGAGAAACCAGTGTAGAATCTCAGATTTCTTTACACTCGTGTAGGAACTTGAGGCAGGAGAGAAATCTTGCACATTGAACTGTTTGTAACATACTCGGGATGCCTCTGAAGGACACCAGGCTTTATCACTGTTAATTCACTATTGGATTGCCTCTAGCAGTGTACCCACAGTCCCACTTCACTCTTCTGTTAAGGTCAAACCTCCTAATGTTTCATTTTAAACCCAGATGAGGAACATATCCTTACACAGCTTTAGCAAATGTTACTGGGACAATTAAGTGAGTCTAGCGTCATAAATCAGAACAATTCACAAAGGATTCCATGGCAAAGCTGTATCACCTGAAATCACATAGCACCAAGCGAATTCTAGTCCCCTGTTTAATGGAGTGTGTTCATCTTACTCGTGACTACAGATATGGAGTATTAACCAGACTGAAGTTAACAACAATCTTTTTATATATTATCACAACTTTTTGAGAGCTGATTGTTAATCAAACTGACCAGCACCCATGCAGATAATATTAATTCTGAGTCAGTCAGAACTGTAACGATGCAAAGGGTGATTCATAGATGTCAACTAAGAAAAAAGCATTCTATTTTCTGTCCAGGGCTAAGAAGTTGAAAATAGGCCATCAGCAGATTACTAGAGCCTGTGCTTTCCTCTGGAAAACTTGTTATGACATGCAACTGCCAAGAGACTAAGCTGAATCCAGGACTTTCCAAGATACCAGGGAGGAAACTTTTTTCCTGCACACTGTATAGTTCTTACAGCTGCTATATTATATATAACCTATATATAGGTTATCATGGTGCCACTTATGTATTCCACGTGACTACAAACTCCTTACATTTCTGGTAGCATTTATTTACAAATTAATCCTGTAACAAACAACTGAAACAGGAATGAAGGGAACAAAAACAACAGAAGTCTTCTTGACTTGAGTCTTCCCTTGAGCCTTCTCAGACTCAGCTGCGTCTGTCTAAAAGGTTTGTGCTATTATGCAGAAGGTTCCAAAAAGGTTTGATGGCTCTCTTCTAGCATCACAGGCTAAGAAATGAGTTTGTTTTCAATTTCCAGTTTAATTAACCACAGAAGCTTCCAAGTGGTTGATTGCACTTTTTTTTTGGTAAAGCCGATTCTGCCAAGCCAAACAACTCATCCACTCTGGCTGAATTCTGACCAGTCTCATGTATCAGCAAGGTTTACCTGGTGAAGGCTACTGGGAAAGAAGTGGGTTTGTGGTTTTGTTTGAAATTTAATCTTACTTTTGCCTCAGTAGATTATATCATTCAGTTAAGGAAAAATTGAACTGTATTTAACTGTGCAGAGTACTGTCCCAATTTCATTTCAAGTCCTGGGCACTGCTTTTCATGGACTGTTTAATGAGGCATGCATTGGAATGGTTAAATCAGTATTATTGTCATAGCCCAATGCTCCATGAGCTTAGGTTTCATTACAGATTGTACATGTGCTGAATTCTTGTCTAATGACCATGTAACAGGGCACGTTCAATTATTCTCTTTGGGTTTCAGAAAGAAACAGGAAGTTTGGCTATAAACAATGCAGTCATAGAATAAATTTCACCACAGCAAGTTCATCTGAAAAATATGCATTCTTTACAACACAGCCAGGAATGGCATTATGAGAACCAACATCCTGCTGCACTCAGTTTTTTGTTGCTTTTTACTTTGGGTTATTTTGTATTAATACTTAGGCAATTTAATAAAAAAACCCTTTTAGTTAATACTGGATGTTTTGTGATGAGCATTACTTCAAAGATGTGGATAGGGAATCAAAAGCAGCTGCTAGAAACCACAGGATAAATAACAAGTTTGCTAAATTTAGTTTATGTTATGAAATACATAGAGAGGAGGAAGAGTCAGCCATTGTAAATTTTTATCAGCTGAGAAAGAATTACTATACAATATTTCACTCTCTACTTATAAAATAAAGGAAATATGACAGACAATAAGTTTTTTAAGAGGAATGTGTCAGTTGACCTACACTAAACTTTAAGACTAAAATAAGTCTAATATTGGGGTACATTTCTGCTTTTAAATCCTTCTAAAATCTACAAAAATATCCACCTAAACTGTAGCACTAATGAAACGAGAATAACTATTATTCTCTGGCTTCCAACTTTGCCTGGAAAAAAACCCCATTATTAGTACTACTACACATTTTTCAATTATTCCACAAACAGGGTAACCCTTCAACTCCAGTATTAAATGAACAGAGTACTCTCGGATAATTAAAAACATTTTCTTAAAATAATCAATAATGTTACAGTTTTTCACTAAAAGAACAAGAAACTACTTTACTCAGCTATTTATTTAATCTTAACTGATTCCATTATACTTAGTGCCAGGGTTTTTCCTATTTTTTAATTTTCATGTAGGAAAGAAGATATTTCAAAACATAACAATGGCAGTCTGCAATTATAGACTGGATTAGGTTTTCCCTAGGTTCTAGATTCTCAAGATTCCAAGTATTAAGTCACAGCGGATATTCTGTGAAGTACTTTACATCAAATGGGAAACAAAACGTCTATTTTTGAAAGAGTGAGGCTGCCAAAAAATAATTAAATACATGTTAAAAAACAAACACTGCCAAGTAGCTGACACCTCAAATCTGACCTAACTAAAAACTGAATAATTATTCCATCAGTTTTAGAAATCTTGCCAATAAATACATTTACAGAAATGTGGACGTACACTACAGCATCCCTGTGCACGTTTGTTCTGACGGAGCAGGCCAGCAGAGGGAGCAAAAGTTAATAAACCTTTTCCTAGAACAACGTTGAGAATCATCCATGCTATGTCAAACAGGAAAGGAAATGAAAGGAACACCATATTGCTTATCCCATTTACAAAGGAAAATGCAGTGGCGAAAACAAAATTCTATGACATGTTTTTGGGTGTTTTTGGGTTTTTTTGTTTCAAAGCAGATAAAAACTCCAAACACACACAAAAGAACACCAAGCTCACCATTTGCAAAATTACATGGACTTCTGCAGGACAGAAAAATGAACCCTTAGCAGGAACAGCATAAGATTTTCTACGACACTGATCTATTGTTTGTAGGCACCTCCGTCTGCATTTTTGGTTCTTATTGTAGATCTCTTACCTGCAGGTTAATCTCTGCTTCATAGAAAGTTAGGCAGGAGCAGTAGTGTCTCTCTGAGTCTATGTCAGTCAAAACCACCACGAAGAACGTTGGCTGTTTCCTCTCTTTCGAAAGCTGCCATCCTCCAGGCTGGCAAAACTAAGGAAACAGACAGACACAGGTAAGCGGTGACAGCAATTGTTTTGAGAAATATGAAAGGTATTTCAACATTATCAAGGAGCTCATTTCATTTAAAGAAAACATATGGAGGGTTGCAAAATTCGAAGAAAACAGGGAAAATGCAATATGTCTTGAACTTGGTAAGGCTGATATAAATTTAGCTGTGTAAATATCAACGGAGAGAATAAACACTATGAAAAGAAGATGTGTTCCTTTAAATACAGTATTCAAGAGGATCTTTGCAGTGTTGAACAGGAAATAACAGGAATAAATTGACACATTATGCAGATTTCATTTGGATAAAAGGTTAGAATTTGAAGCTAAAATTCTTGTGTCTTAAAATGTGTCTATATTTTTAATTACTTCATTTATTTCACCAATAATTTATCTAATCGAACATATATAAATATATCACTTGCATCTACTTGCAAAATTGTTCAATACTCACTCCTAAAAAGACTGTTATAGAATAGTATTTTTCACCTATTTATTACCTCTGTAAACTTCATTGTGAACACTTGAAATTTTATACGCACAAGCAGCCTAAACAAACAGAAAACTACAGCTCAACAACAAAGTGGAAATTGTGAGGTTTCTTTCCTTTTTAAAGGACTAGAGTACAACGCCATTTAAAAACTTCTTCTCTACAATGCAAGAGTGTGCTGAAATTCAGGAACCAGTTTGCTGAAGATACCCGAGATGACCTTTATGGAATACTGTACTCCCCCTTTCTTTTACTGAAGGCTAAAGTCACATCCACGAAAAAATCACAAGTACATTTTTAATAGCAAAATTATAAACCTAGAATTTAGACAAAAAAAAAACCCCTGTATGCATTAGAAATAATAATAATAATGATAACAATAACAATAATAATCATAATAATAAACCACCAAAAATTCCTAGAATTGTTAAACAATGCAGATACCAGAGGAACCAAAGAGATAGGTCAAAATCTCAAGTTTCCAGAAATTGCTTAATTCTTAATTCCCCTGGACAGATGTTAAAGACTGAAAGAGCATGAAGAGCAAGTTGTAAACAAACTTTTACTACAGATTCATCTTCAGAACCTCGACAATAAAACCTGGGTAGTCTTAGGTGAACAGCAGTTAAAACTCTGCCCCTGATATACAGTTTCTTTTATGATCCTGGGAAAATCTTCAAACCCAAAGTTTTCTCATGTTACATTCTTCAAATTCTAGATAGTCAGCTTAACACTTGGAAGTCTGTACCCTTAGAAGTGCTAAGCACTCCCTTCTACATCTGAGAATAACTGCTCTGAACATCAAAAAGTACTCTCTGAAAAGACATCCTAGTCATTCCAAGCTAAGCATCCAGTATTAGTCCATGATTTTGATAATACTGGCCTAATCTCCTTTTGTTTTTCATCCCATGTCAGTTAAAAATAAGAAGATACTGCTATTAATCTTGCAGGACTGCTATAAAGATAATGTAATATGGTCAATATATACAGACACTATAACAAAAACATCATTTAAAAGTTTGACAATAAAAAAATCATTAAGAGTTCTCTATGAATTGCCAAGTTTGAGGGGTGTCTGTGTAATAAATGAAGCCTGGAATCCACGGTTCAACAAGATAACCCCCAAAACTGTGAATTGCTCTTTGCCCAACAAATATGAGCCAAAATGCAAAGAATGCAGTAAGAGCCTATTAATAAATAAAACCTTTCCATGCTATGCCATTAGAACCAAATTATCCATACAAGGTAGGTCAGATTTAGGCTCTTCATGCAGTACCAGCTCAGGCTTCTTAAGGTCCAAATGCCCGAGTTTACAATCTTGACAGTCCTTCAACTCTGCCAAAGCTCCCAGTTCTGACAGGAGCTCCCAGCTGGTGCCACTGCCCTGCAGCTTTCCAGGTGATGATGGCCTGTCTCACAGCTGGAAACAACAATCTCTCTGATTTTCAGAGTTTGCAATTCCTGGACAAAGGGCCGTTCTGCACACACCAAACACTACCCTCCTAAAGGCACAAAAGAGCTTGGGTATTATTTTTAAAGGATTCTTTTTATTGTAAAAATGCATTATTAGCAGGTCTACTGCATGGAATTGATACCAACATCTGTCCTGTAAACTGGGAAAATGCAAAGGGAAACCCAACACCTAAACTTCTGACTATCAGAAGAGACTTTGGATCTGGGCAGGCTGATGCCAATAGCAATCTCTTGATATTTATGCATGTCTAAAATCAACTCATGTCACAGGTGAGAATTCTTCCCAATTTCAAAGTGATCTGGTGTATAACACATGTTTTCTAGATATAAATATTTTACTAGAAAACAACAATTAGTGACTGCTGGGGAAAACAGCTGAAGTAGAGTACATTCACTGGCTACATAGAGAGTCTGTGTTTTCACATAAACTAGAAGGAATTTATAAATAAAGAGATTGAGGATAAAGACAACATGCTCCTCCAAGAGATTAAACAATGACTGTTTCTCCGTTTCCTTAAAATAAGGTAATAAATATTAGTGCAATATTTGAAATGCAAGCAACATTGAGAAGAACTTTCCAAATTAGTATAAATACAAGTTACTATCCACTATGATTACCAGCACTCTGTGGCTACTAGGAACAGGAAAATGTTTCCTTACCAAACCAGATGCTATACCAAAACAGACAAAAGCATCACTGTGAATATAATCCAAAGGTCATGTGCTTCTCCAGTAAACAAGAAAAAACCCAGAAGTTTAAGAACCAACGTGCTTCCATATTGTTTCACTTATTTGCCTGAATTCTTGGAAACAGACTGCAACTTCTATCAAAGGCAGTGAAAATTAGAATGAAGCAGATTGTCCCACTCACTATTTGTAAGAATAATCCCCTAATGGTGGTGAGTGCTTCAAACTGACTCCATGTTACAACCGATTGCCTTCTAAAACCTGCTGCAGATATACAAAAATCTTATACTCAAGGTGCTGAAATTACATTTTACATGTTGTTTGAAACTGCAGGTGCCCACTGAAGCAAAGGACTTTCTCTTAATTATTCCCACAAATCCTTTCAGACTAAACAAGAAACCAGACAGATTTAAAAATGACGCATGGTGTTTTAAACCAGTGTAACTGGGTTTTTTACCTTTAAAAAATTTGTATGTCATCACCACAAGCCTTCTTGCTAAAGTCTAGACATGATTAATCAATGTTTAACAGCGACATTTCTTTCTTCTGATTTTTATGAGCTAAAAACATCATCTTTGCTTGATTCATAGATTTGTTCCCTCTCTCTAAGTTAGAGCCACAGCTGTACTGCTACTGCCTGCCTTGTCCTTCTCTATTAAAATTAATCATTTGCATAAATCAGCATATCCCCTAGATATACTGTACACAGCTTTGGTGTCTAGAATCACAGACTCCTAGGACATCCTGAATGGGAAGGGACAGGTCATGGAGCAGATAATCCTTAGTGCCCTCACTCCAAAAAGGACATTGAGATTCTGAAGAGTATCCAAAGAAGGGCTTGAACACCCAGTGGTTTGTGGCCATGACAACTTCCCCAGGGAGCACTTTAAAGTCTGCTGAAAAATTGAAGAAAATGTTGAAATAGTCACAATTTCTACTAAAGCACTGGAGGAATTAGAATTCCCAGGAAGAAGGCTTGTTGGTTACTGTGAATATGAAGATTAAATATTATTATGATAATGAACAGTAATTATAAAGTGTTCAAGATTCATTAAAGAAAAATTTTAGTCCTTTATATCCTTATAATGGAAAAACTATCGTATCTTTATCTGTTGATCAGAAGTTACCCAGCTGCTGAACTGCACATTAGAAATTCATCATTTTCTTCTGGGCTTGCAGCCTGAGCACAACCAAATCCACAACAAAAACTCAAACCAATATTCTAGTTGGGTCTGTGCAGCTACAGACTGCTCTCTCTGCACTTTACATTGTTTTCTGTATCAATGATCTGGTCAGCTTTCTATCAGAAATCCACCACCTCTGATGGCACTACTGAGGTAGTAAGGGGGAAAAGCTTGTTCAGAAAGTTTACAACATGAAACATTCTTTGCAAGTCATCCTTTGAAAGCATTTTGTGAAGAGTTTACACAGAAAAGCTGACAAGGTCTGTGACATACCATTACAGAATCCCACACTTAAATAATTATATTTAAAATATATTCTCACACTGTGCTTTTTCTTCAAAATATATTTGTGCACTTGTTCCTTGTCAAAATCCAAAGCTATCTGGGATGCACATAAAATAGAAAACACTTGAACTCTACTGACAAGACTCGAATTAAAAGATACCAAAAAGATTTTAGAATTTAAAACATCTGACAGAGATATCCACTTTCTAATTCAACTCTTTCACCCAGCATTTAATTCTCCCTTGAATCACTGTGGGCACAAAGATGCATTTTATTAAGCTTGCTCTTACTATTCAAGTAACTGTGCTTTGTTTTTAACATGTATCATCATCATCATCTTTCCTGCAAACCTCCCTAAAAATAAAGAACCATGTTCTGGACACTATGTGAAGGAAGTTTGTTCCATCTGGACTTGCATGACCTAGCACCAGCTGCTGAGTATTTCACCATTTCTCCGTTCACTTATGTATGGAATTTTGGCAAAGGGAATTTTCTTTCTCAGATGCATACCTCTACTTAAAACAAAACAAAACCAAACAATTACAATGCTCACTGGCATGGTAAAAAAAGCAATGTTAGGAAGCTGTAAATATGAAGAAATGCTCAGAGCTTTTGGATATCTCTGAATGTAATCAGAACACAAAATATAGACTGAATTTTGTAACAGCTTCCTGCCTTTCACTATCTTGTATCGAAGAAACCATGTGTTTATCCTTACCCTAGTCTAAAATAAAACCAGGGCACTTAAAGTATACTCTAAATTATTTCCAGGTAAAAGCCCATTCCCAGTGTTGTATTCTGGTGATCAACTGTCAACAATTAAAGTCACACATAAAGAAAACAAGACTTTTAATCCTAAAGCTATAAAGAAATATAAAAGAAAATAAAGGTCTTCTTTAAAATGTCTACCTTGGAGTGAACTGAAATGCAGCATTCTCCAAGAGGAACTTTTACATAATCACCTTGTGGCACCTGTGAACTATGCTGCCTGTGAATTAGATATATTATAGGTGACTAAGCCTTCCCCTCCTTGCCTGGGACAGACTCTCCCCAGGTACTGAGGACATTTCCATGTGAAAACAGACCCTAAGAAACACTTGCCCTCAGAGGTAAGATCCTCAACCACATTCTTGAGCTTCCTAAGGCTGAAAGTTGCTGAAAGATCTCTCCATGGCACTAATCCTGCACAAGTGACAGACGAGGTATTCTCTAATTGGAGCTGCAGATTAAAGTGATTCTCAATAACCAGATGCTCAAGCTTGTCACAGAGACCCTGCAGCAAAGTTCAACAAAGCAAGAAAACCTCAAATATGTGGGAACATCTCAATTAAAAGCAGTTAATTCATCCTCCAAAGCCAAAGACAGAGAAGTCTTTTACTGAAATTCATCAAGGTTAACCTCCCCCCCGCCCCCACCCTGCACTTGTCAATATATAATCCTGGGTCCACATCTACACATGCACTTGGAAAAAAAAAAATCAGTTTCAAGTTCATTGCTTTGTCTTTTTAAAACCTCATAACATTGTGTAATTTTAAACACCTTTTCACAATGAGCTGCTACAATGAAAACTCAAACTTGTAAAAACCATTTGTACAGCCACTGTATTCCTAGTTTACCTTCTGGGGAAAAAAATGAACTGGCTTTTAGAAAGAAAACTACACCCACTGGGAACACAGTTTCTTCTCATGTTTTCAGAACACTTAGTATCACCATCCCAGTGGCTTATTTAAAACAACAACAACAACAGCAATAATCTGTCAAATAACCTTCTGACCATTTCTGAACAAAACCAAACTAGACTACAAAAATGGCAATTTATGAGTAAGTACTGCATGCTCATGCCTTTATTTCAGAAATAGTACAGGATTAATGATTGCATTGAATGGGGCTTTCTTCACAAAATGAACTTCCAACATCTCTATTCTAATGAAGTTCAGTAAGAAAGTGGAAATAGTGGGCTTGTGCAAATAATTAAGTTTTGACTTTTTAATGTTTAAACAGTGGTCCATCCTCTTGTTTTCAGCCAGGCGTTATCAAGATAATCTTATGGAAATTTTAAAGTTCTGAGATCCTTGGACTCAGAATGTTTTCTTACCACCCCCACCGCCAACAAAACCCAACACCATGCTCTGGGCTACCTCAGGTAAAGTGAGCAAGACAGCTGGGGACAGCAACCAGGAATTCTCAGATGTACATCAGTATATCAACCCAAATATACATTTGGTGTCTGAAGCACATATTTTACACCAGAGGCTATTAGGTACTTCTTTTTTAAACATACATTTTAAATTTCACCAAAGAGTTAAAAAGCGATTAATTTAAACTTGGGTCTTGCAACTGAAATTCAGGAACACAGGGTCTGCCTTCAGAATTTCTTTTACAAAGCAATCCTTGCTGGTCAGCAATAATTGCTGCCAATGGCACCACTGGTCAAAGGACTAAGTCTGGAAATTAGGTGCTCAACGTGAAAGCAGAGAAGACAGTCACAATGCAGCAATAAATTCAAGTGAGACATGACTTTAGGAAATTATACTTCAGTCACAGGTGAGTGAATACAGAAGTATACAGTCCTAGTGAATGCAGTGTTTTGTTATGAGACAAAAAGGCAGTCTGGATGGAAAATTTCTGATATTTTGAATGCTTAAAGAAGGACTACAAAAGAATATCACTATCCAAGAAACTTACTCCTAGTATTAAATGCTCGTGTTTTAATTTTCATCACGAAGTAGATAAAGAAGCATCTGTGTCCCTCTTAACCTTTTCAATGACCATTGTTCAGGAGCGGTTTTGAAAATGCATTGTGTCACTATAACAACAGTTAACTTGTTTGGGCAGGGGGATTCTGCTTGCTTTTTTGTTTTGGGGCTTGGTTTTATTCCCATTTTTAATGATCCCTGACCTTTTAAAAGACTAGTGGTCATCTGAGGTAGACAAGCCTAGAAATACAGTTTCCATTTAGAAGCATAATTGAGCATTTTATGCACAATTATCAGTGAAGCACGAAATATTAACTTTGCCTGTTGCACTCTTTTTCCTCCTCTCTCTGCTTCCTTCTTTCTTTTTCTCTTTTGGCACTAGCAGCACTGTGTTACAACAGCAGCCAAACTTTTTCCCGTTTTTAGTGACTTTCCAACTCATTTACTAGATAACACTATAAACTACCTTTAAAATACACACAGCTTGTACAATTACTGCATTGGCTGAATGCCCCCCCAAAATGTACAGCAGAGTAATTAACATTCATCGCTCAACAATTACAAATGGCACACAGTAAGCTATTTACACAGACATAAATTTTGATTTATGTTAATGATTAATACTTCTCAAGAGAACTCAGGTCAATGTTCTATAAAATATTACCGTAATACACAAAGTCCTCATTATCTCATTTTTATAGCTCACACCTGCACAAGCAGATATTAAACCACACTGCTAATACCATGCTACAGTTTGGAGATACATTCTGTTGCTCTCTAGCAATTGTAATAAAAGCACAAGCAGCCTTGTGTTAGGATTTTTGTACCCATCATCTTGTAAGTCCTTAGAATATATCTGCCATAGATGGGTTCAAGTCTCAGCACTTAGAAAAAGCACATGGGTGTTGGGGCAGTGTGTGTAAGCACATGGCAATGCAGTGTACACTGGAAAGAACATTGATGTGACCTGACAGAGGCCCAGCGACTGAAAGTCCTGGGACTGCAGCAGCAAAAGATGCTGAAGAGATTCAAGAGAGATGCCAACAGCCTCAAGATGACAAAATACAGAACAGGAAGCCTTGAAATAGGCAAATTAATTAGATGTCAGAATTTGCTCTTAAAACAGCAGAAATTCCAAGCGGAACATGCACTCACAGAGCAAACCACATAAAGGGTAATACATACCTAAAACTCCCTGGAAAAAATGCACTCAGTGCAAAGTGATAATCAATTTCTTTTGGAAATACAGCCCTTCATAATGCAGCTGAAGCCCAGCTACTCACCTAACCCAGCAGGAGCCCTGTAGCCATGTCAGTGGTGGAAAGCCTGATCACTTCCAGGTGCACATCCTAAAACCTCTGCCTTATCACACTCCCAGCAGCACCACACCTGACGCTGCCTGCTCACCATCAGCCTCAGATCCACCAGAGGGGCAAAGAACACAGAGAACTACAGCAGCTTGCTGCACCAAAAGCTTCACTCAGCCAGGAGAACTTAAATTCAAAATAAACAAAGGAAACTATAGAAAGGCAGTACATTTCTGGTCTGTTAATTTTGGGAATTTAACAATACTTCTTATATGAGTCATATTATTGTTTCCCACTTAAGGTCACAATTGATTTCCCCTTTTGCAGGTGTGAGTTTCTAAAAGGAAACAGAAGAGTAAGTACCTAAACATAGAAAAACTAAATGTCACTAAAAATCTCACAAAAAAACATCTTATATAAGTGAAAGACTAGGCTAGGAGCTAAAATAAAAAATACCAAACAACTGGATTGCACTATGAATGTATCCCACCAATGAAGTTCTGTACATTGGCTGTTGCCACTGAATTCTACATTTCCACAGATCTAATTAAGAAAAATATGAAATGTATTTCCTGCCAGCATTCCTGTCACCAAGAACACAGTAAAATAAATAGCATGAAAGGACAGCTGAAAAGTTTGGTGCTTTCCACTGAGTTTCAGTTTCCTGTGCAGAAAACTGGGATCAACGATACGAGACATCCTTGTCCCCTCTTCCCACAGCATGAGGGCCTGTACTACAAGCAGTGGGCATTAGCGCTGGCCTGCAGCACAGGATATCTCTCCCGGCTGTGGTAAGAGAGCGTGTCTGGCCAAAGCCCCACTGTAAACAAAAAGGCTTTGTGCCACTGCAGATGCTTCCATGCGCACAGCTGGCATGCCAGGAAACAGCTACTTGGATCAAGAGACTATTTCCTCCAGGTAGGCTTGCTGAATTTAGCAGTTTCTGCACTAAGAGATTCCAAAACTCATCAGAATGAAACTTGAGAGAGATTTGGCACTGAGGAAGTTCGTGCTTTCAAGTTCCTATCCAATCATGGCAGCCACTTTTCCTCCCTTTTGGCAGATCTCCAGCGAACTCCGTGTTTGGACCTCATACTAAACTGGAATTTTGCACAATCACCACTGGACTGCAGCTTGCATGGTCTCTGTTCTCCACCACATGGTAACTAAAACAGAAGTTTTTATGGGGGAGCACAGGCTTCTGTTGCAAGATGTTACTGGAACAATAAAAAAAAAAATTAGAAGAGAGAATGTGAGCACCTCTGATAAAAGTATTTTCAAGCAAACTGGCTCAAGTAACTTGCATGCAACGGAGAAGAACTGAGGAGCTTTTCACCACTAAACTTAGTATTCCAAAAGGAGGAATTCCCAGAAGCCTAGGCACCAATGACATAATTTTTATGCTTTAGGAGGGTGAAAAACAATGTCTGTAGGAAATTACTGACTAGTTCAGCACAACAGTCAAGTCAGGTAAATGAAGAGAAAGTAACTTAAAACTGCCTCAGAGACAAAAAAATCAAAGATACAAACAGAATGATGAGTGGTATGTTTCTTTAAAAAACAAGGTATTAAAATGATTTTTGGAGGGTCATTTAATAGCAATACTGTGCAGCTAACAAATACAATCACAACCACATAAGTACACCTGGACTTTTTTTTTTTCCTTCTTAACATTATTTGATTTGATGCTTTGTGGCTATTACATTTTAAAATTGCATTCCATAGATTCAAAGACAAGCCTGCTGACAAACTGGAAAAGATAATCCATCTTTGTTACCAGAGACACACTTCAGTGAAGTCACCTCTACTGAAGAAGCATTATCTAATACCCAACCCTGCTCCCAGCTAAAAAGCCTCATCCTGTCCCATGTGTCCTAACTGGACAGTCACAGAACTGCCAAAAAAATCACTTTGGAACATGGTGTAGAGAATACAAAAGAGAGTTTTCCAAGTAAGACAAAAAAAGCCCCAACACTCAGGCTGGAAAACAAGCGTCATACCATGAGTTTAAAAGAGCTCAGCTTTTGGAGTTTATTGCAGAGAGTTGAGAAACATTATAGAGTGGTTATTTGTAGATAAGGTGTTTGCTAGTGAGAGGATTTCAGACAAATGTTCAGAATTCATTACCATAAAAATTCAAACCTGAAAATAAGATGTCACACTCTAGTCAGTGAAGGGGATGGAAAACAGGGTGAGGTTATCAGAGTAAGCATTACTCTCCCCTCAGCTGGAGCTGGAGCCCTTCAAGTAAAATTGAACAGCTTTTGGAAGAAATTATTTTGTCCATGTGTGTTGGCACAAGTCATCTCAGACCAATGTGGGACCTGGACATCTGTATATGAAACCTCCTGTTCTTTCACTTTCAGGGTCTGAACGTGCCCATAACACTTGAAGCTTTACATTATTATACAACTATAATCAGATCTCACACTTCAGAGCTTCAACCATTCAAGCATAGAGATTTAGACAGCATTTCCACCTGGATACCTAATTGGACATCCGAATTTTTGCAAGAGAGCCAGTGGCAGCGATCCAGCACTTCATGGAGCTGGCAGGTACTTACAGAGAAGTCTGGCTGGCCTGTCTTGCTTTTGTGACTATAAACTGCATGCCAAATCAAGGGCTGAGAAGGAATTTTCTACCAAATCAAGCTGAGAGGGATTCAGGGATTTATTTTACTTGTTTGTTTTCCTTTGTAGCATATGGCATGTTCGCATCATCAGTGTAATCAAATCCCTTAAGCTCAGGAGATGCTCTGGTTTCATCCTAATCTCAAGAACACTATCAAATTGGACAGAACTGAAACTAGCTGGAATAACTAGAATTGCTGGACATCGTATCTCAAATCAGTGATGCTAATTAATAGACTCTAGTCAGACTAAATAAGCTGATGTATCACATATGGTCTCCTCCGTGAAGCCAAAAAGAGGGGAAAAAGTATTTAAAAATAAACTGAAATGTTTTAAAAAGAAAATAAACTTCATTGCTTGTGTGCAACATATCCAAAACATTATATCATTTCATACCATAAAATTTGGTTCTTGAAAGTTTTGAGTAGGACCGCATATGAAGGAATAAATATTTTGCAAGTGGATTGGTAGGGATTAGATAATTCTATCTTGCCTTGATAATTTAATGCAAAATAATTGGTCAGACTCAATACTTGCAAAAGGGTTTACTGCTTATAAATGCCAGTTATTGGTCATTAATTAAAACAATGCCATGTTAAGAGAATTGAGAAATGTAAGCTGGTAACTGCACTGTTCAGAAAAACCATGCATTTCCTTTTGTGTCCGAAAAGGGTTAACAAGTGCAGACAAAATATAAGCACTGCACTTCAGCTGCAGACAAGTGCCCTCTGCAGGGACAGGATGCCCAGAAAAGGCCTTCTCTTTAGTTTTTTACTGGGGGGATAATTCCAGTCTCTTACATCCAGGCTGCCCTGAAAGTAACATCATCAACAATTATAGATGATCTAATAAAATACAGGGAGCAGAAACAGAAACCACATCTTTATAATATAGATTGCACAAGAGATGGGGGAAATACATTACTGTTATTATTATGCATGTCAAATTATTACCACATAATTATTACACAATAGAAGAGGCTATTGAATAGTAGGAATTAATACATGGAAAATTACACTGTAAAGATCATCATCTCAATGAAAACATCAAATAACTAACACATTTCCTTCCCCAAATTAATCAAATGTTAGTGGTACTCCTATATATAAAAATAGAAAGACTAGTCAACCATGGGGGGTTCCCTTCTATTGTCCCATAAGCATACAGAGGAAATAGAAATATTTCAAGGCATCTGTAATGTCTTACATACTTTGAATAAAATAAAGAGCCAAAACACTTAACAGTACTGAATTTTATTCCAAATTATACCCAAGAGGAAGCCATCTGCAGGAAAAATAAAAAGTAAAACAAGAAAAAAACCCCACACTTTTGCCTTGGACATCACTTGTGCAATACAGCTATCCAAAAGGACAGCATGTTCTTTCAGAAGAATGACTACTTATTCTTTCATGATACAGGCAACATAAAAATCACCTGAAAACTTTTGGGCTTTTTCTTAACTACTAAAAATAAATTCTACACTGTTCCAGTGAAACACTGAACTACTTTTGGCTCTTTTATTTTTCTCCTCATCTAAAATACAAAATTGATAAGGGCAAAAACCCTCTATTGAAAAACTCTGAAACTGTTTGAAGTTACCCACAGCCAAGGAAACCACTGCTGCTATGGTCTAGTTTGAAAGGAGACTGAAACCTCAGGTCTAAAATGCATTAGTAGTTCAACATTTACCCCCACAAGGCCATGAAAAGTTTGAAGCCCTTGCTTTAAACAACAGAAAATGCCTGGTAGCATTTAAATATAAAAATAAAAACATACAGCTTAGCAATACACTCACACTAACATTAAATTCAATCTAGCAGGCCATAGTAAAACTAAAATGCAGTTTATCAGGAAGGAGTTTACGAAATGGCACTCGAGACACAGCCGATGTTGGTAAGATGACGACCACGGTGTAAGCGCCGACGATGACAACATCTCAGACATGATGGTCTTGTCTGAGCAGCAAGGACTGCAAAACTGCCTACAAATAATAGCACAGTCATTCATCTGTCTCAGGAGAAATGATACAAGATGAGCAGAAATACCCTACTACAGGCAGCATTTCCTGGTGCATCAATGTTTCCTACATTCCTAAGTCTCCCAAATATGAAACAGATCATACGAAAGAAAAATAATACGAAAAGCATTCGCTGTAAACTCCAAACAAATTAAGTGAAAATTTGAAAGTAACTATGTAGTACTGGACAAACATTAGAAGAATAATAGATGAGCTTTGACAATGTGTGTATGGGTTACATTAGAAAAAAAGAACCAAAAAACAAGCAAACCTCCCCCCCTTTCAACAGTTGCATACCAGGAAACATGTGTTGACCTACGACACTTGAACAGCAAACAACAGTGTCCTACGCACAACCTCCAGCAGCAGAAAGAAAAGGAATCTTTCAGAGTATTTAGGGATTCAAGGACCCTGTAAAACATCACAAAAATTTCCTGCTATTTCCATATTTCCTAGTCAACACTGTGCGACTTAAGAAACTCTTTCTTTTTCTTACCAGAAGGCGTAGCAGGCAGCAGATACTCGGTCTAATGGTTTTGGCCCACACAGACAAACTCAGGAGTAGATTGCCAGGATGATTTTTTGATTATGCACAGATTTGCACCAAAATAGAAACCAACAGACTGTTCTGCACAGAAGAGTATTCCCTACTCCCCAGGTATTTCAGATACTAATGATGTCCTTAAAAACCTCAACCACTACAGCTTGAAAACACTGGTTGTGTAGAGCTCAAGTCATAAACATGGGCCTACACACTTCTGCAAATGGTCAGAAAGTCACTGTACTTCATTCTGTAAACTACATTTCAACCAGAATGAAAAGAGCTCTCCATATAAAGCCAGAACTATGTGCTAATTTCTTTTAAATTGAGCTCAATTCTTGAATACAACGCAGAACCATAGAATATGCTAAGCTGGAAGGGATCCTTCAGGATAATTGACTCCAACTCAAGGCCCTGCACAGCACCTTCCCCAAGAGTCACACCATGTGTCCCACGGTGTTGTCCAAACTGCTTGAGCTCTGTCAGGATGGTGCTGTGACCACTGCCCTGGAGAGCTGTTCCAGTGCCCAACACTCTGTGGGGGAAGAACCTCTCAGGGAAGAGGGAAGAATCTCTGAGGGAAGGCCCTCTTTCTAATATCCAACCTAAGGGTAGGGAAGAACCTCTTTCTAATATCCAACCCTCTGAGGGAAGAACCTCTTTCTAATAGCCAACCTAAACCTCCCCCACTTCCTGCTGGTCCCTCAGGTCCTGTCACTGCTCACCACAGCGAAGAGATCAGTGCCTGCCGCTCCTTCTCCCCTCACGAGGAAGTGCTAACTGCAGTGAGGTCTCCCCTCAGTCTCCTCCAGGCTGAACACACCAAGGGCCCTCAGCCACTCCTCATGTGGCTTCTCCTCCAGACCCTTCACCATTCTCCCTTGGTCTGTCATCCTTGTTGATGACACAGGAAAAATGCATTAAACACCTCTGCCTTGTCCATGTCCCTGTTGGTGGTGATCATCCTCATCCTGTAATGGGTCAGTTATTTTTACACTGCCTATCTCTGCTCATGTATTTGAAAAAACTCTTTTTCTTCTCCCCCACAGTTCTGGCCAGCTTCAGCTGACCTTTGGCCACACAAACTTTCTCCCTACAGTGGCAAGCAGCACCTCTGTATTCTTCCCATGTCACCTGACCTTGCTTCTACTCGGCATACGCCTCCCTTTTTTTGCCTTATTTCCAAGAGAAGAACCCTGTTCAGCCAAGCCAGCCTTCTGCCTCATCTGCTTGACTTGTGACATTTGGGAATTGCTGCTCCGGCACCCTTTGGAGGTGATGCTTCAATGTGACAAGCACCGGTTCACACATAAAGAAGTTCTCATCAAGTTCAACAAAGGGAAATGCAAAGTCCTTCACCTGGGGAGGGATTTCTCAAAAGAAAACTATACAAGTACATTGACTTACTTGGTACTGTGCAGTGATTTTTAAAGACCGGGTTTTACTTTCTGTTCCCTGCAGATATGGAAAGGAATCCATTACAGCAAACAAAGACAGGCTGACACACAAGACCATTCAAAATGTTTGTAGCCTTCCCCAAGCAATTACTGCAATATACTATATCATCAAAATCTAAACTCTCTTCTCATCACTTATCATAACGAAACCAGAAAAAAATTCATTGGTATTACCATGCAACAACTAACGCATTTTAAAAACATTCCTCCATATGTCTTGTTTTTTTTAAAAATTTGAAATAAATTAAACAGTGAACACACAAGAAAAGTGACTTAAGCGGATGAGCACTGGATACAGGAAAGAAAAACATACCACAATACCAGAATAAAATGAGACAGAGAGAACAGTTCTGCCAGGACCTAGACGATGTTTTCCAAAGCTGTAGGTTATGGGAGAACTCACAGACTGGAGTTCTTCATTTGTAAACCACAGCTAAGCAGCACCTCCAAATCACAGAAGTTGCCATCAAAAGTCACATGGAATAGCAAAGCTGAGAAACAGCCCCATCCATGCTGCCAGTAACAGAACTGACATCCCCTGCTCTCCATGCACCAACTGATTCACATATTTTATGATTCAAAACCAGTGAGATAAGGGAAAAGGGGAAAGGTTAAAGAGATGCCTTCTATTTCATTTCCTTTAATCCCAAAAAAATTAGCAACATACAAAGATCTATCAGCACTTCAGAATAAGAACTGGGTATATAAACATGCTTGGAGACTGAGTGGCAGACCGAAACTTGAGTCATTATCCACAAAGTGAGTTTCAGTTGGTATTCCCACCCGCATCCAGGAAAATGTAATTTTCTGCCATAGCTGACCACCTACTCTTCCTGTCACCCAGTGACTCACATTTTTTGACCCATTCTTCACTTACCTCTGACACTAAAATTTCTTTATCTTGTACCATTTCCTTTATAACTAAATATCTTTCTTTTACATTCTATTTATAATTATAGAAGTTCTTCACTATACTGAGGAACCAAAGCACTATAATTTGAAATGATTCTTTTAAAAATCCTGCTCAGCAATTTTCTTTGTGTCAATTACATCAGCTCCTTTGCAGAACCCTTTCTTGTGTTATCTCTTACACAGCCATGCCAAGATTTTAAGAACTAGACCAAGAGTTTATTTACCCCTTTCACAAACCCTTATGCATGTTCACATTTAAGAATAACCCATTTTTTAAACGCAGGTATTCATTTTCTTCAACACTTCCCCAAATCAATATACACCAGAACGCCTTCAAATGTTCCTTAAACCTTCTCATGTCTGAGCTGCTGTTCTGTGAAATGGTTTCGTTAAATTAAGACTTCTGGATGTGATTTTTCCTTAATTCTTACAGCAGTACTTACCTTTAAATCCTCAGTTTATTCAATCAGCATATATTTCAACTAATTGCCACCTAGAGCAGCGCAATGAATCTTCAAACCTCTGCTGGTGGTGAGGTAGGAGAAGCAATGCTACTTTCCAATTCTTTTCTCATTAGTCATTTTGCTTTTAGACTCATCTTTACCACTGCAGTTATAGACAGTCGTACCAGACCATTTCATTTGGGACCGTACAAAGAACATTCATCATAATCCAGACTTCACAGTGTAAGAGTCCTGCTATTTCTTTTTGCAGCCCCTTGTGGAGCTCAAGAATTCTTTCTTCACTGCCTTTTCCAATCCAACTCAGATCGACTTTCAACAGTGCTCACTTTGATCAGACACTTTGGTGGTGCCCCATTCCTGAAGAGCAACTAATATGCCCTTGTTGAAACCTTTTCCTCAATTTAGGAATTCCAAAACTATTTAAAGGCTGGACACAACACACTTCACAGGAAAGCTGCTGGAAAAATGCAGGCAGAACGTCATTTCTTGAGAAAGAAATACAAGGAAAAAAAAGTGGATAATGCTCCTACCTTTGCACGGACAGGTCTTTAGTGCCTAAAATGGGCGTATCTCAACTTTATGTCTCATTGAAAGCTGCCATTCCAAAAAACCATTCCCCCGAAAGCACAGAGACAGCAATATTGTAGCCACAACTCAGTCGTGAGGGAATTGTCATCTTTTCCCACTACCATTGTAAAATTTATTTGAATTTTTTTTTGTCATATATTGAGTATCCTACTCTAAAGAGTCTCAGAGATGGACAATTTCTTAATAGAATTCTCATTTTTTAAAAGTGAAACTGGTATGCTGCAGAAAGAAAAGCATAAAATCTCCTAAACACAAAATTGTAACAATGAGGAACAAACACCATCACATTTTGCACTTCTTTAGTTGTAGATTACAAGGCAAAAATCTTCCAACACACGTTAATAACAAAATCATGTACAATATAAACTGCCTAATGCTGCACACGTCTGCAAACCCATTTCCATAAAACTGGCACAGCAAAGTGTGACTCGTGACCTCGTGCCTGGAGCAGTGACCGCACCCTCTAACCGTAATAACAGTGATTACAGCTTCTGGAATGACAGGACGGGATTCGAACAATCCGGGCGTTCTTCCACTGCTCTGGTGACTCTGCGTTCAGTAAGGTGCACTTGTGCTCAGCCAAATGCATTAAGGCTTTTATAATTTTAGAACACTTGCTCAATATTCTTGGCTTAAATAACTCAGATCTTCACTAACACCTTTAATTTCCATTGTTAAAGACTCTTCCTTCTTTGTTTTCCTTGTTGGTAAAAATGTAACAGAACACCCCAGCACTGAGAATGTGGCATATTCGATTGTGTATTCACAGCTACCAGTGCAATGTCAGCAGCTCATGTCTTACAGCACACACAAAAAAACCCCCAGGTCTTCTTTCTCTAAACTAAAATGCATCTATTTCTGCATGATTTAATTTAAATCCCCAGACACAATGATGTTTAAAGCACCACAGCCAATAAATGTGGTTACAATTAAAACCGGAGATGTTCTTCCGATCTTAATAGTCTTTAGGTCCACTTGTTCCTCAAAACTATCATTCTACTGCCCATTTGCTCCTTTTGCTTCCAGCTGCTCAGCACCAGCCACCAAGACAGCTTACACAGCAAATCAAGCTGTGCTTGCAGGGCAAAGTAAAAAGTACAGCAGAAAGCACACATCAAGAACAATGTCTTGCTTCTAATATAGTAGAAAAGGAGAAATTTGCAAAAGTAACTACTTTGGTTTTCAAAGGATTTAAATTAAGAATGAAACAAAAAAAACCCTGGGAATCCTTACACTGATTGGCACTCTTCCAAGTTTCTAATAGTTTACATTTTGTCCACAGTGAAGTAGAAACTCTATAGCTGAGGGAAAAAATTATGTACAAAATTATATATCTTTTGATACTGTGAGTTATATATGGGCCTCAAAAAAGTGTCCAGTATTAATGACAGCTTGCAACTCGACGTTTTGCAAAACAAGTTACTAGAAGGAAAAAAATGCAAAACAGAAAGCCTGGATCATATCCTTGTTTCTATAAACCCCATGACTTGCTAACAGCTGTGTAATTACCAGACACATTTCATGAGCGAAATGCAGATTTAATGATGCACTTTGTGATTTGATGCCAATATTCTTAGGATTAAAAAGCTATAAATCTTCAAGTAACATTAAATGCATCTTCAGTATGCATTTAAAAGTTGCACCATAGTATTTCCCCTTTACTTAACATTTTCGCTAATCAACTTTGCATGCAAAGTGTCATTGACCTATTGCACTACTTAAATGCAACAAGAACTGTTTTCAATTGCTCTAATGGCTTGCACTTCTCTAAAACCTTTACAGAATCATAAAATGTCTTCCCCTCCTTTTCTTTTTTAATATTTCACAACTATAGTTCAACACAAGTTTAAGGAGACAAGATGATATTCAGCTACATACTTTGCATCTTTCAGCATATCGGAAAACCATACAAGACCAGAGAACTATTTCAAATTCAGTATTTCCACACTGATTTGAAAACTGTTCCAAACTTCAGAAAGTAGGCTATGAACTGATACCACTACTTCCCGGTAATAGAAAGCTGGGAGTGGAAAATTACTCAACTCCCTGAACAACTGACTACATCCACTTGCTGATGATTTTACTAGAAACATTTTATAGAAATTAGCAAATTCAGGAATATAAAGATGACTTCACAATGCCTTGCTGCCCAGCAAACCAATTTTACTTGCAAATTCAGCACCTGTAAATTTGTTACTAGTAAGTGAGCAAAAGAAGCTTCAGAAAAGTAAAGGGGCGGGAAAAAGCTGTGCATATCATCTGATAAAAGAAGAGGTGAAGTGATTTGGATAGAAAACACTGGTATTTAATATACATTGAGCTTCCTGCACATCACTGAAGTTTCTGCTGAGAGTTGACACTGCAGAAACTTAAAGGTGGTTTCTTAATTCCAATGCTAAGCATGCAAACACTCCAAAGAAGATTCAGTGCTGCTGAGAAAGAAGGAAAACAACCATGGGTGGGCAATCATCAGCAGAAAAGCAAGGGAATTGTTTGTATGATAAAACAATATGTGTTTGATCAGTCACACAGGTGGCCAGCTGCTGCCTTGGGAACTAGCATATGACACCAATTTTCTGAGTGGTGTTGAGAAGATACTTTTCACTGGTATTCCCTAATTGCTACAACTGGACACTGCAGTGACTGGACCAGATTTTCAGAAATTTTTAATAGACATTCTTTTAAAAATGTTTTCATTTGGCAGGAAACTCATAGTAATAATATGGAAAAATTGTGTCATAGATATCTGAGATTTGGCAAAGTTGTTGCAGACTTAAAATTGTCAAATCTCAATAAAACAATGTCGTGACATGACCCTTGAGTACAGAACCTCTAGGGAACTGCTCCTGTGTCAGGAACAACAATTTACAGGAAAGAAAGGAACTTTAGACCCTTCCACAATGGCCTTCAACACATCAGAGGCTGCAGTAGGAGATGATGACCTTGATTCACCCAGGATCTTGAGTCATCTTACCCATTCCTGATCTCTAAGGGATTCACTACTTCATCTAATACTTACCTTAGGGGGGAAAATCCCCACAGAAAAAAGGACCTGCTTCTAAAAAGAGAACTGCAGGACAAAGGGATGACAACCATTTCTAGAACAAGGCATTAGTCACACCTCAACACCTTCTTTCTGTGGTAATGTAATACAAATAGATTCTCTACCTCTATTGGAACAAAAATTTTACATCCCCACAGAATTGCGAGGAAAAAGTATGGAAGCATGACCAAAATGAATTGAGTGTTTTTATGTCTGCTTGAGTTTCTAAGCAGAGTGAAAATAAAATTTTAAAATATGATTTTTTAAGTTCATTTCATCAACTATGATAGCTTAATGGTGTCAACATTTTAGGGACATGAGATCAACACCAGAGAATTTGTACAACATGGACTTGGTTAACAAATCCAGTGCAACATCATTCCATTGGTATCCTCCTCTTTGAACCACTTCAAGGTCTAAACAAATCTGGAGATGTTCTTTCCCAACACAGGGTGGAAATTAAAATGAAATTAGAAAGACAGCACACTGAGTGACCCTTTGGGGCAGCTCTGTCTCTAGATTAACATTGTAACAAAAGGCTCATGAGGGGTTTTTCTCTTTTGACAAGGCTAACCAAACAGAGTTTTAGAGAAATTAATACAGTGACTGTATAACATGCATGGAGGACATGGGGGAAAAGCCCCAGAAATATTATGGTCATTAAACCTGTTCCTCACAAAAAAAGCTGGCACCAACAGTAAAAGCTTTTCTTGAACTTAAGTCTTTAGGTTTCAGGTCCACAAATGTTTTGCAACAAGCTGTTGACAAGATTCAAGTTCCTGCTGAAACCAAAAATAATATAGTTTGAAAAAAGCCAGAAAGTTGTCAGGGCCTCTTAGGAAATGAACTTCCAATCTAAAGGTGCACCCTCTTTAATAGGACAAGAGGCATTGGGCAGAAATTGATGCACAGGAAGTTTCACCTGGACATGAGGAAGAACTTCTTCCCTGTGCAGTGACCGAGTACTGGAACAGGCTGCCCGGAGAGGCTGTGGAGTCTCCCTCACTGGAGATATTCCAGAACCATCAGGATGCAATCCTGAGCCATGGGCTCTGGGATGGCCCTGCTTGAGCAGGGAGATTGGACCAGATGACCCCTGTGGTCCCTTCCAGCCTGCCCCATGCTGTGATTCAGTGATTCTTTAGCCAGAATAAACAACATGTCTTAACCAACCAATTAAAATGTCAAAAATAACCACATAATCATTTTACGTGGCTGCCATTTGCATCACAATTATCAAAACGAGTAATTAAGTACATTAGTAATATCTGCATCCTACTCTTGTGTATCCTTAACACACAACTGTTTTGTTTTATAAAGATACTTACGGTATTTTTATCAATGTGATGGCTCAAATGGCTGGGGTTTAATATGAGATAATGCAGCCTAACTCGTCTGCCTGCATGGAACAGCACCAAGGTTCAAACACAATTTTTGGCTACTGTATAATCAGAGAGACGCATGGACCAGAAAACAATTTCTATATAATCTTACACTTTAAAACAACAAATATCTAAACCACAAAGCATGAGAAAGTCTAAGTGAGGCGATAGTTTGAAATGATTGTAGGCAAGGAAAAATTTCAGTTTTCAAATAGGGATGGTCAAGAAGAGTTTACTGGGAGATTCCCGTGTCTGAGCTTCTTGGAAAACAGTACACTTAAAGGAAATAGATATGAATAAAGATGTCGAGATATGCCAGAAACAAGTCAATAACATCCACCCAAAACTATGGAAAACTCTGAAGTTTTGCAATGCTGGACATTTAAAACTCCAGAGGAATTTGCACAAAAAAACCCCAAACCTATATACTTTGCAATTCATAAATTTAAATGCAAAAGAGAGGATTCATGAAGTTTGAGAGGAAAGATGTTTTTAGCTGGCTAGTACTTCTCACAGGCTAACCAAATTTTCTTTATCTTGCTCATGAGACCTCTTTCAGATACATTTGTTAACCATTATTATGAAGAAAATAAGGCAGCCGTATGATAGCGTGTTTGTACTCTTTTAAAGCAAATAGTGCATATTAACACACTCATCAATTTTTTATGATTTGCAAATTCCACTCTCATTAATAAGCTGCTTATTTTTGATAAATATGTTGATTCCAACTAACTTGGCAACAATTTTCAGATGAGAACTTTTTGTCATGAGGAACTTCAATGAATTTGTGTGCATTTTTGCAAAAAGAGTGAGCACATTATGAAATCCCAAGACAAAACATGAAGCATAAAACAATTTTTAAAATTAGAAAGTAGACAAAGAAATGCCAAAATTAGAACATGAACCAATACCTATGAGAAAACTGATTTGTCCACTGCTTGAAAACACAATACTTCAAATTCCATTCAAAATCCTGAAAACCCGTAAATGCTTACTCTAATCTTCACAATGAATTTGGAGTTTTTCCATAAAGAAAATCAGCCAACCAGATGTGAATTCAATCGACTACGTTCCTTTCTAAGCCCAGAAACAAAAGAGAAAAAAACAAACCAACAGGAAAACAACCCTCCTTCAGCTTTACCCAAAGACTCAAGTTTTCTCGTTGTTACCCTGTTAGGATACAAACTGATGACAAAATTGCTTACAGATCAATAAGCCTAACAACACCATTGCCATTTGGGAAGAACTTTTACACAGTCTCCACTGGGGTGGAACTTACTAATTTCACTTAAGAGCGACCATGACAGCCCCAATTCTAGACAGCTTGCCTGGGTCTGAGCATTGGAAAGCGAATGTTGTGGGAATAGTCTCCTAGGGATTGAGCTCATATCTGAAGCTAACAAACCCAGTGAGGCTGCAGCTGACAATGCAGGAACCACTGCAATCATTTCTACCCTGCACGTGCCGCTGCTCCAGATTTAGAAGCACAACACAGACTTCCCAACGGATTCGAGGCACAGCCCGCCCCAGGCCAGTATCACTTCCCCTGCACACAGGCAGAAAGGGGTGGGACTGCTTCCTAAAGCAGGCTAACATGGAAGCTGGACAGTGGCCACTTTACAGAACTGCATCAAGGCACAGTTACTGTGTAACTCAAATACTCAAAGCCTGGACAGCTCTGTGTAGGGATATGGCTGTCCAGTGTCAGAGCACCTGTGCAGCCCAGGAAAGGATTTTTACTCACATCAAAAATCCTGCCATAGTAGGAAACTGGTACACAGAAAGAGAGACAAGCATCTTTTTGATAAATCTTAGATAACATTATCAAGTTTCATTTAATAGAAATCTGCTTTTAACAGTTGTATTTTAATTACTGTTTTCCCTTTTGCAAAAAGTGTATCATATGGAACGTTCCACACTATTTCTATTGAATCCTTTTGCACTTGTCCTACATAGTTTTTCTCTGGCAGATGCAACAATTCTGTTCCTACAGAAAATGTATCACCAATCACCAAAGCAGAGGTGTAAAGCTGTGGTATAAAATTCTAAGAAATAAAACGTGGATTTAAGAACACCAAAAGAAAGAACCTCAGCTTCTCAATGAGGTGGTCTAATTTCACTCACAGTACAGCAATTAGAACCTCTTCTGTTGAGAATAAAGTGTAAACATGACGACATCTCTGGAGACGCAAATCCGGCCCCTCTACCACATATTTTTATGGAATGCAGAATAAAACTGGCATGCCTTATTTTTCAGGTCCCTAGCACAGTTCAAATCTACAATTTCACTACCAACCTTCTGTACATGATTCAAATTACAATTCTGGAAAGCCATGTATCTTTGGTGATGCAAACAGCTCCGTGCAGCACTAAAGCTGGCAACAGGATTCATGGTGCCCAGTGGGCACAGAGGTAAATCTCCAAGATCCCACACAGCAGGAGGAGCAGGAATAGCCTAACATCTGGAGTCCTGAACAGCAAGTGACCTCAGGAATGAACACTCTCCCTGTCACAACCCCAGTCTCTGTTAAACAAGAGGACAGCAGACCAGCCTGAAAGCAGAATCATTCCGATATGGTCCAATTTCCCAAAACCATCCAGGTCTGCCATCTCCCATCTTCCCAAGTGATCCTAGACATACCATGGAAAAGTCCTCTAGGCACAAGTCCTGAAAACAACAGCCTTTCCCAAGAATATGCTTCTCTTTTAAAATTATGAAAATGCCTATAGAAAAATAATCTCCTGAACTATGCACAGTTTAAAGTCTGCCAGGGAGGCTAAAGCCATGGTATGCTTTCCCCAGTAAAATGCCTTCGGTGCTCCACAGGGGGTAGCCCACAGATGAATCCTGGAAAACTGGCAGTGATGAGAAGGTTTCCTGTTAAAGTTTAGAAAACACCGAACAGCCAGAAGAGTCGAAGAGACAACAGAGAGATTATCCAGTTTGCTCTGGAATTTCCCCTGAGCTGGAAGAACGTGCATTCTTACAATTGGCTCTGCACTCAGGGGGAGCTGGGCTTGAAGGTCTCTGAAACACACACCTACCCTGCGTGGAGTGATGAAGAAAGTTATTTTTATTGAGCCCTGTACCAGCAAATACAGAGACAAGCAGTGAAAAGGACAGCAATCTTTCCACATAAAGAGCTATTTTTTCCCAAGCAGTTATCTTGATCAGCTAAATCTGAAACATTATTCATCTAAATAAACCTCGAGATGGAGTATGCTTGCTAAGATTATAAAAATTGTTTGGATAAGTGTAATGAAAATTCACTCTGGATGGTTGTCAATGTGCTGCTGAAGGTTTAGCAGACTTTACTAAAGCATAAAACCATCATGGTGCATATTTATCCCAACTAAGAATGTCATAATCTTGCTGTAATCTTTACTACATTCCACAACTTTCAAGGTCAGTGTATCTAGATGAAAAATTAACTTCCTTTTTTTAGTACTAAAAGAAATGCATTATGAATTCAAAAATTATACCACCACGATAAATTCTACATATCAGCCAGTTATTTTTAGGCAGTCAAACCCAACAGATAGAAAAGTCCTTCTGTTTAATGGGAACCATTCACAGCTACAGAAATCTTCACTCATTAGCATTAGCAGAGTCTTCATCACTTCAAAATCTTCTTTCAGTGATGAAGCACGCAGCAGCAGCAGCAGGCATGCTGGTCAGTGAGAAGTTTATTCTGTCACTTCTCCAGCTGCTGAAGTGAAAGAATAAACTCAGACCCAAGAGAGGAAAAGGTGAAACTGGGTCTCTATGAAGAATTACACAGGCCCACAGCACACCTACCAGCCTACAGTTTATAAAAGCTCATCGAACACTAGAATGGCTTGGGTTGGAAGGGACCCTAAAGATCAGCTAGGCTGAAAACTGTGCCATGGGTATTGACAACTCCCAGTAGATCAGGTTGCTCAGAGCCCCATCCAACCTGGCCTAGAACGCTTCCAGGGATGGATCAGCTGCAGCTTCTCTGGGGATCCTCTGCCAGTGCCTCACCACCCTCACAAAAAGAATTGTTTCCAAATTTTCAATCTAAACCTACTTTCTTTCAGTTTGAAGCCATTCGCTCTTGTCCTGTCACGACATGCATTTTTAAGAAGTCTCTCTCCGTCTTTCCTGTAGGCTCCCGTCAGGTACAGGAAGGCCGCAATTAGGCCACCCAGAGGCCTTCTCTTCTCCAGGCCGAACAATCCCAGTTCTCTCAAACCTTTCCTCACAGGAGAGGTGATCTGTCCCTCTGATCATCTTGGTGGCCTCCTCTGGACTCAGTGCAACAGCTCCATGTCCTTGCTGTGCTGGTTCCCCAGAGCTGGAGCAGCACTGCAGGTGGGGTCTCACAACAGTGGAGGAGAGGGGCCGGATCCCCTCCCTCCGCCTGCTGGTCACGGTGTCTCTGATGCAGCCACACTGCTTTTGAGGCACTTGAATGGAAAGCTCAGGGAAACCAAAGCGTTTGGCACCTTCAGCTGTCCACACTCTGGGAGTTGCTGATCAGTGAAGTGTGGCTGTTCTAAAAAAGGACACCAACTCAGCAGGACACTTTTATGGGTTTCCACACCCCAAAATAAAGAAACCAAGATGAGCTACTCCAAAAACTTTATCATGGAATTGGTAAATGAACTGCGTGTCAGAGTATAACACTGAGAGGTTTTGGACATGAATGGTGACTTCATTTAGTTCTATAAACTTACAGAGATGACCCATACAAAGATTTTTGCTGAATTTCCTGGGGTTCCTGTCAGTACATTCCTTCAGCTTGTCCAGGTTGATCTGAACGACATCTCTGCATTCAACTGCACCCCTCAGTTTTGCATCCTCTGCAAATCTCATTGTGCTGCACTCTGCCTCCTCCAGACACTGTTTTTCACAGTTTTTGATGGTGGACACAACATATATCTTTCTCCAGGCAACAGGGACAAGTTTCAGCATGAAAAACAGAGACATATGGGATAATTCAGTAAATTACAATTTTTAGTAGGTTCTGCCATGTACATTAATGTCAGACTTTTAAAAGCATAGTTCTAATTTTTGTGCATGTATCTTTAGTTTCTCCTCTTTCAAAACGACAAATAATTGGGTTATACTTATAAAACAAATAAATTGAAAACAAAAGCTGAAATTGACTACCATACATTCCTCTGACTAAAAAAGCACAATGCATAAGCAGTTGCATAAGCAGTAGAGACAAATCGGCAATGTGATACTAGAGACTACATTCCAAACCTTGAAGTTTGTGTGTTTGTTTTATGAAGAGCTCTATGATATAAGGAACACTTAATCCTCCAAGCAATGTATGTGCTTAAAAGTGTACCACTGGCATGAATATTAGTATGACCACCTCAGTGCAAATCACCAGTCTGTACAAGATAAAGTATTGTAAGCATTTGAACAGAGAATTCTTTGTAATTAGCAGAGCACTTTTAGTAGCAGTCACTCCTGCCTGAAACTGATACAAGGCAGAAAGGAGGATTGGGTTTTTTAAATTTAATTATAATGCTTCAAAATATTAGCATTAATAAAGGCTGATAACACTGTGGATTAAAGAGGCAGACATATGTGAATTTACTCACACAGATGTATTCTCATATCCTAGATCTGTCAACTGAATCCAAACTAGTATATGATACTCTAATTTGGACATGATTCAAAAATCAATGTTTTAGATGACAGAACAGAAATTCATACATTCACAACTCTATTCCAGCACAAAGACATTATCCAGCTATGCAGAGAAAAGTATTTAGTCTTCTGAAAAAGACCAAAAAGTTTTGCGATGTAGTTAAATAGAATGTATACAAGAATTTAAGAAAGTGCCTAAATGTACCCAGTCAGTATTCTTAGGACAGAACAACATGCATCTCCTGCCTGCATTTTTCCCAAAGAAAATGAGGCCTGAAAATACGTGCCTTCAGACAACCTTAGATTTCCTCTAACTCAAAACAGGTGGCAAATCACAAAGGCTGATCATTTCTGCATGACTTGAACACACAGAGGCATATACAGATTGAATTCAGCTTTATAAGCAACTTGATTTCTTTATCACACAAGCACAGCTCCTTGTACACTCTTAGCTAAATGCATTTAACCAACACCAAAATTCTGAGCTAAGCTGCCACCCATCGCTTACCAATGCTTTCGTACTGCCCAGCAGAGGTGTTAAATATTTCACACATCTCTGTGCATACGAGCTCCTGCTCTGGCACACACACTGCATGTACACCCCTACATTCACTGATGCCATGCCTAATGAGGCTTGGAAAAGCCTTGAGGATTGTAAAGGCTTCTCTGGCTGCTGGTGGTAGGGTTTTTTGGTTTGTTGCAGTTTTAACCTGTAGCCTCTGAGAGAGTAACATGCTGACAAAACTTCCTCCCTGCAGAAAAGCATCCCTTCCTACAGTTATTACCAATGTTAAAAGGGATTGATGTTTTAGAGACAGCCAGCTTCAGGCACAGAGACAGCGCCAGTATCTTCTTCAGGAAGCTATTGACAACCCAAGCAGGGGAAGCTATTTAATGAGGAGCCTAGGAAGCTGCTCAGAGGAGTCTCTTCCTTGAGACACAAAGTGTCAAACAGCTCAATTGCAGACTGAAAAGCTGAGCTAAGTGACGGGGCATTCCCAGAGCTCTCAGTTCCCAGCCCTTGGAAAGGGAAGGTGATACACTGCACCTGCTGAGTGCTGGCTAAACAACCGGGAGCATTAAGCACTAACTGCAAATCTCTGCACTTGCTACTGGGTTTGTGCTTTCTATCCAAGATAAGCAGGCTTCACTTCTCAGAAAAACATGTTCTAGACATATCACTATTCCATACATTAACCCACGATGAGAAATGCAGAAAAGACACTCTGAAAAGTCACCCGACTTTGGGGATATCAAACATAGTTTTACAGCACTAAATAGAGGGATTCTTTGAGCCTGAGAACTTGAACAGCCTTATTCATTATCTCCCTGGAGGTAAATTGCATCCTGGGTTTCTGAGGGTAATGTGAAGATAATGGAACTGAAGGAACAACCCAATGACCAGAACTACAGAGATATCCCAGTCACCAACCTCTCCTCCTTCACAGCCAGAATGTCTTGTACAACAATATCCTGCAATCACCTCTTCACTTGCCAAATACAGGGCTCTAGTGTTCTGTGATTATCAGAATCACCTGATGATGCACTGAATATTCCTTGATGTGTTCCTCCTTGTTTCTCTCCGTGACTTCAGAACAGAAAGGTCTACAACACCTTGGACTGTCTTTTAGGATGATCTTTTCATTCCACCCAGTTTTATGTGCAGTGGCTTCTGTCTATCACCCACTGCTAGATTAATTACTGGAAAAATGAAAGCTGTCACTCTTTGCTTACGTATCTACTCATTACATTACGAAAGGATTTGAACAGTGAAGGCCATCCTTAAAGGTAGGTGTGCAAGAGCTACACGCCCAGCAACCCCCAGAACCAAAGATTTTGCGTTCTAGCAGCTTCTCTAGCAGAAATACGGATATAAGAAATATTAGCATAATTAAATTTAAGTAGCAAAGGCAAACACACTAGATGAAAAAAAATACATTAAGAAACAAAAGTTGGCAGACATTACATTAGCCTTGGACCAAAATCAAGCAGCAGTGGCTTTTCCAAACTTTTAATTTACTACACTATACTTTGTACAAGAACATCACCAAGACACACACCAAAAATGAAAGGTTTCAATTTAGGATACAAATTTTTAGAAATCCAAATGGTAAAATCCTGTATCTGCTAGAAACATATGAACAACACTTATTTTTAATAATGAGAAATTTTAATCAAAAACTCAGTCGCTATTATCTCTTGTATCTAAGAGTCATACTGATTCCAAACTAATTTCCTACAGACACAGCTGTAAAGCCAGCTTCTACTCCAAACCAGAATATTTCTAAAAAACAAACCAATGCTTCATTCATCTATGTCACAAAAATGCATACAACAGTCATCAGTAACAGATACCTCTATCTCAGAACTACCTTGAGCTTTATCTCAAGATATTTTCATGTGCATCTTCACAATGGTTTGGTTTTTGGCAATGGTGCCAAGTGAGAACCTTGAACCACAAGCGTAAGCAATAGCCATGGCAGTCGTATTTTTTTATAACAACCATTCTCAGCATTGAGAAGGCAACTGAAAAATACTCATTGGCAGAAACTCACTTAAGCCAGAAAGCCTTTTTAAAATAGTTCTGCTGCTCAGAAATTAATTTAATGTATTTACTGCATCTTGCTGTTTCCGAAAATTCACTGTGAACCCCAAATTTAATGGGATGCATCTACCAAGCTTGTTTAGTATTACACAGAACTTACTTATAGACATGATTTAAATCCAAAGCACCTCATTCATTGATTAGTGCTGTAATTTTTTAACAGGATTTCTGCTTTACTTGTTTCAAGCAGGAAGAACTTTTATTAATCATATGAGATGCTCAGATACAATTCCTCTAATAAACTGTGACTTATAAATTAAGAGGCCACCACCAGTCTAAAGCACAAGGATGAGCCCTGAATAAGAAAGTGAGGGGCAGGCTAACAGTGTATGGACACAGTGTTCAGCTTCAGCCTGAGTGGCAAACAGGTGCCTCACTGCAAATACAGAATCTCGCAGGCTGTTACAAAAGCACAGCAAATACCCAAAAAATCATTCCCTTCTATATGGAATTCCTATCCAAAATTAAATTTATCTGAGTCAAAGGATTTGGAAAAATTTACTACTACTGAGCTAAAAAGGTTTCGTTCATTAACCCGCAAATCCTTAAACTACTATGAGTTCTTCCTATATAAAAAGATGTAAATGAAAGAATCTCTTGGTGAAAAAAAGGAATTTGTTCTTTTCCAATATGCACCACAGGATCTTACAATTACTACTTATTGTTCAGAAAAAGGTTTTCTGAGCATTTAACATTGCTTCCAATTTTTGCCTTCTGACTTTTGTCTTCTACAGAAATATTCATTTGTTATACAGGAGAGAAAAATATACCAGGTTCCAGATGATGAAGAAAGATATATCCAACATATTTCTTATACACCTCCACGAGCTCTTCATCCACCTTGTCCTTCTAGCAATCATTCCCAGATTTCTTGTTTCTGTGGTTCCAGGCAACATGGGAACTATTGTTTATGCATTTTATTTCCGTAATTCTATTCTTAACAAATCTTAGCTTTTGCTTTTTCTCACAAGCTGTTGCTTACTGAGCCAGAGATCTTCAACTCTGCTGTCCAAAACACTGCTCAGATGTCTTCTAAATTTGTAAAATTAATTCCTAACACAGCAGAGCTTATGTACAGTTCATATTACTTCCTTCACTATGCATGGGTTTGCATTCATCAGCACTGAATTTCATCTGCCATCTTGCTACTCATCCAACTAATTTGCATTCACAAAACTCTCCCAAGGATATTTTTCTGATCCTAACTAGATAAATAGCCCTAATATCTGCAATTTTGTTAATCCTACAGCTGGTATTTACTGCATATAAACATTCTCATCTCTAGCAAGGAACACTTCTGCTGTGATGAACACTTTTGTTTTGTACCTTTCCATTTCTTTCAGCTCCCCTCATCATTACCTGATTCCTGACTATCCCTTGCCTTGTAATTTCCTTGACCTATTTTGAAGGGGTTTGGCAAAGGACTTGGAATCTTCAAATAAACCATGTCAGTGACTTCAGCTGTATCCACTGTTTGGTTTATGCACTCAAAGAATATTAATAGATTAGTGAGGCATAGTTTTACTTCATGAAACCAGGAGAATTTTCTTCTGTATTTTGTTCGGCTACAGTTTTCTAAAACTGCATATTTTAATTAGTAATCTTACTACAAAATGAAACAACTCCTTAGACTGGAACTGAATTTCCTCTCCAAATTCCCAAATACTGCAGTCTCCCTCCCCCTTTTTATTTCACACAATTATTAAGAACTCAATATCCCTTCTGTGTGTCACTCAATGTGATGAGAACGTCAGTTCCTGGAAAAGGAAGAACATGTCAGCAGGATGCATCCTTCTTTATGAGCACGTTGTTTCTGGGCTTTCCCTAAATAACTTCAAAACCGACACAAAAAAAAAAAAAAAAAAAAAAAAAAAAAAAAAAAAAAAAAAAAAGAGAGAGAAAAAGTGCTTTGGATGAGGTGACGGGTATGGAAGGATTTACTGAAATGGAATGCAGGACAGAGGAACGAATCCCTTATCCGCTGTGTCACACACTCCAGGTCACAAGATAAAGGGATCAGCTGCACGGACTGAGCAGCCTCCCCATCTACAGTGCAGCTGCACCCAGTTCTGAATGTGCACTCAAACATGAACAGATTCACTGGGCAGTTTTCCTTTCTCGATCTATTAACTTCTTCTTTGATATCTTCTTTATCTTTATTATAAAAAGAAGAAAACGTGCTGTTTGATCAGTTTCATTAGTTGTTCTGGTTAAATTCTACCATCTTTTCAGCGCACGCACTTTAAAGATTCCGTGCTTTTTATTAATACAAAAGGAATGCACTAAATGGTCTCTAAGGCAAAGTGCCCATTTCACTCTCCCTACAGAGCTCTAATCACCTGTGCAATTAAGGCCCGACATGTACAGTACTTATTAAATCACTCAGTGTATTTTATGTAGTAATGATGTCCTTCCTGCATGACTTTGTGTTCTTAATTACCAGAAATATGTAAGCAGTAAGTGTATTACTAGGAGCAAGTAGGCAGCTAGTACACATAGCCATAAATTTTTTTGTGTCATGAAAGCATTACATAAATAAAAGACTTAACTTACCATCTGCAAGGTACATCTATAAACTGAAATGAATTCTAACTCTAATGAATCATCAGTAAAAACAGCACCAAAAAAAAACCTTTCAAGGTGCAAAGAAAAATAAAAGGTACTTTTTTCACATGAGAGATCATAAAGTAGTGGAAAAATCAAAATGAACTTTCTGAAGTTTACTACAATGTGACCAAATATTGCAAATATAAGTAGAATATAGTGCAGTAACTAAAACAATATGTAAAATATTGAATTGTACAACAGTACATAAACAAACCAACTCTTCTGATTATAATCATCACACCAACCTCTTACATTAAGACGTTAAACCACAGTTTCAGAAATGTTGCATTCTCATGTTCTAAGACGAGCTTTCTAAGTAGTAACACAATGCTTCTGGTCAAAAGTTTTTTTCTGGAATATGTTATAAATGAAAGGAATCTTGGCAGGTCAGTATCTCACTAGAACGTGCAATTCTGCATGTCATCGCCGCTTGCTTATTCACTGAAACAACAGATTTCATTACCAAACAAGAAAGAGAAACAAACACAGCCTCCCACAGTTCCTGCTTGAGGAGCTGCTTCACCTTTCCTTTCCTTTATCACAACAGCCATTGCCAAGACCACGTCTCACCACAGGACAGGAAAACAAAAGAATTAAAGAATGGCTAAGCTGAGCTCAGCCGCCCTTAGTCACCAGTGATGATACTCCCTCCTATTTAGGCGTTTGTTGGAGCACTGTTCGAGCACTTCCCGGAAGCTCGTGCTGCATTCCACATTACAGCTGGGACTGCATTGGAACAATGAGGAGAGTTTAAAAAGTCAAGCAGTCTCTGTCAGATAAATACCTCCACGCATAGCTATCTGCTGAACCCCCAGCCAGGTTTGCCCTGCAAACCTCACATGGAATAAAACACAGGAACACAACGGATTTTAAAAAAATATTTACATGAACTGTAGATTACCCATAAAGTCGCCATTATCTAAATCACATTCTTGTTTAAGGCAGGGGGGCACAAGTCTAAGTTTCATTTTCATTTCCCTCATGGAACTTTTAATTCACTGAAATTATTGAAAGACAAATTAAGCATGGAACAGAGTCTTGCCTGAAGCTGAGCACTCCCTTTCTGTAGTAAAATAAACCTTTTAGTACTAACAAATCGAATATTGAGATATTTTCGTAGAGATATTTTTATTTTCCTCTTTTAATAACACATTAAAAACCCACTTATTTTCAACTGTAAGAAAACTTCAGTTTGATCAGATTTCTACTCTTAAGATGCAAAACCACTTTTCCACAGCTTACATCTTTAATGTATCTAGCTATCTCTCAAAGCACTTCCCACAAAACTTTTAATAGGAATTTTTGTGACTGCCAAACAAACTGATATGAAAGGTAAAAAGAGCAACCATTTAATATTTTTGTAGAGAAAAATACTGTCAAAGAAAAGATTTCTTTTCCTGAAAATAAAATGATTATGTGATAAAACAGATTAATTTCTTTTTCCAGTCCCTGCAGCTGCTGTTTCTCACATCTAAGTGCCATAACTAAAAGCAATACACGTGTGATGAAGAGAAAGGCCACACTGTACACAACCACCTCCCTCACCTCCCAAGGAAAGCATAAACTCATTCTAGAGCAAAATGTGAAAACATATTCAGACCAACAGCTTAGTAAGTTTGCCTTTTTTACCTTCACCTTTACCTTTTCAGTAGACAACCACACTCACCCAACAAACACACCATCTACCAACTAATCAAAATGATTTATCGTAAGAAGTTAATGAAGCATGTATTCTGTTTCTAGATAGAGCTGATAGCAGGTCTACTGGGAAGAACTTCCAGGCCTTTAATAACTTTTGATCAAGAGATTTGGCAAGCCAGAAGTGGCATTTCTGCTTCTACAGGTTTCTAGGAACATGCACATCGCTATAAAACAGATGCTGTTGACGAATACCACAAAATCAAGGCACTAAATTACTAAGAAAACATCTTGCATACCTGGCTCTACACATGAGAAAGTGACAGAAACCAAGTGACTGGATGGAGTAATGAAAACCATACCACGACCCATTCATAACTTAAATATTAAGAAGGAAAAATATATTTTAAAATTAGTTGCTTTCTTCTTCATCTTTTTTTCAAATGCAGAGCTGTCAGGCCACCGGTTAGATCAAAACATTGGAGATCTTGTAGTAAATAGGTCTATCTCCTATATTTTAAAACAAGCTCTTATTTCCAACAAAGTCTTTTAAAAGGTGGAATGTGCACTTTGGTTTTGTTAGCAGGCCACAGCAGCAAATGCAGCTGCTGTTTGTTCTGTGCAACTGAAGGAAATCTGCTGGTACTGCGGGCCAGACTGATGAACAACATCCAGAACCAGTTCCCAGATGAAGCACCTTTAGGATGTTGGGCAGAGCTGGAAAACAACTCTTCAGTGTTACCTGTAAGAAGTCAACTACAAAGTTACTCACAGCAGGTGTGTGACCTGGCTAGCACTGAACGTGAGCTACGTGCTGGGATTCAGCTCTGCCCCTCTTGCTCAGCAGCAGGACCCTTTTGCAATGCAGGAGCTGCTTTAACTTAGATGTAATCTTACCACAGCTCTTCCTTCTCCTCATCAGCCTCTGCACACTATGATGCATAACACTGTGCTAACAACAGGACATCCTAGGGAAGGCACTTCAGGAGCTGTACAGTCCAATCTCCTACTCTAAGTATGATAAATACCACATTCGGATCAGGTTCCTCAGGGATTTACAAAGACAGTCTTGAAAACCTCCAAGGATGGAGACCATAAAGTCTCTTGGACAACTTATTCCAATGCTTGACTCTCCTTATGATGAAAGCTTTTCCCTTGCTTGGCTCACAACTGCTCTTACTCCAATTTATACCTGCTGCCTCCTGCTCTCCCCTCTGAGCAGAACCTGGCTCCATCTTCTTGACAGCCTCCATGAAGGTATCGGAAGGCTGCTGTTCAGTCATGCCAAAGATGTCCCTCCTCCAGCCTGAACAGTCCCAGCTCCTGCAGCCTCTCCTCACAGGGCAAGTCTCTGGGCCCTGACCAGACCATCTTGGCTGCATTCTAGAACAGCTCCAGTCGATGGACATCCTTCTTGTATTGGGGGGCCCAAATCCAGATGCAGCTTTCTGGATGGGACCTATCAAATGCTGACTGAAAGACTTGAATAATCAGCTCCCTCAGGCTCGTGGCTGTGATCCTCTGAGCGCCATTTGGGATGCTGCTGGAGATCTTTGCTGCCAAGGCACACACTCTGGCTCACATTTAGCTTGCTGTCTTGCAAGACCTCCAGGTCATTTTCAGCAGAGATGCCTCCCAGCCAGCCAGCCGGTCTCCAGCGTGAAACACGACACGTGGTTCTTCTCTCCCAAACACGGCCTTTGCATTTTTTCCTGATTTATTTCATAACGCTTTCCCTGGCTCCCTCCTCCAGCCTATACAAGCTCCTCTGGATGGCAGCCCTGCCCCTGAGTGTATCGACTCACATATCTTCTAGCACCAGATTCCAGGATCTGCTGGAAGCCAGATCCTTGTGGTTTCTTCCTGTAACCAGTGCTAACCAACTTCTACTGGCTCCTCCAACAGAGGCGTTCTTAAATGTCAGTTCTCTTCCACCAAGACAGTTTGGAGCAGCAAGTGGTCAGGTATTTGAAATGAGACAGCAAAAACAGCCCTAGATGGTAAATACTTGACTAAATGTATTCGTTTAATGCCAACACCAGAAACAGAAAAGGCACAAGATAAAATGTTACAGTCCTACATGTTTGCACTACATGCTATACAAATACATGCCACCAGAACTCATGACTGACTCCCATAATACCTGTTGGTCTATTTGCAAACCTGAAGCTCATAATGATGTTTTAAAAAGCAAATTATTGTATCAAGAGTAATGAGTAAATTTACTTTTCAAAATACATAAGGAGTAAATTATCAAGTGTTCATAGTTAAGAAAAAATTGGAGTGCTCATATTAATCTATAATTCTAATGTCTCATCTGAAATAATTGTTTCCAGAGCCAGCAGGTTTTTGGGTTTGTAATAGAAAAATAGTATCCTCAATAAAGGAAAATCTCAAAAAAAACCCCAAAACCAAAAACTAGCAGGAAATACTACCAACTGAAACGAAAAAAAAATCTAAGAAAAATACTCTGTCTGGTCATTTCCAGTGAATCCACAGGAATGTGTTCACAAAGCCCTGTGGAAATGTACACCAACATATAACCACCTTTAACAAGCTTCTCCCCCCTGCTCCAAAGTATTACACAAATTTTTATCTTATACAGAATATAAGACCAAGATTGATTTAATTCAAAATAAAACCGAACTAAATATAAAAATATTGGCTACTGTTCTGAACAGTGAATAAATTACTGTTCAGTGAATACAACATACTGAGACAGTATATGTAAGACAGAAATAGTAAAGAGCACTCCATGCATTTACGTTGTTTCCATTTAAAGTATGCAATTACTTATTTACATGCCTTTTAAAAGCCATAGTAAAAACACAATAAAACTTTCAAAGCCACTGCCTCTTTCACAACCCAGAAATATTTTTTTTAAAAGTGATATATGAAAAAAAAAAGATCAGATTTCTATTCTACATATATTCATACACATACTCATTCAGTCACGCTGACTAAAGTCAACCCTGTGACCCATGGCGTTCCAAGGATTAGGTTCATGACCTCAAAGCATTTTAATTCTTTTCTAGATGAGGTTATTAATAATGTTTACTCTAGTTGAAAACATTGCACATAAATTGCAGTCTTGTGCAAAATTTATGGCATGTGGCAGTGCAGCTAGAGCCTGAAATCTTAAAAGAAGAAACCAAACCCCACTAAAGCCCCCAATAACAATACTTTTGTGCCACAATATTGCCACAGCTTTTAAGTAAGATCTCTTTGTTTTCCCACGACAAGTGTGGCACAGCTGCATCCCGAAGAGGATGTATAAACAAGTTCAGACAAGCACTCAAGTTTAACAGCACCATGTAAAGTCCTCCCCCTCTGGTATGAAAATATCTGTGATATTCCTTTACTAAAACACCTAAAATACCTATCAGAGCAAGAAAAAATTAACACCCTTTTCATCATCTCAGGTATTTTCAGGAAAGGTACATTATCTTCAAGTAAAACCTGAAGAAAATGTAAACACGGTAAAAATATACAATATGCAGTGAAAACATACACAAACTAATTTCAAAGAGGAAGGAAAACCACGGGAGGTTTAGTATGGGAATTTTAACACTGTTCCTGAGGAAAATTCAGGCAGTGACAAGCAGCCCAAGCTCAAGAGTTCTGTTCCAAATGAACTCAAGTGAGCTGGCCACAGGCTTTTACGAAAGCACACTCTTGCCAGCTTGCTTGAAAAGTTTAGAGACACAATCCGTGCTTGGAAATTTCATTAAAACTCATAATTTTCCACATTTAAACACTTTTTAATTACATGACCCTGTATAAGACAGAATTTGAAAAGTTAAGAAAGAAATGGACAGTAAGTACATAAAAGTTCAAAGATCAACATCCACAATAACTTTTTATCTTCCCTCCTCTTCCTGCCACATCCCGGCGGTGGCCCACATAGTTCCCTTGGTGAGCTGTGCCCAGGCACTGCTCCTTGGAATGCGGTGCCGCTGCTTCTCTGCCAGGAAAGCAGCAGGTCAGTCAGACCGTGCCGGGCCAGCCAGGCCACACGGCACAGTCCCACTCCAAGCCTCTGCCTCTTTCTCACTACACAGAAGGCTCACATTAAGAGAGCATTATTCCAAGACAGGACCCTACCCACCGGTAGCCTTGAGCCTCTCTCCACAGAGGACACTCTCACAGTAGGAACAAATTCAGCTTGAAAGGAAAAGCAAGTTCTAAAGGCACAGGAGTAGGAATATAATCAATACCAGCAAGAACCTGTAGCAATTTGTTTGTTAGAAGTCGATGTGATAAACCTCACGTAGACTTGACTGTTCCTAGGAAGTGGTTATGAGTCTGACGCCTGTTGCTGTCAGAGTGCATCACCTAGTAGTCATAATTATTTTTTGAAAACAATCAATTCACTGTTTGTGGGGGAAAGTCTTGTTCAAGGTAAGGAAAATAGAAGTACATAAAAGCTCCAGCAAGTTACATGAAAAGGTACCTTTGAAAACGACTGAGAAATGTGGCAGAGAAACCTGCTAAAGAATACAGATTAGAAAAATTGAATTATAGAATATTCTGAATTGGAGCGCACTCATAAGGATCATCAAAGCCCAACTCCTGGCCCTGCACAGCACCATCCCCAGGAGTCACACCCATGTGTCCCAGAGAATTGTCCAAACACTCCTTGAGCTCTGTCAGGCTGGTGCTGTGACCACGGCTCTGGGGAGCCTGTTCAGTGCCCTGCCATCCTCTGGGGGAAGAACCTTTTCCTGATGTCCAACCTCAATCTCCCCTGACACAGCTTCATGCTGGCCCCTCAGGTCCTGTCACTGCTCACCACAGCGAAGAGATCAGTGCCTGCCCCTCCTCTTCCCCTCACGAGGAAGTTGTAACTGCAGTGAGGTCTCCCTCAGTCTCCTCCAGGCTGAACAGACTGAGTGCCCTCAGCCACTCCTTGTATGGCTTCCCCTCAAGGCCTTTCATCTCCATGCCCTCCTTCCACGACTCTCTAATGTTTTACATCTTTTCTGTATTGTGGGGCCCAAAACTGCTCCCAGGACTTGAGATGAGGCCATTCCAGAGAAGAGCAGAGCAGAGCAGGACAATCACCTAAATTTACTACTAAGATATGTTTCAACATGCATCAGAAGGAGAAAGCTTCTAAAAACTGGAGATGGCAATGGATAAAATAAGAACAAAGGTAAAATCCTTCGAAGAGGACCAAAAAACTCTTCTATGAAGTCTTTCTAAGTTACAGTTCCTTAGACAGGTTCCTGAGGAAGTTCCCAGAACAAAACTGTATTTTGGAGGAGAAGATACAGAAAATTTGGAAAAACGAAAATGAAAGTATCAGACAGCATGATTCCAAGTGTTCTGTGTAATCAGAATATAAAATTAGAAAACCGCAAATTGTGGATTTCAGAAGACAAGACAGGGTTATTGGAAGCAGGCAAATGTTTCATCCATTTATAAACAGCATTATCCAGAATCTTTCCTTGCAAGTAGCAAACGTGTCGAAAATGTCAAATTACAGAACTAGTAACCCTACAGATAAATAAATTACACTAGAAAATAATCAGAAAGGCTTTTCTACAGCTAGATCATAAATCATCCATCTATTAACAGCTCTTTGACAAAAGTAAATGGATGTACTCAACACACTAGAGTCACTTAATAAAAAGTCTTTTAGCAAAAACATTCACCAAAAAAACTCTCAATCAAATTAAATTGTCATGCTATAGGAGAACAGTTCTCTTTCGAAGTAATAATCCATTTTTAAAAGTAAGAATAAAGTTAGTTTTCCCCAAGGGAGACAAATTAGATCTCTGCTGGGCTGTGTGCGTGTGTAGTAGGGGCTGATTGACTTAGGGTATTTTTGTTTGTTTTCTACAGATAATTTCTGAACATATCACAAAAATTCAATAGTAAATTCATCAAGTCTGTGAACAATAAAAGAATCTGGAACAGTCAATACTAAATTCTTCTGTGATCGTACATGAGAGGGTCTCACAGTACCAAGCAATTGGGTAACGAAGCATTACACGTTTCCTACTGAGAAGAGGAAGTAAAAGCACATGAAAAAAAGAATCCTAAAGATGCATATGCAATAACAGACTCCTTGTTACCACTCAGGAAAGGGAACCTGAAACGTGGTTCACTTTGACAGTAACAATGGAAAAATACTTCAAATTGTCAGAATCATCAGGAAAGGAACTGGGAGACAGATGTATGCTGTATACCCTAAGACTGGCCATTTTGGTCCCTGCAGTTCAAAAACATATTTAAACTAAAAGTCACAGAGGAAAACTTGTGACTCTGAAATAATTGTTTATTATTTCAGAGACCTTCCAGTATCCAAAGACTTGGAAGGTCTCTACAAGAAAAGATTGTATCAGAGGGGTTTCTGCATCTTGGAAAAAATATGCTCTAGTACAGGAATAGAACAAGACATCTCATAAACAGAATAAATTATATAAATACTGAATAATTCATTACATATAATGAAAATTAAATAGATATAATTATATAAAATGATTGTGAGTTGATATAAAACATACAGAAGTCTTTCAAAAAACATCGTAAAACCGTAGACTATTATGAAGGACAAAAGAGTAATGGGCTTAAAAACTTTCAGACAAAGAAAGGGTGAGAAGTTCCTGAGGAGCTCACAAATGTGTTGGCCCAAAAGTTGGCCCCATCCCATTGCTTTGCAAGCCTCTTAAACCTGGAACAGCTTATGCCAGTGTATTTATCAAAACAAGCAACAGTCTCATCTCATGATATGTTACCCTCCTTCCCAAACTATGCACTGCTGATTCTTGTTAACTGTGGACCATAAGCTTGATCAACTTTTATTCAGACCTTGGGTATCAATATTTCCATTGTTACTCAATGTAATCATCACAAGAGCCTCAGGAAGCCAAGACTAGGTTTTCAGCATCTTCCCAAAAGCCTTTTGCACAACCGTGGAAAGCACCTCAACTGTTGACAGCGTAATATCTCTAAGTGTAGCAGAATGAATAGATCTAAACCTATTTCTCTCTTACACTGCTATTTCCTGTTTAAAACATAGCCTTCCAAAACCCCTATTGTTCCCACAGCAGTAATACAGACACCTGAGGCAGGGGACGGTAGCACATACAGACTAATAAGAAGACAGCCTTGCAGAAATTGTACCGTCAGAATTTTGCCACTAGGGTGAAATTTAAACAGCAAGTCACAGAATCATAGAAAGGTTTGGATGGGAAGGGACCTTAGAGATCATCCAAGTCCCAGCTGCCTGCTCAGGAACAGGGACACCTTCCACTAGACCAGGCTGCTCAGAGCCCCATCCAACCTGGCCTTGAACACTGTCAGGGATGGGGAATCCACAGCTTCTCTGGGCCACCCATGCCAGTGCCTCATCACTCCTATAATGAACCTTCCTAAAATCCAATCTAAATTTCCTGCAGTTTGAAGCCATCTCCTCTTATCACTACCTGCCCTTGTGAAAAGTCCCCCTCCAGCTCTCTTGCAGCACCCCTTCAGGCATTGCAAGGCTGCCAGAAGAAGGGTTCCCTTGGCCTTCTCCAGGCTGCACAGCCCAAGCTCTCCCAACCTTATCTCACAGGAATGGTGCTCCACCCCTTTGATCATCTTAGTGGCCTCCTCCGTACTTGCTCGAACAGCTCCATGTCGTCCTTGTGCTGGCGAACCAGAGCTGGGTGCAGTGTTCTGGGTGGGATCTCAGCAGAGCAGAGCAGAGCAGAGCAGAGCAGAGCAGAGCAGAGCAGAGGGGCAGAATTCCCTCCCTCACCTGCTGGCCGTGCTGCTTTTGCAGTCTCAGCAGAAAGCACACAACCCCTGTATGCACTGTCTCTCTTACTGGGGTCTGAAACGTCTAAGTGCGCTTTGCAAATCTCATTTATGCATTTCTAGATTGCATCTTGAACTAGGTAATTGGCTTTCTCCTCTCCCTCTGGATCAGTGCTGGCAGAGAACCCCATCCTCTCAAACAAGAAAACCCAAAGAAGGGGTAACTCAGGCTAAAACAAAATGAAAAATAACTCCTGAGCACCCCATTCTTACTTTGTTGAGTGCAAGACATCAAACACTGTGAAACTGAAACTGAGAAGGCACGTTCTTCTCTGCCACACTTGAAGTCAGTCATCTGAAGAGACAGGAGTCATTACATTTCCTTCTTTGAACGCCCTTCAGAAACCACTACTAAATTCAAGGCTCATTTAAATATGGTTTCCACTGTAGCGTAGCTCTTGCAACAGACATGTAAAGCATTACCCATAATAGGTGAAATAGTGCCCATAAATATGCTGTTACCCAACTCACTGTAGTAAATTCATACTTTAAAAGGAAAGCTTAAAAGCACTATCATATTTAAGCAATAAGACATAAGAGGGTGTGCATATGCTGTAATAATGACACACCTTAATAATATAAGAAGTATGTCAACTATTATCCCATACTACACACCCTAAAATGCTTCAGCATAGATCACATCTATGTACTTAACGAATGAAATTAGGATAGTTAGAAAGATGTCTATTTCGTGGCTGATAAGCTCAAAATGTTTCATTAAAAATACCCTACCAAAACATAAAACATGCCACCAAATATTCCTTTTCAGGTAACCATTTCCAACCATTTTTTTCCATCATCAGACTGCAAACACAGACTATTAAAAAATACTTGCATTATTGAATGCATTCAGATTGTATAAAAAGAGGTCAAAAAAGGAAGGAGACCAAATGAAAATAATCTCTTGTTTTCTGTAATTCTGAAGTATTCTTGAAAGCTTAATGATGAGTTTGGAAAGTCAAGGTACAGATAAAACCTTTAAATAATTTCTTCTTTTTTTTTTTTTTTAAGCAAACCGCTTCTGCCTTTCCATTTCAACAACTCAAGAAATGGTTCAATAAAAACATCCCACTTAGGTTATCTCTGTTAACTCTCAGGCTGAACTCAGGGGCTGGAGTTAAGTGGTTTTAGCTGAACTCTTACACACAATACTACTTGCAGTCTAAAGCCAAAGTCAGCACAAAAACCTGACATTTGATTACATTTTCCTTAATTATATCACTGTTCACCTTGGATCAAACCAAAACATTTTTGAAAACGTATTATTGAACACTTAACTGCATGCTATCTACTCAGCCTTTGCCACACAAAATACAAATATAATTATGTTTGTGGCAGCCAGAATAAACTAAATTTAACACTGATATGCCTTCATTTTAAACCAATCTGAATTATATTGAAATATTTAATAATTGCATATGATTCCACAGAAGTTATTATTGCAAAACCTTTTTTTCAGGCATAGCAACTTAAATAGTTACTTTCTTCAGCTAAGGCACACTTGTACAAAAAACTAACATCATGAATCTTTCAAGCCTGATCAAACTTCACAAAATTATTGTTATTTAAGGTATTTCCACTCACATAACCACTCTTTAGTTACGTAAAATGGAAACAGTTCCTCAAATCGTGAAGTTTTCACAATTGTATTATCCAAACCCAAAGAAATTGTAGATCTGTATTTATTATAACAGTCACAGTTTTCCAACTACACAGCTGGAAATGCTGCTAGAATTTGGATGGAAGATATCAGACATGAAATGACCAAAACACATCCTTTTAAGTAACAAGATGCAAGTGTAATAAGAATCAAATCTTGAATTTCAAAATAGAAAACTTCAGACATGCTTATATAAATGATTCAGCCATAACCCAAACCAGCAAGTGACTTTTCTGAGTAATTTTTGCTCCTCAGTGCAAATGCAATAAATCGCTGTGGATGCTGAAAAGCTGCTCATGCAGAAGTGGCTGCTGAGAACACACATTGGTCATAGCAGCAAAATATTTAAATTGGGGGGAGGGGGGGAATGTACTCTCCACCCACTTTTGGAGAGGTCTTGCCAGCTCCTCTGCTTTTTGGGAGAAGGAGATCAAATGCAATATACAAGACATGAAACAGATATGAAAACGGTCCAACAACAAATCTTCAAAATTGCAAATGCCAACAAGTCTCTACAAGTATATTACTGGGCCAGAATGCAGGAAAATCCTTGTGAAATAAGCTTTCGTGGTATGCAGTTATAGCAAATAATCATGAGGTGATGCCGAGAACTAGACAAATCTGGTATTCAAGGAATGTTAAAAACATTGAGGTCACGAATGCACGCTGTAACTTTAGTACTCACTTCTTATCCCACTATTTTGACATTAAATCTAATTCATTCTTCATTCTAAGCTTATAAGCCATGATTTTAATGAACATCTCTCTTGTCTAGTGCTATAACACATGTCAAAAAGGAAACAATATAGTTAAAAAATGAAGTGAGGTTGATTCTGCATATGCCACGTACATAACAGGAATATTACTTTTTTTTTTTTAAATACTACATTATACCATAGATCTTTCAGCAAACTAAAAACCAGATCTTCTCTCTTGGATCAAAATTTTGAATTTATTTACTTTTTTTTTAGACTAATGCTTCCTGCAATCCTAGTTCACAGGTAAGCCTAAGATAAAGCACCAAAATCATAATTGCACTGGGCATTTTGTTACTAAAAGCATATTTGGGTTGATTACAATCCAGTGTAATAAATATACTGCATGAATCTATATAAAGTAGTTACACAATCCAACTGTGTCCCATCAGTCTGTTTTGCAGGCACACTAGAATGGATTTGTGTTGAACTGCCTTTACTTAGATAAAGAGCTAAAACTAAGCTCTGAAGACACAGAGACCAGGGAAGGAGAGGGAGAGGGAGTAGTGAGACATGACCAGAAAGTTAAAGCCAGTTCTTGTATTAAATTCCCCACAATTTATGGCAGAGTGACAACAGAAATACCAGCAACTCAGTAAAACAGCAGATCATTTTATTTGGAGGTGGGAGGTGTGACTACACAGTATGCATCATATTAAAATTGTTTTATTCCTGATTTTATATGTATACACTAGTTGTTTTTGTCCAAGTAACTTGGCAGAAATTCAAATTAAAAAAAAAAAAGACTTGAGGATAACCAATTGAGAATTTTTTACTTGAAGATAACCAATTCTGGTCAGTATCAGGGCATGATCTGCTATTCTGATCTTTTTTTATTTACATAAATAAAAGTTAATTTCTCATCAAAGTTAAGGAATCAGCCAGTGTAAAGGAAAGATGAGCAAGCAATTTGGGGACACCTGTATGACAAAATCTGGACAGAAAGTTTCTTCAAAAGCATCAGCAGTACTTTTGTTAGAAACATAAATCCAAAAAGAAGGGCAGAGGGGGAGCAGGGGGAATTTACTTTATTCTAGGGAAACACGCAGAGGGCAAGCGATATTTTAAAAGATACAAACCTGCAAGACTTGTGATATCTGGTCAAGGAAGCTCTTGAGAACAAGTTCCAAACACCATTCAAAAGAAGCCTTGGGGGTCAGTGCTCTCCCCTCTTTGCCTAGGTTCACTCCACAGCTCTGACTGAACTGACTGCAGGCTGAGCAAGAGCTACAGACTGTGCAAGGCTCACCATGCAAGCAGCATTAGCCACAAGTAAAGCCTGAACTGCCTCACCTCCAAATCTGCAAAGTGGGGCTTCAGAGATTCATACCAGCAGCCAGCTGAAATGCTTCATTTATTACTCTATTATTGATACAGAAATAAAATCCATTTTAGTTGATGCTGGTATCCATGACAGCTAAATAAAAGCACCTGTTGGAGTGAGGCTTTGACAATGTGTCCTTGAAAAACACAGACACTGCAACCAAACACTCCCGAGAGAGGTCTCTCTTAGCAACATTAAATAAAGTTCTAACACTTCATGGATCAGCTGCATCATTAACACTCCTCTTAAAAATCGGCCCCTTCGGAAGGTTTGGGCGTGCACTGGTTTATTTCTGACATTCATGGAGCAATGGAGATTGAGAAAGAAGAAAAGGTTTTGCTAGCAGCAGTCGAGGTAAACTGCTGGCAAAAATAATGGATCCACATTTGCAATTCATTACAAGAAGCCATGTTTATGGCAGATCCCCACTCAGGAGAATTTCAGTCAAAGACAAAAAATTCTTCATTGGTGACAAGCCCTAAAATAAGCACTTACAAACCACATCTGAATATAGTTATATTTTTCTTCTTCCTCTTAATACAAACTATATTTTGCATATAAAGACATATTATTTAATTTTTTTTACCTTATTATGACGAAACCCAAATTCCTGTTATAACAAATACATAGCAAGCTATTATTTTTTTATTTACTTTTGTTTTAAATAAGATTTCTTCAGTAAAATTCTCATAATCATTTACCAAATCCATACTGAAATCAGGATCAGACCCATACCACAAATTTTAAAATATCACACTACTAAAGAATAATACAAGAGAAAGTGGGCCATCTAAACAGCCTAGCCACCTTTTATATCCTAACCTGCAAGCTCATTAATAAACTTCTTTTTCCATTTACAAATGCCATGTCTTGTATAAAAGAAAACAATTTGTTACATGTTACTTGGATATAGACAACAGTCCAAAAACATTGTACAATGAAAACTGAAAACCTGAAAGTGGTTTTGCCAATTCCATGCCAACAGCCCAAAGCCAGCACCAAGATGCTGTACTGAAACAATATTAAGTAGTGTTTGCTTTATAAAGAAACAAAACAACATCCAACCTCAGGATTCATAAACTGAACTCCATTTGAGACTTCAGTTAGTGGTGGCGGTGGAGGCCAACATGCTACTTCTGAAAAAAAATAGCAATAATTTGGTAATAAGCCTCCGAGTCCTTTTCCAAGGATTCTGCGTGGCAGAGCCTCAGTCAGCCAGAGAAGCACTGCAATCAGCTGCTTTCTCCCCAAGGCTGCGGGGGTGCTGTGCCAGGCGTGTGGAGCACAGAAATCAGCAGTTACACCACTGGGAACAGCAAGGCGTCTCTGCACTGATCTTTCTGTTTGCCTTCAAACTGGATAATGCAATGATTAAAAAGAGCTGTGGCACACAGAATGCACAAAATTGCTAAGGATCATCGTAAGATTTATTAATGTTCTTTTTTGTTGTTTGGTGAACACAACTAGGACATACCTTTAATAATTTATTATGAATAAGCACTTACACTGTATAAAGGCCTCAAAAAAGTTTTCAAGTTTAAGAAGTCAAGCTTTAAAACCACTAAGAAGATTTAAGCCAGCAGAAGAAACCTGCATCAAAACATAACAAAATTTATGTAGAGTACAAACTAAAAGTCAGTCAAATTGGGGAGTAGGGGGAATATAATGATTTACAAGTACTACTGATTAGAAATTCTTAGCATGAAAATATCAGCTTTAATGAAACACAAACCATTAACAAATTTGTTCAGAAAAAAGTAAAATACCCTTTATTTTCCATAATCTGTTTTCTTGAACTATTAGAAAACATTCCGGAGTGATTTACAGTCATAGGAATCGACTTCACAGATAAATTATTTCTGGATTCCCAGAACACACTGAACGACCCAGTTCAAGTTTCACAATCTTGTATCCAGCCCAATAGACTGTGTTTGATTAGATACACATCATCTGCCTTTCTGCTCCTTCGCACAACCCCAGAAAGGATCGCTTTGTGACAACTGGATATGTGGTTATAAATTCAACACACAACACTCTCCCTAGCTGGCTTTCTCCAAAACCGCACAAATCCTCAGCTCCCTCCACAAACACACAGAAAAACCAAACCAACCAAAAAAAAACCATCAGTCAAAAAATTGTCTAAATTACAGCACTTCAAGCATAAAAGGAATTCCAGCTTCTTACAGAAAGCTGACAGATAATCTGTAACAAGGAGCTGAAACAAAACATAGGAATTTTAAACAACAAATTGGTAAGTGGTTCTGAGGTAATTCAGTGGTTTTCTGGATTGTTACATTTGTCCAATTCTCTCTATTCCGCTCTGGTAGTAACAGGAAGATGATCCAAGGGTGACATAAGGTTTGTTGTACTTAACAATGAGGGCAAACACCTGACAAGCCCCCCTAGAGACCAGGTCTCACCTCCCATGGTAATTCACACAGATTTCCCCACTCATCACCATTCTGACATCCCAGTTTGCTACCTTCCCATGGCTCTCTCTGCAGAGAAGCAAACAAGCAGGCACACAGAGAGCTGGGGCTTTCGCTCTTCACATTAACAAAGCCAAAAAGAACCTGAGGAGATTATCCAAGCAATTCCCCCTTCCATGCCATACTATTAGCCTCACACAAGTCATTCCCGATTTGAGACAAATAATACTGCTCAAAATTTTCATTCTAAGTAGCAGGAGATCCATCCATTTAAACATTTATTACCATTTATACCAAATCTCCTTTGAGATAATCCATTCACTCACCATGTTCTCAAAGGACAAGGAGAACAGTTTATCCTCTTCATTTTATTTATCTGAAGTCTTCTCATGGCTAACCTCTGGCCATCTCAGAGTAGTGCTTACCTTTTCTCAAAAGCTAAACTGCTTTGATTCATGCTGAGCTCAACACTGTTGTTTGTGGAGACAACACAGAGAGAAATGCAGACACTGTACATGACTAACTTGGGTTCAGTCACCTGCACAGGGCACAAGGAATAATCGGAAATAGGAGTTTTGCTACAACAGATCTGGATGTTACAGTGCACACAAATACATCTCAATTCATTTCTGTGTGGTTGGGGCAACATAGAAACAGTGCTGTAAACCCAGAATGTGCAGCACTCACAGGAGTTTTAACTGACTTAGAAATGTACACTGGTTTGTGTCTTTCCCGATAAACTGCTCTTTTTTCGCTCGCATTCCGAACTTATACGGATTTGTGTTCATATAGAATTATTCTGAAATAATTTTCAGTGACGATTAGTCCAAAGTGGAATAGGTCACTTAGACTAAAGAACCTCCTCTGATGTTAAGGACATGCTCAGCTATTCAAACACGCGTCACTGTCCAGCCATGTGTTGCATTCACCCAAGTTAACTTTCAAGTATAAACTAACGTTTTTGGAAAAACACAAAGCACATCCATAACGAGGCCATTTATAATGCTGAAAATAATTAAAACCATAATTTTTTCCCCCATAGTTTTTTCTCTCGCATATAAAATGATAGTATTTCTGTTCTTCAGTTTTGGTTTCTGGATATACAGCCCATTTTCATACTGTGTGTTTGAGATATATGCTGCTCTTCCTTTTTAATCAAGAGTATTTCAAGATCCTATTCTTTTTCTTTTTTAAACAAGGAATATCAAAACCATTTAATACTCAAAATTCAGAACCTTCAGGAAAAGCAGGGTCTCCAAGAGACTTATCATAGACAAGACTGTCAGTTAGAAGGTGGAAATGGCAAGACACCCACAGGATTTTGTAAACGTTACATGGCTTAACTGTGGGGTCTCAGAATCTCCTTAAGGACTGTTGCACAAAAATCCCACAAGCAGAGACTTATAAGTCCATGTTGCAGTCTCTCCTCTAATTTTTAAACAAGACAAGAAAAACTTATAGAGGTAAGAAAGACGCTGAATCATGCACAAAGCTTACGTGGACAAGACCATCTCACGCAGTCAAGGATTATCTGTGGAGATGACAGATAGAATGAAGAAAACCAGCCCAAATAATTCTGTGATTCTAAAAGCATCTGCGCTTCTTAAGAAAGTTTGCAAAAATGGCTTTCCGCTCCAGAAGTTCTGAAAAGAATTTAGCTTAAAATGGAAGTGAGTGGATCTTAAAACACCTTGATAGATGCAAAGAAGGTCACACTTCAATATACTCCATTGAAAGATTAGAGAGTTGAAAGAGTTGAAATTCCAAAGAGGTGTCACTTCATTATTTCACCATTTCTACGAAAAATGTTGACTGTAAGACGAGGTGCTCTGATGTGGCTTTTTCCAACTCAAAACAAAACAAAGAGTGGATAAAGCATATTAACTGAACCTTTTGACAGCACTTAGTCAAGTAAGACAAACTTATGCCACACAAGGACTATTTGTAGGTCCTTAGATATCAATATCAAATTATTTTACCACATTAGTCAACAAAATCCAGAAGCTAACACCCATTCAGTAAAAGCAGTGGGATTCCAAAATGAGAATATAACCATTTTACAGCACATTAGAAGCATTACTGCAGAATACATCACATTTATGGCACTCTAAAACATCCAGTGGAGGCTAGTAAGTTAAAAGAATATAAGCTGAGTCCAGAAACACTCTGACAAAAACCATTTGCTGTACTTGAGCTATCATCTGACTATCACCTAGCTATCATTCTACTAACTGCTGAAAGCACCTGTTCTGTAACACGAGAATGAAAGCAATACAATTCATTTGCAAGTACTACACTGAGGTCTGCCAGGCAGCTGTTTATTAAAGAATTACACTTGTAAAGATTCTTGAAAGGTAAAAAAAGTTTGAGGGGAAAGAGGGGCAAAAACCCCTCACCAACCCAAAATCTCTGCAGCTGATCAAGTGCACTGAAGGTTAAATGGATGGTATAGACAATTCCTTATTCAGGTCCTTGAAAGCATTAATGTTTGAGAAAAATTGGCTTACAGATCAGCTAGCTAAGACTGAAGCATTTAAAGATTAACTCCCTTAAAACTTTAATCACTTCAGGTCTTAACTGTCTAATCTGCAACCCTGGTTGTCTCTTATGTCTTATTTAAAATTAGTGAAATGTTCAAGCATCAGATTTTTTTCTCAGAAAAGATGTCTTACATCAAGGTGGCAAAACAAAAATAATACTAAGGGACCAGCATCTGATTTTTAAAAGTATTGCTTCTGACTGAATGCGTAATGATTTCCAGAGACCCTGCACTGGAAATTTCCAGAAGTTTAGGAGTTCTCTGAAATTTTCCTACTTTAAATTCTGGCCTTCTTCTAAATGTCTTCAATTGAGTGCAATTTTGAAGACAAATGAGCTGGGTTTTGGGGGGGGGGTTTTTTGGTAGTTTTTATCTCTCCAGTCCAACTGTGAAGCTCCAACAGGAGTAAATAATAGTTAAGACCTCAGAGGTAGAGCTGTAACTCATTAATTACATATGTCAAAATGAAGTGGAAATCTGTACAAGACCAACTAGGGGAGTCAAAACACAAATACACTTTAAAAATACCATTCCTTATTCTCACTTGTTTGGGGTTTTTTTTGCATCTCAGGTTAGTTAGAATTTGAAAGTTGAATCCCAGTTTTCATAAAAGACATACTTCCCATCAATTTAAGAGCTCATATCTGAAGCCAATCAGAGGTGTAGAAATGCTAAGCTTCACAGCAAAGGCTCTGCACAAAGGAGGAATAAGATGATTCCAACACCACCAACTCCTCCTCTAGAAGGAAGCAGGCAACCTTCCAGATCCCAAAGGGATATGTGCAAGATGTGTAATTGGTCTTCAAACGGTTGTATTAAACAGCAGTTTTTACCAATTAAAAATAAATTTTATAATTTAAGTAATTATTTGGATAGGTAATTAGCTTGTCTAGAAATATATGTTAATTTCCATACTTGCACATACTTGAAATGCAAATTACTAAATCATGACGCTACTGCTACCACCAGCAGCAGCAGTTACAGTGGGAAATTTCCTTCCCTGCTGCTCACAAACTGCAGAAACACATTATATCCAGTTGAAACTTAAGACAATTTCTAGGTATGACTTTCATTGAGCTCATTAAGATCAGCCTCCCAACACTGAGTAATGCAGATGACACTTAGTTTAGCTAATTTAGCCCTGAGACAAAGATGACTTTACAGTGTAACATTACATACCAAAGCTTCCTCTGATGTGTAACTAATTATGATGTCTAGAAAGTTACACAGTGGAATTAAAACTGGATTAGAAAAAGAAAAAATATGCAGAAATGTAAAGCTAACTCATTCAACCAACATACACTCTCAAGCATTCTTTCTACAAGCAAGAACAAGAAGTTTGATTATCCTAATTTTACACTGCTCTATATGTCTCAGATGAGTTTACAGGATTATTTTGCCACTTAAGCTGCGTCTGAAACAACTTCTGTGAAACAGATTATGGAGAAGGATACCCAAACATGTTCATTTAAAATAACATGGGGGCAGCTACCAGATTGCTATGTTCTAACTGCATTCTTTCAAAAACGAATTATTTAAATGGTTTTCTTAGCCAAATACTTTATTAAGAATGAGCAAAAATCTCTCTACCTGTCAAAGCCAGCTTACTTCCATGGAACTGGCAGAAACTTACTCTGACTTGCATTTGTCAATAAATTGTAGATGGACTGCTATTTGTCAGTAAACTGAAGATGCGCAGACTCTAAACCGAAATAGTTTATCTCTCTTGAATAGCCCACAAAAGGTTCCAGCACATGGAGGAAGAGCTTTTTATTGCTTCTGAAGCAACTCAATATATATGAAACAACTCATACAACTCAGTATGTATGATATATAATATTAAGAAATATAATATCTTCTTTGCAGTTACATCACACAATTTAACAAATTATTAAAAAAGCCTTAAGGCCTTACTGTAATTATCAATACTCCATTGAAAAAGACTTCACAGCAATTTGGAGGTGGATTATGAAAGTTTCTGCGTTCAGTTATAAACACAAGAAAGCTAAAAGCTGTGAAGCCTTTAGTGAAATGGCAAATGCAAAGAGTGTAAGGTTAAGAAAAATCTCTTTAGGTAACTTGAGGGGATGCTGACAAGTAGGAGGTGTAAGAAGACCAAGACCTACTGACAGCATTGTCACCTCAACAGAGACTCATGGTTCTGCTCATCAGTGACAACCAGAAGAAACACAAATTATTGAACAAGACAAATTTTAAAGTACTTGACATGAATAAAATTAAATAGAGTACATTTCTGTTGAATTTTGGACAATGTGTTTACCCCAATTTCATGTGTCTGTGACCAGAACATAGCTATCGTGCTGCTCCCATAAAAACAGACACAGTTTGAGTAACTCTTAATCCTTTAATACAGAACACATATACACCAAATACAACACCCTTCAGTGAAGTTCAAACTGCAATTACATTTTATAATGACCCAATTCTCTACATATTTGTGTCAAATTACCAAAACTACAAATACAGTTAAAGCAAAAGGTGAAATTGGGTCATCATCTTTCCTGGAGAAGATGTTCTCAAAATTATCCCTTTTCACTCAGTCAAGGGCAGGTCCAGCAGGCACAGTTTTTCCCATGGGAGCCCATTTTTCAAGGCCGGGCTCAACAAAAATGAAAAATATTATTTGACGTGGTTTTATTATTTAACTTCAAAACTACCTGCACAACTCCACTCTTTACAATGTCTTAATTTATGTCTCAGAAATCTGATCACATGAATTCAAGCCCAGAAGGATGGGGGCCATGCAGGGCTGGGCAAAGAGAAGAGCCCTCCAAAAAACTCTCAAAGGATTTTGGTCTATCTGTTTTTGGCTGCACCTTGGACTAATGGCATCTCTGCAACCTACAGAAATCACAAGGGGTCCAAGAAGGCATTTGCCATTTTAAAGCACTAAGGCTCAAGGGGTGGGAGTGTACAGAGGTCTTTCCCACTGTTTACCTTGTTTCATAAAACGCCATTAACAACACGAATGGGAAAAAACCCATCCAATAATTTAGTGACACAGTGGAGCTCTCATGCTGGAGGGTTTTGAGATGAGACTGGACAGGCTGGTAGATAATCTCAGCTATGCTTCCTTTCCCATGGAAGGTTGGACCACATCACATTTCCAGGTCTTTTCTAGCCTAGGCTGTTCTGTGATCCTGTGATCTGTGAATGCATCACCCATTACATGCCAATACAAATTACCCAATTCAACCTATCTTATTTGGGGAAAAAAAAAATTAGAAAACCCTCACAAATGTCTAAATTCTCAGGCAAAGAATTCACAAAAGAGCTGAGAGGGGTGGGGCGGGGGTCAGTGGCGCACTGAGATCATCACCAAATAATCAGCCAAGGATTTTCACAGCAGGAGAACCACCTTCGACAGAAGATTCAAACATCAAATCTCCTTTCAATCCTATCATTAAGAATGAAAAGCTTTGGCCTTTTTCCTTCTTGAGAACACAGTGAAGAGAGCTTGACATGTTTCAGATACAAACCATTGCTTTTTTTTCCATTTAACAGGAACCATATCATTCCATAAGGATCTTTCATAGGAGAGGAAGTACATTTAAGAGTATTTTAACTTAAACTACTCATAGAACTAAGTGCTATTAATAAATGTCTCTCTTCAGTCTCATATACTTTTGTCAACAATTCGGTTCTTACCTTTTCTTCCCTATCTCTTTTTCCTTAAGGTTTGCCTGTTACCCCCTTAATGATAGCAAATCTGCCCTTAAGGTGACAAACAGGACATGGTAACGCAGCTTTTCTTCTTTCCTCTCCATGGGCTAATGATGATTCTTGTCAGACTCATCCAAAATCTTGAAAAAAACTTCCTGCCAAAATCTGACTTTTGTAAGTGATTTACTTCAATACTTGATCTTTGCAGTATCTCTAACTCCTCAATCTTCATTAACTGAAATTTTATCTACCACATTTGGAAAGCAGATCAAAATCTGACTGATTTTGTCAACTGGCTGAATAGATGCTCTTAAATGGTCAGATATTATTTTATTTGGAAAGTTTAAAGTCTTAATGGCTTTGCCTAATGAGGCATTTGAGAACCCATACAGAAATAATGTTTTGTTCCATCAAAAAAATAAAATCTTCCTTTAGAAAGGTGTTTCTTGCAGTGCAAAAATCCTATAATTAAACTTACATGGGAGATAACAGCTGGGCACAGAATTAAGATTCACTGCCTTAAGAGAAGCTGTGCTTATTTATTTCTCATCATCACTGGGAGTCAGAGCCGTTGCTTTCTCTGAGCTAGGTAATGAAGATTTGTGTGACAGTGTAAATCCTACCATGACTCAGCCTCTGTGGTTGTCTGAGGCAACATCAACCCTCCTGGTTTGAACCTCAGAGCTTCACCCATTTCAGCACAGCCCTGCATTGCCAAACGTGGCGTTATGCAAGTCACCACAGAGGGTGCAACTCCCCATCACGTGTGTGAGCAATTGTGCTCACCCCAGTGATTAGTGCATGGCAAGCCCTGAAACAGCAGGCTGATGCCAGGCTGTGAAGAAACGACACCACAGTGCCCAAGAAAACGAGCGCCCGGTCGCGCACGCCGGCTCAGTGAGCGCCAGGGAGAAAGCAAACACCGGAATCGCCTTCCCTGTGCTGCGTGGGGAACACAGCACATGGCAATGGCAGGGCACGGCTCAGCAAGGAGCTCAACACTGGCTGAAAGTACCAGACTGGGAAAAGCTGCCTCTGTTTGCTGGGTCTGTGCAATAAACTCAGTGAAGACTCAGCACCTTTGTCCTCTGCAGCTGATTTTGCCCCACAGTACAAAGACTCCTATTGCAACATTTCCTACAGCCCATCTCCTCCTCTAGCTCATCCTGTCCCAGAATTGCTAAGCTCATGGCAGCAAAAGTTTCACCCTGACTTCTCAGAAATCTAATTTCAGAATATGACCACAGTCCTTCACTTCTCTCCAGGATTTTTAGAGACAGATGCTGAGTGAATCCCTGATCCAGGTGAGCAAGATATACCTTTGCACTGCATCCCACAGAAAGAGACCAAGAAAAGGAAAGAAGCAGTATGTTGGGAATTCTCTATTTAAAATAGATCCCTGCACACGAGCCTTGCTGACCATTTTAAACCAATTCAGTTTATTGGGATACTAATCTCTTTTTTAATCTGCAATATACAAACACACATTTGTAATTACTTGAATGTGACAATGAAAAGTTATCTGCCACCTGAAGGATGCTCACAAAAACATAGTGACACAAACAAATGTTTCTTTAAAATACACTGTTCCTAAATTTGCAGCAGACATTTTCTATATTCTAGGAATATTTACTTAGCTGTGCATACCACAACAAACTATCTTCTGTTAGCCAAAATTCTTGTTCTTAAATCTATTATCTATCCCCTCTGCAGACATAATTTCTACCCATTCCCTGCTGGGTTAAATAATGCAGATCATTACATGAAGGCAAATATATCTTCCAACTGCACGTGAAAGAAATTCTAAAAATTGCAAAATGTAATGCAAACTCACCAACTCTATTCCCTGTGGAAAAGGAGTGTCTTCCCAGTCCTTCTGGGGAAATCTTTGTATTATTTTCCCCAAACCTTCCGTTGGTCCTGCTGAAAGATAAAATTCAATTACTTAAAGGCAAACTGTTGGAATTGAAATCACCATACATTTGAGAACATTTCCAGAATACACCCAATATTAGTAAGTTTTTCACCACAAGAGGCAGAACAGGGTCCTCAAATGTGTCTTGCAAGTCCTAACATTTTCCAGCAGTAACACAAGGAATCACTACATGAAATGAAGCCATGAGCTGCATCCAGCCCCTGCCTGTCATGCACATTTTCAAAATGACAGATGATTATTGGTAATTCCAGTCTCTCTCTACGAACAGCAGTGACTTAAAAACTAATGTAACAGATACAGTGATATTTAAAAAAGAAAGCAAACATTTGTCAGCAAGCAGTCTTCCAAAAGGAGCCTATAGATTGAAATAAGTCTATAGATTAAAACACCACATGGTTTATCCAGGACACACTAGTTCCTTGCCAGTAATTCTCATTGGTTTCCTTGGACAAGTCAGCAGTGGTTTTCCATACAGAAAGTTGTGAAGAAAAGCTGGTAATTTCTGATAACTTTTCTGATGCAACTGTCTTCCTTTTTTTACACATTCCTTTTTTAGGAAGCAATAGTGCTAAGATAGATTTTGGAAACACCACAAATACACCACAACTGCAGCATTGCATCATCCTAAATTGTACAGGAAGGCATGCACACATTTCGTTCTTTGCCATCTCAAGTCCTGCAGTAAATATTGAAAAAATTTTAACTTTTTCTTTTTTTTTTTTTTAACTGAATTTTAGCTCTAGGACACACCACAAATGAATATGGCAAAGTGAAAGCAAGGTGAAAAGATTCTTAAATCATTGAATCATAGAATATCATGTGTTGGAAGGGACTCACAAGGATCATCAAAGCCCAAATCCCTGTACAGGACACCCCAAGAGTCACAGACCAGGGTCCCCAGGCCCCTTCCCACAGGGCTGCTCTCCAGGACCTCATTCCCCAGTCTGTATATACATCAATGTACATCAAAATTTGCAACCATTTTAAATGTCTTTTAATAGCTGACCCATCATATCCAATTGAATAATCTTTTCTCTAACATTGTATCACAAAATTTTGAGAATAATCATTAAAATAGTTTAATATTTTCTTGTCACATTCTCAAAGCTGTACTCCGATATTACGAAGCAATCCAATTTATGTAGTAGTAGTAGCAGTCCATATGTGTTGCCTCCTCTGCAGACACCCAAGCAGCAGCAATGAATACATTACTTTCCTGGCTTTACCATAAAAAACAATTTTCAGTCTGACACAACTCAAGTCTCCTAGCATAAATCAGTGTCAGGTGGGAAAAAAAATAGGCTTCCTCTAAGCTTCCTGCTAATTTACAGTTTGAGTTTGCTGGTATCTTAAAACCCAAAGTACATCTTACAAGACGTTTAGGCAGAACCAATCAGATGGGTTAGTAAGAAGAATTTCCTCCAGTTTGTGCATATTTACACTTAATGTTTTGTGATTGTCTCTTGGAAATAATCTAGGAACAGATGTTCTTGGTACAATGGGCGCATAAACTGTAGAGAGTAAACTCCCAACAGGAATCTTACCCTCATGGGAGCACACACTGATTGTGACTCCCAAGGGCAGCCTGCTGAAGAAATGCAATCTGATGGGGTTAGCTATGAGCTCTAGCTATGGGATCAGCAAGTTAAAAGCCAAAGGAGGTATCATATTATAGAGAAGCTGCAGAGATACTCAGAAAGCAGAGCTAGGATGCCCCAGAAACCAAGGAACAAATACAGACATGGTTACAGCTGCAGTTTTCGTAAGGAAAAGGAGCTCTGTATCTATTAGACTGTAACAACTGAGCAGGGTCACCACTCACTGATTCCACTGTTTAAGGCCAAGTGTTCCCCCCATGTACTCTATCAAAGCATCTTCTACTGAATTATCGTTCTGCTGCCCTACACCATTTCATCTCAACATCTTTCCAAAACTAGGAGGCATAAATGGACTATGTTTTCAACTATATATGGTAGGAATTGATACGTATTTTGTTGACAGCATGTAATAAACAGTCTTCACCCTTCTCTGTTTTCCTCTTAACCTTCACCTTTACTATCCCATTTGGAGAACTTGCCTTTCCTTCCATTCCTTTATGCAGCCACCTACTTGACAGCCATTACTACTCTCTTCATCCTGAGAGGGCTGTTCCTTCATCGACTCAGTGTCAGAACTTCTCCCCTTATTGAGTTCAAGTCTCAAATTACTATGTTATCTGCGTTGCCTAAGCCATATCTCTGTCAAATCTCTTCTTCCTCCAGTTGTTCTAGGGCTGGCAGGTGGCACAAAGAAGAGACAGCAAACAAATGCATCCAAGGCAGCAGAGAGCACAAACACCCTCCAGGCAGAGCAGGGCCTGGGGCTGAGAGGCCAACAGAGAGAAAGGGCAGGAGGACTGAAGTGAACAGAGATATCCAGACTTCCTGGGAAAGGAAGTATCCAAGAATTACAGCAGCAAACAGTCCCTGCTATGTATAAGCTCCCCAAGTTTCTCTGTGGGAACACAGGTGATTTTTTTAAACTCTGAATCCAGTTCACAAAAGACTGAGACCTCTGACACTACCAACTACACTTATAAATAAAGACATCCAGGAAAGTAATTCAAATTTCTTCTACTTCATCATGTTGTGAAGTTATCAATCCTTCTAGCTGTCTTTTTACTTGACTGTTACAAAGACCCTCCCTACATTACAGTATAGGAGATTCTTTTAACTCAGAATTAAGACATGTACTTTTGTTTTGTTTTTGTTTTGGTTTTTTTGTTTTTGTTTTTAATATTCATTCCTTTATGTCAAAAGATTTTCAGGTTTTTTAGGTTACTTTGCTTAGAAGGCCACTAATGCTGGCCTCCAGCGTTAGACCTTACTGCACATAATTAAATTTTGCTTTCAAGAAGGATTCCAATCTTCCACAGGAATTTACCTGAAGAAAATGATGTAACTCTGAGCATTTTCTGAAAGCCAGACTGAATGTCTTATGCTCCCTGAACTTGCACTTTAGGTCACCTCTGGATCAAAGAGGAATCACTCCACACATCCCATGGAGCACCTCCCTCCAAGAGGTGCAGCAACATGTCCCTCCTTGTGTCCCCTGAACTGGCCTGTTTACACTGTTGGGAAAACACCTGAAAACCAAAAAATTCTTTCTATCTACCTCTAGTTCAAGTGCAACTAATTTGGTATCCAAGTTCTCAAAAATTTAGAAAAGGATCCTTTTCAAAACAGTTCACAGAAGCCTCAAAACCATTCCAGGTATTAAACAGTGAAACTTACAGCCCACAGCAGTAAAGATGAATCTTCAGGAAGCCATCAACTTAAATACAGAGAAAGATTAAAACTTTTAAAAGTTTATGGAACAGTGCATGAAGGATGTATCATAGAAATGCAATGCTTTAAAGGAAAAAAAAGTGAATGGTTCTGTGTTCAAGATATGGGCATTAGAAAAGTAAGTATTCACATCCATCAGACACAAGCAAAAAAACAGAAACAAAGCAAATGCCAACAGAAAAAGAACTGTTAATCCTTCCACAGAAAAGTCCTGTGATAGAGATTTACAAATCTACTTATAATGTATAAAATCTAAGTATTTCACATGATTTTAATGTTGAATACAATACAGATAGATGGGAAACACTCTTTCCATCCGACTAAAATTTGGTTTGGCTTGTGGGGAGGATAGTTGGTTTTGCTGCTTTAAAATGAGTCTGCACTCCTTCAAATTTAGGGCAATTTTCCAGAATCTCAGAGTTCGTAATCACGAGGTAGAAATCATTGTAATTTGATAAATTAGAAAAATAAATAAAATTATTCTTTCCAATTACAGAAGTTACTGAGCTGCAAGGTGCCTTCTTTGTGAAAAGTTCAGACCCAGAAGCACTTGAAAGAATCTCATGTGCAAGAGAAAACCCAGTAGCTGCACTTCCATTCAATAATAAACCCAATCCAGTGCAGTATGCTCACTACATTTCCCCAATACTTTATACTGCAATTACTGTTGATTCTCTGTTGACATTTTTCAATCCAACGAGTAACATACCAGCGGAATTGCAGTAAGTCCCTAAATCCCATGGTTTGGGGTGAGGGGGTGTGGATGCTATCTGCCTTCAGCTGACTTTTATTAAATCATCTGACTTTCTGCAGAGCAGTTATGTCTGAAGATAACAGATTATTCAAGAGGTGGCTGCAACTCAACACCCAAGTGAATTTGCATTCTTGACTGCTTTAGCACAACAGGAAGAAAGAGAAAAAACTCAGATCATGGGATTTCAACAACAACTATCCCGTGTTTCAATATATGCTACTGATAACTACTGACAACTTTGCAAAAATATCAAGGTCACATGAGGAAAAAATTTTAACCTTTAAAAAGGTGATTCAGATTTTCCCATTAATAACTTCAGATTTTGACCACATTCCCTTCACTCTGTATCTAGTCTTCTTTCAAGCGCCTTTTATTAATTCTTAACAGTAAAAGGACATTCCTTCATTATACAAGTGAAATTCCTATTAACTAAAGCTAATTAAACAAATGTGACACCACATTAAAAACATGCACGCAGTGAACAGCAGCAGTAACCTTCTTAGCCAGTGACTGATAGTATCTTCCTTACAGATCTACCAAGATTTCAGAGGCTTTAAGAACATTAGGAGGAATTTCTTCATGGAAGGGGTGATTAGAGATTGGAATGGGCTGCCCAGGGAGGTGGTGGAGTCACCGTCCCTGCAGGTGTTCAAGGAACGACTGGATTTGGCACTCAGTGCCATGGTCTGGGTGACATGGTGGTGTTGGGGCAGAGCTTGGACTTGATGATCTCAGAGGTCTTTTCCAACCTAATTGATTCTGTGATTCTGTGAACTGTCACTCATTAACACTGACACCTTGTTTTTAAACGGGAAAAATAGTTTATTCCAGTGTCAATGGCTTCAGATAGACACAGCCAGCAAGAAAGACCATCAATGAAAGAATTTTTGTCATTTGGTATCCTTTCAAATAACATGCAAGCTGCCCAAAAACATGGTGGAAAGCCCGTGGCTGGCACTGATCCCTGAATTCAAACCAATCACACAGAAGCTTCTGGAGGTTTTTAAAACCCCTTAAACTCAAATGCACTAGAGATATCACTCAGACAACAAACTACTTAATGCAGTATTTGTGTGTGTGAGCAGAGCATGGGCAATCAACTGCACATTAACAGTGTGTTCCACATAAAAGAGGAATTGCTCTCATTATTAATTATATACACAAAACATACCTGGCAGTAACAAGACACATATTTCCAACAAAACCACTGCCATTATTATTATTATTGTTATTAAACACTCACATTGTTATCTTAATAAAGTCATTCCTACAAAAGCGAAACTATTCCTACATTTCAACTGAAGCATTTTGCAATTTTTTTCTTTCATTTTGTAGTAAAGTTTTGTCATATAAAGTGAGGTACAAAAATTGTAAAGACATTGCAGCCTTTTTCAAAACTGTAATTTTACACCTACAGCAATGAATTGCATTTTCATTTCCACTAAAGATGCCAGGTTAAAATAAACATTATTGCCCTCATCCAATAGTTTTTCTACCTTTAAGATGGCTTAACTCTTTAATTCATTAAGAATCGAAGTTGCCCACAAAATCGAATTTTTAGACATTACATTCTTGTCCCTGTCCAGTACATACACACAGTGAATTTCCCAAGACCAAACCCCAAACTTCAGCATGTAAGAATTCTGAACAATCTATACCCTAAGCTACTAAGGTTTTCTCCACAGCTAATGTCTTCTGATCGGCCCTCTTTCTCCTTTTCCTTTTCCCATCTTTTTCTTTAAACAGTACAAGCATGCGACACATTAAAATTCTGGCATAATTTGCTGGTTCCTGAACCCTAGTCCCCTAAACTCCCTTCTTATATAAATCTTTCCCCATGAAAGGTCACATGCCATCTCTTGCTCGCCCTTGAAATTCCAGAAGCGAGCTGTTAAATACAACTTACATTCCAAATTAATGAGGACTGTGATAAACTCTGTCTTTTCACTTACAAACCCCTGAAAAAATGCATTTGAGCACTACTGAGCACTATAACACGAAAAGCTATGAATGGTGGTGCTTTGGTGATCTTTGACAAAAGGTACAATTTTCAGGCCTGAAGAAGAAACACATAACAGATCACAGAGAAAGAACATCAGCAGTTATGCCACGGAAAACTGTTTGAAAACTACCACTATTGATCCTACATGTAAGGGTATTCAATAATTTCAAGTGTTCAGAAGTACAGCTTTACACATTCAGTTAGAAATACTGCCAGTGTGAAAGATGCACTGACAGGTGGCAGAGTATCTCTGATCCTTTTCAAAACAGGACCTAATGCTAAAGACATTACTAAAAGTCGCTGTGAAGTAAAATCCTTTTCATATCGAGGTTCTTAATTCGAAAACAGAAGAACTTTTAGACTATTCATGATTCCTGTAACTTTGAGGTGTTTTGGAAATGCTTTTCATGGAAGCATGAAGACAACTCATGTTCCATCTTGGGGACAGAAATGTACCTGAGGCCTCCCTGTACCTTTAAAAACATCACTGCAGAAATCTTGATGCCGGAAGACAGAAAATACCACAGAAGGTATCCCCATTTTAACTCAGTGCCTATACAGAAGTCAGAGCTGAAACTGAAGTGAGCAAGAGGCCAAAGGAGAGCTAACATTAAACACCTAGAAAGAAAAATGTTTCTTTGATAGGCCTAGATACAAGAAATTCTGAAAAGATCTGTCCAACCCACACCTGCACATCACAGGCCAAGAGCATCTTAAAGTCTGAAGCGGCCTGGACATGGAAGTTTAAATAAAGAGCATTCAACACGGATTTATTCAAGAGAATAAAGACTTTATTGCAGCCTAATGGCCACAAAAGGTTAAAGAAAATGCTAGTACATTTAGGCAGATGGAATGAAGAAGGGCTTCCCACCATGACCACAGGCACTATTTGTACAACTGGCACAACTCAGAGTCAGTTCATCTTAATCAGGTCAAAGAGATGCATGCAACAATCCCGGGAATTTGAACGACAGACATTCTGGAGGCTTGCCATATTATCAAGGATGCAACAAATAACGGGATAAGGCGATCCTCAGGCTCTTTTCTTTATAAACAGGAAAAATTTGTTGAATTTAGCAGGGAGGAAAAAAAAAGTAGCATTTCAGTCTTCCCCCAAATGTACTGGCACTGCTAGTCAGGACTACCTGAAATACTTGGGATGGTCCAAAATCCTGAATGTCTTGATATTTATTTGATTTTAGCACTTTTGTAATTTGCAGAGCCATTAACCCATCTTATACACAGGGGAAGGAAGCACAGAGAAAGGGATCTACACCCCAAGGATGTACAAGAAACAGGCTCAATCAATACCACCCAAATCTTAGATTGGCACCTTATTTGCAGGATTATCCTCCCCACTATTGCAACAGACATTCTTCTAGGCAAGTCAACATCTTCCTTGCTCCTGGCCATAAGAAATCATTCCTATGCTTCGTAAATGAAGGAGGCAAAATATTCTAGCTTGTATTTTAATTAAGTCAAAGTGGGAGGGAGAGGCGGGAATATGGTAAAACATGCCCTATCTCATTCCACTAAATCAATTGGTGTTTCTGCTCAAAGAAGGTTAGCCACTGGTACTCAGTTAGGAAACCTCTAAAACAGATTTTCTAGGGAAAATTCACATTTAGGGATGAACTTCATCCACTGAAGTTGTATCAATGCCAAGTGAAAAGAGATAAAGATCATAAAAAGCAGAAGAGGAAGGAAATAGAGAAAAGTGGAGCAGAATGAAGAGGAAGAAGAGGGAATAGGGATGTTTTAACCATCAGCAGAGGTTAGAGGGCTATTTAGCTGCTGCAGCAGTGTCCCTCTGATACTGCTCAGTGTGACACAGCACAGCAGCACTGGCTGGGGGTGCACACAGTGATTTGGTCAGCCAAGACTCCAGCAGTACCTAGCCCCTCTGAAAAATGTGCTGAACACCATGAACTCAGTATTGTCCCTGGAAAACTGTCAGTCATGCAAAGTGCCGCCTCATTCTCAAAGCCACGTTTGAAAACAAAACCTTAGTGACCATTGGCAATGAACTCACTGACATTTTTGAATTGCAAGTTCTATAAAAAGTTCCTTGGTTTTGCTGCTGTTGCATCTCTCATATTTAAGAGCTCATGTAGGAACTTCTGCAATAGCATGAACTGTCCTTCAAAAAGCTGTTCTGCCCTACACCCATGAAGGTGCCAGGTGCTCCTGAAGAACTCCCTTCCTACCATCATCCTCCACCTTTCACCAGGGCTCCAATTCCCACAGTATTTTGTCTGGATAAGTCACTGATACAATGAATGCAGCTTGGCTGGAAGAGCTGCACCTCAGGACTCTTCCTTCCAAACAGAAGTTTGGAACGTGACACACTCCTGCATAAATGCTGTACTTTTGCTGGGTGGACAGCAACACGGCTTTGCAAAAGCCTTAAAAGAAAATAACCGACAAGAAGACAACAATGAATGTTAAAGCATTTTCAAGTAACTCCCTACCCAACGGTTGGCATAATATTCAAGAAATTGGAAAAAGGCTTAGGCAGCTGGCAGGGAGAAAGTTTCCTGCTCAACGACAATTCCTCTTCTTGTTTGCAAACAAATCACTTTTGCCAGCTTCTGCATAGGAAGGGGAGATCAGACTTTAAAATAAACATTCTATGTTAAACAAACAGTCTTTTGATCACACCGAACTGAAAAAGACTTCCCAGCTGTCTTGGAGAAAATATTTATTTATTTTCAAGGAAGGTATAAAAATCAGGATGCCAAAACCATACTCAGCTTTGTACTCTGAATCAATGTCTCAAATGTTTAAAAAAAAAAAAAATTTAGGCCACTTCTCAGTTCTAACAAATTTTGTTTACTGCCCAGCTTTAAAAATAACCCTGTTCTATTTACTAAATATGACTACAGTTTTCAATAAGTTATCTTCCTTCTACAACCATCTTCTGGAATTATCTTTAACTGATACAACAAACCAATAAAAATTAAGCTCCACTTTGAAACTTCCTGAACATGCTTGTACTATTCCAATTTTACAAAAACAATTTTACATTTTCAATATAGTTATTTCAACATATTAGACAGCATCCATTTCAGCCTACAAAATTTGAATACATTAAAACAAACAGCCAGTGCAAATACTTCTCCTTTACCTTTTTTACTTTTTGTATGGTTGTTTTTTTAACCAAACACAGATGGCAAGGTTAGAATCAGATTTCAGATACTTACTCTCCAGAGATGTAAGTAGTTGTAACTGTAATCTGATTTTGCAGAGTATAAAGAAAAGCGATTCATACTCTAAAATTCAGCAAAGAAACAACTTCACAAAAAGGCTTTTCTACATTTGCTCTTAAAGAAGTCTGCTCATGTGCCAAAGCTTATTTTGCTAAATCACTTTCTAGAATAACACAAGGAAGACTACCTACAGCTGTTCTTCTGTATCAGTATCCATTTAGAGAATTCCTGAATATGAAGATTCAGGTCTAAATGCAATACTTTAAAATATACCCTAAACATGTTGAAACACTTGGTTTACTTTTTAATTTAAGTATAGTCATGTTTCATCCTCTACTATGGTTTGGGTTTTTTTCCTATTACATAATTTTTTTTCCCAAGGAGTGGAATATACGGAGATAATCTGGGGCCATGGGGTGGGAATCCCACATTTATCATTTTACTGACTGCACACTATTTGTTCAGATACACAAAATAACTCCTGGAAGTGTCTAATCATGTTTGGTGCTAGCCAGAAAAAGTCATCATTAAATCTATGAATGACACAATACAGATAACAAAACTAAACAAAATTCAGGCCCATTCAACTGAATATGGAAATATGCTACTGTGCTCTATTGAAAATGACAATAATATGGTTTAGGGCTTTTTTCAAATCCTCCTCACTCACACTTGTGTGAACACTGACAAACAAGGCCATAAAACCAATACAGAGAGAGAGTCCTTCCTATGACATGCTGGGGAAAAATGAGAGTCACGTGACAAAGTAAAAAATAAAATGCTGCTCAAAGTAATTTCATTTGAACTGCCGTCTACAGAACCATAACAAATTTCCATTTGAAAACCCATATATCTGATCAGGAAATTAAAATTTTAATAAGCCGTTTCAGAATATATGAAAGTTGCAGACTAAATCCTCTACAAAAAGTCTGAAGAAGATTCCTAATACTGAGGTTCTATTTTCATTTTAAAAAGTGCTCAATAGGAATTTAAAGGGGGGGGGGAAGAAACAAGTCAAAAAACAAAGTAGAAACAAACAAACACACAAACAAACAAATAAATAAATATCGGGGTGAGGCAAAGAAGAACAAGTAGCACTGTGAGCCACAAGCTACTGACGCCTGAATTCCTAAAGGCCTTAATCCCACCCAGAATCTCAGTCTATGGCTCGGATAAATTTTTGCTGCCTCTGCAACACCTGCTCCACAGCAGTCTGGTGTGCAACACCAGGGTTATTAAACTGGAAGCTTTTTCTAACTTGGAATACTTATACACTTCTTCTATTGGTGTCCCTTCTTCCCAAAATATTGGGAAGCTCAAAACTCAGTGCTCTCAGCATCTCCTGCCCCTGAGCTCTTTGGCTCTAACAGGATATCTTCACCCTCCCCCAGCTTGTTTCCTAAGGAAGTGAGGTTTCTGCAGGGCACACTGTGTTAGCCCCTCAGCTTCTCAGTTGCGCTCAGCTCTCAGCTGTACACACACTTACAGTAAAGCAGGAACACAAACCCTGAAATGTATCATTAAGTTGCTACCAAACTTGATCCATCATCACACTTATTTTTATATTGCTTATTCTATGTTCTGAATAGGGAAAAATTATTTTACAGAGACAGTGTCTTGAGTGCAACAAATTCTTCCAAAACTGATGCATATGCTAGCAGAATAATATTAGATCTGGTCTGTTTGGGAGACTAAGATTAGTAGTAGCTGGATACACAGGGTGGAATAAGCATACACAAAGTTTGGGGTTGGGTCTTGTGCTGTAAACTTTTGGACAAAAACATTTTTCTAAGGCAAACAATGAGACTTCCCCTGAAGCTCACATTTGTATCCAATGGTCTGAACAAGTGGTTTTCTTTGAGGGAGGGAGTCACAGAGTTCAAATTCAGTCAAAAACTAAAGAGCCCTGAAATTAAACCTCTCATAAAAAGTGATTGAAAGGAATGTTCCAAAAGGAAAGACAAAGATTTCATGCCTATTGTATCTCAAAAAGTGGAAACAATGACAAGCAAATAGACTCTCAGAACCTATGTAAAATTACACACTTTCCCTGTTAACAATCACTAAGCAGAACACAAGTATCTTTGCTTGAAAAATTACCACGGTTTGTATAACATCATTTAGACCCTGTCAGAAGGACTTCAAGTAAATATTCGGACTGCAAGAGGAATCTTATCCCTACCACATTCTATCTCTGAAAAAGGATAAAATTAGATTAGCAGTGTGAATTATCACCTGAAAATTCTGCTGATGAGAAAAACTGTCACAGTACAAGACCAAATGCGTCTTCTCAAGCGTTGACTTGTTTCAAAGGCACCAGAGAGTCGGATATATCTAATTAACAGGGAATGCAATGTTGCAAAAGAGTAAGCAAAGCACTTCCCAGAGCTGGCTGATAACTGCATGTCAACACGGGGCTCACCAAGAGACAGACCCATGGTGAACAGAGAGCACGGTTTTGAGAGACAAAAAGACAATTCTGGAAAGGTTTTTCTGTCCCATGAGGAAGAGCAAGCACAGCACCAGAAGACAGTTCTAGCTATACCAAGTTCATCCATTTGCAACATAGGTTTGGACTCTATTCTTGAAGACTAATCTTTGCTACAAAGTAGACAACTTTTTTCCCCGTTTTAGACTGAATACATACAATTCCAGGCAGAAACACAGACTGGGCAGAGAATGGATGGAGATCAGCCCTGAGCAGAAAGGTATTGGAAGCAGACAACCTTTTAGGTCTCCTCCAACTCTAACCATTCTAGGATTCTATGATTCTTAAGGAGAGTCAAGGAGAAGGAATGTAAGAATGCACTGTTTTAAATATAGAGAGTAAAGGAAATAAAAACGCAAGGTTCAGATTTAATATGCAGTGCTTAGGTACCCATAATTAAGAAGGAACTACAACATAACATCCCTCAGCTCTCATTTTCCCCAAATTAGCTTGACCTTACAAACTTTAATAGGTGGGATCCCATTAGTTAAAATTCACCAGCACATGCACACACAGATCCAAAAGTGGTTACTGATTTTTGTTTGTTTGTTTGTTGGGGGTTTTTTTCTTGTTTTGTTTTGGTTTTTGGGTTTTTTTTTTTGTTTGGTTGGTTGGGGTTTTTTTTTGAGGAACAGAATTGTATCAGCTTCAGGTCTGAAACTTTTAACTTCTGGTAACTTTATATAAAGGAGTAGAGGAGTAGCAGCTGTATCATCTACCACTAGTTTCTGGAAAAACAAAGCTTTATTTCAAATCTCATAATGACAGCTGCAGCATTGATTGAGGTGCTTCATTATAAAATACCTATCCCACACCAACTGCAGACGCAGCCCTGAACCACAGGGCAGAAAACTATGAATAATCCAGCAGTGGCCACACCATGAGGCCTAAGAAAATGCATCCATGATGCTCTGCTGTCATGGGTGACTCCAGAAACAGAAGCTAATAGCTCATCACTCCCACTTTTCCTTTTTTTGCCTACTAAATACATCATTATCTTGGACCATCATATTTACAGAGAGACTTTAATTTTCAGTTTTTGACTACTAATTTCTCTTCAGCCTAGCAGCTGCTCTCAAATGACATTTTCCTTGCGCCAGATGTCAGAACACAAAATTAATGTTTCAATTTATAAAATACTTTCCATCATAGTATCACAACACTTCTAACCAAAGACAGATGACCTGCCAAAACAGGGACATCCCCATTTTATGCTCAGTGAAAGACTAATTACTGAAAACCAAAAGTGACAGCACTACAGCTACTTATGTCCAACTGCAATATCTCCAATTAGGGTTTAAGTCCCTGTGTCCCCATGCAGACAAACTCTTACAAAAGCCATTTTTATTAATTAGTACTATTGCCACAGAAAACAATTCTTGCCATGACCTGCTGTCAGCTGTGGCATAGTAACAGAGATTCTTTAATAAATAATTCTCTTTAGTTTTGTGGTATTCTTATGTAGGCCACATATAAAATATAGAGAACTCAGAGGCACGACAGGCACTACATGGTGATTCTCCAAGAGCATTATTAGTAATGTAGTAGATTTGAAGAAAACATCAGCCAGGAACACTCTCACAAGCTTCTGATGTCCCGCCAGGATGTAAATTAAATGACCTAATATAAATTCTAACTCACAGAAAGCCTCACAGTTCAGTTACTTGACATAGAATAAGGCAAATTACTAGAATTGAAACAGACTTCTACACTCCACACATGAGATCAGGAAACAACAGAGATGGAATAATTCTACAGGAAGTTTCCTTATCAGGAACCAGAACTTAAGCAGTGCTTATGCAGCACTGAACACCTTGTCACCTGAGTATGGAGAACATTCTAACACACATTCTAAGAAATGCATTCAGCCAGTCTTGAAAAATAAGGTACATAAACACATGTGAAAGCTTATCAAGGCCTTGAATTTTCTCTACTCTTTCACAAATAGCAGAAGGTCTAAACATCAAAATTTTCTCACCTATTTTTTTTAAATGGATTATCAGTGACATACATTGTTTTTCCTTGGGCTAGAAAGATTTGCAACAGTGGAAGCAGAAGAACATAAATATGGCCAGACACCCTGATGTAATTGGGAGCATATCCAAGAATGTTTGGCTGCAAACTCATTTAGGAGCAGAAGAGCCTCCAGTTGCTATAGGAAGGAAAACAGATTGATACCCCACTTTCTACATTTTAATTAGAATCTGTTGCTCATGGTTTAGAAACAGGACATCTCAAATTTACATATGAGAGTTTGAGGCTTCACTTGGGTGAACTGCTAGCAAGTGAATTTCCACATACCTATCCCAAAAACCAATTTGCTTATTAAAAGAGAAATGACTGCATTATGTTCCCTGTCAGTCTAATAATAGGCAGTGAGGTTGCCCACCCATTTCCAAGAGTGCAGAGCCCCACAGCATTGATGTAAAATGTTTTTTCCAACCAAGAACCACAGACCTTGCACAACATCACTGAAAATGAGCTTCCCAACTGTCACGAAACACATCTGATGTCACTTTTTTGGAAGATTCAGGGAAGTTCAAGTGCTGAACAGTATTATCACAACAAATCTGAACAATGTTGACCCACTCACCAAAGGAATGCTTGCCAGCAGGACTCAGAACAATTCCAGATACAAGTCATCTGAGGTAATATTTGGTGCAATGAGTCACATAACATAAATAGGTCAAGAAAGAGGACATACTGATTTACCATAGTGAATATGCACTCACAGAACCAAACTTAGACTGGGATCAGTTTTATAGGAAGTAGACCTCTCCTCACTCAGGAATCACAAATACATCCAGTTACTCCACAACTTGCACTGGTACAATGTTCAAGCTTTTGCACAACAGCTAACTCCACAGACCAGTATCGTCTAGGTCTCTTTTAACAACTCTTGAAGAAATGCCCTGAAGACAACTTGGGAGAAGTAATTCTGTCTGGTTTCAGTGGGCAGGAAGTCAAAGAAGAACAGCTTGGTCACTTCAGGAAAGCAGTGTGAAATAATCTGCCAACCCAACTGCACTGAGGTAAAGGAACAAATGCCTCTGCTGCAATCAACCTCGTGCTACAAACGCTTCTGAACCTGGAAGGTTTAGCTAAGAAGAAGGATAAAAGCAAGTGTTCACTTCTTCAAAGAACAGGTATTCCCCACTTACTCTGTGAGCAGTGAAGTAACAGTCTGGAGACTTTTGGGAACAAAATGAAGTGGGAATAGTTGCAACGAAGTGAATTTCCTTCAAAGCAGCCTGCATGGTGCTGTCTTTTAGATCCGTGACTGAACCAGTGATAATAAACCAAACGTTCATTGCTGTCACTCAGCAATGCTTGCACAGCATCAAGGCCTCCTTTGTTTCTCACAAAGCTTTTCCTCACTTCTGCCCTTTTATCTCTCTCCCCAGTACCACTGTAGAGGAGTGAGCAAACACCTGGGTGGGGGCTTAGCCACTGGCCAGGGTCAACCCACCAGAGAAGATTCAGGCTTATCAGATTTCCTTTACAAGCAATGACATCCAGGCCGCAGGCAGGTAATAAAACATGACCACAAGTCGTGGCTCCATTTCCACACCAAAGGACTCCTCCTCAGTAGGATCCCCTATTTATTTCTATGAGTTTAATCACTGCAGTACACCTTCCCCAGAATAAAATAATGATTCTGACACTGACACCCAGAAAGGTTCTGAGACACTAACTCCATGAAGGTGAGGAATATGCATTGCAAATGTAAAGATAAACCTGCTTAGAATAAATTCTTACTATTTTTCTTTGTGAAAATGTATTGTAACAAATGCATGCTATGCCTGGTCTGTAAGCACAAAAAAGGAACACAGGTCTTATGGAGGCATATCTAGACCTCACAGGGAATGAGGAGAACTGTTACCTTCTCAGTTCTGGCTTCATAACTCCGTTTCCTTGCCGCAGGTAGCCATGCCCTCCAAGGCGTGAGAACACAGCACTTCAAGCATACTTTAACTTTGTCTTCCTGTATTTTACTGAATAATATGATGCTGAACAAATCGTCAAGTTTATCATGGAGACAGAGAGGGAATATCCTCAAAACAGATCTGTTAGGATAGCAGCACCCAAGGAGTATGCAGACAAAAACTTTCCTGCCACTAAAGACAGTGCTTAAGGCTTTGACCTCAGGTGATGTCAACTTGTGACATCCACAGGCCCTTCAGTGCCCTTTCAAGAAGAAAATCGTCCAAGGTAAAGATCTTGCTCACTCTTGTTTTGATGAAAGATGAATGGTGGAGTATCTTGACATTTCCATCTCTGTGGTAATAGGGATACAACACATGTGGAGTACAAGATGGAGTCAGTTCTCAAGTTGCAAAAGAAGAATTTGGGAAGCCAGAACATCTTGGAAAAAGAACAAATATGGAACAACTTTCTGCCACTCTGAAAAGAAAACAACTCAGAGCTATGGAACACTCCATCTCCCCAAGGAAGAGCTGTGCCAGATGCATTCCAGCTAATGTGTCCATGTGTTTTCTCATTCTCCACGCATGGAGCATGAATGTTCCATCTACACAGCCTGTACAAGGAAAATATTCCCTTTTCTCAAGTTTGCAAGTGTAAGCGGTGTGTTCAAACCCATGTGAGCCACATTCAAATACAGAACTACAAATTCTGTAGACGTTAAAATGAAAAATGCATTATAAAATAAATTTTATTATTAAAGGTCTGAGGAAGCCTTCCTTCTGTTTATACATTAACTCTGTAGAAAAATTTTATCAACCATATCCAAAAGAATTTTTATCCCTCTGGAACAAGGTCAAAAAAATTACAATCAGGGACAACTGTTGTGTTCTGGTGTTCTCTGTTACCTTTTGTTCTTACTTTTGAACCCGACAGGAATTTCAACAGTGAAACAGAACCAGATGTATCAGAGTAAGTCCTTTCATTCTGGCACACTCCAGCAGTATCTGTTTTACATGACTAAACATGACTAAACTTTAAGTATCTCATTTGGGAGAGGTGCCTATCTATCAGTGACAAGCTGCAGTCACTAGAGAGAACACTTTAAAAAAATTTAAAAAAAAAAGAAAACGGAGGGGAAAAAAGCTAGTCTAGGAAAGAAACCAAAGCCAACACTTCACTCTTACTTCCTAAATGAAAACTCCAACTGTTTCAAAGGAAAATCACTGGACAGGAGTTCAACTGTGGATAAACTTATCATAAAATTCTTCCAGAAACAGGTATCACCTACATATAAAGACCATTGACTTAGTCTAGAATCATCTTCAACTCTAAGCTGTTAGTTCAAGCATACTGAAGAAAACCACAAGAGTGCTATAAATTATTAATTACTAGGAAAAGCAAGGATTGCTTCACTTTTGTATCTAACCCACACGCACATATTGCAAAATGGTGAAGAACTGTGGCACACCAGATTTGTTACTATTAAAATTATGCTATCTACAAACAAATAAAATAGCATTCATGTCTGCAGACAGACTCCATATCCAATCCCACTACTGGCTCTGGCTCTAGTACACCTCTCTCATCTGTAGGCCATTCATGAGTGTCTGAACGTACAAGTCAACAGTAATTGCAATTAACTAGATTCAGCATATATCACAGTCATTACACTCCACAGAAATGTTAAGGAAGTGTTCAGAATCGTGACCCAGAACCATATGCATTAATTAGAGTGTGTTCAACTGCTTTAATTTAGATATCTATCACAAAACTGAAACTCCACTATAAATCCTCTATTAGAAGTGGCACTTCTGTTTCTAAAACACTAAAATCAAAATCAGAGCAAACTATCATGGCATTGTTTCACAGATTCCTGACCTGGAAGGTTATCACTGAAGACCTCCTGGAGCTACAGGCACCACTGTGTTTAACATGCAACCTCCAAACTCAAGTACTGTGCTATTATCCAGCCCTGCCACTACATGCACAAGGATATTGAAGTGCAAAAGCCCCACAAACATTGAAATCCTGTGGGATTTGCATGTGTAGTACAGTCTGAGCATCAAGTTGCCAAATTACTTCCAACTGCTCTTAAATATATCCTTCCAGATCAACACAAATACAAAGAGGCAAGAATTCCTGGTCATGCTGCAAGTGCCACATCAAACTATTCCAAGATATCCCTCCTCACAAATTAGAACCTTCATTCAGTGTGGATTTTTTTTCAGTTTCAGGGTTGTCCTAAACCTACCAAATGCTGTCACAGAATCACAGGATGGGTCAGGCAGGAAGGGACCACAGCTTATCATTTCCTCCAACCTCCCTTCTTGAGCAGGGTCACCCCAGAGCACATGGCTCAGGATTGTGTCCAGATGGTTCTGGAACGTCTCCAGTGAGGGGGACACTAAAACCTCTCTGGGCAGCCTGTTCCAGTGCTTGGTCACTGCACAGGGAAGAAGTTCTTCGTCCCATTCAGGTGGAACTTCCTGTGCATCAGTTTCTGCCCAATGCCTCTGTCCTGCTGCTCAGCAGCAGCAACAGAGCCTGGATCTACCCTCTGTCACCTCCCTTCAGACACTGACATGGATGAGGTGCCCTCTCAGTTTTCCCCAGGCTGAACAGGCCCCGCTCCCTCAGCCTCTCCTCATAAGGGAGATGCTCCAGCCCCTCAGTAAGCTTTGTCACCCTCCCCTGGACCTGCTCCTGCTCCACCTCTCCTGTCCCGAGGAGCAGGAGCTGAACACAGCACTCCAAGCAACAGGCACTGTCAAACTGTACAGCAAAGCACCTGGAGTTAAACATGCTGCTACCGAGCTCTGCTTTTAAACATTGAAACACTTTTCTTCTGGAATTAGTTTTGACCCAAATTAGACTCAGGAAATAACAGTCAATCAGTGTGCACTAGACACCCAACTAATGACTCAACGCCTACTGCAGAATACAGAGTCTTCTCAAATCCTTTAGCAAAGTCCTCATCACCTGCGGCACAGAGGAAAACAAACTTGTCTCCGCTGTGGGAAGAACATGATCCTGTGATCTCAGTCAAGCACTTGCCAACAGCTACCGATAACATCATAAATGCACCTCCAATGTTCCCCAGAGGAGAGATAACAACTTACAAGGTATTTTTATTTTCAGGATTGTCAGACCAATTTCCACATGAGACACATGCCTTCTGAATTAGCCAAGTGTGCTGCAGCCTCTTGTACCAGAACTTGAAAGCCAAAAGTATGCTAGATAAATAAAACATTTTGTAATATAGCTGGCTAGGACAATTACATAAAAAGGACCAAACAGATACTCGCCACCTCAGATTCATATAATCAGAAAGGTTTCACTACGCAGTTAAGATTCTAAGGAGATTCCTCTAACAGCAATTTACACCAGTTAAACTTTATTTATCAAACTGGCAGCCCATGCTTTCTGAAGTAAACATTTCTTTTCCCATAGAGATCTGCACTCTAAGTACTCTTTGTCCTGCACAATGTCATCCAAGTCCCAGTTGTGTTTAGTCCATATTTATACAACGCTCAATTAAATGAGTTTTCAAACACTCTCTCCAAACGTTTTTCTATTTTTTATCCAAAACAGGAGCCCTTAAAATACTGTTAAACCATTTAATGGCATACACACAAAATCTCACATGGCTCTTATTCCATGACATATTTTTAATCCCTTCCTTAGTGTTTTCACCAACTATCCTCAGAGCAATTAATTCCTAGAGAAGGAATTATCAGAGGAGTTTTCATATTTTATTATATCTTTTTACACAGAATTCTCATTTTCAAACCTTTCGATTAATAAAATTTTCCTCATTTGAAGCACATATGCAAACACTTTGTGAAATGAGAAATTATGGCTTTTTTAAAAGGAAAGTAAACTGTTATTCTAGCCTGCATCTGGCCAAACATTGCCTAGATTGCCCCAATTACAAACTTACATAATCAATATCTTCTTTTTCTTGTACCACTAATCTATTTATGGTGGTCTTTTACCACCTGTGACCCAGGAATTGAAAAACTGTATTACAAGTTTGTGAACATTCAAGATTAGCCTAATTGAAGTGTCAGAAAATACACCACCATCACAACTACCATGAGAATTTCAAATGGTTTTTATTCACCCTCACAACAATCCAAGTAACGTTTGAGGTCTTTCTCCCCAGCCCATAACTAACACTGAGGAGAAGGCTGCGGGAACTTGCACTAAGCTATAAATATCTCCATTTTATGGAAGAGCATCAGGGTGCATGGAACTCTCTACCCTATCAGTTTCCAAAGCTGAAAGCCCATTTTGTCCTGGCTCCATCGTGGAAGTTACTGACTTTTCCAAGCACAGAAGCCAGAAAGCACAGCAGGAGAGGGCAGCAGAGGCTGCTGCTGTGCTCCTTGACTCAGTCTAGCAAGAGCAAATTCAACTGTCACACCTACTAAGAAACAGCTCTACATCTCAAGTGCTGGATCCTGTACACACTGACAAGTGGATGGAGAAACAAAAGGAAGGGTATGAACACGGGAAAAAGGTACAGCCTGACTGCACATTGTTTAGCTCACAGGTTTCAGGGAAAAAATGCCTATACAGACACAAACTCACACCAAAACTCAATGCCTGTTAATATAATGCATATACACACTTGGCTTTTTGTTCACCCATAAATTCTATAGTGTGTTGAAACTTCTGTGTTGTTTTTCTTTTACTTTTAATGTTTTGCCTCTTCTGAAAAGGAAAACCACCAAACAATCACACAAAATCTAGAACAAATGCAATCAAATACCAAAGCAAATAAAGATTTTGCTGTTCTGCTAAGACTGAAGGTGTTATTAGCACTAAATCCCCACTACTCCACAAAGAACATCCTCTAGCCAACTACCCAAAGCATTACGAACCATCCAAAAGAAAGCAGGATAAATGAAAAACTCAACACATTATGAACTTCCAGGTCATCTCTCCACAATCACTACTGCACTTGACCAATTTTCTTCTATCAAGAATCAAGTACCTTCAAAAATAGTCAGAGATGCTGAACTGGGTAGGTAAACATATTTTTGGGGTTTACTGACTGGATCAACACGTTCAGGATGTTACCTTCTCCAAGATGTGATGTGTTGTTAATGCCACCCAAGTTGCCACCCATGACTCTCTTATAAAAGGGACACTACTGCAAGTTTGAAAAACAGAAGCTCTTGAAGATAACACAGAATTTACTGAAAATGGAAACACACCTGTAACTAAAATCTGACACACATGAAAACTGACTGCATAATACAAAAAAAATGTAGTATTAGAAACTACCTTGAATAATAACTAAACTTGAATACAGCTCCACAGACTACACAGAAGTACAGGCTACCTCCAGGCACTAGCAGCTCATATTTTCTTGAACATAATTTGAAAAACAGTAACACTCTCAGCTAATTTTAAGCTGTAAATTTCTGCTTTTCACAGATTTCTGAACATTTATTCAGGTAATTTCAGTGTGATGATTTCTACCTCTAAACTTACTTGTAAGAAATACTGTGAGTTAGTAAATGATGCACTTTATAGCCAGGACAGATTCTTATCTACAGAAATGATGGGCCGCCAAATTATCACATAAAAGCAATAGAAAAGAAAACGAAGCAGCTATCAAAGGCAGTAAGTCTGAATTCCAGCTGTCCTTTCACAGAACAAGATAAAATGAGGCAGGGAGGGGAGGAAGGAGCAGCAGGGAAAAACAAGATCGTTAACTCAATGAACACAAATGAAATATACGCTGCAGCATTTATGATGCAAATTTGATAATGCACTCCTCAATAAGCTTCATTCAAACCTGCTTTGTGATTCATTGTCAAACAAATAATTCTAGTGATTCATTAACAAAAGAATGAATGATCTAATGCTGCTTTGAGGTAGACAATGCACACTCTAGAGGAAGGTTGCCATAGGTTTAAAAGTAAACATTACCTTAAGAAATGAAACTTTCCATTTCTTTTCAGTTCACAAAAACAGGAATGGACCTTACTCTAAATAATTTTAAGCTTTAATTTTATTTTTTTTAAATTCCCACCTATATCATGCTACTCTTAGTTTTAGAGGTGATGCAATTACTTCTTATCAGCTTAAATACAGCCTATTTTTTTTAGCAACTTCATGAATTCTGATGGACTACCTCAAGGATTTCTCTTTTGGTTCAATTCCAATTTGCACAGTAACGGCAACCAATTCAACTTGAGCAGCCCTTCTGGAATTCTTCTGCATGAGTAAAAGCATCAGAATATTTTACATCACACAGATTTTACAAAAGCAAGAAAGCAAGCCCATAAAAGCTGGGTTATTACATAAATATGCTATATATTTAAACCAGCACATACCAGCGCTGAGTTTTATTGTTTTCAGAAACAATAAAAAAAGCCTTCAAACCTAAGTCAGAAGAGAAAAACACAGAAATATCTGTAAATATCTCCATACATACCAACAAGTTTCATGATTAAAGCTTAGGCATTTGACCTAGACATTTTATAAAGAATAGCCTGGGGCTATTTATCCTATTTGGCTTGAATTGTTATAATGTTTTATTTCTGGATGAATGGTAGATGTTTTCTTTCCCTTAGTAGCAATAACTTCCAATCATTTAATTACGTTCTGGAGAACAGCTAATGCTGTAGCTTAGCATGCCAAAGACAGGACACACTCAAAAACTGGCTTCAAATGACACAAATGAATATGATGCACAAAGGCAAAATTAGGTCTGATACACTGAAAATAATACTCCACTGGTAACCATCTTACTCCTGCATGTAAGATGTATAGAAGAACCAAAACAACACAACCTGACTTAACTACAAATCATGCTAAAGTATTATTTTGTTCCTCAGTCAAGTTTAAACACTTAAACAGTGGAGATAAACACTTTCTCTGAGCACAAAAGAAATTACTTTAAGAAATACCTTTCACATTCTTTAGAATGCACAATGCCTTTGGGATTGTACAAGGGAGCTGCTACTTTCTAGTAGGGGGAAAGACAGGCAAGATTTCAACTGCTGATGAATGAAGAGTCTGTCATATGAGAAGTATGTCTAACATGTCTGAAAGTACTTTGACTATTTTTTTAAAGACTGCTGAGATGCAAACTGCACATTATTACAAAATACACAGTTAAACAAGTCAGTAGCATAACTTTGTTTCTTAGCTACATATTAAGTGCAACCTCCTCCACAATATGTACAAATTGTTGCAAATTGCATATATTCTCTATCTTCAAATAATGTGGTTTACTAGCACATCTTCCACATTATGTATGCTTGGCCGAGAGCCCCAGAACAGCAGCCCAGGGCCAGAGGGCAAGTGGAAGTTGGTTATAAGCCACCTTTCCACTTCCCTTACCCTTTGCCCGGTAGGAATCAGACCAATCCTTGATGTTCTGCTCAAAAAGCCTGAGGGCTGTTCCTAGACTTGCCCTTCAAGTGGCTCTTACATGAGATGAGAACTGCCAGGACAGCATGGCAGCACAAGAGCTTCTTTCAGCAACGATTCATCAGCTATAAAATTACTGTGCACCAACACAATTCCAGCCCTCTGCCTTCCTTAACCTGACAAGTTAGGTACAAAGCTCTTCCACCACTGAACTGCAACCAAACACATCAGCAGTAATGAAAGCCAGGCTGAAATCGCTCCTTTTAAAGTTAATTAATTACTGGAAACCAGAATATTCCATGCCACATTTATTTCTGATGTAATGTGAAAGCTTCCAGCTTTATAATTTCATAATCATCCTCATCATCCTCAGCCCTGGATTTCTCTTCACTGGACCTTCAAGATCCTGTTTAACTGCTTTATTCATAAAGGAAATTATTTTTACAATGTCAGGAAAATGCCCTACACTTTTGGATTTATCTTTTCCTTGCTTTTTCAACCTTTCCTACATAACTGGTGGCTACTGGGAGGATTGGGGGAGGGAAATAAAATCCCTTCACAATATGGGCAAATTACACAAACTACATCTCTTCTACTGGAACAGTCGATACCGGTAACATGAAAGGACAAAAAAAAATTCCTACAATCTATTAGTTTGTTCAGGATGACAACATTTTCAGATGTTACCCCAAAAATACATCCACACATAGTATATATTTTAGAAATACATAGCTTAGTGTATCTTAATTTTGAAATAAGAAACAATTCAGGAAATATGCCACATAACACACTGAAAACTGTTTCCGCTGGCCCTTCTGTAAAAGACATTTTAACACGTAAGCCTGGGCCACAAGAACAAAGAATTCACAGGTATTGTACGTGATAAATATCGTCAGCAAAACCAAAAACTCCATCTTGCAAACAATCTGTTTGCCAAAGTAAAAAGTTTTATCACTATTACTAGCCAACGTACCAGCACTTTGAAATTTCCTTATCTGATTTTCTGGTTTAGTATGCCAAATAATTGAAATACGTACAAGAGCTGCTCTCTGAACATATAAACTGCAAGCTTCTTTGCTAATCCAGCCAGCATTTGGCATCAGTCAGAAGCCTGACACCAAAAAATGAGCATGGCAGAAAAACACTGTCGAAGACAAACAGCCTTCTCCTCTCTAGCATGTCTTTTCTTACGTACAGGATTGCAATCGAGCCATCACACACTTAAAGGCTTGGGATTAGTTTAGAGAACTGAGAAGTTATGGATGACAAGACAACGTTGTGTGTACATAACCTCTCCTAACTTCAACTCCAAAAAGTCTCCATGGAGACTTGAGAGGAAAAACAGAACCTCTCTGTCAGAATGAAAGAAGAGTCTGAGGAGCATCAATACTAATAAAACAGAAAGAGCTACCTGAAGGTACAACACCTCCTTGATTTCAACTGTTATTGAGGTAACAGCACAGCTCCTCCCCACCCTGCTCCCCCAGGCACACACTGCCTACACCCCTCTATTTTGCACTTCTCTTGGCCTCCCACTTAACCCCAGTCTCAACTGCATGCAAGGAAATCCTCCCCAACCAGGCTCATTACTCATCTTTTTACTTTCTTGCAGTCACCATGACAAGAGTAACTACTATTGCACTGCAACAGTAAAGTCTGAGTTACAATTTCAGACCTGTTTTTCAGTTCTGTACCTCTAACAGGTATAGCACTGAATAAAAGTAACTTTAATCGGGACAAAAACCTGCAAGATTAGTTTCTTCATTTGTTACTTTCTCATACCCTGTGAAAGAATGTAACAGATGAAAAAACAAGCAATGAGTTCTGAACTTTTTTCGTTAGATCCTAAAAGTGCTATGGATAGCAACTAAGGTGGCCCGTGACAGACTTACTACGTCACAGTGAATCAATTACTAAGACAAAATCACAATTAATATAGCAACAAATATTCTAAGGTGCAAGTTATAAAGCAATCATTTGTCTTTAAACTGAAGTAATTTTCCATGTACTCCAGCCAGGTTTCAGGTTGTGCCCTACTTACGTACAACACAATCATAAAATACATTAACTTAAAATTAACAGAAGCAAGGAAGATTTAAATACAGAGATACAATAAAATAAAAGAGGAATATATCCAAAACAATCCCTCAAAGGCAGCTCTCACACACCAGGGGAAAAAAAAAAAAGGAAAAAAGTCAAGATATTGCCTGTACTGCTTTCTTCCTTCCCCCATCCTGGAAACTGGAAACACAGAACTATTTTAATTTAAATGCAGAGTACATAGCTCCAAGTGAGGCACATACTTTTATTGTGCAGCTTGCAGGAGAGAAGTTCAACATGCGACAATGCTCTGCACGTCACTGCACTAACACTGAACAATATTTAGCAAAAAAGTCTTCCTGACACAAAGGAAAAAACCCTCTCGTGCGGCAGAAGCAGGTGTTACCTTTTCATCTTCATGCTTTCTATGCATTACCCCCTCAAGAGGCTGAACACAAACACTATCAAACTCATTGCCAGCCATTACTCCAATAAATTGAGAGAAGCCACCTGTGGATCTGAAGGCCCCAAACTTCTGCAGAAAATGCAAAGACAATAAAAGAAGTTATTTATCTACATTTTTGGGCTGGGGTTTTTGGTTTGTTTCTGCAGGTTTTTTGTTTTAGTTTAGGGAGGGGTTTTTGGTGCGGTTTGGGGTTTTTCGGTGGTGGTAGTTTGGGGGATTCTGTTTGGTTGATTTTCCGTGGTGGTATTTGTATACTTGTTTGCCTTCAAGGTCTCCCTTGGTGATGTGTCGCTTATCAGGGCTGGCTTTTGGGGTTGACTTTTGTTCAAGTGCCACCAGAGGGAAGTTACTTAATGCTTTCTAACAACAATAAAAGTATTTTGACAATTATTGAGAAAACCTGCAGTTGGAAAAGATAAAGACCTTCTACTACTGAACATTCATAATTTGTTGCCATTCCCCTGTTTTAGCAAAACAGTCATATAGAAATAATTTATTAGCACCTGGTAAAAAGCTGCTTTTCAGAAATCTCAACTGATAATACATTGAAAATTCAGCAGTCATGAAACAGTATCCCTGGCCTTACAGTACATCCTGTGCCCTATTCTACAGTGAATGGTGCTAATTTTTAATCGGAACTTCCTATATTCTTTAGCATCACCATGACTTTCAAGTGCTGTATACACATCTCACACAGAGGAGGCCTCTGAGGACTTGCATTACCTCATAACTACTTATTTTAATAGAAATGTGTAGAAAGGAGCTACAAGGTTTGTACACATCAGCCTGTTACCCTTTTCCTGGATTTGTACCAGTCGTCATTTATTCAGCCTTGTGGACTTTCTTGTTAAGTTGATTGTCAATGGAAAAGCAGAGGAGAAGAGAACTTGATGGAGATTGAGTACTCAAACTTTAGTACTTTCAAAGACAAAAATCAACTTTCAAAATTTAAAAGAAAGCCCATAACGTTTACATTAAGAGAAAATTTAGAATGTTTAGCCATTGCTTTGGAAACAGCGAATCTTATTACAGGTAAATAAAATGGCAGACCCTCAATTTTTCTGATGCAGGTACATTATTTGCTATAGAAAACAGAAAGGAAGTTACGAACGTAATAGGATAACTAATCTCAATTTAAAAGAAGAAAAAATAAAAGTGGTGGTCTGGGTCTTGACTTATTTTCATAAGCATCTTTTCCCTCCAGGGAAAAGAAAGAAAAAAAAAATCCCATTCCTGGATATATCTCCAGCAAGAATTTTTCTTGCCTTACTAATCCTACCAGACCCCAACTCTATTGTGTCCGTCAGAATAAATAAAAAAAGACAACTCGGCAACTCCTTCATGACTCAAACCAGAACATAACCAAACAGAACAACTATTGAAAAAAGTTTAATTATGACCTTCAGTTTAAACTGAAGAGGCCAAAGCCACTCCTCTAATGTTCCCCACTAGGACAAAACATCAGTTCAGTGCTGCAAGACCTAACAAGGCAGCCCCACAGAAATAAAATAATGGACGTAGAATGTCCTCTGTATTTCAGCAGCATGAATGCCCAAGTTCAAACCATGTTACTTGCAGGATGAGATGATATGGAGAGCAGAATCTACCAGAGCCACTCTGAACAGTCACAGCAACCTCCCCCTGCACCCCAATATCCCCACCTACAACAACACACAACGCACACCTGGAATTTCTACACACTCTCTTTGGCAGTGCACAGGAATTCCACGTACATCTGCTCCCTCTGAGCTGCATGTTTATAGGCAGGGTGTGAACTGATCAGAGTCTTACTCCACATTTTTCAGGTATTTCTGCAGAGCCTTCCATATGCAAACTGCAGACCCCCATGGCCACACCCACAGTGGAGACCCTATGCAGGACATGTTCCTTCAGCTGTTCCACTGTACTATCCCACTGACAGGACACAATTTGCCTGGGACTGTGCTGAAAGCTCTACAGACACCCCCATATCAGAATGACAAATTCTGTTGTGACAGAGCAGTATTTTTTCCCTGACCTTGAGGATTTGGGCTTCATGTCTGGTTAACGACTGAAAAGGCAAAGGCTTGTATTCTGTTTTTTAAAAAATTGTACATCTTTTCCCACAGAAATAAGGAAAGATTTCTATGAAGAATAAAACCAATTTCATCCTTGAGATAATCTGGACTATTTTGTGATGTTTATTTAGAAGTTCTTTATGCCTCCCAACCAAATAATACGAAGTGTAAGTAAGTAGCCATAAACACTGGAGTGAAGTAGAACATGGAACATTATGTATAGTGTTTGCATCAAATAAAAAGTGCTTTGCATCTTCTCACACACAGTAATCATATATTTCATGTTCCAAAAGACTATCCTTGCACAGAGCAGCTGAAAATGCAGAATGTTTATTCTCAAGCTCAATTCTGACACGTCTGGATCTCAGCTGTTTCATTACACTGATTTTTTTACAGTTCAAAGTGATGCTTTGGTACACAGTAAAGCATCCAAATGCTTTGTAAAGGAGGATCTATTACTTCTTTGTCATCAAATGTGCGCATGAAGGATTACAGTAAAATTAAGCAAAATGCACATCTGTGTAAAAGATACAGCAGCAAAAAGAGCAGTCCCTTCTTGAAGCCAAGAAACCAGAAAGCAAAATAAGCATGTGTTACAGTATGCATCCTACTTTCAAATACATGGAAAAATCCTTCATAAATAACATTCTTTATAGAGAAGGAAATAAACTTTCTGAAACCTTCAAGGTGAAGGTTACCAAAGCTCTAAGTCTACTGTAAGTTTAGACGTAGTGTGGGTTGATGTTTTCAATACCAGAAAGACACTCCACAGAAACAGCAAAGTGCAACTTGTTGAAGTTGGTGTGACACACTTTTAAGCAAAACAATCATCACTTCCAAAAGCATTTCAAGGTTGGGTAGTTGATCAATAAAAGAAGTATTTCAATAATATCAAAAAAACACATTGATTTTTAGCAAAAAGCACTTGCAAAGGAAATACATACTTGACCCACTTCTGGACTGGCTTCTGTGGAAGATCCACATTTCCTGCTAAATTGCAACATGAGTGTAACTTAATGCTATTTCACACTGGACACACTGTCACCCTAGAGCTAGGGAACTATCATGACCTCCAAAAATGTAAAATTACTTTTGGATACTATTTGCCAACTATGTTAAAAGTTAATATCTCGGTAAGTTCAAGATATTCTTGCAATATATGATTAAGCGAGCTCGTCTGAAATTTCCAGCCCAGGGCCTGTGAACAATGTAGTTCAGGCAGCAGAGACAGATAAATCCCTTCTGTCTTCACTTCTTTCTTTTGAAAGCAGTATATTCACACACATCTCTCTTTCATCTGCCTCAAATCAAAACAATCCGCCTCAAAGCTGAAATGTGTAAAGAAGGAATCCTCCTCATAAGGACCCTTCTGATAGCCCACACAGTGACAGTCCCGCAGAGATAACATCCAACTCATTTCTCCAACTCCCTCACATTAGCCTTAAATCCAGTCTTTATTTGTAGTTCCGTATCACACATCACTGCAAATTCCTATTTCAGAGCTTGCTCAAGCTACCCACATCTCAACTCAACCTGTAAATATTACTTAGCAAATCTCAACATGCAAGATGTTAGCTCTGAAACTCATTTCCTCCTGAGCTACTTTCCAATCCTCTGTAAAAAGAAGCTGCCCCAACTTCCAAGTCCCTTAGTTTACCTCTCCACTACCTTCACAGGATTCTTCCTCTGCACCCCACACACCTGATCTCCAAAAGACAATGTTCGTAATCTCACAGTTCCTCTTCCACTGCCCTTTTTCATTCCTTATTGTTATTTAAAATACCATTTTTCTATAAAGCACTTACAGAGCCACAGTCCTTTAATGAGAGGAACCGGAACATGGATCCATACATGCTCATGCCCCAGCAGGCATCATTCATATGTATTACATGTCATCAAACTTCCTGACATCCTACTTGATGCAAAATTTGTCCAAAGCCTACAGAATTTTGTGACTGGAAGGTCATCTCAACTGTCTACTAAAACATTATTTTCCCCTCAACTTCGTAACAGCAGCCACAGATCTTTGGGTACTGAGATGCCCACTGGAAGTCCAGACAGAATTTTAGACACTATCCTCCTCACATGCATTAGTTTATTTTAAAACCAGGCTTAGTTTCACTTAAAAGCAGACTACAAAGATGAAAATCAACACAACCTGTTCACTTAATTCTTAACAACAGATTTGTACTCTACATGTATTTCTGCACTGATTAAGCAAGTTTCAAAGCTTTTCTTCTACTCAACATGCATAAAGGATGAAGGAGCTACTTTTCTCTTTTTTTCCCAGAACTAACCAGCTGCTGTGATTTGTTTATTTAAGTCTGCGTGCCACTGCTCACCTACAGGTGATGAGGAGTGACAAGTCATTTGGGAGTTTCCCACCCTGTATATTTCCTGTGATTCCACTAGGCTAAAACAACTAAATAATATTTTTGATCTCACCAAAGCAAGATTTTTATACAACAGCTGTAAAAACGCACGTTAACAATAAAAATTTCTAAGTACATTCAATGCTTTCCTCATACAAAACACTTTCAGAACACAGATGATAAATGATGCTTTACAAAGAAGAATGATTCACATATCCTGGTAGGCCAAATATTTTGTCTGGACTGACTATAGACTAAAAAAGAGCAAAAACAAAGGGTTTCCAGTAAGCTGAGCATATCTTATGGCCCATATGTATTTACCAAAATCAGCTCTGTACCTGCCTGCCAGAATGGCATCAATGCCAACACTCAGGCTGGTCATCCTATGCACCAGCTAAGCACACCGCGGTACGTGCAAGCCAGGATTGTAATGCACTCTCAGATGCTCTCCAGAGAACTCGGCCCCGGGTGCTTAGGCAGGTTTTGCTCCACATTCTCCAGTACCCCATAAGCTGGGGATGTGCAGGGGATGTGAGCAAGGCTCCACAGTTATTGGCCTTCTGTGCCAGAATTTCAAAGAGCTGGTGTGTCACCATCCAAACACCCTGTGTTACCCACGGACAGCCCCACGGGAATGCTCTGCTGTCTGAAGATAAGAGGGCTTACCTGGAGAACACACTGCAACAGAGATTGAGTAGAATGGCTTCCAGGTCAAAAGAACAATAGCTCAGAACAAGGGATCAAGTAAATATCCACAGAATGAGATTCCATCAGTGCCTGCTTGATTGACCCTAAATGAAACAAATCCATGCCAGTGATCACGCTTACACAAGGGCAAATGCCACATTGCCACAGCAGTCACAATCATCTCATGAGGTCATCTTGCTCAACTACTGCATGACAAACTTTGTTCTTCACAGCTGCAGACAAGTTCCAAACAACATGTTTTGCTTCCAAACCGAGAACAAAAAGCATGGGTCTACTTCAAACAGGCAATCAAAATTAACACCATTGTTTGAAATACCCTCGACTGTCCCCAAGTTAAACACTATTTGTTTGTGTTCTGACTCTCAAAGGTTAACAGTGTTTCATTCCCTCCTTGCCCAAAGAACACAGCTGCCAGAGTGACTTACATTAAGTGGGGATCAACACAAAGGGTGTGAATGCTTAAAAATAATGCTGTATGCAAATTTCTTTTAAATCCACAGACATGAACTTTGAAATATCAGGAGCATTACTGTGTATTTGCATTTCTTCCAACACTAGCAGTCTTCACTAAAGCTGAACTTTGCATAATGTGAATTGCATTTTGCCCACATAGCACAACATTATTTCACCTGATCTTCAAGCATAGTTAAACAAGCACTGCAAATGCTGGTAAATACTTACCTGACTGAAAAAAGAAAGCCCAAAATAATTGTAAATGTGTCCATTTGAATAATTATTATGTTATTTCAGAATTTTTGAGAGTTCTCTTAAAACCATAATGCAAGAATAAAGTGTGGTTCTGCGCTTGTGCTAAATCACCTATTTCCTTACTGCCATCTCCTGCTCCATAAATAAGCTACACTGCCAAGATTTTACACTTCCAGTGCATGCACCACTAGCAGTAAAAATAATATTTTTTAAATCCTCGATCCATATTTTGCAATTGTAAGAAACTGAGGGAACTGGTTGTCTGAAATGAGAGCACAAATGAAGAAAACAGAGTTGAATCCATGTCCTAGCAAACAATTAAATGCCACTTGACTATGGGCCCGTAATTAATTAATAGAACATAACCTCTCCCTTCTGAGGCTGTGGCAGGCCCAGAATCTTAACTGGAGCATATTATAATGTGTCTGCCACAAAGGCAGGCAAATATTCTCCTAAGTGACAGTAAATCATGTTCTTACAAGTAAGATTGCTACTTTCAGAGAGGTCTCCTACAGAAACAACGTTTGTGTGACCAATGGCCTTTAACCCAAATAAATAAATACGCAGTGACCCTGATCTGAAGAGAAGTTAGTATTGAAGACACCCTGTTCCTTGTCTGTAGCAGCACTACCAGAGCCATTCCAGACAAAAGACGAAAATGTGCAGAAATACGTCACTGGTTTTGTTGTTTAGGAAATAATTTGATAACTTGTTTCTCAAAGTCCCTGACTCTTAAAATATTGCCCTATTTAAATGCACCCCAAATAACCTAAAATTTAGTATGCCTAGGAACATCACTGGAACACTCTTCCTGCAACTTTATTCACTATACACACTCGATCATATTTACAGCAGCATTACTTCCATCTCCCAGACATGATATGTGAGTCATTGTGGGGTTCAATGCTTGGGTTTTGGATTGGAGTGGGTTTTGTTTTGGCTTTGATTAAAGTTGCTGCAGGCTGAACCACAGAACATAACTGCAGCTGTTCTTTTAATACATACAAACATTTATACACAAAAATACTTCATATATATATATATATATACACACACACACACACACAAATTATTTATTACTTTCTGAAAATGCAGACAAGAAGCACAGCAGAGGACAAGCTATGAGTTAAAAGTGATCCTGAAAAAGTTATGAAAAAATGTTAAGAGTGTGACTAAGGAGAACTGCAAAGCTGCAGTTAGGCCAGAGCACATGACTGCACATATAGACAATGGCCAAATAGTGGTTTAGGTAAAAGGGATGTAGAGGTTAAAGCAAACCACGAAGTTACCCCCAGTGTTGTGATGTTGAAAGCTAAAAATAAAAAATAAAAAGATCAGAGTGATGTCAATGCATGGAACTGCCCACAAAACCAGCAAGTACCAGTCTCACTCTTAGTTTTGGTAAGATTTCATGTAAATTACCACATCCAGTTTGGTCATCTCACTTCAAGAGGAATAGTAATAACAGGCTGAAAACTGTACCCAAACCCACATGACTCAAACACTACAAAGACTCTCCTAAAAGTCAGCCAGAAGAGCATGGGAATAGACTGACAGAGAAGGCTGTGAAAGTGCTGTTACTGAGGGGTTTGAGAACGAGTTAAGATCTGCCCCAGCCAGCAGAGGCTACATTGTGCCTTGGGAGAGGAGAACAGATCAGGCAATTCCCAGAGATCCTGTCCAGTCTTTAAGGTTCAGCCCTACAGAAACCAGGGCTGAACAGGACCTCTAGGATTCACCTAACCCATTCTTGGCCCCTAAGCTGCAAGTGCCAACACCACAATGTTTTTGGGCGAGTTTTTCCACAATTCCACACTGTTTATTTCTAAATTTATTGATGCCATACCAGACATGAAGCTGAAGTTTTACAGAGAACTGTCCCAACAAATTCCAAGAAATCTTCCATTAAGTGACAATAGCTAAATTAGAGACCATTGCTATGAATTCTTTCTCACCACTGATTGTACTTTAGCTTGTACTTATCAAAACTGCATTTCATCCAAAACGTTAACATCTAGTCCCTCAATATCATGAGCTCTTTCTGGAACCCTTCACCACAAGCTTTAGACTCAGCTATTCAGAACTACTTTACTTTCTTTTAATCACCTGCAAATCTCAAGCATTAATTATTCCACCTCCCTTTTTACTAGATATTTATGAGTTGAATAAAAATAGGTCTGCAAAATTAATTTTGGGAGTCCATGCTACCAATTTTGCCCATGAACAGTGACCATTTGCATCTATCCTTTACCAGCAGGCCGAGGGAGGTGATTCTCTCCTTCTACTCTGCTCTCTTGAGACTTCACCTGGAGCACTGCATCCACTTTCGGGGGGTCCCAACATGAGAAGAACAACCCAACGTAGTGGAAGGTTCCCCATGGAACCAGAGGATCTTTAAGGACCCTTCCAACCACAACCATTCTATGATTCTATGATCCTCTATACATAACTCTTGAGACTCTTACCATTAAATCACGAACAGCTTAGATTCAGATATGAAAATTTGCTGCTAAGTAAGTTTGGCAAGACCATGTTGACAAAAATCTTGGTCCATATGCTGTGAAAAATGTAGAAAGCATATGGTGCTTTGCACAACTCATTAAGATCACTACAATCCAAAGCTCTTCTTGGTAACCATCAAATGCATAAGAAGAAAAAAAAATTCAGGGTCTTCATAAAACCATAAATCAAATCTGATAAAACACAGAATTTATGTTTTGGTCTCCGCAAATCTTTTTTTAAACCTTTAAGAGAACAGTTAAGGCTAGGCAGGAAGTACATAACAGACTAAGACAGTAAGTAAGGAGGGTTTCCTACTGCTCATTTCTAGTCCTCATATGGGATTTTTAAACAGAACAATATCCTGAGTCTTCCGCTTCAGAATTTCAAAGTATTTTATTAGTAGCCATGACTCAAGTTTCACATGAAACCTAAAATAAGAAGAATTACTGATTTTTGGAAAGTCGGGGAAGAGAAAGAAAAAAGAAGTTACTCACAGACATTACTATAAATTTAAGAACACTGGCTGAGAACAAACAGAACACATACAATCCAGTTACAAAGGCAGACATGAGATCCATGGGTTTTATTTTTCAGCATCCTGTCCTTAACCATCACAACTTTGGGAAACAAAACATCTCCAAGGTCATTTCCACAAGACAGAAGCAATGGGTGCAGATCAGTTAAGGTATTTTTTAAAAGAAATATCATTGTTATTATTACTTTTATATAAATCTTAGTTCTGGGTTTTCTAACTTCAAAAAATGGTAAGGATATTCTCAAGAAAACATGAGATAATGAAAACAATAGTCTTCTGACTTAGGCCTCTCAAATCCTACCTCACTGTAAAGAGCAACAATCCCTCATTTTTATTAGAATTAAGTATGGATGTTAATTGCTACCTTCTGTCTTCTACTAGGCTATCAGCAAGAAGAGGAGATATGATTATCAATAACTATGTCTAGAGACTAGACCAGTGAAGCCACATGTTCTTGAACTGCAGTTTTCCAAAAAAGGCCATTTACTAAAAAACTGGGCACATTTTTGTAAATTAAGAATAAGAAACCCATAAACAAGCATGTAAACAATTTTTTTAAGAATGCAAAAACATCTTACAAGGTCAGAAAGGCAGAAAGCATGTTTTCTGAGTTCTTTTCAAGACCACTCTCTCATAAAAAATGAGTGACAGTCTTGCTTCTTCCAAAAAGATGCCATGTGGCAAAAGAGAACAAAATGATAAAAAACAGCCTCCATAAGATTATTTGGTTAAATATGTATGATCTCATCTCTTTCAATAATAAACACTATAAACAAAGTATTTGGAAAACACAGTGCTGAAACAACAACCTTACAAAAGTATCACATCTTGAATCGACACTGTTTACTCAGTGGCAAACCTGGTATCATTATTTATGCACATTAATCAAACAGGAAAGAGAATCTTTTGAAAGAAGAGTTTTGAATTCCAAATCACAAACATGTGGCTCTCTATGGCTTTGTTTTCTTTACAGTTGCCTGTAGCTGAAACAACACGCCCCTTGCTTTGGCTGTCCCGCTGAATTACAGTGCCACCACAGCCGACACGCCGCAGCTCGGACACCGCAGGCCTGGGACAGCCTCCTGAGGTGCTCTGGGACGTCCCAGTGCTCTGTGCTGCTTCCCTGCTGGAAAGAATCAGCCCCTCAGGGCCGCAAAAGGGAACGCAAGCCTCGTGCCTCAACAGTGCCCATAGAGATCCAGGTGCCTCAACTCAAAGCATGCTTCCAGGGAGCTGGAGTCAAACCCCAGCTCGTGAGAGGGAGTAGCACAGAACTGGCACCAGAACCTAAAATTGCTGCAGGGGCAGCTGCCTCCAGCTAAAGGGCAAATCCGAGACCTTCACAGGCATTATCTTAATTCGCTTTAGCAAACTGCACTAGCATCTATCACTGAAAAGAAACATTTAAATTTTAGTCACTATAAAATACCTAGGGAAGAAACACTCCTCTGCAGCACTTTGAACACTCGCATGAATTTGTAAACACAAACTCTGACTATTTATTACCACAGAAAATATCCTTTTATTCTGTGTGTATGCCTCCCTATCTTACCTGTTTTGCAAATACCATTAAAAGGATCCATTGCAAACCTTGGGCCTTCTACCACTGCTGAAACTTGCTGATCACAAGAAACACAAACTAATTAGCTCCCTATTTTGCAAAAGTACGCAGCTCCTGAAAGGCCTAAAATAAGAACAATTCAATAATTGCACTTCTAAAAAGTGGGGTGAATCCCAAAGGCAATGCTCAGGCAGCAGCTCTTCCCCCCCTTAACAGGGAATTCCAACTTGTTCCTCAGCTGCAGCCAGGCACAACCTATGGCTCAGGCAGAAGCCCCAGGCTAAGACACTACGAAAAGCAAATTCTGCCTGGCAGCCCACTGAACAAAATACACTCAAGAAAAAAAAACTCCCATGGACAGAAGGTTCTACGAAATTGCAACCTAAAACAGAAAGACTCAAAATAGATTAAATTACCCAATATAATATGGCGGGAAATGTGAATTAAATCCATGTCTAGGAAGGCAAAGTATCAGCAATTTTTCTTTGAAATCTTCTTTAAAAAATTCTATGTTCTTAAAAAATATCAAACCTACTACTTCTCTCTTCACAAACGATAAAATAAGAAGAAAGAAGATGGAAATCCTCTTTTAAGTTCTACTAGAATGTTTTATATTAAACCTAGTTTAAAAATAGCATATACCAACAATATAGGCCAGTAACAGCCCAGACATCATACAAGCTTCATAAAACTACTATGTATTTTTCTGGGAAAATAGATTAATTATGAAGAAACAGCTCTGCAGGAACAAAGCATGTGGCTTTCTTCTATTTTTATGCAATTGCTATTTGTATGTTTATGAAAAGCAGCCTGTGTAATAGAATTAAAAAACACAGATTTCCTAATTTAACCTTTCTTTAAAAGTCCAGTATGCCCATTCAACAATATTTCAAGAACTGAAATTCCATTACAGTTGAATTTATGACAAGATCACAGCTTTGTCCTTTGAGTCTTGAGTATTTTGTTAGTCACACATTCAGCTTATTCTTATTGCCATTCAGGAATTAGATTTATAGTTCACAGAACAATAGTCACAAAAAAGGACAAGCGTCTGCATTTCTTTGTCCAAAACAAAAATACACATGTTAAATGCACAAATTTAAACTGTGGAAGACTTCAACAACACAGTGGTCAAGCAAAAAGGATTATTGGACTCTAATTGGTGCAGTTACAACAAACTAAGAAACAAGAGGGCAATGTCTTCTAGATATACAAATAGCTAACAGCCATAATCATCACGTACGGCGCTCTAACCTCTTGTTCTAGAACTATTTTCCTTCATTTTTTTACTTAGACTAATTGTACCTTATAAAGTCTCAATGCTTAACATCTGTTTCCAGCTCAATTATTTCAGTAAAACTTCACACCAAATACTTTTTCTGCTTCTAAGCAATAAGACTGGGGAGAAAAGGATTTTTTTTGCCTAAACTACAATTCTACCAAACACTTTTAGGCCCAAAATTTAGAGCAGCGACAAAACCTGGCCCTGGTATTTGTGTGATGAATTGAAATTTGTTTATTTAAAGATGAAAACCATAAGAAATCAGACTGAGTGGCCAAGAGGACTTCATTCAGAAAACCACAGAATAGATAAAGAGAGTTAAATGGATACTGAGAGTGAAAGAAGGAAGTAGAAAGTGAGAGAGATGATAAGGCAGAGATTCTTCTGGGGTAAACCTAGAAAACCAAGCTAGAAGACAGAAAGCATTCTAAAACAGCAGCATGTGTCAACCAGTGTCTCACGGAGAAGGCTTCCTAAACCATGAGGAAGCGATACACAGCGCGCTGCAGAGTCTGACAACACTGCACACCCCTGGCATCGCTATCCATGGCACTTGGCTAAAGCAGCTCAACAAAACCTACTTCCCAAAAGCACAGCCTTCCACAACTGAAGTCAAGGTTCCAGAAAGAAGAGTTGTCATCCCTCTGTATCCACAAGTATCTGAGAAATCCTCTGCCTGAATGTCTCATCTTTGTTTCAGTTATTATTCCTGCAGACCAAACCCAACATTCTAATATTCAAAAAGATGTTTCCAACCTTGCTGAAGATCTATCCAAGTGTCAGATAATTGGTTTTCTGGAGTTTTAAATCCTAGGAAACACCTTATGAACCACAGTAAAAAGACATGATAATGACGTTATTCCTACCTTCTATTTTTTCCCCTTGAATTTCTTTCTGAGTGATTGATTTCGTAAGCTCAGTAACATTCTTTTGTCTCTTTTTATCCACTGAGGTCTCCCATGGTCCAATGGGGTTTTGCATGCAACTATCCTGAATTTGTATCCAAAATTATGATGAGTTTGTTTTTTCTGTCTATTAGCTTTCCTCCACAACAGCTACACATAACCCCACACCATACTGTCACCAACTGCTGGTTCTGGCTTCAGGAGTGACAGCCTGTCACCTACGTCCAGCTCAGTGGAAATTGTGTGGTGATTTACTTTGACACCTTGAGCACAACACTAACAGAAGGGAAACAAATAATCCAAACTGTGTTCAATGATTGCACTTTTTCGTAGTATTCAGTTCGCAGAAGATTGGAAACTGAGAACTGTAAACATTAGAGACATGAAATCATGATCTATCTAGTCACTAGCAGATAAGCAATAACCAGCATGTTCTTGGCTCAGTGAGCAGGGATTTAGCTGCCAAATCCCAATCAGCACTAATTGGATTGTCCTTGACTTCAGAATATACCACTGACACCACAGGAGTAATTTATTTCAACAAACACATATAAATGGAACACAATTCCCAAAACACCAAGCAGAGGAAAATTAATCTCATCAATACTGGTAATGCTATTGTTAGAAATATTTTTTTTCACTGTATAAGCAAGGAGCCTGAAAGTCTCATGCTACTGCAGAGTAACAGGAGAGATGAACCAAAGGAAAAGCTCCTACTCACCAGTATATATTTGCAGGATACAACTTTCACTGACAGTTATCAAGGCTGAATTGTCAATCTGCTGCTACACATTTTACAAATGATTGCACAGTGACTGTGGTTTCCCTTTGTAAGGATCAGTAGTTGGGGAGGTAATTGGTGCTTTAAATTCATATCAGAGAACTACCACAGCAATGTAATTCTCTTCCTCACTGCTATAAGACAAGACTGTTATGTTCGGGATGTTGGAGAAGTTAAATGTCAGTCCCATTGTCCCTCCACTGAAAAATATGGTTGTGGTTATAGAAGGCCAGGGCTTACACAGTATTCAGGCTTGCATAACAAACTGTTTTCCACGAACACGCTGCAGGAAAAGTACCTTTTTGTCAGACAATCCACAAAGTTAATCCAGGACAGAAAAGCGGGGAGAGAGTTCCTTGACTGCAATTTAGTCACAAAGATAGGAAATGCTACTTCCCTCAGCATAATCTGTGTCCTCGTATTTCAGAACGAATGAAGATAGCTTACAGTGAAAAAAAAAATCAGCCTCCATGAATGTTTTAATTTAAAATGAAATGCTGACAAAAATGTATTTTTATTGCTGCTGTTATTATAATGGTAAGACTGAATGAGCAAAAAGTCTCAAATCCAAGTTCTTTAGAAATATTCATGACAGATATTTGAGGGAAAGAAGAGCTGCATGATCTGTATCAACTTTAAGATTTCTCCAAAAGAGTAACAAATCGATAAATCAAAATCAAAATTCTTTTTTAGTCAACATTATGTACTAGAAGAAACTGCTTGAATATATTCTATGAAGACATTCTACCAAAAAATACTGGGGGTCATCCAAGCAGACTTTCAAGAGAGCTTTACCTCACAAAAAAAAACAAACAACCCAACAAACACCACCACAAAACCACACAAACAAGAAAAAAACACATGCAATGGAAATATTCTTTGCTCATTCTGTTTCAGCACAGTATTGTGGAATCTGTTGTACTTGAAAAGTAAAGCACAAGGCTTGTAGGAAGAGATAAATTCATTTACTGGAGCAACTAATTTGTTTACAAGGCTTTTGGGCTGCCATTCCCTATGCAGCCATAGCCAGCTACAGTCATCTCTTACCAATAGACAGTCACACTTCTGCATTCTGCTCCAGTTCCAGCACTACGCTTCATGCTTCATTCTATTACAGCTACAAGAATTCCCTTGCCACAATAAAAAGGATTTCGGTTTTGTTGCTTTTTTAATCCCTTTGAGATTTCCCTGGATTGCACTTGAATCAAATTAAGCTGTAGCACAGATAAGAAAGCCACTGAAGCAACAGCTTGTTTCCCTTATTTTTTTACGTTTTCTGTTTTACAGAGATTGCGTACCGTGGCATCAAGAAATAGTCCACTCCTTATATACACACCAGCTCAGTGGAACGCCTAACTGCAAATATACAGCAAATACACAAAAAAATCCTCATGATGTTATAATCTTCACAGGCAAAATCTGCTCACAGAAAAAAAAAATAAATAAAAGAATCAGACAACTCCATTTAGAAACTTCTCCCACTCCTTCAACAATCACTTGTCTTGTTTCAAAATCCACCAAGATACGAAGCTATGTTACACAATAAAGGCTTCCCTGAAGAGGAGTTGATAAAAATCAGAACAGAAACAACCACAACAGAACCTACACGTTATACCAGCATTTATCAGTTATGACAACAGCCAAATAAAACTGCTATACTGTTGCAAGCCTTCTGTCCTACACATTGCATCTGCACACACAAGCAAGAACAAATCATTCCTCTGTTTTCTTAGAGCCACCAAACCTCACAGAAATCATCTTGCTCCACCTCAAAGCTTTTCTCCTTTAACTTCTGGGTACCGAACTTATGGACAAATTAATTAAATTAATTAACTTATGGGCAAATTAATCAAATCCAGTCTTTGGATCGTCCCTTCTTTTTCCTTACCTTTCAGCTGCTGAGCTAAGAAAGACACAGAATGTTCTCTTGTACCTTTTCCAAGTACCACTATATGTAAATTCTAGGGATAGATTTATGATTAGGGCTTATACCAGCAAAACCAAAACCAAACAAAACAAAAAAGGCATTTTCTCATGTCCTTCTGTGATCTTTGCAAACATCTGTGTTCTTCCTAAATCCTATCCACATTCCATTATTCAGACATATTAAATGGGAATTTTGTGGTGAAGCACATCAAACACGCTTCAAAATCCATGAAAAAATAAAATGGATAAACAGTAAGGCATCCTGGGATTTCTTCTAGCTGTTAACCCAGAATGCCTACATTTTGTAGCACCTTTGCTCCTTTCAGAGACTTCTGTAAGTGCCTTTTGTAGCCAGTTATGTAACAGCTTTATATTGTGCTGATATGCTGGGCGAAAACGTGGTTATCTACCTTAGCCAAGGTTCAGATTGAAGGCAAAATACACCAAGGCTGATTGCTTTACTGTGTGTATCACTGAAATCCTTTATGTTTTCATTGTTAGAACAAAAAACAGAGCTTTAGTAAAGCCAGAGGATTTATACATCTGGTTTCTCCAACTCTGTCAAGAACTGAATGTGAACTTCTGACAGCAGCTGCTGCTGCTGCAGTTCTGAGCAGTGGCTCAGAACGAGTTCTTAAAACACACAACAGCCATTCAAACTATGATCTATCTGAGCTTAGTTTTAAGGTCAAAGACATAGATTGAGCAACTTAAGTGGGAATACAGACCAGCGTACCTGAAATACAGAAAGAGCTGGGTGAATCAGGTCATCCTTTACGACACAGACTTCTCAGCTCCTAAGAGCCTGCAATTCTAGTGTCACTTGTCAACAGCAAAGCTCATTCTCCACTCAGGCAGAGCCTCTGTGCATCTTGCCAAGCATGAGTAAACTGCCTGTTAGGCAAATTATCCAAAGGCTCCCATTAGTTTCCTTGGAGCATGCAGGAGACTAAGGCACCTCACTAACATCTTTGTGCCCAAGGCTCTAGGACCATTTAAGCTGATAAAAATTCAGGGTACATTGATCTGTCTTCTGGCAATCTCCTGACCCTCCTTTATGCCAATACTAGCATCCCTCTGACATCAACATCTCATCAGAGTCGGTGTGCCAGCTCTGAAAAATTAGCAGAAAAGTAACCCAGGGACAAACTAATACAGCAACACAAGTAAAATACACAGGACAGAAGGTCTTTTGGACAGGTCAGCATCCCAAAGTGAGCTGAAAACCGAAGAAAGATTTAACACAATAGGAATGACAGCACTAGGACTGCTAACATCAATTTACAGAGGCTTAGACTAGAAGAGGAATGGACTTTTCTAGGTTTGACTCCCAAAGGATACACTCTCTGGTTTATTTGAGGACAATAAAACTGTTCACTTCCCTTAAGACTATGCTGGATAAAAACTTGTAGTATCAGCAACAAAGCTGTTCCACAAGAAAAATCTACAAATCTGCTCCTAAATGGCACAAATGCTGCATTTTAGAGATTTACAGCAAAAGTTTTTGAGTAAAGCCACATAACGTGCCCAGGAAATCAGCACCTTTATCATATTTTCAGTATTGCAGTTTCAGGTACTGCAGATATTGGCAATGTAAATAAATCCATATAAGCAGCTGAGAGCAGAGGAGAGCCAGCAGACACCGGGAGGCTTTTCTGGGAGAGCAATCAGTCACTGTTGTAAACACCCTTCCATATAAACCACAAGCGCGTATCATCCAAATGCTGCTGACACATAGGTTGGGGGGAAGGGTACAGGATTTTTGTTTGCTTGTTTACACAAAACTATTCCACAGATTATGCCTGAGGGGAAAAAAACAAAACAAAACAAAATAACACATAAAATGTAATTACACTTGACATTAAACACATTAAAACTAAGAGAGAATGTTGCTGCAAATGAAAAAAACCCCAAACAACCAAACAAAAAAAACCAGAGAAACCTTCGTACTTAAAAATACAAAAAGCTTCAAGGGTAGCTAGTCTATAATCCCAGAAATGTTTGTCCCCACTTTTCACATAGAAGGAAGCATAATAAATGCATCAAGAAACTACCGTTTTATAAGAAAAATAAAGGTCAGTACTCCATGTATTATGGGATTGCATGTGGGGGTAAAGGAATTTGGAAAACAATGCATGCCTAGTCTTCAACAGAATGTTGTTCCTTCAAGCATTTTTATTATGAAGCATTAAAGTAGCAACAAGTAATTTAAATAATAAAGTCTAAACAGTTACTTTCTGGGCATGACCTTTTCAAATTAAGGTTCTGGAGTTATTTCTGAATCTGCTCAATTTCATCTATGCAAGCAATTCTACTAAATTTCATGAGACAATTTATGTACAGGAAGTTAAACACACATTTAAATGCTACAGATGAAGACATTCTACAGACATAAAGCTTTCCAATGCAATCTGTAATCTCATTTCATGTACTCTGTCAGATTGATCATGCCCATGAAGTAAGCAGCCTACTTGCTTTGTCTTCTTAAAAGCACATCTGGGGTTTTTGGTTGCTTGTTTTGATTTGGGTTCTCTCCACTTTACCAGGGAAAATGTTCCGAAAAGGAAAGAAGCAAAAGGAAAGGTCTTTATTTTTAACATAAAATACTCCCCATTTCACATGTCTTAATTTTGACAGTACAATTAGGACAAACCTATTATCAAATGGGGTGGGAGGGGAAACCAGGCTGTAATTAATAGACTAATAATAGCAGAATAGTAAAATCCAAGAGACCCTTAGCAGAACGTCGTAAGACACTGCATCTTTAAACACAGATATAATGATTTCTCTAAAAATCATTTCTTTAAAAAAAAAAATCCCTTAGTCTGAGTTCATTAGCTGCACTTTTAGAATGAACAGATACAGACTACACGCAATTACTACTTCAAAGAATTACTCTGAGTAACAAACTTGAGTGTTGTTTGATTTATGCATAGTCAAATAAATTAGGGAACATTTGACTGTTTAAAACATTGTTTATTAACAACATACATTCAAAGGATCGTTCTGAAATACCCAGCACAAACACATACCAGTTGCCAATCACTTCATTTTCCAGTCAGTTTAAACACTGATTTGAGGTCTCTCCAGCAACAAAGCTGGTATCATAACGGAGTTACGTAACACAAACCACTCTCTCTTTGCCCACAAAACGACAGCAGATAACACCACTTCCCTTTCCCCCGAGCAGACAGAACGTATCCCGAGGCTTCAGGGAAAGCAGCCATGCCTGCAGAGCCTCCCGGGTGCCACGGCGCTTTCCCGAGGGATAGCGCGACACCGTTCAACAGGCGATGGATGAGCAGCGAGACGGGGCAAAGCCCCGCTGCTCACCGATCCCCCTCGGCAGCCTTTGTTCTCCCGGGAGGCGCGGCTGTCGCGCCTCGGCCGGCGGGACACAGGTGGGGACACGGCGGGACCGGACCTGCCCGGCGGGTCCGGCCGCGGGGAGGGGGCCGGGGCCGGGGCCGAGCACGGCCGCGGGCCCTGTTTGAACCTGCCCGCGCTCTCGGCAAGGAGCCGCAGCCGCTTCCAGCGGGCGGGGCGGGCCGGGGCTGCCCCGGCCGGGCGGTGCAGGAGCCCCTCCGCTTCCCCCCTCGGGAAAGGGGGATTAACCCTTGGCTCGCCCCGCTGCCCTCACCCCCTCCTCCCCCGGCCGGACGCGCGCCCCGTGTGCGCCGCTGTCTCCTCCTCCCGCGGCCCGGCCGGAGGCGGGCGGGGGCCGGGGCCGGGCAGGAGCGCGGGGAGCGGCCAGGCACGGCGGGGCAGCGCTGCGCGCAGCCACACCTACCTGTCTTCTCGTGGTCATAGCCCACCACGATGAAGTAGTCGGCCAGCCGGGCCATGGCTGCGCGGGGCGCGCCTCGGCCTCACCACCCCAGCGGCTGCGGCGGCGGCTCGGGGCAGGCTCAGCATCCTCCGCTCCGCGCCCGCCGCAGGAGGAGCGGCACCACCTCAGCCATGTTGGAGGCGCGAGCGCGCCGTGCGCCTGCGCGCCGCCCGGACCGCTCGCCGTGACCCCGGGGCTGGGCGGGGGCTGGGGCGGCCCGGCCCGGCTGTCCCGCAGTGCAGCTGCCCCGGGCCGACCGCCGAGCCGGGACGCCGCTGCCAGCGCCGCGGCCTCCCTTCGCAGACCCCCGCGGGCGGGGAGGGCCCGACGGGGGAGGTCCATGCCCCGCCCGCGCGGGGCTTTGTCTCCCGAGAGCCTTCCCCTGTGCGGTGCCCGCCCGGGGGGCAGCGGGGCCGGGGCATGTTCGCCCTCACAAAAGACACTCGCGGCGAGTCCGAGCGCTCTGCACGCCCGGGGAGACTCGGGTGCCTGAGGGGGGCTGCACCTCGCCGCTCCCGAGAGGAGCTGCCGGGGCCAGGCATCGCCCTCCCTGAGGCTCCGCGGAAATGGAAGCGGCGGCGAGATAACGCCGTCCCCGCCAGCCCGGCCTGGGGGATCGGGGCTGGCTCTTACAGATGTGTCCCCTTCACCTTTTGTCCGGGGTGTGCGGGACGTGCCGCCGCGGGGGATGTCGCCCCGTGGCCCCGCTGGGCTCTGTGACGGTGCCGAGTGGCGGCGCGGGGGGTCTCGGCCCTGGCCCCCTCACAGCAGCGCCCGCGCCTCTGAGGGGCTGCGCTTCCCGGCCCGGCCCTGCCGCTGCCCGCGGGTCGCGGCGGTGGGGCCGAGCCTGGCAGGGCACTGCCGGCACAGCCTCGGCGCAACCCGCGCCGCCTCGGACGTGCTGGCCCGGGCACGAGCGGTGGCCGCCGGGGCGCTCAGCGAGGCCGCGCCGAGAGCTGTCGTGGTGCTATTGATAACGTGCAGATGAGGCAGACACCTTTTGGACTGTGGCCCTCGAAAGAACTGTGGGCTTTGCCAGTAGTCGCAGAGATGCTGGGGGTAAACGAGCAGACAGTACAGCTCTTGGGTAGCTGGCGGAGTCTCCAGAAACATCCTGATAAGCTTCTATGTACATCCCGCTTGACAGCACAGAGAGAAGAACCAGCGCGGAGGACATCGGTTGCACACCCGGGAGGAGCTGCAGCAGTTGTGTATACCGGGCTGGGTGTGGAAATGCAGCAAACTGGATTTGCACCTCATGATCCACCCGGACGAGGGACCCAACAGGCAGTCAGTGGTCTCAGAGACATTTCTGCTTCAAACACGCAGTTCTTAGCTTGGACATACTGATGCAGTGTCCTGCTGATAAGCCAGATGCAAACTGGTCAGGAAGCTTCAAGCTATGTTTCTGCTTGTGCCTTCTCAGTGGAGGGCAGAGGTTGATATCTCCTTGGAAGTTATCAAGTTCGTGATTTAGCTGTTTTGAGGCAAATAATACGTATAAATATCCAATCTTGATACATTTCCTTGTTAACTTTAGGAGTAAAGAAAAATATGTAATATATACATTGAAAAGATTGACCATACTTTTTGAGAAAGATGCATTCTGTGGGGTCAGTCACTTCTAGGTAGGAGTTAGATGGGAATACCTTTCTTAACTCATGCATAAGTATTTTGGTTGCAGGACATAATAGCAGTTCACAAAAGCAAGGGATAATGTTCTGCACAGCTAAACTTGGAGGGAAAGTTCAAAGACACTATGAAATTACCTAATTTGGAGCTGAAATGGGACCTTACAGTTATCATATCTGGACTCATAAAAAGATTCAATGTGCAATAACAAATCTCAATAGTTAAGTATCACTGCTCTTTTAACACAGCACCTCTAGCAGGAGAGGATCACCTCACACCTTTCCCAGGGCATTAATAAATGCTGGTTCAAAAGCAAGATGTTTATTTAGCGATTTCCCAATACTGCTAGTGGTCACTTTACAGCCTTGCTCCTCCTGCCATCTAGATCAGTACAGCCGAAGTTTATAAAGCTTATAAAATTTATAAGAAGTTGCATATCTTAAGTAAGAAATAGGAAGTTCAGTTGAGCTTATTTATTTCACAGAATCACAGAATTTTTCGAGTCAGAAGGGATCTTAAACATCACCTTGTTCCAACCCCCCTGCTATGAGCAGGGACACCTCCACTAGACCAGATTGCTCAAAGCTCCATCCAACCTGGCCTTGAACAGTTCCAGGGATGGGGCATCCACAGCTTCTCTGGGTGACTTCCTTTAAGTATAGAGCAATCTTATGTTCTTATAGGACAAAAGAGGAAGTGGAGCAGACACAGTGTTTGTTCACCTAAATTCTAATGAAAAGTAAACTGAATGTTCACCCAGACCACCAAACCGTAGTTCCCTCACTTGCAGCAGAGTAGCCTGGCTCCTCACAGGAGATGCAGAGGCTCGCAGAGGACACAAAGGCACAGGTCTCCAGAAGCACCCTGTGAGCCAAGCAGTCATGTACTTACTCCAGAGGAAGAACTGAGAGGCTGCAGCCTCTCTAAGGGCTTGAAAGCACCCAAGGGACGATGTTGCCACATTCACATTGTGCACTTGCCAACAGCAAGGTGTGAATGTTCACAATACCTTCTATAGTTCACTCCCCCTTCAGGAAACAGAGAATTCATACTCTGCCTGCAGTCTCTTTATCCAGTGTCACCCACCCCATGCCAGAACAGGGAAGCGGCCATGACCCCGGCCAGGTTTTCCCCTACGAATACACACCCCCCACTCATTTCGGAGGCTTGATTTGGTGTACTCAAACCTGTCAGACATAATGTTCACCAAAGCACCTCTGACAGGACTACCAGAAATAGAATCACCCCTTTGTCACTGTGCCCTTAGCATGGAGAAAACAGCCTAAGTGCAAGGCACTAGCAGCAAGGTTTTTCTGTTCGGGGCTTGACTGAGGTTTGAGATCCTTCAAGGGGTGCCATTCTTCTATTAGTATTATCTTCCTGCTGATTTCATGCAGCCTGAAATACAATCGAGTCTATTCATACTCATGGCATATGAATTCACTACAATTTGCTTAAACCCAAAGTGAAACATGCAAAAGCACTTCCACTGACTTCAAACAGCAGTTTTCTTCCATAATCAGCACAGAATGTTTGCCTCACACTGATTCCCCATTGATACCCACAGACTATAGACCTTTTCATTTGGACTAAATCTCAGCCTGCATAAAATGCTGTATAAACAGCAACTCATCTTCACAATGTCCCTGGCAGAGCAGATACACATTGTAAGGTCTTCTGTACATACGGCAACACCAAGAGGTTGAAGAGCACACCCGAGATAATCAACAAACAAGTCCAAGAGCTGGGTGTTCCTCCAGGCCAGCTTCCCAAGATGGATGAGGCAGCATCCAGGAGACCCTACACTTCACATCACAGCCTGGTCTTGCTGAACTGCTTGGCATTGCCTCAGACTCACAGTTTGTTAATAATATTGCTATGGAACATTCTGTGTAATTGGAGCTTTTTTAAAAAATTGAAATAACTCACTATTTCTGTAATTTTTTTTTTAAAAAGTGCTCACTGTTACATCATAGTACCAATTCAGTGACTATTGCTCATCTCCAAACTGCATGAGAATGCAAATTTGTAGGAAGAACAAAATGAGCATCTGAACAAAGAACATGACGTTTTGTGGTAGATTTGAAACAGCTTTACCTGCTGAAGCCCTTTCACAAATCACATCAAAAATAAAGAGATCATTTATGTGTCAGAGTTTGCCATCTCATGAATTTGAATGAAGTAATCTTGTATCACAGAGATGGGAGTTATAGTCAGTATAGCAGTCACATGTGAGTTGTGTTGCTACTGTTATTACTATTACTATATCAGCATAGGATTTTTTCTGCATTGTTTGATTAAGAGTATACAAAATACACTTCCCGTTTAAGCCAAGGATTTTAATGAGGGATTTTCCAGCACTTGAGGAAATGTGTGATTTTTTTTTTTTTAACTGGAATGGAAGATTTAATTTGAGTCAAAGCAATGCTTATCACACAAAATCCTGCCTTCTCAGTCATAAAAAAAGAGAAAAAAGTTAGATTCAGTTTCAACTTCTGCTAATCAAGGAAATGCTTGAACTCGCACGAGCTTCAGCTGCCTCATGAGGTCTCTAAAATCCAGCCATCGAGGCTGGTGCGGTCGTGCAGCTCTGGTCACCATACGGTCCCGTTCTAGACCACCTATTTTCCCATTTCTTCCTCCCTGAGTTTCCCCCCACAAGCCCCTCGCTCTGCGTGTTTGTGCTCCGGGGCACGGTCCGTGGCGCGGGCAGCGGGGCTGCGGCTCCGCGGAGCTGCCCGAGCTGGGGGGCGGAAGGGACGAGGGAGGGCGAGCCCGGGGCAGCCGCCCCCCGCCCGGGGCAGTCCCGCTGGCTGCCGGCGCTCCGGGGCCGCCGCCGCGTCCCGCGCCGCGCTCGGCCGGGCAGGTGCGGCGGGGAGCGGATTCGGGCTTGCCCGGCGGCAGCTCACGGCCGGGGGAACGGCCTCGCCCCGCGGGAGCCGCCATGGGGGGCTCGGGGCAGAGGGGCGGCCGGCCGGGGATGCGATGGGGAGCAGCGACAGGCAGGGCTGGCTCTCCCTGTCGGCCGGGTGGTGGCGGCTCCAGGGCCAGCCTCGCCAGCACAGGTAAATGCTGGAGACAGAAGCCTCCGGATGTCTGGACACTGCTGGCGAGCGGGGGTAGGGAAGCACCTTAGACCGAGTCAGCCGTGCATAGGAAAGTTTCCGTCATCCCCCTGCACATACCTCTCCGGGGTGTTGTTATACACCGCGGTTATCTAGAAAGGCACAGAGTCACGAGCACATACTCACTCACCTGACTTTTGAAACACTTTGCTTGGGGCCAGTTTTGAGAGAAACATCTCACCAGCTCATTCCTTCCTGCCGAGTGTCTCTCGCTGGCAAGGGTGCCCTGACGCCCCAGGGCGCAGATCTCCGGGGGCATTCCCCTCGGTCCCTCTGAATTTGCATTGCGACAAGTAAGTGGAGACGCGGTCCATCCGCCGCTGGCTTCCAGCACCCCCTGCGAAGCCGGACCTCTGCGTTTCTGAAGCGTCACGGAGCGAAGACTTTAAAGGCTATAAAAAACCGAACAACAAGGTGGTCAGACTAAGATTTTGCTGCTGGCCAGCCGGGAGAATGCTGTTAGAGACCCCGATCCTGCACTGGTTTAGCTTTCTGACCGGGAAGTAACCGCACTCAGGTCCGTGGAGGTTTGAGGACTGGGAATGGCACAAGGCGCGGCGGGTCTTCCCCGCGCCCTTAACCCCAAGCGTTTCAGTGACCCTATGTTTGCCCCAAAGCAATACCACTTGCTCTGTTCCAAGGCGCAGAACCGGGCTATAACCTTCGCATACCAAAACCATTTGAATCGTGATCTATTTGAATCGATCAAGTAAATAAAATACTTTTTTTTGAGAGAAAATGCACCCAGGTTGAGTCATAAATATTAATAATGCCCGATTTGCCACCTCCTTACTTATGTAAAGAAGGCTGGCATTCCAGTTACTCATTATAATTCACGTTGTCCAAATATGGGTTTATTTTTGGAACTTTGGTATTTGATGGATTTTCATGGATTTTGGAAGGGATTGGATCTGGTTCCCACTCCCCTGCTTCCACCCCCCTGAAGCTGAGATGTCTAGAATGAGAAAATATGCTACAGACCGTGTAAATATAATGATATATCATCAGTTAAAAAGTCTGTCCCCAGTAAAACAGACTGAGGGGCTCATCGGATTTTGCAAGTTGTGCCATGACTCGGAATCCTAAAAGCTGCTGTTATAATTAGCAAAATACCAGGGGGGTTGTTTAAGATAATTTTCAATAATCCTCTTATTTTTACCCCCAATGTTGCCCCCAATCCAGGTCAGAATGCTTAAGGAGTGCTTAAAATGTGGGGGTGGGGGGGGGGTGCCAAAAGAAAAATCGCCCAGCCACGCCAAGGTCCACCCACTTCTCAGCGCTGCTCTCTCTATAAAAGCGAGGAGTGGAGCGCAGAGCTCGGCAGTGATTACTTCACACACGCACACACACACAAAGGAGGAGTTCTCGCTCCTCAGGAAACCCTGCAAGCTCGGATCGCTACTGCAAAAACATTTGTCTCAGTGGATTATCCTCATTGTCAGGTAAGAACTATTTTTTTTTCCCTCCTTGACAACAACAAAAGATTCAGGGGAGGTGGAAAGCAAGTAAAAATCTACTAAATCTGGACTGTTTTGAAGAGCTTGGAGTTATGCTGTGGAGTCTTGCACTGGCTCTTGGCATCAGCTGCAGTTTACAACATAAGATCCAGAACTGGCTGGTTCTGCGTGTGAAGTGGGAAGAGGAGCTATCAGGGAATAAACTTCCCGGCAGCAAAACACTTGCTGGAGTTTGGAAACGATGCGTCCGATAGCAAGCTCTCTCTAATCTCATGGGTTTGCTAAATCCTAGTGCAAGCTGCTGGGGGTATTCTGGAAATCCTGCTGATTTTCAGCCGCCTCTGCAACTAAACTCTCGACAAACGTAAACTTTGGAGGCTCTGTTATTTACCCTGTGATAAGTTGTTGAGCAAATATTAGCTTCTGGTTCACATCAGACACAAAGTCCCCGGTAGCCTGGGGGCTCTGCGGGGGAAGGAGTTCTCTGGAATCACCAGGAATAAAGGACAGTCCTTACTTGACTTTTATTAGCAAGTATGCTTACAGTTCTTCTCTTTTCCCTCCAGCAGGAGCCCAGCCAGAATGAAACTAATTCACATAGCCCTGCTCTATCTCGGCTCTGTGACCTTCTTCGGGGTGGATGCTGCAAGGATGGACGTAGCGACAGAGTTCAAAAGAAAGTGAGTATCGGAGCGCGCCCTCCTGCCAGCGCCCCGCGCCGCGCGTGGAGCTGCGGAGCTGCGGAGCGCCCGCGCCCACGCGCCTGGCTCCGGCCGCGATCAGAGGCACTGGATTCCCTGCGGGAATTGCACAGCTCCTTAAAGGCCTCATGCCCTTTCAGCAAACACTGGGGGGAGAGAGAAAAAAAAAAATCTCGGCGCTGGCAAAGACTTTCGCCCCTCGAATCTATTTGGTTTGGCTCCCGCCCTGCAGGCTTGCGATAACAGGCTCTCCTCTTCCCTTGTGCTTTCAGATGGACGAAATGGGCACTGAGCCGAGCCAAGCGGGACGTGAAGCCTGCGGGAGTGCTCCGAGGGCTGGGGGCAGCCGCCGACGTGCTGCCTCTTATACGTACCCAGGACGTGAAGGAGGATTCCCGAGTCTCGCCTCCCAGGTAAATTCCAGCCCTTCCTGGGTTCGGGCACTTGCTCGAGTCAGTGGAAAGTTTCGGGGTCCCCTCATTTCCGGGTGTTTACGGTAATTCTCTCTATAGATCCCCCCCGCCCCCGAGGCAGGTCCTGCCCGGGCTGCAGATCGCGCTGAAAGCAGCCTCCCGCCTTCCTTTCCCCGCGCTCTTTAGTTGGCGGGAGATAGTAGCGCCTTGACTGCGAAAGTCAGATATAAATAATAACTTGAGCCCTGGATGCACAGAAAAAGTAATAGCCGTAAACCGGCGGGGCCTCTCCTCGCATGGGCAGCGAGCTCGGCTCCGCGCTCCCGCGGAGGGCACGACCGGGGCTGGTGGGGGAAAGTTGGGCACCGTCGGGGCGAGCTGGGGACTCCCTGCCCTCCCCTTCTCGCGCCCACCGGGTTCCCTCCTCCGGGCCCCCACTGCGCTGTTCTCATGCCCGCTCTCTCTCTTCCTGCCTTCCAGCAACCGGGTGGATGCTCACATCCGCGTCAAGCGCTATCGCCAGAGCATTAACAGATTCCCCCACTTCCAACCCCAGCGCTCGTGCCGCTTCGGGACGTGCACGGTGCATTGGCTGGTCGACGAGCTCCACAGGGCGGCCGTCAACGACAGGAACGATGCCGCTCCCCCCAACAAGATCAGCCCCCAGGGCTACGGTCGCCGGCGGCGTTCCCTGCCCGAGCGCCGCAGCCCAGCGCGTTCCACCCGCTCCGGGCGGCGCCCACGGACGCGCCGGGCGCAGCTCCTCGCCTCCATCCTCGGAGTCTGAGTGCCGCAAGAGCCGGCCGAGGCCGCCTCGACGGATGGACTGTGGCACGGGCTGAGATCCGCCAGGATTCGCGGAGAGCGCCCGCCCGGGCGGGACCCCGGCGCGCCCTCCGCGGGGGAGTGAGAAGGGCAGCGGACGCTGCGCCCCCCGCCCGCCACGGACTCTTGCCCTCCACGGGCCGGGCACCGCCGGCTCCCGCAGCCGTCGCCACCGCCCGGGACGCGAAGGCGCCGCCGATGCACCCGAGGGGCCGGGCGGTCCTCGCCGTTCGCCCGCGCCCCACTGCCCCGAGGAGGGGATGCTCAGGAGGGGACCCGCCGGTGGGCGACGGGCCCCGGCCTCGCCCTCAGCCCCCGAGCGTTGGATGGTGCGCGTCAGCCATGGGCAAGGACAGCCCGCCCACATCTGCTCTACCCTCTGCGTTATGTGCACCCGGCAGGGAATCGGACACTCACTAGTCCCTGCGGGGACTGCGATATACTTGAACGTCACAGAGAGGAAAAGTGCAATTGTACGTGGTTTTTGTTAATTATAAGTGCGGTGTGTGTGGATCACGAGATATGCATCGGTATTTAAGATTGTTCTGTGTCATGTCTTTTTTTTTTTTTTTGAAAAATATATTTTATTTTTATACGTTTTTTATATATATATATATATATATATATATTGCATAAGGGCATTTTAAAACATTGTATCCCCTCTATTTTTCATATCGTGAATGTCAAACGTTAAACTCTTTTTCCATACCTTTTTTTATCTTGCATTCCAAACTGGTGAAAGATATAGAGAATGTATCAGCTGTTCTCCATGGGTAATATGTGAAATAAAATAAACACAATTACATAAAACACTTCAGTTATGTTGTCTTTAGTGGGGGCAGTGGTCAAGATGAATAATTTCTCACTGTGTTCAGTCCTACTTGTGCTAACCTAGCATAGCAGTCCTGGGACAGATCAAAACTTTTCCCTTTCAGACTTTGTTAGCAGCTACCTTATCTCATCAAATGGAGTAAACTCCGAGCCAGCAATGCATCCTAAAATTCCAGGGCAGGTCTGTCAAGAAGGGTCTAAGGCGCTTTTCTGCCCACATGTTCAAGCCAGGGCTGAAACGTGTCATAGCTTGGATTGGTCGTGCAAGTTTATTTTTTGCCCTAATTAATCAGAGAAACAACTGCACACTTCAACATTGCACAACAAAGTAACAGATTTATTGAGGCAGCACGTTCCAAAAATGGTCATGGCAGCTTCCAAGGTTATTTATGTTGAAGGATTTCCTGAGCCACAGTTCAGGTTAAAGTTAAATGGTGACCGGTTCAGTGCGGGGAGAACATTTTGCATAAAAGCTTAGCATGAGGGACTTCGTTGTTTTGTTCTTTTTTTGTTGTTGTTGTTTTGTTTTGTTCTCTCTCTCTCTCTCTCTCTTTTTTTAAACGAATTCCAAGCACAAACCAGAAAACAAATGTGAAACTGAACCTTATTAATGCACCACCAGCACCATCTATTGGTATCTACTCCTTGCACTCCAAGAAAACAAACCTAAAACCTAAACAAGTGTATTTCAATAACTTCTTGGATGAAATGTTGCATTTCCCCTATTTTACCATATCTCTGAACACAGTTAACATATACAGGAGAGGACCGGGAAATAGCAGAACTCAGTGCCTCTAGAATAAATGAAGTGGGGATTTTAATTTTTTTTTTTTTACCTAATATTAAATGCCTCAGGAACATATATTTACAAGAAAAATTGAAAAGAACTGACAATGATGCCTTTCCAGGAAGACTGATGAAAAAAGCTTGGGTAGGGATGCAGTGATGAGATACTTGGCATGTATTCATTATTTGTCTCCCCGAATGTTGAAGTTCTGCTCAGAATTGCCTATTTTTAATTACTTTCTAAGCATTTTCAACTAAGAATTTTGAAATCCTGAGAGGTGGGTTTTCCACTTGAAACATTATTTAAAAAAAAAGAAAATCAAATATAATGACACTTTGCCAGTTTTAATAACTGGTTTGTTAACAGCTGGAAGAGAATTTATCTGTCTCCTGCTGACGGCCTTTCTGATCCAGATCATGTAAGATGTAAGGGATGACAGCAAATGCATGATCTTTAGTGGAGAGTATAGCTGCCAGCTGAGAAACAAGCAAATGGCTACTCTCAGATCATGGAAGACCTGGAAATTAGAATTGTTGCTGTTACAAGTTTTGTGGTGCTTGCAGTGTGAAATTACAATGTGTAGGTGAAAGCAGGTTCCTACTTAATGTACACAGCACAACCAAGACAATGTCAACAGAACCATCCAATTTAATAGCTACAATGTTGTCCTTTTAAGTTGCACAGTTAGTATTTTTGTCATCTAAATTTGGGACAGAAGGCTGGATTGGGCTACAGTGTGGTTAAGTATGTACTTGCCAACTAGTTACTTTTGTTTATATTGATCTTTTCTTCATTTACTGCCAACACCTCACACAGAGTACCTTTTCTTCCCTCCTTTCCCCTTCACCGGTGGAAAACACTTCACTCAAAGCTGAAAGACCCTGCCCTGAACCAGGCAGGGCTAAAACCAGCCAGCTGGTACAGGATGGCACAATTCTGACCTGACTGGAGTTTAGGAAGCGCAAATTGTGTTTGGAAGGACCAAGAGCACCACCTGCCGCGCCTGTAAGGAGAAGCAAAACTCTCTGGTTGCAATAAATAGCAACCAAAGAAAAGAAAGGGTTTTTTTTTTCAGTTCACTCCATTTCCCCACCAGTCTTTGAAACCTTGTGTTTTAAAACACAAAGAAACACTGCTGAAGTAGACATGCCAGAAAGTAGTGAGTACTGAGTGTGCCAAAGATGGCACACCCTTTGAATGTCAAGGGCAGACAAGGAAACCCTGGAAACATGATGGCAGTGGATTTTGGCTAACCTAGGCTAGGTAAGCTGGAGGAGAATGACAGAGCAGGAGAACTGCAGGCAGGGACTCTTTCCTATGTCACAGTAACCCCATATCCCAATCTGAGTTCCAGGTTTCAGGGAAGGGGTTTTATAAGGGGTAGAATATATCAAGACAGCATTCTCCCTTCTCATTCATTTCTGCACCAGCCCCAGGTGTAAGCTGTCCAGGTGAAAGCTTCTCCTCCTGTCCAAGCAGGGGATGATACTGAAAAACCCTGGCTAGGCATCTTTTCACTATGTCTCATAAAGCAAAGTTGGGAATGAATGTTTAAACAGTAGCTGAAGTTCATCCATGAACTGGATTAAAATCTCTGAGAAGTGTGAGGATTTGGGGTTTCGGGGAGAGCAAGGCTGTGAAACAGCCCATGAAAGTGAGCATTCTCCTGCAATTGTAGAAGTTCAAGAAGAACTCTGTACTTAGGTCAAAGCCAATTCATGCTGTAATGTGACAGATGAGAAGTGGAAGATGTCATCAAATGCCTTCAAAGTCAGGAGTATCTGTTTACAGAGCACCTTAGTTAAAATATTAGTTTCTAAGAACAGTCTGGTGTCCCACAGGACAGTATTTCAAAGGCTGCTAAAAACATGACTCGAAGTTCAAACAACATTTTAAATTAAAATGAAATTTTGCAATGGTAAATATGTATTGGAGCAGGAATTCATCCTTGCGCACCAGTCTGTTCAAGAGCAGATGCCAAAGGAGTGGTCACCATTCTCAGCACAGCCTCCACAGCGAAGTGTCAGAAGAGTTCCTGGAATATTCTTTATGAGTGATCATTGTGTTTTGTACCTACCCTAGAGACTCCCTATGGCAGACAAAAAAATTCTTCACTACAGACAATTTTTCATTACCAAAATGGATCCCAAAGGCTATTTTTATTTCAGAAAGATTTTTGTGCCTCATTATTAGTTCTATACGGAATGATGGCAAGGTGCCTAAAATGCTGAAATACAAGGACTTCCCCATGAAGCCCTAGTGCATGTTCCCTAACCTGGAAGAGGAAAACAAGTAATTAGTTTTCTTTCTGCAGCTGGTACCACAACCATGTCATGCGAACAACTGCAAAAAGTGTTTGTTCTCCAGTTATATCAGAAAGTGGTCAGAGTTCTTCCACCGTTACCTAGGAACAACTGCTACTGCATCCAAAAAGTAGAGACACTGGTGTACTTTCAGATGATTATCAAGATCTGCTAAGCATCTTAGTCCGTGCTAGGAAGAACTGCAGTCAGGTGCCAGATATAAACTCTTTCTGCAAGCACAATGACAGAAGGGGGAATACTAATGAATACTTTGGCACATATGAAGCCTTTTCTGGCTCATTGAATACCCAAAGGACAGCAAGTCATAATTAAAGCCAATAATGGCAACTCCAGACAGCCATCCAAATAGTTTCCTTGTGCCGTCAATTCACCGTTTCATATTATCTCACATCATACTTAAGTAGTGTAGAGCACACAGGCATCAGGAAAAGAATTCCAGCATGACTGAATACAACCAATAAGTAAATCCAATTATACCTAACTAAAATTTGTTTATTGTGTTCACAAGGGTTTGCTTTTGTTATCCAAATATTTTTTAAGGAACAGGTTTTTTTTCACCAAATAATTTGTGTCAGCTTTGAAAATGTTTTAATTTTTAAATGCTTTGTTCTTTGGAGTGAGGCCATGTATCCTTCATGAGAAGAAGGAGCATAATTTGTTCATGAGGTAAATAACTTTGCTATGTAAAAGCCTTTTTTACTAGAAGCTATGTACACTAGTCAAAATGCTTGATAATGTCTCCAAATGAAAAACAAATGGTCCCATTAAGACCAGAGTCAATGTTAATGACTCGATAAGACTGGAGTGTTTTGCATGCTACATTCCCAGCAAACACAACAGCAGTGAGGAGGCCAAACAAAATTTTTTAACTTTTTTTTGATTCTGTGATAACTTTTACAAAACATCTAACAAGACCTCCTTGAGTCTCTCATTCGCTTACAAAATCCTGGGGTTTTCCAAAGTCAGGAAAGATCTGTTATACCCACTGAAGGCACATATTTTGTAATAAATTCTAACTCTCAGGACAGGTTTGCAAAATAAATATTCTTCCAATACTTTCTGTAAGTTGTCCCTTCTTTGCAAATTACATGCAACTTTTCCATCAGTTATAAAAAGGTTTCTATTTTCTTCATATTTTTCTAACATGGTGTAAAAATAAACAAACAAATGTCTGTGTCTTAATCTCTGATGTCCAGTAGTATTGGCAGAGATAGGAGAACAAACAAACCGGATCTTATCTGTTAGTTCAGGAGCAAACAAAGCAGTTCATCAAACAAACATGCTTATTGTCCTTTTAATAGGTGGTTACTGTGGCAGGAGTGACATGAAGCTGAATCACTCAAAGACTAAAAGGCACGGTGTAATTCATCCCAGCACTGTTACAGCACAGGACAGAAGGGTGTGTGGGCTCCTCATTTCCCCTGACGTGACCCAGGTCTGCTGTGGATCTCTGCTGGAAAGCACCAAACTCTGAGGCCACCACACTTCCCTGCCCGCCCACAAGGGCTCAGGAGCAGATCTGAGCTGCACGCTGAAAGAAGACAGCTGCACCTTGTAAAATATGTCTGTTCTCTTTAGAGACAAGGAAAAAGTGATGGACACTAAGTGACTTTTTCGAAGTAATTTTTTTCCCGAGGCTGTGAAGCCCTGCATCTCATTCTGCATAAGGAATGCATTCATAGTCTGGCCCTTTATTGATAAACAACATGAAAAATATGCAACTGGCATATATCATTCGTCTCCTTACTGCCTACAGACATCAGACATTCTGGTGTGATGAACTGGTGAGCCAGATAGGAATCTCAGTACCAAATCCCATGCCTGAGACGCTTCCCGTCTAATTGAAACAAAACTTGTACTAACCTCAGCAGGAAGAAAATCTAAGCCCCAGCTTTCTTTCAAAAACATGGCTATTTTTATACCAAAATACTGTACTGTAATTTTTGCTTTATACTTTATTCGCAATTTCTGGTTTTGAACACTGAAGAAACTACAAAAAGATACAAGTTAAGGAATGGGATCCCTGTCAAAAAGAAGGAACACAAATCCAGACTCTCCATTCAATCTGAAATGAGTTCAGCAATGTATGCTTACCTCTGCTGCTCTTAAGTGGATGTGGTGCTGCTGGCAGTGACAACTTCAGCAAACATACATGTGTCAAGTGCGTCACTGAATGTGTTCATGAGCAGGGATGGAATCCCAGAAACTTCCAGTGTTCTTGTCCAAAACCCAGACTTCATTTTTTATTTAATGCAGTAGGACTTTGGAGTATTTTAAACACTAAGACTATACAGTAGCATTTCCTTCCTCCTCTCTTTCTTCTCTTTATGTTTAAAACCCCCCCGCTTTCTACCTATTTTGAAGTGTTGAAAAAGGATGTATCTGGACAGGTCAAATGAGAGAGGGATTCCATAGCTCACAGCAGAGACTGGCAGTCAATCAAAGTGCACACACTAGCACTTGGTTATAATATTTGCACAAGGCCATCAGTATCTGTTTAATGAAGGAGATAGAGAGATTTTCACAAAGAAGTGAGTCCTACAGAGATGAGGATGATTTGCTGAGAAATAATTCACATTCTCTCACCCCAACCTGATTTAATTTACTCCTGGTAATGGGGAAAAAACAACCCCTTACGTTACAAGTGCATGAGAGCCAATAAACCTGATTTATTGTCTTAACCACACTGCAAGACAGACAGAAACAAATGATATGTTTTTTCCATGGAATGTTGTTAAGAGTGTGTGCACGAAGATATTTTCTTCTCCTGGCGCATCTGTACAACTTTGCTGCCATCTGCTGCCTCCTGAAGACAAACAAATCACTCTCTAAAATGGGAGCTGGATGCCAGTGGCATGGAGCTGCTGCCAGTGGGGAGGGAGGCCTGGCTTTAAAAGTGTTTTATAGCTGCCCTGGGCTGGTTACTCAATATGCTGAGTAAGGCAGAGACTCAGATTTTTCATTCCTCCTGAGCTCTGCTCAGAAAAAGCAGGAAGAGCACAATACCTTTACATATTCTGAGGAGATGGAGAAAGGAACTATTCTGTTCTTTCTGTTGTTGTGAGCAAGCTCAGGCATTACATTTTGCCCAGTGGATGCCTGGATACCTCTGTCCTGATACCACTTCTGCCACTCTGGGCTACCCAGAGAACAGTAGCAGCATCTTTTGAAAAATTAATGCTTTCAAGGTGTGACAGGAAGGGATAAAAGGAGGACATTGGCTCCTGTGTTGCAGGAAGGACCTATTTATTGAAGAGTAAAGAAGGCTGAACTTAGAAAAGACCAGTACTGCCTTTTCAGGAGAACTCACGATCAGAGAGATGTGCACATGCTCTTCATTTCTAGACACAGAGCTCTTTCAAAGGCAGGAATCAGGACAGTGTGCTGAGTCAGTCTGACCTGTTTCTCTATCTAAGGCATAAACAACACCATCTCAATAGCAGTCAGGTGTGAGCTGTCAGCTTCCACAACCAAAGAACTGGAGTTGTACATCTAACTGCTACAAACAGAAGGAATTATTTTCTGGAAAGAAAATTGTGCTGGATTGAAATCCCAGTTATATTTACTCTACATAATTATGAAACTAATACACACTTACTATAACACAAATACTCTTATTTTAATAAATGATGTGTTGCAAAATATTTTCATTATAACACACAAGAATGAAGTATTATATCTGGTATGAAAGGCTGCTTCAAATTCTACCTGAGGAAGCTAAAGACAGTAGGAATGACTTTTAAAAAGATTATAAAGATCTCTTGGCTTGTATGAAGCATTTTAAAATTGTATTTTTAATCCTGCTAAGTAACTCAACCAGGCATTGAAAAATGAGCCTTCCATCAACATATTTCTTTTTATCTCTGACTGTTGAGTTTCTTGAAAAAATTATATTCTGTGTGATGCTGACATACAAGATTCAACCCTTTATTCATAATGGGTTTAAAATAAGGAGTCAAAATACTTTGGAATCAGCACTGATTAAATTTGCTCTCTTCTGGATACACAGTGATTCACTAGTTGGGGCACACCTGGAGCACGGACCTTCAGGCAGGACATTACATCATAGACTTCATATGGATCATGGCAGCACAGAAACACAGACAAGTAAACACACCTGCCCAGGCTTGAGAAACAGACCTGCTGTCACCCCTAGGGCATGTCCTTGGTAATAACCACACAACTCACTCATATGTCAGCCCTCGTCCATTAAAGGCTGCAGATCACTTGAGGAGGCTCCTGAGTGAGCAAGCCCACTGAGAACCTAAAGAGCAGCACTGAGCAGCCAGCAACCCTGTCTTCAGTCCTGAAACAAAGGCTTGCGCAAAACCCAGTCTAAACAGTCCTTCTGCTGCACAAATACTTGCTAGGGAATGCCAGATCTCAGACAAATTAGTATTTTGAAATAGTAGCTTTATATAAGGCACTCATTGAAACTAGCAGGGGAATATATCACAGGTAATGGTATCAATGCAAATACGACAGCCAATAGGCAGAGGTGTGCTCCTTAATCCAACGATGCTGGAAGAGTACGAGGAGAACAGGCCACAGGAAGTGGCCAGGTTCACACAATGTCCCTAAACAGTATCTCCTGTCACTGCAGGAGACAGTGGCCCAGCACACTGGTCCAGGCAGGCTGCTGCTCTAACCCAGTCAGGCACTTCTATGTTATTCTGAATAAAGCTCCCATGTTGAGCATCCCCTCCATGCAGGAAAAGTCACTCTGTTGTGCTGTACTGGGAATGGGACTGGTGCCTGTGCCGTAGCAGATGACTGGGAAACTGCCTAATGGGGGGTGCATAGGATTAGAAACACACATTTACTCCATAACACATACCAACAGGGCTGTTCAATCCATGTGTCCACACACCCTCCAGCAGCAGCTTCCTTCCTAGGACTTAAATGTTAGAAGAAAGTTACCTCTTCTCTGTGAGGCCTTGCAGTGTAGAAAGCAAAAGGGACTCTCACAATCTCTGGAGGCAGAACAACTTGCATTGAAGAGTCAGCAATTGTTACTACTGTCACAAGTACTTGAGTGGATTAGAGAAACAAGTGTTTAACTACTTCAAAAGTGCTGCAGAGTGGAACAAAACATATTAATAGCAACTATTTTAAGCATATTCTGCTTTCTCTTAATTGCTGCTTGTTTAGGAACTGTGTTTCAGTGCTTTTTGTCAACCACTGTAGCAAGAGACAAACCACTCCTTTTGGCTTCAGTTGAGAACAGAAGAGGTCTGTGATGTGCTCTTTAGCTGAACTGAATTATTCAAGAAAAGAAAAAAAATGTGCAGGTAAAAACTTCTTTGCTTTCATGTGTCTTGCATATTTGTGAAGGCACAAGCTTTTGTGGATTAAGGGGTTTTACTTTTACCCTGCTTTCTCACCAGCCTCTCTGCTGATGAAGGATGAATAGGGAAAGTGTTGACCTTTCTCTCTGTGTTCCAGTTAATATAGACAAATAACACTTTCTTGTACCTGTGCCCAGTTTGGATAAAACACAGCCTGATACATACTGTATCCCAGATGTTACATCTGATAATTAGGCAGCTTTAAAATGTAACATAGCTGAATGTTTTTAAAACCACTAAAATAAAATTAAACCTTCATCCCCGTAATATTTTTTTTTTGCAGGAAAACACAGGTTTTTCCTCGAAAAGGTCAGTGTAAAGAAGATGCATGATGATTTAGAGGAAGGTAACTTTCAATTCTAGCTTATCTGTATTAAATACTTTGCAATAAACTGCTCATTAGTTGCCTATCATAGGCAAAACAGTCAGTTGGTGAGCTCTGTTGCTTTTATGTATTCTAACACACTTCTAGTATGATCCAGAATATCCAGGCAAGGGGTAATATATGTGATTACATGACTTGTTATCTTAAATGGTTTCATATGTGGTATTTGCTCCAGTTATTTGACATGACTCAAGTTGACCTCATTGTTTGTATGCTTGAAAGGGAACAATTATGCAACTACTAAATGGTATGGAAACAGCAGTGCCATATGAGACAGGAAAGAAAATAGGAATGAGATGTCTACTAAGCTGTCAAAATGTCTGACACCAACATAATAAGTTTATTTTCTTTGTATGGTTCTATACTACAGAGTAATGAAAAAGCTAACATCCATGCTGTAAATCTGGATTAATCATGACAACTTGTAGCTCTTATTGTCATTTGGAACCTACAATTTTTGTGGTTCTCTGTATATTTTCAGACAAGTTTTGCATTTGCCGGAATAACAAAAAATAAAATTATTAAAGAAGACAACAGTGGCACTAAAAATAGCATTTTATGACAATGCTGTCAAGTGATAACATACATAAAATGATGCATATGTATCTTTAGTTACAAAATCTTTGTATAAACAATGTGAGTTTGGCAACATCTTACGGAGAATGTTGAAGCAAGTACATCTTTAATTTTATCAGTGGTTTATAAAAAACACTGACGAAATAACATAGCATTAGTTAAAATTGGACAAGATGCAAACACTATAACTTTCTTGTGAGCACTGACCTACTTCTTGCAAAGCATTTGTATTAGTTAGAAAATGAAGGATGGGAGAGTCCTGGAAAATCCACTGGTATCTATTTAATCTGATTTTCAAGTTCTTTATTTCAGTTTCCCTGGCACCTATTTCAGGTTTTTGTAAGGGAAAGCATGTAACATCTGATGCAACTGCAAGGCGTCCTCTGAAAACTGTTTTGCTAGATTTCAAACCACCTTGAAGTCTTTACAGAGGTTATAGAACAAGGACATCCTATTGTTCTGCAGCCCCTGACTCCAGTCTCATCTCATGCAACGTCAGTAGCCAGTGAGTGACTGGAGGGCTGACACCCAGCGGAACCAGCACAGCTGGCAGTGTGCTGGGGCTCCAAGGTGAGCGCTTCCTGCTGGCTCCGTCAGGAACCAGCTAAACAAGCATTGCCACAGACTGCTGAGGGTACCTCCAGACACTGTTAAACCATAATTAGAGTTTATTGGGCATGTTGTACTGATCCCAGTGTCCTGACTAAAGCCCACACCTGAGGAATTGCACACTGTATTCCCTAGCTATTCCCCTTCTTTCTGTGCTTTCTATTCCCTGTTCTACAGGTCTCTGGGGATAGTATGCATGCTCAAGAAAACGCTCCGGTGAAGAACTGGAGACAGGAAACTTCAGAAGAAATAGTAAACATCTTTGGCTTTCCCACAGTCTCGGCCATCAATAAACGATGGTTTGCTACAGATCATAATAAGCTTTCCTTGTCCTAGTGGTAGAGTCGTTGATGCACATGGAGAAGACAAGAGCCTAGAGAAGATGTGTGCTGGTTTGGGGCTGAGGTAATTTTCTGCACAGGGGCTGGAATGGGGCTGTGTTTTGGATTTGTGCTGAACACAAAGTTGGTAATATAGAGATATTTTTGTTATTGCTGAGGAGGGCTCGCACAGAGCCAAGGCCCCTTCTGCTTTTCATTCAGCCACACTGGTGAGGGAGTTGGGGTTGCACAAGGTTGGCAGTGGACACAGCCCAGGACAGCTGACCCCAACTGCCCAAAGGATATTCCATGTTGTATGGCATCATGCTCAGTGTATAAAGTGGAGGAAGAAGAAGGAAGAGGGAGGGATATTTGATGTAACTGTGTTTGCCTTCCCAAGTCACCATTACCATGAGGGGGCCCTGCTCTCCTGGAGATGGCAGAACACCTGCCTGACCTTCGGAAGCAGTGGATTAATCCCTTGTTTTGCTTTGCTTGTGTGCACAGCTTTTGCTTTCCCTCTCAAAGTGTCTTTATTTCAACCCCATGAGTTTTCCAGCCTTTCCCCTTCTGATTCTCTTCCTGATCCCATGGGAGAGTGAGCAGTGGCTGCCTGGAGCTTGGTGGCTGGCTGGGGTGAAACCATGACAATATGACAAAGTGTTCTTTTGGTACATGGAGACCACTGTTGCCAGCTCTGAGGGAGGCAGACACTGGTGCCTGAGGACTTATTAAAAATTTCCCCAGGTGATCTTGCCCCCAGATACTGGTTTCTTTCAATATGTGAGTAGGAAGATCAGTTTTAATTATCATGACTTTAAAGCTGACTGAAGCCAAAACCAATTACTGTCGGTAGACAGGGTGATTACAGCTACCTCACATACATTGCAAGAGAGGAGTGATTGCTTTATTTATGTGTTAGAAGTGGATGGCAGAGGAAAGCAAACATCCTGATTTAACTCACAGCCTTGGAATCAAGAGGAGGAGAAAAATATTTTTGCTTACCATGACACATTTAGTATTTTGTTCTGGATTTCCTGGGACTTCTCTCAAGTATTTAGTGTCACAGAAACAAGAGATAAAAGTAAATATAGAAGAGCCCTCAGAGCAGAGGGCTTTTGTCTCGTTTGTAGCACTCATTAGCCCAGGTGTTCCCTGCTAAGTTCACTGCCATGGCATTCCTTGTTGTAGGTTTCAGAATGATTATCCCAAGCAGAATGCCTTGGGATGGTAATGGTTTCTCTGCATGTGTCTAGGTCATTCTGACCTAACTGCTTTCCTGTAACATTGTCAGACAACTGGCTCACTGCCAGAGTGCTCAACAAATTTAAAATGCCATTAGAAGGATTATGGTCTGTGTTCAGTACAGACTTTCTGCAACTCCAACTGTTGTGAAAATGCCTGGAATATTTAAATATTGTTTGTCCTGGGCAGAGATAGAGCATGATTTTTGGTTTTGTTGACTCCTGTGTGAAAAGCTCCTCCAATCTTTGAGTTATTTTTATCCATGTCTAACTTGGAGGAGTTTTGAAACAGCATTTAGCTAAAAAGGGAAGTTGACATAAAAGTGTGTGCCAACTTTCCAAATGCTAAATTACAATTACTTTCCTGCCTCACTGCCACCTATGCAGAATGTGGCTACACAGATAACCTAGGGATTGAGATACCAATCTTCAACATAGCTGCACTTCATGAAATATTTCAGAAACTACAGAATCAGAAAGATGAGCTGGTGTGATGGCAGTCTGTGAGCTTGTGGGGATGTCCCTCTCTCTGAATTGATAAGTTACTTCTGTTAGCAAAACCTTACTCTTGCTGGGCTTGGTGACAGATTGTTTCTTGTACTAATGTGTTGTGTACACTTCACAGAATAACAATACAGGTTCCTTGTGCAATAAAAGTTGTCCAGAATAATAAATGCAAGTAATAGCACGCACTGTGTGCCTAATCCAGAAGATCTAAGAAGTAGTTGGGAGATGACATATCTGACCAAGGACAGCTTTTATTGATAACAAGAATTAAATAAATGTATCTAAGAAGTGATAATTTATATTGAATCCCACAATACCACAGTAATTAGTATAAAACACATTTAGGTGTGGACTTCTCTGTAAATCTGTGGAATGTTCAGCTAGAGGCATAAAAGTCCATCTTCATTTGTTTACTATCTAAGAATAGTATCTGTGCTCCTAAATGGATTTCCAAAGTACATAGTTGCTCTGAACTGACCTTTGAAAATTCCAAATAAAATCTGCATGTGTATGGCAGTGTCTAGATGTTACTGTTTTACTTTGGAAAAAGCTGGTTGGAAATTTAAGAAAATGGGAAATGCACCAAGTTTGAATCTGTTGTGTTAAGTCTTCAGGACTATTTGTTTTTATTATTTTGATTATTTCCCCTCTATATACAATTCTTAAAGAAGCTGTATATATGCATGGTTACATAGGTTAGATAGTGCATGTAGACATGCCCTTGCTTGGGCAGAAGACTTCAAAATTCAAAATGCCTTGAAACACAAAGTGGTAAGAGATTTCGTAAAGACTGTTTTATATTACAATAGAGAGTATTATTCTAAAAAGTTATAGGCTTGTGGTTTATGTTGCTGAATTCAACACAAATAACAAAATCAAGCTCAGTTTATCCCCCCCAGTCTCCAGCTTTTCTCCAGAAAAGTGCCTTCTTCTGCCCCACATTTCTCTTTCTCCCTATCATATACCATTGGATCTCTTGCCTGTCTTTTTGGTTACTACAAGGGGATGGAAAGAATACAGATAATAAACAGAAAGACTTCCTGGTCTCACAGCAATATCAAGGCACACTTTATCCTGGATCAGCTGTATCAAGGAAGATGCAAACACTTAACTTTGAGAGCTGTAACCTCTGCTCCCTTTGTCACTGGCCACTGGAAAAAGCCCACGGCTGATACTCCTCTTTCAGGCAGCAGCACAGTTTGTCTCATCGCATTTTGCCAGGATGGACCATTTTACTGACGCAGTAAAGAGAAATGTCTATTGCCTGCAAGCACCTTTCAGTGACACGTTTTCAAACACTTAGGCAAAAAAGCATCAGGGAAGATGTGGGTTTTCAGGGGCTGCCAGGCAGCACAAACCACACGCTTCCTGTGGCTCCGGTGACATGCTTACATTCTGCTTCTGAAAGCTCTGCAGGAAACAAGGAGACAGAAATCAGTTTCTCCTGGCAGAGAGCAGTTAACCTTTGGAATTCTGACTTGTACATTACAGCAGAGGCTTTGGCTAATCTGGCACTTTAAGGGAATATCTGTGAACACACACACAGTGCAGTTGGTTACCTGCCTTTAACACCGACACTGACAGACTTTTCTTGGCTTAGTCGTGGATGTCCCCTCTGGGCTCCTGAAGCAGCAATCAAGCTCTCTCTGGCCTTACCCTAGGACAGAGTTCCAGATATGTAGCCTTCCCCATGCTGGTGTTTCTGGCAAGGAAATTGATACTCTTACAAGAGTGGAAATGGGAAAACCTGCATTTCTCCAAAATCAGTATACCCAGGAGTCAGGAAGATTCTTCTAAAAGACTGCCAGCTGGACTAAGAATAATGAAGTTCCAAGGTTTAAACAGTGGTCTGCTCTGGCTATTCTTGATGTAAAAAGATACTTTTATTCTCCTTACCTCCAGTTCAGTCCTCCCACTCTTTAATTTTTTGGTCCCCTTTCCTGGACTTCGGCAGATTAAAATAAGAAAACAAACAGCATCCCTTCCCCCACTTCAGAAGCACACTTTTTCCTGCTTTTCTTGGCTGTTTGCTCCTTTCCTACTCTGTGGGTATCCTTGGGATATCTCCCAAGGCAGGCTCTGCAGAATGGCCCAGCACCAAGCAGCATGGCTGTCTAGTGCCTACCAACACTGACATGACCTTGAGTGGCTTAATTTTATAATTGCTGTCTCTTAGATAGTATGGGAACTCAAACCAATCTCCAGGGCTTGTAACCACACCACAGCCTCCTGAAAGGAGCAGTCACTTTCACTGGCCTCAGTTCCTTTTCTGAAGGTTACAGTGTACAAAGCCTGTGTTCTTCGTTTTCCATTCATGCAATTACAGGAAATTACAGAGGGCAGAACAACAGGTTTCATTATTTTACAAAAATGGTAACACCTTAATAGCTAATTTAGAGCAAAAATAACTAAAAAGAGCCCCAAAGAAACACCCCCTTCATCCACTTTGCCACTGTGCTATAGGTCTGTGATTTGTACTCTCAACCTCTTCCCATGAGCCCAAAATCAGAGACCACTTGCCACAAACATTTGAGTAACATCAATGAGGGGGTCAGAGTGGTCTAAGGTAGTGATCTCCTTCTGTAACTGATTAGATTCACAATTAGATAATTTCTGGATTATACCAGAGATTTAGACACCTTAGCACTGTTTTGAACCCTGGCAACATGATACTTGAAATCATGTAGTTCATAAGTATTAGAGGAGCGTGTTCTGGTAGCTCCCCAGCTTCTGACCAACAGCGGACTAATTTGGCAAATCTTGTTCAGCCCTTCAAACACAGAAGACAACCACAGAATTTGGACAAGAATGCACTTCAATTTCTTGGCCTTATCACAATCTTTACCGGTATAAAAATACATCCAACCAAAATAAAATTCATTACAACATTTCCATAAAATCTATCAGATAGTGCAGAAGTTTGACCTTTTCTGGCAGCCAGGAGCTCACCAAGTTGCTCTATTACTCCTCATCAGGACAGAGGAGGAGAAAATAAGACAGGAAAGATCAAGATAAAGGCAACTTAATAAAGCAAAACCAAAAGCTGTGTGCAAAGGAAAACCAGAAGATTTATTCTCTCCTTCCCAACAGTAGGCCATGCCCAGCCACTTCCCGGAAAGTAGGGATTCAGTACACGTAGCAGTTGGCAGATTTAGCTGATGGTGGCCTTCAGCTGCCTGTCTCTATGATTGTCCTTTGCTCTTTCCCACAACAGTGAAATGGAGTAACCCATCCCACAACAGGGAAATGGAATAATCCACCCATCCCTGCAAGCGTTCGAGGCCAGGCTAGGTGGAGCTCTGAGCACCCCAGTCTAATGAAAAGTGTCCCTGCCCAGGGTGAGGGCTTGGAATCAAATGATCCTTAAGGTATCTTCTCAACCTAAGCCATTCTATGATTCTATGGTTTCTAAGCTGTTCCACTATAAAAGCACTGATTCTGTGTTATAGAATATGGTGATTTGGGACCAGCTTTTCCTGCAGCTTAACTGTCCCTACAGCAGAGGTGAAAATTTTTGGAAAAAGCAAGTCATAGGAAGGCTTCTCCTTGCAAGCTGAATCCCATTGTGCTGAATCCCACTATGTCTGTATTGGGTGTTATCATCTGTCTTAATTTCCATGCAAGAAATGAACAGCTTATTGTTTCTGAATCTGAACAGACAACTTAATTCCTCCAAAGACTTGGGACATGACCAATGAGGGACTTGTCACAGACCAATGAGGACTGTCATTCTTAGGCCATTTACAACACACATTGGCATTTAAAAAAGCAGTGGAAAAATGAACTTATGCTATTCAATTGCTCATTCAAATCATTGCTAATTTTAGATCATTCTCATCTAAAACATAAAAGATATACAACTGGACTTTTGCAATTCAGCTTGCATGCGTAGGGCCACAACAGTAGACCTTAAAGGTCAGCTAATTAATTGACAGAAAAACCATCAAGACATTAAAGAACTGTTAGTTCTTAACAGCCTTTTCATGATTAATAGTCAGGTTGTAAATTAGAACCCACGTCTTCCACAGCCTATCCTCAAGTCCTAAGTAGAAGAGTTATCTTACTGTTCATTTACATAATAAACAAGGTTCTGGATCAAATATTAATCAAAATCTGGAATCACATATTTTATTTGGAAATATGAGGAGAACTGGGGACCTGACTGATGCCACATGCATATTGGGAAAACCTAACATATTGCAAAGTTAGAGAATTTTGACTAATTTAAATTTTAATTTAAACTGCAAAGTTCATCGAATACTGAGACCAGGGTAAAGGAATATTGGAAGGAAGAATTTCCCTTGCTCAAGGAGGATTGGGTTAGAGAATACTTAGGCAAACTTAACATCCACAAATCCATGGGCCCTGATGGGATGCAGCCACAAGTGCTGAGAGCTGGCAGGCCTCTGAGCAAGGTTGCTCATGATCATCTTTGAAAGGTCCCAGTGATCAGGAGAGGTACCTGAGGACTGGAAGAAACATCACCCCAGTCTTCAGAAAGGGCAAGAAGGAGGACCCGGGGAACTACCAGCCAGTCATCCTCACCTCAGTCCCTGGGAAGAAGATGGAGTGCCTGGTTCTGGAGGCCATCTCTATCCACAGGGAAGACAAGAAGGTGGAATCAGGTGGATTCACAGTGGGTAAATCACGCTTGACCAACCTGATTGCCTTCTAAAATGAAAGAACTGCCCAGAGGAATGAGGGCAGAGCAGTGGATACTGCCTACCTTGACTTCAGCAAGGCTTTGGACACTGTCCCTCACAAGATCCTCACAGGCAAACTCAGGAAGTGCGGACTGGACGAGCAGCCAGTGAGGTGGATTGAGAAATGGTGTGTTCTCTGCAACTTACAGAAGAACAGTTTAAAAGTATTTCATTAAATAAATTATTTACTGGTAAAGAAACTCGGACAATTCTAAATGCTTTCATATGCTAAGCAGCTGAAATATTTTATCATAGGAACCACATAACCTATATCTAATATTCAGAAATTCATCATTCTTTCACCAGTAAAACATGTCAACCCAAATAATTCCGTATTAATTAAATGTACTATTAATTTTTATAATAATAAAGTACATACTCGGAAGTAAATTGTAATTACATTGTGTTCTTCAGCATTTTGTTGAAGGTGGACTATTTTATAAGCTTTTGTTGTTCAAGAGGTTATTTTAACTCATTTTCCCTGACAACTGAGGCACACCTATAAATTACTGTCACTGTTTGTGGTAGAAGATAAGCCTCAGTAAACTCAATTTAGAGGCTATCTCCAGCCTCTAGATCTTATTTTTTGTCCACCCACATCTCTGAATTCCTGTCAGCATCAACTTAGAAATGCCTCCCTTTAAGTGATGTTACATTCTGGGTGATCTTTGCTGCTCTCCTGGCAGCCTTGTCATCCCCTGCAGCTCATTCCCTTTCCCTCTGTTCCAGAATCCCTATCCAGGTCATCCCTTTTCTTGCTGAATGGAGCTTGCACCACACTGTGACAATTAAATCCGCTTGGGACCATGAGTCAGATACATCCCACAACATGAAGCTCTGTTATTGCTTCATGCATCAGACATGTCCCTCTCGAGCTGCAAGAGCAGGAGACCTAATTGAGCCAATTTTAACTTGGAATTTTCTCTCTAATCTAATTTCAAAAGGTTGTATTAAAAAAAGATATGACTGGTGTTACATAATGCTGCAAGTTTGTTTCCCTCCCCTAAATAGACTTTTAATTCCATTGGAATTAATTGCATAAAGTAAACTGGATTTAGCTCATGTTCCTCATGTTCTTTCTGTGGATTTTTAGCTTTAGATTAGATATTCTGTGATTTTTTTTCCCGAGAGTATGAATATGAATGATGACAAGTATGAGTTACTGAAGATACTTCAGCAATATCAGTGAGATGGCAGGTAAGTGTTGAGTTGAACAGGAAGAACTTATCGTGAGGTGGTAGGAAATGCCCCCCAGAGGATGGAGAAGAGCTCTGTTCCCAGGATTTCTAAAAGTAATTTCAAGAGATTGAATGGGTCTCAGTAGTAAGGAGAACACATTACTCATGTATTGGAGAAAAGTTCTGGCATATTCTGTTCTTTACATCAAATGCTATTTGCTGCCTTAGTGTCACACTAATTAATTTCATTTAATGAAAAACAAAACAATCCATGTTGCTTTGTTTGTTTTGACTTAGTTCGGTAATTGACCTGTTTGCTAAAATGGTGTTGTGTTCAGGTATCAGTGAGATGCAAACTCATCCTCTCATGATGTGGTTTACGTTATGAAGTAAATTAATTTTGAAGTAGATTAATTTTTGCCTATTCTATTTTTACAGGCCTACTCTATTTTTATTTTTCATTACCTTTTTTTTTTTTTTTGTAATATGTTCTCTTCTACAAATAGATACTTAACTGGATTTGGACCTACATTCAACATTCATGGACCTTATTCCCTTTGCTTTCTCTGGTGAGATCACTATTCTGATGTGACTCGTGAAGTTACAGGGGTATGAAAGCAGTCTCACAGGAGCTAAAGGAAGGAAAAAGCCCAAATCTCATCAAAACCCTATGAGAGCTAAGTCCCAGCCCATGGTCCTGCTGCTCTTTATTTTTTGTGTTTTATTCCTTCAGAAAGGAGTTTGCGGTCTCATGGTGGGTGGGAAAAAGAAGGACTCAGAGATGACCTCCACCTCAGAAAGTGATGATTACTGGAATTTGGGAAGATATGCAGAGAAAGGGTGACTCAACACCTGCCTTGTCCTTGTGCACTTCATGTAAGCACCCATGAGTTTAGCTTTAGTCACTGTAAATTTTTAATACGGTTGTTCAATGCTTATGAGATCTGCTCACCAGATTTTATACTAGAACACTTCGATATCAATCTAAACCCAGAGTACAAACCCATAAACAAAGTAAAATTCACAATCGCTTTCATTTGCAGAAGTGTTCAGTGGAGAACAGAAACCAATGTGAAACCCTTAGGCAGGACCTTCCCAAACTGATTTTGCTGGACAAAGACAAAAACCCAACTCTCAAGCACACAGAACAGTTAAAACCTTGCAAATACAATACATGGATCCACACAGACCTTGGGAACATGTTTTTGCGCAGAATCCCTGTACCTGTGCACAGCACAAGGCCCTATGACCTGATTTTTGGAAGCCTGTATCTGAGGCATGTGATTTGCTCAGCAAATAACAATTGAGCTGCTATTTTTAAGAGAGCTTTTCCCTATCCTAAGGATGCCTCAGGAGAATCTCAGCATTGGACTCATCAACGTTTTTGCAGGGCTGGTGGAGGCTGCACTGCTCTCCTGCAGAACTGAAGTGCTTAGTGGAAGGAATCACTGCTTCTGTTGGGCAAAAGAGTCACCAGATATCTAAGTCTTGTGTTCTACCCCCTCTGAGACCATCTTTTTCCTTCACCATTCCCTCCAAATCATTATTTTTCTCTTCAAGGACTGAATCATGGCGCCCTGCCTGTGTCCTTGTTAAGATCTCAGTTAGAAAAATGCTTTTGCTTAAGAAAATAACATCATGGGAAAGGCCATGGCAACACAAACACTTGTTTTGCCAGAACACATTTATACTGGATGGGTGGATAGTTCAGATGGCCATGAACACTTAATAAAGATCATTTTTCTAGTAATTCCCCAAGGCACTTCCTTCAAAAAAACTATTATAGAGAGACAGGCATTTCAGTGGAAACTTCCAGACTTTAAACAAATATGATTATCTTCTTTTCACAATTTTTCCTGTCACCTTAGCAATCTAGGGAGGGCAGTTTCTAGTCTAAATAGATTGGATTGTATTATGCCTTTTCAAATCTTCAGTCTTTTCTAAGTTTTATTTTTGCATCCAAAATCCTAATAACAGCCTGTAACACATTTACATTCCTGCATTCTTGCCTCTATTTTGTTGGGTACACAGTATTCTTTTTTTTCCTTCCTCTCCTCTCTCTCCCTTTGGTAATATGACCATTCTGCATTTTTCCAGATTTGGAAAAACAGGAATGTTTTCAGCCTTCAAGTTAGTGTTTAAAGAACAAGAAGAAAAAAGGCACCTCTGGCCTTCAGGCACAAATTTAAAACATTAAACTAGATGCAGAGAGAAGCAATATGAAATCTAGGATGAGGAACTCAGAACTGTCTAAGAAATTTCACAGATTGAGAGAATTTATGGCAGGATGAAACAACAGCTCTCTGAGTTCGCCTCCTGTTTGTCAAGGTGATTACATTTTACCCATTTATTACTGTGCTGTGATCCACAGCTCTGTTCAGCTGAAGCATTGCTTCCAGAAAAGTACACTGCTTTGAAGTGAGAACATCAAGAGGTAGAAAATCAGCACCTTCCTTGACACCTATTAATCACACACACTGTTAAATAGCACACAGATTTCTCATTGAATTTGCTGCTTTCTCTCTACTGCCCTCAGTTCTCACTTTTCCCTCCTTCCACAATATTAGAGTCCCTCTGTTGTGATAATTTCACACAGAGGAATTACTTGTGGAGCAATCTACACACCCTCGGTGCACAGACCTGTTCAAACTGCACCAAGGTGTGCACCCCAAACTGCTGTGCTGGATTTCATGTCACTTGTAGCATTTTACTGCTCTTCATTGGGATTAGAGAAATACAGTGTGTATTTTCTTGACACATCCTAAGCCACTTGTTACAAGGAGATACTGCATCCTCTGGAGTTATCTAGAACCCTGCTCAGAAAGCTCCAGGCAGAGTCTCTCCTGTCCAGTCCACTCGCTTTGGTTTCACTTCCTGCAGCTGATTCAGACCTCCTGTCCCATGTTTTCAGGTTTTTGAAGTTTTATTCCCCTGCAGAAATGTTTGGAGCAAAACATTCATCTAACGTCCTTGTCTAATTGCTTGGTCAAACTAAAACCTAAAACAAAGGACTCCCTTCAATTCCTAATCTCAGACAGAAAGGCTCTCCTAGCTGATGTGCACATTCATGCACAGGTATTAAAAACACACCTAAACATTAAAAACAGGGCAAAAAAATCCATTACATAGATAACATTCCCTCAAATGTCACAACTATAATTATGTATTTTTGACCAAGGTAACCTTTCATCAGCCCTGGAATTACAAAAATAAATGAAGCAACACTTCTGTAAAATCACTTTAAACTCCTGATCCTCCAAGGATTGAAAAACATAGGATTGAAAAATCCGTGGATTATGTTGGAAGCTGACAGACTGGGGCACACCAGCTCAGACAGGATCTCAGGGCAGGTCTCTGCTGCCCTGTTCTGTCCTAGCTGGATCCTGTTGCACAGTATAGGTCCTTGTCATTTCACCTGCTCCACAGCTCCTGCCACGCACCTGGAAACAACACACTTTTCCTTCAATCTGTCACCGGATTTAAATCTTCTAGGAGGACAGAAGTATCTGCCACAGGGAGGGAAACAAAGAGCAAGTTGCTCTGTCCTGTTCAAAACAGATCAAAAACCCAGTGCTTTTAAAAGATCCTCAGAGTGAAATGTCACAGAGCTGGGCTTTGACATATTGGGAGTAAGTGAAGCAAGCAGTGAAAAGGCTGGCAGAACAAACCTGGGCATGCAGAGGAGGAAGTACTGCCCTGGCATTGGGGATGTGAAAAGTCATTCTGCAGAGAAGGCCAAATTCCATTTTTAATGATTGCTTGCCTGAATTTAGGACTGTGTGATGCACTTAAACCAGCCAGCTGTATGCTGCTATCAGTGGGGCACATGCATTAAGATCTAGAGGATATTCTATTCTTTTCTACTGCTGTATCTCACTCAGCCTTATGACTACCATTATTTCTCAGTTGAGGAAACATTCCCATCTTGACTTTCACTATTAATTCTGCACTTCGATTTTCTCCTTTACAGTTTTCCTTTTATTGCTGTTCATTCCCTTTCCTTTGGAATTCTCCTCCCTGTAATAATTCCTTTTTCTTCTCGTGCTTAATTCTAATTGCCTCCAATCAAAGTTTTGCTAAGCATTCCAAGTCATGCCATTAGATTTCAGAGTTAATTGTTCAAAGACAACTAACGTCATTCAGAATATTATTTCAAGTTGCCTATTTGTAGAGTCCTGAAGAAAATGCTGCAAAAGTTTACAATGAGTTCATGTTTAGAATATTGTAATGGATTTTCTTCTCTCCAGGGAAGATGATGGGTGTAACCACTGCAGCATAAGCTATTCCACAATAGTTGCTCTTAAATAAGTAGTTGCAGCTTTTAGAATAGCTCAGAAATAGTTTATGCCATGAGAGACATATCATTTGATTTCCTTGTGTAACAAAATCTTTGTAAACAGGACAGCTTGGCACAGGATCTCTTTTAATGTAAACTTAAATTCTGGAGAAACGGAATATTTCATGGGTTTGTGCACTACATCAACTGGGTAAAATGGAAACACTCCACTGACTCAGACAGGTCTTTTCTGGTCTCTGTTTTTTATGAACCACATTATTGGCTCTCTCCTGTCCCTAATTGTTATATATTACTAACTTTTTGGCCTCCAGTTCTTTGTTCTAACGATTAAACAAGACTAACATTTTTTTGAGGTCATAGTGATAATATGATAGTCCCTTTGAAGGGATTCAGTAAATACAATACAGCAGCAGTGCACTGTGGTATTATCAGAACCTTAATTTTGACTTTGGCAATATTATTACTGAGGAAACTCTAACTGTTTTTAAAAAGCTTAAATATATAGTGGACAGAAGAACCACCAAAAATAATCAAAACGGGTTTATAAAGCACACTGGGCAACTACTAAAAGGAGTCCAGCTGTTAGGTGATCCTTAGAATCATGCCCCTCCTGTCTAAGATGACCATCCAGAAGGAGTTTCCAAAAGAACTACGATAACTCTGACTCACTCTGAGATTCCTGGTAAGCAACTGATTTTCAGTAGTTACCGCTGGCCGTGTGGGATTGACTCCAGCATTCTTAGGCATGTATGTGGAGATCAAAATAAATCCGGTTTTTTGACAGCATTTGCTTCCTCTTATGGACTATAAAGAACCTTAGAACACCAGCTTAAATTTAGCCACTGCCTTTCAAACATCTAAAGCTAGGTCAGGTCAGCTCCCATGTCCAAAGTCTGTACTACCTTTGAATTATACACGTTAAATTGCTAAATAGACATTAGGATTTAAATTAATCACTGCATGGTATCTAGGAAATCTATATGATTAGACTGGACTTGAACAGGGAAAAAAAAAAAAAAGAAAAACAGAAAAAAAAGAATTATTATGGGACAATAACTTCTGTCATGGATGCAGAAGAGGTGGTTTGTCTCAGAAACATCTTCCTGGTGTGACACCTTCTGTCCTCCATCCTACATCTGCCATGCCAGCAGAAGCTGATAGGTTGCCTCAGCCATGGTGCTCTGCTTTTACCCCAGTTGTTTCTCCATGGGGCAGCAAAATTCTGTTTTGCCTGTTTGTTGAGCAGTTGATCAGTACCCACCTTCCTAGGTTACACTAAATAAAGCCAGCCCAATTATTTAAGCAGTAACTATAAAAGTCATGTTTCTTTTTCTCCACAAGTTATCCATAGATGCAGAAAATGACAATGTGAACATGTAATAGGGAGAAATGACTGTGGATGACAAATGTTGAACAATTACATCTGAGCTCAGCAAGAGAAATGGTGAGGAAAAGAATCAGTGTAAATTGTGGGCACATCTTGTGTGTGTCTGCATGCTGGTTGCTGGTGGGGGGGGGAGAAAACAGCCACTGAAGATTGCTGTAGGATTTTGAGGAAAAAAGCACGAAATGTGCAATGTGGCCTCTTCCCAGATTTCTGACCAACTCCAGAGCACTGCATCAAGTTTGATATGCCAGCCTGTCAGAAGGACAGCTCACAGAAGGACAGCTCACAGAAGGAAGGTCACGCTACAGAAAACAACTGATTAAGTGTATGCCCTGAAGCAGCAGGCAAGGGAGCAGCACAGGTATTGGAAGGACCTAAATGCCAAGCAGAAATGAAAACACATAACTGAAAATGATAATATGAAAGTGGCTGAGGATAAATATCAGAAAAACTTCTTATCTAGTCTTGGGTGTCTCTAGTGAAGTAATAGAAATCTCCACATACAATTTAACACTGTCAATTCTGGCACCCATAACTCTATATTTTGTAAGAATCCAGAGCTGTCAGGGATGAATATGAAACACTATGAGCTGTTTTCCCTCTCTGACTGTTGTGATAATACCTAGATGTTGCTCTTGCACACACAAGTCCAAAAAGCACGGAACTGTAAATTTTAAACACTAGATGGCTCCATTGGCTCTTTAAATGCAGCATTTTCCAAGCTTGCATGGAATTTTGAAAAGTAAATACCATTCAGAGTTGTTCCATTGACAGGCAGATGCTACTAAAAAAAACCAAAACAAAACAATAAAGAATTATCTTCATCCTTTGACCAATGTGGAACTGGTAGCCAATGCAAGGGGCATAAAGGCTTTCAGTTTCTCCACTGTATGATACTGAATTTTCAGTTAATTGTGTCCACAGCATGCCTGTGTGGCATCAAAGGATGGAAAACGAAGGCTATGGATTCTTGCCCCTTGCATGGAGAAAATTGGCAGAAGTGGTTTTAATCTGTTGACATGCTCTTCCAACCTTTTGTACACATCTGTGTCCAACTGGCAGAAGGAAAAGTCATGGAAGCACCCATTTCTTCCTACTGCACTGCAAAATGCTGAGAAGTTATCTTGAGGGATTACCTCTGAACAGATTAAGTACATTATGAATTGTCAAACCATATCTGGAAAAACTAAGAGAATATATGTGAAGTTTACTCTTGCTCTTTTAGCAAATATCCAGTTTCAGTACCAGATTACTAAATGAATATTTGCATACAGCAAATTTATCTTTCCCCATTGTTTTGGGATGGCACATATATATAAGTTTAAAATTTATACCACATTTGTATGAGTTTTGAAGAAAGGCTAAATTGAACTAAAAAAAACTAAGTTGAAGAAATACCAACATGATAGTTTATTTTTTAATTATCTACTAATTTAAGTTCTAGATTCCTCTGATATTTCTGTTTTGTAAACAAAAGGTTGTTGAAACTCAGAAACTAAGCATCAGGGAAGGCAGGCATTGAGTTCAACACCTCCTTTTTTCTTCCGCTTTAGTCTAGATGTGAGAAGAGTGGCTGCTTCCCTGCTATCAGCTTATGCCCACTGTACAGCATTGTACAGGAGATGACAGGAACAAGCCACTCAAACATTGACTAATCTAGCAGGTCACCTTCCATTTCATACCTCTGCTATCTGCTCCAGTCCCTAGTGGCAACCTGAGACTCCAAGAGATTTCTCCATGTTGGAGCTGTTTCCTGTGGAAATCCCTTCTTTACACCTACATGATCTAGCAAAGCACTTATTACATACAGAGACCCTCCCCACAGATCCTGGGCTTTAGGGACAAATGAAAAAGGCAAGGGGTATGAAGGTGTATGGTCAAAAACGTCCAAGTAGAGAACCAAAGCAAAGCCCTGAGCAGAGCACTCCTTTACATTGATCCTTCAAGGTATCCATGGAATTCAAGGACTGTCCATGGGAAAAAAAGGCTAAGGAAAACGGGAAAACTCCAACCAACATAAAACCAACCAACCAACCAAAAAACCCCCCCAAAAAACCAGCCACCCTAACTCATCAGGGTCACTAAATCTAAAAGGAAAGGCATGTAAAGTTGCAGGATTAGAAATTAGTATAGAGGGGATTGAGTGAGGCATCAAGAACAGAAGCCCCAAGAGCATCGACTTCTCCATAAAAGTATCCCAAGTGTACACCACCTGATGATGCTCTGCCTGCACATGAGAGGACAAGCAAACAGTAACAGGCCCCACTGTCTCCAGGATCTTCCCTAATATCTGCTAGAGACAGAGTTCTGAGTTCTGGGGGTCTTTGTTCTAGCCCTGTTGACACCTAAGTGACTTGGAAATCTGTCTTTGGACACAGGCATTGGAATCAGGTCCTTCAGTCGTGGCAGCAGCTGAAACATAGAGCTCGAGGTACACTGAACTTTGTCATTTCCCTTTGTCCACACCGGATTAACTTCAATCCGTGCAATAACTAGGAATCAGTAAAATCTTTCCCAGAGCCAGAAAAGGGCACAAATATGAGTTTGGTATGTGTGCTGTTTATTTCAATGGAAGGTAATGTCCTGCAGGTTAAGGAAGAGGCAGGACTTTCACGGAACTGCCCGAGTGGAAAGAGCCACTGCAGCAAACAGGTCACTTGGGAGCCAGAGAGACATCCCCTAATACCGCCAGCACCGCGTTTCCCTCCGTTAATGTATAGGCAGCGCCGGCACGAGCAGGGAAGGCTCCGACAGGGGCGGGCGGTTACGTAAGGGGAAATCTGCATTCCTTGCGTAACTCGGCTCTTTACATAACCCCGGCCCCGGCCCCGGCCCCGGAGCGGGGAGGGGAGGGCGGCGGCGGAGCGGAGCGGAGAGTAGCGCAGGGCGCACCCGGCACTGCCCGCCCCGCCAAGCGCCCCGCCACAAACGAAACGCGCTGCTTCTGCCTAAAGGGAAAAAATGAAAAAAGAGATGGGAGATGTCACAGGCTGCAGATTGCCACACCTGATAGTTTAGGCAGGCTTCATGGAAAGAAGGCAGGGGCTTTGTAAGTAGTTTTTCATCTAGAATCATGGAAGCATCAAGTTTGGAAGAGACCTTCAGGGTCATCCAATCCCCCACGAAGCCAGCACAGCCACTGCAACCTCTAAGGCACTAACCCACATCACCCAGCTCCAGATCCAGACACATCTTGAACACCTCCAGGGATGGTGACTCCGCCACCTCTCTGGGCAGCCTATTCCAACATCTGACCACCCAAACAGTGAAAACATAAATAAAACACAGGCCTGGCCATAGGGATTTCACACAGGCAGATTGGATAAAAATAATGAACCAATTCCTACTCCCCAGTGAAAGTTTAAGTTTCTGCACAAGAATATGAAAATTTTCTGTTGGATTTCTTGCCAACTCTGCCTGCTTAGTGCTACACAAGGAACACAGAGAAGGATTATTTGGGCTGTAAATGGTTGAATTCAAGGGCTGGAGGTTGCAGAGTTTCACTGACACTTGTGAAAGGAGAGACTTGGAAAATACACTTGAGAAACAAAGAGAAGATGGGGGATATTTTGGGGACAGGGAAAGTTGCATTTCAGCAACACCTAGCCTGGAGTTTACTTAAGGATACAAGCTCAACAATACCTAGCCCAGGGTTCATTTAAGGATACGTGACCTTTGTGTAAAGTCATGTCTAAACCATATCTTGCATTTCCCAGTTCCTGGGCAGTTCTGTGCTCCATCTGCATCCCGCAGATACCTGTTACTTGGGAAGGAAACTTCCGATGTGAGGGCCAAAGAATCCAGATGCAAAGCCTTATCCCAAATGATTACAGAAAACTTGATGGCCATTAATAATACAAATTAAGAACTGAGTAGCACTTAACAGAACTATTTGCATTTCCCTACAAACACAATACGTAAACTAGTTCTAAACATATAGGTTATATTCCAATACTGATTTTTGCAGAAGCCACCGAATTCAGAATATTTTTATTTTAGGGGTTTCCAAAATAGACCACAGAGTTCCCCTCTGTGAGCTGCAATTACACTGTTTCGTTATTTATCATGTGCTGACAGTCTAATTTATCAGACTGTTGCTTGCTGAATATTTTATTTTATGTGCATTCCGAGTAAATAAAATTCCTCTTAAAACAAAGTTGAGTAAAAGAGCATGGTACATCACAGTTTTGGTTAAAAACTATTTCTACTACATTGCACATAAGAGACTTGAATTGCAACTTTCAGAAAACTCTCTGTTTCATAAATCATATTTAAGGTCATTCAGCTACACGTACAGGTTTGTCTACTGCAGTCATATTTCTCCTTCTTTGAACAATTCCAGAATTTCAGATAAATTATGTATAAAGTCAGAGGAAGGTAGTCTTCCATCTGGGGTAACTACTTGCAAAGTCCAAGCTAAATAGGTTTGAGACAAACTGGTTTTAAACCAGCATTTTACATGGCTGTTGTGACAAAGGCAGTTAGCAGATGCCAGCAAAGAATTCATCAAGTGGCTGGAAAGAAATTTTTCCAAATAGCCAAATGATGACTTAAAATTCCAAACACACCAAAAAGCTCCATCCTGCTTGTAAACTTTCCTTGTGCAACAAAGTATTATAGTATAGTCTGTTTATAAACTCACAGAAAATGTCTTTTATATTGTTTCAGACTCCAATTACTAAGACTGTACAGGTACTTCCCCAGTTTATTTTTAAAGCAGTGGCTGAACAGTCACATCCTTTTGCAATTTCTATGATTCTCACTTCCTTTTCTGGTTTTAAACAGACTGGTTTATATTTGCATACTCTATGGATTTTATTTTATAACATACTACAGGACAATTATACTCACAGGTATCCTTTCAGAAGGGATAATGTCACTTGACCGAAAACCCCAAGAAACTGGATTCTGCATCTACTCTCAGTTCTAATGCCAGTGTGAATAATTTTAAAAACATTTTCCATTTTATATAAGCTTAGTTGTATCTTGTATGTACATATTCCAGCTACCCAAGATGGAGTTTATGAAAAACTTGGTCTAATCAAAGTTTCTCTTCCTAGTTTTCATCTCAGATCCCACTTTCTAGAATGGCCTTGAACAATATCCAAAACATAGAAAATTCACTGCTTGTATTTACAATAGGAACCAAACTCCCAGATTTAGAAATTCCTCTTTAACTCAATACTGAGAAAGACCAAATCATCCGTACCAAGAGTTCTTAGCTGCTCTAATTCAATTACAGGACTGAATACTCATATGCCCAATTAATTTCTACAGGCTTTTTGGAAAGCAGTGGATAAGAAAGATGATGCTTTTTGATTTTTTGACTTTATAAAACAGACAGATATGACTTGCTTTTTATGATTTCAATATTCAGTGGAGCAATTTTCCCTCACTTGGAGTGATTACAGTTTTCCATATAATTTTCTTCAAAAATTTGATCATTCTTCCTTTATAGTGAAGAGTTTTTGATAACACGATTCAACCACATTTCACATTTGGCACAAACCTCCCCTCTGGCTGTTGGAGATAACTTCATTTAACTGTGGGGGTTTTTTCTGTTGGAATATCAGTAAGTCTTCAGTAAGTAAATGCATGTGTGCCAAGCATATCATTAACTGAACTGATTGAAGATCAGAAAAGCAAGTCCTAGGTCTAATATCGCTTGGGTGCCACTAATGGGTACATTATAGATTGAAATATTTCATTTGACCCATTAGCTGTTTTGTTGTTATCAATACCACAGGCAGTTGTATGAATCTATTTACAAAATGAATTCAAACTCCATTAGCTTTTAAGGCACTGCTCAAATGAAAGCAGTCTCTTACAACAGCTGAAACAATTACAAGTGAAAATGAGAGACCATTTTGATGAATATGCATTCCAGCAGTAATCATCTCCCAGACAAGATTTGTCTGTTTCTAAAAATAATTGTTAATAATACAGATGTATATTTAGGGGGGGTTTATTACTTTGTTCCATTCCTCTGTAAATTTTGACATTTAAAACTTTTATTGCATTTCCTCTCGTTAAAATTGACTGACTGCAAAAGAGCAGTCAAATACCCTGTGCACTGAAATAATGAGTTTACTACCGTCGCCAAAAGAGTCATCTCTAAAGCAAGACTTAAAGCAAGTTGAAGACATAATAGAAATACAGATTTTTTTGAAAAAGCATATAAATAAATCTGAATCAGCTGTAACTTGGTAAGAGGAAGTGCATAACTTTTTCTAGTACAGTAACATTAAAAATACAAAAACAAATACATTTTTACACAGTGCAAAACTTACCTGATAGAAACAGCGCTTCGTACACAACAGAAGTGAACTGACACCCAGGTGGCTTCAGAGAGTACTGACATCTTACAATGGGAATCCCAACATCTAAAGTAACTGTGGAGACACTTCACTGCTTTCAGTGTGTGGTGTATAAATGTATAACCTACCTACAAACAGGACTGCCAAACAGGCTCCTCATGGGGCAGACAAGGTGCTGACTGGTATCACCGAGGTGTTCTAAGCTTTAGTGGTTTATGTTTTGTAGGTGCCAATGGAAGAGTACAACAACATCTGTGTTGAAAATAAGCTATTTCACTGTCAGCTCAGTGTTATTTCCATTCCCCAATGATACTTGTGAATCATTCATTATGAGAGCAGAGATGAGACAGGAAACTAGACCCACCAAATGTATGCTCTGAAATAACTAACCATTGTAATTCCTTTGCAAAATGTGAAAGGATTTGAACTATTTTCTTGTTAATTTATTACCATTACCCTATCCTTACAATCCATCCTGCTCTTATTACAGATCTTGCAATAGCATTTCCTTAATGTTTCAATTGCTATAGATGCATTTACTAAGCTATGATCTCAGTTTGCCTTTAAATCTTTCCAATACGCTATGAAAGGAAAGCTTATTTAAATACTCATCGTCACCTACAACAAGTGTCCTATGTCCTTATGAATTTGTACTTCAGTGCTCATAGAAGCTTTTTCTGTGTGAAGGCATTTTTAAGCTCTCCTTTCTGTGTGAATTCTCTGGCTTTGCTAACATGTGAGCTCACGCTGCAACTTTCTCTTCACTCAGGCCACATGGAGCTGCCTGCCTGTGTGTAAGAAAGCTGAGAAACACAGTTATCTTCGGGACTGTTATTCTTTCACTGCGGTTGGCACAAAGTCAGCACAAGTGGGAACTTTGCCAGGCTCTTGCATCCCACAGAAGAGATTAAATCAACAGCGGAGGCAACACCCATGTGCCAAGCTGAGAAGAGAACACCAAGAGGCCATGGCATACCTGAATGCAGCAGGCAGGGCACAACTATGATTTGATGGACAACAAGTTTAGATTTCCAGGCAAACTGCCTTGATAGCAGGCATGTTTGGGCAAGCTCAGGCAGGTGGCTGGGAGAAAGAAAGGAAGCAGCTCTAACAGATCAGGAATCAAGGGGTGCAGGGAATGGCCAGCAGCAACAGATGTGCTTTACTCACATATCAAATGGGCAGGGCAGTGGTGAGTCAGCGGTACAGACACTTACAGTATGTGGTTTTCTGGGTGGCAGGTATTTTTTCAGGGTGTTGCCAGCAGCAGCTGATGAAGACATTCAGAGTTACTGTGGGGAAAGCACGTACACACAGCATAAGTCTTTTTTCCAAGCTGAGAAACAATGCCTATTTTTGTAGTATTAAGACTGTTTTAAAAATATCTCTTTCTTATTGTGGTTGACTCATTTTTGAATGCTTTGGGTTGGTCTCATACAACAGCTGTGGCCATAATTCTGAGCTTTTTTTGTGACCACATGAGGGTGAATGTGCTGACACTTGTCTAAGAGTCAAAATATCCAGTCCTCTTCACAACCTGGACTTGGGATGGAAAACTCCTTTCTGTTCACTCCCATTTCATCACCAGATCTCTGAAATAAAGGAGTTTCTGAAGCTGAAATCCCCTGAGGTTTACGAATGGAACATTCCTATGCCTACTGAGCTGGGAGGACACAGAACTACCACAGAACTACCTGATCCCTCATGTTTTGGGACATCTATGTTTAACTCTGCTCATCTTTTTATACCAACTATCTTCACTCACTGCATTCCCAGTGCTTCCCTGCACTGTACAGATCCTTTTATATCTAAATGTCTTCAGATTAGACTCCAAGTATTGGTAACCCAAACTTACCAAATATGCCCCTAGTACTATTAGCTCTAGGGCCCAGAATCTCTCAAAATAAGGTCGAATTATTTTACACGTTAATATCCTCATTCCTGCTGAGTCACGCTGGGTTTGAGCTCCAGTTATTTGCCTTGGCCTATTTACCCGGAAAATTTCTTGGGGTTTTGTTTGTTTATTTTTTACTATAGGCGAGCACCTGGACGGCGTTGCTACACTGAAGGGCAGACGCTGTTGAAAGCACTTCTGGTAGGGGCACATCGCCAGCACGCTTACCGGCTGTCATTCTGCACTGGCTTCACGACTTTCTGCTCTCGAACCAAAGTTTTCTACGTTAAAGCGCTTTCCGAGGAGTTTTGAACGAGGCGCTCGGGAAGGCGGCACCGCTGAGGCGAATCCAGGCGGGCCGGGCTCCCTCCCTCCCGCCTTCCCTCCCTCCCTGCCGCGCCGGCCGGGGGCCATGTGACGGCGCGACTTCTGCCTTCAAGCCACCGAAGGGGAAGGGGCCACACTTTCTCTGCTGCTCCGGCTGCCGCTGAGGCCGCGGCCCCGCGGGGGAGGCACCGCCCGTGCCCCGCCACAGGTACAGCCGGCGCCCGCAGCGCCGCGGCCCCGGAGCGACAGCGCCGGCCCTCACAGAGGTACGGACAGGGCGCCCCGCCCGCCGCTCGCCCCCCGCGCCGGGGCGGGGCGGGGCCCGGCCAGGCCAGGCCAGGGCAGGGCAGCCCCCCCGCCCCGCGGGCTGCGCCCCCCGCCCGCCGCGGAGCCGCCCCGGCAGCGATGCAGCCGCCCCGGGGGCAGCCGGGGGGCCCGGCGGGGCCGGGGGCGCGGCGAGGGGGCTCCTCCGCCCGCGGGCCATAAAGGGCCAGGCAGGGGCGGCGCGGCACTGCGGTACCGGGCGGCCGGCGGGTGGATGCGGCAGCGGGGAGCGGCGGCAGCTGGCGGGAGCGGCTCCTCCCCCCGCCGCCGCCTCCTCCGCCGGCGGCTCCGGGCAGCGTCTCTCCGGCCGGCGGCGGCCCGGCCCTGCCCCAGCATGGCTCTCCCCGGGGCGCTCGGTAAGTGCCGCGCCGGGCTGGCCCGGGGCGCCGGCGGTGACCTTGGGCCGGAGCCGTGCGGGGCTCCTGCGGCGGCAGCGCCCGCGGGCCCGGCCCCACCTGCTCCCGGCGCTGGGATGCGGCGCTGCCGGCTGGGCATCCGCGGAGCCCGGAGGCGGCTCTGCTTTTCATGGCATGTGCTCGGCATAGATTCACGACCATTAAATGCCGGATCGATAATAGCTTTTAAAGTAGTATATATATATGTTTTTTTAGTGCCGCATGTTTCAGGAGAAATAGCTTTATTTTCTTCTGCAAAGGTGCAGACGTAAAGAGCAACCAAAGCGGCTTTTCTTTGAGACCGAGATATTTAGGAAAACAGCATTTACTGGGTGGCATTCATACCCTTTCCCGTCCCATTAAAATGTCTAGTCGCTCACCTTGGGCAAAGGACAGCACTCCTATAGAAGGATAGTGGATACAAGAGCCTCTTGCAGTTCAGGATGGCACAGCTTGCACGAGTATTGCATGAGGTGCCTCATTACTATTTTAGGTCTATTAGGCTCATTTCGATGCCATGAGCTAGCAGTGATGTGGGTGAACCTACATTTCAAACTCTTCTGTGCCTCAGTCTCACATGCTTGAGGGGAGAACGTGAGCTTGGGTTCTGTAAGAAAGAAAAAACTTTGGTGTCAGTGTAGGATTGTACTTACATCTAGACTTTCTGTCTCTTCACTATCTTATTGTAAGGATTTAAAATACAGCATGGTTTCTCATGCAGTGTATTTCCTACTGCATTTCTGTTTCTGATCACAATTCTCTGGGAAAAAGTTCATTTAAACTAGGAAAATACTCAGCCTATGATAAACATACAGCCAAATGATTTTTTTATACTAGTGCTGAAAATATTTTAATTGCTGATATAGCAGCAGAAAAACCGTTATTATTTCACATTGTACTAGTATTGCTAGCACTTTTGCTGTAGTTGAGTCAGTATAAAGAGAGTTTTTGCCTGGTTGAAGTGGTCCAAAAGGCCCTTGCTGCTGTCAGCTGTATGTGCGGCAGGCACTGCTGCTGACAACTGTGTTCATCGAGGTCAGGGGACAGATTCCCATGACTTCCTTGAGCGTTGAAATTGAGAAACCAAACCTAAGTTTGGATGCTACTGAGACATGGTAATGCATTGCCACTGAATTATGCAGTTAAACATATATGTATTTTAAAGTTTCTCATGTAGTTATAATTGATTTTATGTAGTAATTAATAGTAATTGCAAAACAAATACACTCCAGGCAGAAAACAGCACAGTCAGATCCACAGTTCTTTAAAACCAGAAGTTTTATACTGGGATGTGAATGGGTTCTTATAAAATAAGAATGCAAAGTAATGTAGGGGAACATTCAATTGCCACATTATGCTCCATTTTAACTCTTGTTGCCTTTTCACACTATATTTGCTTTTAGAATAAAAGCAAAAATGTTCATAAAGCAACTGAGAAAACAGGTGGACATTAATTAGAGTCTTTTAGGCAGAAAACAACAGGATCACATATCAAAAGGATCACATATCAACATGTGAAACCTGCAGCATGCCTACAGAAAAATTGTAATGGGAGCCCTGATAAGTTGTGCCTGGAGTGATAAAAAACTGCCATACTCCATGCTGGCTTCCAGGATATGTTGTTACTTAAATGAATACTATCTCACAAAATATGTTTGCATTTTTTCTAGCCAAAAAGGATTCTGAAATGCCAGTTTTGGACCCAGACTTCACATCCTGGCAGTGCTTGGATCCATTTGTTGTGACATGTTCGCAGCTATTTTTAACTTATGTAATAAGAATTTAATCTTATTTGTTACAAACTCCATCATACTGAAGGCATTCCGAAAGCTTTATAATACACAACAAATAATGCTGGTCAGTAGCTTATCAGCAGTATTTTTTCCCTCTGGAATGCTGCCAGTTATGTTAAAATGCACATTCTGGATTTTATGGAAATGAAATAAAAGTAAAGCCAGGAAACTACAGAAGAAACAATAAAGATGGGCTTTTTGCAGTGATGATGGAACAAAATGGAAATATTTTATGAAAGGCTAGCTACTTAAAAATCCAAAACTTTTTTTTGTTTAGATGCTAAGTAAAAATGAAAATCCATAACCTCTTTGCTTTCCACATACATTCAAAATTACGATATGAACTACTGAAAACAAATGGAAAAAAGAGTCACTCAGTTAACCATACTGTCTTTGCTCTTGTTGTGCAACTATTTTACTTCACAGCACTTCCATGATTTTCTAATTTGTGGAAGGGATGGGGTGAGGTGGAAATGTACGACCTTCTTTTCTAACTTGGCTGTTGGTTTGAAGTCACTGAGCAAGGAAGAAGGCAACCGATGTGATTTCCAGGCTCAGTGCAAGAACACAGAGCTGAGTATCCATTGTATCACAAATGTGTGTCTTTGCGCAAGTAAGTAGAATCCATTGGTAAATCCCTACATAAATCGCTTAGGAATTTTTGTGGGTATACCAAGAAGTTCCTGATGCACAAATTACCATGACTCCAAAAGTAGAGCTGCTCTGTGGTTCTTGTGTACTGCGTGCTAGTTTAAATTCCACAGAGCTGTTCTACTTTATTCTGCTTTTGCTCCAAGCTCTGAATTTTGATAGGCATACCATGGAAAAAGCCCCAGTCTCTTGCATATCTTTCCTCTTCCTGTAGCTCTAACTTTATCAACTGTGTTCCTCATCAGCCGAGATGCCGCGGCAGTTTCCCAAGCTGAACATTTCGGAGGTTGACGAGCACGTGCGGCTCCTGGCAGAGAAGGTGTTTGCCAAAGTTCTGCGAGAAGAAGACAGCAAAGATGCGTTGTCACTCTTCACCGTGCCTGAAGACTGCCCTATTGGGCAGAAGGAGGCCAAGGAAAGGGAGCTGCAGAAGGAGCTGGCAGAGCAGCAGTCAGTGGAAACAGCTAAAAGGTTTGCTCTCTAGTTGCTTTCTTAGTGGAAAACAGTTTTTAAAATGGGTTTGAGTTAATATTGAAATAGCTGGCAAACAGCATTCTGCCTCTTATTACTTCAGGAGAAAGGTCAACAGTGGGTGCCAGGGCCACCTATGTGGTGTCCTTCTGTCCAGTGCAGGAGGTGTGGGATGGGCCCCATGGAGCTTGGATTGGTGAGGTTTTCTCAGCTGTGTTCCCAGCAATAGCACAGACATTGCTTATGCAAGTTTAACAAACAGCATAGCTGGGTAGAAATGAGCACAACCTTAAGACTCTTTAATGTAAGAAGAGTCAGAAAAAGAAACACTCCCCCCCCCCCCTTTTTCTAGTTTCTTTAAGAGAAACAGAAAATTTTAACACACAGAAAATGACAGTGGCACAATACTTCTTTTAGTCTCAGCAAAAATAGATGAAAGCAAGGAATTTATACTTAAGATCAAGCAGTAAGGTGCAAAGTGGCATAATGAGGTTATTTGTAGGTTTCCTTTACTTGATAAAGTCTAACCACAGTCAGCCATAAAAGTGTACATTAAAAAAATAAAATTGCATTCTACCTTTGTTTTACCCATGGCTGTAATGAAGCCAAACTTGCTTTGGTTTGTGATTTATTTCTGTAAGAGATGCAGCCTTCCCCTGATGTCAGGCTGTTCCGGTGTCTTGCCTTCACAGGACTGCTGGGCTGTTTCTGGAGTCACATGAGCTCAGCAGCAGCCTGACACCAAATGGGTTGGACGTGTACAGACTCTTCAAAAAGCAGGCAGACAAGAAAGCCTTTGAAAGTGATAGCTAAACACATGTACCTGGTTAGCTGCAGACAGGCAGTTGGGCAACACTTGGAATCATGTTTCTGGAACAGAAGGGGGAAGAGTCAATTTAGTTAAATTAAGGTATGACTCACTGATGATACAGGCTGAGACTTCTGGTTTGGAATTGTGCAAGTGGGTTTCCCAGTTGGCATGTTCTTAGACATAAACAGGCACAAAAGGGAAAACCAGATGTTTCCAGTCAAGTAAATGTTTAGTATATCTTTCCTCCTGAACTAGTAAGTTTAACTTCTAATTCGGGAGATCTGTCTCACAGAAATACGTTCTGTCAAACAAACTCAGGTTTTGTACAAGTTTAACTGTGGGAAATAGGGTGTTACAGGTTTGGTGTTAACATGTGGGGACAGAATGAGTGTTCATCGCTGTCTTGCAGGACTGAAGTGTACTTCAGGGACAGTGACACAAGTACAGCTTGTGCTGTTTCTAGTTGCAGTTCATCCAACACTGCCTTTCAAAATTGATGCTGATTTCCAAGGTGGCTACAAGTACTCCAGAGGATGAAATTTGGGTGTTAATTGTACTGGCACTACATGTTCTTATTCTTAAGAATACCACAGAAGTAACGTGCAGCTTCCAGAGAATGTTCCAGTGTTCCTTTTTCTTTGGTAGTGATTCTTTACTAACATTTTAAGATTTTTGTATCTGACTTACAAATTCAGGGTCTATTTCCACAGTGCAAAAGAAACTGATATCACAGGTAGTTTGTAACTTTTCTCATCAAAGCTGGGACAGATGTGCACCACAGATAAACCAGCTAAAAAAGAATGCTGTGTTTTTCAGTGAAGTAATTGTATCAAAGCCATAATATGTTATCACTCTGATAACCAACATCAGCCTTCTGCTCAAGTCTCATCAAGTACTGCCTAAGGAATAACTAGGTGCTCCTCCTTTTCCTTACAAGTTTAACTGAATAACTGTATGTGAAATTTTGTTGCACAGTCTTGTCTGACAACTAGATCAGTTTTAAGTCTTGCAAGTTTTGGGAAGAATGAGAAGTGTGTGTAACAGCATGATCGCTTACAACAATTTCCATATGTAGCATTGACTTCTCTGTCTGATCCTTCAAAAATTTTGATGTTGTCAGTCTCTGGGAACTGACTCTTACTAAAGTGAGCACAGTGATCATGTTTTCCTTCTGCACAGTGACTTGCTGACACTGAATTTGTAAGAAGTGAAACAAAAACCTTAGGGCATCTTAGAGTGATTGTAAATAAATTATGGTATATTGGACTCATGTGGAGGGTAAGTGCAATTGCGTGTTGTGTATATCATGTGAAATGTCAATAGAGAAAGGCTAAAAGCATGAGTACTTTCTGAAGAACTTTTTTTTCTGTGGTATGAGAGATTTCGTTTGAAAAATTTCCTAGGGGGTAATTTCTTTGCTGTCATCAGTTTTCCAGTGTATTTAGTGTTTTATACCATGGCTTATTTTATGTTTTATACCGTGAATTCATAGGAAGAAAAGTTTCAAGATGATTAGATCCCAGTCTTTGTCATTACAAATTCCATCTCAGGAATGGAAAGCACCACCGGCCAATCCTGTCCTGTCTCCTGCAACGCCAGTTCTTCCAAGTGCTTTTGTGCCAGTCCAAGTGCCATATGATGTACCAGAATTTCAGAGAGTTTCAATTAGTGGGGACTACTGTGCAGGGGTAAGAAACCATTGTTTCCCCACTTTCTGTATCTAGAGGGTGAAAAAAAGTCCCATATATGTATATGAAGTGTAAAATGCCAATGTGATGGTTCTCTGCAACAAAACCTAAATTGCTTTGTGAATACAGTGATTTGTAAAACAGTTAAAATCAAGGTCAGGTTGTTTTATAATCTTTGTAGTAATGAATTGGATAAAAACATAATCAGATGATCAATAAATAGGTAACATATGGTAGGATAAAAACATTTGTGTGTATTTTGCATATTGTATTTGGCTTCTGCTTCTGTCACTGGTTTCCTGACCCCTTGGGCAAGATCCTTATGGTCAAGCCCCACGCACTTTTATTTCTGGCAATTCAGTCTCCTTGTTACTGGTGTGGATTTGGTTTATTGCTAGAACTGCTATTTTTGTCAGTATTTATCCAGGTTTTCCTTTCAGGTGACAGTTGATGACTATGAACAAGCTGCCAAGAGCCTGGTGAAAGCTCTTCTCATTCGAGAGAAGTACTCCCGTCTTGCCTACCATCGCTTCCCAAGAACAACGTCTCAGTACCTGTGCAGCATGCGGGATCAAAAATGGAAGGTTGAAGATGAGGTGTACCCAGGTGAATATCCTTTGGAAAATATTCTGAAATATTTTAAAATATTTTGAAACATTATTTTGAAATACAGAAGTAAACCCTTGCACTGCTGTAGTAAAGCAAAGTTGTATTTTTGTGATGATCTCTTCTGAGTGTCCTTTTCCTCAGTGATTTATTCTGTTTTTGAGTGGAGAATCACTGACTGACCTAAGTTATAAATCCTGTATCTAATTTGAAACTTTGAAGCTATCAAAACCTAAAACCCCAGACTAGACTCTCATTGATTATTTTACTTCCTAAGCAAATGGCATGTTAAGTAGCATACTTGTGCTCCCCCAGGAAAAAGCTGTATGGCTATGGTTTAAAGCGAAAAGTCATTTCTCCTCATCTTGGCATACAGAGCTAAAAGAGATGATGAGCTCATCAACATCGTAAAGTGAAGCATGATACAGACATGCCAGTTAGCAAGCCCTGAGTCAGGAATTTCACAGGCAGGCTGCATTTGCCAGGTCAAGACTGGAAGCTGTAGAGTCATATTTGTTGGGCATCCTGCCTGGGTAAATAAACTGTGATCTTTCAACAAGGCTTATTAGGTTGAACATATTCCCCCACTATGTATGTCACAAATTATTTTTGTCACTTAGGTGGGTTGTGTCTTGAAAGCTTTGCTTGTGCATTAAACTGTTTGCACTGTTTGCTTTTGGATTAGGCTGAGAGGAGCAACCTTTGGTGTGTACAGATGGGCCACTGTAGATGTGTCCATATTATTGACAACTTATTTTCAGCCTTGAAGTGACATTTTAAATCAATTACCCTCTGGCTCAGTTGTTGGAAGAGGGAGAATAAATATGTTTTCAAGTGTTTGTTTTCCAGGAAGACTGTAAAAGGAACATTATACTGAGTATTCAAGACAGGGAAGATATTTTGGAACAGCTGCCAGGGAGATATTTCCAAGCTGCTATTAGGTTAATAACTTTCTTACAGTTATGGTTTTAAATTTATGACACAAAAAATGAAATCTCCTTACACAATGTCTTAATTAGCACAGGTTTGAGCTAGAGAGTTATAAATATGAGAGATAAGGATGGTATCAGTTTATAATATACATTCAGGTGCTCTAGGTGAATAAAAGGACTGGTTAATTACTTTTCTGTCTTGGCTTAACTGAACAGGTTAAAGAAGAAATCTCTGGTAAGACTGAGCCAAAGAATGTAGTTCAGTTGACATAAATGCAGTCAGAACACTTATTTTGTGCTGGTTGCATTAGTCAGATATTGTAAAAGAAGTGATGAATGCTCCTAACATCAGTGACATCATTTGAGTGTTCACATAAGCTAAATCTCCTAGAAGTATACGTGACTACCTGACTCTTAGGAAAGAACTGTAATGTTGTAAAGGTGTTGCAAAACTGTACTGAGCAAATCCCAACCATACTTCTGGTACTTTGTGATGCTGTTCGTGATCAGAAGGCCAAGGGAAAAGCTGGAGTTGTGTTGTACTATCTTTGGCTTCATGATCCTTGCTTCTATTTGAAAGCACTTAAACATAAAAAAAGAGTTTTATTAAAATAACCTCAAACAAAACCATCACCGCAAAAAACCCCACAGAAAACTACACACAAACAAACCATCCCCCTCAAACTAAAAAAATCCAATCAAAACACAACAAAACCATATGACTCTGTGCTTGAATACGAACTTCCAAAATTGCTACAGTGAGTCAGAAGGTGAAAAGAAAATAATGAAGGTAGTATGAAGTCAACTTTTGAACAACTATTTTATTGTTCAAAAATCTCAACTGTACTTCAGCCATCCTAATTTAAATTCTTCTGCAAACTCATTTTTAAACTTGTTCCATCACACATTAATAAAAAATAGTATTAAATTTGTGTACATTGGTTCTGTAATAACTGTAAGAACATACATTTGAATGAAGGTAGGCACTTAATTTAGACATGGGCTGCAACTAAAGCCTGTCAGAGAACAGCTTTGTTGTACCAGCAGATCTTTCACAGTAACTTAATGTGATTTTTAACAGGTCCTAGTACTTTCATTAAAATTAGCATTACAGAAGCAGAAATCCTTTTTGTAATTATTTTGTCTTTTGTGTAGGTTATTTCTTCTAACTGTAATGCAAATTTGTTTTCAGATTTCCATTCACCTCCAGAAGAAAATGAAGATCCTTATAATCTCGATGATGCTCCAGACAATTTGGATTATGTTATCAAGCTAAAGGGTGGCATTCCCTTTGTTTATGATAACAAAGAGATGATGGAGCTCAATGAGCCTCGGAGTTTGCCATATCCTGACCTGCAGACCTACACCCTTGACCTGAGCCATGTTCTTGCTCTAATTGCAGACGGCCCAACGTATGTATCTCTTTTGTTATTCTCTGCCCCTTCAGGCTGTTGCTTACCTGTAGCTCACTACTGCTCATTTCTGTGCTATTTAATTCCCAACATGCCCATTCTACAGTCATGTTTTGTTTTGCCCTTCTCCAGCATTGAGGTATTATGGAAAAACTTAAAAGGAAAAATTACAATGCCACATGTGGCGGCCTTTAATTTCTTTGATTTCTTTGCATCAACCATGGCAAAATAAGGAGTTAACAGAAAATCAAGGAACTGGCCAAATGTTTCCATTCAAGTCAAATCTGGCCCAAACTTCTTGAAGCATGGGAACGGAAACTTGAGCCTCACATTTTCTGGGTTTTTTTTTTTTTATTATTTTTTTTTAGCCTATGCTGAATTTGATGTTTTTGAATGGTTGTCTGAAATTCCTTCATGTCCTGCTGTTGTTGCATGAAGAGAAACCCTGCACATGCAGAACATACAGATCAGCTCAGCAACATAAATATTCAGTCTGATTTGGTCCAGATGTGAATTAACTGTTCATATGCTGCAAAACTGACCCATACATGCACAATGAAAACAGGTCTGAAATTTCTCAGAACCATCAAATTCCTGGGAAGTCTCTAAAAACTAGAAATGTGACAACTCTAGTACAGTCACGGACACTTATGACAAAGCAATGTCCATGCCTAGTGCATGATGAAAGCATGTGCATCTAGTTTTTAAGTTTACTTCCTAGCTGAGGGTTGGAAACAGCACAGTCTTTCACGGCCTCAGCACCAGGGAAGGAAAAGAATCCACTCCAGGATGGAACTAAGCAGGAATATGGACTGTTCTTCTGAGCTATTTGCCCTGTGTGCCAGCACTGCATTCCTGGTCCTCCTGCCTCAAGAGATCATCCCTGCCAGTGTGCCCAGTGAGCCCCACCTGGTGCATTCTTTCCTCTGTGAGTCTGTCTCACACCTGTGTCAGTCTGTCTGCCTCGTGCAGCAACAGCGGCAGAGCCTGTGGGAGAACAGACCTGGCCCATTCCCTAAGCCCTTTCTCAGGAGCAAAGCCCTGTGCTTGTGCCAGCATTATCAGCACTCCTGCTCCAAATCAGTGCCAGCTTGAGCAGCCTTTGGTTACAGTAAGCAAGGGGCAAATGCATTCCAGTTACAGGGCGTTATATTCCAATCAGAAGGTAAAAGGACAAGAAGGAAAAACGTGAAACAAAAGTCATGCTGAAGAGCCTTCTGCAGCTTTAAATTAACTGTTGAGTTAAAACTTAGAAGACTTAACAGTCATAACAGGAAGCCCTAAATAGGAAGGGCCTTGGTAGGACAAGTTAGAACACTCAGCACCTTGGTGAATGTAGGGCAGTCACCTGCTCCTTTCACTAATTCAGAGTAAGCTTTTGCAGGCTCATCCCCACTCTGATAAATATGAACAAACCAAAAGAAAAAGGTCTTTTCCATAATCCTGTTGCATAAGCTCTTCTTATGGTATTGTTTCCCTGTTTGCAGCAAGTGCTTTCCTGTCACTTATGCCCATCACACGTGGGGCTGCTCAGAGACTAAGAGCCATTTAATCTTAGCTAAACTGATGAAATCTCACCCCTTCTCCTCAGGCTTATGGTCTTTTGGATGACTGTGTAACCCAACAGAGACTTCCTGCAGTGGGCAAATGGGTCTTGCTCAGTGTCGGGTATGGGGAAGATTGGGTTTGAAGCAGACTTCCAAAACCACAATGGATTTGTGTCCTATTGAGGAAAGATTGTCAACAATAACGCTGCAAAAAGAAGGCTATTACATTAACAGTGCTACCAAAATATTGTAGAGTCAATAAGAATTGACAGATGGTAAAGAGAAAAAACATGTCATTGGTTAAAAATAGAAGGAGAAACATGACAGAAGATGAAAGTGAAGACAGAGCTCTGAGTAGGCAAGGAGGAACAAAAAAGCATATTTTCTAAAAAGGGTGCAAGAAATTATTTTGGAAAAAAGTGTTTCTACACAATATATGTGTCCTTAAGGCATGAAAAATGAAGCATATTGGATCTTATCTTGGCTTCTCACATTTAACTGAAAAAGCAAATAAATTTGGAGGATTTAAAAAAAATTTCATAATGAGTAAGGCTGGATGACAAGTTGTTTCTGTTACATATGAGATGATTGTTCTGTTGGAGGTTCCATTTTATAGAAGTTGCAATTGACATCACATTTGATTACAGGTTTCATGCTTTGACCATTATTACTAAAAGGGCTGCAGTTTATGCACAGATATAGTGATGAATACTTGGACAAGTTGGAGGACATAAGATGATAATGTAGAGTTCTGTTTGAGATTTCACTAATAACTTTGGTCTGAAATCATACTGGATACCAACTTAAATATTGGTTAACCAGTAGGATAAAAAGAATGGCTTTATCTTGGTCTTTGTAAAAAAATTTAGTTGTTTTTACTGTGAAAACTTTAATGTTCTTGCTGAACTTGAACTACAAATAAAATACAATGCCAATACCAATTTATATTTCTGAACTTGAAATACAGATAGTTTTAAATTACAGTTCCTTTCTATGTTTTCTTTTACAGAAAAACATACTGTCATCGAAGACTTAACTTTTTAGAATCTAAATTTAGTTTACATGAGATGTTGAATGAAATGTCAGAATTTAAAGAACTAAAGAGTAATCCCCATCGAGACTTTTATAACGTTAGAAAGGTAAGTGTGAGAAGGATTAAAGGCATGACACTGTTTTTAGTAGGAGTTCCAGCAATTTTGGTTTTCTTATGGGAGGTGTAGATGATATGCACAAAGTAGTGTGTGCACACCACTCAACTGAATCAAGTTTATTTTAAGAATGTTAATATTTTTCTACATGGGAGCTCTCCAGGAAAATTAACTTGAATGTGCGTGGGTTAATTGGATTATGCTAAACTAATTTGTTTACTTATTCTGAATCAAAGGGGCTTAATTGTGTGTAGATTGCTTTAAAGGAGTGCAACAGAGTTAATCAAATGAAGCTCACTTGGATTATGAATAAAAATATCCATATCGAGGTTTAATTAATTTTAATGAACTTAAAGACATTCAAGTGCATTTTTCTGCTTTCATGTAGGTATGTCCTACTAGACTGTAGTAGGAACAGCTGTATAGATTTTAGATGATAATTGCACTTCAAATTGAAAATAGATGTTTAAATACATGTCAAAAGACCTCCCACAGAAACTAAACTGAGGGTTTGTGCTGCATTCAGTATGTGGTAAAAGAGTCTGTGATATATTAAGTAAAAGATTATCCGAGTTGTAGTCTTGGCTCCCTCTGAGATATACTGGGATATAATTAGGAGACAGGTAGGGGAATCAAGGAGCTGATTTAATTTCCTGACATATTCACACCCAAGGGAGCTGTGTTCTCTTCAAAGCATGGAAGCAACAGTGTTAGGCTGCTTCATTCACTTCCCTTTCCTGAAGTGGAGAGGAAGTTACTGGAGTTACTCCTTCATTTTGATAGGTGAGATTTCTTCACAAAGCAATAATTGTTGCTTCTGTTTTTAACCACTTTGAGTCCATTTTGCATTGTTTCTCTGTGCAGCTGGAAGAGGTAATCCTTATTTTGTAACTTCAGGGTTTCCTAATCCTTCTAGTTACATTTTGGTTAGCACAAGTTCATCAAAAAGTCCTCTTGGCTTTTCCCTATAATGCCCAGTGTGCTTGCTGGCTACTGAATATTCACTACTGTTGTGGTAATAAATGGTCAAAGATGAAAGTGTTTGATGGCTGTCCCAGTGTCCATCACAAGGGTAGAACACGAGTTGTCGGGTAAGTTCTAATGGATCTCGCCCTTCCAAATGTTAACCGTGTGGATGGGAGGATCTGTCAGCTAATTCACTTAAGTGGCAGCGACTCAGCTCCCAACCTGACAAGTTTTCTTGCATAACCCTGGAAAGACATTTGCTACGTGCAACATTCAGAGAAAACACTTCAGTAGCTGACAGAGACTTTAATAATAAAACACATGGTGACAAGACATGCAGAGGTGTGGATCAGGTGACTACCACAACCAATTTGATTACTGAGAAGTTGTAATTAACGGGATTGTACTTGCAAAGTTCAGCTTTTGATTTAAAAGCAAACGTTCAATGTCTCTGGGCATATCTTAATTATTTTTTAATTATCTGCTGTTGAATAAGCCAATCTACAAAAGGATCTTTGTTCAAAAGCACAAAATGTGCATTGCTTCCCCTCTGGCAGTAAGCACATTCCAAAGAGCAGGAACCAGCCTGCTCTTCTCTGCCAGAGACCATTCCTACTGCCAGGTACTGCTTCAAAAAATCTTGCTGCACAGAGTTAATCTTGCTTAAAGTATTTTTATGAAGTAAGCTTACAAGGAGTATTTTTCTGAAGCACTCTGGAAAGTGAATTGCACTGTAGATATAGTTTCTGTAAGCCCCCAGATAATCTTGTTTTCCTTATGTCTTGCTAACCCAAGTAATGTTTGGAACTGTAACTTCCCTGAAGTGCTTCCTCTCTAATAACAGTCTCAGTGAACCATTTGAAACAACACTTGTCAGCCTGTGTTTTCAGGATGTCTCTCCATTAAGTCAATCCTAAGAATTGCATACTGCTCAAAAGAAAAACAAGGAACAGGATTCACCTTCCCAAAGGGCTGTTGGTGAAGTTGTCTGTTACATCCCTCCAGACACAAGTGTGGGGTTCCTGGTAAAATCTGCTTAGATGAAAGAGCCAAAGTAACTGATGGAAAATGCCAAAATTAGAACAGATGTGAATGTAGTGGCAAGGTCAGTCAGTGAATGTGTATTGCTGCATTTAGAAAGGTACAGCAGAAAGCTGGTCAGGATTAATTGCTGGCATGACAACCAAACATTACTGGTTTTCCTCTGTTTCCCTGTCCCCTTCCCCAGGTTTTTTCTAATTTCCTCATTTTCCTCCAATGAGCTCATCTGTTTCTTAAAACCCAAGATAAGGCTCATCTTAAATAAGGGATGTGTATGTTTGTATCTTGCATGTTGAATGTAACTGGAAAGGAACCTAAGATACGTCTTGCAGTGGACCTGGATAATTGCCCTTTACAAAGGACACAGGAATTTCTCTAGACAGACAAGAGTCTACAGGTGGTAAGACAGCATGGCTGGCTCCCCTTGCTCCCTGCAGGAGGTGGGCAACTGTCTATGTAGGAAAACACCTCAGCTGAGACTCGAGTCTGCCATCAGCAGACTCCCACATCCTCCAGCTGATGACCATCAAAGTGCAGGCAACACACATTCTTCACGTAACACCTGGGTTGCCTGCATGAAGGATGAAATTAAGGAACAAGACTTTAGCTCTATGGCACACAAACTCGGAACTGAGTTTTAACCTTTATGTACCAGAGTGTCTTGCCCTGTATATGAGGTTTTTTTGAGGGAGACTTCCAATAGACCTCTGTGCCCAACAGCCTCAGATAATTTTGAGCAGACAGTTAATTTTTTTTTTAAGGTGAAGCAAAGATTTTTTTACCTAACATGTATTTGCTACCTTTGTGATGTATATCCATGTACTGCATCAGCAGGTGTCCTTCACTGCAAAGAGCTTTGATACAATGTCTAAAGATGAAAAAATCACAGCCTCAGCCTCTTTGGATATTCTTTCTCTCTGTAGCCTCTATTTCAGCATGTCAGCAAACCAGACCTGAGGATATGTCCTAGCAGTGACTTTTACACATCAAATTTTCCTGCCTGCAGGCTCACTAGCTCAGGTGCCCAATCTTGTGTGGCAGCGCAGCTTTGGCTCAGGCTGGGGAACTGTGTGTGGAAGAATGCAGTTTCTGCATTCCCAGCCCTGCTGAAGGCTCTATTGCAATAGCTGGCTGCTGCTGTGACATACCCTTTGGATTAGGGTGTTGCAACTGAGTTGGTTTTTTAAAAATTATTGGTTAGACAAAAAGGAAGTAAATTCTGGCTGGTGTTTAAGACCACAGAGTTGAAATACCACTGGTTGTTTGTAAGAAGGGAAGTTAGTGTGGGTTTAAATGCTACTAAATTCTTTAGCTCTTACAACACACTGAATGAAATGAGCAGATGTCTGCTTCTTAAACATTTGATTACAAACCTTATGAGTGAATGGTGAACCTATATCTTAACTTCTCTGAGCTTTGATTCAGTCTGAGTTTGCTTTTTTTTTTTTCCCAATGTTTCTTTTATTGCCCCAGTAGCTACTTACTGACTTTGGTGATGAAATGTTTCATGATATAAACCAAAATGACAGTGAATGGGAAGACCTATGGGTTAGCATCAGATCAAAGGGAATGCCCCTTCATCATGACGTGTAATGGTGCCTTGCCATGAACTGGCAGCAAGCTGGCTGTTGTGCTCTCAAGGCACTGTGTGTGCTGCTGTTCCCCTCCTGTCTTGCAGAGATGCTGAGGCAAATGCTTGTGTCTACCCCTCAGTCTTCTAAGTGAGCACAAAATATGATCAGGTGTAAAGGCATCAATTGCTATAATGCAAAATTTCTGTAGAGACTGTAAAGAAAGCTATTCTTCTATCCTTTCTTTTAGTAATTAAAAGAACAGAAGAAGAGATTTTTTTTCTCTTCACAGCAGTGTATTTCTGTATTTGTGTGAATACAAACACTCTGGGGTTGGATTCTGCATATTGCAGTGAGTACAGCTAAACAGGAAGCTGGAGATGCAGGGATTCTCATCTCATCTCTCCTGGTTTCTGGGTTGCTCTGCATGGCATAAATATGGATTAGACAAGCTCCCTAGGAGCTCTGCACAGCTCTAGGGACTATTTCTGCTGCCAGGAGCATTCCTGCACTATCCTAGGACAGAGTATTTTGTGCTTCTGCCTCTCACGCCTTTAAAGAACTGCAAGGAGAAAATCAATCCCATTGTATAAAGCTGTTGCACCCTATCAGAAAAGCTAATGCAGTATGAATGTATTGATGAGAAGGGAATCTGGCAGTGGGATGAGGAATGATTTCCCTTCAATTCAGCATTGAAGTAAAGCCTGCAGAGGATCCAGTGTCAAGTTCATGCAGCCCATAGCTATTGGGCTACAAGTATTTACAAGTTCAAGTGTATGTATTTAGAAGATGTGGTAGTTTGCAGCTGTGGATGCTACTAATCTATGCCTTGGGAAAGTTCAGTGTTATTAAGAGGGCTGGCCTTGGCAATTCTTTTGGTGTATTTATCACTTATCACTCTGAATCTAGCTCATATGCCTAATTCAGCGCAACACTTTCTCTGATAGGCAGAGATAAGCATCCATAAAATAGATCAGAGATGGATGTTTTGTGGAGATCTGCATGACTGGAAGGAAAGGGAAGGAATGCAGGAAGATAAGGGAGGAGGCAGAGTGGTTTAGGGAAGCTGGTGCTGGTCAGACATGGAGGGAACTCCTTCAAGCTGTAAGTTGTACACAGATGTAACCACCTGGCCTGAGAAGGACAAGATTTCACCCCAAAGGCTGCAGACAGAAGCACGTGGTCAGGTCAGTGGGGAAGGGAATGGAACAGTCTGAACAGGGAATCTGCAGAGAAAGAAGGCTTTGTTACATGGAGAATTGCTGAGCGAAGGGAATTCTGCCATCCTTTAAGTGCAAGAAAGCTAATGTCCACCATCACCTGAATGATTGCATTACAAGAATTCAACCTTTATGCAAACAGTTGTTTCCATTTGTTAAAAGGGTGAGTTCACTGGAGGCATAATATTATGTTCCAAGACAGGCTTCTGTCAGTCATTCTGTTTTTCTTTCCATTGAAGATTAATGTGACCTTGAGTGAAAGGTTGCCTCTTGGGGGAGGGGAGAATAAGAAGTGCAACAGGAAATTTGGTTAAGGGAATGCAGCTAGGGTTTTTTTCCACTAAGGAGAGACTGGAGGGCACTGTAGTGAATTTGAAAATGCAAGCAGAATGTTTGCAAATAGAAAAAAATAAATCTTGTAGTAGGGGTGGGTTACTTATGGTCCAAAAAAGCTTCAGCTTATTTCATGTATTGTATGAAGAACAAAATAGTAACATCTTAAACTGGGATTCCCTTTGTCTTTTTTGGGAGGAGGAGGGAGGCAAAGGGGGTATTTGTCACCTTTATAGGAATTGAGTCTGTTCAAATTGTTTTAGTAGAAGCCTTTCATACTAAGTAACAATGAAATTAGTAACAAACTTTTAGCATGACAACATTTTGCATAATAATAACAATAATGACAGTAATCTGCCTAACTAAATCAGCCCATCTAAGCTCTGAGGGTTCTGTGTTCAAATACTTCATTTAGCTAGGATTGCACCCTGAATGGTGAAAATGAACAAGAGCATACACACTAACTCTGTGCTTGGGTAGCTCAAAGGTCAAGTCCTTAAAACCTTCCAATAAGTTGCGCTTCTGCTAAAAAAAAAAAAAAAGGAAAAAAAAATGCTGTGTGATAGTCTTACGACTTTAGACTTGAGTCTTTTATGACTTTTTGTTACCAAAGCTGCTGTGCTTGCTTAAAGGTCAAATTATACCGGGTAGTAAAAAAAGGCAGCTAAAGTGCTAAATACTCTCTGGAAAAAGCAGGAAGGAGATTCCAGAAAGGTCTCTTAAGTTTTGGGACATACGTAGGTTTATGTTGAAGGCGGAGGGGGTTAAAAAAAAAAAAAAGGCAGGAGATCTTTGTTCTCAGAATAAACCCACCATGGTTAGCTCAGCTCTAAGACTGTGTGTGATGTGTTTGTGGGGACTGGAGAAGATGTCACAGGAACTCACTGAACAGCAAAGGCACACTCCAGAGAATTATTTCTCAGCAGGAAGCAGGATTTTAAAAGCAACATGATTCTTGCATACAAGCAAACAAAAGAAACAAAAAGCCTCCTTGCTTTCCGTCCTTGCCCTCCTAAGAGCAGTGAATTCATGTTGATTTACATAAAGAGGAAGTGCTGTGCTTTGTTTTGTTTTGGCTTTTATGAAGATTCATTACTTCCAGTAGCTGAGCCACTACTGGTACCACTGCATTCTGAAATTCAATAAATGACACTTATTCAGGATCCCTACACCTCTATTCTCTGCTTATGGCTTGCTCTTCATGAACATTTAGAGCATATAGGGCATCTGTTAACTGTTATTTCACTCTCCTATACAAGGTGACCAAGCCTAGTAGTATTTCACTGTTCCAGGAAGAGTTTACAGTAAACAACATTTGTGCCTAAACCAGAGAATGTTTATGAACATGAAGTAAGCAAATGTATAAAATGCACTTGGGTTCAAATATCTATACAAGTACTCTGAAGAGGGTGATAATATGTTAAGTGGAGGTGTTTTTACTGTTTATAGACAGCATTGCTTCCTGTGCATTAATAATGTACTTTATGTTCTGTACTTTGAGACAGCAATATGTTTCTTGCTTTATCATTTAGCTTTAATGTCTCTGATATATTTGACTTAGGCAGTGATTAACAATTGAGTGTTTAGGATTCAGTTTTATATACTGGTGTTCAGATAAGCTATTGAACATTCCCATGGAGCTAGGTTTTCTCTTAGAAGGCTGCAACAACTTGGGGATATATAACATGCAAATAAAATGACTCCAAGTGCCAAGTGAAGCAGTGGCATTCCTGTGGCCTGTATGTCGTGGCATAAACCCAGGTTTACATTGCAGGAGAGTGGCTTATTCATGTGCTCTGATCTGTTTCCTGCTGATCCTTAAAAGCAGATAAGGATGGCGATCAGTTCTGTTGGTGAAATCTGAAACTGCAGAGTCACTGCACAAAGGGGAATGCATTGGGCTCACTTTGTACGTGTCCATGTTTGCAGTTTCCTGGACGGAAGAGTCCTGGATGAGAGTCTTTGCAGACATTTAGATTCAGTGGCTCCTATAGCTGTTTTTTTAGAGCATTTTAGTTTATTTGAGAATTCCTTTTAGTGTTACTAAGGACTTACACAGGGAAAACTTAAATGACAGCTACCGCTCCAGGTCTCGTAAGTTGTCTCATTGGATTGTATTCCAATAGAGGCTGCTTAGGTAGCAGTGCAAGCTTCTGAAGAAAAGCAAAGCAGACCTGTGGAAGACATTTGTTTCTTGTTAATATTTCTTTTTTTTTTGACAAAACCTGAAGGAGTACTCTCAGCCCTTCTGTGAATTTGCACTTCCTTTAGTGTGTGAAAAGATCTAAGAAAAGAGATCTGAAAAGTCTGTCAGCATTATGAGTTGCTGCATTATAATTAAACTTCGAAAAAATGGCGACAGAAACCTCTCTGTACATTCTTCAGTTCTACTGACCTAAGATGTTTCATACTGTTGAAATACAAAAATTAATTACACTTTTTGCAATTATGAAATGGCTGAGAATTCCAGGTCCTTTCAGTCAGAGAGGATGGTTATAACTACAGTCTATAAGTAGAGTGGCATTGTTGATTCAATAATGAAGTAAAAGGATACTAAAGGATCAGAGTGTCCTTCAAGGAAGTATCAAATTTAATCTGAACCCAGGGTCAGTGATTGGCACTTAGAATGTATCTTGTTGAAAATCTTCCTATTAAAATGGGAAACTGCTGATTGAGGGCTATTTTACTTACAGTTCTGCTTATTGAATAATTCCACCAAAATCAAAATCTCAGGGTTCTGAAACATTTTGATTTGCTTAGGCACTAATCCATTTGTTACTTAAGGAATATTCTAGAAGGCTTTAGTCCCTATTGTCAGTGACATAGATACTGTGCTAATTAAGTTTATGTAGAGGGATGATAAGCATGAATAACCTCTTGATTTCAGGTTGACACTCATATCCATGCTGCTGCCTGCATGAACCAGAAGCACTTACTGAGGTTTATTAAGCACACCTATCAAACGGAGCCCGACAGGATTGTTGCAGAGAAAAAAGGCAAGAAGATGACTTTAAAGCAAGTCTTCGAAAGCCTTCACATGGACCCCTATGACCTCACTGTAGACTCTTTAGATGTCCATGCAGTAAGTCTAGTAAAATGACAAAACAAATGGGAAAAAGCTAAGTTTTCCAAGTGCAAAATTCTAGTTTCTACAATGTTTGCATGATAACTTACTAAATCAGAATTTGACTTCATGCATTACATTGCATGTTTGAAAGAAGTTGTCCCAGTATTTTTTTTCTGTGCCTTTTATTGCTAGGCAATTTAATTTATAAACTATTGTGTGTTCTTAAATCCATGGTTATTTGGGTTTTTTCCTTCTCCAGGGACGTCAAACATTTCATCGATTTGACAAATTCAATTCCAAGTACAATCCAGTTGGTGCCAGTGAGCTGAGGGACTTGTATTTGAAGACTGAGAACTATATTGGTGGTGAATATTTTGCTCGTATGGTCAAGGTGAATAAGTTTCAAGCTTTTCCAGCTGTAGAGAAATGAAGGTTTTTAATAGATTTGTGATGTCATAACTGTATTTAGGGCTAACAGTATGGTTAAGTGATTCCATGTATTTGGCTTGCTTCAGCAATTCCTCAGAGGAAAACCTCTGCTAAGTCAGCCCCTGCTGCTTTCTGAATAGTTTTATGAGTTACAAACATACACATAAGCTGTGTATGAGTTCAAAGCTGAGTTATGGGTAGTTTTAAACTAATGAAAAGCAGCTGAGGTCAATTCACTGGTTTAATATTTTGTTAGGATTTAGTTGGCTAGGGAAGTGCTTCTGCATAAATCTGTATCTGCACCTGCATGCAACAGGCTTCAGATTAATTTATTAGAAAAATAAAATTAGTAGTTTTTGGGAGTCAGTTCTTAAATGTTCAGGAGTATTGTCTAAAAATAATTGCTGTAAAATTGCTTACTACCACTGATTTTGGGCCATTCTCCATTGTTCTGCTTATTTTATGTAGACATTTGCTGCAGTTTAAATAGTCTAATTCTGATTTACCAAATTTAAACATAGGTCTGACAAAGACGTTAGTAATGGCTGCACAAGAACATTGTCCTCTAAAAGGAGGTGTTAGAGTTATTCCCAATTATATATACAATTAAGTAATACTCACATGATGTTTGAGGTAACTTGCTAGTAGAATATTTAGATGCCTAAAATAAAACAATGGACTGATAGACAAGAGATTCCCTTCCTCTTTAAAGGGTGCCAATACAGTTATGTCTGCTCTGAGGAAAATGCAATGGTAAATTTATTTCTAGCTGTAAATGATCTTAGTGTCCATATTAAAGCAAATATATTTATTGCTTACTAGGAAGTAGCCCGTGAACTAGAAGAAAGTAAGTACCAGTACACAGAACCCCGCTTATCCATTTATGGACGGTCTCCAGATGAATGGCTGAACTTGGCAAAATGGTTCATTAAGCATAAAGTTTATTCCCCTAATATGCGCTGGATAATTCAGGTTCCCAGAATCTAGTAAGTAATCAGGAGCTCTTGGTAATCTTAATAGTTTTAAATCATACCAATGACTTAATTTCTGATAATATTTAGATGGCTTATTAGCTGTCCTGTAGTTCTATTTATAAGCAGTAGCTTGGGAGGTTTATTTTTGACCATGGGTGCAGTTTTCCTGACAGTCTGAGGGTGGAAGACAGGAGATGGGGTTTGAATCTACTCTTTATGAGGATATTCAAAACTACTGTGAATTATTTGTAAGCCTGAAGACACTGAAACAAAAAATTGCAACTGGGTGAAATCAAGCTGTATTCAAAGGCAAGTTAAAATCCAATTTAGTACTGAGAATAAGTCAACTCTTGAATTCCACGAAGGAGTAGAAAATGCTCTGTAAAACTGTTACCATCAAGATTAGTGACTAAATGACAGTGAAGTTGGAAACAACCCAGACTGATGATTTCCAAGCTTAAATCCTTATCAGTTCTTAGTTTTTAAGCATCCTTTGGGACTTTATTTCTTTGTTTCCAGTACTGTATGTTGTAATTCACTCTCCCCTGATAATTTTGTCAGACTTAGTAGCTGAGCTTCATGTTCTGAAATGTCACAGTTGGAGTATGAGTAGAGAAGGAGCTGTCACAGTCATATATATCTCCCAGAGTGTGCCTTTCATTGGGGAGAAAGCTTCTGTCCTTTAATTTCTTACGTAGCAATTTCTTACATACATGGCACTGTCAGCACTTTGAATAAGTCATGCACTTAATGGCACATGGAAATACTATCCCTTTTTTCTGAAAGGCTCGCTAAAGCAGAGCATTCTACTTTCATTTGAAGTAGTTACAACTTTGGAAAACAGAATTTTTCATGAGAGGTAGTTCCTTATCTCCCTTTAGTACGTGGATGTCTGTAAGGGAAAGGGCCAATGCTCTGAGGCAGCATCTACCCCTGCATGCTGTCTCTATTTTTGGAGCACTCAAGAGCTTCAGCAGAGCCTGGATGAAGGAGAATGCTAGGCAGTGCAGGGAACAGAGGACAGAGACAATCTGTCCTGACATAAACTCTGAATTTCGGAATCCTGGTGGAACTGAAGCTGTAGAATGTACACAAATAAAAGAAAATATGGAAGTGAAGGACAATAAAAGCTTATTAAAGAATGTGTCTATTTCTTGCCCTACAGTGACATATTTAGGTCTAAAAATATTCTGCCTAGTTTTGGGAAGATGTTGGAGAACATCTTTGTACCTTTGTTTGAAGCAACAATCAATCCCAAAGACCACAAAGAATTGCACCTATTCCTCAAATATGTAAGTATCTTTGGGTTTTCTGTCTCACATGGAATGGATCCTCTACTATTCTTTTTTTTTTGGTCCACAGCTGTTCTCAGACACTAAAAAAAGCTTCCTTCTCCCTTGATTGCTTGTATTATTGTTTCAAGGGCCTGACATACAATTAAATAAAAGTCTGATGTTCTGTTGTCAAATAAGTTGTTTATTTCCTCAGAAACAGCTCACTGCTGTTTATTTGTCCTTTCATTAATGACCAGAAATGTTTGCATGCTCTTGTGCATCACCATCCGGGATGGGTACTTTGAGCTGCTTCTGGACTGGCCTCCAAAAGGAGGCAGCTGAAAGGAAGTGTTGTGTAGATCCTGATGGAACTCAGGGGACAAGTGGGGATGTAGCTGCTGGGACAAGGTTAAAGAGAAAATTCTGACTGTGCTCCAAATCAGAACTCTGAGGTTTGCTGGGATCCTCTTGCTTTCAGCTGCTTATCAAAGTAGAGAGATGAGTTCAAAGAATTTTAGTCTGGAACTAAGGGAGTCTTGCAGCTCTGTAAGCCCCCACAGGAGCCTGAAAGGCTTTTGTGCACCTGGGCTTCCTGTTGGTCTCAGAAGGCAAAAATGGGTAAAACTTTGAGAAAACATGTTACTGCTGCTGTGTGCATGGTATGGTGGCATGCAGAGCAGGAAGGCTGCTAGGATAGGGAGGGAAACAAAGGAAGAGGGACTGGATGCTTGTTCAAGCAAGTCCTGAAGCAAGGGTAAAGTGACACTGAAGTTTGCTTCTCAAAACCCTTGATTTCTGTGAATCTCTTCCCCCACCAGGTAACTGGCTTTGACAGTGTTGATGATGAATCCAAACACAGTGGCCATATGTTCTCTGACAAGAGCCTTAACCCTGACCTCTGGACCAGTGAGAAGAATCCCCCATATAGCTATTATTTGTATTATATGTATGTGAACATCATGTTGCTAAACAACCTTAGGAGGTAAGTAGACACCTTTCTCTTTTACAAGCTCCCAGAAAATCAGTATCTTGCTCTCAGACTAAATCAGTGTCTAGATTACAGATCTTCTGAAGCAAGGGTGATTTTGAATGATTTAAAGAGTTGAGTACTTGAGATATTTTGAAAATACTAACTACAGAATTACTTCAAACAAAAATTTCAGAAATTGTATAGGCATCAGATGAATATCTTTGTTTGATATTTGTATGTATTTTGGGATTTTTTAGTTCCTTAAAGCTGAATATACCAAACAGAACAAAATAAGGAACCCCACAAAACTCACTTACTGACCTTTGCTGGCTTCACAGTGGATTCCCAAATACAGTGTACCTGCCTCTTGGTGGGTTGCTGTCTCCTGGTAATTGAAGAGACGCAAAGTTATGTTGTGATGCACTGGCTTAAGGGCTGCTGCATTCAGAGACAGACAAAGTAGGCCACAATTACAAACTGCACATCCAGCTAACTTCCTTTAGCAGGCTTGTTGACTCACTCAGTTTTACTACTTTTGAGACCAACGTCTGGGCAAGTAATGCAGGGAGTTATGTGAGATCAGACTGTCAGAGCAGATTTTGGCATCAGGCTCAGTAAAGCCTGAAATTCAACATGAGGTTATGTTGCTAAATTTGCCGCTGACTCATTGAGTGACCTGCACAACTGACTCCAACTGAGGCACAGTGAGGTTATCCATTGATATGGGAGTCAGCACTTACCCTGCAAGGATTTTCATTGTTATTTAGAAAACGTTTTGGGATTTTCTTATAGAAGGTGTACAGATTTGTCATTTTAACATTTTATCCAAGTTAGCATTCCAAATTTTATTTTTTCTCTCCCATTGCTACTTCAAGCATTAATGTCTCCATCATCCTATTTGATCAAAACTCACAATAAAAACACACACTTTAAATTATATGTGCAAAAAACAGGTGGAGTCATTAGTTTTAATTCTGTAATGGAAAGGACACACTACAGCAGATACCTAAGCCATCCCTTTTTCCTGACTTCCTTTACATTCTCTGTAGTCTACATGCTTTTTCTATTCCAGGGACAGATTCTGCCAGAACTAATGCATTTCTTTTTTACTTCAAGATCATTTCAACTAATGTATTAAAATCTCCCAGATAATCATTAAATATTCTTTACAGCTAAGTGAGATACTGACAAAATTCACCAATGAATCAGTACAACTGTTCGCCCTGTTAATCCTGTTAATCATACTGAACAATTGGGTCAACCCAGCCATGACAAGAGTGTTTTGTATTTTTGGTAATATTAGTGAGGATGGATTACATCCCCTTATCAGGAGTAATGTCACTAAACTTCCACCCTAGAATTCTTTATATTCTAGCACTCTTTGTTAAAATTCTGTTTTGAACATCTCCAAATACTTAGGGGACATTTGTGTGCACTGATTAACAGGCTCTATTATTACCTCACACCCAGCATCAGTTTTAACGTAGATAACATAATTCTAGAAATGACAGTGTCAAGTCTGGTGTAATAACTAACACTCCTAGATCATCTCTCCTTCTCAGGGTGTGGTTTTATGCTACACTTAACCTGGTGAGATGGCAGGCTCTCATCACAGTAGGCAGTATCAGCCAACTCTTGGCAATGTGCTTCCAATTTTCCCTCGTGTTGAACCAGGAATTTTGCAGCCACAGATTGCATTGGTTTACTGAATTTTCCATGTCTGTACCCCCAACTGAAATGCATTCAGTAACTGTTCACCAAGTGGGTAGACAATTGCTAAATGAGATTTAACTGGGGAAGGAAAGAAAACACAATTATTTCTGTTTGTAGAAGGGGCTCGAGTAGAGGGACCTGCCCTTTTGGCAGCATCCAACAGGTAGGCCTGGTTAGATGTTACATCAAACTGTATGCGAATGTGTAACTTTTAATTTTGTTCTTTTTAAATTCACATATTCATGGCAGTTATATGCCAAATAGAGAAAGAACAAATGCCTTTTTTGTAAGTGGAACCTGCTTTTAATCTCCTCAGGGAAAGAGGCATGTGCACTTTCCTGTTTCGACCTCACTGTGGAGAAGCTGGATCTATCACACACCTTGTTTCAGCCTTTCTGACAGCAGACAACATCTCTCATGGATTGCTCCTGAAGAAGGTATTGCTTGGTTGTTCCTAAACTTATCACTGTGTGCTCAGACATCCATCACTGGTTCAAACGGCAGGCACCAAATTGACTTTTATCTGGGCAGCCCAAAATTAATTTTGGGCTGTCCCATTAATTTATTTTCTTAGCAAGACACAAGTAAGTCCTCAGTTTGGTGAGAAACTCCACCGGGAGTAGTGCTGGGGGCACTGAAGGCTCTAACACCAGAACACATGGACCTGTTGGAGGGAGTCCAGAGTAGGCCATGAAGATGATCAGATGGCTGGAGCACCTCTCCTGTGAGGAAAGGCTGAGAGAACTGGGGTTGTGCAGCCTAGAAAAGTGAAGGCTCCAGGGAGGCCTTCTAGCACCTTCCAGGACCTAAATGGGGGTGACAAGAGAACTGGAGAGGGACTTTTTGCAAGGGCAGGTAGTGACAAGACAAGGAGGAGTTGAAAGAGAGCAGGTTTAGATTAGGTATTAGGAAGAAATACTTCCCTGTGAGGGTGGTGAGGCCCTGGCACAGGGTGCCCAGAGAAGCTGTGGATGCCCCATCCTTGGAAGTGTTCCAGGCCAGGTTGGATGGGGACCTGAGCCACCTGGTCTAGTGGAGGTGTCCCTGCCCATGGTAGGGATTCATTGGAACCAGATGATCTTTAAGGTCCTTTACAAACCAAACTGTTTCATGATTCAATGACATAAATAAGCTCACCCAAATTTCCTATTCCTAAGCTACAAAAGACAACTTTGTCTTCACAGGGAAGGAAGATCAACTGTTCAGATATGTCAAAGACTTGGCAGCACCTGTTTTGGTTATTCCAAGCAGAGCTAAAATTATATGAACAAAACTTAAAACTTTAGACTTGTTACTACTCCCTGGTTTTGTCCCAGAAGAACTTAAGGAAAGCTCTCATTTTCTCTCTGTGGGGACAAAGATCATTTTCTCTGATGGGCCTTTCTGTACTTCAGAGTTTATTCAGAAGTTCTTCAAGGATTTGATTATTTTGATCAAGAAATTCAACATAGCTGCTTGACACAACAATATTTTAGAATGCGACTGTTATGACAGAACAAATGTTATAATTCCTGGCACATCAGTTAATAAAAACCATCGCTCCACCCATCTGCAGGGCACTGTTTCATAATTAAAATAATTGGTCAGTGGGTGGCAGACTTGTACTGAGTTTACTTCAATTTTTCAGGAGTTCCCTTGTAAGTGAGATTTTTCAGGTTAATGCTGGAAAATTCTCTGTATTTTTCAACATAACCGAGAACAAAGAAAAAAATTGCCTAAAATCATGTCTGATACTATGCCCACAAAAAGTAATTCCCAACATTAAACCCAGACAGAGTAGCACTAAAGCAGTGTGTGACCAAAGCATTCTCCTCTTCAGTCTCTCCTGCATGGCCTGGTGTGATAAGATGGCATAGCAGATACTAATAATAGTAACAGTAATAAAGGCACTCGTTAGGTTCATAGGTTGCCTAAGGCAATAAATAATAATCGTAATAAAGATGACGCGATCACGGATTATTTATATTATGTACAACAGCAACACATGACTTCTCATAAATTAAAACTTATTTTGCTCCTAAAATTGACCTATTGGACTGCAGCTTTGAAAATAAAAAATTGCTTAGCAGTTCTTGCCCATCTGTTTTCTGTGGCTTTCAGGTTTTGGGGGATTTGATGCAGTTAGTATCAAATGCAGTGCCCATAACAGTCATATATACTTATTAATCTACAGTAATATTAGTCACCTTATTTTTAAAAAGGTGATATCTATATTTAAGAACAGAAATTATTTTTATAAAGATCAGTAAGATTTAAAATTCAGACTTTAAAATATTTTCTAGAGATGTCATGGTTTAATGTCAGTCTAATTTTTTTAATCTTAATCTTCCCTCTGTAGAGCTATTTCCATTTTATCCAAGTGAAGTGCTTTTTTTTTTCATTATCCCATAGTATTGTTAAATGCTGACTGTGTTTTGTTTTGCAGAGTCCTGTTCTCCAGTATCTCTATTATCTTGCACAAATACCCATTGCAATGTCCCCACTTAGTAACAACAGCCTATTCCTGGAGTACTCAAAAAATCCACTGCGGGAATTTCTCCATAAGGGACTGCACGTCTCCCTCTCTACAGATGATCCTATGCAGTTCCATTATACAAAGGTAAGAATTGCAAAAAGCACTGGCTTTGAATTTGGCAACAGCATCACACGGGTCCTGAATGACCTGAAAGCTGTTTTTGTTTCATTGCTTAGGACATAGTGTCATGTCTTTCAGTCACTTCATTCATTCTCCCTCCTCATTCTCTGTCTACTACTCACTGTTAGGCTTCAGAAGGAAATGTCTGATTTCCTAATTATGTTTCTTTTGTACTCTTGCCTCTCCAGTGTTGGCTGTTGAAGTATAAAATGAAGGATGAGGCTGAAGGGAGGTTTGAGCCTTCATAAACAATCCTCTAGAGTGCCAGGAAAGTCCAGTTTCCTTACTCTAATAAAGTCTGGGGAAGTACATTACAAAACCACGATGTGGAATCTCAAGATGACATCTGAGCTGCTTGCTCAGTGAAGTGAAACAGATTCCTGCCCTTGGGTGGCCCGGCAGGACAGGAGTGCCTGGTCACTGGCTGTGATGCCCTCGTTTGTGGCTGGCGCTGATTTGAGCCATGCTGTGCCCTGAGGGGCCCGTACATCGCTCAGCTCTGCATCCCAGAACAAGCTGAGCTCTGCTGGCCTTCCCTGGGCTGGCTGCCAGCTGGGACACGGAGCTGCTGCTGGATGGAGCATGGATGCAGTCACAGGCAGTGTGGAAGGTCCTCAGCTGGGACAGCCCCCTGGGGCCAGACCCACCCGCCTGGTGTGGGAGGGCCGGAGTGAGAAATTGCCCTGCTACCTGTCCATGTGCATATTCACTAAAGCTTTACAACTAGGTGCTCCAGGGTGTTCGTGTACCCTGGGGTCTCCTTTGGAATTGCTTAAGAAATGCCTCTAGGGATCTGGACTGCAGGTGGCAATTTCTTAGACTAAGCTAACTGGATACCCAGTGCCTATTAATTATTAACCAGTAGTCCTTGGGAAATTTGAAATAAACAATTTTGTTCATAGTAATTGTGATTTTTAAAGTTTTAAACTTCTAATTTTTCACAGCTGTCTAAAGAGCATGTATAAATTCCTTAATTAGTAATGAGTACATATCCCCATTTATATCTTATTTACATATAATTTAACATTAAATGTATTTTGGTGCTGCAGGAAGCTCTCATGGAAGAATACGCTATTGCAGCTCAGGTGTGGAAACTAAGTACCTGTGACTTGTGTGAAATAGCAAGAAACAGCGTTCTACAGAGTGGATTGTCAGATAAGGTAAGGACGGCTGGAAAACCTCTTGTGTGAATATTAGGGCAAGTAGGCAACCAGAAATCAATAGCCTGAGCACTGAATAGCAGGTGCTTAGTGATTATTTGTGCACATCCTTGTCCTCTTTTCCAGAAATAGTCACAAACTGTCTGTTATGCAGTCTTACATTATAGGTAAAGGTAATATTAGGTATATTTAGTAATATTACTTTTCCTCATTAGCTTTGTTTTGGAATTCTCAAAGTATGTAGAGAGACCAGATGCCTTTTTATACTCAGTTCTCCTTCCAGTTCCAAACTTTTAATTATTTGGGTGATATCCCTTTGCCAGTGATTTTCTGTATCATGTCTTAGCATTAAGTAAAAACAAACTGCCTGTCATAAGCAAGACATGGTTTTGCTTAAAAGAGAGTACTATAGAAAGTATGCTGGTTTAGACAGGCAGTCAGATTAAATTCCCTTGTGGTTTTAAAATTCTATATAGCCAAGGCTTTCTCTAGGACTTCCTTTAGAGCATCCTCTCTTCTATGTTATTTTTGTACATTTCTCTGAAGGAATGGGGCTTCATGAGTATATTCTGTTATTTCTTCCAATATTCCCTAGTGACAACTACTCATTTTCCTTATGTGCAACATTTAACTAACAAAAGAGACCTAAGCCTCTTTTTGCCCTCTCACATGCAAGATGTGGCAGTGAAGGCTGAACACTAGCACAGAGGGTTTTAGCAAGCCAGACTGAGTGCACTTTGGAGTGATTATATGGATAAACTTCGGCCTTAAAATCTCCTAAACTGATTAAGACTCTGAGGTAGAGTTCAACAGCCAGCTGGTTGAAACTGCTCTTTTCACTTGTAGTAGACTCATTCAACCAACAAACACTCATTTCTGCAATAAATCAAAGCTGTTGAACTGACTTCTTCCTTTTTGCATTTAATCCTATTCACAGGAAAAACAGAAATTCCTAGGGGTGAATTATTGCAAGGAAGGGCCTGAGGGAAATGACATCCGAAAGACAAATGTTGCCCAGATCCGGATGGCCTTCAGGTATGAGACTCTGTGCAATGAACTCAGCTTCCTGGCTGATGCCATGAGAACGGACGATATTTCTACTCTGACAAAGTAGTTACAAACTCAGAGAAACCAGAACGTGTCCCTCCTAAGCAGGATAAGATGCTAATTGCTAATTAACATCAAATCATCTGGCTGATGCTACCAAGACATAACTGAACAGTACAGAGACAAAGGGAGTATCTGTGGAAGGTAAACAGCATTTGCCATCATCTGTTACTGCATTATTCTCGTTGCAAAGATTTTGGTTTTTATGAACATTAGGCTTTTAAAGATTGCTGTAAATATTAAATGCAAACTGAGACTCATGTACTATTTCAAACTGAGACTCATGTACTATTTGTTTTATAATGTCTTACCTGTGCCCTGCAGCGTAGCCTGGGAAACCAGAGAGAATATCCGTAGTGCATCTGTGCCATGCACCTGAGGATCCCACAGATGCTGGTTTGGCCCTGCAAGCCTCAGCACCAGTCACGGCTTTTAACACTCCTAAGTTTAGCCCTTCATTCATCAGCAGTTTGTTAGGGGGTGCAGAATTTTGAGGCTACCCCTTCATTCTGGAAAGTGTTCTGACACAGTTTTTAACTTTATGTTTCAGCAGTTATACTGGAAAACAAGAAAAACCAACATCGGGTAATCTTGTTAAATGACTAATTAATTCTTGTTGTTATGTAGGATGTCAGTGAAGAACAGCAGATGAATGATTTTTATTTTAGCAAGTGGAAAACATGGTGTCAAAATCACTATTATACATTGTAACGAGTCTAATTATATAATGAAAATTTTGCCTTGAAAGTTGAGAACACTTTTTTATTGCTTTGTAATGGGAATATGTGGATATGCCCGTTCAAATTACTTAGAAATTTATGCAGATAATTCTGGTTGCATGTAAAGAGAAATTTTTTACTTGAAAAAGGGAAGTGTTCTTATGAATCAGCGGTAGAAATGCCAGACCTGGGTTCTGGTCCTACTTCTGACATATTTTTACACATTTGTTTTAGTCTGTATTTTAGACGACTACAGCTGAATGGGAAGTCAAGCTGTCTATTTATACAGAAGCCAGCCCACTTGAAATCTGTCATTTCAAATCATGGTATGTTATGTTAAACTACTTATTTAGGAGGAAGTGGTTAGTAAAATACAGCTACTGGAGTATTTATCACTTTCAATCTTTTTTTCTATTTCATCCTCCTTAAGACACAGTACTACTCCTTCAGAAAGGATTAAAGGCAGTAACATGATGGCACCTATGTATTGTAGAAGCTGCACATGGTTTCACACCAAAAAAGACTCGAGGCCGGGGCAACAGAGGGTGTGGATGCCTGTGAGTCCAGCATTGTCACTTAGTCCACTTAGTTCAAAAGCCTGGAGTCCCTACGGCAGGATCTGAGCCCAGGGTTAGAGGCCTGGCTCTCTAATATCCTGCACAGGGACATGGGGCTTCTTCAAACAGACATTCAGCATTAATGCATAAAGAGCAAATAACTGATGCTGGCCCATCAAGCCTCACCTGACCTTGAACCATGTGTGTTGTGCTCCATTGGATGTCTTGTGCCACTTGTACTTCCTAGGCCAGGCCCTTCTCCTGGGGCTTGGGCTCTTACAGCTTTTCAAGAGCTGATCAGGTCTCACTTGCCCTTGCAAATGCAGCCAAAAGTGGCAGTGGTGACACCACCAGTACCAAACGATTCCTAATGACCCCCTATATACATATATATATATATATATGTATACATATATATATATATATGTATACATGTATATGTGTATATATATATATATGTTTTTTTTTTTTTAAGACAGTCTCCTCCTCCTGAACTGTGGCAGTTCAAAGGGATACATAGATACTACAAGGACACCTTTTTAACTGCCTTGCTGTCCTGGATGGGGATTGCAAGGAAATGGCACTGAAGCAGGGGAAGGAGGAATTCCTTATCACCTCCTATAGCTTTGCAGCCTTGCAAAAACCCCCTAAAAGAAAGAGAGAAACCTAAAGAAGTCAGGAAGCAGCCTGTAATTAAGGCTACTCTGAGGGGAGTCCAAGGCACAGGAGCCAGAGTTCCAGCCATCCACTCACCATCACAGCCAGTGTCATGCAGGGGGAGCTGCAGTGATTGCAGAGGTTTTTCATCCAAAACCAGGGCTGCAGACAGGGAACTTGACTTCAGCTCTTCAGTGCCCTGGCCTAGTGTCTGCAATGTGCCACATTTTGTATTCCTTGTACACCTAAAAATCATGTGAAACCATGTTACGCTGCTCAGCTGTATGAGAAGAAAATTGTTCCAAGTTTTCAGTCAGCAGCCCCTGTCAGCCTCACTGCTAGGAACTTTAGTAATTCATAGAATGCTATCTCAGGATTGGTGTCATTTTCTAAGGATGAAGTCTGAGAAAGCAGTTTAAGCAGTTTAGCTGCATAAAATGCAAACATCTTGTTTCCATCAGTACAACTTCCTAATAAATTGTTATCAATGTAACATTATTTGGGAAAAACATCTGCATCCAGGCTAAAAAAAGCAACATGCTTGGTATGAAGAATTTCAATTGTATTTCCATCTGATAAACATTGCTTTTTTTGGGTTGTTTCACCTGAAGATGGCTATTAGTGCTGCTTTTATTGTCACATTTATTTAGTTTCCTTAAACCAAATTTGTGTTTAATACCTTTTCAGCTTTCCTTACCTCAGGTTCTAGTAGGTCTGTAGCTGTTACTAAAAAATAGGAAAACTGGATTTGAATATTCAGTGAATGGACAGTAATTGGGATTCTGACAATAACCACAATAACACATAAGTGGTCATGATCACGAGTTCTGCTTTCTGTGCTTTCTTGTGTGCTGCTTTTAAGGGGAGATTGGGCTTATAGTACTATATTTGGGGAAATACAGACATCCTTTCAAGCTTCCACTACTACATTTCTCCTCGTCATCCATTAATTAGGCAAAAGTTACTGATTCCCAAGTTCAGTTCTTAAGCTTTGCCTTGTCTTTTTTAAAAGTTGCACTTTTGTGCTAATGTGAGGCTGCTCAGAGTAACCTTGTGGTCTCAGGCTGTGGCTAGAATGAAAAGGCAGATCCAGCACAAGTCACTGCTGTACACATGGACACCAATGCAGGACAGGGCAGTGGCTGATCCCCCCGACAGTGCTGAGGTCAAACCCAGTTAGAACACAGCTGGTTTGACTCACACAGAAAGGGGCTGGAAGAACATCACTGCAGGTGGCAACTGGGTAAGCACTGCTGAAGGATGGAAGAATATCCTACTTTCTTTTAACTTCATCAGGAGTAAGCATTTTATACTTTCAACCTGAAATGGTTAATTATGGTTATTTGATGTTTACAATCTATCTACCTGAATAATTTTTTTCTGTTCTGTTACTTTACCAAACTTAAGGCATTTGCTCTGCTACTGGATAATACTTTTTTTTTTCTCAGCCCAGAGCCACCTTATTGTCTCATATCATTGTTCTTTATGTGTGGCTAAACCTTTATGTTCTCTTTGCCTAGTTAAAATCCAAGTCTGAAAAGGTGTCTGTAAAAACTGCTTTTTCTTTCTGTGCCCGGGTTACATGATGTTTATCTTTTGCCTCTTGTGGAAGCATTAAACATTACACTAATAAATGAATTGTAAAATAATATGGTTACAGATTTTGCATACCTCTCAAAAAAAGTGTAGCTCCAAATCTCCACATTTACGTAGAACTAAACCCCTGTGCAATTAAAACTGGCTAAACTAAAACAGAGCATGAAAACTGAAAAAAATCCCAGTGGAGATAGAAAAGACAGTAAGCACTATTTAGGAGAAGGGGCTAAAGGTTTATCTGGCTTAAAACAATTCAGTGTCAATGAAAACCAAGCATTCAGACCTGTCGCAGAGTTCTAAAAGTGAAATTGCATCGCTGCCCCCGCTGTCTCTTGGTGCCTACCCTGCTTCCCTCCTCCATCCAAGCTGGGCACCAGGGCAGGGCAGGCAGCAGCTCTTCCTGATCCTGGAGCCTCATCTGGATATTGAACTGAGAGTCAGTGCACCCAACATGGGAGCAGGAAAGCAGTCCTGACACTCAGGGCCGAGCAGTTTAAGCTGTACTGTGATTCAGTGAGCATGTGCAATGGCTTCATTTAAATAAATCGTATCAACAGAGATACCCTGCTACAGTCACCATCACTTCTGAGGAAAAGCTTCACACGAAACACTTCAGAAAGAAAGGTGGTAAAGATTTTTAGATGAAGATGAAAACATCATCCTTTTCAGCACACAAACTCTTTATTTCTGTAAGCACAAGAGTACAGGTTCATCTGTAACTGAGGAATGTGCATTTCTCCCCCACACCTCTCAATGCACTAAACACCGTTAAACAGCACAAAGAACAGTCTATAGGACAGTGAGACACCAACACCACTAATTCATTAATCATTCACTATGACTAATGGGTACTGTCTCACATGAAAATTTATTTGAAGACTTATTAAAATGGGGCAGAACCACATCAGCATGGAAGCACAGACTTGTATCAAACTCCTACCTTCTTACACATACAAATCTCAGAAGTGCAGGTTTCTAACTACTTTAAGCTTACTTGGTGAAAACACCTTTTTTTAAAGTACTTTTAAAATAGCACTTTGAGCCCAAGAACAGTGCTTATTTAATCACCTGCTGGATCCTATTCTTCATTCCAGCAGACACACATTGTGCAAAGTTCTAATCAAGTTCACAAAACTGGTAATTCCTTTTCATATTAGGCCTACAAACCCCATGCCCAGTGTTTACTATTTGAATCTTGATAAGTTAATGAGGTAACTAATGATCTGCTAATGAACATCTTGACAGCTCAGACACAAAAGCAGAACGTGCTGTCCCACCCCTCACTGATGTAACATTGGCTGGTTCACAGCCATAAGTTACCTGGTGATCGCACACTGTGGGCACTGGAAAAGCACAGCCCCATCCAGGCTAATTCCACTGACACATCCCAGCAGGAAATATTTTCAGTCCTTAAAGAATATTGCTCTATGATAAGTCCTCGGCCTTGGAATCAAACATCTGAAGAAATGACAGTTAACACAAATTCAGTTTTGACATGACTAATGCTTAAGATACACTCACAAAGCAGAATTCCATTCACCTACTTAAAACAGGTGAGGGTAAAACTTTCTGGGAATTTATCTTCAAGAATGATTTAACAACAGAAACCCAAAGAAAATACTTAATTACTGTAATATTACTTCCATTACAGAGTGTGTGTAGTTTGTGAATACAAAATTAAAGCATGATATGCAGTGTAAGGATTAAGGCCAGCCAGCTTAACAGACAGCTCCTACTTGTATCAAGCATCTTCAGGGCTTCTTGAGCAGGCTGTTCTTCCAGGATTCAGCTGGATGCAAAGCACAAAGAACCATAGCCAAGATGTTCCTTCCAAAAATAATGCATTTGGCACATACAGCTCTACAGGGGTGGGACTCAACAGCTCAGTTCAAACCTGTAGCACGGAAATCTCAGTGATTGACCTGGTTTCCAGAACTGGAAAGAGTATGGATTAGAAAACCTTTATAATTAATGTGTAGAATTTTTTTAAAGGAATGATAAGGAAGTTAAATATACTGTTTCCCACAAAAAAAAGAACCATGCCCATTATGTTGATATGGTGCCTAAACTTGAAACCTAGTAAATATAAAGGCTTGCTAATTGCTCTGGTACACCTACCTCCTGCTGTGCCTGTCAACTGGTCATTTTATCCACTCTAACTTCCTGATCTGTTAATGAATTCTTCTCCCATTTCTCCCTTGGCTTCGAAAGATCGAAAGAGATAAGCCAAGTAACTAGACAGAGGAAACAGCTACATTAATTACATATTTCAATTCTTATTTAAAAGCAGGAAAAGAAAAAATATTCCAAACCTTAACATCCTTAAGCTTTAAAACACCATCATAAACGTGATGAAACAACTTGAGAAAAAGTGTATCACACTTCTCTGAAAATAAAAATCCTTTCCCCTGAACAAACCTTCTCCTCAATATTGTCCTTTTAAGAATTAGAGTTGCTTAATATTTCCCATCACTGCAGAAGGTTCAAATTTATTTGTGTACTCAGCAGAGGTCAAATCAGAGCCAGTCTTTTTTGCACAGCTGCACTAAGGTACCTTGTTAATACCATCCTTCTAAGTTCAAGAGAGCTCTGACTCACAATGCCACACTTCTAACCACACCACCTGTACAATGCAATTGTGTTTGGATTAAAACTCAGTTTTGACACTTCTGTGGTACTAAAGCCAAGAGTTTCCTTAAGCTTAAAAGAACTCCGACATTTCTTCCAAAGTAACTTTATTGCACAAGTCATACACAAAGTTTAATATAGTGGAATGTTCTTAGCTATTAATACAATCTCTAATGTTTAAATTACAATTTCACATTAAACCTGTAAGAAATGTTCACTTAACACAAGAAAGTTAATTTGTCTAATGCCCCCCACCAACAGCTATTTGCAGTAATTCACATTTTCAAGGTCTAGCTTCTGGAACTCATTGCCATATCCATGCCAAGGGATTCCTTTTCCAGAATTCTTTGCTAAATGTTGCATTTCATACTAAGTAATACCAACCAGTACAAAATTACTAGTTTTTCAGTGTTAATGTATCTATTTCTCCATATAACATACAGTACATATATTTTACAAGGCACACATTACAGTATCTACATCACAGCAGTGTGAATTACAGCAACTTAATTTAAAAAAGCTGTACAGAATACAAAGTTTACTTTACTATTTAAATAATTTTTGCATTAGTTTATATTGTAATTGTCATTATGCCGCAATTAACCTGTTTGCATCATTATAAAATCGCATTTTAAGAAGTTCATGTAAGTTCTCAGCAGAAAGTCAACTTATAAAATCTCAGTTCAGAAGTATAATTCTTGAAGTACTTGAAAAATAAAGTTAGCTTGAAGCTTTCATTTAGATGTTCTTTCTGTTCCAGTGATATAAAAAGTTTAAAAAATTCAAAGGTTATTTGAAAGTTCTGAACATGGACTAATGCAAGCTCAAAAAACAAACAGAAACCAAACTGGTGCATTATTTGCATGTTTTAGTGGAAAATCCTGGGCCAGTAACAATTTTCAGTCCAAACAATAACTGCCTTTATGCAACCAAACACTCCATACATTTACTGAAGAATATCTCATTGCTGTCAATGGCTTAACAAAGGGGGGGAAAAAAGAGTTCTAAGCTATATACACTCCTAACAGGATTTTTCCATAGTTGAATACAGACTTACACACTAAGCCATACTGGCTTTCAGATGATAGACACATGAAGAGTACATTGCTTATCTGTCTTAAAACCTATGATAAATTTGACAATGGTGTCATAAGCCAAGCTCAAATGGGTGCCATATGCTGTGCACATTCTTTAACAAATTGATGTAAGTAAATTATTTTGTAGCCAATTCAGAAAAATAGCCTAAATGTGCATATTTATATGTGCACATGCCTTTTAGTTCAGAACCTTTTAGTTCAGAACCCTGTGACAAAAGGACTCAGCATAATGGAATTTTACAGGTATGGTAAGGAAAAATGCAGTCCTACAGTAAGCAAGATTTATGCTGATATTCCCTCAAATGCTACACTTGAATATTTTAACTTGAGGTTACTGAGAAAAAGTAGTATTTGTTATATATATATATTAAAAAAATTAATTCTCTACAGTAGCCATTCATTTCCATAATATTATTTATGCACAAGAGGCTTAAGATGGGTTTCCTGAATACTAACAGTTTTAGACTGTCCAAACTCAGCTCATTAAAGATTTGATTCTGCTAGCCACAAAATCCAGTTGTGATACTCCTTTTCCCAAGCTGTCACATGCACATCTCGCTGAAAGCAACATTATTGTTAAAGAAGTTTCTCTCTGCTACATAAAAGCATATTGCACTTGTAGATGTAAAGTAGAGCACCCTTTCTTAGATTATCATTTGAACTCTTTGTATACCTTTTAACTCTGATCTCATCACTTCAAAAGCTCAAGAGCAGATAAAACCACAGCATCAGACTAAACTACACCTTAAGTGCTAATTCAAATAAAGGCATTATCTTCAGACATGCCCAATGTTTAGAAATAATTTGAGCTGTTCTTTATCAAAAACTACTGAAAAGCTGATTTACTGCTTTTAGGATTGTGTACGAAACTGTTTAATGTTTCCAAGCCAATAAGACTATGCTAAATACCATATTAAAAAAATATTCTAAGAGATAGGCCTTGTTAGAAGAATAAGGGGAAGTGCACAAGTACATTTACAGACCTGCCTACCCTCTCCAAAACAGATTTAAAATAATTAATACTAAAAATCTTAAGAGATCAGATTGAAATAAGTATCTGTAAACACTAAGAGCAGCAATAACTTCCTACTGAAGAACAGGCAGTGGGACATCTTCAAGTTTCAACAGTAAAATTTCAAATTAATAACCACTAGTGCTAACTCATCGTCTTTATTCACATTTGTTGTGAATAAAGGGACTCCTTTTAAGGGTAGGAACTGTGAGGTCAAGCCATCTGCCAAGGTTCATCTCTGTAGCAGTACACTGTGATGCTCAAACAGCAGTTTTTAGTTGTAGTTGTGCTGTTATCAACTGCTTCATCTAGTAGTTGAACTGTTAATTAATATCAAAAGCTGTTGTTAAACTTTGTTAATGATCAAAGAGTTTGCTGAAAGAACAGTTTAATAACGACGACTGCACACGCAGAGGCTTGCTCAGATACCCTGTGCTTTAAAAGAGCACTGCAGACTCACAGCAAGAGAAGGAAAGGACAGACTGTGGAAGAACGGCAAGGAGAGGCAAAACCAGATGCTCGGGAAAACAAAAGCTTCAAGTGGTTCTGCTATGATCAGCTTGGCGGGCAGGGTCAGGGTCTGTGGGGCTGCCCCGCCTCATCCACCATGTTAAGGATGTAAGTGGCAATGTCATCTTCTGTAGGGGCCTCTGAGACCACCCAGGAATCTCCTGCCCCGGTCACTTGCCGGCGGCACACAGGACAGTTTCTGTGACGGTCACTCCTGTTGGGAAGGCAGAGAAATGAGTTGTTTTCATTGATGGTCTCTTGCTGGCCAGAAAAAGGAAAAGGAGCCCCCAAAAGGACAAACAAAACCCAAACATAACCCAACTCAGTGAGAACTTCAAGAGTGATCACATTAACTGAATTAGACCACCTATCTATTCAGTTTGTTTAAAAACTTTCTTTGTGAGGAAGACTTCTGAATGGAGCGACATCCTTTGAGTGAAAATTTGGAATTGTGTTCCTCCTAATCGTTTGCTCAGGTCAGACAGGATGCATCTGGCTACCTGTCCAGAAAGTTTAAATGGAAATCCACTGTCTAAATTCATTCTTCCTATCTTCAGGAATTCAGCTGAGGTCCTTAGAAACCAGTCTCCACAGGCTCCCCAGATAAAGAGAAGAAGGATCTCTTTTCCTGGGTCATGCAGTCCACTGAAGTTTAGAACTGGTCCCTCAGAGTCTCATCCCCCTCCACCATCTCAGGGGTCCCAAACAATTATATTTGATCTGGGAGCCTCTGTCATGCCTAAATTAAGAGGACATGAACCCTAAAAATTACAGACCAAAAAAAAAGCATGGTGTAACAGGAACTTCCACCAAGTTAGGCGTTCAGCTGATTCATTAGCCAAAGCAGCATAGAATCCATTCTCCACCGCAGTCCACGCCACTAAGCCCTGTCTTGCTGATAGATGTTACGATATTTTGCCAGAGGAGAGAAATGACTCACTGTATTCTGAGATCCAGTGATTTTTTACTATGGTTTTCCCTTGTGGAAGCCTGGTGTTTGTTACAAGAGTAACTTCCTCGCTAAGTCTTTCAAAACGCCACAAAACAAATTCTTATGCACCAATTATGTGTAAAACCATTTGCATTAACTAGCCAAAATAAAGCCTTTAACAGAGCAGGACTGTGTCCCCTAATGTCAGACTGCCAGAACACCTCCCTAATCTTTGTAGGCCTGTGTGGTCAGACAAGAACTATGCTCCTCCACAAAGCAATTTTTTCCTCCCACTTTTTCAACAACTGGTATGTCAGAGATGCAGGAGCTGAAAAGGTGTTCAGTTTACTAAGAAGCTGAACATACATTGTAAGAAGAAATATCTTTCTGGAAAAGTCTGATCTATTTAAATCAGTAAATTGTATGCTAGTTATTTGAAGTGAAAGCATAACATATGGAAAAAAATCCCTCTGATAGTTATTTCCCAAGGAAATGACAGACAGTCCAACTTACCTTCATATTTGCATAGTCTTAACAAGCTTTAAATGAGATTTTGTGAAGCAAAACATGCCAGCATCTACATATACCATCTTCTCTAGTTTTTGAGCAAGACTAAAATAATTTAATTTTAGAAGAATAAAAAGACATACGAAATTACAAAGCAAATGCTGAAGTGCACTTTCACATCTCTTTTTCCCAGAATTTCCTGCTTTCCTTCTGCTGCAGTCTGATTTTACTCAAGCTTGCTATGTATCATATGCACATTAGCTTGGAAGTATCTTCAGACATTAAATTACATGGCAACCATGGAATCTGTCAAGCCAAATGGAAACATGTCAGATAACCTGTAATAAAATAATTAATATCCTTTATATTACCATTTATCAATGCATTTCTGGCAGAAACTGTGAGCACACGGCAAGATTAAATCAGCACGCCCATCCATGCAGATGCAACACTCCTCTTCATCTGTCAGCTGTTTAACCCTGCAGAAAAGAAGACATTCGTTTATTCCAGATGTTTGATACTTATGCCCCAGTAACTACACCAGTTACTGCATTTTTTGTAACAATTAGTGATGGCCAGAAAGAAAAACCTGTCCTTGTAACTTGTGAATGGACTAGTTATGTCATCCCAGACTATGTCAACAGTATGTGAACTGAACTAAGCCAGAATGTGCATTTATTTTTTGTGTCAGGTGCTTTTGGTGTTGCAAAGGGTTCTGTAAATCCTTTTCCGTATCAACAAGGAAGTATGAGGAGTCGTAACTGCTTCGTATCACACGACTGGGCAAAAGAACAGAAACGTGTTTACATTAAAGGCAGAAGAAGAACCTGCCTTCCTTTCACTGCATGTCAGGCTGAACCAGTTCATAATAAACTTTGCCAAATTTCTGTGTGCTGGTTTATATCCTAGACACAAACATGCATGTCAAGAGGATCACTTCCAGAATGCATGTTCACTAATTTCACATGGCATTAAAATGCCAGGAGCTGAACTGCTCCATTAGATTGAAAAGGCTGATTTTAGCTTGCAATATGCGCCACATGATTGCTCCTCAAATTAGGGCTTTCAAGCTGACTGTTACCACAGTTTTTCCAGTTAAACTCCCAGGTGTTCTTGTTGGTGGGGAAGTTTAAAAATTATCTCACTACCTAAGACAAACATTGACATTTTATATTTTTTTTCCAAATAGTAGACATCTATCTCTAACATTCTTAACAGCAGTATCCCAAATATTTGCACTATCAAGACTTCTCAAGTGTGAAAAGATGCAGTGAATCCTCAGCTTTCACTGGCCAGACATGTAAAGTTCCCAATTTTACAGTCACGGCTCACTTCCAAAACAACCAAGAAAGTGTTCAGAAACGCTTGGGGTTTCCCAAAATCCTGATTTGGGAATTCCTGTTCTGACTTGAGGGACAGAGATAGCATTCAGAAGAGTCAGTCCACTTTCATGACTATTGACCAGACCACTTTTGCTTAGGCATCTAAGGGAGCTTGTCAAACACAGAGTCATTTTTTAACCGTGCAGAATAGCCAGCTACTGGGCAGCAGTCAACATGCCTTTGTTTTATCTTTCAGTCAGTCCCCGGGGTTTCTTTCAATTTGCTTTTTGAGAAATTACTTTCAAATGACAGATTTTTTTTACAGATGGTAATTTGCATACAATGAGGACAACAGTTTCCAAGAAGCCTGTTCACTATGTTCTTTAGACCTGTTCCCTTTCATTTTCCTCCCCCATGCAATTTAAAAGCACTTGAATTTTTGAGATTTGGTGGTGTCTATTCAAGCATTTATAAAGTTTCTGCAAACTAAGCTTCAGTCATAGGACTAAGTTCCTGAAGAAACAGTAAAATAAAAGAGTGACAGGCTAAGGAAATGCTTGTTCCTTCATTATCAGAAAGCATAAACCACGTAGGCATATTTTGGAATGCTCTGAATAGGAAATGGATGTTGTACAGAAACAGGGTATTATTCTAGTGGAAAAAGTTAAGATAAGACGAATGAAACAGATAACACTTGCTATTTTTAGACAGTGAAGGCTAACTTTGCAGAGCTGAAAAATGTCTAAAGGTGAGAAGAATTTAGGCAAATGGATGATTACCATAGTAAAATAAACAGAAGATTTCATTGGTGTAGAATACTTGAAGGTGCTTCAGACTGTATTTTCCTTAATAACTTAAAAAACTTGGCTAAGACACAAGCTCACCAAATTGCATCATATTATCAAAGCATACTCTGTTATTTGTGACTAATACTGTCTTAAGTGATGAAGTTTACAAACACAAAGGATGCTCATCTCCCCTGTCTCCAGGTGTGAAAATTCAAAAAGAAACTTGCATAGGAAACCTTTTATCTTCCTCACTGACTTTAGCAGTATATAATAGTTATTTTGCCTAAGCATCTGGGGTCCAATTTGTTTGGTTTGTTTGTTTGAAGCGAAAGGCCATTTCCAGAAAAATATGTGTTCTGGTATAACCTTGAGAAAGCAATTTTCCTGTTCTTTCTCAAACATGTTCACAATTTCCAGGAAATTAAATTAAATGAAATTAATACCTTCTGCAATCCACTGACTTAGAAAAACCAGTGGGCTCTGTCTCTGGAGTGACAACACAGCTGACCCCTTTCTCATTCCAACAGCCGAAATGTGACACTCAGCCTGTTTTATTAAAATGCCTAGCTGCCAGCTCTTCACTGGTTAACATAGAGAACTCTACCACTTACTGCCTTTTCCTGCAAAACCTAACTCTACATCACTTAAAACTGAGTTAGAACCCTGAACTTATTCAGGAAGTGAAAAGTAAGGAATTACTGCTAGCAGCAACACTTCCACACAGGGAAAGAGTGACAGGCTTCTTGCTGTTATATTCAGTTTGAACTGAAGTTATTGCAGGTGTTGACCTCAGTCTTTTGTTTTCCCTCTGGTTAACAAAGGAGAATGTCAACATGAGTGAGACAGTTCACATTTTTCCAGTCTTACAAGTTAAATTATTACCATAATTGATGAGTTTCTAGTGGCAACAGATGGGAGCTTTCACATGCCAAAATGTAAGAGGAAGAGAAAGTTTAAGTGGAACAATAACAAAATCCATTTAAACAAATACTGTCAAACCCCCTCGATTTGTAGCTGCAGCTGATTCCGTTTCCTCCCGTTTCCTTATTCAGGAGATGCAACATATACCATGTTAATAGCACAACTCATTTCTAAAAGGGTTGTTCTGAAGCTAAGGTACGGTAGCCCTGCATGTCAGAATTTCACCCAAGGGCACTCCAGCTCCCTTGGTGCAAGGGAAGGTGTCCATGTTTGCGATGGTACAAAGCCTGCAGCTTCCAAGAGCGAGCAGTCCTGATCAGTAGGTACTTGTAGTTCAGGCTTTAAACCCAGCTCCCAAAATGCTTATGCTGTAACTGTGGTCAGAAGCTAAAGCATATCAAAATACCTTCCCATCCACAAGCTGGCCTGACACGATGACAGAGACATCAAACTCTCAGCAGCTTCTTCAGAAGTATCACTCTGTGCAAGAACTCCTGCTGCTTGACTGGTGATGTCTTTATAAAGTTGAGTGAACTGATATAAGTTCAAGATTCTGGAAGCTTCCACGATGCCACTTGTTTTATTTATCTTAGGATATAAGAATTGTTTAAAATTACTTATCAGATTTTAACTTGGCATTGCTCAAAATGTTTTTAAAGCACTGCAGCTCTCATGTAGGGCAGTAGTCCCCTTCCTAAGGGTCCATCACCACGTTTGCAGGCTGCAGTCTGCCTCAGCCGGAGTAAAGACCCGCACAAAGCTGCTGCAGCACGAGGAACACCCCAGGCAGCACCACAATTTTAGGGCAAGGCAATTACCATCACTACTCAAATGGATTCAGGTGTGAGTAGGGATCTAAAGCCAAAAAAACTGGGCTGAACTTAGAACAAAGCACAGGATAATAAGTCATTTGATATTTGAACTTAAAATTACCTACAATGATGGCTGTGTTAATGAAAACTAGGAGTAAACAGAACACTACAAACTGTTGGTTTCAAACAAAGTTTGAGGGCTGGCTTGTTTAAGCACATGTTAAAACTGCTCAGTGGATTCAGGATCATTAAAGGACATTACTTGACAGGATACAGAGGGGAAAATCTCCTCATTAGACAGAGCAAATTTCTTAAGTTTTTGTCACGGTCTTCCAAGTAAGTTAAAACATTTAGCTTTTAGATTGGTTTTCTAAGGGACCAGACTATGTACAGGCACACTAATAATGCCTGAAAGAGCTGACCAACTTCTACTACTATCAAACTCTATAGTTCCCAGTTTGTTGTACCATTGGATTGCTTGACCTCACAAATCATACGCATTTGTAACTAAAGGGCTTTAAGTGCTCCACTGGAAGGCATCACTCCTTTAAACTTAGTTATAAAAATGTTTTTGTTAATGTGCCGTTTGCAGTAACTCAGAATTTAGACTTATCTCCAACAGCACCTTTGAATATGTCATCTGTATCAAAACATGTAGCAGGTGCTGGATTTTACAAATACAAGTGACTGTCCTCAAATCTTTGCACACAAACTGCCCACCAAATGAAAATGTTCACACTTACTTTGGTACATATTATCCTAACGATCACCTTCCAGAAAGCAGAAGAATCAGACCCAGGTTGCACTTCAAATAACAGATGTTTGTCTTGTCCAGAAGCCAATTTTGCAGTACTGAAACAAAGCAACATCAGTTTAATGCCATGTGCTGGACCTGCAAGGATCTGCAGCCTCAGCCAAGTGGGATTATTTACGGTTCACCTATTTTCTCTCTATCCTTAAAAGAGATTTTAGCAATACTGACCAGGGGCATCAAAATAAAGAGTGATGACCTTCTTAGCATGCCATTGAATACGGAAGACACAATCCATTTCAGTTTAAATTGCACAGCAAACTTCAGAAAATGTGCAATGTCTTTTGATCCAGCATCAGCAAGCAGGTGTTCTTTACAGACATTTAAACTCTCACAGTTTATTACAGTAATCATACAATCTTGTGTCCAATCTAAAAAGGCTATTTCCTCAACAAGTATGTAAAAAAAAAAACCTGTGCATACCAACATATGCAGATGAGGTGTATTTTTGTTAGTATATATTAATAATGAGGTAGTCAGGTGAATATGTCAGGTGACCTGAGATTTTTGTTTTAACGGAACACAGACACAATGGTCTATTCCATAAGAAACAGAACAAGCTATATTACATTCAGGCTTACGCAAACACTGTAAAAAAAGAAACCACTAGAATAACAGTATTAATTATTCTGATACATGCCTGGATTCTCAACAAAACATCAAGTTATATTCTTCAAAATCTCTTTATGCATCTACCCAGAAGACAGCTATGTGTTCTTGAAGGTCATTCACAAAACTATGACACTCTCCAAGACAATTTCTAAACTCAGTAAAAATTCACATTTTAGTTAAACAGCAAACACTACAAGGCCCTTATTCAGTGTGTGTGTGTTTCCACTTCATTTTATCACCACCATTTTATACCATAAATACAGGCTAAAAATGACAACACTGCTTTTTTGCTCATTTCTTTTTACTCTCATTGTACTGGTCAAACAAAAAGCAGGCTATGAAAAATGTGACAAAAAAGCAGCCTTTTGTTTGAGATTATCTAGGTCACTGGCTTGGGACAGTAAGATATGTCTCATCCTTAATGAGGAGCAGCCTTGCATGTCTGCAGAGGTGGCAGGGATGGTTACAAACAGTTCTGTCTCAGGTGCCACACTCCTCGTGTAGCTCTGCTGTCCCTACCAGGCTCCTATTGCTCCTTCTACCCAAAGTGACAGGCAGAGAGGAAGCAGCATTACATCACCAGGTGGAAGGGAGAACAGCAAGGGGATGCTAACAAAAAGATGATGCTGAATCACCTCTTGTGAACTTCTAAGAGCAACATTTGCTGGAAGAAGAGTACTGAAGAAAAGTGAATTTAAGAAAAAGGCTTTGGTTTTGAAGTATAATTACAACCATTATAGAAACTTCAAGAAAAGAAACATTCCAAAACCATAGCGGCAGCTCTGGCTTAGCCAGCACAGAATAACATATTGCATAAAAGGTCTCTGAAAAACATGAAAAAAAAAGAAAGAAGCAAAGTAAGGCTTACATATCATTGAGTTCAGCTACTCTTCCCAGAAACTCTTCATACGTTAGGAAACCACTTTCTTGAACCAAAGAAGCATGCTTTGCTACTTTTTCTGGCAACTTGTTAATTACAGTTTGTGTGTGGTTTGAAATCTGTTGACCCATGGTGAAGTTCTTCACCTCAGTTCTGTAGAGAGAAGTTCTCATTCACTTGCAGAGTCTCTGCTAAAAATATTTGAGAGTTATATTTGTGTGTTGATGGGTGGCTACTCCCTCATTTTCTTTTAGTCTATAGTAATTTATTATTCCACAAGTAACACAACAGTCAGATCAGAAACAATGCAGAACACTTCAAGCAGTCTGGAATGCGGCATTATAATCTTACTAAAAATGTATTATTTTGATTACAGCAGTATTTATATTAAATAGAAATAATTTTTCACAGAGATTCAGCTCCAACACACACATATATAAATACATCCAATGGAATGGAAAAAAAGATCTTAAGATGACAATGGTAATTTATGACAATCTTTGTTTATCCTAAACATTCGTGTGAATATCAGAAGGTCTGCAAATAAACACATCGATGTATAAACATAGGTATCACATTAGGAATCAGCTTTCTTACATCAAACTTACTTTGGCAGATCAAAAGAACTCCCACAGCCTTCTGAAACTGATAAGCCAAGGAATCCATGTCAGTATAAACCAATTTAGAGACCTCCCTATCTGCACAAAACGCTCAAATTTAGAATGTATTACAGAACTGACTGCTCAAATGTCTCTAAATCCAATTTCTTTCATCTGTCCTTCACACTCAAAACTTTTTCCCCAAAAGTCTGCATAAAGATGTACTCCATGCCATCTGAATTTTTATCCACTTACTCCCCTTGATCCCTCTACATTTCACTTCCCTCAAAAAGCCTCTTTGCAGAGTTCATTGTTTGTAAAGCAAACCAGTTGTGTCACACCCCTTAAAGGCTTTTACAGATAGAGGTGTGCAAGGGCAAGGAAAATGAAGAACATCCACTTAAACTCAAACATGGAGCAATCTGATAGTATCTGCATTACACACTCATAATGAGAGACATCACAGAGAAGCAGCACTTTGCCCTGCAGGTACCTGTAGCTGCACTGGGTCATAAAACCACTCAGAACAAAATTTACAGCTGTTGAGATCTCACCACGATGTGAGAAAAACACAGCACACCAAGACAACTCCTGTCAGGGCATTCTGAACTACTGCGGCATTTCACAACAATAAGCTTCCAACTTATGGCTGGAATGGTGACCAACTTCTATTCCCGCACAGACGTGCTCCTCCTCGAGTCATTTTTCTCCTTCCCAATAAGGCTCCAGTTGCCTCCCGTCTCGCTCTCCGGGGCGTGTTTGCTGAGGCCACACGTCAGGCACCGCCTGTCAACAGCTCAACCTGTCGCCCTCCAGACACTTCCTGACGCATCTCCCAGGCTTATATTCCCCTGAGCTTCTGAGGGAGCACTGTGCCTGCCGCGGGCCCGCCGAGCTCAGCACCTAAATCCCAGCACTGAAAGATCTGGGGAAAAACATCTGCAAGGGTGTCTGCAGAACTGGGTATTAGAAGGTTCTTCACCGAGAGGGTGGCTGGGCACTGGAACAGGCTCCCCACGGAAAGTGGTCACAGCACCAGCCTGACAGAGCTCAAGAGGCGTTTGGACAACACTCTCAGGCATACGGTGTTACTCTCGGGGTGTCCTGGGCAGGGCCAGGAGCTGGACGTTGATCCCTGTGACTCCCTTCCAAAGGCATATCCTGTCACTCTATGAAATGTTCCCCGTGGGTCACCCTTCAGGACCCGACACACCCCCCAGCACCCGGAGACCCACGAGGCGCCCCGAACGGCGCGGACGCGCCCGGACGCGCCCCGCCCGCCCTCCCCCGGTGCGGGCCCTCAGCGCCGGGCGCGGGACGGGCCGCGCTCAGCCCGGCTGCGTCACGGCCGCCCCGCCCGCTCCCCCCGCCCGGCCCTGCCCGCCCCCCTCGGCTTCCCCCGGCCCGGGCCTTGCGCTCGGCGCCGAGGGGCGGCTGGGGGCGGGTCCCGCCCGCCCCGCTCACCGCATCCCCGGCACATCCCGCGGAGGAGCCGCCGCCGCCGCACGGGCACCGCAGCGCCGCGGCCGCTCCCCCGCGCCGCGCAGGCGCGCGCTCGGCGGCGGCGCGCGGGGGTGACGCAAGCGCGCGGCTCGCGCTGTTGCCGGGACACGGCGGACGCGGGGCCGGGAGCGGGGCCGGGAGCGGGGCCCAGGGCGGCACTGATCGGGCTCACGGCCCTCGTTGTCCTTACTTCGGTCCGGTCTCGGCTGTAAGGTCACTGCTGAGCGGAGCGGGCGCCGCCAGAACATCCACAGAATATCAAAATCAATTAGCTTGGGAAAGACCTCTGAAGATCATCGAGTCCAGCCCATGACCGGACACCACCACGTCACCCAGACTATGACACTGAGTGCCACGTCCAGTCGTTCCTTAAACAGCTCCAGGGACGAAGACTCCACCAACTCCCTGGGCAGCCCATTTCGGTTTCTGATCACCCTTTCTGTGAAGAAATTCCTGCTAATGTCCAGCCTGAACCTCCTCTGGCTCAACCTACGTCCTCTCATGCTATCGCTACTTTCCTGGGAGAAGAGACCGACCTCACCTGCCTACAGCCTCCTTTCAGGCAGTTGTAGGGAGTGATAAGGTCTCTCCTGAGCCTCCTTTTCCCCAGGCTAAACACCCCCAGCTCCCTCAGCATATCCTCATCAGACTTGTGCTCCTGACCCTTCCCCAGCTCCATTATCATTCTCTGGACATACTCCAGCCCCTCAATGTCCTTCCTAAGGGGCCCATAACTGAACACAGCACTCGAGGTGTGGCCTCACCAGTGCCAAGTACAGGAGGACAATCACTGCCCTGGTCCTGCTGGCCATACTATTATCTGTTCTGACACACAGCAGAAGCACTGTATAGAGTTGGATTTTTAAAGAAACATCCTGTAATAGCTGGACTGACCAAAATGGGGTCACTTTTCTGCCTTGCTGCATCTTTAGCAGATGCACACTCAGTGCTGCACTGCCCATGGTTCACAGTGCCTTCACTCTTTCCTATAAGCTCTATTAAATGGTGATTTAAATGATGCTTAATGGAGTCTGAGTGCCTAGCTCGGTGGGATCATCCCAGGCCACAGCTGCTGGTGCAAATCCAGGGCTGCAGGGAGGATGTGGGCGGTGGATGTGAGTGGCAAAGGTCAGTGCTCATTGACCTTTTCACAAAAAAACCCCCAACACCCATAAAGGACAACAAGCCATTGAGAAACAGATATCCTAGAACATCCTCTGGGTCATCCACATCCTGGTGCTGCAATATTTAATTCTGCTGGTTTTTTTTTTCCTTAATTTAAAGAGGAGAAAAGGAGTAGTACTTCCCCTTCCTGCCTGCTTCTGTTCACACATAGACACACGTACTTCCCACGACAAAGGCATCCCTATATTTCAGACAGAGATTGGGCTGGACTGGAAACCTTGTTGTATTTCCTGCAGGCCAAGCACCCCTTTTGCCTAAGGTCAGCAAACATCTGTAGCCTCAGTGTGGGAATCTGAGTGACAAGTACAGACTGTGCTCTCCTGCTTGTTGGGATGAGTTATTTGTCCAAGGTACTTGAGCAACTCTAGCACATCAAGGAGCTTTAGGGCTGTTAAGAAGAGCTCATTAAAAAAAAAAGCACAACACTTGAGAAAAGTCAGAAACATAATGAAGAATTTCTCTTAAGTTTCTACTACCTCTAGTTAAGGGTTTTCTGTTTGACACTCTTGGTCTAGATACTTAGATAAATGTTTCCTGTTTGCATTGTAGTACTGCATCCTTTGCAATTCCATTAAACAATGAGTAGGAATGTTTTGTACTTTCCAATTCCAATGTGAATGAGTAGTGCTCACTGCATATAGACAATATAAAATACAGTACTTGTTGATTAGTACTTAGAGCTGCCTTTATTCCATACAGAGCCATGTAACAGCTCCTTTAGCCCTTGTCGTGTTGGCATAAATTGTGTAGAGGAATGGAGGGGCAGATCAAACCATGTGCATTGGTCAGGTATCAGTGGGACGGCCAGGATGAAAGCTGAGTTTTTAAGGTACATGAGAAAATGAGATACTTACAGGCTAAGGCAATATCTTACTAAAACAGATAAGATAGATTTTTTTAGCAAGTAAAGGTTTCAGGGGGGAAAAAGCCCTAATTTAGCTCTAAAACAGAAGCAACATTATAATTATCTCTTGGCTGTAGGAAAAAGAATAGATAAACAGGTAATTTCTAACCTCTAAGACATGGAAAAATAGGCAGAAGGGAGATAAAAATAATTTCTAAAACTACCTGGAATCCACTACCTTTGCCTGTGTCCTTAAGCTCATTTGCTACCCTGGCACTTTCATGACAAATGTTGGCTGTGGCTCTTCCTGATGGCCCTACTTGTGCTGTCTACTTCCTCACAAAGAACTTCCATTCAGGATGCCAGGAGAGATACAAGGAGAGGAGTTACTTAATTGAGTGGGAAGACTGTGTGTAGTGCTGTCCTCTGTTGCTGTTCTCTGTTTTGCTGCTAAAGTTTTGCTGATGGATATCTGAAATGAGCAGTTTTTAGAGCTGCATTGAGTTACTTGGAGCCGTGAAATATTTCTGAACTAACAAAAAAAGACCCAAACAAAACAAAAACCCCCAAAATGAAAACAAACAAAAAAAAACCCCACCAAAAATCCCCCCAAAACCAAACACTTCCCCACCCCCCCCCAAAAAAAAAAAAAAAAAAAAAAGGAAAACCAACCAAGGGAATCTCTAAGTATGCTGTTAGCAATACACTGTAACTCACTATCTACTGAGATATATAACCACTGGGCATTTTAAAATTTATGTGAATGAAAAATATCAAAGTTCATAACCCGGTATTCTACACTCTTGAAAACACAAAATAGGTGAGCAGTTCTATTGCTATTTTGAAAATTATTATTATTTAAGACTATGTTTTTCAAGCTTCCCGATGAAAAAAACTTCTTTCGGTATAAAAACCTCCTTTACATTTAAAGATAAATTATCTAAATCCTGTATTCAGGGAAATATTTGATAAACTTCTAGTGTTGCTCTTTCATAACAAAGAATTACTTCTGTAACATTAAGGTTATATGAGTTGTTTTTACCATGGGACAGTTTCCATGAGAATAAATTGCCCAGACAAGCATATCTACCATACTTTATATTTTATGAAGTACTGTAGACATCCCATACCACTTGAGGCCTTTATTATGAAAGCCACAATTAAATGCACACAAAAGATCTCCAATATAAGTCTTGAGATACAGTTCAAGGTTTGTTTTTTCTCCCCCTGTCAAATATCTGATGTGGAGGAATGATACTGGTTTTAATAAATAAAACAGTAAATTATGATATGATGAAGGTATCTAAGAAATGTATTCATTTATATATATAAACATCAGCATCTTTGTACCCTTCCTTGGGCATTTGAATGACAGTGCGTTAATCCTTGGAGTTTTTACTCACTTGTAAACAGCACTATTGCTTCTGTTTGTAAACAGATTTCTTTAAAAACAGCATGCATCTACTTAATGGAAATAAGCTAATCTGCATGAGGAAGAACTATAGTATCATCATTTTTTTTCTGGCTTTAGGTTAGCAGACATCCTCCAGCCAGATATAAAAACCTTTTCATTATATATTGATCTGAATTCCATGCAAATCGTTTAATAACATAGTGCATGTCAATAATAGCATATTCCTAATTACTTCTTTATTAAAGATGAAAAATAAGCTGTAATATGTATTTGTAAAATTTATTTCAAGTAAATGAGATACCACATTCTCCTGCAAGAATATTTGTTGCCAAAGATGTAATTATTAAAAAACAAGGTTGCATATGTTAAAGATAGAGAAAATATGAATATTTACAATCACTTATGTTTAAAAGCATTGCTAAGTTCCGTGTGCTTAATCTTATAATTCCATCAAGAACTGTACATTCTTTCCTTTAAACTTCTGCTTCTAGACATTTTACTGTGGCCTCAGGCTTAGTTTTACACTCTTCTACCTTATTTCCATTATTCTGTGTTTCCTTCTCAGGTGTTTGGTCATTTGATTTTGTCTCTTTGAGAGCAGTAGTTACAACTGTTTCTTTTTGTTGACTCTTGTTAAAAAATGGTAAGGTTTTCTTGTACCTTTAAAAAGAAAAAGGGATAGTAAAGCAGAAATACTGACATAGTTCAGTAGTATCACTCAAACAGCTAGAATTAACTTACTCTACCATACTCAAGTAAAAGGCTCACAGAGGATATTACATGCTAGATCATTGTGCCTTTGCAAGCAGTGGGCTTTCTAAACAAAGATTTGGTATGTTCTCAAAAACAGACAATATATATTCATGATTTTTGGTACACAATGATAACTCTGTCTGGGCTAGGGTGTGAGAAACACACACCTTTCAGTAGCATTTAATGATGCACTGCATTTAAGGTCCTTATGTTTGACAAATGAGTTCAACAATTACTTTTTTCTGAGCAAAATCATAATCCAATGATAAAATTTTTCACCTTGAGTCTGACATAGAAGAAAAAAGAAGGATAAAACTGCACAAACAGGTTTATATATGAACAGATGCACACTTCAGTGTTGCTATTTTGACACCCTTGGAAATGTGTCACACTATGCATGGTTGACCAATTAAAAATAGGCAATTTTTTTTTTGTTCTTTTCTAAAGCACAGAGTGACAACAGCAACAATAAACTTACCTGCATAAAAACAGGGTTTAAGATTTTAAAAATTTGTGCAACACTATTATGTCATCATCACTGACTGCTTCTTTGCTCTTTAGTATATATTTTAAATATTCACTGATTGTACACTAGGAGTTAACTCAGTCCAAGAGAGAAAAGAAAATAAGCAACTTACTTTTTGATATAACAGACTGCTAGAACAACTGAAATAATGAAGAAGACGATTGCCAGTACAAGAAGTGCAGTGGGGATACCTAGAGATAAAAGTGATATAAGAACAGAGTTTTTATGTATGTACTTAATGCTGACCTTCTAAAGGCTCATGAGCATAAATCTGGATTCTTTTAAAACCAGTCTAGTGTAAGAGTACATACACATCAATTGAAGAATAGAGGTATTAGGAACATGAAAAGGTGAGTTACTCCTGCTCATTTCTTTCAAGATAAACTAAAACTGGTATTTAGGCCATCCCTGACAGATATTTGTCTAATCTGCGCATTGGAGGGTTTTTACAACCTGCCTAGAGAACACATTCTTGTGATTAATTATCCTTACAGTTAGAATGGTTTTCCTCATATTTAGTCGGTTTCTCCACTGCTTTATATTAGGATTGCTTACTTATACCTCATATTTGAGAATAATTCTCCTTAAAACTTTCTTGGCTTCTTTTGTTTTTAAGAACCTGGTGAATTTTCCATTACTCTGAGAACAGAGTGTTTGCCAAGACTTTTTTAGAAATGCATTAACCCCAAATCACGTTAACCAAAATGAACTTCCACCGTTTCATATCAAAATCTTATCAAAAAGTATAAAATCAGATCTTAGTTCTACTTCAGAACTATTTTAAAATCCTCTGCCTTATAAGCTTTGCTTCTGCAAAACCATAACACTCCTATTCTGCCTCCAGGTTCAGCTATATCAAAATGGATGGTGCAGCAGCAAACAAAAATAGCAGTCAACAGTTTGACTACTGACTTCTACTTAATTAGCTCTTTTCATTAAATGACTACCACATAAGACCCTTACCTCCAAAAACAACAGCGTCATTCTTAAAAGCCAGATGGGGAGTGTGTTTGGGAGAGTCAGTGGGTGAGTGCTCCTCTGGCATTTGTGTGGTAGGCCCCTCTGTTGGTAAGATCGTTTCAGTTACGCATATGATCCGAAATTTGTTTTTCAGGAATTTTTCTGACTCAGTCACAATCACAGTGGGCACTGCTGTAATGTTCTCAGTCAAATCAGAGGCTGAATATGCAGTTGAGTCCATTGATGCACTTGATGAAAGAAATGTGGTTGTAGTTGGGTCTGGTTCACATGAATTAATCTGGACATCTGCAGCAGGGAAAGGAAAGACATAGAAGTTGTGTTGGATGCCAGTTTTGTCCTTGCTGCACACACATTTATTGATTGTTCCTCAGCCTTTCCCTTCTGGAAATTATTATTTGTTTGTTCACAAAAGCTTTACCCAAACCAGGCATCCCTATTTCAAATATGTGCTTGCAACCTAGATGACGCAGCTTTTATCATTACTCTCATAGTTAAACATCCTTTTGAGCAAGTGTGACACTCATTTTATGATTGGAAACCAATGACTATATTCCTCCTGAAAAGTAATTAGAACAATACTGCATATAAACCCCAACAGTATAACATCCCATAGAGCAGAAAGCTTAACTACAAATTCAATATTAAAAAATATTTGTATGATATTATGTGTAGGTTCAAAATATACACATGGACTCTTGATACTTGGAAAATTAATTTGATTTCCAGTTAAAAAAAAAAAAAAAAGTAGCCCATAAATATTTCAAATGAATCAGGCAGCAGTGTGAGGTAATAAAGAGATATGATTCTAATTGGAGGGGAGGATGGGTTAGGAAGTAACAGTAGGAAATAACAACCTTCTGGTTTGAAGAAAAAGAAATAATTTTCAGAAATTAAAACATTTAATAGAAGTGAATGTTGTCTGTAAAAAAATGTAGGTGCAAGTGAGATTTTATATGGAATTGGAAAAGCTGAGTTCTGAATCAGACTCCTGTGAAGATGTGAAACTTCTACTTTGCTAGAGAAGTTCTATATTTTGTAAAGCTATAAAAATGTCACTAAAGTAATAACCAGGTTACAACATAAAGAACAGGGAAATGAAGTATGTACTGTTTTCCAACTGAATCCCTGTGGGAAGTCTGATGACGCAGTCACGTTTGCAGAATAAAATGCCAAAGGGCAGGGGCTTGACACTTTTTCCACTATGGTGTTCAAGAGCTTTTGGCAATTTTTTTGGCACAAGTAAATTGACAGAATGAGCTTCTGACAAATATTTTGGGTAAGAAATGCCTAGAACAGGCAACAGTTTGGAAAATAAAATAAAGGAATGCAGAATCATCCCCATGTGAAATATACATTAAATAGTTTTCTAACTATTGGGCAAGCTTAACTTTCTTCACGTACTCTCAACAGTATATGTAGTTATTTTCTTTTAATTAAAGTGAAATGAAGCAAGTAATTTGGAATTAGTTACTGCCTCTTTAGCGCTACCCAATCTACCCAACACTTTTGATGCAGAATAACATGAATTTCATGCACTGAAACACTAATACAAGTTAAAGAAAGCTGTTGGATTTTTCTGATAATAGATTGCGAATCTAGTAGGTTTCATGCTCTCTTGGCAGTTCTGGCTTATCATTTAATTTAGTTTAATGGATACGTTCCCCTTTACCAAACAAAAATTCCATTTTTCCTGAAGTACCCTACTCTTGGCCTTTTTACAAGAACAGACACTCCACACACAGACACCCCAATTAAAGATTAACTTCACTGTCTTTTAAATTATCATGCCCAAATAATCAAAATATATTAAGAACATTGTGTCAACAATACAGAATGGTAAAAGCAACTCTTCCTCAAAAGCTTTCATGGCAGCACCAAATTATTAATTGGGATTAAGAGAAGTCACCTTTTGTATTTCTTGGAAGGTTCCAAGCTTGACAGTGTTTAAGACTGGGAGAAAAGGGTCAACAAATTATAGGAACTCACTCACTTTTTATGATTTTTTCATGCTGATTAAAGAAAACTAATATAAGCCAAAACACACATAAAATTTAGTTGTCATGCTTACATACCTGAGGAATTGAAGCAGTAGACATGAAATGTTCGATGCTTTTCAGCATTCCATCGCACAAGTCCAGTTTTGCCCTGACCACATCTCTGGTTGGATGTTATCCGAGGAATAACAACAAATCCATCTTGCACCCATCCAAAGCTACAATGAAAAGCATCAGTGCTTTTAGTATGAGATTTATCACCAGCCTCAGGTGTGTGTGAAGGTGTTCACTAAAGGTGGTGAGCCACCAGCTGATGACACATACTTGCATGTTTCAAAGCCACGTTTCAGAGCCTCTTCAACTTGGTCTTTTCTTGCCAGCTGTAGATTGAATTGATTACAGACATTACTTGCTCCTGAGAAATTCACTTTCTGATCAAGATAAATTCCTATACCCATGATCCTGCAAGATGAATGCATGGAACCTGTAATTAAGCCATAAAATAGTCAAGGTTAGTATTTTAATATTAGCATTTATTCCTCATGAAGAATTTAAGATCACATTCAACTGAATTGAACATTTTTAAAAGTTTCTAGCTTGAGGATAGTAGAAATTAATTTATAGCATAAAAACATCTTTTAAAAACAGAACATATTTTTTAACACAATAGTCTGGAATTTCAAGAGATTTGGCTGTTATTAAACTAAATGCATATACAGGCTTTTGTCCTTTTTTCCCATTTTTAGTAAATTAAAGCTAGCAATTGCACCAAGGCACTGATTCTGTCATTACACTCTTCTTATCAAGATGATAAGGTATATAAAATCAAAGGTATTTCACATAATTTATCATGGAATTAATAGACCAATAAGAAAATATAAAGATTTTATCAATCCTTATGTTCCTTATTCCTCCTAAACTCTTTTTTCTTTTTTTTGTAGCTTGGCATGATGCTTCCATCCCCCAGCCACTGTCAAGTGCTCAGTGTACTGTGTTTGGCAGGGAGCAGGAAAAGAGGAGATAGGCCAGGTGAATTTGTGACATTTTTCCAGGCAGTGCATCCAGCTTTTCAGATAGCCACAGCTGGCACACTCTTCGTGACACCTGCACCAGCAAGTGCATTGCTCAGGTTACGCCTGCTCTTCTTTCTTAGCCTGTGTTAAGGGCATAGTACAAAATTCAGGATTTGGCACAAACAAGGAAAAAGGATATAACCGTTTTGCCTCCATATTTCACTGGAAGCATATATTGGATAAAAAGATATTTTCTTTTTGTTACATACATGTTGCCTTGTTAAATTAGACATTTCAGCATTTCTTTGCAGACATGTCAGATAGCCATCAGCCACAGGTGCTAGTTCCTTGCTCCGTATGTTTTTCAGACTGTATTCACTAGGTATGTACAGTAATGAATACTTCAGAAAACCTGTGCTTTAGAATACAGGCAATCTCTCTCTCAAGGCAGGATGAAGTGATGCCTGCAAATTCACCCCATAACTTCTTAGCAAGACAAGTTAAACTGAATTTTATGAATGAAAAGATAGACCTGGCAGCCAAGGCACTCTTGTGATGAGAAAGGGATAAAAGGTGACTAAGCTAGTGTGGAGTGCTAAAAGACCAGACTGGCTTTTAGCTCCTGCTACCACTGGATGTGGTGGGGTTGGAAATGGCTTCTTGAAAATGATGCATCTCTGCTATCCTTGCATTTAGTTTAATTTGACTTCAACATTTAGTAGAGCAATCATGGAATCAGGTGGCTTTATCCCAGCAGAGATGGAAAGCCACTGAACACTTGAGCAGTCCCCACAGACAAACCATGGCTGCATCCAGTCCTGACCTGAGCATAAGTCAAGCCCAAATACATTGCAGGGGGGTGCAGAGAAGATCTGTTGCTCATGAAAGTCTCTGTGTAGGTATCAAGGACTTCCAATCTACCTTTTTTAGTCTCTTATTTGCCTGTCTTCAGATTTGAGCCAATACAACTTCTAAAAAACATAATGTTGAGAAAGAAAGCTTCTCAATGACCTACTTCACAAATTTCAAATAAAGCTGAGCAGCTGACTGAAAGGAATTTAATGACATCTTACAAAATTACCTAGGGACTTGTGAACTGCTACAGTCTTTAGTCATTGAATTACAGGACAAATATTTTTATATGTGTACTGCATGATAGATACACTGCATAATATAGAAATTCAGTACCAGAAAATTAAGTTGCAAATTATAAGAAAAGTGACTCCAGGATATGGACCAAAGTTGTGTCTTAAAATTTGCTAAGACTTTTGAAACAAAATGGTGATGTAAAAGATACATTTTGTAAAATTTATTAATTTCACGGTGTGAGGAAGGAATCCAGAAAGAGAACAGTAGGCTCTTCAAGTATTTTCATCACTTCTTAAATCACATCTAAATTCTGTTTTAAAGATGACTGAGTTTGTACAGGAGACAGACTAATCCTTCAGAAGCACATTATCCTTTTTGGTCCACAAGCTGCACATAGCTGTACTTTAAGCTTTGCTCTATTTAGGTAACTGAGTACAGGCACATTCTGCTCAGTATTTCAGTCTTGGGTTAAAAATTCGGTTTACTGAAATAAGTGGGAAGACCTAGGTAGAAGAACCTCAGAGCAAGACAAAGTTGCCATAGAACAGGAAGAAAATTGTTCAGTTTTTGTAAGCTAAGGGTATTTGCCTTGTGTATCAGTTCCCTTTTTGCTTTTTTCAGGGAAGCTGTTGTTTTTCTCTTTGCCTTGAGTCTAACCTTCACTCTGATTTATTACAGAGAGTTTCCTTTGGCTGCTGCTGTCAGGGAGCAGCAAGAATGAGGCTGTTCCACAAGGAAAGGAGCCAGGAGCTCACTCCAGAGGGTGACAGGCAGGGCAGTGCCCTCCCTGACCAGGGCACAGTTCCACAGCACCACAGTGGTGGCAGTGCAGGTTTCACTGGAAGCCCCAGAGAGAGCAAGACAATCAGTCAGACATCCAGAAAGTCCCTTTGGAACCAGCAGGAGATGGTTCTACACAGCCCTGCAGTCTATCCTGGTGACATGGCTACCTACAGCCTAAATCCAGAGTCCATCTGTGAAGTCCAGTCAGCAAATCACCACAGGAGGAGACGGGACATGCCACAGAACAGCTCCAAGACACTGCTGGAGCCTGGCCCTGAGCTTAACCGGAGCTCTTGGAACTATGAGGGTGCATGAGACGGTATCCCAAGGGAGGGTACTGCCTTGGAGGGAGCTAAGGGGCACCCAAACAGCCGCGAAGAACAGGACTCAAGCTCTCCTTTTCCCCAGTGGGAATTGTACAGTGGTTGGTTTTGCGGGAGGACACTGCTGTTGTTAGGTACTCCAGTCCTGTGGAATTTCAACAGGACTTGATCTGAGCATCCAATTCACTCAGGCCAGGTCTCCTTCAGAAGTCTTTCAGTAGGTGAGAAAATCAATTGTCTGCAGTAACTGTATATGTTCTTTGAGTAGAACAAATGTTTACTCCTTGAAAATTACAGTGAAGCATCTGGAGGCTTCTGATGTGCATTGAGTATCTGCAGATATCCCAGCAGCTACTGCAGTTAGGATAGATTGTGTCAACTTGATAATGGAATTTGAAAGAGAACTAGTCTCATGTTTCACTCTCTGAGGATTGTATGAAACTGTTTGCTCTGGTATTTAAAATAATGCAAAATAAAGTTACATTTAAATAGATCTGAGCTTAATCCTAAATGCGATACCAGATCTTTAAAATAAGCAGTTCTATGGCATTTAGATGAAAAGGCTTCAGCATTTGCAGCAGTTAAATGAGAGCAACAATGAAAGTTTCCCTACATGCTGGTTTTTGTTTCACTATATTCTCAAAACCCTGTGGTTTCCTCTGCCAGAAACACATTTACATACGCTCCTTCCCCACATTTTTGTTTGTAAATCCAGATACATTTTTCAAGACTTTAAAAAGTGGAACTTTACATACCTGTTACAAAGTAATTTTGAGCCGGGAATGCCATAACCCAGATGAAAAACGCTGCTGAGGTAACTCCGAGATAAGTTGCCATTGCCACCAGCTAGGAAAATTCAGAAAATTAGGAAATTCAAGGTGGTTTGTCTCCTGTGCTAAGAAAAGTCAAGGTATTGGATGCTGTCAGATTATGAGATGACTTCTGGAAAGCAGCTTCAGCTGTCACTGCACTGCTTCATAGAAAGAATGTCAGAGCAAATGCGTTGATTGTCCCACTCCGGGGCGAGGTCACAGACCGGAAACCCCTAATCATCCTTTCCACTCACTTTCATGTAGGGGTTGCTGGAAAATTTCACTACTGCTGATTCAGAAAGCACGGCTGAGGAAGGGAGATAAGGCTGTTAGATTGCTAAGTCAGTAAACACTTCGAAAGAAATTTTTCTTTTGCTATTTTTTCCTGTTTTACTGATGAACAGATCATTATTCATGTTGTCTATTCATCTGGTAAATAAAACAGATCTATTGTATTGCAGCATGCCACACAAGACTTCTCATTTTTTTTATTGGAATAGGAAGGGCATCCATTCCCTGCTATCCTATTTCTTGATGGAATAGTTTTACTTCCAATGCAAAAGTAGTTCCCATAACACAGAAGTAATATGAAACCTAATTTTGAAGATATTTGGAGATCTACTACTGTAAATGGGATTTCTTGTAAGACCACAGGTACAGAGGTGGCAGCCAGTCCCATCACTACTGCCTTTTGTGACATTCCAGCAAACACAGATTCCCATGGATGGATTCAAAACACAGATGATCACAGCTATAACTTAAAAAATCTTCAGGAAGTCTTAGCAAAGAAATTTTTTTTCAGAGGTTCCAATAAACACAGGGCAGGAATGGAGTTCAAGAGATGAGCTAATTCCTTTAGTGTCAGTCATGTCTACTGTATCTACGTTATTCCTGACAGATGTTTGCCTAACCTCTTTTCAAAGATTTCCAGTGACAGATTCCTAACATTTCCTCTAATGTTCTAGTTCAGTGCCTCACTGTTCTTTACTGTTCAAAGGTATTCCCTACTCTAAACTGACTTAGCCATACCCTGGCATAAACCTATCTCTTCTTTTCCTGCTGGTAGTGGACATGGAAGATAGTTTATTCCCTTATGCTTTCCAACTATTTTATGTTTTTAAAGAGTTATGCCTCTGCTCCCACTTTTCTTTCAACTAAGAAACCCCTGCTGCCTCTCTGACTCCATGTGATGCCTTGCCAATGCCAAGACTAATTAATAAATTGCTTTACCTGCTTATACAGCTTAGAATGGTGTCAGTCTTTTTATTTTTGCAACAGGACGATTTTTTTACATTATGCTCCATTTGCGATTCAGTGAACTTTTAGATGTCCTATGTCTTCAGGCTGTTTTCAGAGTCCTGTAAACACAAGTGTAAGAGTAGCTCCCTCTCTAAGCTGTGGTTTGCATTGTGTAAAGTCCCCAGTTAATATATGGATAGCTTTCACTTTTAACTGGGCACAGGCACACCTCCTCCAGGAGCATGGAACAGGGTTATTAGATGGTGTTCTGGAACACAGACAGGCACCTACAGGGCCTGAGGAGAGTGCTAGGGCTTAGTGAAATGATGTCTCCATTAGCAATGATTAAATGAAAATTGGGTTGGTTTTGGGCTGTGGTTTGGAACTGAATTTGGTAAAGCTCCTTGAGATCTTAAGACAAATTTCTAGCTCCAGTTTCTGTTCCCTCCCACATTGTGCGGTACTTACCTGCCTCTACAAAGCGATGGCAATGTCACATACTGTGACCAGACTTAGCTCTCGCTTGAGAGAGCTTGTAAGAGGATTCACTTGCATTTGCAACACAGAAACAGAAACTAAGCTATTCTGTGGTTCTCGTGGACTAATAGACTGTGGCTGTAAAATACTGAGAACATTAAACAAAATCTTACCATTGAAAATGCTTACCTTGAACTGCTAAGTATTTCCTGCAGGGAAAGCTAAAAAATAGCTGGGTTTCTGATATTTTAAAATTGCATGCTAATTGTCCTGCCAGGTCTTAAGATTTTGTGCCTGCTCTCCTCACTGTGGCAAAATTCCTTTAGTCAAACTCTTGATGTTTATTAGGATTTTTAGCTGTAAAAATGAGACAAACACCTTTGCAACACCAAACAAAAAGCTCCTTCACATGGTCTTACAGATTAGAAGGGGTAGAAAAGAATTTGAAAATGCTGAAGCGAGACTGAAATAACTTTGTTTTTTGTCTGTTTCTTCCTTTTTGTAGCTCAGCTGTTCCAAAACTGTGTGGAAGATCACTTATCTGGACTGTAAAAGTACAAAAGGTCTTTAACCTTTTGGTGTGCCTTCTTCATAATTAGTGTGGTTAAAAAAAAGCGGACCTATATTGAATGATTAATTAGTCTTTGACCTAAATACTTATTGCATCTTATACGAAAAATTCCCAGCCTTTTATGTCAGCATGTTTTAAAATGCTGATGAGGGTTGCTAAAACTTTTAATAAGGCAGAACACACTTAACTGTTTTCTGCAATCATTTCAAAAGGAGCCTTGAAACCTGAACAACAGTAGAGGAAACAGATAGTTCATGTAGAAAATACCAATATCAGGGTGTTTTCATGGAAACAGTAACCCCTTTCCAGGCTGTTGGCGTCCCAGACTTTGTCTCCTGACAGAGACCATGGGAGATTCAGAAGCTGAGCACTGACTCCTACCCGTTGGTCTGGCAAGTCTGCTCCCCACAAGACCCAGGCTTCCCAGACCTCCCAAGTCTACAAGGACACAAAGCAAATAAAGACTCCTAACCTTTTGCTCAGAATGCTTTGGTTACAGACTTCCTTTGTGCCTTCCCATGTTCGCTCTCCTCTGTGACACACAGCCTCCCTCTGAAGCAGGAGTTCAACTCTCTCCAGGATATTTCAGCTTCCTCTCCCAGCTGATTTCTAGGCCGTGGAAGGGACGACCCTGCTTACAAACACCTTCTCCACTGACTCAGGAGTTTGCTCTCTTCTTTTGTACCATTTTCCTGAAGAACTGGAAGACTAAGAGCACGATCCTTGGAACATGTAACAGTGTAGACAAGGCAGGACTTATTTCATGAGGACACAGTCATCAATATGCAGACAGAGCACCCCAAATCTTTAAGGTAAAAAGACTGAGGACTTTGAAACCGTAATTTTATTTCAAAACTCAAGTATGTGATACTATACAGTACAATACCAGCACACTTGTGCAAAATCTTACAATATTACAAATTTAAATATGATACACAAAAATAGTGCCCTTTCGAAATTCCTTTTGCTAGAAACATTTGTGTTGTGCAGGAGAAACAATAAACGTGTCTTGTTAAAGCAGAAAAATAAATATTGCACCTCAGGAAAACTATTTCAGCGTTAATAGCATAAATAATAGGTCTGTTTCTTGTTATCTGATGTGATTGTATAACACAGAAGAGGTTGTTTGGCTTTCTTTTTCCAGATAAGCAAATTAATATCCAACAGATAAAATTATATTTAGAATAGTTTTTGAGCTTAATCTAGTTTCCTATTAAAAAAAGGTGTTTTAATTAAATAAATGAAAAATACAAGCATAGCTATTTTGTGTGCTGTTAGTCATTGTGGTTTGTTTTTAGTGGACAGTTTGCTCAAAGTAGTTATAAAAAGAACCTTTTTTTAAAAATAAACTTTATCTTCATTTTTGCACCCCCATTAAAATCTCTTGCCTCTTTCAGTTCATTTGTGGCTAAATTATACTTGCCTCAGACACGCAAGTAGTTCAGTTCAAATCAGTGCAACTACTTATGGGAATTGTCCCTTGTGCACTAATTCCACAAAAAAGCCAGTGTGCTGAATTTCAAGAGAGGATGGAGACCTCATTCATCCACTGACGAAAAAAGACCTCTTCACATGCTTAACATGAAGCAATGAGAGTCCTGTTGATATGAATAACTTTCTACGTTTACTTAAAATAATTTGTTGGACTGACAACAGTGCAGATGTACATAAAAGCAAATGAATTGAATTACAGGCACTGTTCATTATTTTTCTTCAGTGTAGCCCAACTTTTCCACAATCACATAAATATGTGCCATAATTTTTGGCATAGAGAAGAATATTTAGGATTATTTACCTTCAATCTTTGTTGTCTTATTAAGTTATCAGTGTTATTTGTAAAGAATATTAAGTTAAAGAAGCTGATTTTAGTAAAGAAGTATTCAAGAAGCAACTGACAAGTTTCTTCAAATACTGAAAGTACATGAAATATCACAGTAGTTCTTCACAGTCAGAAATTCTAACTGAACCAAACAGATTCCAAGTAATTTGCAAGAAACCTTCTTCTGTCTTATTCTTTATCAATTGCAATTTTAGGCCAAATGACACTTTCCCATTATCCTTTTTGAACTTCCTTAAGCACACTGTTCCTCAATGATATATATTTCAAAATAAAAAAACCCCTCCTAATTGCTTATAGACAACCTTCCCAACATCGCCCCCCAAAAGGTGATAGTGGACTGCTTTTTTTTTTCTTTTTTTTTTTTTTTACTTTTTTTTCTTTCTCCATATAAATGTCTCCTAAGAAACACGTGGCAAACAAAAATTCACCAGCAGGATACTTGTTACTAGTGCCAGGTATTTGAATTAAATTTCTGACTGAGTTAGAAACTTGTTTTCTTTGATAGTTTGCTTGAGGTTCAGTGTTTCCACCAAAAGAGAACAGGACAATATTAACTGCATCAGAACTGAAATTACAGTACTTCATAACACTCTTATCCTTCAGTTGGAAAACAGACCTGTTTCTCAGTCAGAAAAGGCCAGGAGAATGCAAGACAGAAGGGCAATCAAGTGTCACACTGGGTTTGCTGTTGTGGCTGTAGCTATGGAAAGACAAACATGGTTCACATTCACTCAGAAGTGATGCTCAGCAGGTATGGATGGCACACCTCCAGTGACACACATTTTGGTCTCAGCCTTAGGTGCTGGGTTTTGTACAGGTAATGGCTTCACCACATTCAAAGTGATGGTCTAAAAATTTCAGGCTTTCAAATTCTTGTGTAAGAACTCACAACTCCCAAATAGGTAGAACTGGCAAAAAATGTGGGTAAAAGATTCATCTATCCTGTGGTAATTCAGCTTTGGAAGCATATCAGATCAGTTTTAGTCTCGGTATCAGATTCTGAAAATGAACTACTGAAAACACACAGTGAGCTCTCCTAAGCCCTCAGTGCTTCTGTGGTCTGGTTCATGTAGGCACTGATTGGGTTCTGGCTGTTCTCAGAACGGTGTTCCTACTGCAGATCTCAAAGAACATCTACTTCCACTGCTAGCAGCAGGGCAGAGTCCACTTGGTGAGATCATGTCTACACAGAGGTTTGAAGAGCTTTTGGTTTTTTGGTTTCTTTTTTTCTTTCTTTTTCTTTTTTCTTTTTTAAATTAAAAATTGAAGATCGTTTCCCATGTCCAAGACTAGCTATATTTTGGGCTTGGGTAGCACACTGACCCTTCCAGGCAGCAACCACTTTTGGCTGTAACCACCACTGACTCTGAGTGGCATATGTAAATTTTGGTAAATTTTTATATATCAGAGGTTCCAGGACTTATTGGATGGTATCAACTCTGCCACCTAGACCCCATTTTACGTTCTGTTGAGTACCCCATTTTAAAAAAAGTGGTGGTCCCATTCTTAAAGTATATCATAAAACACATATATGCATGTACTTAACATTCAATTTAAATAATCATACAGATAATTCCTCTTATAAAATTACTTTAGCAGCAAGGCATTTGGACTTAGTATATAATTATATTCTTCCATGGAAGAATTTCTATTTCTACCCTATAGTCATGAATAAGGAAATTAATTGGACTCAAAACCCAAAGGACTTAAATGCAATTAGTACTTCAACAATCAACAATAAATTCAGGAAATGCAAAGTAAAGCACTAACTGCAAATGCAGGTTTTATGATGGTCTTCAAAATGTCAATGTCCTGTGCAAATCATTCTTCTAAATGTCCTGCTGGTTGCTGATTACTGCCACAACCTTATCATGATTCAATACTACTTTATTTATATGAGTCATTCACAATAAGAGGACAGACAGGATTATTTATCAGATTGGCATCTTGGCAAGGTATGCTCACCATATATCCCAAACCTGGTGGTGTGGAGTAACTCACTTGCCTAAAGGATCACGTGTAAGAGCCATGGGGATGACTAAGCACTACCTTTAACAACGGCGCTCTAATACAGAAACTCGCTCAGGGACCATAAAGGCGTGGTTGTTCCTCTATCATTCCGTGCGTTGCTCCTGTCGGATTCCTGAGTTCCACCAGGAATACTGATGGGCAGCAGAACAGCTGGCCTTCCCTTCAGGTGCCTCTGACTTTTCATCACAGGAGTTGTAGGAATGGTAGATTCCCAACACCACAGAAAAAATGACTATTGCAGCCACTACAAGCCACACCACATTCCAGTGTTTACACAGTTTGGGGTACAGGATATATAAATAATTAACGATGACTTCAACTCTGCTGTAAAATGAAAAGAAATCTGTTATATATTAATCATATGCAAATTTATTATCTTAAGCTTTTCAATTTGAAAGGTGTCATAGATGGTGCACCATCTCTTTTCCCAATATGAACACCTTGTCAAAGAAGAATCAGACTGTAAAGTGTCTTACTCAGATATTCCAACTCAGGCTATTCTATATGAGTAATATTTGTGAGACAGCTGGAGACTGTACACTTGACTCCTATTTCTCCCACTTGTCAGCTGGCAAATCTCAGAGCTTGATGTCATGCAAAATTCTGCACTGTTCATACCTTGATCTACTAAATTAAACATTAGAATTATGTGGTAAACATTTCTTTCTAAGACTGTCATGACTAATGAGATGGCTGCTCTCTGAATGTGGCTGAAATCTCAAATCAACAGATGTTTATAGCCATAATGATGATGGAATGAATTATTCTGGATCAAGTAAGGTTCCCTGCCTTAACTTGGGATTGGACATGTTACTTGCTTTGGCCAGCATTCAATTCTTCTGTAATGTACAATCAGAGAGCTCTCGGTACAGAAGGATGCAGTGACCATGTCACTCTAGAGACAGGAATGACACGTGGCACAAATTCACATTCCTGAATTACAACCTTTATGAGACAGTGCAGAGAGATACAATTTGGGCATCTAAAGAACTTTTATGGAACATTTTTTTTACCTCAAATCAGAACCAAACCCTATCAAGATGAAGCATCTTGATGTCAAATACAACTTTAGCTGAAATATCAAAATCAAAAGTTTTGTGTTTTGCAACTACATTGTCACAGAATATGCCTTTCTGTGAAAATATTGTTATTCCAAATATGCTTCCCTAGACTGGAGAAAAACATGCCAAGATGAGAGTATAAAACATTTGTTTGGGTACTACAAATAGGAAAGGTGGCCCTTCTTCTACGAACATATTACAGCACTGTCTCACCTGCTTTTCAGGTTTTTTATCTCATCTTCATTTTCACTTTCTTCATGTTCATCATGACTTTCTTTGGGTGTCTCTTCATCTTCTTCCTTCAGTTCCTGAAGTTCTTTGGTTTTCTTCAAGCCTTCCTGATAGCTTTAACATATGAAACATTCGTTTTTTAGTCTAGCATGTTGTATCAGCATGATCTTGTTTAATGAAAAATTAGCTTTATGTTTTGTTACATATAATAAAACACAAGTAGTGGTGTTGCAGCACTTGAACAAGAGTAAAAATTAGCTGAAGACCATGAGTAAGGCACACAGACAGCCACCCTTTCTTAACAGAGGATTACATTAGAGCTGATGCTAAATTTACCATCGTGAACAAGAAAAAGATATAGTCCTCAGCAGAAAACAACTTTTGTCTATTGTAAAGGAGCCAGTAAATATTTCATTTCTCTATTGCTTTTCAATAATTTTGAACATCCTCTATACACTTGGAGAATAAATGCAAATCAATTCTAAAGATAGATGGCATGTTGGATTCTGCAGGATGGGATCAAAATTTTTGTCTTACTCTTCACATAATACAAAATTCTTTGCTTGACATTCAGAAACAGATCCTGAAGTTGTTCATTGCCCCAAATCATGGTGTGTAAAGCACTTTTTGACACCAACCATGTGACTTCTGCAATTAAAATTAAGTTTTAAAAACATACGTTCCTAATCTGGTAGCACATATTTACAGATTCAGTTCACATCAAATATTCCCACCCCTTGTTATATGCTTCCTCTTCTATCTTGGCTTTAGTTTCAGGACTGATCTCTTCCAACGCACTCTGCGTCAGCACAGAAGTTGAGGTTTCACACTCAGGCTCTCCATTTGACTTTCCACTGCCAAGACAAAAGAAGCAGACAAATAGAAAATAACATCACTGAAAGGCATTGTATTTGGAGTGTACTGCAATTTTGTGACTCGTGATTTGTCTTTTTTAATGTACATTGGAGAAATGAAATGTCTTTCCAAAGAAAAAAAATTAAACATCAAGAAAAATATTAATTTCAGGATGTTGTGATTTAAGAATCGTAATTATTATGTTTCTAAGGTAAAAAAACTAGCATTTTTATTCTTCTTTAAAAAAGAAAAAAAAACCCCTTTGTTTCCTGGCTCATCCATGACATTTATTTGCTATTCATGAGAACATTTCCCTCAGCTTTTAAAAAATCATCTTGGAAATTGTAACCTGCTATGTAAGAGGAACATAATAGAAATAATACCAAATACTAATTCAACAGAACATTGTTTTTATTTCCCTTTCAAATATTCTCCTCTGTTGAATTTACATGCTGAACTGATGCAAGGTTAAAAAAAATACAAACACATATCTCACTTTTCTTACTAGAACTTTTCTCAAGTAAAAGCTTTGAGCATTTAGCCTCAAGATATGGTGTTTTATATTGCTCTCCTCCTGCAGTGTTCTCCTGTCATTTATTTGATCCGGGACAGAGAGTTTAAGCAGTTGAGACATAACTTAGCAAATCTATCAAAGTCAAGGTTTAATAAGCTCAACAGTGGATCCCATTTCAACTTCTAGAATCTCGCCCTTTTTGCAGACCTTATTTTTCTGGCACTAAAATTGATGGCTGAATAATTCAACCTGATTGACACCATCTGTGAGCAATGGATTTTCTCTCAAGAAATCATATTCACATAGACATTATTTTCACCTGGACTTGAAACAAACCATGAGTATAAGCTTGAAGTGCTCAAACACACAACTGGACTGTGTAATTCTGCACTACCAGACCAGCTGGCCCCTGCACACACACTCATGCTCAAACTTGAATTTCAAGTTCTACCTCTGTTCCTTGGTAATATGATTTGTTTTCTTAGGTGTGAAATATTGATAAGGTTTTTTTGATTGCTGTTTTTTCTCACAGAATTTCTGTCCAGTTTCCAAAGATGGTCTAGATCTTGCACAGTTCTTTTGAATAGTAGCAACTAGTCTTGTAGTTCACCATTTTTGTTTTCCAAGTTCTTGCATACTTACACTCTTAGTAAAGCACAGAGGTAAAACAAAGACATAAGACAAATTTTGTCCTGCCTCTGCACCAATCTAAAATACATGACATTCAATATTCTATAGTGACCTACATAGTCTAAAGTTTTTATTTGCATGTTTAAAGCGTTCTAACAAATAGCAGTAATATCACAGTATTTCAAAGTATACTTCTTTAAATCATCCTTTAGTATTAGGATTTAACTGGTAATGAGATGAGCTAAACAAAACTCACTTTTCTAGAAGTGCTGGCAGAGCAGGAGTAGATGTTAGGGTGCTCCTTCCATTACTGGGCGATTCAGACTGAAAGTAAAACAAAGTAATAAATGTTACATTCATTAATTAGTAAACATTCATGATTAAATAAATAACGATTGAAATTCAATAATTAATTTCAAAAGAATTTCAATAAAATGACAAAGGCAATGTGCTGCTTAGGTTTCCTTCCCACACTCACAAGCAAAGTATCTTTAATATGGTGCTTCTACATTGCTCCCATTATCCACAGTAAACAATGGACTTGCACACTAAGAATTTTCTCTGACATTCCCTTCTATCCTGTTTATTTTTCCCCAGAAAGGTCTTTCTCCATATATTGATCACTGAACCATAAAATTATTCTATTGCTCCTCTCTTATTATCCTAAGAACATTAATTTATTAGCTGAGTTTTCAATGGGAAATTTTAAACAAAAAAAATCATAATAAACCATGGTAAACAAACACACCTGGTTCCTGAAGCAATTGACTCCAAGTACATAATCTAAAAAATTGCACAATCAGATGCTTTTCTTAAAAGTAAAATGGATTTAGCTTCTCAGCAAAATCCTCATTCAAATAACCCTACATTTTTAAAAGAAAACTGCATAACTTTAAGGTTATGTCACATCTTAGCTCATCTGTGAACAGTGAGCATGCCTTGCAGTTTTTCTCCAAAGCATTCGTATGGATTTATTATGTTCAGATTAGTCTCATGTAATTTATTGAAGTTTTACAAACCAAAATTCAATACAGAGGCTGACGGCTCCATTGATCCCAGATATCACAGAACCCCTACATTTGTACCACATATATTTCTGTACGTTAATTACATGTACTTCTGTTCAGTGGACTTTTGTCAATGAAGAGCAGCAGTCCAACTGTTCTGTGGTTTCTAGTTAAAATTTCTCTGCTGCAGTGGACAGCTATATTCACTACTTCTTTCCTGCCTGTTACTTCAGATTAAAAGGCAAATTGCCTCACTAATGTCTAATGCCTCTGAATCTCCACCCTGCCCTATTCAGCTGTTTCCAAAGGGATCGTTTATGGAGATTGTGAAGGCATTTGTCCCTTGCCCAATAGGAATGAAGTCTGTCCATCCCCTTCACTAGGATCAAGTCAAAACAAGTAACTATGGCTTAGCCCTATGCGAAAGGGGTTTAGACAAAAACTTGTAGCTTTAAAAAATGGAGTTTACTCACCAGGGACGGCATTGAAGGTATAGGAGAAGCTGTTGGTGACTGACCAGGAATGTTCAAGGAGTTAAATTTAGGAACAACCGCAACACTGACTCTCCTCCGAGGCATATTCTGTGAGAAACAACAATTAATTTTTCTACCAAAAAACAAGACAGACTGAAGAACTATTCTGGGGCTTAATTTGTGTGGCAAAGACGTAGGTTAGCATCCCCTTGGGGAAACGGAGAGTTGGGAGCTAAAGTAATATAAGAAGCTGTTAGGTTGGGGTTTTCCACAGAAATTCCTCTAGTGCTGTCTGGTAAGGGAAGTACCTAGTGTGAGATGAGGTGTGGTACAGGGATGCTGCTCTTTTCCCTCTATACTGAAAACCCAGCAGTGTAAATCACACAACAGAAATGTTCTGAGTTTATATTGTCAGCTCTTATCATAGGCCTTTATTCTTGATTAAAGCAGATGCATAATGATGCTGGGGAAAGTGCCAGTGTCACAATGACTGGAAAATAATGAAGTCATACATGAAACCCTTATCTTGCTATGTACCTACTATGATATATTAATTGCATCTAAACCTATTACTTATAATTTACTGAAACAAAACCATCCATTCCTTCCACAAAAGAGCAGCCCCTTCTCTCCCATCCCTGTTAGATAGCATCATGCAATACTGCTTATATTTCCCAAAGACCACAAAAATTCTTTGTAAGACAAACACATGGTAACTGTAACAATATATTCTAGCTCAAGTACAGATTATGTAAATTTTTGCTGTCATTTGGTAAGAGGCCAAATGCTTCATCCTATAAAATCTATGCAAAATTTATGCTTCCAACTGAGTAAAAAAACCAAAACCCTCATAGCATCTAACAGCTTTGTTTTAGTGCCTGTCCAAACACTTATAAGATGCTGCTCTAGACAACTTTACAGGAAGCACAGATTTAGTGAATACTTAGGAGTCACTCCATGAGCCTGGTTCTAGACAAAACCAACCATACCTATTCTTTAATGACAGGTTTATTTAATGTGCTCCTGAAAAACTACTCAGGGAAGTCTGCAGCCATGTTAGGCAGTCCATTCTAGTGTTGGGGTTTTTTCCCTCCTCTTTATTATTTGGACTTGTCCCTGTTAAATTTTTTGAGACCTGTGTTTCAACTTATGTGATTCTCATTCTAAAATCCAGTCTTGCCCTCAGCATGCTCTGTGCTGTAACTCTTTATAGCCAACACTCAGAGGTGGCAGGAATAAACTAAATCTAAAGAACTACAACCCAAACAAATAAAAATATGAAAATAAACAGTAGACTGAGTATAATGCCTCTGACCACCAAAAATTGTAATGGTCACACTGGGACTCATGTCTCTCAAATCAGTGGTTGTTTTAGCAAATTTTCTAATCAACTTCATTTCCAGCACTTGGAAGTTTTACAGAAATAAAACACTGGAGTTTCATATCAAGCATTACCCCTATTGCACAAGGTCATACTTATTCATGTATCCAAAACTGCAAAGCACACACACTAAATTGCATGAACAATATTGAGAATTTACCAGCACTGTTTTGAATACAGCCTATAAAAGTGAGTGTATGTGCAGACAAATAAATATCACTACATAAAATGTTAATTTTCTTTATATTGTAGAAATACCTTTCCAACAGTGAGGGACATGGATCTAGATGAACGAGGAACTCCATCTTCTGCACAGAAACAAAGATAAAGAACAGTCTTAGTGTATGTGAGTATCTATAAATAATATTAATAGGCCCCTGCTTGTATTTCAGACTCAGCTACAGTATATTTACACAAGGTCTGTAGTGACTGTGTATTTATTTGTCATACAGTTCTGTCCTCAATCACACATGCAGAATAAATTTGAAATAATTGCAAAAAATCAAACCATTACTCTTTTCACTGAATCAGGCAAAAGCCATGTGAAAATGTCATTGGGTCTCATCAGAATTTTAAGTGATAACGATTTCAAATTACTGTACTACAGCATTAAGTACAGCTTATATGAAACATTTAAACTTATTCCTATAACTTTTAAAACTCTACTCCTGTAGATCAGAACTTCATGTACAGGTTGCATGATACTTCACTTTAAATCATTATTAGCACCAACATCTCTCTGAATTAGAGGCAAGACAAACACTTAAATTTTTATTTTTCTTTACCAGATCCACCATAGCTTCTGCTAGAATTCTGATTGGCAAGTTTCTTGAACTCCATTAGTTCAGCATGATCCTTTTCATATGTCCTTTTCAAGTTTTCCACATACTGCATCATTACTTCTGTTGCCTTTGACATACGCTTCTCCTATGGAAGAAAAGAAGGAAATATCCAGGTATTCTCCACACATCTCCAACAAATCATTCACCTCTCTGTGTATGCTGCTTGTCAGGGCTAAATCTGGAGTAATTGCTCTTAAGGAAATATTGGTGCCTCCATGACTGAAAATTCCTAAGCTAGTTAGAAGACAAGTTCACATTTATGTATTTCACAGAATATCATACTTTATTTTGTTATATATTCATATGCCCTGCCTATGTGCCTGTCTGATTAGTTATGTGGTATAGTATATTTGTTTTCAAACCCTCAAAGGTCTTAGTCACTGGCATCAGCCTCGTTACTTTAGAGGGCAGAGGGAACAGTCTTGAATCTGGGAGGCTATTGCTGTGCTCGTACTTATACTCACTCTGCTCGTACGTTCTCTAGAGCTGACTGAGCTAATGCCAAAGGCAGGTGTCTGAACTAGATGAGCATTTTGACACAGAAAAGCTTTCTTATTTGTGCTGCACTGATTTAAAATGAGTTTCTCGTGATGCAGCTGTAGTTCTGAACAATCTATATGCTCCTATTGTACACATGTTGAAGATCTTAATGGGCAATCTTCTTCTGTTTGAATTCTATTTCCAGACTGAAATGTTACCTGACAATACAACAGATATCTTTAATCTGTCAAAATAGCATAAAACTCAGAGGGTGAACATAACCTCTAGCTCTGTCTTAAAAAGAGTGAACATGTGGATCCTGACACATTCAAACACCAGGATGGCCTCACCTGGCGAACGGCTCCGACCATCTCAGCGCGGCTCGAGAGCCTGGCAGCCAAACGCCGCAGCACCGCAATGTCCTCCAGGAGCTTCTGGTAGGCTTCCCTGTGCTCATAGTGGTGCCACAGGTGAGCTGAAGACTGAAGCAAAAATACAGCAGCTTTATCAACATGTCTTTAGTTCAAAGGTAGTGGCCAGAGTCCCAAAATGGGGTAGAAATGTCCAGGCAGAGCTCCACACAGCCGGATCAGCCCCAGAGGGGTGCCAGCAGTGCCACCACAGACAGCCCAGAGCGCTGCTGCCCTGTCTGAGAATGGTGCTTCACAGCAAACTGCAGACACACAATTTGAGGAGTTAAAGAGGGCTTAGAACATTTGTAATACTTTTCCTTCTGAAATTTATAGTGAAACCTGTCTCACTACCTGTGAACTCTCCAAATGCTAAGTTCATTTCAACTAGCACCTAAAAATGATCGCTGAGGGACAAAGGACATTTTCATTCCCTGGGTGCAAGGGATCAAGAAGGCCAGGTGTGTTCTTTCAGTTCCTTGATAATTCACTTATTTGAAAAATAAGACATTATAGTCTCAAGAATTGCAAAGCTACCTTGGTAACAAATTGCAACCGTAATTTGACTGCAAGGACCAAAAAGGCATAAGGAATTTTTTTAAAGAAAAAATGAAGCACACATTTTCAGATTTTCATTTTTTTCTTGGCAACTGTAACCTGATTATTTTCTCAAACAAATTGTAAGTTCATGTCAGTCAGCTCTCTCTTTAAGTTAGGTTTCTGAATAACACATCAATTATCACAAGACTGATTAAAAAAACAAGAAAGACTGGTAAAACTGTCATTGAGCCATAAAACATGTGCCTGTTCTACAGAAATGAAGATAACCTCTCAATGAGACTGGAAAAAGTCTAGGTCTAATATGACAGAGAACCCATCACTGCTTTTAATGGCTTGTTAGTTTATTCCATTGTCTAGAACAAAAGCTTTCATAGGGAAAGCAGTTTCCACTTTGTTATAAATTTCATAAAAAAGCTCGTAAAAGTCAGACTGCAGCGTGTGAACTGCTTAAAGGCAGAAAATCCTAATCGCATCTGTCCCATCCTGGCAACATGATCCTTGGTGCCTAATTAGGGATTCTTGACAGAAATACATGGCAAATCTAACAGACTTATTTCAGTCTGAAAAGCCTGAAATTTAATACGCTGTTTCAGCTTGCTCTTTGCACATGGAACAGAGGGAAGAGCAGCAAAATATTCAAGACGTTTTTTGTTTTCCAGAAATAATTAATTTGAAAATGGAGATTCGGAATTCCAGATCAAAAAGATGTGAGGATGATCACCTTTCTTTAATTGTATATTTTCTTTCCTGAGATTGTATCTATTCCTTGATGTTTCCTTTCACATATTGTACCTTCTGGTATCTGCAGTTAGGAGGCCTTTCAAGTCACAGATCTCAGGACGCAGGTTTCAGATCATTTTGGTATCTCTCGTATCTGGACACCTCAAATTCACTGCTAAAGAAGGTCTTGCCCAGGAGAGCATGGATCAGTGCTCAAACTGCAGTTCTGATTGTTCTTATTTCAAGGCTTCTTCAAGAATTGAATAACAAATTCCTAGCATTTATTCCTGGAATCTGCTAGACCCGAGGAAGAATCCTCTATGCATTTCCAGCAATATTTCACTCTGGCAGAAAATGCCCTCTCTCTTTCAGAGTAGTTGGTAGCTCATGGCAAGGAGTTTGAGCAGCAGAAAATGAAGTTTTGGGGCAGAATTTACAACAGTCAAACGTATTTGCAATATGTGTGAACTTTCATGTACATTATAGCTCAGGAAAAGAATTCCCAGTATTTTCTTACCGTAATGGCTGCTTTAAAGTTTTCCAGTTCCTTCTCAGCATTCTCTTCAGTAAGATTTCTCTCCCTCTCTGCCTGGTGAATTCTAGATTCCAATGTATAACTATCATTTCTAAAGGCCAAGGAGAGCTGTACAAATACATTCTGTTGGGATTTAAAAAAGGCATTTTCCAATAAGTCTCATAGTAATAGAGTTTTCAATAACAACTCATGAATAAGGTATGTGTTTAACAAACTTTGCTGCTTAAATAAGTATTGAAACAGAAAATTGGAAATATTTTTTTAAAATTAGTTTTCTTCAAAAAATCACTTCTATTTACTTCACTAAAATATGAATACATGCATTGCTGCCTCTTTTCCTGGATGTTTTTCTGGGAGCTTTGTAGAGCAGAGACACAATGAAGGAAGCAGCCTACCAGAAGCACCAGAATCATAATGGATCTGTTTTCTAGCTGGATTTCCTCCAAGGGTCCCCAAGGTTTTTAAACAGATAGTCTGTGCAGAGGAAGTCCAGGGATGAGCTCACCATGAGTATTGTTTTACCTAAGGGATAAACACCTACCCCAGCAAAAGATTAAGTGCTAACATTTTTATTCTCTTGCACCCTGCTTTAAAGATTGTTTCTTTCTTTACCAGACTCATTATTTCTTAGGATTAACACTTTGCAAAGCACAAGGCACCAACAGTTCCAGTAGATTTATGTAAATAAAGATCTTTTTCTTTACTGGAACGTGGTTTAAAAAATAGAAAAACAAAGCCTGCAAGCTGTAGAGCAACCCGCAAACAAAATTAGTGGCTCAAACTGAGAAAGTAAAAATTACGTAAACTAACAGCACGATATTATTAAAAACTCCCAAACTCCTATTGGCCAATAAAAATGCAACTTAAATTACTTAGTTTCTGGTCTCATTTAATCTCAATGTTTTTACTACTTTAAGATTATTAAAATTATTTCCAAAGTAAATGTGTATTTTATTATGAAAAATGCACAAACAAATGTTTTGCTTATCCCTACTCTGTCATTTTGCAGTTTATGTTGCTCATATTTCACAAAATTGTATTTTGATGGAGTTCACTATAGAGTTTTTTAAATGAGAAATATTTTTTGGGGAAAAAAATCACCTCATCCTAATAGCCACCCTCAAAGTAAACACTTAAAATTGGAGCATATGTCTAAAATAATGAGCTTAAGAACATACTTACCTCAACTTCTTTTTCAGTGAGTGGTGGAGAGCTAGAAATAAAAGCAATAAATTCACGTTGATGAGTTTTGTCTCTAATTGAAAAGAACAACAAAATATACATTTGAATTTTAATGAGTTTTTCACTACTTTTCAGTATTGATTACAATCAAGCAATGGTCTCTCAGAAGTTCTTCACCTCATCCGTTCATTTATATAAAGTATATAACAATTCCTTCACAATAAATGCTAAATATTTATTTCATCTGCTGAGGGAACCCTTAGTGTCTGCTTCAGATGACTGAAGGCTAGGGTGTCTTTGGCGAAAATACATGAGTGAATGCAGGAATTAGTTTTGGCCAATTAAGTTTGGAATTGTTTTAATGTCTTGCAAAGTCCAAATCAGTGAATTTGTGAGTGAGTCCTTCAACTACATTTGCAAAATAAACTCCATTTCACTTAAAAATTGTCACCTGCAGAAAAATAGGAGATTTCTTACACACCCAAATTCTACCACTGGAAAGCATAATCTAGCCTGACTATTTTTATGGGGGAGAGAAATAATATTTTCAATATGTGTTCATATCTGCAGCTGCAATCCTGGAAACCAGGAGTGGAAAAATCTGTATAAAAATCTACTTGAAGAATGCAATTAACGTTTAAGAGTTTTTATGTAGAACTCACAAACTTTAAAAGTTGGCCAGTTACTGAAAGGCGGTTCATTCCCCAAAATTTTTCAGAAAATCTGTGTTGCACATTCTAAGATGCAACAGTTGATCTCCGTATGAATGGAACTCCACAAGAGAAGTTCACTGGAAAACATTGGTGTGCCCTCCCCCGGATAATGTGTTTCCATTTCTAAGGAGCTTTTACCTTCCTGGAAGCGATTTGTGCACTCGCAGTTTTCGCAGCAATACATCAGGAATGCTGGGCATGACATCAGAACTGTTCTTTGTCTCTTCCTCTTCAGTGGGGGAAGGGAGAGGTGAAGGGCCTAAAGACATTTTCAGATTTTAAAAAAAAATTATGTTGTTCAAAAAGTCATGCATTTCTTTCTGGAATATTTTAGCTGAGATTTTGTAATAGAATACTGTCATTTTCTAGGACTTTGAATGCCACCTGCCAAGATGAAGTCTAGTGTAATATACTATATTACAGATTTTGTGGAACCATTCATGGTTTTAAATTACATCATGTACTTCTTTGCACTGTATGTTCATTGAAACAGGACATAAAAGTTTTACTGACATTCTCTACTTCTGTCACTTTCATAAGGATGAGATATGGCTAAAGCTTTTTTTTTTTAAAATTCATGTTACTTAGCTTCTGTATTTTCATTTTATTTAATTTCATATATACTTGTTCCCTTATCTCTTCCTATCTTGCCAGAATTTAATGAAGGACTCTCCTGTAGGAGAGTCTGAATCTCAGACTTGGAATGTTTGTACAGTTCTCCTGTTCATAAGTTTAACAGAAGGATTCTTAGACTTGCCATGTAAATCATGTGTAAATCTGGAGACATTAACATGAAAAAATAGAATGGGAGATTCTTTCCAGCTACATTTTAGTTCTGTGCATTTGCTTTATATTAAAAGATTCCAGTATTTACTTCAGAACAGTCAAGTGTGTCCCCATAAAATGCAGCCTGACACCGCAGTGTCTCCAGATGTAATAGATTAATATATTCCACTTATCTAAACTTCTGTAGATGCAAAGTTGTGTTTACTCAGATGGCGACAGTAACTTGCCATTGATAGAAACCATGATGGAGACAGTACATTGATTCATAACAGTAATAATGAAGTATCTGGCTGTTTCCAATTGTTTAAGCAAAATTACCACTCCAGTTGAAGAGGTGGCTTTTATGACAATGTAAGGAAGTAGGTCTCCCTAACAAATTAACTAAGAGTTTGACCCCTTGCTTGTTTTCCCCACTGAGGACAAAGAGTTGACCCTTAATGTTCTGGCTACCATTTAGATAACTTACTAGACTATATAAAGCTCATCATACTCGTGAGATCTTGGTTGAGCAGCTGGATAAAATAATGCTTAGCTTTTCATGTTTTCCTCAAGACTTCCAAACCTGCCAAAATTACATAACAGGCTGATAAAATGGCATCTCCCTTAGACTTTCAAACAGAGCCTGCAAAATCCTTTCTGTGAAATTATATATTAGCAGAGTGACAGAAATAATATCATATCTAAGAATCCAAATATATAATCACTAAATGTAGACAACAAGAAGTCTCTTTTAATCTTGATTCATTCGGACTGAAAGTGATTCCGTTTCCAGATGTACCATGAAATGTAGTATCTCAACCATTGCTCAGTGTAACAGGAACTTTAAGGCATAATGAGCTAGTTCCAGAGCAAAGGTATGAATTAGCAAAATGAACAGTGTTAAGAAAAATTGAAATTGTCTTTGGATTAAATCTTGGACAATCAGTTTCAGCTCCTTTCATAGTAACGATCTCCATTTCAGTTAACGTCACACTGAACAAGTTCTGACTTAACTTCTTCTGAATATATCGTTTCGGTTTAAATATTTTAGGTTGATAGCTAAGCACTACTGATATTTAATTCTTCCACATGTTGAATTGTCCTCAGGTTTATATCGTTGCTCTTTATTTTTATTCTGAATCTTTTCAGATGCAGCTACAGGCACAAAATATTTTTTCATTGTGTTAGATTGGAAAGCACATTTGGTGCCAGATTTCTTTTTTTCTCATTTATGTAGAGTTTAAAGCCTTTTCCTTAAAAAAGGCCTTTTCCTTTATTTTTCCTTAAAAATCACCGAAATTGAGCTTGAAAAATTCCACTTATTGTGAAGCATATTTTTCCAATCCTTCAAACACATTTATGACTCTTCTCTGGCCTTACTTTTTCTCATTCACATTGACATGGAAATGTGGACCAGAAGTGAAAATGCCATTTCAATACGTGCCACACATATACTAAAATAAAAAAGAAGGAATAAAGCATTCCACCTCTTATTTATACTCCTGAGGACCAAATTCACCCTCATGACCACAGTATCTTGCAGAGGTTATATCCATTGAATGCACCACTGCTGCAATGTTTTTACAGAAAGTCATGGAAACTTCAGATCTCAAGCTACAGGTGATAAGCCAGACTCCATTCCACAAGTGCATCTTTCCCCTTGGTTACAATAACACCTACAGTATCTTCTTGGTTCAAATCATCAAGAAATTGAGGTACTTTCCCTTATTGGTCTCTCTTATTTATCATTTATTACTGTTCTCCGTAACTGCTTCAACTACTATTGCAATTGAAGAAAGACTTTTTCCTCCCCTCCATAATAGTCAGTTATAAAAATCAGTGTATAACAAACACTCTGTCCAGGTTTTATGATACTGCACCTTTTTCCTGTTCCGCTGCTTCACTCAGTTCAGGAAGTTTAAGTCCAACTAAATTTTGATTTCTCATCAAAATATGCTCCTGTGAAGAAAACCAGTAACATTTCTAAGTAACTGAACTACAAATCTCAATTTAAATGTCACTGCTGTACGAACATTAAATATAATATTTACTTTAGTTAATAAACATAGCAGTGATATTTACAGTAAGTTATAATCAGATGCTATATAGCATGGATACATGTGCATTACACACACTTTAAAATATTATATATTTTGGATTTCATACAGGCCGTATTTAGAGAAAAATTCCTGGTCTTGCAAACAAAGATTCACAAAATCTGCCCCTTATTCAAGTAGATATATAGAGTTTTGGTAAGTGAGAGCTTTAGTAACTGAGAATGAAAAAAGCAATTTTGGATATAGCCACTGTAATAACAGTATCCCAGATAATAGAAAAAATTCAGAAAATTATATCTATGAGACTTTGCCACTGACTTTATTAAGACCAGAGCTTGGGATGTTACAGCTGCAAGTTAATGCTTCAGTGTTACTGTGTTTTACCTCTATTCCTTACAGGCAGGGAAAAATGCACTCTCCAGGATTAAACCTTGTTGTCTTATTTTTCCTTTTATCATTTCCTCATTTTCTTTCATATTCTCACATATGTTTAAATTCACAAACACCCACTTTTGTTTTTGAGTAGACAATTTCTACTGGAGACAGAGTTCAAATCTTACCTAACTGGAATTATAGATCATGTTGTAATAATTATTTGATTATCTTATTTGTGCTTAACAGCTTCTAGGTCATTCAAAATTACAGAATTAAGGAACTGTAGAATGACTTGGGTTGAAAGGGACGTTAAAGATCATCTGGTTACAACTGCTCTACCATGGGCAGGGACAGCTTTCATTGACCAGGCTGCTCAGAGCCCCATCCAACCTGGCCTTGAACACTGTCAGTGATGGGGCACCCACAGCTTCTCTGGGCACCCTGTGCCAGTGCCTCAGCACCCTTACAGGAAAGAATTTCTTCTGCAATTACATGGCTCAAGTGTCTCTTTAATTAAAACTTCCAGTACTTATACACTAAGAATGCGTGCATTATATAAACAGGAAAAAGTTAATAACTAAGCTGCCATTCCCAAACAATACAATGGGAATGAATTAACCAGAGTGCAGAATTTGTGGTCCTCGCCTGTCAGCCCCGTATTCATCTTAAAATATTAACTACTGGGGGTCAAGGAAAATGTCCTTATTAGGCTGTTCAGGAAAGCACCTGTTTTTTTGCTCTCAAAGGTCATTTTTGGTAATGTTCACTGCTTTCTGATTTCATGACATTTCTGCTTTTTATCCTAGGGTTTAATCCTTAAATGTTACTAATAATTTAGACAATTATTTAACAACAGATTAGTTAATAGATATCACAGTCGAAGTCTATTCTGTTAGAAGCTGACAAATTTGCAGCATGTTAGAAATCAGGAACTGTAAGTCTGGGCATGCTCTACCTGCCCTTGCTCTCAGAGATGCCTGGTTTTACAGCTCTGGACTCTCTGAGACATTTTCTGAGAAGGTGCAATAATCAATTAATCATTACAAACCCATTTCTTGTCCTCTGAGATCTTGCATGCAAGAACACATGCATATTTCCACATTGGAGATACCACAGTGCATGTTTGAAGAGAACTAAGAAATAGAATAATTCCACAGAATTTACTTACAATTTACTAAAGTTGCAAAGGAAAAACATGATACAATTCTGTGTTGAAACTGCTTCCTATTATATCACTGTATGTTTCTTGCAGTGACAAAAATAATGCTAAGCAGGTTTAAAGTTTCGTAGGGTACGAAAATGACTTTTTAAAACAGGATGCAACTGCTGACAGGACTTACCTCTCTGAGCTTTGTCAGCTTCTGCATTCGAACTGGTTGAACTTGGATTTGAAGATCTTTGAATGCTTTTAATGGATTGCTGGATTTATTACCAACGACGCTTTTATCTTCCTCAGATGGTAATTTTAAAGGGGTTTTCTCTTTCTGGCCAGGCTCCAAGCTATCCCAGGACACAGCCCGTAATAGAGGAGGACGCAGTCCACACAATTTAAATTCTGGTTTACATGGAACTTTATGGTCCCTCATTTCTGGAACAGGAATTTTTAGCTTTGAGTCCATATTTCCTATTCCTGGTCCTGGTAGATGAGTTCTTAAAGGAACATCATTTTCTTTTCCTTTCTTGAGGAATGATTTTCCAAGTTCATTTTCACAAACATTCATGCAAGTATTGAGAGACATTCTGCCACCATCACCAGCTGAAGGGGAGCATTTAGGTAAAGTATCCATATGTTTACATGGATCAAAGTTTTCTTTTTGGTCTGAGAGCTTCTCCTTGGAGTTTTCAAAACCAGCAGAACGAGGAACCAACCTTCCCTGAGAAATCTTTCTTTGATCATTCTGCCTTCGATCAATTAATCCTTTTGCAGCATTCTGAAAGCACAGGGACACACATAAAACAGAGAAACAAGTCCAGATTCCTCCTTTCCCCTGCCCAAGGACAGATTTTCACTGTAAAAAGCCATTTCCTTTTCAGTGACATTTGTTTTTGAATATGTGCTCTTGACAAAAGAAATAATTTTTAAAAGGCACTTAGAGAATACTGAATTGGAGATCTCCTCTAAACTTTTGAGTTAACCTCTCCCATTCCAGAGTCCATTACAGCAATCCTCCTAAGCCAAGTTCCTCATCATCCTAATGTAATGTAAGGGCCAAAACACTGACATTCACCAAAATGGCTATAGTAGGTATTTTTACTTTACTTTTAAAGCTATTTAGTATATTGATTTTAACTGAGCTAGAGCAGGGTGCATGATAGGATGTAAAGACAGCTGCAAGCCCATGGTCCTCCACTCATTTGCAGGTGCTTCACAATTTCTTAGAGCAGTGTAATTTTCTTTTCACTCAGTGAACAGACTGTCAGCGTTTTTAGTCACATCAAAAAATAATACATGTGCTAAGACAAACCAGCAGACTTTGTTCCGCTCTTAATGTGAAACACTTACCTCTGCAGTTTGCCTGTCATCCTCTTTCACAATTCTGTTATTCTAGCAAAAAAAGGAAGAAAAAATTGCCTTACAAGGTTATCTTTCACATCTATACTACAAATGTTACATATAGATATTAATGGCTGAACTTTGACTTGCTTCATTTTTACATTGTTTGTCACAATTATTTATGAAATAACTTCAGGGATTAGTGCTTTTCGTAGGCTAGGATTATATTGGATCTTTTTCTACACTTAACGGATCTTCATGATTTTTCAGCACTTGTTACCTCATAGATTTTTGTCTTCAGAGTAAACATTTATTAGTCCCTTGCTGTACAGAGAAAATACCAGTAATCGAATTTTGGCATATAAAATGGCATTTCAAACACACAATTTTTATCAGGGACTAAAAGGGCATCATATCATAATATGGTAATGTAATAACCAGGTTATTGCACAGGCTATTCAGCTCTTACCTGCCCTGGAGATACTGACTCAATACTAATGGCTGTGCATGCATCAGACCCTGAAAGGTACACACATAATTAGGGCATATCCTGATATTTTGCTCAAAATTTTTACTACTATAGCCTTAGCAAACACATATGTGCACAGTTCCCCATAATACATTAAAGACAAAAATTCGAATGTCAAAAATACTATTAAAACGGAAAAAGAAATCAAACATATAGTAACTGAAACATCACTAAAGCTTCTCAAAAATCTGTTATCGATAAAATTTAAAAAATAGAACACATGACCTTGCAAGGCCACAGGAATAAAAAAATACAATAAAAAATCTATATGCAAAAATGTATTTTGTATGCATTCATGGGCTTTATCATATTCAGGAGTAGATGCTTAAATCTACTCTTCCCAAGAAATACTAAACAAATACATTTTGGTGAGTTTTCATAAGCTAAAGTTTGAGCCTGCAAATGGTTGGATTTGATCACCTTGGAGGTCTTTTCCACCCTTAATGATTCTATGACCATTTTACATAATGGAAGTGGAAGAGTGAGAGAGTTGTTCTGAGATGCTACAGGTGAAACTTTAGGACTAAGAGTAGGGGAAACTGCTTCATTATGACAAAGACAAAAACAAAACAAAACAAAACGTTAATTTTACTTGCTAGGCTAGTACCTTCTGTATTCTTAGTATTTAGATAAGATTAAAACATCAATAGCATAGTCATCAGTCATGTGTTTGTCCAGAACCTGACAAGTCATTTTGATTGCTAGGTTGGACATGGCAATTAGGAGTTTAGAGTATGTTTCATGTCTTATACTTGTCAAAAATGGATAAATTCCTATTGATACAGGAAATCCTTGTTCTGCTCAGTTTTCTGATACTGTAAGCATTGAGGAGAGGCAGCACAAGAGAAGATTCAGGAGGAATTTAGGAAAAAAAGAGGTGATGTATAGTTGTGGGGCTTTTTTTCCCTCCAGAATGTGTCAGCCCAATTTTAAGACAGAAATTCGTTTGAACTGACAGTTCAAAGCAAAATGAAAGTCCTATTTCATGGTAAAATGGCATTTTGTTCCAATTTTCAAACACTTCATACAAGGGGAAAAGTAATTTCAATTGACATTCTAGAACAAAACATTTTATTCTGCTGTTTTTAAGGGAGGATCTGGTCTATTTAGCTTAATTTATGGCTATGTTCAGAAAAAGAGTCAGTGTAATTGTGTCTGGGGGGAATGTTTTTTCAGCAGTATGAATCTTGCCACTAAAATTTCATTTAAACAATAATTTGTCACCATTTTTCAGTTTTGAATAGAAATACTTCACGCTTTCTTGTTACGCTGTTTGCAGTGTGACAGTCAGGCTCTTAAAAACTTTACACCATTTTACCCTGACACGTCTGAGTACATGGATGGACCATTTCTGTTCTATGTGGAATTGTCAAGAGAAGAAGAAGGATTCTGACCTTCAAGTTAACAAAGTATATGTAAACATCAGCAGCATACAGATTACAGTAGATGTTTGCCTTTACAAATGTTTGAAGTAGAATATAAAAGCTGGTTTTCAGGATCTGCCCCTACCTGTGAGTGACTCTGGGAGGCTGCTTCTTGACTTTCTGCCTCTGCGTGTTAAGAACCTCTCACTCACTTTCTTCGCTTCTTCTAACAATTCAAGGTTCTTCTTTTTGTCTTCCTCTGATATTTTGACATCTGGTAGTGGATCATTTACCAGATCAATCACATGACCGCTGTTGTCTGTGTAGAAAATGTCAGAATTAGAGCTGTACCTCTCATTTCCAGGCATATTGTGGGATGTCAGAGTAACAAGTACAAAACAAACATATAAATTTAGCTTTGAGCTTGCATTTAGCAAAAATTAATTTTTGTCTGCTCATTTCTAATGCTGTTGTAATTTCAAGTTTAGAGCAAGTCCTCAAAAACACAGATAACGCACTATGATTAAGTCACTGTGAACAAAAATGCTCAGAATATGTGAAACTGGCTTTTCCAGCTGAGTCTCCAACACATTTTTTCTAATTTCTAAATAGAAATGCCATTAGATCCATTTCAACTAACAGTCATGGCATTTCAGTTGTAGACCGTTTTTTCATGGAATTTTCATGTTCAGTTTTTCAAGGCTAAGAACCACAAACTCACCCAGAAAATATTTATGCACACTAGTTTTAAAAATTAATTTAACACTTCATTGATCTGTGCCTTTCAAATTTGTTGAAAACACTAAACTTTGAGCACCAATTTTTACAATTCTTCAGCCTATGATGAAACAAAGACGGCAGTCAGTTGTTAGAAAGGCCCTTTCTGTGTGAGTCAGTATAAATGGCTTTTATAAGCATCTAAAGAACAGCTTGGATGAGGGGGAGGAAAGTCACAGGTAATATGAGAAAAATACTTTAAAATTTGAAAGAGCCATTACAGACCCATCAGTCTTCAGAAAAGCCAAGGACATAAGTAAGCAGCAAAAACTGAAGGGTTTTTGGTTTGTAGGCGTTGGATTGTTCCTCTGTTGGTTTGTGATTGATTTTTTGAGGAAGGGAAAAGTGCTTTGGCTTTAATTTCCTTAAATTTAGTTCAGTTTCACAGATGTCAAAAACCATACTCACAGATTGAATATTCTAAAGCAATCTATTTTCAGTGAAATATCTGTTCTGGTTTAAACTAAGATTTGTGTGTTGGAAGTTTGAGAGACAGACCTTCCTTGAAACTTTTCCTGTGCCAGCAAAAGATACTTGCAAGGTGCTGTAAGTTTTACCCTCCTTGGGCAGTTCAGTTCAAATGTAACAAAATCAGTATTACTGAACAGTGTTTCATATTCTACAAGAAATTTTAAGTGTGTGTATTTCCAGCCTTGTAAAAACGTGACGTTAATGCACCAATTAACAACTTTCTGAAAGTAATGATGTTCGTGTTTCCCTGAACTGGTCTGCATGCAGTCTGCTTACAAACTCATGAGCACAATTCAATGCCAGCAGTGTTCCCTGTGCATGCATTATGCAGCATGCACAGGGAAAAACTGTAGTTAATACAGTCAGACTCTATAGTTAGGTCTTTATTGCATTTCTGAGAAAACATCCTAGTTGAAATGAATAATCACTTCTTACCAACAGAAGTCAGTGAACTTGTTGAATTCCTGGTGGCACGGTTTGAATGTCTCCTATGAGGACTACGAGGCCTAGAGAGAAAAGCAACAAGCAAAAATTATGGAGTATGCCATCAAAAAAAAGTCCTAATTGTCTGTAAAAAATAATACTAGAAAAAAAGCACTTTCATTAAAAATGGAAGACAAAAACCATTTATTGCAGTTCCTCTCATCTCCAAACAACTGGAAAATTAAGGAGATTGCAGAAAGAAGGAAAATTGCAGAAATTGATCTCACAAAGGAGTTCTAAAATTTGCAATTAATCTCATCTGCTGTGAACCTGATTTCTCAGAAAAAAACATTTCTTTAGATTGTTACCATGACTAAAAAATCATGTAAGAATGGTATATAGGAAAAAAAATAGTCTTTGTAAATTGTTACTGCTTCATAAATTAAACTTTATGGCTGAAATAATTCCTTAGGCTCCCACAGTGACATTCCCATGGGATCTTTTTAAATTGCAAACCAGGTAAAAGTCACAAACAACTGCAGAAATGGAAATGCTGATCCTGCAAAATAATTCTGCTTTTAAAGGGCTGCATTGAAATTCTGACTCTAAACTAATCTTGAAGTTTGGAGAAGTACACTTTTAAAAATACAAGCAAATTATAGATTTACAATATATATTTTCTGATATGTTTTTTCCCCATATTTTAAGTTTAGTGGCAGGTCAATAAAACCAAGAAGCCCAGGTCAGGAAGTATGCTTTATCAGAATAAATATAATAACCTTAATCCAACTCAAAACTGAATTGCAGCTGTCAACTTCAAACAGGATTACTATTTCTATTCAACAACTTACTTTCACATATGCTTAACCTCAAGGGGGTATTCTTGTCCCATCTATGCAAACAAGCCCAAAACTGCTCCAAAACTCATTGTATTACAGTATCCAAACAAGACATTTAACTTGTCCAGCTCAATGAGTTGGGTTGTCAGGTTCAACATTGTATGTAACTCTATTCTTTCAACCTCAATTATATTCCTGTTCCCCCACCCTGCATCCCAAATGCCATCCTCGACATGCAAAGACATGTGACCAAATCACAGAGATACAGCAATATTTTAACACAATATACATTTCAGAGCAATGTTTTAGAAACACAGCACTTCGAATTTATGGATGGATTGGTAATGTATTATATAGTACCTGTTAACCAGATTTTTATCAATTTCTACATCTGGCGTAACAGCATTCTCTGGAAGAACAATAGAAGGTGTGCTGCATGTTGTCCCTTCAGCAGTAGTGTCCTGAATGGTTTGTGACAAATATAAAAATATAGTTAAACAGAAATTCAAACCACTGAACATTGACTCTCTATGTGGAAAATAATGTGTATTGCTCAATTTACCTAAAAGAGAAAATGATTGAAATAAGAGAGAATTAGCTCTAATTTGACAAAAGAAATGTGAATTAGAGGCCTATACTTATATTACTCAAAACAGATGATGGAGACCTGGAATATCTGTTTTCTTGAAAAAGTTTAATGCATACAAGCTAAAGTCAATAAGTATGGAGCTAATGGAAAAGCTTTAAAAAGGCATACACTCTGGTTTTTCACACAGCAAACCATTCCTCTACTGAAGTACATGTACAAGAGTGAATTCAGTGAATTTATGAGCTGAATGCAAGTGAGAAAAGCAGCTCTGTATAACAGGGCTAAATTAAGCACACAAACCCTCCAAGTGATACTACTGTGTACTGAAAGCTTGAATAAACACAGTATCAAGTGTACACATGATACCCAAAACCCCAGAATATAATTTAAAGTTATCTTGTTAAGAGCTCCACATGGTTTTCCCTCAAATTACTTGGAAACATATTTTAAAAGTATAATTTAAATTTTTAACAAAATAAAATAAAATAAAATACAAATTTTAAGTGATAAAAGAAACTTGCAAGCTTACACTGAATATTAATATGTGCTTGCCTGCTTAAAAAATATGAGACCTTGCCCCAAGAACTTAATTCCACATTTTCTGCATAATGATGCCATTCAGCTGAAGAAAAGGAATCAATTTCCTGTGAGATATCACAAGTGGAGATACATCAAGTTGGCACAAAATACTGTGGATTTCTCACCTGTGGTAAGAAAACTATTACTTCTACCCCAAGTACTGTATTCAGATTAAAACCAAAAAACAGCTGGAGGGAAAGCTTCCCAGCAGTGGCAGTGGACTGCTGTCAATTGACTTGTAAAATTTAAAGATTAATTTGTAAATTCTCAAATCCTAATTGATTCTGTGAGACACTGGTATATAACACCTGTTTTCTTTCAGTTTATTATTTGGAGCTTACATTTTTCTTGAAACTACATTCCAAACTTTCACATGAAATTTGTAAGGCAGGTAAGAAAAAGCTGCGGCAATAGCACTAATGTAGGTGTTTATGGAATGAAGCATGTAATAAGCCACAGTTTAGCAAGTCAATTTTAGACTCTGGAAGTGTTCAAGGCCAGGTTGGGAAGAGCTCTGAGCAACCTGGGCTAGTGCAAGGTATCCCTGTCCATAGCAGGGCAGTTGGAACTGGATAACCTTTAAGGTCCCTTCCATCCTAAACCATTCTATTCTATTCCATAAGGAAGCTGACACTTACTTGACTGCTAATGGCTATCATTTACCATAGAACTCCTTGCAACATCTCACCCAGTGATGCATTTCATTCTTGTTGAAATAATGTATTTTCTGATCAATTCAAAGGACTCTGGAAGTACTTGGAAAATGGTATAATATTAAAATACATAATACAACCCTTCTATCTTTCAAAGGCAATGAAACATGCCTTGATTTGGACCCCTGATTAAGGATTCGTGATTCTACTGTAAATAGCATATTTTTTAAACTAAAATAAAAATATTTCATGCAGTTCCACACTTCTATACTCATAATTCTCATATGAAACTCCTTGGCAAGTTCACCTCATCAGTCACAGGAGAGCAGGATGGGGAAGAAGCCAAGAAAACACTATGAAGATTTAAATTTAAGAAAAATACCCTTGCAATTCTGAAAATGTGAGAATCCTAAAGCATATGTGATTCAAGTGCACAAGTGACATTTCATAACAACAGCTTGAAAGAAATTTTTATTAATATTCTTGAAAATGTTAAAAAGTAACTATATTTTGTCAATGACAAAACTTAAGGTTTTACCCTGCTTGTAGCGCAAATCATCTGAATACACACGCACAATGTTTATATTAATCTCATGACTGCCAAGAAGAAAAAACTTTGAATGATGTAACATCAGCCTTGAAGTCACTCAAGCCCATTTTAGGACTCTAAAAACAGCTCATTAAAAAGGGGGAAAAAAAAAAAAAAAAAAAAAAAAAAAGACGCTGCAGCCAAGGCTAGTTCAGGTCAGGTAGAAAACATTAATCCTGGTCAGCAGCTATAGGACTTCAGCATCTACACAAGTGAAACCTTATGGCCCCTCTTGTCCAAACCTACACTGTCCAGGAGAGGGGCAGGAAGAGCCAGAGCAGGAAGCTCTTTGCGGGGCCAGCTGGCCCCAGTCAAAAGGACTGGTTATACTCGGAGGAGTGTCAGCCTGCTCTACACAGGTCTTGGAAGAGAAGCTTTAACAGGAAGCTGAAGCTGCCTCACAGTCGTACAACTGCACAGAGATGACACAGAAGATTTCCATTACCCCCCCACTGTGTGCCTTTAACTGTGCTCCCTTGGTAGCTTCCAGACCTGCCTGCTCCTCAGCTATTCCTTTTTGTCCCAAGCCCTCCCCCCACAAAAACGTAGGGTAAAACTGACTCCACCTGTATGGATCAGGTGGGGACTGCTCCTCAAGGGTGACCAGGAGCCATCTAGACTTGCAGGGAGGCGTATGTAGGGCTGAGAGGGTGGCACAGGCAGTTTGGTCCATAACAGAATAGCCAAGAGGATCAGAGATTCTCAAGGTGGAGACAGAACCTGCAGACATTCTGGCTGTTAAATTCTACCAGGCCCTAAGCATACAGAGAATGTGCTTTTGAAAGTTTTGGAACCCAGTGAAATTTGGATGGATTTTTACATGGGGGGTTGGGGGGGAAATACAAAAACACTGTGCTGAAAGAACTTCCATGCCAGACAGCCAGATGTCAGAGCTTTACTGTATAACACCTGAATTCTTTAAAGCTCTGGGGAAAAAATAAAACAGGAAAAAGAAAACCCGCTGCCACCTGCCCATGTTCTTAGATATTAATTAAAAGTCTGGACTGAAATTCAGAAAAACACAGGCTGCTCTAAGAAATACCAAAATGGAAACCCATATTTGTGTTTTGTGTTCTCAAAAATGAATTTGACACATAGAACCAAGGTCTTCACATCATGTAAAAAATAGTTGAAGCATGCAGAAAGCTACATGTGATGTAAGGTTCATTTTCTTTTTGTCAGAACTGCTTTGCAATCTGTGTGCATTTGGGCATGCAGGAAAAAGGCGGGGAAGAATCTCCTGAAACAGAATGAGGAAATTGCTAGACTTCATTTAAGATCTACCTCTAAAAGGGCTGGAAAATGTATTTAAAAGATCTAATGTTTTTCGATTAGGTGGTTGGAAATCTTAATTGCTCCCATTTGACAAGCACATTCAGAATTAGAATCGCTGATGTCTGCCAGATTTTCATATTTTTCCTCTTTGGGTATGGTTTTATGCAGCAAGTCTTTTGTACTAAAATACTTTGCACATAGGTGAGTTAAAAAACCCCAACAAAATCTTCTTGAGCTAGTCGATGTTATCAGATGGTAGTCTTGATGAACTTGTATCCAACTGGGGTGTTTATCTTAAGGCAGGAAATTAACACTCAACACCATGTGCAATTTAGATGGAAGGCATGACAAATCAGTTCAGAGCTCGCTGCTGACAGTATTTTCCAACAATGTTAAAGTAGCGGATGTTTTCACCTAAAGTGTGGAATGTAGTGTCCTCAAATCCAATGACAGTGTTACATCTTTAACTAAGGATGTGCCAGACTATAAATCCTCTCTTTCGTTACACCAGTTTGCATAAAAATGAAGATTTGGATAACCCATGATTTCTTAACCACAGTAAGGTTCTATACTTCAGTTAAGCTAACAATTAAAAAAAAATCCAACCCCAGTTCATTCAAACATAAAGTTACTTTTTATCTGCAGTATAGATTATTGAAAATGGGGAAGACCCATCTCTTATTGATTTTTTATATTTATCTGGAAAGAAAAGATGTAAAAACATGTAGATGCCACACAAATTTGAGGCAAACTGATTAATATGTCTGGGGACCACCCACCTGCTCTCTGTATAGTTCCAGTGTATGTTCAGCTATTGCTGTGGCAAATAAAGCACTGGGAAGGCTACAAACCAAAAAAGCCCATTTCCATCTTTACACACATGAATTGCATAACATCTTCTCTATCTGTAAATGCAACACTAGTTGTTCCAAGGCTACTGTGAAGTACAAATCTAAATTCTGTTCTCAAAGTTTGAAGTTTTCTTTAGTAACATCAGAAAAGACATTTTTGGATAGCTTTGATATATGTCTGTCTGTTCTGAACCATTTATAAACCTCCAGATCAAAATGATAAACAACTGCTTGAGCAACTTAAGTTCTCATCCCTTAGGCTATAAAATATTTGAGGAACTCTAAGAATATCAGTTGAAGGATCATTCATAGCTTCATCAATTAAGCAAAACACCCTAATAAAGAGCAACAAATAGATGTTATTTTATAAACCCCTAAATATACACAAACAGGTTTCAGCCTCAGGTTTCCAGCAAGTGTCAGAAAACACCTTTTAAGTAGGAGAGCTTACTTTGGCTGGAGGAGAACTGTTGTGCTGTGCCTCTTTTGCTTGTCCCTTGTCCTCAGGTAAGGTTGGCATGGTGGGCAGCGTGAAGCACGTGGAGCTGCAATGTGGACTAAGAGGACCATGCACTGCTGGGAGTATCTGTTTCAAGTTAGCTTGAAGGCATAAGCGCTGGGAGGCCTCGTGATCTGCAGGCTGGGTTAGATGCCAAAAATACAAATCAAATCCATTTAAAACTCTATGCTCGAAAACTGAGATCACTTTACAATAACAAACAGTATTCAGTTTTGAAATTAAAAATGCTACCTTGTGTTTTATTAACAAAAACTTTCAAGGTCGAATATAACTTAGCAAATGCATTCAAAACAGACAACCTTCTGTTCTTGTTGCTATTTGCATCTCTTTCCTCCATTTTACAGATTTTCATTTTGTCACTATGATGTGACCAAACTACCTTCTCTAAATATCCTCTGGGAAGTAAACAGCATCCTGGATACCACAGAACAAAAGTATGGTTCAGACTGGAAGGGACCGCAGGGGGTCGTCTGGTCCAACTTCCCTGCTCAAGCAGGGCCATCCCAGAGCCCATGGCTCAGGATTGCATCCTGATGGTTCTGGAATATCTCCAGTGAGGGAGACTCCACAGCCTCTCTGGGCAGCCTGTTCCAGTGCTTGGTCACTGCACAGGGAAGAAGTTCTTCCTCATGTCCAGGTGGAACTTCCTGTGCATCAGTTTCTGCCCAATGCCTCTTGTCCTGCTGCTCAGCACCAACAACACAGCCTGGATCCACCCTCTGACACCTCCCTTCAGACACTGACAGGCACTGATGAGGTCCCTTCTCAGTCATCTGTTCCATAATATGCCTTTTAGTAACTAATAGTCTTAATTGTACGGAGCATGATCTCAGAGGACCAAAACTAGAACCCCAGAGGGTGGCACTCTTCTTTGAGCAAGAGCCAGGCCTAGACGAATTGGGCAAAGACTTGGTGTACCTCTGCACAAGACAACAGGGTGCAAGACACTTCTGAAGCAAAATAGCAGAAATGCCCAGAGGGAAAAAAAATCACTACCTATTAGCCGAGAAAATTCTTGTTATTAGTATCAAGGGGAAGCACTGCATTCACAAGGATAACATCAGCATGAAAGCCTGTACCAAAGTCTGAGGATGAGCAGTGCAAAGCACAAACCAGTCCTTAGAGTGGCAGCGGATGGATTGCAATACTTACTGTGACACCTGCCCGGGAATCAGGGAACTGTCCTCATCAATACATCAGTGTCCTCATCAATACAGCACTGCGCTCTCCTGGTGGCGCCTGCAGGTCACACAAAGCGTGGTTATCTCAGACCACCTGGTGCACTGACTGCTGTCTGCACAGGGACTGCTGATTGCTGCATTGTAAATTAACCTTCTACAGTTTTCCCTTCCATTTCAGGGTTGGGCAAAGAAATGTATTCAGGAACATGTGGTTTATTGAGGCTGCCAATTACATTTGTCAAAATACATCTGTTGCTTTAAAAAAAAAAAGAAAAAAGAGGCAAAACCATTCACAAGAAATACTGAAGCAGTCTCAGTAGTGACAAGCACCTCACCTCAGCTCTCACAGAAAAAAAATCTGTGTTGTTAAACTTACAGAATGTGTGAAAACTTTGGACTACAGAAGCAGCTAAGGCCCAGGCTTTTATTAGGTTTATTTCACATTATGTTGGAAACTTAATTTTCTCTTTCACTAGAAGAGGAATACAAGGCCATCTCACATGAAATTTAATGTAGAACTAATAGATTGCAAAAATGATCCTACACAAGTATAAGAGAGTTCAGGAAAAAGTAATTATTTCATTGCAGTTCTCTAATAACCTCTCTGCAAAAGATGCAGCCTATGTGACATCATTATGAAGATCAAGATATAAACACTTTTCGAACAGTGGGCACAAAGATTTTTCAGAGCAGTGTATGCTGTAGGGACAGCATGTTTCAAGCTTTTCTAGCCATGTTGAACCTGTTACAGGTGATTTTCTAGCTTTACTGAAGGAAGTGGAAGTTCATGTTTGTATCACGATTTTACCCACCTCTGACTTCAAATAAGAGTAGAGGAAATTTTCTATGAATAAAAAACTTTTAAAATGGTTATTAAGGCAACACATGTTTGAGGTTCTTAATATGATGAAAAACAGGCATTTATGATTACATATATTTTAATATACCCACAGAGATTAGACAGGTAGCAGTTGCACTGAACATCTGTGTGTTTTGGAAATCAAGTATTTTTGTATCAAAGAACAGCCACCAACTATCAGCAACACATGAAGATGAGATGGAGGCAGGGTAACTAAAAAAGTAACACAGACTTGCTTTTCATCTCTGTAACAAAATCCTGGCATCCTATGAAATCTTAGAGTTTGCAAGAACACAAATTCAAATAAAAACCAAAAAACCCCCCAAAAACCCAACCCAACCAACAAAAAACAAACAAACAAACAAAAACAAACAAACAAAAACCAAACACACAAAAAAATGGGGAGAAAATATATAAATCTGGCTGTTTATCTAAACCCTCTTAGTGTTTGCCCTACGAATTTGTTATGGTTCTGATACATTCAACCCAACAGAATGCTGGGCCTGAAAAATCAGGAATGTCTCAAGTCATGGCCAAAGCATGTTTGCAGTCCTACATGGAATTGTACAAGCTATTGCTCCAAAGTAGTTTATTCCCAGTCATAGCTGAGTTCTTAGTACATACTAAACTTTAAAAAGTAATGCAAGTTATCTTGAAACAAGAAAGAGCTACTAAGCACATCAAGTTTCAGTTCATTTTTCAGATTTAAAAAGAAAAAAAACTTTAAAAGAAAAAGAAATAAATCAGCAGGCTTGTCTAAGAATAGAAAGAGACAAATCCTGAGCTGTGTTGTCCCAGAGATGTAGCACAGAAAGTACAGCCAAGGGAGAATGGAGGGTAGAAAGAAGAATTTATGCCACCTTAACAACCCCCAGATTTGGAGTGGACTGGGTTCAGGCTGTCTCTGACACAATCAGAACTCTATCAGACTTCCTTACAGAGCTATCTTGCAAATAGGAATAAGCTTCAAATCTCTGTGTGGATCAGTAGGAAAATTTCTTGTTCTGACTTTCCATTTTTTCCTAATACCACTCCAGAAAACCCCAGTGCTGAGGACTATATTGGAGCAGTGAAAACTTGCACATAATTATTCATATTCTTACGCTTCTTAAAACAAACACCATCTTTGCACACCTTGACTGCACTGCTGCAGTTCAGTATAGTGCCAAAGTGAGGGCTACTACATACTACTATTTCAGTAGAAGGATGTAGTTCAATTAATAAACTATACGATTTAGAACTCCCAAATTATTAATTTTTCTGTCTAAAAGCTTAGTTTTAACCTGTGCAGTGTTCTCAAAATCAATAGTCCAGATTTTTTAAAGACTTTATGATGTTTACCCAGCACAAACATCATGTATTGCAAATGCAAATAGATATAACCATGCTCTGCAAGGAGTTCTGCCATCTGCTGATCAATTACTGCCTTCGATACTGGTAGGATAGGCAAAGGTTTAGAAATGATGGAACCTGAAGATATTAGTGAATAAATGTTCTTCCATCACTGCTGAAGTAACTGTATGGCCCTTCAGTTGGGCAGTGATAACAGCCCCAGTAAATGCCACAGAGAGTCAAAATATACAGAAATAGGGGACTTTGTGAGAACAAGAATTAGAGGAGCTTATCTGCATCTCATAAATATAGATGGAAAATAAAGAAAAGTCCTTGGAAAATTTAAGTCACCGGAAGGTACATTTTTTCTTTTTCAGCAGAGCATTAGGGAAGAGTGCAGCCTTGGAGCTTACAGAAATTCACACCTCTATTTACAAAACCAGCTGACAGCCCTACTGAGCCCTGAGCTAGAGTGTGGAGAGTTTGAGTAGCCTGGCTCTAAGCATGGCTCACCTGCTGGCTGAACTGCCTTTGCAATCACACTGCCATTAGCTTTGACAGCCATATCTCCCTTCCACAAGCATAAACGTGTCAGTCAAAGTAAGAAATTATATGTTATCAGCACATGCAATACAGTGAAGTACCAACTTAAACACTGTAATTATTGGCCCTGAAGACATTGGGAGATTAAAAAAATACACCTGCACTTTAAAAATGGTCAAGGTGCATGAGCACATATTAGCATCCTAGGCATTGAGATCATTTCAAGATCCTGTTATCTATATTTTTATTTATTTTTTTTCTTCATTGATCAAGCTCTACCTCTATCTTATCAAAGGATGTCATGACATTATTGTAGTGTTTTATCAAAGTAAATTATCTCACCCAAAACTCCATCCTTTCAGAAATTGCAAGATCTTCAAAGCTATCTTTTAAAATTAAATACTTGTAGAGATTAACTCACATGTCACAGGCAACGTGGATGTGGGTGAAGACCTACACGAGCCTTGTGCACCTACAGAATGAGTTAAAAACCCACAAATTACCTATCCTATTCAGCAAATTCTGCTCATTCCCACACTAAGAGGAGACAACCTAAAGAAAAAACTTAACAAAAAGAAATAAAAGAGAGGATGGAGTGCTTTTTAACATTTTGGTCTGTTATTATAAACTTACTGCTTAAAATAGTAAGGAAAAAAATGATCCCCTGAGCTCAAATTTGTAGTCAGATATAGATCAGTGAATGCAGAGAACTTTCTTTTACCACTGTGTAGGCTTAGAGTACAATCTCCAGGAAATGGAGATCTGGGAGCTCTATTCCATAAAAGGGAAAAGTATTTAGAGGCCCTTGGCTTTCAGTGTGTTCTCCCTGCAACTCATTTTACCATAGTAGAGAAAGTTGAGTATGATCAGTTAACTTACCCTGTCTGAGTCACGGCTGAGTCTGTGTCAGCGAAGGCTCAGAGAAAGGTGCTCTACTCTATCTCCTCTGATACCTTGGCACTTGACCCCAAAAGCTCTGTCATGTCACAACAAGGGTACACAAAAAGCAGAAATAAACAGTTAAGAAAGCATTTCATTAATATTTCTCGACCTCGTGCTGCCTGCGGTCAAGTCAAGCAATTCTCATTTGTCAACAACAGGAGTTGCTTGCTCAGGGATGCAGCTGAACTGCACAATTCTGAATGGCTTTTTATAACTTTTTTCTTTGTTGCCCTGCTAAGTGGTTGTAAAATATTGCCCTATTAAAAAGGTATCTTTTTGCACTCCTTTTTTATAACTATAAAAACATATGGAATATAGGTAACATTTTGAATTAGGTTTTGCATCTTTTGAAGTACTTAAAATGCAGCAAACTTCCTTCAAAAGAAGTCTGAGCAAAGCAGGGTGTTTTTCTTGTGTTCATACCACAGAAATGTTTTCAAAGACAAAGCGTGATTACAGCTTAAGATACACAGTTTGTTGGCATACATTAGCTATCCCCAAAAATATTAAAAACCCAAAACCACAACACAAGAAAACAAACAAACCCCCTAAAACCAGATACAGAATATCTTAATAGAAACACTTTAATATTTTGCTCTAAGATCTTTGTATAATAGGAACATTCACTGGGAAAAGGAAAAAAACCGCAACAACTAAAGCTGACTCATGCACATTCTTGCCCTTTGTGACAAAAGGTACTACATGGAAATTGGAAGACATTTTCTTTATTGTCTGCAACACAGGAAAAAAATTGACTAGTAGTTTCCTACTACATCTCATTTTTATGACAAAAGAGTGGTTTTTCACGTTAAATACTCAAGTTTGCAAGGTATTCAGATCCTGCTTCAGGCAGTTCATCGAACCACAGAGTCATAGCCCCAGGACTAATATAAGGCACCTCTGTGATAACCTTAATGATCTGAGTCCTACCCACGCTAACATTCATGCAACTGTACAAGGTAAAACCTGGAAGACAAACTGGTGTTTCTGTTTATAGGATACAGAACAATTCCACTGGAGCATGCAAAGTGTGTAGGCAATGGTGTGAATTCAAAGGACTGTTCTCATTCTGACATTAATTCCTGAGCTACTTAATTAATACTTCTTGACAATCAGAACACTGTGAGGTTACAGCCTCAGAGACAAGGGATAAATGCGAATAATTCTGTCACAAAAATATTGTAAAGGAAGAAACTAGCAAAAGCTGAAGGAAAATAAACCTTTAAAAAACTTCTCTCAGACTCAGTGGGTACAGACTTCCTTGGGACTGCAAGCTACACATATAGGACTTGATTTACAGAGCAGCATGACAGGAAAGAATCTCTTTTTCTGCTTCCTGTTTTCCTCATTTCTCAGGAACACATAAAACTGGATGGTTTTCAATAATCTGCTTGAATGAGAGAAAGGAAAAGTTAGGTCAGGCAGAAAGTAAAAAGTTTTGATGCATATCCAGCCTGATATGCATCCTGGGAGCAGCCAGGAGAATATCACCAGTAATGGGTAGTTACTGGAGATAATTCGCACTGTTGAGACCGAAAACCAAAGGCTGGGGGGGTGAAAGGTGATGCTGGTTCATTATCAACAAGACCAACAAGGCATTTGGTTTGGTTATGTATTAAAAATTTTCAAAGAGTTCAGAGAAATCTGAAAGCTAACTACAAAACAGTTTAGTGGAAAATGGTTTTTGGGAGTTCCATACTTAACTCTTAGAGGATCCATTCTGGTCCCAGCTTTAGGTTTTCCTTGATACATTAAGAGGAAAAGCAACTGGACCTGATTTCACTCACAGGCAATCATTTTAACATAGCTAAATGGAAACTTAAGACTTACTAAAAGATCCTAACTGTGTTTGAAAATAGCACTTTTGCTGTTAAATGTCAGCTTCATTTGTTTTAGCAATGTTTTTACAGTTTCTGTTTTGTTAGCAGCCAGTGTTTAGATTTACTTCTCTTGCAGCAAAGCATATGAAGGAATGGCTTACAACCTCTTGTTCTGGTTTTTTCCTTGCAAGAATTCTAGGCTGAATATTATGCTGTGGACAATCAGCAAACACATTAAGAACGTACATATTTTAGAAACACTGAGGAGCAGTATTTCACTAGCTTTTTAGACTAATAGAGCCAGATTTAAAAAAAAAAAAAAAAAAAAGCTTTTTCTTTTAAGGTAAGCATATTTTAGGCAGCCTGAAAGTTTCTCAATTCCACCTCTTTTTTTAGGGCCAAGTAGGAGTTAATGTTGCATGAATCAAACTTTTTAAAATTTCTCTGGTTTGGATGCAATTTTTTTTTATTTTCAGTTTTTGTTTTTATCTAGCATAAAAAAGAATCTAAGGAAATGAAGTTATAACTGTGAAAATGAAGTTATTCCTGTGAAAACAAATGGTTTTAAGAATTGCATACAAGTTCAGAAAAAAAATGGTTCACTTGTAGTTTTTATTGATTTTGGGGCTTTTCTTTGAAGAAATATTCTTGAGACAGAACTCCAAAATGGTAATTTTATCTGGTTAAGTCTGTGCCTAAGATATTGGACCCAGCTCTCCTATGAGAAGGACATCTTACTGACCTCATTATTTTTCCATCAATGGGCTTTCAGCTAGAATGGCAAGAACAAGGCAACAAGGACAGCTCAGCCAAGTGGCCTCTAGGAAAACAGTTGGGATGAACTTCGGAGTACTTAAAAAAATTTTAAAAATATATAGTGAAAACAACAGTACATGTGATATTAAGGAAAAATTAATTCCTGATTTATTCAGTATTATGCACAAGTTAAAGAATTCAGCCAACAGTAGCAAATCTGATGATCAGATCATCAAGACTGCCAGATCTCAAGGCATAGTTGCTATATTTCTTAACCTGCAGATTATTTTTGATAGACTTTAAGGAAATGCAGTTTAAAGGAAGAATGCGAACATAGAGTGGGAGGATATTTGGCACAGAGAATAAAGATTTCTAAGCATAAGGAACAGCATATAAAAAAGTGTGAAGATAAGAGTGGGAGAACAGTACATTAAGTGTGATTCAGGAGGGCAGCTCAAAAGAAACTCAGAGCTAGGAAGTACCTGGAGAAAAGTCTATTGCCTTGCAACATTAAAGGCAGTGACCTTAAATAGCATAAAAGAGAACAAAAAATTGAAAATTATATGTGAGTAAAATACGTTTCTCTCTTCCTCCTAGACATTGCACTGTTTGAAAGAAATGTGCAAATTTGCTTAGGAGGCAGTGCCAGTCTTCGTTGTGTGGTGCTGAAGGATCCCTCTGATGCAGGACCTGTGCACTGATAAATCACCCAACAGCAATGGTACCATTCAGAATACCAGGAGATGATATTACCACCCAACATCTTTTGCCTAAATGAGCATCATCTACTCAGTAACACAGAGTCATTTGGGTTTCTCTCTTCTACTCCTTGACACAAATTTGGAGAAACCTAGATAGGTTTCTGCTGTCTGGGCTGTATGTATTATACATCACATTCTAGTTACACATTTATTTTTGTCTATGGTGTAGGCAGAGCTGGGAGCTTGAGACAATATTTTCTCAAATTGTCACTTGACTTTATTCTTAGTTAATGTAAAAGGAGAATAACTGTGTTTGTGTGGAGGGGAGACAGATAAGATTAGGTTAAAAAAATTAATGCTCCTTGGTGCCAATTCATCCTTCTTTAAGAAAAACCTTACGGTTTCTACATGAAGTAAAATTTTTGAAAGCAATTCCTACTTAGAAACATTCTATAAGCTATTCTGCTCTCCAGGGTAGCAGGATATAAAATGCACATCATTTGGAAAAAATTACTACCAAAGGTGTGACTTAAAAACATAAATAAGTTGAAGGCAATTAGGGCAGAACACTATTTCTTAGTGACCCAGGAGTCTTGTTGCTAGTCAAGCAAAAAAATTTCCAAATGAAGAAATTAAACAAAATTCTTCCTTTCCCAATTACAAAGGGTAATCCCAGAGGGCATACTCTGTGGAACAAACCAACAATAAATAGCTTTCTTTGGGATCTAGAATGCAATTGTAGGCTTTCAAGCAGGGAGATTATCCCTTGCTCTCCATCTTGCATAAATAAACAGCAAAGCAGCAAAACCAAGCATTTTATTCTCCTTTTATGCTTCCTGGATGCATCAGATTCACATCTGCTTACTTTATTCACATCTGCTTACTTTAGTGATACAGGTACATCTCTTTTTTTTTTTTTTTTTCTTTTTTTGCATTGCAAAAATGAACACGCCAAAAGACCATAAATGTGTCTTACTTCCTTTTCATGAGAAAAGAATTATGGATCCTAGACTACTGATTTTTTTTTTCAAATATTGCTGCACACCAGGACAGGAATAACTACAGTATCAATTTATTCAAATAAACAGCCATTGTGTGGACTTTGACTGCTTACTGCTTATTATTTTTTGCCAGATTTGGTAGCTCACTCATCCAGGTTGTAATGTCCCACCTTGGATCTAGGGATGCTGTATATTAGGTCACAAGAATTGTTGCTTTTGCTAGACACAGTCCAATTTTGTTCCTAGAGTACACATTAAACCTGCAGGCCTAGCAGTCTGTGAAAAAGCAAAGCTCATGCCTTCCTATGACATAGAAGTATGAAAAAGCAGTAACATTTTGTAATGCCACCTTTTAAGTTTTTTTCCTGGAAACAGACACAACTTTGAAGCCAGCAGCAACACTAATTTCTCTTATCAATCTCTAGATTTAAAAACAGGTATAACAACAACAATAATAAAGAGTAATCATGCAAAAGATGATTGTTTATTTTCAGTATTATTCAAAGAGGCGGGGTGGGGGAGGAAGTCCTCATTGTCTCATTCAGGTGTGATGTCAATGTAAAATTGGAGCTAAAAGCCCCTCCTGCTCAAAAGATCCATGAATGCAACACAAGATTTTGCAAACACACTTTGCAGAAGGCCTTTTGCCTGTATTGCTGAATCATCTGCAGATTTCTGTGTGCTGTGTTACTCGTTGTCACTGCCAGGATGCTTCCGGGACCACATTATAAATACCCTGACAAGAACCCTTCAGATGTAGTCACACAGTGTTATTTTCACATTATGAAGTTCTTCCAGTAAGCCTTCCCAAATTGACGTCATTTTAAATTTAATTTTTAGAAGGTGTGATAGGAAGAGACAGCATATTTACAGTACACTTCAACTTATGTACTATGTAAAGGCAGACTTTCAGTAGCTTGGATGAAGCTAGATTTTAGTTCGGTTTTTTTAATACTGCTATTTAAAAACTAAGACCCTCAATATTCAGAGACAGAAAGATCACCCTGCTACTGATGCATTTAGCAAAGATATTACATGTGCATTTTACTGGCCAAGTTAGCAGTGGATTGGATTGGATGACCCTCCAATGAGGCTCATGCTGAATCAGCAACAAATTCCTCAGAGTCTCTCTTTTGCTAATTGGGCTAATTGAGGTAGTTATGAATTTCAAGGTGAAACCAACAAAGCATATTATATTTAATCATTTGAGGGCTGCAAAGGTGTTGCATTAGACAGGATGATGTAGTAATTAAGATAGAGGTAAAATAAATACTCCAAACTTCACACATCATACAGAAACAAACTGTCAGCATAAAGATTATTTCATCAGGCGTGCTCATGACATGGCTGTTCTTATGTCTTACACTGTAAAATATTAATTTGCATGCTTGAAATGGTTATTTTATAACACAACCACAGCACTAAGTTAAACTTCAGTCATAAATAACATTTGGTGAACTTTGTGAGATGAACCCTTTTGCAAGCAGCTCACACGGTGGCTTTTCATACTTTGCTCAGATTTCTGATCTGAATTGGTGTTCAACCAATGTTCCAAACTCCCAAAGCAAACAAATCCTTGAAGTCAAAAGATTGACAGCTGAGTTCTGACTGAAACTGTTAGTAGAGCAGTGCATCATAGTACCATTACAACTAACTAACTACACAGATGCCTCATTTGATTAGTGAAAAGTCATGTTCTGCCTATTGACCCTAGTTTGAAAATACCCACATCCCAAGAGGGAGACCTAATCTCAGGGAGTACTTGTAAACCTCTCTCAGGTAATCTCTAGGTGTATCTTTGACTAGAGGAGTGTCATGGTCCTCTCCTGCTCTTAGATCCCAAAATCAGCTACTTGCCCTGAACTATATGTGGCCAGAAGGAGACTTCCCAGTGGCTGCAGCCTAGAACCCATGGCCAAAATTATAGGACAAATAATTTGCCTTTGTTTTTTCCATATTTGACATACAGATGAGGTAGCTTCAGGAAAATTCAACATGAGCTCTCTATTTTAATGGGGGGAAAAGGGAGAAAGCATACTGCTTTTTCATTTCAGAAAGAAGGGGTTTGCTGACCTGCAGAAAGGATGGTCTGAAAATGAAAGCAAGCATTGCTTGTGAGAAAATAGAAGCAAGTCCAATTTCCTGTGTTCTCGAAGTTCTGCATACCATCAGAATCCAAAATGAGGGACTAAGGATTATTGCTAGTACCAAAGAAAAACCAAAACCCCAAACAAAACCAAAACCCAAAAAAACTCCAGAGCAGCCTTTCCACTACAAGACAAAGTACACTTCAAAGTCTCTATCTACATAATCTCAGGACTGGGAGAACATAGTTATGCTAAAAAGTAAAAAAGGGATGATTCAATCTTTTACTTTTCATGTGTCCTTAAAAGTAAAAAAGTAAATGTTCTCTTACACCATCCAGTTCAGTAGCAGCTCAACAATCCTATGTGAATTTGTCTTCCAATTATTAATACTGAGGACCAAAAGGAGAATTTAACCATCTATTTGTGTTTTTCTCACTTTAAGGAAACACAGATGTTTACTGCATATGGACGAGACTGCAATCAGCATTTCCAAATGTGCAACATCAAAGCTAACCTTTGATGATTTAAGTGAATGAACTGCACAATTACTCTTACTTTTAAACTCTTCTCAGCAGGAAGAAAATGAGGCCTATTTTGGTTGCTTGTTAAAATTCTAGATTCAGGATCTTTAAAGTTTGCACTCTAATTTGGATTCTATACTCATTGGCTTGCATCTTCTAGAAAGCATTATAAGAAAAATAACTTCTCATTTTCTTTTAGAAGTCTACCAGATACAACACACTGAGAACACATGGTTTGCTAACCTTATTTCTGCCATGTTCAATGATTGCTCTCCAAAACTCCGAACTAGGAAAGTTAATAATAAAGATCAAAGCTATCAGAACAAGAAAGGAATTTTTATGCATTGACTGGCACATACTGTACCAAAACCCCACATTTTTCTGGGTAATTAGACAGTGTAGAAAAACGCTTTGAGGAAAACAACAGCTCTTCTCTTCTGGAATAGCACAAGCCAAACGTAGCAAAATGTTCCTCACGTCCTTCGTCAAAATCTTTCCCTGATAAAATTATTTAGCCAACACCATTCCATTCCTGATTATATCCAGGAACTGATCCAAAAAATAATGTACCAGCTTTATGCACAATCTCATCTCATCAACATCTGAAAAAGCCCACAATCATTTAGTATGGTTTTATCAGTGTTGTGCACAGGGAGGCCCAAGAAAAGAGATGAGCTTAAACCAGAGAACTACTTCTGCAGGGAAAGAGAATTCTATGCTTTGAGGGCTATAGTTTATACACTAGTCTTGAAATTTTTACCTCAAAACCTAAAACGAAAATGGCAGATGTGAGAAGGGCTTAAAAGGAGCACAGTTAGTTACTCATATTCTATGAGACTTTAAAGAAACTTCAAGACATGTTATGGGTCAAGATCTGCCACAGAAATATCAGACCCACTGCAATTGTTGTCTGTTTTTTTCAGGGCACTCCATGTCTGCAGTAAGAGCAGAGAGTAAGGCACAGAACTGTATTTCAGTCACTCAGTTCACTGCCAGCAGTCCAGCTCTGCACTAATGACTGAGGTTGGATGACATATCCTGTTCCATTGCAGCTGCTGAAAGTTTGATAACTCCTAGAGGAGGAGCAAGGAGACAAAGTGGGAATGGAGTAGCAGTCATATCTTGATACTGAGCTAAATCGATCAGAACTCATGTTTCTTAGCCCTGTTTCACTGCACTTTAGCAGCTATGCTAGAATTCAATATCACCATTGTCATTACTAAGAAATTGTGATGTGTATTTAATTATGCTAATTTTATAACTTCATGTAAAATGAGTCCAAATGGCATTTTGTATTTGCCTACTTATAAACAAATTGTATATCATATGTATATAGTCTGCGTTCATTAAGATTTATTACCTGAACTTTTTTTCTTTCTTTATATAAACTAGACAAGGTTGCATTAAAGTAATGGAACCCATTATTTTAAGTTTGAAACAGTTGTAGAAAATTATGGAATGAAAAATTCAATGACTCTAATATAATACAAAATAAAAAACAGAAACCCAGGTAAAGTATTTAGAAAATATCTCTTAAAGGAAGATATAGAAGGAACTGATTGTCATTTTAACATAGAACTACACAGATGGGACTAATCTTCAATAGAAGAAATGCTGAAATACCAATGCTTCAAAAGTTTTATTATTAATAAAAGTTTTGAGGTTTTAGAATGCCTCTGGACAACATTCTGGCAAATGCCACGACAAAAGGCTGTGCATTAGCTCCCTGAGGTAGAGGAAGGCATATAAAAAGCCTTGAAGAGACTGAGATAAAGGCAAACACTATAAGCAATGAAGGACACTCATTCTTTCCAAACACCTCCTTCAATATTTTGATGTTGACCTTCAACTGCTTTGTTATTCTGCCCAAAAAAAACAAACTTCTGATTTGAGGACTGATTGCTTTATAATTTTATTATCACTTAAGACTTTCATCCTAGTTCCTAACTTTTAGATAATAACTGTCCTAGATAAGAAATTAATGTAATATTTTAGTACTAAATAGATCTAGATACAAGAGTGACCAATTAATACAGGACTGTCTGGCATTCCAAATTTTCTATTTCAGTAAAGTCTTTTACAGACATTAATATGTATTTTACAAAGAGAGGTTTTGACAAAATTTTCTATCAAGCATCTTAAGGAAACTGCTCTCACACAACAAAAGAGAAATACCTCTTGCAACTGAAAGAAGAAAATAAAGGACAGAAGTTGCTCTGTGTGCTGCAGAGATTACACTTCCACAGGTACTGAAGTGTTCAACACAGTCATGAAGAATCTGGAAAAGGGGATCTGTAGAGATGATTAACGACAAGACAGGAAAATCAGATCTAAAGACAAGGTAGTTTATGGGATACTGAGCATCTGAATAATAAAATGCCAGGTGAAAAAGGCAAATCAATGCACATGGGAAAAAAGGAAATGTAAAATATACTTGGCTGAATCAGAGACAACCATTATGCTTTACAAGTCAGTTAAGAGATCAGAGTAATTTTGAATAGTTCTCTGAAAATAGCATTCAGGAGCAGACAAAAAATCAAAAATGTTAAGAATTAATAGGAAAGAGCTGAAAACAGCATAGAATATGAGCCCAAATCTTTAAAACAGTTCTAGTCACATTTCAAAAAAACCAAGAAAACAAAACAAAAGAAGCACACACACCCCCTAAAAGAACAACAGAAAACCCCCAACAAAAATTTAAAAAAAAAAAAAAAAAAAAAAAAAAAAAAAAAAAAAAAGTTCATAGAAGAAAGACTGGACTAGAAATAGGTTAGAAAATTATTATCAGATTGGGGTGACCTGTTAATTATTTGCTCACAATTCCTCACAGTACACATGGATAAGGATGCGAAAAGCAGTTATTAGACTAAAAAGAAGCTCCTTCATAACAGTATACAATCAAACAATTGAACTTGTTACCACAGGAAGTTGAGAAAGAATTGGAGTACATAAATCAGTTCAGAGATTAGATGCATTTAGAAGAGAGATACAGTGGCAGTTCTATACAGCCCCTGGACCTGGAAAGGCCTGAGCTGTAGATGGTTGACAACAGTGAATGTTAAAGGAGGTTTCTGCTTTTGGAGTAGCATGAACATGATCCTTAGATGGGATCAGATGAATGGTTTGCAAGACCCGGATGTGCAGCCCTTGTGTTCACTGGTGGAAGCAGCTTCAATTTCTGAAAGAAATTTACTGTGAGAAAGTAAGCAAAAGAAAAGTGCCTTTTTGTCCATCATGAGTAATTAACAATGCTGCAGAAAGGGATGGACAGAACAACAGGCAGAAGAAAGCAATGGGAGAAAAGGACTTTTCTTACATTTTTCTAGTTAATACAAACAGTACATGTTAAGACCACAGCCAGGACTAAGATCCAGGACAACACTGTTCTGATTCCTAAGCAGCTTCCTTGAAGAAGTAAACATATCTCAGTCTGAAGAACGTGTGGCATCTCCCTGCTTTGTCACATTTAGATTCTTGCGTATGAACAATCTTCAGATATTTTTAAGAGGCTATTCAGGTGGCAGACCAATGAAAGAGTTTTCAGTTCTTTAAGATGCGTCATACAAAAAGAACTGAGTTTCACAGGAGGAAAGAAAGTGAACCAGCACTTTTCAAACTTTGCAGTCTTACACATACATGTACATTTGCTTGCGCACACACTAAATGACATTCCTAATTTTACAGGGCTGTGAAGAAAATCCCATTAGACTTCAATATCTTTTAATAGAAGAAACAGGTGCAAATCAATGTAGAAACTTCCTCTCCTAGAAGATCAAGAATCTGAGACTGACATGAAGGTTTATACACCTCTCGATTACAAGGCATTATTGCTGTTCTCCATCTTTTTCCTACTTATTTATTGCTGAATCACAGAACAGCCCAGGTTGGAAAGGACCTTGAAAGATTGACTGGCCCAACCCTTTGTGGGAAGGGGAGTCTGGATGAGATTATTGAGCATCCTAATTGTATCTTGAAAATCTCCAGCAATGGGGACACTACCAGATCCCTGGGGAGGTTGTTCCAGTGAATGATTGTTCTCACTGCAAAAATGTGTCTTTCTTATTCTGAGATGACACCTCTCCCTATCACATCTATTCAGCTGTACAGCGCTGCCTACACTCCTGGTCCAAAAGCCTCACGTGTGGCTGAGTCAGAATAAACATGAGAATAATCTTGGCTCAAATCAATGGTACAAACTAACAGAATGTCTTAAGATGCTCTTGCACTCCCACTGGTTTTCTCTCACAGAAAATATAGCAGTAGGAATAAATTTAAATTTCTGCGATAGAGGCTAGAGGTATCTCTTCTCTTTTTCTGATATTTCATACTAGTTCAGCCAGTATAAACATCAGGTTTTAGTAGGCAAATAAATGTAAAAAACAAAAATATAAGATTGGTCTAAGATACAATGGATGGCATTCCCCCTGAGATATTTGAAATGTGAAAAAGGTCACATGACTTCACAACCCTAGAAGTTATTTCACACTATATTATTTCCCTTGTGTACCTAGTAAACTGAATCTATAACAGAAATTCCACAAAGAGATAATAGATAGCATCATAATTTTTCATTCATTATTGTTAGATTCTACACCATAGATGCACAAAACAATTATATTTAATTCTTGTCTAGCAAACTTTGTAAGAAACCTATTTTCTTTTCCACAAAAAAACCCAAAAACCAAAAACAACAACAACAACAAAAAAAAATCAACGCTTCCTCTCACTACAGAAAGACAAACTTCCAAACAAAGCTTCCACTCTCTACTTTAAAGAGACAACCGAATGTTTTGTTTGCCTCTAAACCTGCAAGTTCTCCCTGTGCTGTTTTGCTGCAACACAATTATGCCCTTAACCTTAGCAGGTCATATCTCTCCTCCCCTTATAGGGCCTGCAGGACAGGACTAAGCAGGGAAAACTTCCTAATATCAGATCCTGGGAGTACAGGCAAGCAAAGAACCATGACAAACAGTTCTTCCAACACCCAAAAGCCAAGTTTTCACCTCAGCATCCCTCTTCCCCTTGAAGCTCTCAAGCTCACAGTTTTGCCTTAGGAACTGTGATTTGATACCCATTAAGAAACTTCATCCAGTTTGCTCGTCTCTATCCATGCAGTTAAATTGAACTGAACACCAGCTTTGCATTTGTCCTATTATAGTTATTAGAGTTGATACAGAGAAATCAAAACTTGATAAGCTGAGGAAGCAATTGTTGTTTCACTGACAATGCAGATACTTGCTTTTACTTGCCAGCTGAAAATGCTGTTTTCATTCAAAGGCTCACAGGTTTGGATATGGCTGGATACAGTTGCTAAATGCTGATCTCAGATTCCTTTCAAATGCTCCTACCAAAACCAGTAACAGAAAAGTTGATGTTCTCTGCAGGGAAGGATCAACAGAAGAAAAAGAGCCCAGACCTATTTCATTCTGTACATCATCTTCAACACTAAATCAGTAATAATACTACATGTCTTCAACAGATTGAGAGGCGTAAGAATATATAAAAGGAAATATTTTATGAGGACTCACTTTAGCCTAAGACCATTTGTCGCCAGAAGTTTTCTGTTTGTTTGGTTTGGGTCTTTTGTTTGTTTTCCAATCAGCTTAAGTTCCTGTCCTAAAATCAGGAATTTAATTTAGGCTCTCTGAATTGCATTCTGCAGAAACCTCTCTCTTCTCACATGACTACAGGGAAGCCCAGGGACACAAATTTTGTTAGGATAAAATTAACCTTTTTTTATATAACAGCATTTCCTGAAGTGACTTACTTCAGATTACCTTCCAAAAAAATTACTTGGGGCAGTGGAAGGAATAGTGAGCTAAAGAGAGACAGTTTCTATCCTTCACTTAATTCTTAACTATACTGGCTAAGAAATTAAATTCTTCAGAACTAAAATCTTAATTCTCTTCATTAATCCCAGGCTGCAGTCATTAGGAAACCATCTTCCCAATATTTTTCCTCACAGACCAAAAGAAATAAGAGAGAAATAGAAAGCTAGATCTTAGAACTAGAGTTTCTAGGTTTTCCAGAAACATTTAATGTACGTCCCACTCATCTTTTTTCACATCTTCCCTTTATTTCTTCTTTATACCTAACAACTGACTACAAACAAGTAACAATTGCCAAGCTAGCTTAACAAACAAAATATATAATGTCTATAGCTATGCAAGAAAGAATTCAGTTCTATCTAAAGATAAATTAATACCAATGATATAGTTTGATCTCTGCAAAAAAGATGATGCTGAATTGTGTTGAACATGTTTCTAAGGCATGTAAATATTTTTCCAACACAAACTTTTTTGTTGTTGTTAATGTTTCTTACCTAGAACAATGTTTATTTGAATTTCCAAAGACAACCTACAAATTCATTTTCTTGGTGTTCCCTCCAAGTGTTATGTTTTTAACCTTGTTGAAAACAAAAAAAATATATTTTTACAGAACAAAGAGGATAAAGTTACTAACTGAACATACTATTTATGTGTTTTTGTTGAAGGAAATATTTAAATTAAAAGTCGGAGCCAACTACGGTATTTTTTTCCAAAATTCTCATTATCTAGTTAACTCAGAAATTATTTTCTGAAGAAACAATGGAATCTAGAAGATAAACAGGGAAACTACAGTACTTTCCATAACAATTTATTTGCCATCCTGGGTGAATGGCACCACACTTTTCTATCATACACATGAAAGAAATAACCCACTTCAATTCTAAATATGTGTTAAGTGTGCTTTTGAACGGAGGTGAAGCAAAAAGCAAATTTTAATCACATGGCTTGTTTTAATTACAATCAGTACCTTAAGTGAACATATTGCAGAGCTTCATGAATATTCAATCATAGTTACCAATTACACAATATTAGTGCTTTTGGCTTTAAAGATTTAATTTTCTTCATCTTTTGAAGCAGGGCGGATTACTAGAATTTTATTTCATTAACTCATTAGGTTAATACTTTGTCTTCATTTGTACTTCAACTACACCAACCCAAAAAGCAGGCATTAGAAAGTCACACAACTTTTCTAGTCAGGTTACTCTGCAGAGACAGGCAGCAGTTACTTGTTCAGTGGACTCTCACAAAGCTACCCAGTTGCAGCCCTTACTATGACGGGTTAATACTCCTGAGGAAGGTCTGAATGTCGAAAACATGCTGAATATGCTTTGCACTGGTACATTATTTAATCTTTTAATTCAAAATACTATGAATGTAATTTTTCAACACTTTCTAACAAACGCTTGCCAACAGAGCAAAGATTTACCACTGTGAAGAAGAAATGATAGTTTCCCATGCGCTTAAGTGATTGGATCTTGCTTCTTCACCTGAACTGTTTACCAGATGTTGCTACTGTGTAATAAACATTGCTTCAGGCTGGGTCCAAATGACGGAATTCACTACAATTGTTTTATCTGATAGCAGTTGTCTTGTTTCTTGCACTTCTGAACTAAAACTCACTTTTGTGACATACGCAAACCACACTGCACTTTCAGTGCCCACGAATGCACAGTTACATCCTGAGTTTTATGAACAGCTATCTAGGTGGAGCACACAATTCAACGGAATTATGTTTGATAATTTGGACAAAAAGATAGCTTTTTGGATATTAGTTAGGCAACGCAACAGTGATTTTTATCTTCTAGAAAACATTTTCTTAGTGTTCCATATCTTCTCATCTATAATCTTTATAATAATTTTTAATGAACCATTTAATTAAAATTGTTTCTCTTTAAAATTGCATTTAATTTTAAGACTATCAAAAGGTTACCAAGTATGTTAATCAACAACAACAAAAAAAAAGAGATTAAAAGTTGTCAGAATAACAACTGACCTGTGCAACTCTCCTGTGTACAGGGCTCCTTACTCATGGAGCACTGGATGAGACCCACAAATGAGAAATTAGCCCAACTGTATCAAATAAGAGAAGTAAAATTTAAACTGCAACCAGAAAGCTTATAACCTATCAGAGGGATTTAAGGTCTGGAACTCTCATGGTCAGCACAGTGCCCTGCAGCACAGCATTCAGCAGGCTGATGGCTGGAATGTTGTCGGTAGGAGTTTCCTGTTTTAAACATAAACAAATTTAGTACCAACTAGATAGAAAATGGTGGGTTTTTTGTTTGTTCAAGCAAAATGAACAACTCCTTCCAAAACAGCTGATCAGGCAAAGAAAGGAAACAGGATGTTACCAGAGGTTAATTTCTTTCAAATAATCACAGAATAACTAATCAGTGACTAACAGAAACAAAGTATGCAGTTAGTTTGCTTAAAAGCAAATGAAATCTCACTCTGCCATTTTTTACTGAAGTTTACTTCAACAAAAAGGATCTCTAGAAATTTCTGAAGTGAGTTGTAGAAGACAGAGAGGGAGTTCTTTAACAGGACCACTATCTCTCATTTTATGAGCATCTGCTTAATGTTGTTGGTTTTCTCAATGCTATAAAAATAAAAGAACAGAAGTATTCCTGATCAATAAACCAAATATCCGCATACTCTGTGTAAACTTCAGAGAAAGAGACCACTATTTTGCTATATATAAACCTATGACAGGTGATTTAAAGGGTACCTAAAGTAGTGGGTTCAAGTGAGCAGTGTCCATGATGTGGAACTTTGGGTGTTTTGTCAGCCTTCGAGCTTGCCTAGTGACCTTGAACATGCACGAAGGGACATAACTGGTGGAGAACCTACTTCAGATGCAAGGAAATTTTCAGGGAACAGATTCCTGAGCCTCAGCTGCCATGACCAGAAAGCAGATAAGGGTCACTGTCTCTGGGTATTAGTCTCCCTGGCTGAGCTTCAAAACATCTGTTGCATAAGGAAAGTCTAATTACAATGGCTGCCTCTACCCGGATGGCTGACATTTACTTGCCATGGGAAGAACCTGTTCACTAACAACATTCCCATGAACCTGACTGACATGCCCAAAGAGCAGGCTAAGCAGAGTCCATAGCCTGTTCCCAAAGACTGCAGAAACATCAGATCTTTTCCTTTTAGGCACTGCAGCCTCCATGGAAAAATCTGCAAAATAGATGAGGGTCTGTGTTACAAACTAACAGTGCTCTGCACCACTTTGGAAAGCAGACAAACATATGGACTGCCACAAACTATTAGAATTTGGTGTGAAATCACAGGAGTTATCAGCCTGCAGCTTTCATGATCTGTTTCACAGACATTTATAAAATTTTTCCAAAATAAAGATAGCAGTGCACAAACAGACCATTTTGTAACCTATGTCTCCCTACATTAAGAAATGAGCTGCTTCTAAGCAGCTGGGCTATCAAAACCTGCACTTTGGATATTTTATTTTGATGATTTTGTATCTTATCTTCCCCATAGCAAGCTTACTTGTCTCCTGCCAGTCTGGAGAGCCAAGAGACAGCATTTGCTGTGCCTGGTTTTAAGCTTCACACATGCCAGGTTGCCAGCTGGCAGATCAAACAGAATCAGTGATAATTTCAGCTCACAGTGGAGCCTTTCCTCTTAGGCAGCACTAAGCTGGGTCTCTCCTCTCTTACCATAGCACTGATTTTCACTTGCATGAGCATAATACTTTTGCAATCTTCTCCTGCCAAATTCAACAAGTTGGACAAGTTCAAAGGGTACTGGGAGGGAATGAAGGGAGGACAGGGAAGAAGGGGGAAAGATAGTTGGCTGACAACCAGGATAACAGTATAATTTTTATTCCAAGGAAAACAATACCAAAAATAGATTTTGGAAAGAATAAACACCCAGCTAACACTTAAGGAAGGCTAGGGGACAATGTATAATGAGAAATCTATCTCTAACCAATAGCCATATAATACTTTTTCTCTAGAAAAAAGCTTACATAGCTATGTTGTCTGTTCAGCTCTCCCTCTTCCTCCTGCACCGCCATAAGCTGGTGATGAATTTCAAGCTAAGCTGATACAGGAACTGGCAGATATCAGGCAGTTTATATTTTCATGGCAGATGCAAGTTCAGATGTACAGCATCCAAAACAGAGACTATATAGGATAGCTTAGAAATACAGAACATGCTGATGTTGCAGCAACTGTGGTGAGAGTGCTATAGACACAGTTCTAAGGCAAATCACATTTCTCTGTTTCAAATATTTGACAGTGTCATGAAAAAGAAAAGCTACAGTTTTTAAGCTACACACACCTCCTCTATTGTCTTCTCCTCTTCCCCAATTAGGTTATTCATCTGACCACATATTCTCAACAATAAAAGTTACAATGTAGTGAATGAAGCAGAGATGTGCTGGTTTTAGAGGCACATTGTATGCAGCCACAGAAGCATCTCCCAAGGCTGACTTAAAAGAATAACCTTTGGAATTTTAATTCAACAGGACTTTAATAAATAAGTATCAATAAATACTTATGGACCTAACACTTAGACTCCCCTATTAGATCTGTAAAAAAAAAACAAAACAAAACAAAAATCAACCAACAACCAACAAACCAAACCCACAATCAGGGCTGTTGACATTTTTGTTTCAGGATAAACCCAGACGATTGTCCAGTACTCCATATGGAACAGTTGAGAAGGAAAGTAAACAAAGAATCCCCACAGAGGTTGAGAAAGACACATGCTTCCACACTCATGGGAGTTTGTGCAGCTGTAAAGCTACAAATTGTCACATTTTTCAACAGTTAAAACCAAAACTGAAGCATTACAATTAAATCCCAAAAATGCTCAAGCTTCATTATAGAAAAACAGTGTAATGAGATTACAAATACAAGATAGTAGAAATGAGAGGGCTGCAAATATGTATGTAATATTGCAGCTCTTATTTTGAGCAAAACTATGATCCATATACAAGGCAGTAATTTATGCAGTCTTTTCACAAAAAGGAAGAGGTCCAAATGTACTTAGAGGTACTGGAGAATTTAAGTGTGCCTTCAAACTACAGAGTATCATAGTTGCCCCTAAGAATCACTTCATCTATATGCGTATAACACCCTTGAATAAGAGCATTAATCAATAACTAACAATTGAAACAAGAATTTTAAAATATGTATTTCTACCACTGATACATTCATTATATCAGACCTCTCAACTGGACTTCTAAGAGTATGTTAAAGAAAATACTTGGAACAATTATGTGACTGCTGTGGATCACCATATGCAAACTGACCTGCACGCTGTTCCGCAGTTTAAGCCAATCTCATTTGAACCTTGAGGATTCTTCAAGCTAATTGAAATAAAGAGAACCAGTTATTTTGCTTTCAAACAAGGCTTCAATTTCTCCAAGTCTTTCCTTTGACATTCTTCAGGAGGCAAGAGGACAAGGCATAGAAATGTCTGAGGAAACAGTTCAATTCCATAACCAAACTTACAGTTGCCAAAATAACATGCCTTCCTCTGCTTGCTATGTTTTATGAAGGAAGTTGAATTTCCTGCTCTCTTCGAGAAGCAACTGAATGTTCAAGGCTTTGAGCCCCAGAGAGATGCTAAAGATTCCATTAGCTACTATTTAATTTCTTTTCTTTTGGATAGATTTGGTTTCCCATAACTGCCACAGGAACAAGGGCATTTCACACTGACCACTGTGATGTTACAGAGAGGAAAATCTACACAGGCTGATGTAGTCTGTAAGCTGATTTTCACACTTGCTATCATGGGACTGAAGGAATTTAGAGAAAGGTCAATATTTTCAGCAGCTTGTCTTGCAGAGAAATGGGAACTTGGTCCAAATATTCAACACACAAGTCATGAAGAAATGATTGTCTCAAGCAGGGATCCAACTGCCCTGTTTGACACAGCCACTTTGGGATTTATACAGTTAGGACACATTTTGCTCACAGGTGACACCACAGGGTATCTGGAACTATGGAGCAACTCTGCCCTCTAATACACTGAGCACTTCTGTCATATTCTCAGTCCCACAATTTCCCTGTCCAGGAAAGGGCTGGTAATGCACTGTGGCAATTTGTACATCATTTTTGATATTTTTATTGCTATAGCAACTGAGTGTAGGCATTTAAACATAGCAACAGACTTTTTATAGCACTTTCTTGGATGTCAAAATGGCACGTTGTTTTATTTTCCAAGCAGATGCTCAGAAGATAAGTGCACAGGATAATTGTACAGTACCCACCTTCAAAAGGAAGAAAAAACCTTCCAGCTTCACAATTTCTGAATCATATAAGCTGACAGATGAGTGTAAGATACATTGTGAGTTGCAAGGCTTTTGTTGTGAGTTCAAGGGACTTTATTCTGACAAAGCATATCACCAGCTACTATCTAAGAATAAAATTAGGTGAAAAACTTGGTGGATCTGTGCCCGTTTTGTAAAAAGCTGTATGATAAATTTACCAAGTCCTGCTCTGAAGGGAAAAATGTCCATCAACTCTGATCTTTGCCTGTTAAGCAACAGAAAAAGGGAAACTGTCTTCATATTAAGTGGAGCCAGATTCTCAGGAGAGATCAAAATCCACCGAGACAGACCCTTAGTTCATGCATATGGGCAAAGATCTACACAATCCAAGTGATTTACAAGAATTCTGACCTGCTAGATGGTTTAAGGAAATACAACTCATTGTTTTCATAATGAGAATCACAGAATAATTAGGGCTGGATGGGACCCCTGGAAATCATCCAGTCCAACCTCCCTGCCAAGGTAGGGTCACCTACAGCAAGGGACACAGGAACACATTCAGGTGAGTTCTGCATATCTCCAGAGAAGGAGACTCCACAACCTCCCTAGGCAGCCTGTTCCCTGCTCTGTCACCCTCAACATAAAGAAATTCTTCCTCATGTTGATGTAGAAATGTTTGTGTTTTGATTTATGGCCATTACTCCTCAACCTGTCACTGGGCACCACTGAAAAAGATCTGGCATCATCCTCTTGGAACCTGCCTTTGAGATATTTGTATGCATGAATGAGATCCCCTCTCGGTCTGGACTGAGCAGGCCCAGCTCCTGCAGTCTCTCCTCATTTGAGAGTTGTTCCAGACTCCTCATCATCTTTGTGGCCTTCACTGGACCCTCTCCAGTAGCTCCTTGTCTCTCTTGAACTGAGGAGCCCAGAACTGGACACAGAACTCCAGGTGTGGCTGAGCAGAGGGGCAGGACCACCTCCCTCAACCTGCTGGCCACACTCTTCCTGATATATTCCAGGCTACTTTTCTTGTGTACAGTATTTTTCCTCTGTGTCCTTAATTTTTGCATAATTTCTAAAGTAAGACAGTAAAAAACCCCACTTTGTATTTAATGTAATTTCTGAACACATTACTAGACAGGGAAATATTAAATGGCAACAGGACAGATTTCCTGGGGGATCTTTAGGTATTATTCACCCTTCTGTTACAATTATATGTCAGCTTTGTAGAGAGTGAGATGGTTGATGTCTGCCATTTTACCAAGAAAAACATTCGTTAAACAGGAAATGTCAAAGCCTTTAAAAAAAATAATCCAACAGGAAATATCAAGAGCTTCTTATAAGGGTACAAGGTTGTTAATACTTCAGTGACTCCGTTCCAGTAGCACATCATATATGAGTTTTGGAAGGGACATTTTAATGCTGTGTTTTATACAGAAGAGATTTGAAACTGATCCCAAAAGCTCAACATGCAGATAAAAACTGAGCTTTACATGCTGAAGTTTTAGAATATATTCCACAAATTTTTTCTCCCTGTCCCTTACAGATATTTTTACTTGATGCATTGAGTAGTTTTCCAGCCTTCCTAGTCTTGCTTGAGGTTCAAGATACCTGGGAATTCTGATAAATCTATTTGGTTTTTGACATTCTGCTCCACTGACTATTGCACTTACCTAAACCAGCTTTTAGACCAATGCTGATAATTGTATCTATCAAAGAATAGGAATAAATCTTTCCTCAGGGAAGTCCAGATGGTGGGCACCACTATACTGACATAAGGGAACTAGGCACAATATGTAGGTTTGCTTCCAAGACTTTTCCAGTCCGAGGTGATGTGCAGAACATCAGCCTGACTTAACAGCTCCTCCTGGGACAAACTCCACCCTCCATTGCAACTAGGCCCCTAATCATGTAATTCTATTTTCATGTGCCCAGAGGTCAGTCACTTTCGTTCATTATTTATAAAGAAAAATATGGGAAGTTCAGCAGCTGAAATTGTAAAGCAATTTTCATATATTGTCAAATTATTTCCCTTCCTCTCCACAAGCTCTCCTTCAGCTTCTGGCTGGGTGCTTTACTTTTAATTTTTCTGTTCAGCAGTTCCAGCGCAGTTCAGCACAACTTCAGAAGTTTTAACAAGAAACATTAATTGATATATGAGACCTTATTATATTCTACTATGTGCATATATGCACCTCCTTCTAAAAGAGACATTTCAGAGAAACTGGGAGAACATTTAAAAATGAAATAGAGGATTTTTCTTTTCAAAAATTTCAGAAAAATATATAATTTTACAGATCTTATAATTTCTTAGTACAAATTAAGTCCAAAATAAGATGAAAATAGACCTGCTCCTTCTACTCAGATTGTTTCAACTGACTTAATCTTTACCTTTATGGTATTCACTAAGTGCCTCCACTGGCAACACTGAAGTCAATGGAAACTTTGCTGATGATTTCAAAAGCAAAGGCTCAGAGCCAAATTCCCCATGTATAACTTCAGCCTTACAAAACATTCTGCAGAATTACATAAACAGCAATAAGTTTACTCAGAAGTCCCTACCCCAAAGCAATTGCTGTACTGCCCCAGCAGCCCAGAATTTCTATCATGCGTTCATTTCCAGGATGCAAAACATTACAGTGGGTAAGAAAAGAGTGTGCAACTCCTACATAAAAAGCTTTCCTCACCACCACAGTTTGTTATATCAACTTTTCAACCCCTTTGCTCTTTGGAGAAATCCCAGTAACTGGTCCAGTGGACTGTTTTACAGCCACGAGATAGCAGCTCTCTTCCGACAATCACCAGATGTATTTACATGTAAATTAGGGGACAGCAGTGATTCTAAAGTATGAATGTGCATCGTGACAAAACACAACAGAATATTCTTTAGTTGGGGAAAAAACTTTCAGGTTTACATACATACTTGACATACACTAGCTGGCAGATTTGCACGTTTCTGTCCCTGCTCCTCTCATCCTCCTCTCTCCCAGCAATTCGTGTAAGTGTAAAGAAAGATCATATTCTACAAGTCTTCCTTGTCCAAACCCACAGATCTCTAGAGATGTCTACAATACTACAGGTCCCTGACTAATTGTGATACCTAAAGACTTTGCATTTTGCATGTTTTAAGAACAGGTGAAAGTTCTAACAGATGGTAAGGCATTCTTGATTTCAGCTATGTAATGGGTGTGTGTGTGGTCTTTTTTGTTGGTTTTGTTGTTTCAATCTCTTAGGTATTTAATAAATCTGGCAATTCCTAAGTAAAATTTAATTTCTCAAATTATTTTTTGAGATTGCAAAATTAATGATAGACACATTGAAATTAACCTAAAGGAACAGAAACATAAGGCCAAAACCACATTACATCTACCTGCTTAGATTAGAGGATTAAATCCAGGGATGCTGTTAGAGCCCAAGCTCTCCATCAAAACCCGAGAGTCCTCTTGCTCTAAATAACAAATCCCTCTCTCCTTTTCAGAATCCTTATTACCTGCTTTCCAGGGAGGGAAACTGAGTTATTATTTCAAATCACTGCCACAACAGTCACAGTCGCAGCTCTCCGCAACAGCTCTACACATGTTCATAAGCAGTAATTCATGTCTTGACTCACTAGTTTATAAGCTTACAGAGATCCATCACCCACTCAGATTTCCTTTCTGTCAGTGATACTGAGATCCAAAACATCTCTTTGACCCACTTTTCAAAGGAAGCACAAGCAGAGAGCACATCACAAGGAAATTCTTCTGCTCAGTTCACAGGAAGGCTGCATGTTAGGACAGCAAAGAGATCTCTCTCTGCCCACAAATCCCCCAGATTTTTAAATAGCCCACAAACCTTGAAACAGCAACAATTTTCTTTCCCCTTCCATTCACAAGCCATTTGATGCTTCTTTTTCCTGGACTTACACACTCCTCTAAGAACAGCAAATAGATGAGGCAAGACAACTCCATGTGAGGAATATACGCATACGACCCTTGAAAGGAGAAGCTTCCACATCTGTCTCTCCGGGTACCAACTTCCTACACCTCCATTGCCATACTCTGTCTTATCCAGCTTTTTGAAAAGTTATTTGACACCAAACTATCTTTAAAAGCTGTCAACAGGCAGACATTGAAAGGAGGATGGAAAAGGCTGGGGCTAAACATTGGAGTTATGAATCCGGTTGCTAGACAATTCTTAATTTCCAATGTTTTGGTCCCAGATAAATAGGACCATAGTTATTAAAACTGACTCAGACATATAAAGATAGGAGGTAGGGAGGCATACAGTTTTCATGTCCACAGACAATTTAGAACTTAATCCAGAATGATGTAAAGCAGATGGATTTCTATAAGTTAAATATATTGATAATCCTAGATACTTATCAGTTCTGATGTTAACACACAATATTCACTATGCATGAATAAGCAACTTGTACTTTCGGTATCAGATTACACTTTTGTCATCATAATATCTTTAGTGAAGATAAATTTACACATAGGTACTATATTACATGTTCTAAGTTACAAAAAAAAAATTTTATGCAATAAGAACAATAGTTGTTGAAACACTGTAAGATATCATATATTAGAAACATATACTTGGTTCAGACTTGGAGGAGTTAGACACACATTAGTTATTCCAGCCTATAGACATTGTTAAAAAGAAGTTTCTGAAACTGAAACACCTTCTAGAGTACCATCTAAAGTTAAACATCCGTGCACAACTTGAAAGGTTACATAAAACATCCCAAGTAAAGTCATACACGCAAGACCCACAAATCAGAATGAGGGTCTTTGGAGGCCAGTAAATACCAGAACATTATATGAGTGAGGGCCCTCAATATTCAGCATTTAATATACTTGACTGATTCTTAATTTCCACTGTTCTAATAAACTTAGATTACTATGAGTTGTATCATTAGATTATTAAGCTCAAAGTGCAGTATAATTGTTGATTTGGGATATAATTGTTGATTTAAAACAAGAAGATCAGCTAGAAGTTTATCCTAAAAGTACTGAGCTGTTCACTAATGATAGTCCAGAGAAAAATAAAAGGAAAACTATTACAAGTTTTGTAACAAGATCTGAAATGCTGTAACAAGGAAGATTCATTTATCACAGTCTCTTGAAGCTGGATGAAGTAAACTTTCACTAAAGTGTACACAACACCTACCACATGAAATATAAATGCAGTAACTGTCAGCACTCACAAGAACACTGTCTTACACTCAGAACTCTAAATTCACCCAATCTCTGTATGGCAGAAACTAAAAACTACCCTCTAATCACTCTGCAGAGATGGAAATTCACTCCTGATTGCAGAGGATTTTTCACCAGGTGAAGCCATGCTATACAGATTTGAAAAGTCAACTGACTAACACAAGTTGTTACTAATGTGAGTTAGTAACAAAAACCTAGAGTCTTCAATTTCAGCTATCACTTCCTTGCACTGACCTCATTCTTTCATGTTGTTTACACCCTGCTGTCTGGAGAAAAAGAAGACCTTAACATACACATTAGTAAGACAAAAATGTGTTTTAATTTGTCAAGAAAATGCAATACAATTTAGTGCAGGTTACCTACCAAATAGCACAGAGAAAACTGAAAACCGAAATACCAGGAAAAGCAAATAGTGAGATTTTTCTATACTAAAGCAAACATGCTTTTACATTTGAAGATGTTTGTTTTACTCTGTACAGCATTCCAACTAAACACAACTTTGTGGTCTTAATTTATATCTAACAGGATTAAACTCAAACACAGACTGCATAAAGAAATGGCTCTGGAAATGCTTTTTAAAAGATAAGTTCCAGACAAGTAGGCAATCCACCAACATGAACCATTCCGGCACTGTTAAAAGCACGAAGGAAGTCATACAATTAAAAAAAAAAAAAAAAAAAAAAAAAAAAAAAAAAAAAGAGGGGGGAAAAAAAAAAGATAAATCTGTGGCATATCTGTTTCTCTGTAACATGTATTGCTCCTAACTAAGACTCTCTCTTGGTTAGCACAATACAGATGACAGTTTCTGTGAATCAGGTTGCCCTGAATTACTGACTACGTACCTTTATTAATCAAGTCTTGGTATAATTAACACAGCTTTTCTTTCTCATTCTTATATAGTCCCAAACAGTTGGCAAGAAGGACAAGGTTTCACTGACTACACCCACTTTTTAAGCAGCTAAAACCTGACAAAGAGGTAGAATTTGTAGAGGGTGGGGGAGAAGAGGTAAAGAACCAGCTCCCCGGTATCACAACAACAAGGTACTGTACCTTTAAGGAGGAAATATGGTTCCGTTCTGTTTCACGGCTGAAAAAGAGCTTATTCCTGGTTATAGAGATTACTTACCTAAAACTTCAGTTATTCCTCTTTTTCCCCTCGGGCCAGCCTCTCTTTCACTCTTGGGAGCTTTTACCATTTAAGGTCAATGTTACATCTGGCTCTAGTAACTAAAGCTGAAGCAATTTTTAACTCAGAGATCCAACAGGCTGCCTAACATTAGAATGAGAGTTTAAATTTAAAGTAACTCTTCAGAAAGCTTTTCTTCCCTCAGAGAATTACAGAATTAAAGGCTTTCCTATTCTGGCATGAGTACTCAGGGTACAACATGATGCAGACATCCCATTAGCATTCTTCAAGTTCAGTGCATATAAGCTCTACTTACTCATTTCTGATTAAAATGGGCAAGTAGGAAGAACAGATGAAACAGTTTACATCATGTTATGTTAACCCTTAGAATTTTTTACTGACACAGATGCTACTATTTTTCATTCCTCTCCCCCTCTCTTTGTTTGGTCAGAAGGATTCTAAATTAGAGAGCAAATAGAAGGCATGTGAACTTCTAAAGAACGCTGGCTTCAGTCCAGTCATGGGCTCTGCTCTCCACTTGCAGAGTAGGAATAATTCCCAATGAAGTCCACAGAATTTGCTTGTATCCCATGAGAGAATGTAGCTACAAATGAGGCTTGAAGAGGGAAAAGAAACCCAAAACATTTACCACAGTGCATTCAGGTACCTACAGAGGAATCACGTGCATGTGATTTAGAGCTCTCAGCTCTAAAACGGACAGATTTTACTTAAGCCCTTTAGGTGCTTCAGACTATTTATTTATGAGTGCTACAATTGCATCCACAGATCCTAACTAAGAGTTCTCTAATGCCAGGTGCTAGAAAGTTATTAGATGTAAGAAAGCCAAACCCTGTCCAAAAATCCTTTCGGAACTGAAGCAGGAGACAAGAGAAAAGAAGGTGGGTAATGTAAAAAAAAAGCAGAAGATTGCATGCAAAATTATTGGATAATAAGTTTTGAGGGGATATAGTAGTGTTGTTTTAAGAGCAAGTAGCAAACGATATTAAATTAAATTCCTTTTGACAATGGCTAATAAGAGCAGTAAGGCAGAAACAGATCAGACAAATGAAAGCAAGGATTTTATGATTTGACTTGGGAAGCACACTCCAAAAGGTTCTGATGCATGGCTTGCAGGAGAAGCAGGCAAAGATGAGTTGATGGCAACATAGAACAGCAAATAAGAAGCCGAGCACCTTCTTTATGCCACATCAGGTTTCAGCTTGCATTAGAAACCATTACTCTGCACTTAAGACATTCCTAGTTCAAAAAATCAAGATAGTTTTAAAAAAGATTCTGAAAAACTTCTCTAACATTGGTGTTTAATGTTGCTCCCCACATGATGGGAGTAGCCAGGTTTTTCAGATACCTTTTCAGGTATTGATGTCTGCTTACAGTCCTTCACACCATTACTGACTCGGACAAGGCATTCTAACACACCTCCTTTCATTTTCTCGAATTACTACTTTGTTACCCACAAACTTGAGTTTTGAAATACCCTCTTGTGACTCAGCATGGTTTCAGTCTTCCATCTAGCTGTCTGCAGCTACAGAATTTTTACTAGCATCTGTAATTCATCATTTTTCAGTTTTATTATTATCTCAGAATTTTTAGGTCCCAAGTGTCAAATGCTTCATTTGTCTACAGTAGAAGTTGTGTTTCTGTAAAATCTGTTTTCATCCCTTTCACAGCAATGACTGCTTTGAATCCAGTTCAGGCAAAAACAATTTGTTTACTGTCTTAGCATTACTGTCCTCTGGGAAATAAAACTTTTCGTTGAAGTTGCTTGTTCATTGGTCCAGCATCCTACAAATACTGTTGGCCAAATTTAGCCAAAATTTGTTCCAGTAATTGAGGCCTCAAAATATTTTCAAGTTACCCGAAAGTTAGTGAAACCAGATTTAAGCTACTGCCCCTGCTATGGGGAAAACCTATAGTGGCAGAGTTTCAGTTTTGTTTTGTTTGGCTCCTCTGCTTGCACCACACAAACATGACCCCTTGCTGTGTAGGTAGGATTTAGGGGACACAGAAGGACCCTGGAGATACTCACAAGGAGGTGAAAACAAAACTTCCACCAATCTTCTGCTGCTGAAACTGCTTTGTATATTCCATTCTATAGCTGTGGCAGATGCTTTGCCCAGAGATTTGTTTAATGGGAATTATTTCAGGCCAAATGCAGGCGAAAGCTGGTAGCTAAAACCTAAATTACTGAAATATTAGCCCCTAAAAGATAATTATTTTAACTAGATTATTAAAATTCTATAAAGAAGGCCTAGTAACGTGTGCCATATTAAAAATTAATTTGTTTGCTTTGTTTCTTAAGATCTGGTGATACCTGGTTTTTTTTTCAAACATTCTAATACAGACGGCTGGCCACTCCCCCATAGCACAACATACTTTCGTTGCCACTATTACAGAATTTTATGCCCCTGGGATAGCATGAAATTATCTTTATAAGTATTCTGAAGTGTTACAGAGTAGCTAGATGCAGTTCTCTACAGTTACACATGGCTTGATGGTGATGGGATGTATCTGCCACCATCTCACCAGTTAACTTCCTGTTTTCCTGATTTCACAGCTCCGTGACCTATGAAAGCAGCAGTGCAGGACAGAGCAAATTTAACATAGCAATGTTAAGTTTCATGGGCTGAGCTCCTTACATTCGAAGATATTTACTTGTGCCTTTGAGAAGATGAACACAAGCACTAAAATCCTTGTCATACTGGAAGCAATGGAGAGTTCTACCTCTCAGGCTGAGGTAGAGGTAAGGTTCATAGAGGGATTTCATTTTTGGAACACAACCATTTTCAAGACAAACTTGGTGTGAGCAACAGGAAAGTGATCTAGCCACAATCTTTGTTTTTTCTAGTTTTGGCTTTAATTGGGCCGACTGGGAGATAAGAACTTTAACTCAAATAGCATATTTGTGTAGAAATAGTGGTAGGTATTTTCATTCAAACTTTTGAGAATTCCCATATTTTTAAAGATTTATTATTTTCTATTATTATTATTATTTTTGAAGATTTTATGCTTCAGGACTTAAATATATTTTGCATTAAAATGTTGATCATCCTTCCTGTACATATGTAATCACCATCCATAATGGCATGTCACGATTATATGCTCTATTTTTTATCCTGTGACTGAAGTATGAAGATTATTCATCAGACAGGCTAAAGATTTGCAGCAGAAGTGATAACATTCGCACTTTAAACTGGAGTTCTATGACATGAGTTTTCCTGTTCCATTTAAAAAGCATCTCAAAAGTATTTTTATCAGTTAAAACTTTAGTTGCATCACACTTAGAATTCATCTCTGTCCATCTCAGGCCCACCTCACAAATAACAATGAGCACTGACAATTTTGTTTATTGAATTATTCTCATCATCTTATTTCTCAACTGGATGGAAAAACTAGTTAACTGAATTAAATTTTGTGCTCCTTTGTTTTCTTGCACAAATTTTTTTTCAAATTTAAATATTCAGTCCTGTATCAGATTTGTATTTCTATGGTTTTTCTGGCTTGCATGTTGCTAGCATCATAGTGCACACAAAATTGAAGTCACCTTACCTCACCTGCCGGCATCTATTATGTAAATCTCATTTTTCTTTGTAATCTGATCTGCCAGCTTCATCCAGGCAGCAGAAAAAAAACAAAGTAAGAGCAATTCTGGTAAGTTAATACACAAAACAAAAAAACTCCAAAAAAAACCCCAAACCCCCCCAAAAAAACCATCCAAGGCAAAATATTCAATAAAATTTCCTTATCTGGGACTCATTCAGCTGAATATTAAATCTGAATGCAACCCACAATAATTGAACTAAAATGTATGCTGATTCAAAAGGGTGGTATTTGTCAACATTCACTTTGCCAGTCAGCTTTGCTAGAACACTTATGCAAAACATAACAAAACTTTATTAACTTTTAATAATGTTTATGCAGCAACTTTTCTAGATGAGTTTTCTGAAAGGCAGGGAATTTGCTTCCAGCTTTCTCCAGCAAAAGGGAAGCACTTCACATGAACCAGAAATGTTAAACTAAGAGTATTTCTGCAGAAGGAGGTAAGGAGATGTTTGCTAGAGCCCAATCATCTTAAAGACAGACAATCCTGTTAACCAGTCCACATTACATGGAAAGATCTGAGACTTTAGAGAGAAGTACTCAAAGTGCCTGCAAAAACCCTGCCTCATCAAGCCACAAGGAGTCTAACGTTTTTCCCAGTCCCAAAATAGCCAGCTAATAATCTCTATATGAGAAACAGGCACAGGCCAAGAAACAAAATGTCAATCTGTTTTCCAGCTTTCATTGCCAGATAATCAATAAAATGATCCAAGCTGACAAACACAGTTTCAATGCCCAAGTCCTTCTGGACAAATGTTACTCAAAGCATTTACAGCAACCATTATATTTTCTTTTTCCATATTCATGTCTTCTTTTTTTTTTTCCTCCCTTTAAGAAAGTGGTTTTAAAAATGGAGCTCCAATAAAGCACCAAATTAGGATGTTTATAATAACTTACGGGAAAGCAAAACAGTATCAGAAATTTAAACCTTTGTGGGCAAGGAAGCTACTCTGTTTCCATGCCCTCAAAACTTAGCCTGCCAAGAAGCTAAATATATCAAATAGTTTTTTGCATACATAGAGCCTTCCAAGGTCACAGACACATTTCATTTACTCTAATTGTTTTCTGAGGCTAAGCTTTAATTTCTGTTAATAGCTATTGAAACCTTACCATGTGTACAAGCAATACATTTAATACATTGTTATAGGATTGTCCTGTGTTCTGGGAAAAATCTTTTGGGAAGATGATCTAATTGGAAAAAAACCCAAGCCACTGATAGTTTTGATATTTTGGGAGAAAAAAAAATTAAAAAGTTAATCAATCAAAGAAAATATTCCAGAAGATTTGACACAGCCATAGTCATTGTGTAAATAATCATCCATAGAGAGTTTCTCCCATCAGAGCTCATTTTCTGTTTTGATTTTGGGCGTGGTGGGGATGAGGGATTAAAATGGGATCTACAATAGCAGGATTTCAGAAAAAGAGAAGGGATGATGTTTTAAAATTATTTTTATGGGGATCTTTTTAGAAAGCTGAAGAGGCTAATAATCACTATGACTTAGCTGCATCTCACCTTGCTTGTGAGAAATCGGACAGAAATGAAGAATTTTGAGAATTCCAAATGATTGTAGGCTTCTCCTTCCACATGGATACACAGACATATAATAGCATACTCTGGTAATCTGAAGTACAAGTGAAGGAGAAACTGGTATTGTACACTAATCTAGGCCAAAATAGTAAATGTTACACTTCTTCCTGAATTCAGAATCCATATCGAATTTGGACTTCCTACCATGTTCTAGTCTAGTGAAAGGGAAATAAAAACATTGCAAGAGACTTCAGATTTCTAGGAGAAGGATGAAAACAGACATTTTTAAAGGATTTCAGATGACATTCCCTTGCTGAATTAACCATAAAAAGTAGCTAACATCATGTGAAACTTGATAACAGCATATCCCCTACCTGTACTAATCCAGAATGTTTGCAGACTCAATTAACAGCTCTAGATTTTAAGAATTAGTTGCAGGGTGAAGGGTACATTTACTGCATGATAAAAATAAACTTTTGAGGAAGCAATGTGGGAAGATTTTATTAAGTACACTGTAAGTGACTTCCATTCCTACAGCAAAAAGTAAAGATAAGTATAAATCCTGATCAGAGACTGATTTTGGTCAATACTTGCTTTAATAATGCTTTCTATACTAGAACTTTATGCTGCCATTTATTCTAAAGTTTCAAAAAATATGGATAGAAACCTTACTCCACTTCTACCACTAGAATTTTAGAGAAAAGTTTTAACATACACTTTTGTTGACTGGATGATTGTTGTTGTCAGACTGTTGGAGGGTTCTTGGGATGGTTTGTGTCTTTGTACTTTTCCTTAGAGAATTTTAAGATAGTGCATTTTAAAAAGGGAAAAAGAAATATTATCAACAGGAATATCTGTAGATTAAGTTGCCTCTCACCTTCCATTGTAACACTGCACCTTTGCAGTTTCAGATATTTGAATATGACAGATGGGGTCATTTGTGTTAAAGTGATTGGCTTCAAAATGGGGTTTTTCAGCCAGCATGGTTCAATTGTTTCCCAAAAAAAAGGACAATTTTTTTTTATTTAAGCTGAATATATGTAAGAACATTTTTAGAAAATTTTAAAGAAGCTACTTGATATTCTACCAAAGACAGACTGAATTTGGGACTGCAACCATAATTTTTGCTTGTCCCTTTGAAAGTATCCAATTTTAAATTTTTTTCTAAGTCTCAAATAACACATTTCTACCGAGCACATGTTAAGAGTTTTGCAGTTTCAGAAAACAACGTGAATTGATTATGCATAGTCAGTATCACCATATGCACACAGCTAAATGTTTGTCTGCCTTGAACCTTTGCAAACTCGGGATTAATAGAATCATTTATTTGACATTTTTTCAGCTTCACATAGAAGTAGCTGTTGGTGCTTTGTTCTTTGCCAGTGTTTAAAAGGATGCACTGCAGTGGGAATTTTTGCCAGATAGCCCTTAAAGCACATCGCATTTCTGCCATGCCTCCAGAACTGCCTAAAGTACAGTTTTGTGATTTGTTGCAAAGATATACCATTATCAACATGAAACTCTAAAATTATATTTTCTCTACCTGCTCCTTCCACACACCCATTTTCATCCGTCCCTCTGGTTTATATTGTATCTTCTTCATCTCCAGTCTAAAGCCTAAAACCTCCTCTCTACATTTGTTTCTGTACTTCAGTCTGATCATATTTTCCTGGTGGGTGTTTATTAATGAGAAAGCAGTGACCTATTTTTCTGTGTGTTCTCTTCCTAAGATTCTCTTCAAGGTGAATGTCCTAGTTCTAAAAGACTTGAGTGTTTTCTTCCAAAATGCCAGCAAAATCAGCAATTTTTTTTTTGCTTTAATTATAAGCAACATTTTCTATTTTTCATAGACATATTCACAGAATTTCTTTAACAAGTCTTTAAAAAGAAATGTTAAGCTTAACAGCAGTCTTATACAAAGAAATTCAACACTAAAGGGCACATAATCAGACACTCTAACCTACATATATATACATACATACTTATATAAAAATCAATGTCACCTTTATACAAAAATCCATGTCACCTTGTGATACACTGAACTGTCACAAACTGAGACTGACAGGCTTTTACTAGGAAATGTATATTCCAAGTTGAATCAAGTCATACTGCAAAGAGGTGATGAAACGCTCGTCAGTTCTGTGTTGCAATCACCAGAGCAAGTGATTCTGCTTTTTGAGATAGTGTTTGCTTCATTTAAAACACAAAATCTTCATCCACAACAGCTTCAGACCTTTCTTTTATCTACTACCCCATAACAGAATAAAAAACCTAGACAATCCAGGACAAAACCAAAGCAACTCAAGTACTATTTAGACATAAGGAATATGTGAGAATCCAGTAACTCTGATGAGATACGAGGATCTTGGAAGTGAGAGAGTTTAACTAAAGGTTAAGCATATTAATTGACCCTGAATCCAGCCATTCCATATCCTGATGGTGTCACTGCAGTAAAGTTAACAAGAGAAGAAATTGCCAGTATGATTTATAACTGTGCTGCATCTGGGAGTGCCATAGTATCCTGCTCTGACTGGATGCTGCAGAATAAGATAGCAATGTTAACAGATGCCCATAATTCCTGCAGGTCCCAGGGTGGCAGGGAGTTAATTTTCCCTCTTTCTCCTTCCAGTGGGGTTGGAACAGAGTAGAAACAGCTGTTCTACTTTTACAACAGAGATCAAACATGGCAGGTTGAAAATCACTCCACTTTCTACTTCCAATCCCACAAATGTTCATCAGAACATCTGGGCTTTTATCAGAAGGATGAAAACATCTGGCAGTAGCTTGGCTTCTAAAGCTGCTTCCTTCCACCCTGAATGGGATTCACACACAAGCATGTGCTCAGAACCCCTGAGCAGTGAACTGTAAGGAATGTAAACACAGCATAGACAAAAAAACATGCTCCATTCCTCCACACAGTGATGGACATGACAGTGAAGCAGATTTCCCCAGATGAATGTTTTCCCTAGAACAAGCTGCATAGCTTTAACCAGGGGAAGGAAGAAAACTATTCAGTATTGCTTCATCATGCTTTCTTGACTGACAGCATTTGTTGCATTTGCAGAGGATTGCTCCAGTTAGGAAAAATGACTGTCAGCATTCCTTTTCCCTAGAAATGCTTCCACTGTTTCTGAGGTAATCATGTGACTTCACAGCGGTTTAGGTGCTGTCTCTATTTTCCCGAAAAGCCATGCACTTTTCTTAGATGCCTGCACCCTTTTCAAAATCAACTTGTCAATCAAATCTTATGACTTCTGGTTTCCCTTCCCTTTGATGTCTGGCTAGGGTAGAGTGAAATTCAATTATCTGTTCTTTGAGGTAACCTGCTGATTTTTTTGTTAAAAATAGCCACTAAGTTAATAATCCCTTCCTTGGAATTCGTAGCCCTCTTGGAAAACAATGCAGTTGCAATCTTGAATAAAAGCAATCTCATTTTATAAACTGGTCCAGAGGACCCCAAGAAAAAGCATGCTGAACCAGCACACTGAATTCCTGGGCTTCAAAGTGTTGCTTGTTCACTCTGGTATTTGACCCCTCTTTGGGGAAATGCACAGTTGCCTAGTACTCTCTGATAAACTTTTTAAAACTTGCTTTTTATTCTACTTTGCTGCCTCTTACAAAACCTCCAAACTACTATGCTCATTCTGTTTGATTCAAAGACATGTTCTTTACATTTACATTTCTTAGACTTGTTTCTTTTTCAGTTTTAGTCTACCAAAACTAGCAAGGCTGCTAAGGCTTGTATCCTTGAATCTGTTTTAGATTGTTGTATTTTCTTGTCAACTCCCCAAAATCTGATCACATCAAAACGTTTATTGGTATTTGTTTACACAGATACCCCTGTTTTACTTTCTTAGCAAAAGAAAAATTGAATGCTGTGTCTTGAAAATATGTTTTTCCCAAGAAATACAAATGCATTTTTATTTGGACAACATTTTGCAGCTCAAAATGTATTTTAAAATTCCCTTTAATTTAGGTTTCTCTTTTCACACATGGTTTCTTACAGTGACTGAGTTTACATCCAACTGAAACAAAGCTCTGAAAACCTTCAGTAAAAAGCAAATAATTGGAAAAGATCAGCATGAATTGGGAGGGATTTAGTCAGTAGTACAATTAAATACAGAGAAGCTATTTCAGCTAGAGGAGTGAATATGCACAATTATTTGATATCAGGCAATTATAAAAAGTTAAGATGCAAAATCTCATATTATCACCTTGCCATCTTAAAAATTTAGACAGTCAAATTTTATATGAGCCTTTAGAAATACCATACAATTTCACAAGCTATAGAAATCAGTAAATAGATATAGTTGAGTCAATGCTCAGAATAACATCATCCTTCTCCTTTGATAAGGATGCATCAAATAGAGCTAGATAATGCTATATAAATAGATTTTTGAGCTCTCTGGCCAAAGCCTGCTGCTGTTCACAGAAAAGAAGTTCACCATCAAATAAAAGAGGTAACAAACAGTTGTTTACACCAAGGGCTTGGTGACTAAACTGTTAAATGACCTGACATAAGGAGGGGGCAAGAAAATCTGTGCAAAAGTCACTGTAGTGATGTGAATTTTACATATCAAATTCTATCATCATTCCTTTGATTTGTGGCACTAAGCCATCTTACCAACAGGAATCCAACTGGAGTGATTTTCCACCACAAACCACGTGTACACATGCGAGTTAAGCGGAAATCACCAGAACATATGTAATCATTTTGGAATCTGCTATATGTGTATGTGTATATTGAGAGTTCATACAATGGTATCACTATGGAAGTTGCTGTATGTATAGAACTGCAGGGTTTTCTGCTGCTAGTAGGGTAGTTCTATTCACCAAGCTAGGAACAATAGAAAAGGCTGACATTTCTCTACTGCTCTGACTGTAAAAATAGAGTATTAAGAATACTGGCTAGAGTTAGAAAGAGCTGCTACTATTATCCTTCTTAGGGATGGTGTTTGGGAGTCATCCTTAAACAAGGGGAAAAAAAGGAGATTGAGTCTCTTGGGAAGAAGTCATGAGTCATGACTAAGTCCACAGAAACAAAGATGAGACTGGCATAAACTTCACAAAACTGGGAAAAGGAAAACAATAAGAAACAGGCAAGCTGAGGAGCACAAACCTAGTCAGGATAAATTGCACTAAGTTGGATGAACTTCATGGTTTAGAAGACAAAAATAATGACTGATTCATGAACATCTTTCAGCCCCCAGACTGTTTCAGGCAGATGAGAGAAGACATAGAGAAAGAAGATTTTTTGTTGTTGAAATTGAGTATTTTTCATGCCATTAAATAAAGCTTCATGTTGTTTTAGACTCCCTGAAAACTATTGTTTCTTGTAGGCTATCATTTTTGGAAGACTTGAACTGTAGCCTTGAGACAAAGTATCTGTGGAGTAATGTGAGGAATCTCTTAGTCAGTTATTTGTCCTCAACAACACAGAAAACCAAACATTTAGGATGTTTCCAAAACAGCTGGGATTTAGATTCCTACTACTGTGAAGCAGCAGCAGAGGAAAAATGCCAGAGCCAAAGGAGGAGAGCGTGTCAGTGCATACCAAAATCCTTGGAAGCTGACTCCAGGCAAGCCCTGGAGCCTAACAAAAGCCTGAGCAAGAAGAGTGTGATCACATTTATGGAACAATTGGAGAGCAGAGTGTATGTTTAAAGCCTTATAAGCATTAAGTTGTGAGGAACCTCATCCAAGTACCTATTGTTTGCTAAAACATACAAAGAATTCCAGTTTATTTCTCAAGCCAAGAAGGAAAAAATATGTAAATTTCAACACGATTAAAACCAAACTATGCTTGCACTATAGAAAAACAAAATGATTCCCTTACCAGATCAGTGCCATGCAAACAAGACAATTAATAAAATACAAGCACTATCTGAAATGTTCCAGGATTTTCTCAGAAAAAGTTTAGGATTATTTTCCATCTAAGAGCGACTTAACAGTTACTTGACAATTTACTATCCACTTTTTATTACTTCAGTCAGAAATCTAATGATGCCTTTGGACAAAATATAATTCTGTGTCAGGTGTGGTTACCAGAGACCACCTTGTGTCCCTTCGCAGTGAAGTCGATTTGCCTTGCCTTTTGTGTGTACTTCAGTTTGCTTGGACATGTTGGTAACACATGTTATCATGGGTAAATTTAGTTATGGAATGGGAGACTGGGGACTCTACCCAGCTGCAGAGAAATAAATTGTAAGAGTTGACTTACAGTTTTCATGTTCTGCTCCTCTACTTATCTAGACCAACCTATAACCCACCGCATTCCATATGCTGTGTTCTAATACTTTTTCAGGAACACTGCTCTTGTAAATGAATTACGATATGGTACAACAAGCACTCTTTTAAAAAAGTATTTTTTGCTAAGCAACTTTAAAGTGGGTGCATAAAATCCTTAGGAAAATTAATCAGAATCAAACAGGAAACAGAGATGTCACCCGTGCTGTCACCAAGGCTAGTAAGATGTTACTTCTTAGCCAAATCACAGGAACTTTAGAGCAGTTCTGACTGCTAGAAGAATTTAACTCTTGAAAGGCATAGGAACAAGGAGTGGGGAAGAAGGGTTGTTTGCAAATCCTGGGTAGAATGAAGATTGCAAAGGAGGAATGTTAAGCAAACATCGTTCCCAGGAAAGGACTTGAAGTTATTAGGAAGCATGGTATGTTAATACAAGTTAACATCCTTACAAACAGGATTATGGAATGTTTTGCTGATGATACATTTAAGGAAGGGGAAAAAATCAAAACCAAGACAAAGCCTTCAGCAGCATGAAAATTAATTTTAAGCCAGGAAAAATCTAAAATCACTGAAATCAGACCCAAATGTGTAGCCCCTAAACCAAGCGACTGAAAGTTCAACATTTCCTATCCTGAAAACATATTTTATACTCTTTTTGATCACTCAGACATGGTTAAAGAAACACACATGTTCTACATTCAAATAATCTATATATCAAATTTTAAGAAAAGGAAGGAAGAATTAAACTGAACATGTTCTTTTTAAAGCCTATTAGCTTTTGAACCCATGTGCTGTCTTATCGGGGATAACTGCATGTTTATCCTGCAGGAGTCACTTTATTCTTTTCTCTGCATCAGAAAATCATTAACTGACCTTTTAAAAAGTCCTCCTCTGAACCTGTGCGGTCCTAATGCTCTACAACGAACAGAGTTAAAGCATCTTTAAGTGAGATGTTGAAGGTAATCTGGGCATTACAATAACTTAATTAGCTCTGTGCTGCCTTTGCTGGGTTACTGCTGCCTTAGTACTGATATGTCACACTCCAGCCTGTGGGGAGCAGGGGCCACATTTTTATGAACTCTTGCAAGGCAAGGCATCTGAAAAAGCAGCTTGAATTACCCTACTCCAATTTAGTCCTTTTATAATCCTACATTAGCGAGATTTGGTGAAGCAAAATGCTCAGTTGATCTGAACATGTTGATTTATACAAGTATAAAAACAGAAATTAGGTGAAAATATCTGTCTCGAATTCAATCTCTTACCTTGCTGAGTTCTCTCTTGTTTCTTTCATCTAAGATGGGCTCTTCACATCCAGAGTAACTTCTCTTTTCACATCAAGGAGCGGCGATAACGTAACACTTCAAGTACAGATACGACTATTACACAGAATTTTTGAATTGCATTAGAAATGTTCAAATGGGAAAACTTTGCCAAAATGTTTTCATCCTCTGTTCAAGCAAGAATATAGCATCTGCATGTCTTCTATATAACTCAGGCAACAATATCCTGGCAACCACATTTCAATGGAACAAATCCAGGTAATTAAAATGACTAGATCTAGCATCCATCTCTTTTTATGATCCCACTTGATAGGCCAGACTTACTCATTTGGGAAGTGATAGTCAAAAATCTGCTAGATACAGTGAAGTGAGATGTTGTCTGTCTGTAAGCCACAGAGCCTTTAATTTTGTTTGCCATTGTCCATTTAGTCTTCTCTTTCACAGCACTATCTTCCTGAGAACTTAAAAAATGAACTTTACTGTTTTGTGTGTTATACTTTGCAGACATCTGCATAGTTTGGTGGATTTCATTAATACTTCACTAATAACCCTGTCAAGCATTGTATTTTCTGTATAAAGCCTAAAAGGATTAAATTCACTGCACCAATAAAACCATTCAGTGCATTACTATCCTCATCATGTCCACTCACTCACTTTAATAGATTCCTAATACCATAAGTCAAAACTTTGGCTTCCACTCTGCTGCAACCGCACAGCCTAATCCCCCTGTAGAAGCCAAACTTCTACTAAATCAGACTATGAGGCAGGAGTTCAATAATGAAGAGCTTTTGGATTCTGTGTATTTTAGTGGTCATGTGAGCAACTGCTCTAGACTGTGTGTTGATGTCTGAAGACTTCAGCAGTCACACCATTCCTCTGAAAGGCAAAGTGAGGCAGGATGCTACTCTGCAGCAAAGTACAAATGAACAACATCTTGGTCAAAAAAGACCTCAAACTGACTGTTGAACAAAGCAAAAAAAGGCATCTTTCATTTTGGTTTTTGGGTGCATACATTTAATGTATCTACATTCAAATTTATTATCTCTTGGATTTAATTGTCAGCCTTAGATACCAAACAATGACCTCACTGTCTGGAAAGAAGCACTAGAAGAGATTTAAGAAACAGCTTTAAGGTGACAGGAGCGACAGAGCTGGTAGCCTATAGAAATATGGTACCTTCCACTGTATCACCCCACACTTACCCTCAATTCCTACAGTCTAACCTGTTAAAACTACCTCATTCTCTTTCTAAAAAGCAGCAACTTGATTAATGGAGAGGAAATTTCTGTTCCCACTGTTTATATCTAAGGTTGCTGGTACTTCCGCAATGACCCATTTAAGCAAAGTCAGAAACCCCAGGGAAACTCTTAAGGAAGTAAGTGGGAAAGAAGGAAACTAAATCCCCCTCTTAAGATTGGCTTGTCACTCCCTTTCCCAAGCTTATCTTCACAGCCATAACTATCAAATTAAAATAGGTTTAATTGCACAAAGTGAAGCAGATTGTATTCCCTTAATTATATTTTACCTGGTTAAGAGACTAGCCTAACACTACAGGTCTTGCATAGGAATAAATTTGGCTTTCAAATATGTACAAACCAGAGCCCTGTGAAAACACAAAGATGCTGATTTTTCTTATGGAATCACAGACAAAACATAGCTTTGAAACAGTCTGTCTACACAGCTCTCTTTTCCTTTTCAAAATTCACCTCACATTTTACCTTACCAAGGAAGCAAAAATATCTCCCCCTGTTTGATTACATGCTCAATCACTACCAGCTCACACTCTACTGCCCAGTTAGTGTGCTGAAACCTAAGATGTGAGACCAGGAAAACCTGACAGCATTTTTCCCACTTACAGCAGAAGTGAAAAGCACACACACACACACACACACACACACACACACACACACACACACACACACACACACACACATCTCCTGATACCCAAGTGGACAAAACACAACATGTGAACAGAAATAAAATAGGTTGCTATTAGCCCTGCACAAAGGATGCCCTTTTAGCATCTGGAAAGGGCAAGAATATTTTCATTATGAATCATGAAGAAGAACAGCTTTTGCTACAGATTCAGAATAGCTCACACCATTTCATGTCTCTAAACACAAGGATTGCTTGAAACGGCTGGGATATCTCATCTAAAGAGATTACAATGGCCTAGCAAAAAGGAATAGATTGGAGGTGAAGGATTCCTTTTATAATTTATAAGGCTACTTTTAATTTAGCTTTTAAAGGACTTCAAGATTTTTATCTTTTCAGTTAAGCTGAATAAGGGTAGGTTTAGATTAGATATTACGAAGGAATGTTTTATTATAAGGGTGATGAGGCACTGGACAGGCTGCCCAGAGACATTGTGGACCCCCCATCTCTGATACTCAAGGCCAACCTTTCAACAATAAAGGGGCATTAGCTTCCAGTTTGGGGAAAGTTTACTTTTCTTCAGCATTTCAGAGACCAGGCAAAGGCCAGTGAAAACTATTTCAGCTATCAGACTCATTGATTGAAGTCACAGTGATGAATGATCACATGTTAAACTTGCTGAAAGCTAATTTTTATCAAGGTTCTCTTGAACAGGTGATGTAATATAGAGTAAGTATACTGGTGGCATTGTTATAAAGAAAAAAGCAATGGATAAAAAGAAGGCACTACAAGAGTGGTGCCCAGATGTTTCAGGTAGTATCCACACTTCTAAGATGACTGATTTCTGTTATTAGAGTCAAGTGTGTATTCAGTAAATTAGACTTGAACAGTAATTTCAAGATGCAAAGACTATTTTCTTTCTACTTCATGAAAGAGGAGGAGAAAACACAAATATTTATAAACCACAAGCTGCAGTTCCCAGTCTCCTACCACTACATTCCTCTACTAAACCTCACTCGGATGAGAGCTACAACCACCAGCAAATGGCTCTGGCCTCTGTGTACACTTGTCACTGAGGCACATCTGCCTGTTGTTTCCACAGGCTGCTCTGCAGTGAGTACTTCCAAAAGCAATCCTGAGGAAAGACTGAACATGCAGCTGAGTCTTTAGGAGAGCACTTACTGCTTCATCACCTCCCTGCAGTACTTCCATTTCTCACAGCAAGTCTGGCATTCTTTTGAGACTATAAAAGGCAGCAACATAAATTAATGGAATTTTTGGAACAGAGCAATAAAATGCTTTGAAATAGCAAGCAACTAAAAAAGGGAAATCAAGCAGCCATTACATCAGAGGAATGACAAAGGCATCTGAGAATCGATTCAAAATTTAATCTGCCATAATCTTATATGAGAACATTATTCATATACATGTTCAGTAAACAGGTAAATTGATTCTTAAGACATTTTAAACTTCTCCTAAAGCCTTGGTTCACAGGAACAGGCATTATACATGAGTCTTATTATAGCGCAATGAATGATGAAGTATCAGCTGTACCTCACTGAGATTTAAGCAAAGCATTTTACCTCACATGGTAGAATCTGTACAATTAGTTTCAGTATCAGTTTAGCTGTGGATGAGCACATCATTATTTCCAGCAGCTGACATGTGACAACTGCTGAGTGAGCCTTGAAAGTTGCTGCCTCATGCTTTTCAGCCTTCCTACCCAGTCTTCAAACACTTCTGACTACAAAAGGTGATTTTATAGACTTTATGTGTAGTCTGTGTGGGTTCAGAGCCAGAAATAAGGAGCCTAAATTCTACAATACCTGGCTTTTTCGCTTACACCATCCATACCACATCATATAGTCCTTTAATAGGTGCATATCTCCAAATAAGCAGTTTAACACATAAAAAATCTTCTAAGGGATACGACAGCTACAATGTCACTGCACTAAGTAACTCTACTCCAGATGTCTTCAAAGTCCTACCTTTCTCCTCCACTATCACTCATGTATGTAGTTCAAAAAAACATGATTAAGAATTGTGGTCCAGAATTTTTTCTCTGCTGTTGCCTGCCATCCCAAACAGCATTCAACAACAATGCAATTCAACAACAATTCAACAACAATTCTTCATTGTTTCAACCATCTTTATTTCGTTTTCCTCAGCTTTCTGACTATTTTGCTCAGAATAACTAACTTTCCCTTTCCTGACAACACAATTTTCAACTTTTAATTAGACAACTATTTTTCCAATTCAAAGTCAGCTCTCTGCTAGACTCAGAAATGTGACTTCTATCAGAAAATGTGAATAATTGGTTTGATGCTTAGCAAATCTATCCCCAGAGGGCTAAACTTTTGCTATACACAAAAGGAGCACTGACTGAAGCATATCTGAAGGTTGCCTGTTTCTTATACAGTAGTCTTCCAAGGGCCAAACTATTTTACATGCTAATATATAGGTTTTTTCCCACAGAAACAAAGCCAGTGAACAGATTGGGCATATTTACTGTGAATAACACCATACACATGGAAGCTTCCTTTTAAGATAAGGGAAAACTGAATACCTGAGCATACAATGAAAAGTTATCCTAGAAATCTAAAGTGGTTTCTAAAATGCACTATATTACTTTGTTTCACACATTAAAACGGAACTATATTGTTCTGGGGTTTTTTTGCAAGGCAGAGAGAAATAAGAATGCTCGTTTATAATTTATACTTGCTGCAAACTGATTTTACTAAAATAAGAAAAATAAGAAAATCACATGAAATTTACTTTGCACCCCATTTGTGTCTCTACCAGCACAATCAGCTAATACTAGAGCTCTTCTTTCAAAATGGGCCCAGTTTTACAGCAGCAAATGCTTTGCAAATTGTACAGTGTGAAAAATGCATGGTGAAATACACAAGTGCTGATACACACGTCCTTTGTTTACAGTGTGAAACCAATATTTACCTGCAGATTGCCTTTAATTCAAATGAAACTGAAAGACTTGGTGAAGAAAGCTTTTTTAACAACTGCAAGCATAATTTCTGCAATTACACCTACTGAGAACAGAATTATGAGACCTGTCTATCAGCTGGATTGTACTGTTTGTTTTGGGTTTTGTAAACTCTGTTATTATGTGCTTCTGTATTCTATTGATTATACTTCCCAGGTTCATTCATGCTTCAGAGGACTATGATCCAAAAGTAATACAAGCACTTGTTTAAATACCTAGGTTTTGTGCCAGAATCCCAAGTAAAGATTTTCTTTTAAAAGGTGAGAAAGTCAGCTGTGTAAATCCTATTCAGCTGAAAGCTCAGGGAAGAAAAATGTTGGCCTGAGATATTTTGGAAGACACTGATGTGATTAACAGAGCTTCTCTTTTGCTATGATGCAGGAAGAATTAAGCAAAACCAAAACCATGAAGTCACATGTGATTAATCCCACTCATTTCCTATGAAACTTAAAAATTCAATTGCTTTAGAAGGTTCACAAGGACAGACAGGGCTGGGAAAGATGGGTAGAGGCCCAGCATGCGCCATGAGACATTAACAGACATTTCCAAAGGCTTATAGAGGTTATTCACTCCTTTCTTTTAAACAGGAATAATACAAACCCAAAAACACTGAAAACAAATGTGTCTGTGGCAGTGGGTGACAGCACGATACCAGAAGAATGTTTTTGAATTGCAGTTGCTTATAAAATTCAGGGCACCAACATAAACTATACAACACATAAACACAAGTTTGCAACTGCACCAGTTAACATCTGCTCAAGAGGTTTTAAGCAAAAAAAGCCTTTAAAATATCATTTTCTGAGGACCTAATCTTACAGCCCTTGACTTCTTTAAAAAGGGGTTTTGTTTGAAGTTTGCGGGGGGATACAATTATTACCAGTAGCATGCAATATCTGTGACAACTCTTTTTCCTGCTTATGGTTGAAGGAACCATTGCCAGGGTAAAATTATTGCATTTGTCACCTGACAAAAAGCAGGTTTCAAGATGACTCACGCATCATTATATAGTTAAGAAGCAACAATATTTTATTCCTGCTAAGACAGAAGTATTCCTATTCAAAGAATCTTTTCCTCTACTTCTTTCACATAGAACTCTTTATACAAGTTTCCAATTATTTAAATTTCAAGAGTACTCGAAATATTTAAGCACATTAGTAATATCTAAATTTATTCATGAAGTTGTTTGCTTCCTTAGGATATCATGGCTTCAATGAGGTAAATGAAACATCTTTTGTCCGTTTCACTGGATGCATCATTCTAATTTACTATAGCTAAAATCCTACATATTTATATATTTATCTGGTAATATTTATGTGGAAGACTTATTTCTGCTTTGTTCCTATATTCTACCTGCTGAACATCTGCTCTCCCTCCTCACTGCTTTGGAAAGGATTTTGACCTTTATCCGGCACTGTGGAGACCTTTATTAAGTTTTTCACTATTGGAAAGTTGCAACTGAGCTACTTGAAGCCTCTGCACCTGAGTCTGCAGATTTCTTTCTACTGCTTTAAATACCTCTCCCAAATGTTTTTATCTGCTATGAAATAGAGATGACACATCATTTTGGGTTTATTTTGAAAACTAAAGTTCACATGGCCAGGGAAGATGGCAGAAAAATTATTTTAATTCATCACAGTCTCAGTAATAGCTATATTTTCTGCTTTTCTTCTACATTGCTCCAACAAATCCTTTGTTAAATTTGATTTTTTTTCAAGATCACAGGCTGTATTTTGAGATAATTTTTGCTGCATAAATAGAACAGTATTATTTATCAATACCTGTTTTCATTAAAAATGTTTTATCACAATATCTTCCTTCTCCCTAAAATCTAAAACCACTTATTTTACATCTAGAATGAGACCTTTGCTACCTTACAGGGTTTTTTCCAATGACCTATTTGCTACATTGTAGTTGATTAGATTTAATCCAGCACTATTGAAGTCCTTACCCTATAGGTATTTGCACACCAAGTCATGAATAAAGAGTCTTCTGGAGACTGAAGCAAATATCTGAGTCCCTTTGACAATGCATCTCCATTCTTTTAAATATTTAAACCAGCTTTACTTGGCAAAGCTATCTGCTTGGTAATATTATTTAGGTCAATTTCTCTCAACTTATTCTTACTGACTAAATATATCAAGAGGGAGCATTTTTAGACTGCCAGCTCTTCAGAACAGAAAAAGTAATAATTTTACAATGTCAGAAACAGCAATGTTATGAACTTTGTGCCCTACTATTAATTAAATAAGGAACGTTGTCACAGAACACAGATGGGTAAGTATGATCATAAGTTAGCAGTCTGCCTGTTCCACCTTTTCCCTCCGTTGTTTATTGAAGTCGTTTGGATTTATTTACCAAAAAAAGCAATAACAACAAACTTCTACTTTTTCCTGAAAATGACTAAAGAACAAGCTTGCATTGCTTCCCTTTACATTAAATAGAAGCAAAGCTGAGGAGAACAAAAAGCCATTTCCATTAAAATTCAGACCATGTAATGTATCATTTATGTACACCTGTCCTAGAAATATTTTTCATCCAAAGCATTCTTATGATTACCTTATGCGCCAAAACAGGCAAGAGCAAGTACATCTTAATAAATTTTTCCCTTTTCACACCACCCTTTGAAAGTAACTAACCAGTTTTCACTACTAAACACTAACTTACAAATTCTGTAAAATTAAGGTAAAGGTAATAAATTTATGTGGAGGAAAGTTCAAATTTTGTACGTGCTTACACATTATGGTGGTATTCCTACATTTAAATTAAATTAGCGCAATTTTATGCCAGGAACAGAGAGAGACACATGGATCCTGACTGGATGGAGGCTTCTTGCAGGGGAAGCAGAAGAGGAAGAAAGGAAGAAAAAATAATGGTACCTAGAAATTTCACATCTGACATTTTTAGATGTAGGTAAGAGTGCTGAGACTTTACAGGAAAAAAGAAAGCATTAGCCACCTTCACAGGGAAAATTCACACATCTGAGGCCTCATCCCCTTCAGTGATGCCAACAAGGATTTTAGCATTGAGTTTAGTGAGAGCTGGATAGTGCCTCAAGGGACCGATGACGTGGACATGACTACCCTGCTCCCAGCTTTATGCACAACCCCCAGTCAAAAGAAGGTCTTTCAAGATGCTTTTTTCAAGAAGGAATGCCTGCATTCCCACTAAATATTTTGACACTCATTCTGATGAATTCAGCAAGGAATGTTGCTATTAAATATATTATTCTCAATAGCCAGATCCCAAGATCAGCATTGTACTTTTTGTAATTATTATTAGCTATTGTGAGCAGCTTTTATTTATCGCTTTCTCCCCTTGCCTTAGTTATGACTCATTTTCTCCTCATAAAAAAAGGGGTAGTTAAACAGTGGATTAAGTTTCTCCCTTTGCTGCTTGAGTTGGTTTTTATCTACCAAACTCTTTCCTTTAGAAAAATAGGATATGTGTTCTATTGTGTGAAGAGATATCCGTGTGAGGATAACTAAAACATACGCCCAAAAGTGTGTTTTATCAGCTACAAATAAAGTGTCCCAAATACCATTGTCATCACTCTGGGGTTTTGTTACACTTGCTGTAATACAGCTGTATTGCCCAAAAAAAATTCATCCGCGCTAGTTATGACCAGGAGAAATAACAGAAATATTGGGAATATTGTTGGGGAAAAAAACCAACAAAAATATGCAAGAACAAAAAACCCAAATTAGAAACAAACAAAGCAGCCCCTCTTCTTTGTTATAAACTAACAGTACCTGATTTCTAAAATTCTATTTAATTATAATGCCTGTCTGTCTCTGCTGGTTTGATACGAAGACAAATCCTTACACTGCTGTTTTACTTTCAGTTACAAGAGCTCAAATTTGAATGTGCTATAGATTTTGCAGTTCAAACTCAGATTTAAATTTAAAAAAAAAAAAAAAAAAAAATCAAACCAAGAAATTCAACCACACAACATGCTCCAGTCCACTCCCTCCCAACTTGTCTGGAAAGAACTGTCTCAGGAAAACCAGAGTGTAGTAGGATTCCTTACACATCTGATGCTTTGCAGCACTCTTGCCAGCCTGTTGAGCTTTTGGGTTCTGTTTCCTCTCTGCGTTTCATCACTGAAACCCAAATGCAGCCAACGGAATGTGCCAAGGCAAAGCTCTTTCGGCTCATTCATTAGTATGCTGCTAAGTGGCAGTGTTATGAAGTCTGCATGGGGTGGGAGGACAGGAGGCAGCAGTGGCAGGGAGAGAGTAAAGCATAAAATTATTAAGATGTGTTTACTTATCCCATTATGATAGGCTCCATTTACAAGTGCTTAGCTCACAAAAACTTACTTTTAACTGTAAACGAGTGAATTGCACATGGCATCTTTAAAAATTGTCTTTACCAAAAAAAAAAAAAAAAGCAAGCAAGAAATTGTAATTTAATTTTATTTCAAATTTTCAAAATTTTATCTTGTTTTTGTGTGTGGCTTGGTGGGGGGGTTTTGTTTGTTTTGGTTTTGTTTGTTTGTTGAATTGTAAGGATTAAACAACAGCTGAATACCCAGCAAAAGGAAAATGAGAATCAACAACAGTCAGAGGACTTGAGCACCAGGCTTGCTTGTCAGTTATGATTTTTAAAGTAACTTCTTTTTATTTGAGTATTCCAGTGGCCAAGCCATACAACATACACAGAAGGTCACAGGAGCTTCTAAATGGATAAACTGATGTCTTTCATGTACCTTGTGGTACTTGGAAAGCAACAGTATTCAGAATTTCTCAGTTGTAGTTCTACTTCTCTGCATATTTCAATTATACTGTAAATTGCTATTTTCATAAATAGCTTATTCTCTGAGCATCTGTTTCTTTACCCACAGCAACTGCCTGCACACATTTTTCTATCTGTGCTGCCAGGTATTTGAGTGTTCTCATCATCTTAAAAACCTTGTCTGACAAATATCATCCTTGAAGATTGGAACTATATGATCTTTAAGGTCCCTTTCAACTCAAAGCGTTCTATGATTAATGAGAATTCTAGACATTTTTCCCTACAGAGAACACAGTCAGGTTTACCAGACCTGCTGGTATTTTGGACTTGTCCTCCATTTCCTATACAGGAGATATTTTATTACACAAAATGATAAATTAGAGGGACACAGATGAGCCCTCAGGCATGCCAGCACTTCTCTTGGTCTCTGAAAGCCTTCTCTGTTCACACATTTCAGTCTACTAAGACAGAATTGCTGAAAGCTTCTTTCTGTAAAGTTTGAAGAGGTTTGCCTGGCCTTAAGCTTTCATAGAAGCATTACCATTTTTCATTGTGTGCTGTCAGAACTTTTTGATCTTGCAAGTCACACCTCAATATGTTTGAAAACAATTTCATTTGTATGTAAACACCTTGAAAATGTTTTTCACTACAACAGTATATAACTCCCTGAACCACAACAGCTGAAAAGAAAACTTTCAACATTCCAGCTCCTGCTGCACATTCAATAAAAAGCCAAGGGAAAAAAAATCCCTGCAAACCCAAAATTCAAAGCTAGACAGCTCCCAACCATATTTCCATTGATTTTTAAGACATAACATGGGGCAAGGCAGTCTAAGATGAGCATATATATAACATTTGCTTTCAATTATTTTCATGCAAACATGAAGTTTACAAGAACAAAATGAGTATAGCAGATCCCATTTTAGAACAGAGCTCAATTTCTAGGCCTAAGATTCTAAAACTCAAGCCTCCAGCTTCCCCAAAACATCTGACCACCATAAAACAATGTCAAAGGGTGCCAATTTCAGATCAACAATAAAATTGGCTCAACCACCTCCCTGGAGCTTTTATTCTTTTGGAGGCTTTTCTTCACCACCGCTATCACTCATGTATGAGAGGTTGGATTTCTTGTGTCTTGCCTGCCCACAGCAAACCAGACTCCCCCCCCCCCCCCCCCGCTACTGATTTGTTGTCCCTTCCTTCTAAGCCTTCTGCATCTGGGACACAAACTCATTTTAAGAAGCTTCATTTCTTCAACCACAGTCAGCCTCATTGACCAGGCCTAACCTAACAAGCGGATAAACATGGTCCAGATTCACACTACAAAAGATGCCACCACACTCTCTATTCCACACTGCTGGCTCCAGCTTCTTGCCAGTAGGAGCAGCTGCCTGTCACTTCCTACCCTCCAGTACAGGCCTTGGCTCAAAGCCACCCTCATGTAAAAAGTCCTGCATCTGGAAACAGATTTAATGAACTGCTTAGCAGTTCATAAGCATAACAAGAAGGTGCAACATCTAAACAATCAGCACAGACTTTCGTCCATTTCCAGGTGGTTTTCCCCACTTCATCTACTCAGTAGTAGGTTTGTATTTTTCAAATGAATACAGCATTTTCTCACAGCACTGCATATAACATTGTATCCAGGAATTCTGTAGTTGACAAAAGCTTGTGAATATGGTAATAAAAAATTCTACTATTTTTGCAGCCATAGCAAGACATTGACACTGCTGCTTATTGTGCATCCAGCTTAGTTATGTCTGCATTTAAATTTTTAGGTGCTGCAGTAAGTTGCCATGCAGACCACAGCATTTAAATCCCATGTAAGCCCTTTTCTCACTCAGACTGTAAAGCATCTTGTATTCCTAATCTTGCCTCCAAAATATTGTCCCTTTTCATTACACATAATGTTTTGGTCATTTTGCTGCCACACAAAGCACATACTGTATAGAGTACAGAATCATAGAACCATTAAGGCTAGAAAAGACCCCCAAGATTATCAGGTCCAACACTTTACTGATCACCACCATGTCAACTAGACCAGTGCCACATCCAGACCCCCACCTGACTACACCCTCCTTTCAGGCAGTTGTGGAGAGTGATTAGGTCTGCCCTGAGCCTCCTTCTCTCCAGGATACACACCCCCAGCTCCCTCAGTCATTCCTCATGCAGCTCTCCAGACCCTTTATCAGCTCCACTGCCCTTCTCTGGACTCTCTCCAGGCCCTCAATGTCTTTCTCACAGTGAGGGGAGCCCAGAACTGGACACAGCACTCAAGGTGTGGTCTCACCAGTGCCAAGTACAGGGTGAGAATCATTGCCATGGTCCTGCTGGCCACACTTTGCTGACAGAGGCCAGGATACCATTGCCCTTCCTTTTGAAACATAGCCAGGAAAGTAATCCATTATTTCTTTAAAATTGTTGAATGAATGAATGAATGGAAGGCAAAAGTCTTGTTTCCTTTATACAGTTGCTCTGGCCAAATATCCCTAGTAAAAGAACTGATAATCCACTATAACCATTGCCAATCTTTCCAAAAGAAATGGGAAATTTCTACCAATTTTGTTTCCAGACGAGAGGTAGAGCATCCTTGTAAAGTTCCTCTTATGAGATATACTGATCTTATCAGTTTGCTTTTAGAAAGTTTATTGTAGATAATTAGCTGCATGGATTTGGGAAGACACAGTATACACAGTTGCTTTCAATTCCAGGAATTCAAGAAGCATTGTTTGTAAGTGCCCCTATAAGTGTTTATAAGAAATTCCCTTCCACCACTCTTTCTTTTCTTTAGAGGTTCAGAATAAATTTGGGGAAATGAAGGATTTTAAATTAATTCTAACTTGTTCTACAATGTTTGAAGCATATAAACCAACCTTAAATACAAATAATAAATTAAGCATATAAATCCCACTGATTTTATTTTAAACAGAATTTTTGGAATTAAATTCAGGTTGTCAAAACAAGAGCAGCACCTTGGATGTCATCCTTTTCGGTGTAATAGTGAATTTAAGTCTTCCTTGAAAACTCCAAAGGAAACATATGGATAATTTCACAGAGAAGTGTCACAAACCAAAGCCCTACAGAGGAAAGTAAAAATAAACAATATCCTCTTCTCTTCACTCATCCCATTAGAATAGCAACAGAACATAAACTAAGCAAGAGAGCAATTGCTCATCCTGATGGAAATGTCAGCAAAGAATTGCAACCTTACAATATTAAGGTAATAAAAGAAAATCACAAAACTCACTCTAATTTGCTCTGAAGGTGAAGTAAAACTTGTAATGCAAAACTAGACAATGATGTGCCATTTCTACTTTTTTTTTTTAAAGAGTAAACACAATAGAATCTCATTATGCAAGTCTAAAACAGCTTCGCAGCCATTTGAGGGCAATGTGCTAGGGTTTGTGGTGGGGGGGAGGAAGAGGAGCACCAAAACACTGGATGTTGCAGGAAGGATCTGTAGTGCTATGTGCTTGATTTTAATCAGTCAGGGTAACATTCATGTCACGAGGTCATGACTAAAATCATTACTTACTGCTTTGTAGATGCAGTACCTATCTTTGAAAGCACCAGGAATATGTGCCTTTTGCAGTCTGCCAGGTGTAATTCAGCTTATCCACACATAATTTCATGTATCGCATCTCCTTTCAGTAACTGGATGATCCAAAGCGTGATTTTGAATTCCTTGTCACCATGAACACTCCACTCACTGCAATAAGCACTGCCAGCAGGAATGCTAAATGTGCTGTTATTTACAGTGGTGGTCACCGCTGTACTACAAGGAGTCAAGAGCAATCCTTTAAACAAAGGCCATTCAAAACTTCCATGTGGTTAAGATCTGGTCAGTCCCTCATCATTCTCCCCTGTATCCTTTATGAGCTACATTTTCTGCAGGACATACATAACTTTACAGTAGGGGCCCTTCCTACATTGGCACAGCTGAGACTGCCCAGGTGTGTATTTTTTGTTCTTTAAAGCGCAGCCATTCTACAGTCTGGGTCAGCATTCAGAAAAGACAGTGCTGTCATTAGCAGTTCTCCTAAACTGATGTTTAACTCTTCCATGCCCCAAGTCTTCCACACCATTTAAAACTCACGACACAAGCACTTTCACCTCCATGCCACCATCTTCCAACACACTCAACTATAACATTACCTTCACAGATGTTCATGCAGCTTGTATCCCTCAGCTGCATGTTTAATTGCAATCTTTATTCTTGAAATAAAATAGAAAAAAAGAAAAGCTTTGCTGATGTCATCTAAATGAAAAACAGAGATCTCCAGCATTTTGAAACTAGGAATATTTCAGAATTTTTTAAAATATTGTTGGTTTGTTTGGTTTTTTTAAAAAATACCATTCCAGTTGGGAGTATATTTTCTGAATTTATATTATACCTACATGGCAAACATTTCCATTCATCAAAGACAAAAACTACTTATCGGAGATCTACATACCCTGCCTGCACAATTGGACCTGCCTCCAACTGTTACACCAATGAGACACTTTAACAGCGGCAGAAAGATCCGGCTCATGCTGCTCCAGGAACCGGAGACACTGGAGAGTACCTAATTCCTGCCCAACTTCTGACCACAATCAAAACACTTACCATACCCTGGCTCTGCTGGATGCTGATAACAGAGCAGTTCCACCTCAGCTCCCTGCAGCACCTTCTAACCTCCACGGAATTCCACACCAGCTAGTATTGAATCCTGCAAGGAAATGCACACAGCAACACTCACAACTGCCTGTGGATGATGAGGCCATTTGCCTGAAGTAGTTAAAACTAACTTGTTTGGAGAGCTGCCAGGAATCTAAACAGACATTTCACTAACCCCACTGCTTATGTTAAAGGTGTAGCTCAGCATCTGAGAGGAGCTAAAATTTTAGCTAACCAGCATTCAAATATAATTGATTTAATTGAGAGGGCAAAATGCTTTTAAGAGGCCAACAATCTCTTTAGGAGTTGTTCTAGTTTGAAATCCATAGGGGTAGGCAAACATTTGTGTTACTATAACAATACCTAAAATATTCACTTTTCTAGGAGTGAAGAGAGAATTTAAAAAAACAGATGTTACCCCTTTAGTAGTCCTGTTTAATATGTAAAATCACAAATATTCTGTTGAAATAAACACTGTAACTAACAGTTTTTCAAAAAAAGGGTGAAAACTAGACAGAGATGTAGCAACACTACTTCTCACTCTGAAGACAGCAGGAAAACATTTGTTTTAAGGCAATTATACAAATTATTAGTGTATCCCAGTGGTTTCAGTAAATATCAGAAGTTCTTTAATGTGACGTGTCAGTAAGCTCCCTAGAGCAGCATTGTGTTTGATATTTTATAACAGACATTTGTTCCTCAGCTTGGAAGTCTGCAATTTTGTAACAAATGCGCTCTTGAAAAGCACTGCAGAACTGGATAAGCTAAAGGAAAATGCTGTATCCTACATCATTCAACAGTTTACCATTTTAGCCAATAAAATTTTAGCTAATATAAGCAACTAGACTGCAAAAAGGAACTGGAATTAATTCAAACAATGATGAAAAGCTAGGACTGTGTTTACACTAAAAAGAGAAAAAATTTCCTTAATAAAACTCACTGATTTGGGGAAGCCTCTGCTTTCTACAAATTTGTCAAACATTCGATACATAACCTTTTGAAAAAAGCCTTAAAACATGCGAGCAGTATTCACTCTTGTAAATTCTTCCTCTTGCTGTCTACCTCAGCTCTCCAATAAAGGTGTTGGAAAGAAATAAAATCATACTCTTGAGTAAGAAATGCCACAGAAACCATACTTTAAAAAACCCCATAAATCGACAATCACGCACTGACTGCTTTAACAGCAGCTACATTGATATTAGTGTGCAGGTCAATCTTGTCTTACAGAAGTAAAAGACAAGGTACTCATAGAACAAAGTGGGTTATTTTTAGTGATTGCCTATTCTTATCAAAGCTGAGGAGCAATTATTAAAAAAAAAAAAACCACAACACTTTTTTACTGACTTTGGAAACAAAATTGGTTAAATATTTTTTTCTAGTCTTATTCACACAAAATAAGTACATTTCAGCTCTGGGCACGCTTTGCCTCCAGCCTCACAAGTGGCTATAAAAGAGGCTTGGAGAAAAACCGAATCTGACTGCAGTTCATTACAGATTATCCAACAGTGTAGACACATTACCATAGCCATATTAATTGTATCTAACTTTGAATTTGGCCCTCTCTGGCAGGGATTGACACAATGGCCCCCTGAGCCCCTTTCACTGTAAACTATGCTGTGATTCTATGAATGAAAACTGAAAACATAGCAACACCTTTTTCTTTTTTTTGTATTTTATTTAAATTTACTATTATTCTATTTATAACTCAATAGTGCCCTCTGCTGATGTTTATCCTGCTTGATTATTTGCACAAAAAATTGCGAGGGTATGTTACGGGAATGTGCTAACACTTTTCCTGCAAAGGAAGGAAAACTGCAGAATGTTCTTGCTGTCTCATATTCAGTCAGTAAAGGGCAGAGAATTTAAGTGATCAAGACCTTTACCAGGTCAGTTTGGAAAATGCATATACATATATAAGGTCCAAGCTGGTCTCTTCTCCCTCTGCAATTTAGAATACTTCACAGCAACCTTCAGAACTACAGAACAATCCTACCCAGAACACATAAAAACCTCCCGAAAGAAGTATCAGCCTTCCCTGCTACAACAGCAAGTGAATGCAGGTAACTTGAAAGAGAAGAATAAAAAGGATGTGATAGAGAAACCTCTCCAACTAGGAATATCAGAATTAGCAACCATTCATCTTCAGCTGCCTGAGCTATAGTTTTACATATAGAAAACTGGACAAGTGATAGAGAAAAGAACTTAGTAAACTTATTATAATTTCTGGTAAAAAGAGGATTTTGGTGTAAGTTACAGTCGTTACCCTTAGCAGGTTTTGCTTAGGAAGGCAACATCAAAACTGTCTTTATGGCCCAGTTAAAATGGATGTATGTACAAAACAAATGTTACAACACACAACAGAAAGGCAGCTCCTCCCAATACCGGTCAGGATTATGACTGGCTATTATGAAAGTTTCTCAGATGTGTGGGAATTAAATTTCATTAAAACTCCTACAAAGGTTTGCAAAAAGAAGTCAAAATTTTCCCTTCAAAACTTTCAGTCTACTTAAATTTAATTTCTGAGCAAAATTATTCTTTCTTCCAATTCTTATGCTAATGTTCAAGGTTTGAAGTGTTCTGCAGAAGTGTTGTCTCTTATTTTAGGCACATCACTGTTAAATCTGTTTGGTTTTTTTTCTTTCTACAGTCTCATTGGCCAGTAAGAGTTCATATTAAACTGACTGCATTCCCTATTCAATCAGTAATAATAGCTTATTACCAATCACAATGATTGAACTTTTCTGAGGGCAAATTATACAAGTATTTTCATAATATAGGTAAGATACTAGGAAAATATTTGCAGAAGTTACATTGCCATTCACATGCACATGAACTCAAAGGATTTCAGATATCCTTGAGAGTGTTTAAATGTCCTTCACAAACATCTGTTCACATGCCCATGGAAAATAAAAATTACACTAAAGAAAGGTAAACCCCTATCTTTTTCTATGTACTGCTGAATGGGACAGAAGAGCAAGGGAAATTCAGGCTACACTTTCTGAAAAAGTCCAACAGCAAAGCTAAGCAATGAAACTGACCAGCCCAAGGGTTGAAAGGTTTCCATCACTACAGTTTCAGACAGACTATTATCAGCATCGTAGTCCTTAGAGTACAGCTTCTGCACAAAATGGCACAGCTAAATTAAGAAAGCTGTATTTTTAAAATTACATTAGAAAACACAACAATCCTTGATACTGCTAAAAAATGACTCAATATTAGAAGTATATCTGACTAGAAATGTGAGAACCTGTTTTTTTGCTTGAGTTGTGTTATATTAGATTAACACAAAGAAATTATGCCTAAACAGTAATTAGTTATTAACAAGTTAAAGGTATTTCCCTTAAAAGTTTTGTGTTTCCAGCACATTATGAATTACCATCCATGCACCCTGAAATTGCAAAATAATCTGCTCACATGCAAATGAGAGCCCAGTGAGACAACAACTAGAAGGAGTCACTTGTGGAAGTTGCACCTTCCTTCATTTGAACGGTCTGATCTGTATGCATGTATAGTCACTTGACTGATATAAATACACTTTTACTCATACTTGCAGAGGCACCATACCCTGAGAGTTTCTTTACTGGCTTCAGAATCAACAGAATTCTTGACTGAGTTCCAGCAGTAGATCTCTTAGTGGTAATGTGCAAGCCGGAAAAAACACAGCTTGACTTTACATCGCAGGCTGAGCTTGCAGATAGCAATTTATTTATAAACACTCTGCAGCATGGATGGTAATTCCAGCAGCAAGGACTACAAGGCACTAACAGCACCTGACTGCTTTGGCAAATGAAATCAGCTCAGAACTCCAGGTACACATCCATATGAATCTTACTGAGAGACAACGATTTAATTCCTCACACAATTCCGTCTTACTCACTCTGAGGATGGCAGTTCATAATACAGCATTTCTAGTGTAGTAGCATATTACTGCTATACCTAGATTCCACTAACAACATGGGTTGAAAATACTAAATCCAATATGTCCCAGTATAACCACCCTGATTTATCAGGGAATACAAGTTTTAGAAGATGCTTTGAGAAGGAGGAAGGAATCCCTTAAAACTTAGAACTGTACATCTTTTCTTCCCTCTGAGTGTTGTTATCTGCTTCTGGGAAGTTGCATTTAACAGGTACTCATTTAAATTATTTTTAAATTAATACTTCTTGCTGCTCACACACCATCATTATCCACTTGCCACATGGCTTAAGAAGTTGAGCAAGAACATCTAGTTAGAGCAATACATGGGAATATGTTCCAAATGATCTAGTGAACCATTCTTTAGAGTACCTCCTCGCATCTTAAAATAACTTCTGGTTCTGGCTGACAACATTTACCTGTTCTCTTCCAATCTGAGGCCTTAATTCAAGAAGATAGCCAGGCTTGTGCTTAGTCAAGAATCAATGGCTCTACTTGCATGGATCAAGTTAATTGCAAACTAACGTGTTGATAGGAGATATGAAAACAGGCCTCAAGTATGGCATCCATCCACATCACTTCTCAAATCACTGAACAAAATGTCCCTGGCCTTCCAAGAAGAATGTGGATATAAACACATCAAGTGCTAGGCAGAAACACAGAACAGACATTTCTTAAATAAATTAATAGCTAGATACACATTGTGCTATTACACTGGAGTTTTAAAGTAATCTGATTAATGTTTTCCATCCACAATATAAGATGATAAAAAACAAAGTGTTTTGCATTATTAATAGGAAGATGCAAGTTAAGACATGACAGAGAATCATTGGCATAAAGGCCAAGTTTTAAAAATGCATATTTTCTTACTGTGATGAAATAAATTACAGATATTATTCCTACTTTACAAGTACTAATTAGATCCAGTAGAATAATAGTTTCCATCTTGAGTGGAAAAGAGATTAAAATTATTATTTTTCTCTCCCATATAAAGACTTATTGTCTTTTCCCCAGACCAAAAGTTATTAGTGTGCCCAAGAAAATTAATGACTTCTATCTGAAAAGTAAGAAATGCTAATGAAACATGTGGAGGAGCAAAATTATAAGTAAATACACTGATAAGAACATAAAGTAAACTTTATTAAAGTCCCAGCATCTCTGATAATTAATGCTGTGTTTGAGTAAATAACAGTCAACCCATAGCTATGTATTCTAGCAGTGCTTCTAGTAAGGGCAAAGACAACATCCATGAAATATGAGTTCACGAGCACATAAATAGACAGAAGAGTTAAGTTACTTACAGTTTATTATTTTAAGTGTATACAAAATATACTGGTCAATTAAAAAAAAAATCTTAAAAGGCTGGGGATTAAACTTCTAATAATTCTAAGGGTTTACTCAGAAAACTGTTTAAAAAACAGATTCTAATTCAAAACAAGATGCCAACTTCCAAGGCTGGGTCTCCTGTTACACCTTAAACTTTACCTATTCAGAACATCTACACAGGCAGGAAATCCAAAGCATTAATGAATTAAATATAAATCATACCCAGGCTCTTCAATGACATTCATCCTTGTGCTCATGCAGACTTGGGATTTTGCTCTCCATGTTTTCAGGCACAGTAGAAACAGGCTTCACGTTTTCAGAAAATTTCTCTGTGATGCAAAACAGATTCATATCAAGTTTATTTTTTTAAATAGATCAGTGGGTATTTGCATTCACAGGTTATTGAACAGATCATTCAGACCTCATTTGGCAGGATTGAAAAAAAGTAAGGATGCCCACAAAAAGTAAGGATGTTGATCTGTTTAAACGTTGTCACTTTTAGTGCTTAAACAAAAGTAGAAAGGGTTCTGTAAGAGAAAAAAAAACAAAGGAGACATAGAAAAAAAGTAAATTGTCAGAGAAAGGATTTTGAATGTTAAATACATGAAAATCAATTTTTTTTTTCTATTTAATTCCTATGTATAGAACTCAGTATCTAGTTTATATTATAAATCACATTAATGAAAAGAACGTTAGAACATCCAGTCACCTCCAGGAAACAGAGAAAGATTTGTTGACATATCCCTAAAAGCTTTCTTCATCTTCAGGCTGATTCTCATGCTTCATCCTTCCTGAGAATTTCAGCACAAGCGTTCACTGTTATTTTTGGAACTGACTTCTGCACTCAAGTCCTTGCTCCTATAATGTGTTTTCCCTTCCTTAAGCTTTCTTTTAAAAACCTGGGGTTTAGAGAGCACGCACAGATTTCAGAATACAAAGAATGTTTTAGCAGGCATATAACACAAAGAGGATGTATTTTAAATAAGATATAGAGGATGTATTTTAAACAAGATATAGTTCTTCCCCTACTTTTCTAACATTTTCAAAAGTACCATTATAGTACCAAGAGACACTGATTTCTGTACCTATTCTGTAGCTTTTTCTTTCAATTTTCAGTACACAAGTAACATTCTATTGAATAGGGAAAGTATTTTATTCTAAGCATTTTATGAAAAACAACTGTCATTATCAAAGGCCAAATTTATGGCCAAGTACCTGTCAAAGAACCCCAAAACATTTCATGTATACTAATTTTATCAAAAAGACTAGATGATGATGGAGATGTTAGATCTCAATGTTCTTGGGTCAGCTACTAGTATTTCCATTGAAACATTAATATGATTTAATGTGTTAGAAATGCACTGCTCATTTCAAATACCATGATATCAGAACTCAGGAGGCCTCCCAGAAGAAAGCTTTGGCAAGGAATAATCAGGGCAGTCTCCACCTCAAACTTTTCTTTCTTTTTAAAAGTTTTGCTCTGATCAAGTGCAAGCTTTTGTAAACTAAATCTTTCTAACAGAGAGAGGATACAGAACGGCAAAATTCCTAGAGTTCATCATATGTAAATTAAGAAAAAGATGTAACTCTGTTCAAAGTCTTAAAGACACTAACTTTTCCTAGCAAACACTCTATACTAAACATCAGTGATGCTTTCGTTCTTTACATTTCTGCACTGCAATGTCATCTGATACCTCTACAGCCTTTTGCATAATCCTCACTTGTCCTATTAATTGCTGACATGCATTTTAAACCTGTAATGCTGATGCATAATCCCTAAAAACAGCCTTCACCAGGAAGAGACAGGGAGGGGGGGAATAATCGGCCTTTGCCCACTATCTCTGTATATGAGAGGTTTATCATTGAAATAAAATTTATTTTTGAGCAATTCAGTGTTTATCAATCACATCTTCCTGCAACAAGTAACAAGTTTGACTTGTTGGAAAACACAAGGCCAAAGATAAAAAGATGACTCAATATGAAAATGCAAAGCCATAACCAGAGAAAACACTGAACTCCAGAGTATAAGTCCAAATCCTCTGCAAACAGAATGCTGGATAGTGACTGTGAATAGGAATCATCCTTGGGCTTGCCAGAAGGTGGCAATAATGACACTGTACTTGCAGGGACAGTTTTCTATTTAGAAAACTGGGTTGGTTTCAAGCATTAAAAAAATTAACTTCATAGAATTTCACTTGTACTGCCAACTTTTTATGGCATTATTAATTTCCCACTAGCTCCACAGAGGACAGAACAAAAGTCTCCTGCATCTTACAGCTGCCTCTCCAGAGTTTTCTAAGAGAAACTCTATGAAGCAAAGCAAACTCAAGACTGGACTGTTCTCTGATTAATTTTTTTTAAACCACACTTTTATACCTACTAAATGCAGGACACAGGAGGTAGACAGCTATCTGTGCAAAAGCTAACAAAAACCAACCAAACAATTCTGTAGATTTAGGTGACCATCTGACTCTGTAGGACATAATTATGTTTATCAGATAAATAAGGCAAACATAATCATGTGAAGAAGCACAAAGGAAAAGTAGTAACAAAAAGTTACTAATCCAACAGGATAAAACAGTACAGCTTTTAGTGGCTATACAAAATCTTTCTCGGTCTGCAAAACACTCCAGCAAAGCATTAACATAATCCAGTAAGGACCACCCATTCTTACAGCTCTGTTTTGTTACAGTTCATATTGTTTTGTAGGAAAAGAATACCTATAATATTGCTTAAAATCCATTTAATATGGCCTACTTCAGCATTCCTTACTAGCAGGACAGAAAATCCTAACTCCTTAGAATAACAAGTTTGAAATGCGCAGCTAATTCAGTAGCCTCTGGAACCAGCACAATATTAAACCATCTAATTAAAAAAAATTATACCCATTAAACACCTTTGTAGCACTTTTTTAAACCAACCAGCCCAACATTTTACCAAAGCAACTTACTACCTTTTCAAGATATACATATTGTGTCGGGTTTAAACCACATCAATAAGTTCTGATGGCCTTGACCAGCTGCCACCACCCCCCCACCCCAGTGCATCCTGCCATTGCCCTGCCTAGAGCCCAGGTTTTTATCCTAAAACAATCACCTGGAGAGACATTGTGCTACTGAAATGTCCTGCTCTGACCACCCAGCTGTTTCCAATTGGGGCTTGTTTATTTAAGGACATGAACCTCAAATATAAATGGTAATTTGCTTGCAAAGAGTAATGGTTAGGTAGGGGTATTTTTTTTTTGTTTTAATCATGTTGTTAAATTAGCTTCATTAAGCTCAATTTTCATCCTGGAAAATGGCTTATAATTCATTACCACATTACATGCAGTAATGAAGTTTTCAGAGATTGTTTTTTACTGTATAACATATATCACAAGTGGAAGTTCAATTTGCTATATCTTACTTTCTTTATATAGGTATTTCTTTTTTAACAAGATCTTGTTACTGATCCAAGTTTAAAAGTAGTAATTTAAATTACCACAATAATAAAATCCAATGAAATAAAAACAAAAGACAGCAGGATAAAACAAGCCTCTTTTCCTGAAATGTCCCTAAGCACCCATAAAGTGAAAAAAGCAGCTCTTTTCACTAGAACAATAATTTACACACTAACGAGGTTCTGTGCATATGGAAAGAAAAGGAGTCTTCCTGCTTTAAACAATATAAAAGTCAATAGTTTACATAGTATAGTAATAAAATTTTAAACTATTCAAAATTTTAAAAGCTTCAGCATTAACTAAAATATCAAAAAAGTAGTTAATTTCTGAAAAAACAGCCTATAAATCAGAAAAGTAGGCTTAGGAACTCTATTAATTCGCATCTGGCTCTGCATAACAGTGGTTTTGGCATGTTTTTAGCAAAAAAATGCACACTCTCTCCTATAAATTTCAACATCACTGCTTTCCTGCCATGTTTCTCAACAAAAGGTATTTATGGAACAAATCTACTCAAAGAGTAGGAGGAATATTTGTTACAATGCATTGGAGCAGGTAACTCAGTTCAGAATAATTAGTGCATAGATAAAATATGAAGTTCACATTCAAAATGTTAGGTAATTAAAAATGCCACTTACTTCAGAGAACAGGTGACACTGCAAGTCATCTTGTCATTATGACTATAATATTTAGTAACATAGTAATTCAAAATTCGTTTTTAAATAACATTTACTAGTTTGATGCCTTATAGTTGTGACTACCAATTCAGTCGAAGTTTTGTATTCTGTGGATGTTTAGCTATAGGACGAAATCAAGTTTGCTCTCGGGTTTAATAGGCTGTGTAAACAATGTCAGAGATTTTCTTTTTTTTTTTAATCATCTCAGTAGAAATGTGCCAGAGGATTTTCTAGTTTTACTACCCATTTTTTGCCTTGGTAGAACTGCAAAAATTACCAAGATGGGTCATAGATTACTGTGCTTGCTGTGTTTAATCCAAATATGCGATGTGTCTGCCATCATGATTGGAAAAACAAATTTAGGGGCCCAATTGTGTCATTCCTTCTTTACTTTGCACCTCCGTGTGGCTGAATCCCTCACACAGACCAGGCTCTAATGTCATCAGATTCGATATTTATCAAACACTCGCCTAGCTTAAAAATAGTTGGCCCAGCTGTGCTGAAAAATTGTAAATATGTATTAACACTATTACACCGAGCTAGCCGGATAATATCTATTTGGATTTACACATCGGTTTCCCACAAAGATGTAGAAAATCCGCCCTTTTAAACGCATTTCTTTGGCAACGCTTTGACGATTTTGAGGCGTCGTGAGGCGAGATGCACCCCCTGAGGGAGTCGCGTTTCAAAGGCCACAGAGCACCCTGCTGGCTCTATTCGATTTATCGCTGGGTGCGCGTACACACAAACACTCCGCGTTGCCTTTTAGTATTTTTTAGACTACATATATACATATATATATATATATTTTTTTTTTTTTCCCACGGGTAGGTGTACGATGTGCACTGAAACGAGCAAACACCGCCCGTACAGCACCCTCACAGCGCCCTCACCGCGCCCGGGGGCGGGCCCGGCCCGCTCCGCCCCGTTCCCGAGCACGTCCGGGTCGGGCGCTGCAGTGAGGGGAAGTGCGCGCGCCGGCCCTGGCCCGGCGAGTGGCGGCTTCAGGTGCGCTGTCGCCAAGATGTCGCGGGGCTCCATCGAGATCCCGCTCCGGGACACGGACGAGGCGAGTCGGGCACGGGGAGGCGGCGGGGAGGGGCAGGGAGTGGGATCCGTGCCGGGGCGCGGGCGGTCGCCGCTGCCGCCCCTACTTGTGCCCCGGGCTCGGGGCGCGAGTGTCGCTGCCTGCCCCGGAGCCGGGGTCGCAGGTGTGTGCCCAGCCGCATTCTCGCCGTACTTCGGTGTGTCAGGATTTTGGTGTTCCTCAAGCAGCGCATGGACACAGGCAGGGCAGCGGACCCGCTCAGTGAAGTTATTTCACCGGGGGTCTAGAAACTTACTTAACTTTATTTAAGGTACGTTGTCACACGCCAAGGTTAGAAAGATTCAGGAGAAGTATGTGGAAATTTGCAGAGTACAACAAAGTTCGACGTTAGGTGCATAGCAGATACTAAATTAATAGTGTAGCTAAATAAGGTGTTGAAGCGTACTGCTTACAGGTTGAAGAATAGTCTCTGTGAACATCTGCATTCATACTTCTGTGTATGCCCGCACATATACATACGTATATACATGTATACACAGACATTCATATATGCACATATGTCTGTGGAAACAAATTTCTATATGGCTGCCATTGAGTTTTTAAGTCTCACAAAATTACTTTATTCTGTGGAGTTTACATGTTCAAGGGCTTTTTCTTCTGTGACAGAAATTTCTCTGAGGTGTCATCATGAATAGTGATCTTCATTCTGCTGCTCAAGCTAGGAGTACTTGGATCCTGAAGTTCTGAATTAATCACTAGGGAATGCTATAAAATACCCTTCCACTCCCCTCTGCCCTTTTTTACTTTCATGTTTATTTGCTGTCTTGGTCATATCTATTTCTCATCAATAACTATTGTAGTTTGTGGATGAGGGCCATTATCTGTTATCTGTTATCTGTTATCACTTCCACAGGGGATACTATGGAAGACAAACTCAAAACTAAAACAAACAATAGTAGGCAGAAATACTTTTGCTGGTACTCTAAACTCTTGTGTAGTCAAAACCATAAGCCTTTATAAACTGCATTGCTCTAATTCAGCCTACAGAGGAGTCCCAGCATTGGTAATCAGGGTACAACAACTGCATCTCTTTCTTGCTGTAATATTAACTTGTAACACTGATGACTAATTATTAAAGGCAGCATGAATGAGTAAAGTGAACTAACAGGCAGTTAAATTGTGTTCCCAAATATCCCACCTGGGCAGTATCTATTTCTTTTTCCTTATATATAATATCAGAGGAGTAGATCGACATGGGAGAATAGTGTTGACAAAACAATGCTTGAACGATGAAAAGTACTTGATGTCATTTACTGGTCATGACTACAGCTGTGAATATTCAGAAGGTTAGCTGCTTCAATAGTCTCAATTTCCTAGGACGTTACAAAATTTCAGGACTCTTGAGGTAAGTCTAAAGCATTGATTTTCTGATATGTGATGACTTAGAAGATTTTGACTCTGAGCTAGATCTCTGTATTACCTGTAGGAAAAGTTTTAGAAATTCACCAGTGTACAGCCAAGTTGATTATTAGCTGATTTGGAGCCTGGTGTACAGTCAAGTTGATTATTAGCTGATTTGGAGCCTGGTGTACAGTCAAGTTGATTATTAGCTGATTTGGAGCCTGAGGTACATAGTGAAAGATGTTGAATTAGGATCTCTGCTTATTCTCCCTCACTGGAATCCCAAACATTGGGTTGTCTTCTCTCTAAAGAGAGGCCATCAGTTTTGTCTTGTACAGAATACAATACATTATCTCTTTGTTCTTTGTCCATAACCTTGTTTAAACACAAATAATTATTTATGTTTTGTGCTCTGACGTGTCCAGCTTCCTTTGAGCTCAATGACAGACAATGTTTTTAATGCTTTGTGGAAAGATGATCTGTGTTGTTTGGTCCTAGGTTATCGAGCTTGACTTCGATCAGTTGCCTGAGGGTGATGAAGTTATAAGTATACTGAAACAGGAACACACCCAGCTGCACATATGGATTGCCCTAGCGGTCAGTATAGATACAAACTGTGTATTTAAATATTGTATTCACATAGTCAAATCATAATTTACACTTCCTTACTTTTATGACCACTGATAACTGAATTCCAAACAGGAACTTTATGGGGTCATTCAGTCATTGATGCTTCTGATTGACATGTGCATATTAGTATTTTAGTTTCATCTCTTTTTCTTGCCTCTTGAGGCTTGCTTTCTAAGTTTTTTTCTTTCCTCAATCCATAGTTTTCCTGGTTTGTGCCTTTGATTACGTGGTTCATAAAAAAAGCGGGGGGCAGTATCTATACTGCAGAAAGTATGGTTAAATGTCAAAAAGTCAAAGAAGTTCAGGGGAAGACCAGTGGATTCTTCACTTATAAATAGATCAAAACTTGTGTTTTGAGGTGGTTAGGCACTTGCACAGGTTGCCCTTAGAAGTGGATACCCCATCCCTTGAAGTGTTCAAGGGCATGTTGGATGGGCCTTTTGAGCAACCTCGCCTGGTGGAAGCTCTCCCTGCCCATGGCAGGGGATTGGAATGAGATGATCTTCGAGGTCCCTTCCAACCCAGGCCATTCAATGATTCTAGGACGGAAAACTATTTGGCATTACCAGAATACCTTTCTCTGATTATACCTGTGTTTATTTCCGATTTATCCCTACATCCTGGGAAAAGAGTCTGTGTGACACCTAAAGTATCAGCTTGATATGTTGTGTGCTCACTGGGCTGGCATTGTCTGTTAAAACCATGTTTTGTAGCTGGAATACTACAAGCAAGGCAAAACAGAAGACTTTGTGAAGCTGCTGGAAGCTGCACGCATCGATGGCAACCTGGACTACAGAGACCACGAGAAAGATCAGATGACATGTCTGGACACCCTGGCAGCCTACTATGTACAGCAGGCTCGGAAGGAGAAGAACAAAGACAACAAGAAGGAGCTCATTACCCAGGCCACCCTGCTGTACACTATGGCTGACAAAATTATCATGTATGATCAGGTAAAACCGAAGTCTGATCAAAAATCCATTCTGGAGGATTAGTGATTATAAAGAAAACAAGTATTGATTCATTAAAGGGAAGGTAGAAACTGCTCAGGCTCTGAAGTCTGTTAGTGTAGCACATGTAAGCAAAACTTGTAAATATCTGAAATGTGTGTGATGGCACCAGGAATAATTCTCCAGCTTGGCACAGCTGGTAGAACTACTTCGGCCAACTTTCAGGGCTTGGGAAGGAATGATTGGTTGTTGCTCTCTTGCTTGATAATAGGTAAGAGAAATACATTTATTGTAAAAAGCATTATAAGGCAGTTAATCTTTCATGTGTTCCCAACTTTATATTTACAAAGATAAATGTATTGCAAATTCTTTTCCTTGTCTAGAATCACTTGTTGGGAAGAGCCTGCTTTTGTCTGCTTGAAGGTGATAAGATGGACCAAGCTGATGCACAATTCCACTTCGTGCTGAACCAGTCTCCAAATAATATTCCTGCCCTTCTCGGTATGAGTTTATGGATATTTGTAAAAACCTGGTGGTTTTTACTCTCTGTGGTTGAATTTTGGAATTAATTGTGTGCTTCAGAAAGTGCATAGAATGTGCTGAGGTGACCTGAAACATGTCAGAGACTACTTTAAACTTGGAAAATATAAGTATGTGGAAGAGCTAGGAAAAAGTGTAATGCGAGCTGGCATCTTCTGAGACCCATGGGCATACATCCCAAATCCAGCTCTTTATGCTGCCCTGATGATGGCAGTGAAGCTGGACACTCTCAAAGGTGAAGTTACCACTAGTGAGGGCTCTAACACTTGCAATTTAAGTTATTCACTGGTCTGAGTATGTGTCTGTCCTCTGGACTAGGAAATAAGTAAGTTACTGCAGAAAAATACGAAAATATAAGTTTAATGTGTTTTCATGTTTGCTTTTTTCATCCCTTTTACATCAAAGGTGATAAAAGTTGTCATTGTCTGAATTTTCTGTTAGTTTTTGACTGTAGCTTTTGAAAATGGGCACAGCACAAGTTTACCAAATGATACTTGAGCTTTTGGTTAATAACTGCTTTGGTTTTATTCCTGGTGTGTTCTAACAGGTAAGGCATGCATTTCTTTCAACAAGAAGGATTACAGAGGAGCCCTTGCTTACTACAAGAAAGCGCTGCGTACCAATCCAGGCTGCCCCGGTAAGACAGAAAGTATTTGCTGCTGAAAGTATTTGCTCTGCTTGCAAACTTACTCTGGTCTTCCTAACTCAAATTCAAAGGGCATTTTTGTGATCTATATCTGTCAAAAGAACCCCAACCCTTGTTATAGAGGGATTTAGGCATTCATTGACAAAGTATTTCTTAATTTTTAGAGAAGGAAGCTGTGTTTAGGAAAATGCTATTCTTTTTTTCTATTACCTTTTAAAGAGGTGTTAGAATATGAGAATTTGCATGTAAGAGAAATTAAAGTTGTATGGGGACAGAGGGAGCTGTTCAAGACTCTTGCAGAATTTCTCTCTCTGTGAGCTCTCGGAAGAAGGCTTCAGAAATGACATAATAATGAAACAAGACGTAAAAAGTAAAATCCTACCTATGGTGCACAATGTGGGTTTTCCTGGTGTTGTATCATTTTCTTTATGCAAAAATCTGGGAAAAGTGATTTTTAATGACTGTTAAAGTGATACATGGGTTTAGATATATTAATTCAAGTTATTTACATTAGGATCATAAATACTTGAAAGTCTCTTGAGAGGTGTGATTTGACATGACCTTTCTGAAAAAAGGTTTATTGCAAACCTTTTCTTTGATGTGTGTCCTGTGGTCTGCTTTACCATAAGAATGATTGCTTACAAAAACCTTACTTTTCAACAAACATCTTTCCTTTGCTCGCCTTTTTCTTACAGACTGTCTTCGTTTGATAGACAGGTGTCTGCTAAGGAAGGTGGGAACCTTCCTTAGAGCAGAAAATGCGAACCCCCTTCCCTCCGAATTATTATAACTTTAGAATCAAGGGCTCTCAGGCAAAGGTATGGGAAAAGGAATAAGAGTTTTTACTAGTATCTAGAATGAGGTAAACAATCAGTAATAAAAACAGTAAACAAGATTAAAAAAAAAAACAATAACAAACACAAAAAACTCAGTGGTAAATGTCCCTGGGGCTGTCAGGCACTCTCCCGTTTGGTGCAGTCACGGTCACGGCCAGCAGGGGCGCTCTTGGGCTCTCAGACCAGCAGGGCAGGTGCGATGACTCCCGGGAAGCTGCAGATGGCGCTGTGGCACGGGGTTAGGTCTGTGTCACGCACGTAATGGCCGACGAGCTGGACCAGGGTGACGCGCAGATGTACAAGGCGCAGCAAGGAGATGGAATGGCCAGGTGGGCTCACCTGAGCCAGCCAGCAGAGGAGGCAGCAGGAGCTCTGCAGCTGTGGCAAGCAAGCCGGAGGGCGGCAGCAGGCAGGGCGAGGAGCGGCAGCAGGCAGGGGGTCTCGTTCTGTTGCAGTGCAGCTGGGAAACGCGCCCTCCCGGAGGGTAGAAGGGGCCGGGATCCCGTCCTCCCCCGTCCCAAGTGAGAACTCACCCAACAGATAGAGAGAAAAACCAGTGCAAGACCGGGCCTTTTCTGCAGTAGCAGCCAAAAAAAAGCAGAGCCGCCTTTTCCCCGTGCTCTCTCCTCCAAGAACTCCGGGCGAGTGAGTGTGCTGTTATCAAGTCTCGCAATCTCTAGTTCGCCCCGCCTGGCAGCCAAAGGCTTTGTCTCCTTTGTGAGCGTAGATGGCCCTTAAAGACCGGTCATTAGTTGCTTAGCAACAGAATGGGAAAAAATTCCTCTTGCCCCCTGCTCCCCCCCCCCCCACTTGCCCCCTGCCCTCCCCCCAACCTTCCACACAGACACAGATTTGAAATTGCTGTTTATAAATGTCTGTGTACTCTTTGATCACAAACACTTTGAAAGGTCAATATGATACTAATTTTTTGTATTAGTCAATCTGTACGTGGTCATGGAAGTTGGATGATGATAAACGGCATGTGAATCAGTTGATCATTTGAGGAGAAACGCCAGCTAATTTGTTTATTTGTCTGTGTTTTCCGAAGGCCTGCTAGTGTGAACTTAACCTGCTTAAGAAATTTCTAGCCTTTCCATCTGGCAATTTTTTAATGCTTTTCTCTATTATTTTTTAATACATACCCATAAAAGTAATTCTTTGTTTAGTATTTGAGTCTGTGGGAGATAGATCAGTGTTCTGGGGTTTATGAGGAAATACAGCCTTACTAATATATTCAAGTTAGTTTTGTGGCCAAGTGTGAGCTGCTGCCTTGGAAAACCACAAATTATTAATTGGCTTTACAGGCTTTAATGATCTATTAAAAATTCTGCTTTCACTCCAGGTTGTGGAAAAAAAGGCATAATATTGAAACTTTGGGAATTCTGAATGGTGTCATATTTTTCTCTAGCCGAGGTTCGATTAGGAATGGGCCACTGCTTTGTGAAACTGAACAAGCTGGAAAAAGCTCGCTTGGCCTTCAGCAGAGCTCTGGAGCTGAATTCCAAATGTGTGGGGGCCTTGGTTGGACTGGCTGTTCTGGAACTCAATAATAAGGAGGTGGGTCTGACTTAGCAAGAATCCGTGCTCAGTTTACTTTCTTTAGCTAAAAAAGCAAAATTGTTGTCCTTTGAAAGGTAGTCTAGTTTTAAAATGGGTAATAGCTTTTATGGTTAAATGATTTTAGTCTGTGCCGCTAATGGGTGATATTATGGGGTATGTACTTGTGATGTGAGCAGCACATTCTGAATAGCTTTTTTCTGTTGATAAAAATCTTCAACGCAGTTGTTTATAGAGCTGTTAGGTAGAGAAATACAGTGCTAGGTTAACTATCTTAATTAAATAGTAAAAATTCATTATGAGATATGTGAAAGAAGTTCAAGGTAAAAGACATATTCCCAGGAGATTAGTCCTGGGCTTTAAGGAGCACAAGCTTTCAAATAAGTTTAAAGTTACTTTCAGTCATGCATGCTGCATGGTAAACCAGAGAGAAGGCAAGAAGAAATTTTAACTGGGCTGCTAAATCTGTGATAAAGTGGGGATCCTACCTTTCTAGATGATGTATCATTGGAAAAATACATAGGCATATATTGCTTAGTTGGGATCATAACTTCCTTAGCATGGATTAGCCATTTCAGATATTATCAGTGGAGGATGAGACCTTTAAGTGTTTTAAAAAAAAATTGTTATGTAATTGAGTGTTGCTATCTGTAGTTCCCTAGAAAGATCTTCTGTTAGCACGGAATATCTGAATATGTCTTGGTTTGCTATTTCATGAGGAAAAAAAACCCAACTGTTAAGACTTCCATGAAGAATTCAAAGAAAATGGGCATAAGAGGTTTTTTTTTGTAAAACTACAGAGAGAACCAAAAATATTCTAAAGTAAAATTTTAATAAATTCCACAGATGAGAAATTGATGAAATCTGGTATCTTTCTTTTTCTGTTCCTGAAGATATTTTGATTGAAGTCAAGGGATGAGCCCACTCACCTGGAGCTTCAAAAAGCTGTTATTAAAAGCTGAGCCACTCAAAGATGTTTTGTGTTCTAAGAAATGCATCATCTGTGCTTTACTTCAAACTGTTTTCCCAACTTTTACTACAAAGTTAGGATAACACTGAAGAGTTGACACAGGGAGGGAGAACACTCTGGGGAAAAGATTCTCTCTGAGTATTAAACTAATGGGCATCTTTTCTGTGCTAGACATTTCTAATGTTTCTTCCTCCTAGGAGATGTTATGGTGTCAAATCAGGGTTGAGATCACACTGAGTTCTTGTTGAGGTCTGTCTGGTCTCTGGTTTTCGTAAACGAAAGCACTTTGGAGCTTTGGGGCCTCTACCCATCTATTGGATTTGGTTGAAATTGGACATGAGACTCAAATTATTGGAGAACTGGGACAAACGCATAGTGTGATTATAAAACACATTTACCTTTGAAAATTAAACCAGGAATGGCTCAATATCTTCTAATCCAGGTATGTCGTTATGCTAGGTACCTGTTCAAACTGAAATCGGTTTTTTAGCTGCCTTCCTGTTAGGTCTTAACCTGTTAAAACCTAATCTGTACAGTAAGACAGCTTTCTGCTCATCTTAATTACAAAGTAAAGCACAGATGTTAGATGATTTCTAGACACAATTTTTGGCATTTCTGTTCATAAATATGTACAGATTTAAGCTGATATATTTGTGATACAGATCTGTATGGGTGTCCTAAATAAAGACCAATTATTTTATCAGTTGTGGATTTGAACTTGTAGGTAAGTCACATTTTTACCCATGGGAAGCTTTCCTTAAGGTGTAAAGTTTTTTTAGAAAAGAGTAAGTTGGTACAATGATATTACTGTGTAAACACCTCAAACTTGCACTGTTTTTTAAAACGAGATCTAAAGTTGTTGTTTAGAATCTGAATATGAAAATATCTTCATTCCACTGTTGAATGAATTGAGTAAAACATTGTCACTTAAACCAAACAGGCACTGGGGACACTGAACAGTAGAAGGAACAGAAGGAAAGCTGTCAGGCTGAGTATGACATGTCAAAGTACATCAAGACTAAGTCTTTTGTGTTTTTTTTCTTTCTTAGAGAGTCCTGCTCTGCTCTTGTCCATCCTTGTGTTGTAGCTTCATTTCCTGTTTCCCATCTGTATACTGCAGGAAGAAAAGCTGGTAGCTGAATTTGCCTTTTTCTGTGAGCTCAGCACGGTTTTGTCAGAAATTCTGCAGCAGTCTAGACTGAAGAATAGTTTTGAAAATGGTAATAAGATACAGTTATTGAGGCGTTGCTGATACCTGTCAATGTTTCATTTAGGCTGATTCCATCAAGAATGGTGTTCAACTCCTCTCTAGGGCTTACACAATCGATCCCAGTAATCCAATGGTGTTGAATCACTTGGCTAATCACTTCTTTTTCAAGAAGGTAAGAGATCTGTGAAATTTTGCAGTTAAATACTTGATAGCCTCTGAACAGCAAGAATTCTGTTGTTAGATTCAAACTCATGTTTGAATTAGATGCCTAATATCTGTTAATCTGGATGGATAAGTGTGAGGTTTTTGACCTGAATTTTGTATAAACATTTCTCAAGAAAACCAAAAAAAGTACATCTATTTCTTAAGTCAAAGTCACCTTTGTGTCCTGAAGGGGTTTTGGATTTTTGATGTTTGGGATTTTTTTGTTGTTGTTTTTGGTTGGTTGGTTAGTTGGGTTTGGGGTTTTTGTTGGTTTATTTTTCCCCCTCCTCACTCTTCCATGCTTTAAAATATGAAACAGGGAAAAGAGTAGTAACAGCTAAACCTTAATCTGTTACTTAGTCATTGCTGTGGTGGAAGCTTTGTTACATTTTCCAGCTCTTCATGTTAAAATCATAAATCACTTGAGCATAAATAAAGTGAAGACTTTCAAATTTCATGTAACTTTTTTTTTTTTTTTTTCCCCAGGACTATGGTAAGGTACAACACTTGGCTCTTCATGCTTTCCATAACACAGAAGTGGAAGCGATGCAGGCAGAGAGCTGCTATCAGCTGGCGAGGTCTTTTCATGTCCAGGTAGGGCAGTTTTTACAAGTCCCCTTTGAGCTCACACTTAAATCTGTTATAAAAGTTCATGCAAATGTTGCCTTTAAAAACACTGACTGTTCTTCATTTAATTCCTTTTAATTAGGAAGATTATGATCAAGCTTTCCAGTACTATTACCAGGCCACTCAGTTTGCCTCATCTTCTTTCGTACTTCCGTTTTTTGGATTGGGTCAAATGTACATTTATCGAGGGGATAAAGAGAATGCTTCACAATGTTTTGAAAAAGTTTTGAAAGCCTATCCTAACAATTATGAGACCATGAAAATCCTTGGATCTCTTTATGCAGCTTCAGAAGACCAGGAGAAACGGGATATTGCAAAGGTGAGTTTTCCTTCTGCCAGCATTGTATGTTTACATGCAAGAATAGAACTCAAAAATCAACTTGAAATCAGACTGTTTCTTAAACTGAGTAAAACTTGGGATTAGTTGGCTGTAGATATAGAATATTTTGTATGAGCTGTCATGAGGGATCCTCCTGTCTGTGAAGAGTCACAAATCCTGGACAGAACTGACACTATACTGAGCTCTAAGTAAAGTGTTTCCAGGAATTTAGAGGAGCCCCAGCCTTGTGTTTATATTTGGTACTAAGAAATGGACAGAATTTTTTCCATACATGTTAAAATTCTCTGAAGATGATAAGTTAGTTTGTGATTTCCTGAAGACAGCAAGTCAGCTGGTATTTTCCAGAAAACACTTGTCTTCACTTATCTGGAAGGACAGTTATACTTTTTTTTAATGAAAGGTGTTTTAAGTCTAATGTTGGGTAAATAAATGCAAAAAATATTACACATCACTGCTCTAGTTTCTCATATTGGTGTAATAGCTTTTGTCTCTGAGACTTGAAGTAGGTGTTCTACAGAAGAATAAAATAAGGAAGGAAATGAATGCAGATTTATTACTGCGCAGTTGTTTAGGATGTTTGCTTCTGCAATATGGTGTATCTTTCTGGTGTTAACGTTAATGCCTTCACTCTTTGTTTTGATTTTATTTCCATTTTTTTGAAAGGGCTCTGTGTCTTCAAAATGACATAATTTCCTGCTGTTTTTCAGGGACATTTAAAGAAAGTCACAGAACAATATCCTGATGATGTAGAGGCATGGATTGAGCTAGCCCAAATTCTAGAACAGACTGATATACAGGTATTACTAATACACATTTGGTGAATTATATATGTGCTTTTAAAAGACCATGTAGAGCTCATTCTCTTCTTTCGTTCTTTCTTTCATTCTTTCTTTCATTCTTTCTTTTGTTCTTTCATCCACTTTCTCTTTCTTTCCAAAGGGTGCTCTGTCAGCCTATGGAACAGCCACACGCATCCTGCAGGAGAAGGTGCAGGCTGATGTTCCTCCAGAGATACTGAATAATGTGGGTGCTCTGCACTTCAGGCTGGGAAACCTAGGAGAAGCAAAGGTATGCAGTTACTCACAGTTTCAATGGAGTTCCTTGATCACACAGAAGTTTTTGAGGATATTCTGGAGGGCTTCATTCCTCTTTTCTTTCTATACTTCAGAAATACTTCTTGGCGTCGCTGGATCGTGCAAAAGCAGAGGCTGAGCATGATGAGCATTACTACAATGCCATCTCTGTGACAACATCCTACAACCTTGCCAGGCTCTATGAGGCCATGTGTGAATTTCATGAAGCAGAAAAGCTCTATAAAAACATTTTGAGAGAACATCCGAATTATGTTGATTGTAAGGAACATTTGGTATTTCAGTTCTACAGTCGTCCTTATAATACCAAAGATCTTCTGTGTGACAGTGTCTTCTGCTCTCCTTATGTCTGTCTTCCCTTGTTTTCACAGTAGTTTTGGGGCTGACCTGTGGTATTTGCCCAAGCTTCAGCACACATCATGCCCCAGCCTCATCTGTATCCTTTTCCCTGCTTGTTTTCCATTGTCATCTCCTGATACCCTTCCCAAAGCTTGTGGAGATAGAAGAGCTGTTTAGAGTGGAGGGAGGAGAAGTAGGCAACTGATGGATCCTTATTTCTTTGAGGTTTTTTAGTTGTCTTTAACTTATGAAGCCAATTTAACACATCTACAATACTTTTAACTATTAAAAACCTGCAGTTTCTGTATGGCCATTGTGGATGGAAGTTCCTCTTCATGTTGTATTTCTCGTTGTGAATAGCATATGAAAGGTGTCTTAGCATTTGCTGCCCTTAGCTGATCAAGAAAAGGATTGCTTTTGAAATTCATGCATGGACAATATTTTCTTTGTTCAACATGGTTGATTTTTATTTTATTTTATTTTATTTTATTTTCTATTCGTATTTTCAGGCTACTTGCGTTTGGGAGCTATGGCCCGGGATAAAGGGAATTTTTATGAGGCTTCTGACTGGTTTAAAGAAGCGCTTCAAATAAATCAGGTTTGTAACCCTATAAATGTTTAGCATTAAAACATTTGAAATAATAAGTTAACTTAAAATTTAATTTTCCTTTTTTTGTGTTTTTATTTTGTTTGTTCACATAAACTAGGGCGAGAAGAGAGAACTGCCAGATCTACTCTCTGTGTGTTTTGTTAGTTTGGGGTTCTTTTGAATACGGAATTACATTTAAGAAGAGTAACACTTTACACTTGGAAAAGTAACCGTGCAAAGGAAAAGAGTGCTTTTGTAACTTACAGTGAATTTTTATTTAGGACCATCCAGATGCTTGGTCTCTAATTGGAAATCTTCATTTGGCTAAACAAGAGTGGGGTCCGGGACAGAAGAAATTTGAAAGAATATTGAAGCAACCCTCCACACAAAACGATACTTATTCCATGCTGGCTCTTGGAAACGTCTGGTTGCAGACTCTCCATCAACCCACAAGAGACAGAGAAAAGGTAGTGGGCACCTCTCTGTCCTGTGTGGGGCTTTGTTTAGTTATTTTTTGTATGTTGTTATGTATTCAGAATCTGTTCTTGATGTGTGTTTGCCATCTTCCAGTTCATAAAACCTCTGGGTAAATCTTTTAATACCCCACTATAGAAGTGAATGATGAATTGGGGCATTTCTTTCTGCAGGAGAAACGTCACCAAGACCGTGCATTAGCCATCTACAAGCAAGTCCTCAGAAATGATCCAAAGAATTTGTATGCTGCTAATGGCATAGGTGAATATTAGACTCTAATTTTCCTTCAGAGGTGATCATGTTCTTAAGTTTCATGCTTTAATATAGAATTGTTTTTTCAGGGCCTGGACACTGTAGAGTGGAGCCTAGGAAATGGCAGCTATGTCAGTTTTGGATGGGGCACTTCATTGAGGCAATATTTAATTTTCTGTGGTAGGAGTGCACAGTGCATGATGGAAGCTCACACTGTACATGTTCCTTTCCCCTCAGGAGCTGTCTTGGCGCATAAAGGATATTTCCGTGAAGCTCGTGATGTTTTTGCCCAAGTGAGAGAGGCAACAGCAGATATCAGCGATGTGTGGCTGAATTTGGCACATATCTACGTAGAGCAGAAACAGTACATCAGTGCTGTGCAGATGGTAAGATCTCCACATTGAACTGTGTCATGTGTTGGCTTAGATGATTTCTAGATGTTTGTCTGTTGTCAGGGCAGCTGGGAAAGTTTCTGAGCAGTGTTTTAACAAGTTCTAGGCCTATTTCTAACAAGCTGTTGGCTGTCAAGTCTAGATTTAAAAACAAACTGCCAGATCTGGGTGAGGGGTAACGAAGTGCCTACCAACTCTTACACTTTTTTTGGTAGCAGGGTTAGAATTTGGGTTGTGGAATAAATTATTAGTCAGGGGGGTTTCAGTCATTGTAGTTACTGTATATGATTTCCATTCAGATGTTTCCAAAGTAAATACAATTTGCTGCTGGGATTTTTTTTTTAATAGCAACAATTCCTATTTTTGTTCTTGTAAATGATCACATGAATAACCACCAGAGCTGTCTTAAAAGCTGACTGTGCCGTAATTTCACCCACCACAGTTCAAATCACAAGGTAATTCATGTTGGAAGTAATGTGTTGAGGTCAGCTAGTTCGACCTGCCCAAGCAAGTAAACTTTCAAGTGTCAACCTATTCTGACTAAATTGACTCAATTAGTTGACTAAAAGCATACAAGCTTTAAAAACCAGCTTATGTTGAACAGGACAGAAGCTAAGAACAAACTTGTGTCATTTAAGATTGAGTCCTTATTGAGGCTCAAAAGTACTTCATTCAGAGCTATTCTGAGGCTTTTTGTGATAATAAGGAAGTGTTACTGGGCCTTTCTTACATGGTCAGGGGCTCAGTCGTCACTGTCCTCCAGCAGACTGTTGTTAGCAAGCTTTGGCAACACAATCACATTCACTCTGTTGTGCTTGAATGGGGTCTGTTGTTTTTTACCACTTTGTCTATTCTTATTGACAAAAAGCCTAATGAAAATCTAATTTTAGCAATTGTTTAAGCAGTGAATTACAGTGGGAAAGTGGGTATCACTTTCACCTATCGATTTGGGAGAAAACATGTTTTACTCATTTGCTAATTTATTTAAGAAAAGGTGTTATTAGAAATGTGTTTATTTACTGAAGTGTTTTATTGTTCCCTGGATTCTGCTATGCAGTCACAGTGTGAAATACAGATATATGGAATTACTATATTAGATGTATTTCAATTGGTAAAATATCTTGTATGAATAAAGAAAACAGATCTTTTATCCCCCCTATACTGTGGAGGGTATTTGGGTCCTCTTAAAATGAGTTATGTTGGCTGGACTTTGTTGCAGTAGATGGTACTTAAAAAGTATTCTTTTGTATTTAAGACCTATAGAGCCTTCAGGGCTGCTGCCAGTTTCTAGGAAAAACAGGTACTTGCTGTGGGGTAGGAGACAGACTGTTCTGATCAGTGAAAAGGAGGCATCCTTGTAACATAACACCCTTCTTTACAAAACAAAAGGCATATTAGCAATCATGCTTTTAAGGAATAGAAACATTTGCTGGAGTTAGCTAACCAAAATAGCAAACCACTGTCACCTCCTTGAATTTTTTTTTTTTTTTCATTTCAGTATGAAAACTGCCTCAGAAAGTTCTATAAGCACCAAAATACTGAAGTGTTGTTATATTTGGCCCGGGCACTGTTCAAATGTGGCAAATTACAGGAATGCAAACAAACTTTGTTAAAGGTATGGATATAGAACATCATGTATCACAGCATAAAATTACTGTTAGTTGATGTGTGTTTGGGTTTCTTTAAATTTGGTGGTCTGGGGTTGAAATGATGGTGCTTATTCTCTGTATGTCTTTTCTGTATCACATTGTAGCTTGTCTTTAAAACATTTTTTCCAGGCCAGGCATGTGGCTCCAAGTGATACAGTCCTCATGTTTAATGTGGCTTTAGTGCTACAAAGACTTGCTACCTCTGTCCTGAAAGATGAAAAAAGCAATCTGAAGGAAGTGCTTAATGCTGTGAAAGAACTGGAGCTTGCCCACAGGTGAAGATCATTTATTTCAATTCATTATAATCTATTTTGTTGTCCCCTTACAGTATATTTGCAGTATTAGGCACAAATCTGGTTAGAAGAACAATCATCTCCTACAAAGCACTGTGTAATTCTAGAGTTCGTAGTAGAAAACCAAAAGATTGGGCAAAGATTGACAAAACTGTGTGTTTGGACTTCGCTGTGGAGCCAGTTTTGTTTGACCAGGTGCCAGTATGTGTTTCTCAAAGGGTTTTGTTATTGCTGTGGCCAGGATGCTCTTCTTCCCAGAAATGCACTGTTGAAAATATGTTGACAATTATTCTACAACTTGAATACCATTTTACAACTTCTTTCAAAGCAAACCATGAGGCTTAAAAGCAAATTTGTTTATCTGACATAAGCATAATTAATGACTGGCAATCCCTTAAAACAAATTTTGCCCTCCTTTTGGCTAGTAAAACCTAAGTACTGTCACAGCTTAAGAACAGAAGCAGTTTCTTAAGTATGTTTGAGATATTTTATCTCTTTAAAAAAAGAATAGTGTAACATTTTGCGCAGACACCAGTGTGATTGATCTGATCAGTCATCACCATCCTTGAACAGAGCTTTCAACCATTTATTCTGCTCCTAGGTAGTTCTAGTGTTGCTGGTGCATGCTTCGTGCATGCCTAGCTCTGCTGTTATGTTGAGGATACAAGTTCTGATTTAAATTTAGTAAGAAGCTTGTTATTTATTGTCTTTAAGAAGTTGCATGGATTTATTTTTGCCTGTTACCTAAAATTTTTGGAAAATACTCTCCCATAGTCTAGACCTTGAGCAAGGAACTATTTTATTCATATACACAAGACTTTGAGTCTAGAACAAAAAGACTTCATTTAAAATTTGGGTATATGGGAAGAAACTGTGGCAATCTTGGAAGTTAGAGAGTAATTTTCTTTTAAATTGGAGGAACTTTTCAAAGCCCTGATCATCAGAGCTTACTGGTCTACTTGGAAGTTTGTTGTATTCCCATGGGCCTGTCCACTAGGTCAAGGAGGCTGTTCTGAAAGGACTTGAAAAACAAGTTTTCCTTCCTTCTCTTATGCTGAATTCAAGCATGTAATCTGTGACAGATAAGGAATCAATTTGTAGGGGTTAGCAATGTACTTATTGGTAGGAGCCAGCAAATGATATCTCAGAACTCTCTTTAGAATTTTTCCTCTCCAGAGTGGTTTTAGAATGTTTTAAACTTGGAGAGCTCTGAATGCACTTTTTAACTGTTGTATTAAAAGGTGCTGCCACAGAGGAAATTGTTGAGATTTCCTCATCTCTTGGGTTTTGTGGGTTTGTCATTCAAGAGTAAATGCTTTTAAGGCAAAATTGCAATAAATATGTAAGTAATGCCTTATTTGCTTATTTTGGTTTCTTGTTACTTCCTCCAGGTACTTCAGTTACTTGAGTAAAGTAGGTGATAAGATGAGATTTGACTTGGCACTTGCTGCTACAGAAGCCAGGTAAAAAAAAAAAACAAAACCGCCAACCCACAAACAAATCCTTCATTCAGATACTAAGTGGAATATTTTTGTCCTGTTTTTTCCTATTAAAACTAGATTCCAAAATTTCAACTGTCAGTTTGTTACAACAGTAGAAATACAAGTGCAGGGTCACTCCCTACTACTGTTTCATTCTTTTCCTGTGTTTCACTTCTGCACATTCTTGTAACATTTCCACAGCCCTATACAAATACCATGTGTTGGCCATCCTGCACTGTACACCTGAAATAGGTATCATTAAAGCACTTTGTGCAGAGGAGAAAAGTTTAATATTAAAAGAAATATCATTTTGACATCAGCTAAGGGGATGTTGAAAGTACCTTGCTCTAATGTTCCTTCCATGTGATGTGAACACTTTATGCAGCCTCAACTCTTACACTGTTGGGTTTTTTAAGCTAGAATTTTGCTCTGCCTTCTGATTAGATTTGCTAGGGTGATGTGATTAAATACAAGTTCTTACTAACCATACTTCTGAAGCTGTCCAAATTTTTAGTTGGCACGGTTCCTTTTATGTTCATGTGTGGGTTTTCTGTATATGAATTGGCTAAATTTGAAGTGTGAAGCAATGTGTTCTGAAACGATAAATTGCAAGATAAATTAGCCTACTAGAAATGCTTTAATTTACTCAAAAATCTGCACTACTCTTCTTTGTGCTATTTCAAGTAGCTTTTTTCTTTCTTTATAGGGGATATGAACACAGTGTTGTGATGCGGGCCCTTTATAAAAGCATTTATTCTGTGTTTGCCACCTTGCCTTACCTGAGAACCTTGGTTTTTGCAGGCAGTGCTCTGACTTACTGAGCCAGGCCCAGTATCACGTGGCTCGGGCACGCAAGCAGGATGAGGAAGAGAGGGAGCTGCGTGCGAAGCAGGAGCAGGAGAAGGAGCTGCTTCGCCAGAAGCTTCTGAAAGAACAGGTTTCATTCTGCTAAATTCTGTGTATTGCATATAATAAGTGGGCACACTGACAGTGTATATGCTCCTTTTGTTCTGGGGTGGTACCTAGTAGCTGTTTTTCTTAGTCATAGTAAGTGCTAGCAGAAAATATTACGGCTAGCAGGTGATATTCTGTCTTCGTCATAGCCTCAGAAACAGATTTTTTAGTTGTATAATAAAATAGATGTGCCTGAAGTTTTGCCATCAGACTTTTACCTATTCTGTCATGGGCTTATTGAAGACTATACTTTTTGCCACATGCACCTTCTGTTGTGACACAGACCATCAAAAAGCAATTTTCCAGTCTCCTGACAGCAAATAATTTCTGTGCCTGCTATTGTAATCACCATGGTGCTGCAAATACAATGGTAATGGTTGGCTTCCTTGATGTTTCAGGAAGAGAAGCGCCTGAGAGAAAAAGAAGAGCAGAAGAAACTTCTGGAACAAAGAGCTCAATATGTGGAGAAGACCAAGAATATTCTGATGTTCACTGGTGAAGTAGAAGGATCGAAGGAGAAAAAACGTGGTGGTGGTGGAGGCAGGGTAGAACAGAATTTTTTTATCTCTTTTTTTGTCTTTCAAACCTCTTTAATTTTTTCCCCCTTTGATACATGGTCTCTTGCAGGAGCACAGGTTTTTAATTTTAATCTCCTAGGCTCCACTAAGTAAAATTGCACAGGTTTAATACTAAAATGTCAGAATTGGGAGCTAATACTTAAAAATTCTGAGCATGGTGGCGTTGCTAAAATCTGTTCAATTCTATTCTTAAAATAACAGAAGATTATCTTATTATCTGCCAATTTGGAATCAGTTTCTAAGTGATATCCATCTTATGCCAACTTTTCCATAGTCTCTAGAAGGCCTGTATTTTCATGTCTTCCAAAACACGTTCAAATAAATTTCTATTTTGAAGTGTTTCCTGGTAGTTTTGTAACTGGAAGGTGAATAATAGGTTGGGTTATCTGTGTTTCTTACAGCGTTCCAAAAAAGGAGCAGGGGAGTTTGATGAGTTCGTCAATGATGACAGTGATGAAGATCTGCCCATCTCTAGAAAGAAAAAGAAGAGGAAGGGCAGTGGCAGTGAACAAGATGGGGAAGAAGAGGAGGGTGAAAGAAAGAAGAAGAAGAGGAGGAGGTAGCTGATGCTTTAAATAATTATTAATTCATATTAATTTAGTATTAGACTTCACTGAGAAATAGTAGAGCTTTTAAGTAAATTCTCTGTAGTCTTTTATAACAGTTTAAAAATTAACTCTAATCAAGAGGTCACATGATTATTTTTTACTTGAACACACACACTGTAAGGCTTAAAGCACTCTGCAAAAGAAGTAGGAGTAACGATGAAGTGGACATTTCTTGAGACTGGTATTTTTGTACGTTTCAAGGGTTTTTTGCAATATTGTGCTTTATGCCTTATAAGATGTGTTTCTGTTCAAGACCCCAGAAGGCAGAAGAGGGGAGTGATGATGAAGAACATGAAAATGGTCCACGACCTAAAAAACGCCGTCCACCCAAAGCAGAGAAGAAGAAGGCTGTAAGTTAAACCCTGAATAACTGCATCACTTTCTAAATATGTGTTTGGAGTTCAGCATTACCCTGGTCAAGAGAGATTTATTAGTGTTGAAAATTACAGCAAAACCTCTTGAAGCCAACTGGCCCTAGAGCTTATTTTTATCCTACTCCCCAAATTGCTATTTCTGCTTGAGAGATGAAAAGGATATTTCCAAAGCCCTCTAGAATTAAGTGATAGTAAATGGAAAATTTTTTAAAAGCATGTCTGGTTTTCTGAATGTGTTTCTACATTTGGGCCCTGTGCCACATGAACAAGCAGCCCTTTGTTTTCCCCCTGTACAGCCCAAACCAGAACGTCTGCCTCCTTCAATGAAAGGAAAGATCAAATCAAAAGCCATCATTTCATCAAGTGATGATTCTTCTGATGAGGACAAACTCAAAATTGCTGATGATGGGTAAGAACCTTAATTAACTTTGTATGAACTTAAAAGTTTCAATGCATGCCTTCAAGAGAAAATGCAATGTTAATGAGATTAGACAAAGATAATGAGAAGTCTTTCATTGTACTCACAACATCCTTTCCCAGTGCAAATTAATTCCGCTCATTCTTGTAACACTAGCATTACTCAAATCCTGGTGTCCTGCTTTTCTAAAAGCTAAGGGGAGCACCTTTTAATACCTTTTTTTCCCTCTGCCGCTCCCTACAGGCACGCTAGAAATAGCAACAGTGATTCCGACGATGGGGAGCAGCAGCACAGCAAACGCATTGTTTCTGATAGCGATTCTGATACCAGGAACAAGTCTGGCAGTGAGGCAGGCAGTCCCAGGAGGTCCAGTGCCCGTGCATCCGAGGAGGAGTCTGACAGTGACAGGTCCCCGAGGAAAAGGCGGCGCTCGGAGTCGGAGCAGTCTGACAATGAGTCCGTGCAGTCGGGGAGGAGTCGTGGCTTCGGCGGCTCCGAGAACGAATCGCGCCCGGCCTCGCGCAGCGCCGAGTCCGACAGAGACTCGGAGAGAGGCTCTGACCACGAGGGCTCTGCCAGGGCGTCTGGGAATGAGTCTGAACCAGAGGCATCCAATGATGAGGGCTCTGAAGGGGGCTCAGATGACAGTGATTAGAGCAGAATTACAGACCATCTTTTAAACACGTTCATGTAAATATATTTCACTTGTAGAGGAAATAGAATTTTTATATTTGAAAACTGTGATTTAAAGAACGTTAATGTTTCAGTAAACTGTTGTGAGACTTTCTTGTGAGTCTTTCTATTAGTTGCTAATGGATGTTTCTCTAAGTTGGCTTATGGTGTATTTTTAATTTGAAACCGCTGTAGGTGCACAGAGTCTCTGTCCTGTAGTCAGCACGCCGAGGATGGAATGCATGGAAAAACCATGGAACGTAAAATCTCCTTAGGTGGTTCAGTGTGGCTAAAACTCTGTTCTGTGATTATACATGCGTAGATGGATCTTAAAATCCTAGCAGAAGGGACAAAGAACTGTGGATATTTATCTTTTTCCTCACTCGGAGTAAAGGTCAGTAGGGAGGTTTGTCTTACTTTTTATTAAAGAGTAAATGTGCCACGATGCAACTCTTTTATGTTTTCAAGAGTTTGTTCTTTTGCTCCTGTTTTTGTGTTAAACCAGTTGAAAAGATGCAGATCTTAGAGAAATTTTATAAACTAGTGATGCAGATGTAGATGAAATATTTAAATTGGCTGGTAAAGACATTTGAGAGAATTCTGTCTTACTTGAGAAACTTAAAGCTGCAAGTATCACAATAAAATGTTCTTGCTTATTTGCTTGAAGTGATTTATTTTGCGCCTTAGAAGGTGTAAGCAGAAAGCCTGGAAATGTTACATTTGACAACGGAATCTGTTTTGGGGAAGTGGTCCTAACTGTATTGTAAGTACATGGCTTTTTGGAACTAAGTAGTTTTCCATAATGGAGTCAGGAATAACAAGGAAAAATTGCTGTGCTGTAGACTAAATCTGATTTCTCTCTGTGGTTCTGAAAAAGATCAGTTTTTTGTACCAGTCCAAGGAAATGCTTTTCTTTTTTTCACTGGTCAACACGTCCTATGTCAAGCATTTATGTAGGTATGGATAGTGTATTACCACCTGTTTTAACAGACTATAGCCTAAACTGTGTTGCTTCATTTTTAGGTAGTCTGGATTGTCACTACTGGTAGTTCATTTGGAGCACTAACTGAAAGTGAATTTTCCCATGCTGCTATTTCTGGTTTGCTGTGAGCATGAGCTGCTCTCACTGTGGATGGGTTTTTTTGTGTGTTTATGGGCTGTTGGTAACCATAGCAGACAGCAGAATGTAGAACACTCGAGATGTCTCTCTTTGTGGCTCAGTTTGGTGTATCAAGTGTCTGTCTGTGGTCTTACCTAAAACTTACATGTTTGGTAGCATCGGAACAGCTCTCATGTTTGTTAGGTCAGAGCAAAGCTGAATCATGACCCAGAACCACAAAGAAGCAGTGCATAGATGAGGTGGGAATGTTTGGTGTCACATAGCTTCATTTAGGAGGCTATGGAGAAGTGTGAGGAAATCAGTGCAACAAGGGAAATCTAATCCATGCAAGGTGAAACAAATGGAGCATGGACAGCCATAGTAGGTGTGAGAGTAGCCGGCTCTTAACAATAGGAAGGAAAAAGATGTACAGCACTTACTATGGGATCATAGAAACTTTTTTCTGCCTCAGATACATCTTTCTGTCACACCTTTCTCTATCGTATTACTGATTCTGTCTTCCTTGTGAAAAGTTTGAAGGTCTTGTTTGATGCTGTATGTACAGAAAATGTATTTTGCATAGGCTCAAGTTAGCTCTAGATGAAGTGCTGAGTGGGTCTTCAGACCTAACATCCAGTTGGAGAGAAATGTATTCAGTAAGTGTAAAATAATAGGGTTTTTCATAAATCCCTTGTGTGAGAGGTATTTCTTGTCCTTTCCACAGAAAGGAGTTGTGTAAGGAGAGGTTATGACTTAATACAGCTTGAACTGTGTGATGTACAAGAGGCCAATCAGCAGGGACAGAAAGGGGACAAGGGATGCTTTTGCTTTGCTATTCCTCTGCTTTTATGGAGAAAAAGAGGAATCAAAAAGCCACCAAAAAAACAGAAGTCGGATGTTCTTTTTTCTTCTCTTTGAGGAGGAGAGCTAAGGGGAGGCTTAAGGTTATATAAAAAGTCATGTGTTGCTGTAATTGGAGAGAAAGCTGTGTTTCAGCTTAATTCATGTTTTCTGATGCTTGCTTTTTGAAAGTGCCATGGTGGAATAACATTGCCGTAATTCTCTCTTGGCAGCATTCCTTGCCTTCTGAAGTAGGTGGTTGGCTTGCAGCTATTAAATTCCTTTATTTTTAGCAGTAATCTATTCCTGGATAAAATACAGCGAGTTAGAAGTGTAACATCGCCTTGCTAGAGAAGTGGTTTATTCCTAGTTTCTGTTTCGCATCCACAGTTGCGTGGTGTGGATTGCATCCATTCAATCCACAGTTCCATGACTGTAGGAAATGTTTCCTGCTGAGCTCTGTTGCAGCTTAGCACTTTGCTCTCCTCACATGTGAGCAGCACATCTTCTCCAGAATACAACAGGAAAGGGTCATGTAGAGTTTGCTCTTAGCAAGCAGTCGATTTTTGTAAAAATAAAATTACCACATTCCTAAAATTTATAGATTTGGCCCTTCACAGAACATTTCAAATATAACGTGACCAAACAAAATTAAAGTTGCTGGGTTGAGTTTGTTTTTTGGGGGGAGTGGAGGGAGAAGAGTGGGGAGTTGGTTGGGGCATGTGTTTTTTAGTTTTTTGGGTTTTTTAATCCACCTACTGAACTTTGCCTTTCAGAAGCTTTTCCAGGACAGTTCTTGATGGGAATGAGTAGCTGAATAACAAACTGAATAACAAAGCATCTGTGTGTAAATCGGTCATTCTCTTTGTAAAAGTCCACTTCTGCTACTTTAACTCTGAAAAGCACAGTCCTCTATCCGCATAGAAGCAAGGAATATATCTGGGAACGTGCTGCTGAGGAAGGGTTTGGACAAGGCAAGACCTATGGCAGGAGCATGACAGCTAAAATGGTATCAGTTCTTTCTATAAGGAAGTGTCACTTCCTGGGAATAAGTTGTTTTCTACATTAAATATTTCACTGCTCAGAGCAGTGTTTGTTGTAGCAGAGTTTTAAATTTATTTGGGGGTTAATAGATGTCAACAGTATTAATTAATACTTGCAGGCTTTCTGGAACAAGTTTCCTCCCTACTTTGTTTTGCAGTTTCTTTGCTCTTCTGGTGTAGTGCTGTGATCACCCCCTTGTTCAATGTAGTTACCTTACAGACAATAAATCAGAAGTTACCTGGGAAAATTCCTACAGCTGGAGCAGGAGTCAGCAAGGACAAATTCAGTATTAATAGGAGCAACAAAACAAGTTGACAAAATGGATGTGAAAAAGGCTATGTAACTGAATGCTCATTATTCTCAGAACTGGTAGTACTTACACCTAATAATAATATTGTTTATTTGCTAAACACTAATTGCTCTGCAGAGGAGGATTCGGAGATAGAATCTAAGAGAATACCAAATATGGGAATACTTAGGAGAGAAATTCAAAGTAACTCTACTGAAAAAGTAAGTCTGCTGTAGTGTTTCCATCTTGGCTGTGAATTTTGACCCACATCTGCTCAAGCTTTGTAGTTTTATAGTAGAAATACTTGGAACTTCAGGATGTTTTAGTCTTGGCTGCACCTATAGAAGGAGCAGTTGTGTAGTCATGCAACTTGTAATGTCTTTTTTGGTTCATAACTATTGGAGATGTTAACAATGCTCATCATAGCTGTGTTGTTAAGTGCCTCTGGGTTGTTTTCCTCCTCTTTTTAATTCTTCCTTTGGCCTGAGGCAAAAACTTCTTTCTCTGCAGCCTCCAGAGCATGGGACTGGTGAAGTATTTGGCCTGCAAACTGTGTCATGTTGGCACCCTTGACTGAGTTTACCTGTCTCTTACAGCTCCATTTGAAATGATAAATGCTGGAGTCCCAATTGCTGCTTCTAAATATGTGTCATCCTTATCCTACATATGTCCCAGTATCTCCCTTTTTGGAGATGCTCCCCACATTGCCGTGGTGTTGCCTGAGCACCACAAAATGCTGTTTGGCTCAACAGCATACAAGAGTTTCATACCTTCCCACCCAGCCTTTGCTGATTAAAATACAAATACCCAGCTTTAGCTGAAGAAACAGGGTTTTTTTGGCATCTGAGAGTGACAGTGACTTCAGGGGTGTTTTCTGTTGCCTTGGAAGGCTCCAAGCAATGGTCTCTCTGGCTGTTCAAATGTTTTTGAACCCTTCACACACGTGCATCTGCTCTCTTGCCTCTCTTTAAGGCTGTGCAAATCCCATATGCTGATTGCAATAGCTAAAGCATTCTTGGACACTTTGAGGAGTATTGTGGGCCCACTCTGGTTTTTAGGGCCTCCTGTCAAAGGTGCAGCTGAGTTGGTTGCAAAATCTAACTTCAGTGGCAGATAGGTCTCAGCAGAATGTTCCAGACTGTGTTTGCTAGTTCAGAAGTGACTTTTGGGTTTAGGACACAGAGGTAGTAGTGGAGAGCTCATCTTTGCTGGCTGCTCATTCTGTAGTACAGAGGAGGTTCTAATTTAAGAAGAATCTCATGCAATGCTGGATTCCCTCTGTGTGGTTCCACGAATCTATTAGAGAAAACTGGTTTTGGAGTCTTCTCACCTTTGCATCTGAAGGTTCTTGCTGTACAGACACTCCTGAACCAACAGACTCCTTTAAGCAGAGCTAATAGTGATAAATAGGAATAAATACCTCTCTTGCTTTGAGCTGGTGAATGTTAACTACCACTTTTCAAGATGCCTCAGAGAACGCGAAACACCTCTTCATCCATCTCCACCCTTTAAAGACAGATAACGGCTTTGTTCCAACTTCCAGTAGAGTTTGAACTGCTCTAAACTGTCTGTATCTGTTATGCTGTGCTAAATTATTCCAGTACATGTTCCATTCTCATGGGAATCTGTCTAACCAAAAGGTAACATTCTTTTTTTCTTGTGGGAAGCTGTCCCAGACCAGCTGGAGAGGAAGAATTATTGTCAGCAGCTATTCACTAGTACTAAAAAGGAGAGAGGAGTTAGTTCTCATTTGGGTTTGCAGGAACGAAGCATGTTCATGCGCAAATTCAAGTTGGTGATATTAGTCAAAGTGTTCATACAGACAAATTCCTCTCATCTTCATGCGGCTGTTTTTGTTTTGTGGCCTTCATCGGGGAATTGGCATGGACTGCAGGAGCCTGAACCCATAACTCTTGCAGTGTTCCTCATTTCCTTCTGCAGTCCGGGCTGCTCAAGGTTTGTGCAGGCATTAGCCAAGTTATGGCTGTGAGGTAATTAGGTGTTGCCATATAAACAGAATGGTATTACTGGAAGGGGCGAGGAAGGAAAGAAAAAGCAATGATGTGTCAGATCAGTGCTTAAATAGATATTATTTATAGTCTTGATCTTAATTACTTGAGTCTCTATATTTCCATCTTGGATCTTCTATGTTGCTTTGCTTTTCCTCTGCACTCACTTATCTGTAATTAATGCCCTGAGAGAGACTCGCATTGCCCATATGTGTTTCAATTTCTGTTGCCTTTAAACAGTGCAGGAAAAGGATTTTTTTTTTCAGTGCATATGCAAGAACTATTTATCTATCCAACTGGAAAACCGGAGAGTGGAAATTGTAACAGTAAAATCAAGTGAAATATACATTGAAAATAAAAAAAAAGTTACATAAAAGACACAAGGTTCTAAATGGATTTGCCCAGTCCAATCAGACTGTGCTGTGATCCTGGAAGAACCCAAGACTCTCCTCAGCTGGCTGCAGTGCAAGCTCTATGTAAGTGAGAGGTTGGCGGTGTCTATAAGATTTACATAGAAATCATTCTCAGTGGAAAAAAAATGCAAGTTTTAAATTGTTCTCCATCCTGGCCTAAATGCCTCCAAACAGCAGCAGTTACGTTCACTTGGACTTTTGCAGAATGCCCTGCTGCTGTATTCCAGCTGAAGTGATGTTGTATTTCTTAGGGTTTGCATACATTTTTGCCTTTGATGTTGCTTTTAGGAAATGTGTAGGAAAACATGGTAGGCAAGGGGGTGGGTGAAGATATGGGATCCAGATTGCACATCAGGAGTGAATTTCATGTAGCACATTCTGACACTGAAGTGTTGAGGAGCAATCAGTCTATTTATCCCTTTCAGTTTGTGGGATTAAATAGAACTGAAGCTGCCTTGGGGCAGGATGATTTCTTACTGAGCTGTACTGAATTTTTGTCTGATCTGCAAGGTCTTTGGAGCATAAATTGTACCTTGATTAAAAAAATTACAAGCTTTGTTGCTTGATTAGTAATAGAACCACAGCTTCTTTCTCCTCCATAACACCAAGTCTAGTGAAAAAGATCTGGGTTTGGTTTTGAATGGTTTAATTTTAATAAAGAAGACTATAAACACATAATTTTGCTATTAGAAAGGTTGAAGTGCTGGCCAAGGGTATGACTTGCAAACAAATTAGGGCCAGAATTGTCTTACAGAATTAAACCATTATTATTAAAAGCTGACCATCCTTGTTAATCCCCACATTGAAGAACTGGGGTTTGGCCAGGCATGCCTTGATTCAATTCCTGTCCAAATTAAACTGCTATGAAGCTGCTTTGCTTTTACAGAGTACTTTTTGTAGGCAATTAATCAATATCTCCTGGAGAGCTTCAGCTGTGGTTGTAGTTGCTCAATCATGGAAGTTGCCAAATAATCACATGCATTTGTTTTGTTTGGGAAAACTTTCTGTGATGATTTGTTTAAAAAAAACAAACCCAAAACAACCACAGACCAATCATTGGGGGTGGGGGGGGGGAGGTGAGTGTGGGATGCAGAACCAAAAAGCCATGAAAAACACTCCCAAAATCCACATGGTTTGTGGATTATCTGGAAATGCTTCACTAGACAAACCTGCAGGCTCACAGATGTCGCAGTCAGAGAATCAGAGCTGCTTTAGCTGCAGTCCACTGATTGTATCTCCCTAGAATTATGGTCCTATCCTAATATTTAGCATTCTTCCTCCTGCCTCCCACTTTGGTTTTGTTTAATGCCCAGTTGTGAAGGTGTTTGCTGTGGACTCCCTGCTCTCTTGTCTCAACTGTTAGTTGCTACAAATGCAGACATTGCTTCTATTAATAATTAAGAGGGTGCATTTCTGTGATCTCTTTTTGAGCATTAGTAAAGCTGTCATAACTAAAATGAGGCAGTGTTACAACTTTGGAGTATAGAAGAAAACCTACAGCAGGGCTGGTTATTCCATTGCCAATAATTTCTTTTCCTGAAGCAGAAATCTTTCTGATTTGCATCTCTCTGATGGAGATGGCCATTTTGATCAACACATGGAATATAATTTCTTGTGGATGCTCTAAGTAGCTCATGGAATCAGGAAACAAAGTCACCTTAAAAATCGACAGTGTGAGCAGAATTCAGCTGAGGGTGTGGGCAGAGAAGGGCAGTGGAAGCCATGTCCTGGTTGTGATTCTTCCCTTCCTGTGAACTGCTCTGCCTTCAGAGGCAACGAGTGCTGCTTCAGCCCCTGGTCGCAAATACACAAAATCCACACCTAATCTTGGGAATAATGTTTAGAAACTTGTTATTTGGTGAATTAAAAAAAAAAAAAAAGTTTTTTAAACAAAAGCAGTCAGTAACAGTAATCTATTACTAAACAACTAAAATGCTACTCTATAACTTCAGATTGACCTATGAAGTTGAGAGATGTAAAAGAGAATGCTCTTGTCACTTTAGTTAAAGGAATTACAGGCATGATTAGTGTCAAGTGCAAAAGGATTATTTTGAAAGCGAGCTGGGGCTGCACAGAATAATGGAGAGTTATTTTGGAGAACAGTCATGTAGAACATGAAAAGGATCAGCTAAAAATCCAGTGGAGAGAATCAGGGAGGGGAAGACAAATCTAAATTTAAAGCAAAGCAAGATTCCTAAATAAAAGGTATTGATATACTGATAAATCTAGTGAATTTTGTCAGATTACAGGGCTTTTTTAGCTACTGGCTGCTTCACAGGAGTTGCTTTTGATTAATGCTGTTGTCCCTGAGCAGCAGATCATCAAGTTCTGTATTCAAGTATTGCCACCTTGTCTGATCTCATTCTTGTTTTACCTGCTGCTTTCTCTAAGCCTTACCTGCAAGAGTGATGAGAACTAACACTCCTCAGTGTTTTGGGGTTTTTTGTTTTGTTTTATTGTCTTTGGTTGTTTTGTTTTTTTGGGGTTTTGTTTGTTTGTTTGTTTGTTGTTTTAAGCATTCAGCCTTTGTGGCTGCAGTGAAAAGTCTCGCTGTCTGAAGGGAAATGCCCCAGGGATACAAAACTGGAAAAGCAAGGAAAAACAAACCAGAATTTACTATGTGTCAAGATTTCTAATTCAAACATTCTGGATTTAGGTTTTGGTGGACTCATCTCACATCCTTGAATGGTTAGGGTGGAAAATGAGGAGGGAGGTAGCACATGTACAGGGTGATGTGTGGAGAAGCACGTGTGCATTTATTTTCCTTTGTGGTGGTTCTAAATTTCATAATAATTGTCTCCCCTGGGCTCAGAGAGAGCTGCCTCAGCAATTCAGGGCTGCAGCAGCTGAAGAGGCTGTAGGGAAGTGAGGAGCTGACACCCTTGAATAGGGCAAAGAAGAGAAGGGGAAGGAATGTGGGTTAGAGATGCAGAAATGCAGTGTTTTAGAGAAACTCCTGAAGTCTCCAGAAGCAGAAAAATCAAGTGGGAAAAACAAAAAGACAAAATAAATCTGTATATAATGATTACCAATTTGATAAAAAGAGCATTTGAAAGGTAGTAGTAAAAAAAATAATAATTTCAGAGACCTTGAGGAGCATTATGCTCAAGATTTTCATTACGTGTATTGCTGGTTTTGTTTTTTCCCATACAGTTGAACATATTTCCTGCATTAGATCCTATAGGTCACATATCTAAATTTGAAATTCTAATTAAATGTAAGTGCTGTGTAGAGGAAATTCCCATGTTGATTTCCAAATTTCTTTCCCAAAGATGAATCAATCTAATACTGTCATCAGGGAAAAAAAATATTAGGGCTGGATCAATAGCATTCTTAATTTTTCCTCTAGCAACAATGGCACATTTTATTTCAATGTAATAGGGCCAGGTGGTTTAGGTAAATTTTATTTATCTTCAGACATCTAAAAATTAGCAGTCTAGACACCTTGTAGAGAGAGACCCATGGCCTGGCATCCCCAGAGGGCGAATCACCCAATCCTGAGTGAATTATGTAAGGTGGTGGAATGAGTCACTCTGAGGAACCTGTTCCTGTCTGTTGCCCCAGGAGTGTATGGATGTCTAGACACCCAGCATTTGGATAGGTAAGTAAGAGGAATCCCACCCAGCACCACAGGAGCTCAAATGTTTTCTTCGTTATTTGCTTCAATTAGTTTCCAATTTAGATGTAATATTCCCCTCTCCCTCCTCCCTAGAGCAATCCAGTAGGATCAGGTTTACATGAACCTTTATCACACTGAGGAACTGAAAGGGAGATTTCCGAGAGCAGGCATGAATACAGCTGGCATCCATCTACCAGCTCCCTTCTTATTTGTGCTTTTAAGAGTTTTTTTTTGTTACATTTAGTATTTTTTTGCCCAAATTGTACTTTAGGTCTGCTATTCCAGTAAATGCCAACAGCAAGCTTTATTCACACTGTCAGCTAAACCAAGGATTACTTCATGTGGAGCTGTGAAAGTGCCCAGCAAACAGCATGAGGGAACTGGGAGCTCCTGGAGGTGCTGGGGTGAGTACACACAGACAGCACAGTGTTATGGTGTTGCAGTGCAGGGAGACTCTTTCCCTGTGGTTCACGCCCTGGGATCCAGAGATCTCAGACTGAGCTGTTCCAGTGACTGCTCCAGGTTCTGCAGGAAGCCCATTCCCTCTTTCTAGGGTTTTGTGTCTCACTTCTCAACTGCTAGTTGTGGGTTTTACAGGTATAGTACCAGGATTCAACTCAATCTATAGTGCCTTTTATGTTCCTTATTTAAAGATGAAATCCAGACCTCATATGATGTCAGAAATAACAGGATTACCTGCATTTATATTGTTAGATCCAAGGAGTAGCCTGTTTCTAAAGCAAGAGGGGAAGGGTTTGAATCAATGACATTTCCCCTTACAAACCAGTTTAAGTGTGTAGAGCCTTTGAGGAGATTATATAAAATATGAAATTATTCCTGAATTGAGTTGTCCTTCCGTCCTTCATGAAGATTACTATGGAATTTGGCCAGAATTCCACAAGGACTGCAGATGGACTAACATATTCTACATTTATAACTGATAACTTTTATCAGAGCCATTCCAGCCCCTGGACTGCTACAATCAGTGTTCTCCCACTGACTCCAGTAGGCTCTGCAGGTTTCACCTGTTGCAGGTGTGTGCTGGGGTTTTACTGCATTATGGTTCCTACCTGCATTGTAAATCTACTGAGATATTTATCTAATTGAATTTATGAAGGGCCTTTCATCACAGCTAAATACTTCATGGTCTTGCAAATTAAATTACAGCAATTCTATAGATGGAAAACTATGGGAAATTGGAGGTCACCATGGAAACATTCACTGGAGCAGGAAATGAAACTGCTGTGTTGATCAAGTGAGTAATCAGTTATGTACAGCCTAAAAGAAGCACAGTGCACCTACCCTGCCTCTCATTGCTGTGTCGTGCTGGGCCTCTTCCCAGCAGCCTGACTGGGGCTCTCTTGACTTTAAAAATGTTCTTTGTATGAAACTGAGAGAGCCCTGCCCCTCTCAGCTCAGCTCACAGGGCTGTTTGAGGTTAACATGGCAGCTGAACCTCAGGCCAGTTCCTGTTTTGTTGTCAATATTGGGAAGGGGGATTAGGACTAATGCTTCTACTGTTACTCAGAAATATTAACTCAGCAAGCAATCTGAGCTTAAAATAATCGACTAACTGAATAGCATTTCTCCAAGAGGAACAAAAGGAATAAAAATAAATGGAGATATACATAACATGTATGTGTGTATATATGTACATACAGAAAAACCCACGGCTTTGATCCTTCCCCTGTTCTATGCCTCAGGGAAGGAACACAGAGCTGGCCTGGTGCATGTGCCTGGTGCCTTGTTTGTTATGCTGCTGTGGAGGCAGCTGTCTCTGAATTCTCAAAGAACATGCAATCATTTCTTAAAGGGTTACACAAAATCCCTAAGGAAATGCAGGTCAAGCCTTCACCTGTCTTTCAGTTTTAAGTCCATGTGCTTCCACTTTTCAGATTTCCCTTTGTCCTACCAAAAAGAGAAGCATCCATTTTCTAACAGAACGAACTCTATAAACTCTTCTACACACTTTATCAAACCAGTTAAAGATCCTTTTTCCTTTCACAAACTAAAGTGTTTTTACATAGCTTCTTAGATAATAAAATTCTGGGAATACTTCACACAGGAGATCCTTCAGGCACTTCTACTGCTAACATAAACAAAAACTAAATGCAAGATTGACGTTGTTCTAAACTACAAAATATTTGAAGATAAAAATCCCCCTCAGCTGGCTGCTTTCCTCACTCCAGCTATGTATCTATGCCAAGTGTAACTGTTGCCATGGCTGCTTCGTCAACTCATTAAAAATAACAGTTCACTAGTCTCCAACTACCCTCCCTTAAAGGGAAGGGATGTGGGCTCCCTAAATCAAACCCAGACAAGTTTGTGTCCCTGTACAGCACCACTTAAAAGCCACATTATTCAAAGAACTCCTACCTAAAGAGTCTTAGTCTGTCCCTGTCCCTCAGATGGAAAGGCCTGAATCTCTTTTGAGAGAATTCCTTGGTCTTTTAGGAATGAAGGTTATTCTGGAAGGCCAGGATAGTAGATCTAGGGAGATACTGTAACTGGCTTGTATCTTGCTGAATAACAATTAAGCTTTTTGTCTGAAGTAATGGCAAGCTTTTTTGAGGTATCTTGTTCTGGATGTAGAACCATCCTGCCATAAAAAAAACCTCAAAGTCATATTGATACAGTCTCCTTTAAATTCCTGTTACGCCCTCATGTCTGCAACTGTAGCTGTGCTGTGCAGCTTTTCCCTTCCCTATTACACAGCTCACAGCTCAGCTGCTGTTTCTGGTTTGCTTTTGCAGATACAATGTATGGATATAAACTGTTCCTGTGCCTGTAGGATCTTGCCCCCTGAACTGAGCCTGTAGCTGCCTGCTGGGTGAGAGGAGTTGCCATGTGCTCTGGTTCTCCGGCCAGCATCACTTGAGCAATGGTAAATTTACAAGAGATGGCAATTTATGTGAGGTGGGGGAAAAAACTTCACACCGGTCCATCTGAGGACTGAGCCCACTACCTCTGTGTGACACTTTGACCCATTCTGCCACACTTGGTCTTGCACTTGTCGTTGCTCATATTCATTCAAATCATTTTATGTAGGCCACGCACCATGGTTATTTATTGAAGTATCAACCTCCTCCCAGATTTACTCCAGTTTTGGGGAATACTTGTGACATCAGTGGTGCCACATACCCCAAGCCCCTGCACACACAACACACCAGGGCAAGGCTGGAGCTGGGCAGCATTTGAAGCAAAGACTGCAGCAAGCAGTTAGAAAGTGGAGGTTTCTCACGTACCTATAAACACAAGCTTCCCCCCCCCCCCTTCATGGTGCTGCACCAGCTCCCTGGGAATTCATTTCTGAGAATAGCACAAATTAGCAAGAGACTTTTTAAATCAGTCTCTGCAGCTGCTTGCCTAGATTGCAACATAAGCTGTGATAACTCATGGTTCAGATGCGTTCTAAAAATTTTTATCAACTACTCAGGAGTGTGCTGAAATGATCAAATTGTTTGGATTTACTCACTGCTCTAAGGGGAAAAAAAAAACCAAGTCCAAATAAAATTCACATGGAAGCTTTCATCTGCTAAAACAGCAGGTCAGACAAGTCACTTTCAAAAATTTTGTTCTGGACCAAGCCTTCTTTTCCTACACACAAGGCTTCTTTCTGCACTTATCTGCACATGCATTATGAAGATGTTTTGGCTTTTAGGAACTTTCAGGGGATTTGGAACACCCCTCCCATGGGAGAGGCTGAAGTTGGGGGCATTGAGCCTCTGTAAGGTTCTTCTACAAGAGAGGTGGAGAGGGACTTCTGACACAAGCAGGGATTGACAGGACAAGGGGGAATGGCTTCAAAATGAGTTTAGATGAGATAAAAGAAATTCTTCACTACAAAGGTGGTAGACACTGAACAGGTTGCCCAGACAAACTATGGATGCCCCATCCCTGGGAATGTTCAAGGCCAGGCCCAATGAAACTTTGAGCAAGATGGTCTCATGGCAGGTGTCCATGCCCATCACAGGGGGTTAAAAACAAATGACCTTTTCCAGGATTCCTTCCTGGAATTCTCGGACTTCATACCTAATCACCATTGCAGCTTGCACAGGAGATCGTGTCCTACCGCTCTAAGCAGGGACAAGGCACCAGCTGTCCAACTGTGATACTCACTAGGAGCAGGTGAAAATGCAGCATGACAGGTCCTTTTCAAAAGGGTGAGGCTTCCTGAATGGTAACTGCACCCTAATTCAGGATTTTAGAAGATCAACTGAGTTGCTGTAACTGGTAGGAAATGGGTGTAATATGCAGTTTGTTCCAATGCTCCTGGGCAGTATAGTTACACTAACATTTAACAAAATCAATAGTAATAAAAGCCATTATCATTAATCAGTTATAGTGGTTTAATTTTGACTGTGACTTTACTATGTAGAATTGAGCACTCTTTACATTTTAAGTACAATGCCACTCATAGTCAACAGGAACACAGAAGTGAGACCAACCAACCAGGCATCCCCTGCACCAGATTAGCCACAAGCACTGCACTTGAGCACTTAAAAACTTCAGCAGCAGTAAAGATCATGAAGATGCTACCACCTCTCCTCCTCTATGGAGAGACCACTTTGATGTGCACACTGCAGTAAGCACCATTTTTATACCAGTTTGAAGAACCCAGACCTGTTTACACTGCAGGTAGTTTTTCCAAGTCATGTGATGGTAATCCCACATTATAGTGGCATTTTCTACTGTCTATACTATGTTCTCTTCTGCATTTTCAGTTGTTCTATAGTTTTCTCTACCAGAGTTCCTAACACAGTGATTAGTTAGAAACAATCCAAGCAGCAAAGCCTCTGTGCACAGGTACATAAGGTTGTAGTAATGATGTGTTAGACTGGGCAAGAATACAAGGCTTAGTTACTCTGCTCAGGCAGCCCACAGCTGCCAGCTCAGCCTTCTCCAAAACCTGGCAGCAAAGCTTGGTTGCAGGTTCTGGATTTTTTCTCATTTTGACTGGGAATTCTTTTACTTGCACATCCTTCTACCTTTTTCTTTCACCTCTGGTATAAATTGAGCTGGAAACCACTGTCTTTCATGACTTGTGGTTCCTCCCCATCTTCCTGCTGCAGTCCACGGGAGCAAAGCGCATCATGAGCTTCATGTATAGGTTAGCAGATAGACAAAAAGTATTATAAGTACCACACACCACTAAATCAACCAGCAGCAGTAACAGCAGTTCAAAGAGAAAACAAACAAACTTGGAGAAACACAACACTATTAGTGAAACAATGGTAAATTTCACTTCACAGCACCTTATTACACTCAAAATAAAAACACAATTCTGAACAAAATTTTCAGTTAATTAGGATTAAATTAACCCTCTAACTGCACTTGTATTCCTCCACTCTGTTAAATGAGTACTGAACTGCAGAACCTTAGTGACAACACCAGACATGCACATGGACTGCGGAGAGAACTCTGCACCACTGCTGTTCTGGCTTACTCCACAGAGGAAACCGCCATGAAGTTCAGACTAACAACATGCCATTAAATGTTTTGGGGAGCCCCAGGATGTCAGTGCTCATCAAGGTCACCCAGGACTTGCAGCTACATCACACACAGCCAGCTCTCAACCTTGAGCCACTGAACCACCATTGGTACATTCCTGACTCCACACCGGTATCTGGCTCTCCCTGTTAACTGAATACAACACATTTCTGAAACGCAGAGACGGTGCCATGGAATTTTTCCAGCAATTCAAATTAAATACCCTTTATGTCATTTGGCTTGTGGAAGCACAGTACCTGGGATTTCCTGGGCTCCACACTGTATAGAAGTTCCTGGGGCAGTAGTAGAACTCCCTGACAGACCATGGCTCACTAACGCTTAGGAGGCCAGGACTGCTGAGTGCAGTTATGGAGCCCTTCAAAGCAAACCATGACCTGCTTCTCCAGCTGCAGCATTACAACATGCTCCACGCAAACTCTCCTCAAGGCAAGCTTAGTTATCAGCTCTAGTCCTTTTCTTGGCCTCCACTTCTTCACCTCCTGTGATGTCTAAAGCATCAGTCTTTTATAGACTAAAGCACATCACTGGCAAACAAAGCTCCAATCAGTGAGACACTCACTACCCTTTCGCCATTACAAATACACCACCTTTCAACAGCTTAAGTCTTGAGTATCAATGAGGACAAAAAAACTCACTGGGGACAAGGTTCTAGGAAGTAAGGTATTTTGAGTATTTAATAGATGACATTTCAAGCCTGTACAATGCAACATCATTTAAACTCCTTTGTAGGGATTTTTTTGCCAGTTTGAGAAACAGGCAGCTAATAGACAGTGCCACTTGATTCAAAAACATGCACGTGGCCTGGGGGAAGCTCAAAGCATTACCAAGTCAAAAGCACATACTCACTGATAAAAGCATACACTGGACCACAAGGCAAATCCCTACCATTTCTTCAGCAGAATTTCATCATTTTCCTCCTGTCACAACATATCTGTAGTGTCTAATCTTGTCTGTGACCTTATTTAGAATGCATCTGCATATTCAGACAACGAGTGTAAAATAATTTCAAGATGGCTGCAACCTAAGGCAACTCCCACTGATGTTTCCTTTCTTAAGTGAACAAGTCATCAGCCAAAGTTTTTCTACTGGGAGACATTCAGAAACAAGTCAAGTATCACAATGTTTATTGATAGATACAAGTATATAAAATCAGGGCATGAACATGTCTTGATAAATTAAGTAGACTTAATTTCAGTACTATAAGGGACCAATTCAAATTTCTCACCATGTCATGTTTCACACCCACAAAAACCTCTTCCAAAGGGCATTAAACCATCTCTTCAGCCGATCAGTTTTTGTGCAAGTAAACTGTTCCTTTTAAAAAAGACTTGTGCACTTGCCCAGGCTCAAGGATATTAAAACCTAGCACATAAAGCCCATTACTAGAGGTAGAAATACAGGCAAATATACTATTACGGCAACAACCATCGATTACAGTTAAGGATTCTCTGTAACAACCAAATGGATAATCAAATATTGCAACAACTCAAGTATTACACTGAGCAAAGTGCATTTCTACAGTATTCAGTGTTGCTATTCAGTTTTCTAACTTAAAAACAGCCTAGGATAACTGGCAGCAAAGAAGACCCTTGCAACAGACTGCTTCTGCTCGAGAACTTATGATGTAATTATTGCATGCTGCTAATACACTGTTATCTAAACATTAAAGATACTCTAAAATATTTTTATTGTAGACTATTAAGACATACTACAAAAACCTTTTGCAGAGAATATCCTACTGACATACTTCTGCTTTAAATATTGTGAAACATTACAGCGGAATGAATTTTCGCAGTGGTTAGGTCAAATGCAGTTACATCATAGCAACAGTATGTTTGCACAATTTAAGGCTTTGGCTGGTTCTTTAGTCAGCTTCTTCTTCAGATTCTTCTTCTTCAGCAGTTTCCAGCCAGGTTAACCATTGGTTTACCTGCAGTTACACAAAACTGGTTTAAGGGAGCAGGAATTGTTTCCCCAGTAGGTGCATCTGCAAAACTCATTTCCCCCCCCAACTCATTTAAAAAAAAAAACCTTTCAGCCACACTTGCACTACCCATAAGCCTCTAGTAAATGAGAGCTATAGTTCATCTCGCCTTTTAACTCCTTCCTACCGAAACACTCCATGAAGTTTGTAGACATTTACAAGTCTTAGACACTTTGGAAATCTTCCCAAACACTCCAGTGCAGCAGAAATAAAAATAAACAAGCCTCAATCCCAATGTTAGCCAATTTACCTGGAATAAAGCTTTGCCTTTCCCTGGAAACTCTTGAGTAATATCTTCTTTCCATGCCAAGAAGGCTTCTTCTTCAATGATCTCCATGTCATAGAAATGAACAAAGAAGCGCAGTAACATGCCTAAGAATGTAAATTTAAGCTTTGTTAGCTTTATAACCTTCTGAACAACCTACTGGACTCAAAGGAATGTAGTGACAAGCCAATTCAGGTAAGACCTTGATGCACTTACCTTTTGGAAAATTATTGTTGTAGCAGTGCACCTGGAGTGCATACAAAGCACTCACTTGCAGATCAACATGGTCATGGAGGAACTTCTGCATCACCGGCTTGAAGGAAAGAAGCAGCTGTTTTTCCTGCTCGAGCTGCTCTTTAGATGGAGCAGATGAAGAATCCGATTCGTCACTGGGTGGGTTTACTTCACTAGAAATATACTGCAAGAAACTGGAAAAAAAGAGGCAAGGCTAAGTTCCATAAACAAAGAGATCAAGCACCTTACATTTCAAATTCAGCTAGCTATCACTACACCTTGCACCTGCAGTCAGGAGCACACACAGGGATTTGCGTTGTGGTTGACAGTGCACCACAAAAATCTTTGTTTTGCCTCTGTTATAGCTCTATGTTTTAGAAAAACACATGGGTCTAGACTTCCTCCCAAAAAACAGCCTGGAGACTTGCTTTTCTTCTCAAATACAATGGGATTTTACTAGAGAAGGTTTACTCAGAACAATCTGTATCACCATGCACTATGTCCTGGATTTCTACATATCTATGAGTCAACCTTTATAGAGTCAGTGTCTTACTGGTAGCTCAACCAAACCAGTACCTAAAATACGTCAAAACCAGCATCTTACCTGGTCATCAATATATTCACAAATCCCTTATCTACATGAAGCTTGGGTGAAATGTTATCTTTAATCCACTTATAGATGGCTTGAGGGGATGGATCTGATTTTATTTGCTTTAGCAGTTCCTTCTCCAGTTTCAGAAGCGGGAACAAGAAGCTAAGCCCCTTCCCTTCCAAGATCTCCAGCATGCGGTCCTTGTTCTGGTCAATTTCTGACAAAGAAATAACGACACATGTAAGTGCTTGTGCCCCTTGAGAGCTGTAAGCGCTGGTTCATGGCTCCAGCCATTCCTTAAGAAACACCATTCCTAACAATAATGACAGCCAATTCCACCAAGATAACCCTACATGTTATTTTACTGTGGCATAAACTAGAACATCATCTCGCTTACTCTACGATCAGGTGACAGAAGAGCTCCGTGGCAACTCTTACCTGGTAACATTTTCTGCATATTCACTTTGCTTTGTTGGAACAATTCTGTTAGCCATTCACGGTCTTGTAACTTAGCTAACTGCTGAAGACAGAGCAGGAAGAGAGGGAAATGGGTGCCACTTTCCAGTGGTTGAGCCAGTTCGGAAATGCTCACCAGGTCTGAAATAATGGCACGGGCTGCAAACTGTGCTAAGTAGGATTTCACCAATGGGATGTCCACCTCCAGTTTGGGGCACTGGTCCAATACATTCAGGAATGCCTAAGAAACAGTACACACACAAGCTGAAATTCTCAAGGAATTTTGTTCTTGTGCAACATAACACTCATAGTACATAAAAGCTTTAAGCTTCTTCTGTAATTACTTGCAGAGATTCCCAGTTTCAAATTCCCCAAATGTATTTCTTCCTTTCATTGCTTCTTATGCCCTCATAGGCTCATACACTATTTTTACCTCCCCAGATCAACAGGATTTAAAACATTTGCAGACTGCCTTTACAGCAGCTACAACACCACGAAGAGCCAAGGAACAAGGACTGCAAGATTATCAGACCACAATACCTGCATGAAGTTGTCACTGGTGGCTATTCCCTCCTGCTTGAGCAAGCTGATCAAAGTACTTGCTTTCTCTTTGTCCTCATCTGATCTATCAAGGGATTGAAGGATTACTTTGCTCAGCATCTCAGGAATGAAGTGTTTCGGAGCTCTCATTTCTCTCACAGTATTGACAGCATCGTTAGCATTTCCATTGTTCAGATACTCAGTCACAACAGCCTCCTAGAGAGGAAAGAGGCACAGTTAAGCATTCTTTTTAAAAAGCCCATCCAAGGCTTTAAGACTCACTATCACATACTAACTTACAGTTTGTTTAAGTAGTTCTTCCTTAGAAGGAGGTGGTTTCTTGGTGGTCTTTGCAGGCTTCTCTTGTATAAGTGGTGGATTTGTTTTAAGACCAAGTTGAGGCGGCTGAAAGAGAGACCAGAATTTGATTCTTTGCAGCACATCTACCTATGCTTATATCAAGTTTAACAATATTCAACACATACAAAACCAGATGGAACTAAAATTTGTTTTCATACATTCTTTGCACAGAGCAGGATTTGGGAAATCAAAGACTTCTCTCTCCCTTCCCACATTAGAAATTAAGTTGTCCGAGCACAAACACGTAAGTATAGCCAACAACATACAGGAATTTTCTGTATTTACCTGTCCCAAAGGCGGTGTCTGAGTGCGTGGTGGTTGAGCACTGGGAGGAATCATAGTTATCTGGGGCTGAAGCTTTGGCACTTGGTTTTTATTCATTAGAAAAGACTGAGCAGGTCTCAGGCTAATCTGTAAACAGTAAGTTAGAAAAAACTCAAACTGTTTCAAGTATTCTGACCAACAAATACACAGCCATGGACTCACTCCAACTGATCTCACTGAAGCATGACTCCATTCCTATGTTGTTAATACTCAAATACAAATTAAGCCACATGTGTTCTCAAATTCCCCCAAAAGCAAGTTACTGGCATTTAGTTCAATTGGTACAAAGACCTGAAAATGCTCCTTTTAGATGCAGTATGTTAGAGACCCAAGAAGATAATCAGCATGTTTGCTGATGTACTTTACAGCCAAGATAAAACTCTACCGAATTGCTCAGAAATCGGGATACAAGCCTGGTTAACACTCAAAATTACAATGCAGTTTACTGTGCATTTGAAATTTTGCCTATTAGCCAGTTCTAAACAAAAGAAAACAAAAAAAAATTAACCTGGTCCAGCACTTCAGGGTTTCTAAAGTTCAGGATTTTCTGAAGTTTTAATTAAAGGTATTGTTATCAATAGGATGCATGGGAACTGATGTCAGAGTAGTGTTCTTGGAAGTGTGTGGGAAGGAAGGGACACCCCAAAAAATTGCCCTCATATCTCAGTCTTGCTCATAGGACGCTGGATACCCTAAGGAAAGTGAGGGAGGTAAAAGGTGAAAGAGGAAGGGACAAAGAAGGAGAAGGAGGAGGAGGAGAAAGAGTTCCAGCATTAGTCCTCATAATAACGCGTCTTGCTATAATCATTGGGCAATATTTAGAATAGGCTGTAAGTAATGTAGGCATGTCATGTACCTCATCTGCATTAAGCTGTCCTTTCTTAGAAAACCGAGGTGGCATATCCTTCGACTGTCCTTGTTGCTGGGATAAGAGTCCCTGATTCTGGGTATGGTAGAGTTGGCTTTGCCCCTATTTCAGAAAGGGAGATATAGAGAAAGAAGTGCAGATGATGGAGTGGCGTACATCATATGGTAAGTAGTACCAGAGGGACCAGAGGAACAAAGACTCTATTTGCCAGGAAGGGAGAAAGAAGGAGCCGGGGTGGTGGGAGAGTAGCATCTATCCCTAAAAACAGGGCTATCTTTTAAATAAAACACACCATTCTGACCCACCAAAGCCACATGCACCTTTTCTTGCAGTTAAAAAAAAACCCAAAAAGTGTACTTCTTGCATCTTTTGCACAATTTAAAAAGTGGTTTAGAATTTTTGTATCAGCTGAGCATCAGTTATCAGAATCAAATCTGAATAGGTCTTTCAACATAAGCAGACTACAATCCATAACATACGCATCTCAGGAAGAGCTTCTAAACAAGCTGAAGTCAGCCTGTGAACATCTTCCTTACCTGGCTTTTCAGAAAAGATTTGCCTAGGTCTCCAAACTGGGATTGAGCAGAAGGCATGAGGTGACCCCCATGGCCATTGAAGAGTTGGTTTGAACGATGGCGTCCCATGGTGGGTGAAAATCTATCCTGAATAACCCCTGGACCAGTACCAATTCCGCTACCTGGATTAGCAAGGAGACAGAAACAGTTTTAGTTCTTGTTCAGTACAGCAGTCACAGCCATCCCATCACTCCTGCAGTATCAGTGTACCTGGCATTTGTCCAAACATATCAGCAAGCCCTCCGAGTGGGTCCCTGTCAAGTTTCATCCTGGGTGGCATAAAGGGTCCCTCCAGAAAGAAGTCGCTTCTCATCCCTTGAGACATAGGAGCAGGAATAAAAACTCCCAGATCCTGTAAAACAGGAATTGTAATTTTGGTCAGTTTCAAGTAACAGTCCCAAGAAAGCTAATTTTTTAGCCCCCAACCGTAGAAGCCCATCTAGTTTTAACCCTTAACCCAACTGTCACACTGCAGAGAACTACTCCCAAGTGTACAGCATAAAGCCAGGCTCTGGACCTCACATGCAACACTTACTTTTACTGCATCTTGACGGATTTGATTGATAGTCTTTGGTCCATTGTCAAGAAAAGCTTTGCGAGGAACCCAGTTGTGTTCTCTCAACTCCACAGTATCCTTGGAACAAAACAGGATATTAGGAAATGATTCAAGACAATTTTGCAAGAAAAAAAAAAGCAGGAAGCCACTTTATCATCCTACCTGCAGCAGGAAACGAATCCTTGCTGGCAATTCCTTACTTGACATCAAGGAGCGCATACGGGCAAAGTACTGATCCATTAAGGACTGCGGGAACAAAAGTTACAAGATGGGGTAACTATCAGTGCCTTGAGTGCTTCCACTCAAGACATCTAAGATGAAATAAAACAGGCTGCCCTTTCCCACCATCTCTATCTCCTTGATGACAGATCTCAAAGATCTAAAACATCTTGAGTCAGAGATATGCAACACATCCAAAACTGTCATTCATTTTAAGCTTACATTCAAAACTCCCATCTCTCCCATCACGTAGCTGTGCTAAGAATAGCTCCTCAGCACATCTTTTCTAGTAGCTTATAGAAAAACAGCAGTCTGGCTTTTATGACTTCCTGATGACTCTAACTACATCATGGGAAAAGTGTAAAACCATTTCAAAGATTGGCTCCTTTTACTATCAAGAGAATTTATGCAGGAGTCATGGTTGGCACTCTTTTCCCTGAAAAACCAAATCTGTTTCATACTTATGAATATTGAATACTGAAGTTTCAGGCAATCGAAAATCTCAGCCACATAATTAGGTTAATGACTGCACTGGAGAGGCACATACCTTGGCTTTCGCATGATCTAATCTAGGTCCCACTGTCCTCATTATCTGACAGAGGCACTCCAAATCCTCCCCCATATCTTTGAGTTGAACTCTCTTCTTCTTTTCCAAAAGCTGAAATAGTAAAAGGGAAACTCGGTATTTGCAACATATAATAAATGACAATTCAAAACAAGCAACAAACTTCATGAACTGACACATGCAAAACCATTATTTTGTTCTGAAGGCAAATGGACTTACAAATAAAATTTTAAGTATTGTCAATTGCTAAGCATGTGTACTTTGAAGCATGTATGGCACAACTACTGTCTAGGCCAAACTACATCTTCCCTTGGAGACAATTCCTACGGCTTTGAACAAAGCTGATTTTTACTTCTCCATCATGCCAAAAGGTAACAGCAGGGGTACGTAATCACCAGGAAACATTCTTGTGGCATTTTATGCTCCAAGACTCCCAAAGCAGCATAAAATATTTGCACTTTCCCCCCCCAATTTTTAAGTTCTGTTTTGCTCCCACTCCCCACCTAATCTGAATACTCACTGTTTTGATGCACTTATGAAGGATAGATTCATGAATAAGATCAAGCTTGCCAAGTTCTCCAATGAATTTGATGTTCCCCAGCATCTTGATCTTGGCAATGGCTCTCTGTTCCTCCTCCTCAGGGAGGAGGGGACCATCATGCTTATCATAGACTGGAAAACAAAGAAGCATGTTTTACATGGTTGTGGGAAAAGACAACAAATAGATTCTGTATTAAAGTGGTTTTAAAACTTACTATCAACATTTCTGGTTCGGTTTTCAAATTCATCTTGAAGTTTAGATATTAGGAGGCGTCTGAATGTCTAAGAGAACAAAGAAAACAATTAAGCTAATCAGGGCAGCTACACATGCACGCAAAATTTACCATTCCAGATTGAGAGATACACTCACTGTGCTTTGCTTCTGTCCTGGATGACTCTCTGCTGATGGGCCATCAAAGTTGGGTGCATCTTCTGCCAGTCGCAGACATAGTTGAGCGTACAGCGAGCTATACTTGGGCTCTTCAAGGGCTTTGTCTACGATCTACAGAGAGTCAGTTTGAGTAAGGCAGCAAAAAGACACAAATAGTATTAGGAAAGTGAGTTGCAAGACACAGAACAGGTTATTACCACTCTCACCTAAAACACTCTGTTTTCTGCTAAATTAAACACAAAAACAGTGTAGTCCAACACCACTCTTAATGCTGAAGCAAAGGACAAAAGCTATTACATGCTATTGAAGAGCCTCTATAATCCTTGGCCAACAAAGCCCAAATTTATCATCACAACACCTACGTTAGTATCACCAATCTGATCTCAGATTAAAAAAAGTGATGTAACAGTTACATCAGTGTCCCAAGAGGTCACTAATGGTAGCCTTTCCAAAACCAAGAGGCTTGCTCCTCAGGAAAACAGCAAGAGCAGGTGGCCAAGGAAGTAAGACCGCTAACTAGCATCATACATTAAAAAAAGAAAAAAATAAAAATCACAGAACCCCCAATTGCGTTTAGTGATTGTGGACACCTCTACATGAGAAAGTTAAAGCATTAAACCTACTTCCTCCCCAGTCTATCCTTTTTCACACAGAAAAGGGGGAGAGGTGGTGTTTGATAATCCAAATATACAAAAGCACTGGCCATGCTACTTCTGTATCCCAAACACAAGCAGCTCCTTGATTTTTAGCATGCAGGAAAACTGTAATTAAAAGAAATGCAGCCAGCTTACCAGCAGTATGACCCCTTTTAGGATGAGCTTAGATTCTACACCCACATTGAGGAGCTCAAGGCATAGCTTGTCAAACTTTTCAGGAGTAAGCTTATTTAGTATGCTAAAGAGAACAAAAACCAGAAACACAAAATACAAATATTGTAAGCATGCTACAAATCACTTTAGACTCAACCTATCTTTACTTCTTACGTCTGTTAATAATTGAGAAGTGCAATTTTCCCCTTAACTATTTTTTGGAGCTCTTCAGAATGAGAAGTATCATTGAAAACACTAATCTGCTTACAAGAATTACTTTAGGTGTTTACTGCTGTTAGATTATCAGTTTGGCTGCTTCATAAAGGACCCCCCTTGTCCTTTCCTCCAGCCCCTTTATTAGGCACACATTGCTAATAGAAAGAGTAAGGAAAGAAATAAGCAATTTTGTGAAGAACTTACCCTCTTACTTTCCTGAAGATTGCATCATGTCGTTCTTTGTCGTTTGCGGAGTCGTCATCTCGTCTAGTGCTTCGTGAAGGAATCCATTTCTGAGCGTTTTGCCCTGGGGTTTTCCCCAGGAACTCGCTATAAAATTTACAGTAATGCGGTTATTAAAACAGAAACAAGTGATTTAAAGAACTGTCCTTTTAACCTTTCGGTGTTGCCGTACTCAGACCAATTCTATTACTTGCTTTGTTAGGAGAACACAATTGCCCCTACTAACAACGTCTGCTGCACGGGAAAGCACTCACTCAACAATCCCAGGCACCCAAAGAAACTCTCTACACTTTTTAAGTTAATTACACGAACAAGCCCATGCACCTCCTATCACCCATGATGTACACTTTAAAGGGCAGACTAGCTTTTAACTCCGTAGGTATTCCTCCTCCAACTTTAAAGCTACACTATTTTCAGTTCTGTATTCACCATCAAGCATGCTCTGCCTTTGAAATCATGCAAACTCAAAGAGCAAGATGACATACCTGTTGCTGGCAGTCTTGGGATAGTGCTGAGGTGCACCCCTACCACCTCCTCCGCCTGAAGAAGCACTGTTAAAAACAACCAAGGAATCTTGGATAAGTTCAAACACTCAATACCTTCAAACATCTCAGTTTTGGTGTAAGCATTACTCCTCAAATGAGTTTCCCACTGCTAACTACTTATCAAGCAAACAAAAGGCACTGGTACCTGAAACGAGAAGCACCCCCTTCTGCAATCGCACTCTCCACTTTGGCGGCTTGACAACGAAGAATCTTCAAAAGAATAAAATTAAATTGACGGGGTAGGGAAAAACAAAACCTAGAAAGACAAACCAAGCATTCATATTATAGTTGTTTTACTATCAGCCATAGCATCTTATTTAAAAAAGCACAAACGTTTGTTTCAGAACGACAACCCTCCAACCTTTAACTTCACAAGAGGTAAGAAAACTCTTATTCATGCAGTGTTTGGGACAGACACAGAAAGGCCAATTTCATCATAACAGCCATGTTTTCCAACGAGGCTGAGGAAAAAGCGGTAAGGGAATCACGGACAGAGACAGCAACAGCCTCAAATTCACCCAAAAGCAAGAGTACTTGCAGAAAAGAACAAAACTACTTTATTTTGTTTGTACAGCACGATGAGTCCTTTACTGACGTGATTTAGAAACTACGATTATGGCACGACAAAGCAGCCAAGCTCTAGTGAAAAGCATCAGACGACGAAACGCACGCTTAATGTAGTAAAAGGCGTGTATTCTGCATCCAAACGGCGTACTAAGCTATCAAATAATGAAAAAAGGTACCCACCACCCACCGCCTCAACTTTCAGCTTACAGAAACCACAATCTTACTGCACTGCTCACGTAGCAGAAAGGCGATCACGGGGACAGAACCGCCTGGGGGAGGAAAGCCTGAAAATGCCCCGGATGCGCTCGGAGCCCTCACAGAGCCGAGCGCCCCCCGCCCGCCCGGCGCGGGCACGAGGAGCGGGGACAACATGGCGGCGGCGGCGAACAAAAGGCTCGGCCGCGGAGAGCGCCCCCCGCAGGCGCCGCGCGGTGCCGCCGTCCCCCGCCCCGCCCGCTGCCCGCGCCCTCCCGGCTCTTTGTTCTCCGCCAGGGCGCCGGGCGGGACCCGCTCCCCCGCACCATGGCGGAGTGGCGGCCGCCCGGGGAGACACGAGGGGGAAGCTGGCGGCAGCACCCCGTACCGCCACCGCGGCGCCCGAGCCCCCAGCAGGAAACGTGGGCGAGGCCGCTGCCGGTTGACGCGGCGCTACGGCAGCCCGCTGTCTCTCGCGCGAGGAGAAGGCAACCAACAGTAACAACAAAAAAATAATGAGAAAATCCTCTCGTCGCTTGCCCACCGGCAATGCGTATTCTCAGACCGCAGCCCGCTACGTGCACAGCGGCTACTCACTCCAAGGGAAACCTGTGGGGCAGTGCGGGCGCCCGCAGACCACGGCCAAACCACCATCCTGCAGCCGATCCGATGCCCCTAAAGGCATCGCCCGTACAGACCCGCACTGCCCGATCTCGTCTCCCTCGCTCCAACCTGTAACGCTGCCGCTCAGCCTCCCCTCCGCGCCTGGTGGGGGCTCCCAAGCTCCTCCAGCCCTTCGCTTAGCAGCGGCGAGGATCGCAAAGCCGACAGCGGGAGCGGCCGCGGGCCCGGGCCGCCATTTTGTGCGGGAGCAACAGAAAGCAACTGACAAGAAAATGGCGGCCATGCCGGGCAGCCGCCATTTTAGGCTGCAGCTGCAGCAGTGCCCGCTCACTCCCGGCCCCAGAACCGCGCTTCTCCCGCCAGTCCCGCATTTCTCACCTTCCCTAAGGCCTTGTCAGCTTCCCCGGGTCCCGGCGGCTACCAAGGGCAGGGGAAAAGGCAAGAGAAGGGGGGGGAGGGGAAGGGAGCTGGGGACCGGGGCTGGGGAGGGGAAGGGGGGAGCGCGCGGGACAGGGCGAGTCTCCGAATCACCACAGCAGCAGCAGCACCGGCCCGACGCCTCCCCCCGCCACCTCCATAGAGCGCCGACCGCCGCCGCCGCGTCTCGGGCGTTCTCCGGCAGCCCCACTAACTTTATCACCCTTCACGCAACCTACCCTACCTCCCGCCGGCACCCGCCAATCGCCGCCGAGCGCTCCGCCCGCCCTGCCAATCACAGCCGAGGAAAGGGGCGGTGCCAGGGCCGGGGTGGGCGGCGGAGGGAGGAGGTTTGGTTGCGCTGTGCCGCCGCCGCAGTGCAGCACCGGTATTCACGAACGCCGCTACGCCGGGGGCCGTCGGCGCCGCCGCGCACGGCAGCGGGCCCTGCGCAAGTGGCGCAGCCGCTTCATGGCGGCCGCTCGGCCGCCGCGTCTCCGTGCTGTTCGCTGCCGAGCTGCAGCCTTCACAGAGTTCCAATGCCAAGGGCCTGCCGTGCGAGCTGCAGGCACGTTTACAGAAGGGTAATTTGATACATATATGCTAATATATATGTTCGTAAGATTTTTGTTGGTTTGGGATTTTTAAAAATCTATTTAATACATTTATTTAAGCCCCCTCGTTCAGACCACATTTCGGATTTGGTTGAGGTAAAAGAGCTAGTCGATAGCAGACGGTAGCCCTGGGCTTGCAATCAGACCCGGCGGAGGAGGTTTGCTGTCTGAGCTCTAGGAGCCTGTGTGTTTCCACAGTTTCCAGTTCCAGGTTTGCTTTCGGGGTTTGGAAACTCTTTCCCTTCCTGTGCTTTTGGCCGTGAACCGGCCTCTCCGGGGCTGCAGGCACGCCTCAGGCACCAGGGCTCGAGAGAGGCATTTGTGTTTACCGTGGTAAGCCCTCAGCTTGTGGGGTGTTCTGGTCCTGCTCAGTTAAACAAAACAAAGATGGCCAGGCTTCCAGCTGTAGGTGGAAGTTTGAGTCATGGAGACTTCCAGAGACTCACCCGTGAGGGGTTTTATCCTTTAACAGCCCAGTCTCCATCCCAGGCGGTGGCTGAGGTGGTTGTCACCCTGGCTTCCCAGAGGTCCAAACATAGCTGCTCTGGATGGGGCAGGGCAGCACACAAGGGCTCTGGAGAGATGAGAAGCCTCACCAACACCCACATCTGCTTTGTTCACACATCCGCCTTCCACTTTCGGTTTGTCTGACTCACGGTTCAGATGACTGGGAGAAAGTGATCCATGTAGTAACTCCTGAACCCTACAGATGGCAAGTCCAAACACATGATCTTGCAGAACTTCCAGTTTCCCGAAGCCAATCTCATTCCTAATGCTTTCAACACAGCATGCCACCATGTCCCAAGGGTTATGTAAGGCCTAAAGGGGGCTGTCATGTAGGAGTTCTTATGTTCCATCTTAGGTGGGATGAAGTTTGTTCCAAGTAGGTTTCCTCATCTCATACCCAAAAGCATTAAGCACAATTTACTCACTGGAGTGTGTTATGGAAAATCTCAAACAAACTACCTGAAAGTAAGTTTTGAGCATATATATGTTGAGTAAAGGTGAACGTAACTGTGAATGGTACTTGTCACACCAGCATTTTTATATAATGACACTTTCCCAGATGTAACAATAATCACACTACTGTAAGAGGTTGAACCTCATGAGTAAATCCACAAGAACAGAAGTGTGCAGTCATGGAATCCAGCTTGAAAGGAGGCAACAATGGGCACAGAGGAAACAGCTAAGTCAACAAGATTTAAACCAATGTTAAAACCAATTAATGTTATTGAAATGAACATTTTCAGAGTAAAAAGTAACAAAAAATTACTTGCAGTTCTTAAAAATGGAAGTGAAAACAAGGATTTTGTTTTGCATTGGATGGCAGAATATTCTCATTTAGTGTTTCCAACAAAAACATTCCAATACTGTTAAACTGTAAATGAAAACTAAGAATTTATATATATTTGGGGGTTTAGAGGCAGGAAGGGAAGAGGACACATTGGGAAACCTGCACAACATAGTAGGTACATAGTGACAAAGTGTCACCTTTTATTGTCTATTTTAAAGTGTACTATAAAATACTTATTACCATAACAACAGAAAATCCCCCAACATTTGGTCAGTAAAAGAAGAGCAGTGAATGATCACTGTTTTCTTAAAGCTCTGGTTGTTTTTTTAGGATTGAATAGTGAATGATATTAACACTAGCAGGATATATGGTGTTCCATAGCTCACACTGACTTTGGCAGGTGGGAACCAAAGAAGTTTCTGTGCTTCGCTGCTCATAGCATCCCTTCACATGTGCCACACTTTGTCAGCCTCAGAGACCTGCTGCACAAGAACAATTGATGAAGGCAGTGAACCGTAATGCAGAGGACAAAAAAGATTGTGAAATGCCTTCTATTTTATACGTTTCACCTTCCCCTTAAATTCCTTTGCTTCTTGGCGTGGAAGACACCATTATTCATGTCTGAGAACATAGCAGCCCAATTGTTTATTTGATTATTCAGTAACAAATTTACCTAAAGAACCTTTTTTCAGTCTGTCCCCTTGACTTTACAAAAAACCAAAACACCCCCCCAACCAAACTAAAAAACAAATCCAAAACCAAACAAAACCCCCCAAAAACAAAACAAAAAACAACCCCCCCCAAAAAAGGAGAAAGGAATTTAATGGCCACCAGTTGCAGCATCACTTTGCATCCATCAGTGCCCTTAGTAATTTGTCCAAATTCTACCTCCCCTTTGTATTTTTCCCCTTTCTCTCTTCCGCTTGTGCTGGACACCAGTGATGCTTTAATTCAAATCAGGTGGTTTCCAAATAGTGGTAGTTCTGGATTTGTTTCTGCGAGTCTGGACTTGCAGAATCGGTGCATAATTCCAGCCTGAGTGCACTTCCACTGGTTATTTGGAGAAGGAATGTCTGTCAAGTGTCCTGAGGAACCCTCTGCGTTGCAGGCTGTGTGGCACAGGAGCAGGAGTTGTTGCACAGATGCAGCATCTGGCTGAGAAGAAGAGGGGATGCTTCTTGCTGCACATATGGGAGAACTCAGAACCCCGACAGGCTCCTATGAAAAGAGCCCACAAAATGTGGGAAGGGAGCTTCCAGGACTGGGAGCTTTCCCTTGCTGCCAAGCTGGAATCACCACGACTAATCCAGTGTAGCAGGTTGCCTTGCAGTGGTTCCAAAGCTGGCCCTGCTGGGTGGCGGTTGCAGACAGTGCTGATGACAGGGTGGCTGGGGCAGTGTGGCACTGCGCGTCCCCAGTGCATCCTGCACCTCATCCTGATGCTGGCTGTGGGGCTGGGCGGGCTGGGCTTTGTGTGGAGTGCCCCATTAATGCGGCGTGGACATGCAGATAATGTGAGCCAAAGCATCCTGGTGGAGAGTAATTACTGCAGAGTAAGTAATTCACTGGCAATTCATACCCTAGTTTATTCCATGTTAATTTCTCCAACATAATCACCTCCTGCACCTTCTTGTTTTCCAAACAGTTTTTCAGCCTGTGCCTTTCCAAGGCAGCCTTATTTTTCTCCAAAGCCATGCTGACCCACCCCATGAAAGAAGTAGCTGGCACACACATTTAACTGAATGTGAAATATGCTCATTTAGTTTTACCTGTGATAGAAGCCTGTCTCAAGTAGAGCTATACTGTAGAAAAAAGGCCTGGGGGAAAAAAAAACAAACCCCAAACCCAAACTGAAAAATACACCTATATTTTTCATTTAAACATTTTTGGCACTTCTTCTGAAGCAGAATGTTCTTAACAGCAAACCCCTTCATACTGTGCAGATTCACTTTTACAGGAATTGTTTGCATTGTCTCTTGAAGAAATGCACTAATAATATATTGGGTATGTGCCTAAATTATATAATATAGCATGGTTGATGTCAAAGCATTGCAGGAGGCTTTGTGCTTGTTCTCCACAGGATTTTAATTTGCAGAGTATATATTGGTATTAAACGTCTGAATATCTGTAGAGGTGACTTTGAGTGACACTTACTTAACAATACTCACTGAGGCAAGAGCATTCCAACCCTTCTAGACAGTGGTGGACTTTTAACCACCTGGGAGGTCCCTTCTCTTTTCCCTTTCTTTGGAAAATCCTTTGCAGTAGATTTCACGGAGTCTTCTATCTAATAAATTATTTTGCTTTCATTCTGTTGTCTTCTGAATTGCTGCGTCCAATACCTTATCTCACCAGGTGGATTCCTGCTGCTCAGAACTAGACGTACTAAAAAAAAAAAAAATCCACCTCCTGATTCCCAATTTAAGACCCAGAAGACTTGCTGGATTTCTCAAGTGTAACAATTTGTCTGGCAGTTACAATTGCACAGGACTCTTATGGTGGTTCTCTGTCAGAAATCTGGAAAGATAGTTGGGGTGTGACTTGAGAGTTAGCCAGTGAAAACTGCCTGGAATAGTCAAGTGTCAGAGATAGTGAGATTTCACCAGGGAATGTTTGTACAGGCCGTGAGGGAAGCGAGGCCGTGCCCATAGCAGCACAGCTTGCTTTGCTTTCACAGGCCTATTTAGAACAGGGAATATTTTTAGCCGATATAATTGCACTAATGCATAATCATAATAACTTGCAAAGAGGAAGATTGCATATGTATTCCCAGAATGGTTTAGGACAGCAAACCAACCAAAAAATAAACCCAGCAGTGACTGTTTTCTCATCAGGTCCAGTTCAGTGAAATATGTAAGCTGCAAAATTTTTGCGTTCTCTAGTCTTCTAAAATGAGAGATTTGTTCATGGTCCTTAGCTCAGCAAAGTGAGTGTGCTGTGCTGTAGTGTTCTGTTTCTGGCATTGGTTAGCACCAGCTTTACAATAAAGTAGGAATGCTTTATAATTTTCATTATTTGCCAGGAGAAGAGCTTTTCTTTCTGCTAACCACCGCCAGCTCATGTTTGAGTTACCTTAAAGCAAGTCTATAATTTGTAATTTTTATAGTTATTAGAATTTCGATTTTATATGCTAATGGCTAATTTTAACCCCTTTTAGACCCTCCAGTAGCATGTTTTAGTGAGTTCTGTGGTTTAATTATATGTTAAGAAGTATGTTTAAGAAGTAATAAACCTTTTATCAGTTTTAGGCTCTTTTGGCTTAATTCCATTGTAATCTGCCTGCTTAAGTGGTTTTGTGGCAATCATCTTCTATAAGAAATACTTATCATGTTCAGAAACACCTACTGCAGCTGAACACAAAGTACAGTTGGTTGAGTTGGAAGAGCATCAGAATGTCCTGTAGCTGCATTGCATTACTCCTTAAAACATATATATTATTGATGAACTCAAAAGCACGGATGGGAAATTGCTATTATTGAAATGCTGCACATGGTCTTACCAAACCAATTTTGTATTATCTTTTTCAGTGCAGAAGATGCTCTGTCATGATTTGTGTGTGAAGGAACAGTAGAAATACACCACAGAACATTTATATACATTTATCTGCTTGTAGCAAAGGGCTTTTGTTGGATGTAGAGAGCCACTCCTTGCTGTTTGCCTTACTTTTCCATGGGCAGAAACACAGCATGCCTTCTTACAATTTAAGGTAATATTCAGGCATAATAGTAATCAGGTTGCCATTAATGTAATTTCTATTAATGAAGAAAAGGGAGCATTATTTCTCTGTTAGATTTCTGTAAGGACTATATTTTCTGTTATTTAGGGATCAAAGATCCACTTGAGCTAGAAAAAGGATGAGGAAAAGCTACTTTGCCTTTTCAGTCCTTAGGAGGAAGGAAAAATGCAGGGAAATCAGGCAAATAGTTATAAATCCAGGTTAATCTTTGGTAGGCAGTGAAGTCCTTCTGGTTTCCCTTGTTACCCATTTGAAAAGTTCAAAATCTTTCTTTAATTTAAAAAAAGATGATTACTCATACATATGAGCATGTTATTACAAAGCTGTATTTTTAAATAGGTTCAAGAACATTAAACCATTAGATTACAAACAACAGCATTTGCAATGTTTGACCTATGGTTCCCTTTATTAAATCTAGTCTACTTGGAGTATGTTAAAATTGTTTTGCATTTCTGTAGATTAATTTTATGTTGTCATTCTTTAGTCCCTAATCCATTTAAAGCAAGTGCAGCTGCTTGAGTGCAGCTGTAATTTTTTTTCCTATTTTGGTGAAATCTCTTTTCTTTCTAAAGAAATGGCATAAAGGAGGCATTTTGGGAAGAGAGATGAGAGAAGAGAACCAAAGCCACTACCAGAACATGACTTAAATCAGGACAAGCATTGGATGACTGTCAGATGTTAAAAAAGAAGGCTGGATCTGACTCTGAAGGTAGCTTTTATTAGCCAGTAGGTATTTCTGGCTTCATGTGGCGTGATTTTGTGTCATACAGGAAAAACTAAGCTGCCCAGAAGAGGGCCACAAAAGTGGTCAGAGGTGTGGAGCACCTCTCCTATGAGAAAAGGCTGAGGGAGTTGAGGTCGTTCAACCTGAAGAAGAGAGGACTTCGGGGAGGGCTTAATGTGGCTTTTTAGTACTTAAAGGACACTTTTAAGAAAGACGGGGAAAGACTTTTTAATAGGGCCTGTAGCAATGGGGTAAGGGACAATGGTTTTAAATTAAAAGAGGGTAGACTCAGACTAGGTATAAAGAATAATTTCTTTACAGTGTGGGTAGTGAAACAGTGGCACAGGTTATCCAGAGAGGTGGTGGATACCCCATCCCTGGAAACACAAGGACAAGGCCCTGAGCAATCTAATCTAGTTGAAGATGTGCCTGCTCATGCAGAGGGGTTGGATTAGATGAACTTTAAAGATCCCTTCCAACCCCAAATAATCTATGATTCTATGAAAATGTTAAATGTGTTCTGTGGATTGAAAATAATTAATTTTCTGAGGCAATACAAGCCATTTCAGCACCATAGAATTATTTCCTGTTAGCCAGCTTCACAAGTTTAATGAACACAGGAAATAGATAACCATTAATAAAAGGTAAAAAAGACTTCAGAGATGTATTTCAATAGCATGATCCCATTTCTCTGGGTTCTCTCTTGTGAAATTTTGAGTAAAAATGGAAGGTCTGAAAAGAAAAGATTCTGAAAACTTAGTTCTTTTTGCAAGTTTCTGAGCTAGTATGGCTTAGCAGCCTCACATGGAGCTGTGGGAATTGTTATGCTGGTTGGGGAGTGATCTCGGGAAATGCTGCAAAGTGAATGTGGGGGTATGGGGGAGTTCAGCTGTATGTGTGCTTATTGTAAAATACCTGTAAGCAGAAGAATCTACAACCAAAGCATTTTTTCCTGGATTTCCTTGGTAAAAAGGAAGTGGGTTTGTCTCTGTTTTTTTCTTTCCTTGTTATTTGGTTAAGTTTAGGGTGTTTGTTTGTGTTGGGTTTTGCTGGGTTTTGTTTGTTGTTGGGGTTTTTTTTAGTGGAAACAATATAAATAAGCATAATTTCATCCTAGGTAGTTATTCTGGTTAACATAAACGATTTACTGAAATGATACTAATTTTGCAAGGCTTCCAGGCTTAGCATTTGCATGCTGTTTGTCTGAAGCAGAAGTCCCACATGTGGTGAATCCAAGTTAACTCTTCTGCCCACAGATGCATTTGTTTCACATGTGAATAGCTGGATCCCTAGATGAGATAATACTGGCTTGAATTTACAAAAGTTTCTGCAAGTTAAGTTCTGCAGATAATTTCTGGATTAAGTGTTGTTCAGAAACTGGGAGAGCTGAGTCTCCTGGGATTGAAGTATTGAAGAGACATAAAACTCACTTTTGAGCTAACCAAAAAGTTTTATTCCTTCTACAAACCCCTAGTGTTGTGCTTTTAGCAATGGAATTCTGTTTAGGCCCTAAACAGTCACTAAAGAACATAACCTTGTAACTACTTATTTAAGGTTAGTTCTATCAGGCATGAATTTGACTCAGCATTTTATCCATATTGTATACTTTATTGACTCATTTATTTGATGCAGCAGCTCTCAGAGTTAGCTGAGAGCACAGCCATAGGGCGCTGGCTTCAAGTCCTGATTTTCATCTGGTTCCATTAGTAGATGACAGGTTTGTCATGGTTGTTTCCTAAGTAACTGGTAGAAAAGCTTAGGAAAAAGAGGAGTCAGTGATTTCAGTTTAAAGCTTGTTCTGATTAAAGGAGACAGTTTGGTTTATTCACCTTTGCAGGTTAGAAACTGCACTAGAAAACCTCAGCACAAGCTCAGATTCTTACTCCTGTAAGGAGTTAAAAGTACTTAGAGAAGCCAAAACATGCCCAAAAGGTGTTTTAAAACTATTCCTGCCAATGGGTATTTTCATCCTCAGTTAGCTTGGTGAAAGCTTTCTGGAGTTCTTTACACTTGTCCTTCTCTTCCTTGGCTTTGATTTTCTTGAGTAATAAATACATTCTTAGTCAGCTCTCCATTCATCTTGCTCCCAGCAACCATATGGTAAATATACTCACATTCTGTCCTTCAGTAAAACAGATATAGAATCATGATAGCAAACAGAAAAAGTACAGGGATGAGGATGTGTCAGCAGGAGAACACTCTGGAAGATGAGTCCAAACGCACAGAGTTTATGGATTAATTGAAATCAGAACTTGGATGCTTTCAATCAGGACTCTTAAATTAAATTATTAAAGCACTTTCCAAGTAAAAAACAAAAACAGTTAAACCAAATTAATTTTGAGCAGTAAGAATGTCCGATTAAAAATACAGCACAATTTAAATCATCATTTAAAAAGATAATTAAGATAACTTTTCCAGTGTATTCCTACATAGAAACAACAGAGGACTTAAGCAGAGCAGTTCACCTCATATGGGTAAATAAGGACTAAAGCTGTCTGCCTTTAAAGTGGAGTAAAACAATAGCTACATTCTGTGACTTGGTAAAACTCTCATCCTTTTGCGGTACTCTAGGCTGTGTTTTTTAGTCTCGCTTTCATGAAGTTTGGTAACAACAGGTGTAGTCACACCAGCTGACAGGATGAGGAAGAACTCATACAAAGCTGGATTGTATTATAGAAGAAGGTTATCCGTCCTCCTACCTGTGACCAACCAACACTATATTTTCCCTGTTTAACACACAACTGTATCTACGGATGATGCATTGCCAAGAGGGTCACTCACAGGCAAGATATTTCCTTTAAGATGATTACGCTTAAAAGGGACTGACAATTGCTTTGCACTGTGAACTGTGAGCAGCGCAGTGTGAACAGGCAGGGCAACGAAAGGTGCCAAGAACAGTTACACTCCAAGTTCATTGACTGGAGTGAACTCTGGGTGCAGAGTGCTCCCTTCTATCAGTTTTTTCTGTATCATATTTGCAAAAGTTGCAAAGCAGTAGAAGCCAAGTTATGGAAGACAGATTTTATCTGTAACAGGCTTCATCCTGCCCGAGTTGTATCATAACTGCTACAGAAACATCAGATAGAATACAGGCAAAAGCCTCAACACACTTGAGCAGGTATTTTACCTTCTAGCAGCTACATTTTGAATACTTCTGAGGTCCTTTCTGCCTTCTTATCAAAGTTTCATAGACCCTTTAAGCCTTGAAGTGTAATCTTATCTAGTTCAGTGCCAGTGGAAAAGGAAATTTAACTCTATACTTGCTGGAGATTGTTGTCACTTCTCAATGGAAATAAGAACAAAAAGTCTTTTAAAAGAAATTGTGATCAATGTTCACTTCAGTGACTGCCCAGATCTGCAGAAAGTCTGGGCAGACTTTGTAGAGTTGATATATTAAATTCATTAGTGATTTCCTCCACTCTGATAGTGGTCTCTTTCCTCGAATCTTTGCGGGACAAGTTGCAAGCCTGTATCAAGGCCAAGAATATTTCAACAGAAAACGCATCCTAGTTGGTATGGGAAAATGTGATCAGTCAATTATTGCTCCTATGTTTCAACAGCTATTTCATTGATTTACATAGTCTAGGCAGAAAGAATCTAAAAGAAGTCTTGAGGCTTCTTTAAGAAAATGCAGAACATCACCATGGTATTTATGTTTACAGATGTGAAAATCTCAGTAAATATTACTGAGACACATTAGTTGTTTTCTTTGGGGTTTAGCCAACTAGCAAGGAAAAAAAAAGAAAAAAAACCCCAACAAAACACTTCAGCACTTATACTCTAGGCCAGCAAGGCCTCAGAATCACTGAACCTCAGGATTCAAAAGAGGGATTTGTAGCTAGAAACTTTACTGGAAAGTAAAGAAAGAAAACTGATATTGGAAGTCTCACTTCTTATGCTTACTAGAGCTGATCTTAAAGGGTTGGCACTGATGTTTCAAACCATTTGATCTATTACAAGATGCAAAGTTGTCACTTCTGTTGCCCTCTCTAAGACCTGCTGTAACTGAGCTTTTGAAAGGAAATCACTACTAATGCAACTGGGGTTGCCTGGAGAAAAAGAACTGAGAACACTGTTGGCCCCTTTTGATGTTGGTCGGTGATCTGGCCTCACATGATGCCAGCTCCTCTGTGTGGTGTTACAACCTATTACAGATAACAGCTTGAATTAACTGTAATCTAAAAAATTATGATCAGACTACTGTAACAGTAATTCTTGCTTTTAGGGTCTGTTTTTTGAGAGGGAGAATTCAGAGGACAACATCTTGCCTCACAGGAAAACAGAGAGTGGGATGGATATTTCCTATTTACAGTGAGAGAGTACAACACATGCTTTACCTCAATTTTAAGTATGGGTGCTTAGAAAAGGAGTAGATACAGTAGGACAAATCTATAGATAAAACTATACAAAATACTCTTGCACCAAAATGTCTTTTTTTAAAAAAAATTTTTTGTGATTGAGTTGCAGGATTTATGCAGGCCTTATAGTTACTAATTTTTGAAAGGTATTTTAGAAATAGTCAGTGAAAGCAAGGGTGGTGAAAAAGGATAAGACTACCTAAAGCAGTACACACCAAACTGATACCTAATTGAAGAAGGAGTGGCATTACTGCCTTGCTTGCAATATTGTGAAAATTTATGATGCATTTAGCTTGATAACCTTTGCTATTAGGCCAGAACAGAACATGTTTTGGGCTACATATATGTATAGTGTATGTTTTATTATGAAATTTATTTGATAAGACAGTTTCTTGGCTATTTGCTGGTTATAAGTTAGATAAAAAGATAGAAAAGAGTAGTCACACTTCATACAGAATATATGGATACTTACCAGAGTACCTTTTCACATTCTCCACACTGGAGTATCCATGAGCAACAAGGATTACTGAATCTTGGTTGGTAACATGAAGTATTTTGATTCATTCATTCATAAAGACCAGTTCCTTTCAATTCATCTTACAAATTAGATATGATCTTTGCTATGTAACTGACAGTAGATCTTTGAATTTTGTTAAAGACATGGAAATATAAAGTGGGGTAGATGGTGTACTACTTTCACAATGAATTAAGAGTTCAAACTTAATATATTAGTTTTCTTGTGACTTGTCAAAAGAGATCAAAATAAAAAAATGGAGCAAAGAGCGGAGTTCAAATTACAGTGCATAAAATTGAAATTAATAGCTCAAGCTATTATTTCTTATGACTTGGAAAAAAAGTAGAAGTTGGAATCTGTACTTAGGATATCAGAATAGACACAAAGATGACCACACAGCCCCAAATGAGAAAATGAATTACTTTCACCTTTGAAGTTTCTGTCCAATTTGTTCTTTTGCAGGAACTCTCCGAAATCAGTGTTTATAGCATAGAATGTGTACAAAACTTATGACAATCAGCAAGAGATCAGAGACAACTCTGTGTCCCTACTTCCTCTATAGTTTTTCCCTATGAAATGATTTTTTTTTCTGTTGACCACATGGGTTTTCTTTAGTGCCAGATTTTATGGGATATATATCCGTGTGGGAAACCTTAGGAGCAAGGCTTTTCATCCCAGACCATTTATTCTTTATTGGCAGATCTTTGTAAACAACAAGTGCCTTCCAAGGAACTTGTGCATATAAATACTATTGTTTCTTAGCTTTCTAAGCATGTAGGTGATAGTCACATAGGTGATTAAATTATTAGAAGTCTGTGAATTATTATTACACAAAGTGCTGTAATGAAACTATCAATCAATTTGCATCTCAGTAAATTAGCCCTGGCTGAATAACTTACCATAATTCACACATCAAAATCTTCACTTGTGTCCTTATCTGCTTTTACATTTCTAGATATTTTTGTATCAGACACTATCATTGTAGTGTCTGACCAATGTAGAAAAAAACATTGATGTGAATTCCTGTCTTAATATGACCTTTCATTTAGTAAATATAATTTATGTCCCATTTAGGGGTGTTTCACACTGCTGTAACAAGGACAAAGGAGACACAGTGCAAGACCAAATTAAGATGTAGTTAATTAGTCTGTGTGATAGTCTTTGCAACTGGGAAAGGAAGATTAAGAAATAAAGCCATTGTCTTAATGGAAAAGTGAGTGCTTTTAAAGTGCCAAGTTATGGACCCTTCTGTAAAAATGTATGTTATGGACAGTGAAAGGGTATTTTCATGGCAAAATAGAAAGCTGAGTCCACTATCTAAGAGTACCTCTGAACTGAATTAGAGAAAGTTTGAGAAGCAGGATATTTCTGACTAGTTGGAAGACATGCTGCTTCTGATACTGAAACTTTATTTTTCTAAAGCACTTCATTATGGAATGTGATTACACCTTTGGATTTTACTAGGACTGTCTTTGTTCAAAGTAGTTTAACCCGTATTCAGAGTGGGAAAAGCTGCTTTTCTTTGCTGTCTGGCAAGAGTGTTTATGCCAGGAGGGAGCCAGGGTTGGTACTGGGCTCCGATTGAGGCAAGTTTTCCTTTCTGTTTACTTCCTTGTGTAGACAAGCCCCGAGCAAGTGCGTCACACAGGAAGTCTGTGGAGTTACTCTAGATTTATGCTGATGTAACAGGACACGAGAGAAATCTTATGAGTGTTTCTGTCCTGAGCAGATGGAGTACTGTTAAGTGACAGCTCCAACAGGAAGAAATTTGGGAAGTACTGTTTTAAAGGCTTGTTAAAGAAAAATGTTTTAAAGAAAGGTTGGAAATAGCAGAAAGAGGAATCATGTTCTTTTTTCAAGTTTAAATAATGCCTGAGCAGTGCATTACAAGTCCATGCTGCTTATAATGCTGGAATACTATCCAGTGGCCTCTGTTTCCCCAGTTTTATTGTAGCCTAATCCATTTAAATTTAATCTATGAGGGGGAAAGACCAATACCAGTACCGTTCCAAGATGTGGGTACTCCTGGTCTGTGCTGGACTTGTGGTAGGCTGCCTATCCTTGACTTGTGATCTTCCTGTTCTACTGCTGAAGTACTGAAAGAAAACCATTTGTAATACTGAAAGAAAAGCACATGTCATACTGAAAGAACTGAGACAGACCTTATGAATATGTTAAAAGGCATCATGGCAGTTTTGAAGCTCTTTTTAAAAAGTAAAACCGAAGTGTGGACTTTTCCCTCTTCACCACTTTAGTAAATGTCATCAAAGGTACCCTTAGTACCATGCTGTATTTTCCAAGAAGAGAAATGCCATCATGTTCATCGCATTCAATTTTTAAAAATATCTCTCTGTGTCTCCTGCTTCGAAACACTATTGAGGAGGCTGGACAGAGTTAAACACAGCAATTCAAAAGTCAGATCCATTAGCCAGGATGGAATTAGACTTTCTGCTAAAAGAAGAGTGATGAAAAGTACTGACAGAGTGAACAGACTGAGGCTTTCTTTAATTTAGGTATTGCAGTTTCCTTAGTATCACATATTTCTTGGATAAATTTCACTGCATAGAATTTTTTTTTCTGGCCTAATATTTTCCTTTCTTCAATAGCCGTATGTTCCCTTTTGTATGATGCATTTGCTATATAGAATAATTCTATTTTGTTTTCTAATCAGTATTTGTTAGCTTCCAGGAGTCAGATCTTATTGCTAGGCAACTAAATGAGAACTCTCCATCTCTGTATGAAGCAGTTTGCCGTATCCATGCCTGACCCTGTACTTATCTATACATATATCTATAAAATTACCTAAAGTGCTGCTGTAAACGTCAAATGTAAACATGCTGCCTATCTTACCCATATTGAATTTTTCTTGAAACTGAGTTCTTAATAGTCAAAACAGCTTGGAAGAAGGCACAGATTTTCCCCTCCGCCTTTTTAGATGTCATTCCCTCACATGTAACTAGCTTTAAGGGCAGCCTTTGTGCTGAAAATTACTTCTTTCTTTTGGACTAAAAGAAATAGGGATTTATGTATTAATCACTGCATTTTTTTAATATCAGAATACTTTCTTAATTTAATTAATGCCTCTGTAAGATTTTGATTACTATGATTCTCTGTTTGCAAGTTTTCCAAAGGAATTATGAGATAGAGGAGTTAAGTGTGAAAACAAACAGCAGGGCTTCAGCAGCTTGTAGTGACAGCAGTTTTTTTTGCACTTTTAATAAAGCTTTATACGTTTAGTATTTTAATAAGCTCGTATATGCCATCTTGGTGCTTGATTGCTTTTCCAGTGTCATCCAATGTATTTTGTGATCTTCTAATAATATGTCCTCTGTAACATCATTGTCTTATTACTAAGGATTTAAATAGAAGGATTTTTTATTTTCTTCAATGTTATTTTTGTTGCTAGAGTATCAGTGTTCTGCCATGGAAAAAAAGGCTTCTGATGCCACACATTGGCATGGCCTTTATTTTTTTAAACTTTTTAATGTGGTTTTTTTAACCATTTCATGATGTGCTTTTAACATATGTGTGGTGTGGGAGTCTCAGAAGTATAGAATTAAGGTCAGAAGGGGTGTGTGGAGGTCACATAGTTCACAGTCCTGCTACAGGCATTGTTAATCCCTGAGGTTCAAGGCTTTGTTGTGTTCTTTCTCTCTCCTTTGCTGAGTGCCAAGACTGGACACAGGATTCCAGTCAAGGGTGTTTTGGCTGTGGCCTGACAAGTGCTGAGAAAGAGCGACCGAGAGGTGACCCTCACAGGTATTGCTTAGACATGCTGCTGTCACCACCCCTTAGATGGCGGCTTGGCTGGCTGAATTACAGCTTTCCAAGTAAAAGCCTTGGAGGGAACAGGCCCCTTCCAACACCCAATTCTGCATTTTTAATTTCTCTTTAAACTGTCTTCTGATCCTCTACTGAGGATCTGCAAAAGGAGTTTATGTATATATTCTCATATAAGTACACCTAAAGTTGGTTAGTATAAATAAAGGAGCTGAACTGATCCATTTTTCTGTTCTAATTTTGGTTCAGCTGTGATTAAGGATGTTCCGCTGTCCTTCCTGTTCAGATCAGAAATAGATTGGTAACTGACTCATGTTAGAAAATACTGCGTTTAAAAATAGACATGATCGCATGCTGTGGGTGATCCCATGGAATGGGGCTTCAGGTGAAGGGTGTTTTTAAACTCTCTTTTCTGCTTTGCTGTCATAGCACTGCTATTATTTATGGTTCCCACGTGGCACCACTGCTTTTCGCACCTCCTCAGTCTCACTTGCTGTATTTAGGGACTGAGGCAATCTGGCAAGTACAGTTGAGGGGATGGAGGAAAGCTGTAGCTCTGCCCCATGCTTTGTGTTCAGTGCTGTCAAGCATGTGGGAGCTGGGAAAGCAGATGCTGAAGCCCTCCTGGAAGTATGGATGGACACAGGTGTTGGTGCTGTGAGAGCCTTGGTTACTGCTCCTGAGGGAAGCCGAGCTGCTGGCGCCCAGTGGGCACTGGGCGTACTGGTGGCACTGGTCACTCAGGCTGGGTCATGTGGCAGCCTGTGCTTGGCGTACGTCGCGTGCACAAAAAAGCAGACTGTGTAGCAGAGGACACAGAACAAGTGGAAATAGAATAAATTTTTCCCTTCCTTTCTACTAATTTAAAGTGAAGAGAGCACATCTAAAGGGGAAATAGTATCTCACTCTTAGATTCAGCAATTAGCCTCTCTTTTAACTGCAAAAGTAGGTGACTGGCAGTGCTGGTTGCAGTGGTGTACATCCCTGATGTAAACCAAGCAAACAGCACAGGTATATTCCCTGTAAGCCACCAAAAAGCTTTCAGGTTAGAGAGAAACTTGCATCTTCCCTTGAGGAATCCACTAAACTGTCCAATATCCACAAAATGAAGTTATTATATTTTTTATTTTTTGCTCAGTTATAATTTTAAGTCCCAAGTTATAGTCATAGAATCATTATGGTTGGAAAAGACCTTCAAAAGATCCCCAGGTCCCAGCACCACCACAATGTTCACCACTAAATTACTAAACCATATCCTCAATGCTACATCTGACCAAGCTGTATCTACATAAATATTACTCTTATTATAATATTGTATTATACTTATACACTAGTTATTTTCTTTTACTCATTTGAGCCAGTCTTTTTGTTTTCTTATGGGATTTTTGTTGCAAAGTATCTAATTCATCTTACAGTTGGAAGCATGAAAATGGTAAGTTATTAAATAATTACAAATAGTACCTGAAATATTAACATTTTTATCTTTTATGCCTTTAAAAAAAACCTATATTTTTGTGAAGTTAGCTTGTTATTGGTAAAAAAAAAGCTGTAGGTTGTGATTTCCTATTAGACAATTTTCTTAATTGTCTCACAAAATCTCTTGATTATAAAAACTTGTATCTGTGTGGTCAGGCAAATGGCCTAGACAATCATTGTAGGTCCCTTCCAACTGAGCTATTCTAATCTATTCTATTCAGTACTTTTTTTTTTTTAACAGAAAAATCAGGTTATTTTCAAAAAACAGTTAAATCTTGTAAGAGAGCTAGTTCATCTACTCTCCACAGCCTTTCTACAATAGTGCTTCAAAAATAGCAAAATCCATCTCAGTTGTGAGTTCATATCCAGGCTAAATACGTGCATTTTATAAATTTATTATATTCTTAGTTCTCTCTCACTGATTAAACCATGATTTCCAAATTTGCATTTGTTTTAAAGTGCTTCAGTGGAGACATGAAGTTGCTTGCCACAAAATAGGCTTTCAACCTTCAAGGAAAATGTGTTGCATTCGCAGGATAAGCATGATAGCAGACTCTAAACATGATAAAAAGAACTACATAGCCCACACATTCAGTACATTCATCTTTGCAAATGCAGATAACATGCTGTTGTTGCTACAACTTCGACTTTCCATCTTGAACTTCCTGACATAGGTAAATCTGACTTGCTCCATTCCTCCTAGGCAAACAAAAAGATCTATTTTTAAAATTATTTAATCAAAGGAAGTTTTATTAAGAGGAAAACTGAGATGGAAAAAGGAAATACATCCTGCCGTGCAAAATTTGGCTCCAGCCTACCCACCACCTTGAGCTAATATTGTCCATGTCTACATTTGCAAGCTGTGCTGTGCAGTTAGAGCCAGTTTGCCTTTGGTGCCAAGAACCTGATGTCCACACTGGATGTGAGTGGGTGGAAAGGAGGGAATGTGCTTTGAACTAGCTCCAGTTTGCTTCTGTGAACTGAAAGTTCGGTAATAGCTGGAGCACGGGAGATGCTCTGCAGGAAGAGTCTGTAGAGTGCATCTTTCAGCTTTGTGTCTTGGAAGGTGTTTGGCCATACTCCCTGATCTGGGTTGGGTGAAGCAAAGTAAGGCAAGAGGGAATGAACAGGAGATTCCCTTCAAAAGCATATTCCTGATGTGAATTTACAGACTCATGAAGATCCATCCATTGACTGGATGGTTTGAAAAATATTTTTATTCCTCATAAAGTGAAAACTGATAAATTGAAGACCTTGCATGAAATCCAGTACACCACTTAATTCCACAGCATTAGTTGCAGACAATACTATTGCTATCTTTATTCTTCTGAGTCAGTACTGTAAAATAATGCAGCAGTGAATACAGAGAAGAATGATAGTACTGTAATAAAGGTGGAACTGAAGGAGGTTATATAATTCAAACGCTTATGAAAGTAGTAGAATTATGGATTTCTTGCCAAGGCTTGTCTTCTGAGACTCTGATTGTTTATAGGAGTTGTAGCACGGAAGCCCGTGAGGAAAGATGATATGAGGAGGCTGATTCTGCTGCCTCATTCAGATGAAACAGGACTGACTTTGAGCAATGAATGCATTCATTTTCATGAGATAGCCTAAAAATGGACTACAAAGCAGGATGGAATCCAACCCTTCATCTTCGTATTTGAACTGTTTAAACAACTATCTGCCCAATGTTTTATTGCACTTGTGTTTGGTATGGCTTTCAGTGGAAACCAGTAACACCAGTATATACCACCAAGGTGAAAACAGAAAGCCAGAGGCCATGGCACTTTTTATGCAGACTTTACTTAAAATAGGTAAGTGGTCAGGTGAGCAGAGGTAATGAACCATGTAGAAATTTGTACCAAAGCTTTTACATGCCTTAGCATGAGAGCTGCAGCATTTATGTAGCTTTAAACATGAATATTGTTGGCCTTTTGTAAAGGAAGTCAATCCATAACTGAAAAGCTGTATATTACAAAATATGTGTAAAATAAGCCTTTTTTTAACCCAAACTTTTCCCCCCCTCTCTGAACTACTTTGTATTGTTGTTCCACATGCGATACTTCCATCAGCACTACATCAGCATGTCTGGTGGTCAGTGGGAGTTTTGCCAGTGTACAGTGTAAAGCAGGTTTTGGCAACCCATGACTGCAGATTATAAAAGGCTGGCAGCAGAGTTAGCATGGGGTTAGGAGCCGTAACTTGGAGAAAGTTGGCTAAGAGAACCAATGTGTTTTTCAGAACTCAGCAGAAGCCCTGGAGCTGGGAAGTCCTTTCCTTATACTGCTGATTTTAAGATCATGTGGTGAGCAGCTTCTAATTTTTTTGAGTTGGAGGTGTTTTTAAGTTCTGCTGAGTGTCTGTGAGCATTCTCAGCCTCTTATTTGGGAAAAAAGAGAATAGTGTAATGTACTATGTTCAAAAACTCTCTGACCCCTGAGCATTTGAGGTTTGATATCTTATTGTGAACATCTACTTTTTAATCATATTTAGGGCCTGAGTATTCTAACCATTGCTTGTATAGTAAGTGCTTCTTGGTCCCACAGGGTTTGGTCTTTTTTTTAAAAAAAGGCAATGGCATATGTAAGAATTAATTCCCTGCAGATTTTTGTAGTCTCTTCAACTCTCAGTATAGTTTTCTGGATCTTTCTGCATGTTCATACGTATTCAGCAGCTCTGCAGCTATGGTTAAAAAAAGTCACTGAAAAAATACCAAAATTCTATTTTTCTCCTCCAACCTTTCACACGATACCTGCAACAGAGAGGGTCAGGAATTTTGATGCCAGCTGATTTGAGACCTAGGAGAACAAATAACTACACAGCATTTTTGCCAGTGTAATCTTCGGTCATTATTATTGATTGAAATGAAGCTTAAAAGTGTGTTTCTTCTGAAGTATTTTGAAAAATGGTGGCTGTCAATACACATTTAAGGCTGAAACATCTATCAGCAGCCCTGCAAAGATGGTGAATTAGTTCTGCTGAAGTATGTGACGCCTGTGAGAGCTCCTCAGTCTGTCTGATGGTGAATCAAATTTTAGGTACAAATGGAGGAGAAGAATAACAATTCTCTGTGCTGTGCCAATTTATGAACAATGAGTAAGTGCACTATGCAGGTTAAAAGCACCTTTTTTTAGAAAGCAGCAAAGAAGAAAGTACAACATTATGTACTGAGGTCTGACCCCAAAAATATTCAACTTTACAAAAATTATTCACCAAGAAGACCAGTAGAACTCAGAGAGGGTTTCCTCAGGAAAAATTATTAGTGCTTGAGTGTAACTTCTCTAGTTTCATAGGGTCATGATCTGACTATTTAGTTAGTATTTTTTCCTTTGAGTTGATATTTGACATCTGTCAATTTGAAGGTCTTGCTCAAGAGAGAAAGTTGTTTTACCAAAAATTAGGTGTTACAGAAATGATTGATATCCAAGTGCATGGTCATGTTTATGAAGTCTTGACAAGAACATTTTCATTAATTTCTATTCTAGAAGGCAGCAGTACATATTTAAATAAACTTAACTCCTCACCCAAACAACAAAAAACCAAGTGCGAAGAGTAAAGACAAGAATGTCCTGGTAATTCATGCAGATTATTCTTTCTGATTTGCTTAATATTTTATGTACAGATAATCTGTGAAGTCCCTTGAAGCAGAACAAAAGCTTTAAAGATACTCCTAAGATCTAAGTGATAATATTCATAAATGTTATCAGTGAGGAAGTAGAAAGCAATTTTTCTTGAACTTTATCTTGGTGGATAATTGTTGACAAAGGGCTCTTCAGGATGAAATGGCACATCTTCTTTTTCCTGTGGCTCGTGATAAATTGTGCAATCAAAATGCTAGGGTCACTATTTTTTCACTAGGAAAGAGTTTATTATGTCTACATGCCCAAACGTTTTCAGTTCTCCGTAACTCCGATGGCACAAGACATGATGGAAGTAAAGGAAATCAAGGTAATATTTGTGCCTGCTAATACAAACACAGCTGTACCACCTCTTACTAGTTAGGTAAATATTCTGTCTGCAAAGTTCAGATCTGGAAGTAAATATCAAAGATGACCAGCGTTAAATGTGTTGTTTAGATTAGGCCCAGTGTTTAGTTTCCTACTGAAGTTTTCTGTGCTGCCATTGAAAATTCCCACTTACATAAAAGCAACTTAAACAGATAATTCTTTTGCCTCTACAGCTCAATAAAATAAACTCAAAAGCAATTTCCTTTCCTCAAATACATTTATGTCTTTAAGGAGTGAATTGCTGCATAAAACTATTAAGCAAGCCTGTGATATTTTTGTCACCCTTTTAGCCAGCCTTTCTAGGATGGCAAAAGATTTTAATTGTAGATCAGGCCCTGTTGAGGATTTTTCAGAGATTGGATTAGTTTATTACAGTATTTAAAACAAATGTAATTTTGACTCATCCTGTGTATAAATAGCTCCTCTAATGTATTAGATTTTTCTCAATTCAGATTACTCATATGTTTCTTAGGTTATCAACAGATTTTTTATATAAAGAAGAGGGAGGATTGATTCTGACATTTTCTCAGTTGTGTGCAATGACACTTTTGAAATTGTAACAGTCTCCTGCCAGCTACGGATATTGACTCAGGCATGAGATTTTCAGAAGACATGCTTACTTTAGAGACTAGTTTGTCATGTTTCCATCTGTTGGATAAATATCTTTTTGACTAAGTGTAAAACCCCAAATACATGTCACCCCAGATGCTCAAAAAATTTTTCATCTGACTGCTGAAAGGCAGCAAGACGAGATGCAAAATCCTTTCAAAACATCTGCCAAGCAAGACTGCACAATCCTGTCCCAGGCAACTGGAATAGTCACCTGAGATTTGGAACTTCAACAATCCCGAGGTTGAAAACAGCAAATCTTGCTGCTGGGGAGTGTATGATTACCCAGCAGGTGGGAGATGTAAATCAGGAGCCTGGAGGGAACCAGGAGATATGAGAATAGCAGAGGGTTGTACGCTCAAGTGCGTGCCCTCTGCAGCCGGGTTCCAGGAAATCTGACCTTGGCTTATTTTGGATACTGGATGATAAGAACCTTTTCCTTCTTGTCTGAGTGCTGGGGCTGAAGAAATTTGCATTCCTCCTTTTTGCATTTTATCCTACTAGCTTTACCAGACAGGACTGCTGGGGGTAGGTGAGATTGAATCACATTGTACAAGCTCCCTCGCTGGCATGCAGAGGTTTCTGTCCCTCACAGGGAGTATTTGTTAGACAGACCTTGGGAAGTGTTCCTTCAGGGTTCTAAGAACAGTATGTTCATTTGTAAATACTCTTTCCCTTTCCCCTTTCACTGAGATGAAATAAAGCTCTGGTGGCACAGTCTCTGTAATCCTTCTGTTGCTTCACTTGAGTAGATGTGGAGGGATCTGCTGTTTAAATAGAAGTCTCCTCTGCAGCACCAATGCGCTTTCATTGACACTGTTTTTTCCTTTCTTAAAAATATTCTATCTGTTGATGTGTTTGCCTAGGAAAAAGTAAAAGCAGTTAAAGCAGGAAGTAAGCAAGTATGCCAGAACAATCACTTTATACTCTTGACTACTCCACAGAAGGTTTGATGAGAGCAGGTAAAGACAATTTTATTTTTTTATTCAGTTATGAGTTTTACTTAACGTAGCCACTAGCAGACATGATGACCCAATGTCCCATTTTATATGGTATTATTTTAGCCATGCAGTTTTCCCTTTTTCTCTGTCAGGATAACCTGAAAAGCAGGTTTCTTTTATTTTTGTATTGGTTTGATTCTGACCAAGGAAGTGAGCAGCTGTGGTCTTGCTGTAAGTTGCTGCTGTTATTTTCCTGATACTTCCCCAGTCTCTGCCTGCAGAACAGGAATGTGAGACTGGAAGTGACTCATTGGATCACAGAATCCACCTCTCTGCTGCAGCATTCATCACATCTCATAAATTCCCTTTAAAACCAAACCTAGTCTTTAAACTATTTCATCACCCATTTCACCTGCACGTAGATATCATACATTGTTTAAAAAATGCTGTTCACAAACTTGAAAGGCCTCAGCTCTCTTCACTGCTGCTAAGTAAGCTTTTTTCCCCAAGATATATGCATGAAAACATCGTGTGTAGGTGTTTCTTTCCAGCTGCTCCTGCCAGAATGCTGCTCTGGGACCCTTCTGATTGGAAACATGTTTTTTTTTCTCAGCCTTCATGGGTAATTGACCTGTGCTTGGAAGTGTCCCCCAGCTTATAGACTTGGTTGTGCAGTTTCTTGGGTTGTCGGAACTCTTCTGGGGAGGTTTCTTTAAGATATGTCTGGGATTTCTCACTGGTTTGAGTTACGGGAATGAACAAACATGTTGTCAATCTATATTACATGAAGAATCTAGGAATAGGGTGGAAGATCTAGGATTACTGAATGATACTGTAGTAGGGGAAGAAATGCCTGGGTTTTCTGAGCATGAGCAGGCTGAGGCTGATTACAAAAGCTTTGTAAATAGAAATATTTCAGGACATCTCAGTTGTGTGTAAGTCAGCATTACAGAATTGTTCTCTTTCATAGGGAGGATTTAATTTTAGAATGCATTGAAAAGTAGTGTTAAAGTCTCTATGATAGTTTTTCTAATTCAGTGGAAAAAAAAAATCAAAAATGCTTCTGTGATTACAGAATATTTTAGCTTGGAAGGGTCCCAGAAGAATCATCAAGTCCAACTCTTAAGTGAATGGCCCACACAGGGATCAAACCCACAGCCTTGGTGTTATGAGCACCATGCTCTGACCAGCTGAGCTCATCTCAGGGCTTTTGTGGAAGGAAATAGCATGACCCAAGACTGTGTCTTCTGGCAGAAACAGGAAAGACAAAAATCTCATTAGAATTTTCTTTTCCATATTTTTTCCTTGATTCACAACTTCTGTTGTCTTCAGTGATGACTTTCTAACTATGTCCATCCATAGCTGTGCCATTAAATTGTTCTTTCTCCTTTTGGTTCTTTCTTATTTCCTGGACTGATACCGTAACAATCTGAATTGATTCCATAATTTATGACTAGTATTATAACTAAAGCAGATCACTTTATTTTTAATTTTTAAAATTAATGCAGTAAGTAGATTCCACCTTCATCTGATATTCTAAGAATTTGCTATCAGCCTCTGACAAGGGAAATCATATGGATTTTTTTGAGAAATGCAACCAAAACCACATAGTTCCAGAAATAACTCTCTAGCACCACTTTTTTTTTTATTCAAATGCTAGTAATCATGGAGTTGTTCAGGGCTGGTTTTACTGATGAGGATGGGGCTCTTTCATATATTCCTTGGAGCTCCTTAATGATGCTTTCAGGACATAGTTGCACAAATTCTTGCATTTGGCAGGGCTCTGGCTAAGGCAGTTTGATCCAAGTGCATATAAAGGGGAAATTTACTACTGTAAATGGGGCCGCATACTTCCAAAATTTTAAAATGGCTGCCTAGGATTTGGTAACTGAGGAAACCTCCTCTGAATTCAGTGATTCACCCCCACCTTTGTGACAGAATTGCAGATCATCTTAATAATCCTCTCTTGTATCCTAATATCCAATATTGGACACCACTTCTACATTCATTGAATCTCTTGACAACATTGAATATTTTTGGCTGCAAGGAACAGCAGCTGTAGAAGGAGGGTTTTTTGTGTGGGAAAGTTACAGTGTCTGTTCATATATTATTCTGCCACATGATGTCCTCCTAAGCAAGGTTAGAATTATGGAATGCAGCCACTCCAATTTAAACTGAGCAATTCTGCAGCATTCAGACATATATTTATATAAAAGGTACCAATCTTGTTATAAACTGTTACTCTAATCAGAAGTCTCTAATCTGTAATCATTTTCAGCTGCTGTATATGAATAATGAACATTTCTTCTGGGGTTGAGCATTATTAATACAGCTTCATGATCACCTGCATTAAAATCCAAAGCTTAAGAAACTTCAGCATTTTCAATTTGTTCTACTGTAATGAACATAGTCCAGCTTAGTCTTACTGGCACTGCTCACTACTTTGTACAATCATTTTGTGCTAGCTGTGTATTTTTTGCACTAAGGCACATTTTGAATATTGCACACATTATGTGAGAGTTATAATTAATCATATGAATAAATTACTTCAAATGTCTAGTGCTTGTATTTAGGGTATGGCAGAAATGCAGACTTTTAGGTACAGCATCCTTATTCTCCTTTAATTTGTGTCATGTTACTTGTTGCTTTAAATAACTTCTTTTTTCTGTCAAAAATTAGTACACTTTATAATGCTAATGTAGTGTATATTTGTGTACTTAGGACTGCAAGAATGTTAGTTTTCTGCCAGTTCATTAAATTAGTGGGGATGATCTCCCACCCAGATAAGGAAGATATAGCAACTGAAGGAGCAGCCTTGAGCATTTTGATCAGGGTGCTGAGCACCTGGTTCACTGGAGGTCAGTAGTGCACTGACTGTCCCAGCTGTCAATGTAGTGCTTCAGAACATTAACCGAAACCAGGATATATAAAACCCCTTTGTTTGCAGCAGAGTCAACAGGTCTTCTTTTCTCTCCATGCTGTATCTGTGTGTGTCTGTGCATATTCATATATATGTATAGGTATGTGTATCTCACCATATAGAAACCAGTAGAGATACAAGTGAAACTTCACCTCTTGCTCATCTGAGCTTTTACTGTGGGAGGGGTTTATATTGGCCATGGACTGTTAATAACGACACGCCTGTTTACAAGGTGGCTGGAGAGTAGCAAAAAGAAAATTTTCCAATGCAGGTATCTCACTTGTTGAAAGTTTACTTGCAGATCTGGCTCCTATTATGTCCGCTAGACTAGAGACTTGGACTTGTGTTACACTTTGGGACTTTCTTCTGGTATGGAATTTAAATTTGACCTAAACTTCAGTTTACGATTTTTAAATGGACTTATTCTTCAGATGAAAAAGGAGGATAAGGGTTACTAATAGAAAATAATTAAGGAAATGAAAAGAACTGTTTTCTGTGGAATACTCAGTAATTGGTCCATGCCTCTCCCCTGAATGCATCCAGTGCTGTTGAAAGTAATTATACTAATCATCACAGTATTTAGGCACAGATTACATTCATGAAGAAAAATGAAAGTGCTGTTCTAGCATGCCAGTGAAATCTGCTTTGACAAGTTAATCCAGTATTTATTTAATTAAACAATGGTAATAAAATATTTAATTGCACTTTAAGATTTCTATTTCTGTCATCCAACGAGGCGAAAAATTCTGAACTCAACATATGTCAAGCAATGAAAATGCCTCAAGCACATCAAATATCAGCCCATTTTACAGATTAATGAAGGAAACTGAGCTGCAATGTGCACAGGTATGAATAGTTAAATATTTAATTCCCTTTCTGCTCTTTGAATCTGAAGCAAAAGGGAAATATCCCTCTCCTCCCCCAGCCCGGCCCTGTTTGTTTCTGAGGAATGTTAATCAGCTTCCTAGTGCCAGCAGGCTACAATCACCAACTACTAATTAGTTTTAGATAATGATATTGGTAATGAGCCTCTAGTTTCTCAGAGGCACCACACTGAGCTTGACTCAGGTTTATTCAGTTATTTATTAAGAATGTTATTGTGACAAGCAGTGTGAACAGTTTGAGCATGTTTAATGCCAAATATTTGTCTTTCATTTAATAGTATCAACACACCATTTTAAAACAGATTTTGCTGATCTAGCAGCTGATTTTAAATTAACTTTCCATTTAACAATGATAGTATTTGTTTCCTTGTTATTCCAATTATTTGATTACTCTCTTGGACATGTTTACTACTCAGGCAGTTATCTAATCACCTGAGGTTAGAACACTTAATTGGGAAATTTTTAAAATTAACTTCCTGTCACATTGCATCTCTAGGAGAACTGTTCATGGTCTTATGTCAAATGCTGCTATTTTTGCAAGGCATAAAATTCTCTGCTAGGTATTCTACAAGGAAGGTTCTAATTTGTTAGAGCTGCCAACTGTGAGGGGGAGAGAAAATAGATCAGTCTCCGCTTCATGTAATGCTGTTGGCAGGTGTGAGGTTAATTTGTATGTTCCAAAAAGTTATCTTTAAAATACTTTCCATCGTTAAGGCAGAGAAAGATTACCATTATGCAGGAGACGGTAACAAATATTGTGGAATGATTTCATCCCTGGAGCTGTATTAGGGAGGGAGAAATGAGACATTTCACTGCCTACTTGAGGATCTCACTTTGGTACCACCTTTGTATCTGGTAAGTTTATAATGGAGGAGGATTGTGTTTAATGGGTAGAAACATGAAAAAAAATGCTATGCCCCATTTCCTTGTAGTATTGTGTATTGAAAGTGAGACTACAGGAGGCAGAAATGTAACATGTTTCCTGGAATCCTGTCTTTGCTTCTGCTAAACATTGCAGGACTTATTTGACCTTTCATCCGTTAAAAATACTGACCCCCTGTCAGAAGATTAATAGTGGAAGACTGAACCATTTTGGATTTTGTGCTTTTTGTCTTTTCATGGCTGCCTTCTCTTTTTACGTGTTCAGTATTTTAGAGTAAAGACCTGAATTTTATTTCAAATGCCAAAGATTAGGCATTTAAAGGCATAATTTTTGTCCAAGTTACATGTCTAAATTGCAGTTCTGAAAATGCTTGCAAGTACTTTCCACTCTTATGTGGAGTCCATTTTTAGTTTGTTTTTGTAGTTGAAAGTTCCCCAGTATGATTAAAACATTCTCAAATTTGACAAATTGAGCACTAGAAACTAATGGATTTATTATTCCTTTGAGTAAATATGTGGTAAGCAGGCTTCAAGGCATATATAATTGTATTTATGCTATCAAGAAAATGTGTGCTGTTTCTATATTCCACTCAATAGAGCATTTGTCTGAGATGAAGAATACCTTGAGTTTTTGTTTTGGCTTCCAGTAAAATTTCTATCACTAGTCACTAATAACAAATGTAAGAATCATTAATGAGATGCTGTGTTGCTCTGTCATATGTGATCCTTCTACTGGGTCCTAGAAGTCTTGAATTATTTTCCTTGCAATAATGAAACTTCTGCTTAATGTTGTAGAATAGTTTCCAGCTTGCTTGTTAATACATTCTTTGGGAAAATGGAAGACATAAATTTGAGCTCCCTCATTTCTGAGGAGAAATCAAGATTGAGCTTTATATTTCATAGGTAACTGCTAGGTTATGAACAATGGTAACTCCTTTTTCTCAAATTGTGTTTTGCATTTCTACTTCCAAATAAAAAAATACACTCTGAATGTTTCAGCACTATAAATCAGCCCGGCTGGGTATCAGGGTATAGGGTATTAGGATATATCAGTTATAATGAAAATATGGGTTATATGTAAGTGAGGACCTAGGTTATCATAGGATTTAGGCTAGCTGTGCCCTCCTCTGCTCACCAGCTCTATTCCATGGGAAGTTTATTTTAAAATATGCTTTCCTTGCATTACAGTTGTAGAAAACACTTTTTTGTTTTTTAATGTAATGAGAGGACAAACTTATTCAAAGGTTATATTTTATAAACCCAAAGTTGTCTACAGTAGGTAAAATTTGAGGTTAATGGTATTAGAGCATGATACTTTCTGAGTGACTGTGCACGGCTGTGAACTTTGACAATTATGAAGAAACCTTGAATCAGGAGCAGATTGCTTCATATCTTTTTATTTAGCATGTTCTCAAAGCTTGCTTATCAGACCTGGGATTCATCCCAGTTATGAGATACTGGAATCTGACTAGTAGGATCCCGAGACTGACAGAATAAGCTTCTTCCCAATTTTACCAGGCACTGAAGTGAGACTGACAGGCCTGTAATTACCAGGGTCTGCCTTCTCGCCCTTCTTGAACTTTTACCACTTTTCGGTCAGCTGGAACCTCTCTGGACTCCCAAGACTTTTAAAAAGTGATGGAATTAGGTGCTGCAATAACATCAGCCAGCTCTTTCAGTACTCTGGGGTGAATCCCATTGGGCCTCATAGGAGATGAGGGTGAAAAAGCACAGTTTGATTCTACTCCCAAGGGTCACCTGACTTTCCAGTTTCTTCTTGGAAGCACGTAATGCACATGGACATTTTTTCTATTTATGCTACACCAATTTTCTGCTTCTTTTTTTCCTGGAAATAGGAAATGATTGCAGCTTACCAAGGTGACAATAAGTGTGAACTTCTTCAGTGAAGAGCTGGTGGTTTATCATTTAGGCATGCCATGTTGCTGTGTGTCACACAACATCACTCACAAGTGGATTATGGTGTGCTTAAATAACAAATGCATCACTCTGGGCCAAACTCCTCATGACTTGAATTTCTATACTTATTTGGAAAAAAAAAACCTTAATGATGGTGATATACATTTCAAATAGTTTCAATTCTCTTCAGCCTGTCTGCTGTGTGAGAAGTGCATATCATGAACTTGTCAGTAAGGCAAAGGCAATATTGTTGTACAGTCTTCTAATTATTTGAAGAAAAAAAAAATCAGTACGCACAATTGTCCAGTGAACTTTTGAGGTTAAAATTATCTTTGGTGTCTGAGAAGCATGACACAGCGAGTATTGCTACTTGGAGGACTTCTGATGACATTTATTCTAAAGAACTTACTTAAGCTCATTCTTAAAATTATTTTGCTTTCTTGTTAGCTACTTAAAGGTATGAGAAATTTCTTTTTTAGCTTTCTTGCCCTTGGTGTAGTCCTGTGCACTGTCACCACTCACCTCTTTCTTTCCTGTGTGCCCCAGCATAGTTTCCAGGACTATCTGCTCCATAGACTTACAATATTAGAGTACTGCTGTGCCTGTGTACTAACTCATGAAAACTCTGTTTTGGTGTCCTCAGTTTCCCAGTCCTGAGGGCATGATTTCCTTTTGTTTTTGTGTTGTTTTCCTGTTGTGGCAAGAGGCTTTACAATGAAGAAAAGACTAGCATGTAAAAGCTATTGTCTGATTTATTAGGGAATTTGGCTGGTGGGTTTAGCGGAGTGTGACACACCAGTGAGACATCATGGTAGTGTACCTGACTCAAGATATCTTACTTTTTATCTCAATATTTGGTAAACATCCCCCCAAAAATATTTTTGTCAATAATTACAACATAGAGCTTTGAAGAGGTGAGGATATGAAGGACTGTGGCAAAATGCCATTTCTGGCTTATTTGTTGTTAGAAAATACAAGGAAGGTGATGTCTACCAGAAAGGCAAAGCTGAATGCTCTTTTAGTTGGAGGAGCGCTGTGTTTTGCTGGCCCAAGATTCCTGAAGTTGATATCCACTTCCAGAAAACCTGTAAGATAACCCGCTTTTAAAAAATATATTTTTAGCTTGTTGAGTCCATCTTTTGGATGGAGAAGTAACTTAGCTTTTTATTAATTTTCCTTAATGTGGCTTATTTTGGTGTGTAAGGACCTTTATTTTATCATGTAGGAAAAAGTCCCTTTTTCATACTATCAGTAAATTTCAGATCTTCATTTTTATGTGAACATCTTGAATGGTAGATCTCATACAACACGAGATATATATTTTTAATGAGAAATGCAAAATAAAAATGAGTAAATTAATTAAAATTAAGTCCGAGTGAGAAGCACTCAATGATTATCTGTATTTTGGTTTTGTATTACATCCTGAAGTTCTGTTATAGCTGAGTGACATGCTCAGAGTTAAAGGCAGTTTTGTGCAACCTATTTAAAACATTTTGAAATGTAGTTTTGGAGTAGCTGAAATGGAGATGGATGAAGTTCATTTGACAGTGCTGTCTGGAAGATGTATAAATGCTGAAGCCCAAACTCACACATTCAAGTAGTTATGTCCAAGTTTATGCCCTGTTATAGCACATATCAGTATTGGTTTTAGAGACCTCTGAAGGAAGGTGATTTTTCAAAACATTCACTGTTGTTCAACTCCATCCCAGGCTTGTAAGACAACCTTCTCCTTCTCCTCTCTATCCTCTGTAAATTGTATAGGTAGCATTCTCTTCCCTCAATCTTCATACCCTAGGAGTTGCATATATTGAAATTAAGAGTTGTAAAAGAACCATTGCTTGTATTTTAAAAGACAAAAACTACATCAAAAGCAAAATAAACCTGTCTTCACCTTGCCAGTTGACTAAGAGGGTAAATAAATTAGGACTTTGGCAAGTGTGGCTTCGTTACCTCCTTCCTGTGAAAGACAAAATGGTTTATTTTCCATAGTAAATTGCTATGGAAGTGCTGGGCAAATCTATGCTTTCTACACCTATTTCTCAAGAACTCTTGATGTTTCAAGTTGTTTTGCTCTATTATGCTGGAATTGTATGAAATGTTTTGGCCATTCTCCTGAGATTGGGCCATCCAAGTCAGAATTTCAGCTTTTGATTTTGCGAAGTATGCACACCAATATGTGCATCATGCACAGAGCATTACCACAGAATGTGGGAGGTCTTGATTCAGAGCAGTTTATCCTGCATTACCTGGAGGCATGCAGAGCATTGACTTGAATATGGATCCTCTGTTTCAATCCATGCCATTAAACAGGCTTATCAAGCCAGAGCACAAGTGTATGTCAATATATTCATATGTATGCCTCTCCTATGCTATAGCTCTGTGCAAAGAGTGCAGCTTAGAATAACAGTTATGCTAAAGTTTCATTTAATCAAAAATACTCTGTTCATGTCTATGTGTATAAATAGCAAATAATTAGTTATACTCAGAATAACTCATTAAAATTCCATTTAAAGCCATTAAGGTTAATCTGGGCATTTAAAAGGTCGTTATCAAGCAATTAGTTTGCTTTCTTTTGAATATTGGATTTTTTAAATTGCATCTAAAAGGGGAAATTACAGTGGAAGAAACTTGCAGACAAAGCAACAAAAATAAATAAAATTACTTTCTGTCTGGTGCAAGAACTCTCCAGAAAAGCAGATAGCCTACTTTTGGAAATTAATTTCTTTCTGATAGCCTGTTCTTTCCCCTTCCCCCTTAACTCTGCAGAAAAGTTATGTTTCTGTCACTTTTTCATTTCCATTGTGGCTACATCACAGAAGACCAAATTATTTCCTGAGTGATGAAATGGGGGGGGAGTGGGTGGGAAATTAATTGAGAGATAAAGTCCTTATTCAAACACTAATTACCAAGTTCCAGCATTCTGTGCTGGAATGAAAGATAATGTCTTAAGCTCCCTGTTTCTCCTCATCATCAGGGAGGTGTCCCTGCCCATGGGAGGGGGGTTGGGACTAGGTGATCTTGAAAGTCCCTTCCAGCCCTTAACATTCCATCACTACCCTCTAGAGCCGTATGTGTTCTGCAATGGCTGCACAGAAAAGCATCCCAAACTCTAACTGCTTTCTGCTTTCCTCTCTCACTCTCTCTCTCTTTTTTTAATTTTTTTTTTTTTGTAAAATAACTAGAAGAAAACTAGTGATATTAATATTTTAATTTTATAAACCTTCTGAATTACCATGGTAGTCGAATGACTGGGAGAATACAATGCCAGAAGAGCAGATGTTTTGGGGTCACTGGACACTCACTCCATGTATCATTTTTCAGCACACTGAATATGCTTGGGGAGAATAACAAAACCCCACAAACCTAATGCTTTAATTCAAGAGCACAATTTGGTGGTAATTTGCATAACAATAAGATGCTGTTAAGCAAATGCTATAAAGCGGTTTAGGTATTGAATGAGGTAACAAAGGAGATAGAAATTAGACTGTTATATACTGGTGGTTCTTTAATCTCACCTTCCCTTTTTAAAGATGAGTTTAATCTTTTACTGAAATTTTTCTTATTTTTCTCCAAACTTTGTTTATTAAAACACTTCAATTTTGTCAACATTGCTGCTTTGTACTCTAGAGTTACATATGAATGGGTCTGTAAAATAAAACATTTTCACTGGCATGTTCACAAAATGGCATAGTGATATATTAACATTTCTGAGAGTTGCGGTCTGAAGAAAATGCTGGGAGTCCTTTTTGTGAGATAAAGAACATTGTACCTAGCACTTGGACCAAATTCAACTAATAATTTGGGTTTTCAGTCTTATCACTTGTCATGAAATCATTGAAGCATCACCTTCTTTCCGAGATATTTTACTCTTATTTAATTTGTGCTGTTGTGCTGCTGTGATGGGTGTGAGCGAGGGCCCTGATGCCTTATCACTGCTGGACTGGGCAGCAGCTCCATCCTTGAGAAATGGCTGGGAGACCTTGGCCACTGACTGCATCCTCTACTTTTATTCCAGTTATTTCCAGCTGGCTGTATTTAGAGTTTTTTGGGGGGCGGGGGCAGAGAGAGATGAATTGGAGTGAAAAGGCAGACAAATTTTAATTCTAAAGCAAGGAAATTGCTGTAGCTGTGAAAGAGGGAATTCTGTTAATAGCTTTTAGACATCTTGGCCATCAAATAGATGGGAAGTAGTTCCCTGCCTTTACCCTTCCCGAGGAGATAAGTTATGTTTTGGAGAACCTGGCAGCAGAGAGGTGTGGATGGTCCCATGAGGGAGGATGGTCCAGGAGCCAAGAGTGAGCACAGCACAGGCAGGAGAGGGCCCTTGTTGCTCCCAGGGCAGTCCCCCATCCAGGTCCCTGGGCCCTTGAGCAGTGCTCCTGGCGCTGCAGCTCCCAGCTCATGCTGCTCAGGGCATTGAAGGGCTGTTGTTGCACTTGACACGCTGATAGAAGGCTTGTAAAGAAGAGATGTCATTGATAAGCTGGCAGTTTTACAGAAGTGTTTTTGCAGCAGGTCCCTGGCACAATTTGGAATAAATTAAAATGGTTTAAATTCTCCCCGAGATAAGAGAATTATTCCCACATACAGATTAATGGAATCAGTTTTTGCCTTTTTCTGATACAACATAGTATATATTCTCACTGTGGATAATGGCTGAGTTAATAGACTGAATATAAAGAATTAAATTTCTCTATCAATATTCTTCAGTATTATGTGGTTTTGTTCTATTATGCAGAGCACTATGTTAATACAGTCAGAGCATAAAACTGTGCAGACTGTTAAGTCTTTGGAGCTGTTGGCCTTGGATTTTTTGAATCAGAAAACTTTTGATTGCAGCATGGACCTTCTTTTTAAAAATTTAGGCCATTTCATTGGTCAACTATCATACAGAGCATTTCAATTCCTTACCATGTAGGTTTCTCAAAAGCTTGTAAGAGAAGGGTCATTAACATTTAAACTTCTAGTTGCTTTCTCTTTAATTTTTATGTTCCAATAAAATTTTGGATCTGGATCTGATGTTCAGCCTCTGTTCTGCTCATGTTTTATCCTGTTGCACAATTATTATATGTGGTTAGTTAGGGTCTAAGAGGATTTGGGGTTTTTTGGGGTTTTTTTGGGTTAGATCTAAGAGGAATTGGGTTTTAGGTTAGAAATAGCTGGTCCATGAGAGCAAGGCAGTTTAAGGGAAATCTAGGCTGCAACAAGGCAAATACCAAAATACAGATCCCTCAAAAGATTAAGTATCGAACTTCAGTAGTTGTGTTAATAATTTTTGTCTCCCTCATAGTGTTTTTTCCATTCTCTAATTTTATCTTGTGTAAAATGAAATTATGTATTTTTGAGTAGTGATTAAGCATAGAACTTTTTTTTAAAATAAATATTTTCAGCATACTTAGAATATTTTGCTGAAGAAGTCTAGGCCGAAAATGAAACCTGCAACTTTTAAATGAAGGTCTGAAATTATTTTGAAGACAAATTGTGACTATTTTTTTGGAATTGCTTTTACAACATTTTTCACAGGAGCTGCTTCCCAGCTCCCTTTAAATCAACACTGCAGGGAGCTATTTCTATTTGAATGTTTTGCTTTGCTAGTCTAATGGAACTCTAAGTTCTAATGATGCTTTTAGATGCTGCTGCAATACATATATAAAAAACTCCCAACAAAACAAACAAACAACAACAACAAACAAACAAAAGAAAACCAAAAAGCCCACCCCAATGTCCCAAAACTTCCTGACACCCTTATGGTCTTCACAGAATTCATTAACCTGAAGTGTTAACGGTAGGGCAAATGCAGCAGATCAAGACTGATATTGCTGTTTGAATTACTTTGCTTTTGTTTTAGCACAAGCAATCTGCAGTGACTGGTCCTGTAATGGTATTTTCCAGAGAGCTTCAGAGACACTCACTTTGATTGGCAGTGCTGTAGGACTGGGCACTTCTGGACAATTTATGCCTGTTATAGCAGCCACTCAATGTTACTTAATGTGCAGTGTTCTATCAGGGCTATAATTTACAGCACATTGAACACATTTCCCAGTCCATTTAAAGACTGTTCCATTGTTAGAAGACTCGTGTCCTCTTTTATATTTTGTTGTTATTTTTGTGATGGTTTTTGAGTTTTGTCTGGTGCCGGTGGCAGATTTATCTTGCTTCTTCTGTATTTAATTATAGTTCCAGTGGAATTCTTGCTGTGAAAAAGCAAGTCTGACTTGCATTCCCTCTGAAGCTGTTTTGACAAGTAAAACACAATGAATTTCTGCATAGTGCTATTCACAGTGTTTCAGGCTATATTCCTTGACACAGAGAAAATAATTGGGAGAAAGGATGGATACTTTAAAAGTTCTCTTTCTTCCTGTTTTTGTGGTGAGTCGTTCTGGGGTCCCTGTTCAGAATTGTGTCTACATGAAGTTCTATGAAAGCCTGGAGCTCTGACCTTAGGGGCTGCTTAACCCTCAAAGCTTCAGAAGTATGAGTAAGGATACACACATTGGACATCCCAGAATTTCTTTTGGCAATAACATAAACCTGTCTTGGCAGTTACATTGTATTTTGTGACTGTTTTTCTCTGTGGGCAATGAATCTTTGTACCCATTTTTCCTTATTATATTGTCAGTGTGAGCTGGTAACTTCATGGAAATGGCTTCAGGGAGCCTCATTTGTTCTTTTCACCAACTTTACAGTCTCATTTAATATATAGTTCCTTCTTCTGGTTTGTCCCTAGGTGACATCCTTTGCTAAGTGAAATTAAATTCCCATCATCTTTTAACATCAAATTCTCTAAGTCTGGTTACAAAACCCTTTCTTTTCTTCTGATTTGCTGCCCTCTGTCCCATACAGTTACTCTTTCAATTCTTTGTCATCTTTCGCTGACAAACCACTGGGTGTATAAAAGCTCAGCCCAGGCTGATGAGGTTTGTTGCAGGCGCAGTGATCTTTCCTCCTTTGCCCATTGCAGAATTTGGAACTGAGGGAGCCTTTTAATTCTTCTGTGCAGAGATTTTGGGGGCCAGAAACATCCCTTAGCCTTTCTGATCTCTGCTTATTCTGTTTAGCCAGGAGACTCTAGTCCTTGCTCTATTCTGCCGTGATGCAAGTAATTCCTAATTTCTTGTTGCTCTGTTCCTGATTTTGATTCACAGCTGACTTCTTAGGATGGCTGTTGATTCAGTCCTGGGACCATTGTTTGTATCATTGTTTAATCTGATGTGACTCATGGCCATTTGGGTGACATCAGCACCTTGTTTGTGGGATTTTTCCCAGTGTAGTTATGGTGACACACGTAAACAACCTGTTTAAATATGTTAAATTTACATTTCAACTGATGCAGCCTTCACAGCTCTTTATTGATTTAAAAGGAGTTATGTCGATTTAAAACAATGAAAGAACTGCCCCTTGTTTTTAATATGCCATTATGATTCTTAAGCTGTACTTGCCATGTTGTAGCTACTTAGGTAGCCACACAGAAACGACCAGGGCTCTTCATAGAGCCTGCAGCTTAACGTGTGCTCAGTGTTTAGTGCTAGGTCCATAATACCTTTTTGCTTTTCTGTAACTATTTCTACTTTTAGAAGTGAGCCTGTTTTTTCACTTTCCAGGCTGCTTTTAATTATAATGAGACAACGGTAGGCTTTTGACAAATTCTGTCAAAAGGCAGACCATGCTTCTATCCTTAGAATATTTCTTGAGCTGTGCTAGATATTAAGGTTGGTATATTTTCCACTGAAGTGAAGTCTCCCACTAAAATGAAAGTGCAGTACAAAAAGCATAAATGCTGCTTCATGCAGCTCCAGCTGCAGGACTGAGGTATAAATGGATGGGGAAAAAAGCGACAATCTGCTTTCAAAGGATTCAGTAATCAAGAACTGATTTTTCTTCCCTCTACTGAGCAAAATTCAACTCATAATTATAGTGTATCCAGTGCATCAGGGCATGCATTTCTATTTTTATCTAAGTTGTCTTCAGTCTTTCCCATCAAAATGTTCTGAGACTTATAATAACTCTTAATTATTATAGCCACTATTTCCGTCTCTGAAGAAAGACCTTTGACATTTCACACTTCCAGTCATATTCCTGGTTTAGCCAACTTCATCTACAATGCAATAATTAGAATATCTGCATTTATATTTGTTGTGGGGGATAGTTCGGTGCTCTGTTTTATTTGATGTCATCTGTGTTTTAAAACACTCTGTTATGCGATATTGCTTGGTTGTGACATGCATTCCCACAGCTGGTTGCCCATTTAGTAATTCTTAATATTACAGGAAGTGTCCATACTGATTAACCAGGAGATTCTGTGTCTGCAGATGTGCACCTCATCTGTTGTGTCTTTGAGAGGCTGGTGCTTTTTGGCTGTAGAACTGTGGAGTGAAATTCTGCTCAAGGATAATGTCGTTGATCATCTGGTCAGGCTTGCTTTACCACTACTGCTACTCTATGGGCTCTTTGAATGAACATAATTTTACTATTTACTTATGGAAACGCTATTGTATAGAGTGATTTATTCTGAATAATGAACATCCTCACACATACTTATGTTGCAGTACCTCATCCTATGCATAATTATGGTTACAAAAAGAGAATTTGATTGAATAAAGAGATGTCAGTGCACTAAGCCCTAACTAAACTGTGAATGGAAAGCTAAGCACTGGAAATGTGCCTTCCTTAACCTAAGGTGCTCTTGCTTTAATTGTCTAAGAATTTAGAAAAATACTTAACGCTAATTACTTCAATATCTTTTGATACACAAAATCTGCTGCAGAATGCCAGAAATATAAGTGTAATCTTTATTAATTTGATTGATTTGTAAGCCAGGGAATATATTGGAAAAATTACTTTAAGATGTGCTTTTGAATATTGTAAAGATGACTACCCCAATGGAAGAATATTTCTGCCATATCTTGCAAGTAGTTGTAATGAAACCTTGGAGTTGAATGCTATAATTTTTCATGGAGAGGCAATTTTTTATGCAGGACAGAGGTAGTGAGCAGGTAAATAAGAGCTCCTGATTCTGAATTTGAATTGGCCTAGGTACGAAACCATGTCTCATTAGAGTTAGTATGGATTTACTTTGCAACTGGGATTAAAAGTGCAAACTTTTTCAGGAGCACAGAAATTCATACAATCACCATGTGGTTAATTTGTCCATTTTGTCTTCTATCAGCACCTGTTAATAACTGAGTACCTTTATTGACAGGGGCAGGGTGACTCTCCAACACCTACCAGATTTCTGTGAGACTGATTTAAATCTGAATTTACAGAAGTGAGACCTGGTATGGTAAGAGTCATTAGCTGCAGGCATGTGATGGAAAGCAAAAGCCCTATTTTGCCCTGGTCCTTTCTCTCAAGATGTGTTGAATCTAAGATCAAGTGAGAGACAGAGATAGTGAAAATGGAGCCAGAGTAGTGGGAGACTTTCTTCCTAGTCTGGTCAGAGAATAATGGAGTGAGAGCCAATTTGTTGGAGCACCTGAGACGGTTGGGGAGAATAGCATCATGGATGGTTGTTCTCATTTCCTGTCTCTGAAAGAAAGTAGGGAAAATGTTGCTGGTGACATGGAGCTTAAGCATTCCTTTGCTTAAGTATTCACATCTCCCACAGCTCACAAGTGCAGGGGAGTGTACCTGGGAGTCTGTGGACTAATTCCTTGGGTTTTTCCCTTCAATCCAGAAGAGTATATATCCAAAGAGATGAATTGGGGGAACAGGCTTGTATATATACAAGGGATTTACTTCCATCTTGTAAAAACAAAACAAAACAGAAAACCTCCAAAAAACCCCAAACAGTTTGTCAGCCTTTACTTATCTTGTTCTCAGTTCAGCTCCATTTGATCAAAACACAGCAGCTTCCATTAGTACTTCTCTTACCTCATAATATTGATTGCCATTAAGAAGCTGGATAGAGTACTAGCAAAGATATCTTAATTAATTACCAATGATAATAAATACCTGTCCAAATGGACTATCAGAAGCATGGTTTTTTTGGTGCAAAGTCTCCCTGGTTTAATAGTGAACTCTGCAGCAGAGAATTTGCTTTGGCGAAGCATTGATTAAGATTTTTATCTCTTTGGCCACATGAATCAAGGTGTGGCACAACTTTAAAGTCTGTGGAAATCCTATACTATTTCTCATTCTTGCACACCTTTGCCTTTCCAGTGACGTGTGTAATACAAAACAGATGTATCTTTCTGAATATTCATAACATAGATGTGATATAATAGGTTTAATCTGAGCTAGAGCCATCTCCACAATAGCATGAAAAAAAGAAGAGGATGTCGGCTGTACTTCCACTGGATGTCACTCTTAGCTTAGATCTGTGGGAGCTTAGCACTAAGGCGTTGTCTGCATAAACCTGATACCTGTTGGTTTGTTTGTTTTTAATACAGAGTTTTAAAGAGGTTTATTTAACCTCATGATTTTAAGTGTTTTTTAAAGAGAAAAAGTGCTAAAGAAATTAATGAAGATATGTAGAGTTAATTTTTACTTGTGTGATTCTAGTGTTTCTGAAGGGGGATGAATTTGTGAAACTAAATAGTGTAGAGAAGCACATGGATAAAATTCTCAGGTGTTAAGAGAATGCATTAATAAATCTGTTTCAAACAATTCCGCTGTGATTGGGAGACCTGATACTCTGCAATAAATTTCCTTTTTTTGGATATTTGATATCTAACCTTTCCTTAGTTTCTTTAATTACAACTAGGGGTTTTTTTTTGGGGGGGGGGGGTGTTTTTGTGGGTTTTTAAGAATTGTTCTTGTTTGTTTGGGTTTTTTTTGTTTGTAATTGTAGCTTTTCTGGCTAGCATGGAATGGACAAAGTTGCATTCCTTTCCATCACTTGCTTACACAAATTCAGGATACAAGAGATTTGACCCTAGTAAATACACTCTCAAAAGTAATTTTAGGTTATGCCAATGAGCTAAACAGCTTATTAATTGGTGTTCTGTAGTGCTCCATTGGAAGCATCAATTTAAAATATATCGCACACAGGTTTCGTTTGCCTATGTTCCATTAAGTTGTCACAGGAAGCTCCTGGTTCTGTGGTGTTTTATTTTGCACCACTCTTCAGGGTCACACAGAGCAGCACAAAACTGCCCCTCCGTACTTACATTTCAATGACACTACTCAGAAGTTTGCCTCTTTGGTTTGACACTGACAATGTCAGCATAGATTAGTCACAAACGAGTTTTGAAATTAATGTTCCTCTGAGATGACTTGTGCAGTTCATGTCTTTGAGACTTAAGTGGCACATTACTTTGATTCAAATTTAAAGCCAAGGGGATAAAATTTATATGGATGTAGATGCCTCCCTCTCTTCCCTGTGACCACATATCACGGGGAACACTAATGTGGGCTGGAAGTGAAGCCCCCCACTTGAGTTTGTAAGTTCTGTACTGTGTTGGATTTGCTCCCACAGAGATGCTATAAGCAGCTGATGCAAGTCTGAAGAGATAGAAACAACACAAAGGTTAAGTGTTCCAATCTGTTTTAACTTAGTTTTTCAGTTGTCAGTGACATTTACTGTGTATGTCCCCTAAATGCCAAATCAGTGTGTTTGTATTCCAGCCTCATCTGTGAGTTATTGAACACACATAAGCAGGCCTAAATGATTGCAGCTTATCCATGGCCCTTGGCAGCCCTTGTAGGCACTGACAAGGCTGATTTCTTGTCAGGATCTGCTGAAGGGAGGGATGACAGTTCACGCATGGTCACCATGTACAGGCTCTTTGGTTTTGTGCTACTCCTATACAGGCTTTTTGTTCCTCTTGTTCCTTAATATTTATATTCTGTTTTCTTTGACATTTCCATTGAAAATGTTGGCAATAATAATCATTAATGTATTTTATGGTAATATCTGAGTATTTAGGATCCAAAAATACACCTCATACCCTACAGTCTGATTAATTTTTTGGGAGACTATTGGTAATTGTTGCAGCAGTGTTTTTAGGCCTGGTCTTCTGCTAAAATGAGTTTTCCAGTTTAGAGGTAAAATGTAAAAGGTAGTACAAAGTACTTAAAAAAATTAATTTCCTTTCTTGTCTCTATTAATCTTCTAAGAAAGTTACATTGATATTTGTAAAAAGCAGAGTATTGCATTCATTTAGTAAAGCTCATGTTCCCTAGAAATTACAGGATGAGTGACATCCCAATTCTAGCTCTGCTCTTTTTTTTTTTTTCCTTGGAGGAACTTTCAGCAAAACAGTGGCTAACAGAAGATAAGTTCTTGAACAGGTTTGAATTTTGGGCATAGCATAAGATCCAAGAACAGATTAATTATAAAAGAATTTTAACTCTTTAACATATGCTAAATTTTTAAGCACAAATAAAATTTTTGTCTTGAAATAATTATATTCTGAGCAGTTTAAGCCCTCAGAGTTATGCTCAGGCTGTGCATTTGGGTGATTCTCTACAAATGAGAAGCTGACATAGCCTGATCAAACAGGCATTTACTGGTGAGAAGAGACACTTGGAATATTTAGGCCTTTATGTACAGTTGGGAAAATTATCCCCTCAGGTTTTTTTTATCAGCCATTTAATATGCATAATAGTAGACCTAAACCACTTTCCTCTGTGTCTATCCATAATTGCCTAATTTTTAATAACGTGGTTATTCAATCTTGTCCTGAACATATGTTTGCGTTATGCATTGAAATGCAAATTGTTAATGGGTTCAGTTGTGTGATTAGCTCATAATATCAGTCATCATGGTTTTCCTGTTGAAAGATTGAAGTTGGTAAGCATCATCTCCCTGCTTTTCTCACCTTCCCTCTGGCAAAATAGAGGGAGATGAACTGAATGGCACATTGTACAGAACAGTTCTGCTACCAGTTTTTATAAAGAAAAGCTCTCAAGGGTCTATTTCTATTGTAGTCACAGTACTTGCTACGCTCATTTATGTGCTCATTAAGGCTTTTTAAAAATATTTCTTTATATATATTTTATTCAAGACAATATTGTGTGCAACTAATCATAAGGAAAAATGGTGTGATTTGAGGATAATATCACAGATTGTGATTGGTATTTGTTTCTGTGCTAGAATAGCATCCCTTAATGTGTGAATATTGTCTGAACCTTGCCTGAGGGAAGCCTGAGGACCTGATGGAGTCATGCTGGCTCGGAGTTCAGCTGGAGATAGAGATGCTTTCCAATGTGATCATGTACATCAGCTGTTCCATTAAATGCTACTGGTTTGTTAAGTTTGATTATGCTTCAGTAACAGGTATTTAGTATTTTCTTTAGATGGTAACTGATTTGTTGTTGTTTTAAACTGGAAGAAGCTGCACTCTGTTTTCTTACATTTGAGAATATGTCTTGCAGTAGTTTTGAGTGTAAATTCAGATGCAATAGTAGAAACTAGATAAGTGGTGTCTATATATTGAAAAAATATTAGTATTTATCTGACAGAATTTCTGAAGAGTAGCTGCTTCATCTAAAATAACCAGATAAACAAAAGCCTGCAAGGCAAAGAGGACTTAAATACAGGCTCAAAAAGGTTCACAAATACATACTTTAAGGAAGGTAAACCATTTATACAAAGGACTATGTCTTATCTCTTACCCTGAAAATTAATGGCAAGAATCTCCCTGAACAGCAAGGGAAACTATATCTCTCCCCTGTCCTCCCCTTGAATCATGCAACAGTTCATAAGGAAAGTGTGGAGTGGCAATTTGATGGTTTTGGACATTGCAACATGTAAATTTTCTTCCACAGATAGGGATCCAAAGACATGGGTCAGTAGTGCAGTGAATCTCTGCTAGTACAGGAGTTTGTTGCTAAGAGTCAGACTGGAAGGCATTGATCCCGAATATGGTCCCAATGCACTGTGGGAGCCATCTTAAGAGTGAAACAGACTGATCTAGGAGAAAAGGTTTAGCTGACCTCAGAAGAAAATATTCCTATGAGGAAATGCAGTTCAGTTACTCAATTACTCACCACCCCTGTGCTCTCTGCACCAGCTAAAGAAAGGAGGCTGCTGCAGTGGTGCCTGAAGTAATTTCCTGAATTCAGGCAATTTCCTGATTTGTAGGTGGGGAGGGATGTTCGTGGTGCTGCTCTTGGGAGCTCTAGGAAATGTGAAATGGCAGGGCACGAGGAGTGGGTGTGTTTGACGCAACACTGAGGCTATGTAGACACTGAATTTATTTGTGGCACATGAGATCCTGTTCTGACTGGCACTATTCTGACTGTCATTTTAATGACTTGACAGATTAAACTATTAAAATTAAACTGGGTATAGATGTCAACTTAGAAATCCTCTCCCTGGGCCAGGATTAAGATCACTGCTGCCTAGCAGGTGCCAGCTGTGTGAAGAAATGGAGAACTTCCCTCTCCATCCTTGGCAAATGTAGTACAGCTCACAGGAATCAATCTTGTATTTTTTTTAAACTGAAACAGGAAATATAGCAATACAAATCAATATATTTCTGGTTTCATTGCAACTATCTATGATATTAAATACAGATAGGAGTCCAGGTATATCTTACTGCTAAACAATGTAAGTCTCCCTTAGACACTTAAAGGAGTGCAAAGTGGCAAAATTAAAGGAAAAAGAATGAATAAGACTCCTGGGTCTGCTTGGAGGTCCCTGAAGAGATATAAGGATAGGACATTTTGCATTAAAAATGCCATCTATGGCACTATTGTGTGTTTTCCTCCTTTGTTTTAGTGTATGAGGTACATTGGCTGGAGTCCATTGCATGTTAAGTACCTTACAACCAGCCTGCCACTATTCCAACTTACCTTGATTCTCTCATTTAGGGATTGTTACTGATCAGAGATACCATCTTTTATTTGTTCTTCTATTTAAAGTTTGTGTTTGTTCTTGTGTTTGAAGTTTGTATTTGTATTCCTTTTTATTGCATTTGCTTGCATTCATTTAGAACCAATCTGTTTTATTTGTTGATTCAGTAGTTTTCTGGGATTTTTTCCCTCCTCTTTTAAGCATTACTTGTTTGCTATTACTTGTTTCAGGGTTATGATTTCTGTCTTGGAAATGCCCTAAATATAGAATTGGCTTTTTTTTACATTTTTGCTTCATTATTTCCCTTCTTAAGGTACATTCAGTGTCTTATTGGGAGTCCTGAATGTTTTCTTTTTCAAGTTATCATCATGAAATAATTGACAGGCTACTAATCACTTCCTGCTGTGGTGAAATTGGCAGTGGAAAGAAGGTAAGAGGAAACAGCTTCTCTGTTTTGAAGGGGATGAAAGAACAAAACTGGTGACCCTACTGTACCAACATTATTTTCTTTCTGAAGATATGGATTTCTTTCTCTCCCTTAGGCCTCCAATAAAATGCAGAATTTAATGAACAGTGTAGTAAGAAAAGGATGGAGGATTACTACTGAATCAAAATTTTGTAAAATCAGCTTGCTCAGTTTTTTGTTCATGTGGCATTTCTGTTGTTTTCTTCATAAAGAACAGTAAACACTTTTGTTGTTGCTTTAATATGCCATTTCTGTTGTTGCTTTGCATCATATGTTCTGCAGGAAGAATCTTGGCTTTTCACTGTAGCTTTTGACATTAAACACTGATCATCAAAGCAGTGTTGTGGAATTAGGATGTAACTTCAGAGCTTTTACTGTTTGGTCTTTTAGAAACGCAGAAATACCAACTGACATCAGTTCAGAAGCTTTAGATTCCCTTTTGGCAAAGCTATCAACTTCTGATATTTCTAGTCACTTTTAAAAAAAAATTTTTAAAAAGCTCAAAAAGAGATTGATCCTTTCTTTTTGCAGCTCTCTTGTTGATGTTCTCACAACATTTTTCTCACAGAATTCCAGGGAATTACAGTCTTGATTTGTGTGGCTCTATTTGATTCTAGATGACTCAATGCATAAAAAGAAATGGCCACTGTTCATGGTAGAAGGATTTATCAGTTATCAAAACAACATAGATATGACCTATGATTTTTTTTTTTTGCTAGTTAGACACAGGTGAAAATTTACATTCCTGTCTTGTGACCTTTTAGAAAAATGTTTATTTCCCTATTGATATACTGTTTCTCAGAGAGCTATTTTCTCATGGACACCATCCCCCCTAACCCTTTTCTGAGTTTATCTCCAGTTTTTAACAAAAATCTATAAAACTGGAGATTTCCTGGGGGGGAAAAAAAAGTCAATCACTACTTGACATATGATGCACAATGGAGGAGAATGTTTGGATGTAAATCCTGTTTGGCATTTCTCTTATGTTCTGGGAAGATGATTTATCCACTGAGCTCTGCTTTTGTACACTGAGCTCTTCTTTTTATACCTTTGACTCAAGTATTTCAATTGTCTGCTTTGTAAAGCAACTTCCCACACAGTTACATCAACTGCCAGTGGAGGCAGGAGCGAGCATGGGTCAAAGGTTGATGCAGAGGGTTAGGAAGACAGTTTTAAGCAGTGGAGAAGAGAAACCACAATCTATACCCTTACATGTATATGGGAACAAAATTTCTCCTCATACACAAGGAAGCCCTTTTTTGACAGTAGCTGTATTAAAAGTATGAAAAAAACTGTGGGTTTTTTCTGTGTCTTGCTGCTTGCCCCCAAAATAACATCTGCCAAAATATTTAAGTTTTCCAGGCATTTCTAACACCACCTTTCCAAAAGAAAATGCATGTAATACATTAAGTTTATCAGTCAGATGTTGTAGCAGACCTTTTCATATGAACCAGATTGATTGTGCTGATTGTGGTGATGGGCAGCAGCAGCACTTAGAAGTTTCTGTGGTGCTAATCTGTAAATCTGGTTGTAGACAGGAGCACTTGTCATGCTGGGGGGTAAATCCAGTGTCATTGCATGGATTATTTTACTGGTTTTAGGCTTGACTTTTTCTCCAATGATCATTTTATCTGGATTATGAGCCTGGCTTCCTGCATCAGGATATTTGGGAAACGGACATAACTTAATAGGATGTATAAGAGTCCCTACATATGAGGAGGAGGAGGAGGATGTGTTCCAATCTCCCTCTAGTGAAACACCCTGTGTTCATCAGGCAAAGTTCACACTTGACCTAATGAACCTGGAAAATTGGAATTCTGAATGACAATAGTCAAACTCTTAAAAAAGCTGGCCCTTGTTGTTGAAGTGCATTGGATTTTGCATGAATAGGAATGTTAAATACCCTAAAAGGTTTGCAGTGAGCTTCAAGAGAAACTTGCTGTCAGGAAGGTTTTGTGGACATTCTTGAGCACAGTGATGCGTGTCTGGATTATTGCTAATGCTGTAAGAAGTACAATTGAGTCAGCTTAAATTTTCCTAGTTTGCTGAACCAAGGGATGTAAGCCACATTTGCCTTCTGACAATAGCATTACAAGCTCATTTTTCTAGTTAAGATTTAACAGTATTTGTGTTTTCCTTGCTTCTGTATTAATTAAGCAACTCTGATGCTGCTCAGGCTGCAGATCAAGTCCAACAAACAGGAAAGAAAGTGAATCATAACTAGGCTATTAACACAAATGAGAGTCATGAGGCATTCTAAGCCTATTTTCTATTGGAGTTCTGGGCTTTGAAATTCGTGTTGAGTCAGAACAAGGCTGCACTGTAAACTATGACCTGCTTCAGGTAATTCTGATTTCAGTCTAGAAGGTCTTAAATAAATACTAACACAGATAGACAGAGCAGCTAGCTTGGATCATATTCCTACATTTTCAGATGTCACCAAAGGTGTAGTTAGAAAAGCTGTAGTTAGAAACTGAAGAAGTGCTTGGGCCATAATGACTTGGAAATTGCAGGTGCCCAAGAAGCTGCTTGTGGCATGAAGGACCTCCTTTATCCCAAATAATCTCAGAAGGGCCTAAGGGTAAATGTAGAACTCTGGACTGAGTTAATTATTTCCCATGTCAGTGGAATTTAATCAGATTGAAAGAGTGAGGGCACAGTCAGGTGATTGTGGAAACCTTCCTTAAACTGGTGAGATTCATGAACTTCAGTGCTTTTACTGATGGTGCCACTGACAGGAATGACACTGCTGGGATCACTTAATTTACCTTTTATATGAGAGCCTGTATTGAGCAATTGCAAAGAGTTATTAAAAGTTCCCTGTCTCTTACTGGTTTATAGTGTGCATAAGTAGAAAAAAAGATTATGCTAAGCTCTTATTTTTATGTTGATTTCCGTGGGTGACTCTCATGCTGCCTTAATAATTGTGTATGTGAACATAAATCTTCAGATGATCAGTTTTCACATAGTTCCACCTGAAATACTTTTTTAGAAAAAAGTAGTTGGTAAGACACTAGTTATATTTGACAGAATTAACTTCAAATGATGTTATTTTCTGGTACTTTTATACACATGAATTTAATTGTATCTCCTTGTTCTACTATCAGAGTTCTTCTCAGTTCAATTTTCTCCATGCTGGCTTTATGGGAGATTGAAGCCTTAATGTTAGTGTGCAGTAGCTCATTTTTCATTGGTGTGATATGGGAGGATGGGCCCTAACACATTTAAAAAAAAATTAAGATAGAGGTTTGTTTTTTAATGTGACTATTAAAACTAATTAACCTTTAGACCATATTTGAATCCAGTGAGATTTGATTTCAAAGTTTCTTTAAAGAAAGCGTTGTAACTTAAAAATGTGTTTTGTTAATTTAATGGTTTAATACATTTAAATTAACTAAGTAATTTGAAAGAAAATTACTTTGCCATCTACTTTGAAACTTGCTTCCATTGGTTTCTAATGGGACTTGAATTCTTTTCCAGATAAAATCTGTTTCATGAGGGTGGCTTCATGTTGCAATAATCCTTCTCATTACATTTCTAGGACTTAACTCCTTTTTTCCTTAATAACATACTCTTGGCAACTAGTACAGAGCAGTTTCCTGTTTCAGGAATACTCTGCTTTATACAAATAGCACTGAAGCTCTGTGAAGTTTGCCTAAGGGCACTTCTTGATGACTAAACTGAAGATTATCAAATACCTGCAATGTTTCCAACATGCAGACAGCATCTCAGAATCTCTGTTTGTTTGCATTTCCTGGACCTAAGGGAAGTGTCTGGGGGTTGAAGAAAATAGTTTCCTCTTTGTGTTTTTGGTGGCTTTTTTTTGGTGTGTGTTTCTTTTTTTTTGTTTCTTTGTTTTTATTTGTTTTGGTGGTTTTTTTGTATTTTGTTGTTTTTTCCTAGCAGTAGTTGTTGCACAAAGCCTTTACAAAAAAGCTAAGTGGGGCTGCAGCACAACTCACTTAAGAATTCTGTATGCAGTATTTCCAGATTGATGTTTTGAAACTCTGCAGAATACACTGGGAGAAATCCTGATGGTTTCTCGCTATGTGAAAAGATTGTTCCCAGTGCCTGCTGCTGGCTCATAAATGTCTGTTTTGCAGTGTATTCAGAATGGCTCCTACTCCTCAAACACGGTGAAGATGGTGTACCTTAGTGCCTTTCTAGTTCAGTGCTGTTTCAAAAACTGCATTTAAGCAGATGTAGCTGATTCTGCAGTGTCTGAAAGGACTAAGCCTTCAGGGTGTCTCATTAGACTGTTTATGTGGTTTTTCTTTGGCTTGGAAAAGAAGTGCAGTGAAAGGGAACGTGACAAACTTGTCTTCTTTTCTAATGGCAAAGGCTGTTTGGAAGGCTTCCAACACAGTGACCATCCTGCTTCAACTAAGCACTGTCAGAAAACAATCTTGTGCCATCAAATGTGGAATAATAATATTATGTTGCCTTTGTTAGTTTGATCTGTCTTTTTATAAATTGATTCATTTAAAGAATAAAGAAAAATGAAGAGTCTCTGAAGATAGCTGTCATTCTTAGGTTAGTTTAGAGATAAACACTTTTTCAGGATACAACTTTTTATGAGTTGTTCTTTATATTCCTCCATTAATTTAGGAGTTTGTTTTAACTATGTTATTCCAGTTTTCCCCGCATTTCCCTTGTCAGAGCATGTTTGCATATCATTGCTTAGGTAGCCTAAAATAGTGGAATGGGTGCAAGCTCTGGGCATACTCAGTGGTTTGTGTTCTCTAGTTAAAAAAATATAAAGTCCCTCTTCTTCAGTTAACCCTATTTGCCTGCATTACAGATCTCTGTTGCCTGTATTGCTGCATTGCATGTGGTTTGAAAAGAGGCTTTAGGCCAAAAACATCTGTGTGATGGAAAGGGATCCTTTCTGAGCAAAGTGTGGGAACAGCGTCTTTCAGATGGAAAGATATTTTCCCCTATTAGTTACTAACAGTTCCACCAGCCTGTGGTGCAGATGCTTACCCAGGTATTTACACAAGCTCCATAAAACAGGATGTTCAGAAATATAGAGGAAAATATGAAGTAACTATGAATATTCACTGCCAGCCACTGGCAGTTCTTTCTGCTTCTGAGAGTGAGAGGCAAATGATGTTCTCACTAAAATCCAAGTCAGAAATGGCTAAAATTGGCATTTATATACAGCCAAGAACCATATGACAGATATAAGTGGGTGGTAGAACTCTAAACTGAGCCAATAGCTAGACTCAGTGCTGTGATGAATATAACACATTGAATTAGTCATGTGTTTTGTCCATTGAGGCAAAATGTTCCTGAGAACTAATCCAGATTAAAGATTATCTCAAATGCACTTTTAGACTGCTTTGTAAATCATGCTGTAAGGGCCTGGAGCAGTCCTCATCCTGGTTCCAAGTGTTAGTTATCTGGGTCTTATATAAATGGTGCGCTCTCGGCAGCAAGTGATGGTGTAACTCTTCCCTACTTGCAGTGAGGAAATTCCAAACTTTTGACCAAATGTATAATAAAATGTTTACTATAGGGCACAAAGGCTTGGTTGTGTGGGTTTGTTTTTGTTTTTTTGAAATATGGGTTTGTGCTTGCAAATCCAAGATGAGATGTACTGGTTCAAAAACACCAAAACCCAACATCTGTTCTTGTGAAGGGTGTTTTGAGTTCTAAATCTGCTGCACGAGCGCATGTCACTGTCCTTGGTTTTTGCTCATTTCATTCTGGGGAATAAACTTTCTAAGACCTGTGTTCCTCTGGTAACTCAGACACTGGATAACAGCAGCATATTTGGGCTGGTTCCTGTATTGTGTTGGATTCAGTGATATTGCAGTAATTGCCCCAACAGTGTTTATCTCACTGGGAGTGTCAGGACTCACAAAGCACTCAGCAGGCTCTTAGGCAGTGGGTAGCGCTGTTGCTGTCACAACAGCAGCTGACCTGACTGGTGAGGTGCTCCTGTGCTTGCCAGGGAAAGTATTCCTTTCCTCCTGTGTCTCCTGACCATGGGAGCTGGTTTGGGTTGTGTGGCATGGCCAGAACCACAGGTTTTGTTTGATTGTCCTGATTCAGACTGAGATGTTTGAACAGAATGATTCCCAGCAAGTGTGCCAAGGCAACAGGATTTTCATAGCTTATTATCCCCTTTCCCATTTCCTGTCCCTTTTTTTCCTGCTGGCATACTTCCCTTTCTCCTATCCAGTCTTTTCCCTTCTCCACCTCCCCTTGCTTTTTCTCTTGATCCCAGTTTTGCTGCATCTGTACCCAGATCTAGCATTTCTGATGCCATTACCTAGACAATCCCAGTGTTTGTGGTGCTGCTGATGCAGCTACAGAAATGCTGCTGGCCTCACCTCTCCAGGAGATCCCCAGCACTCTCCTTCGGTTATCTGTGTAATTAATTTGTTTTTCATGTAACTTCCATATTGCCACCTGCGAAGCCCAGTTGTTCTTTGATTATTACTGTCTGTATGTCGTGTCTGCTTCTCACCCATGGTATTTTTCCGTGCCATGTTCAGCAGCTTTCTATGTCCTTTGCAGATTTCCATGTTCTATGCAGCTGGCTTTAGCTCATGCCAGGGCTTAGTCAGTGTCCTGGTCCTTTCCTTGCTGCCCTAGCAGGTATTTAGGACAAACTCTCTACTTCTGCCATGCCTTTTCCCACGTGGCAGGGCTTCTCTGAGCAAGAGTGGGTTTTTTATATTTTGAAATGCTGACAAAAGACTGTTTGCTTGCCCAGCAATGCAGAGAAGTGAAATAAAACTGTCATGGAATGCCACTGAGCACTGAAAATGAACTGAAAGCTGCTTGAATACTTCATCACTGCAGTTCAGTTTTTTTAAGAAAAAGCTTAAAGGTTTTGTGGCTCATTGTCTCAAAAGTTGTGCTGTCATTTCTACAGAGGCAGTGATTCTTGTTCAAAGGTAACATCAATGTTCCAAGGGTTTTCCAAACTAACATAGTGATTCTGGTTGGTATCCATGAATATCAGAAGTGATATTTCAGAATAGTATGTTACTTGTTGTAACATAACATATGTTATATTACTGATTGGATTAATTGGATAGAAAAAATGCATTATTATTCATAAGAGACAAAAATTAATATTTAAATATAAAAAATACTTTTACTCAGACAATATCTTTTCTAGTAGCTGCAAAGGGAGTAAGAGGAGTCTTCCTTAAATTATCTCACTTGAACAAGTTTTTTCCTTTAGGCACAGACCATCATGGAAATAAAAGGAGTTACTCCTAACAACGCATAGAGGGTGTAATATTGCTCTGCTGAAACATTTAATTTAAAAGTAGCGTGTCTATTGCAGTTTGGGAATTGGTTGACTTCAGTGTTGGGAGACATTAAAAAAGTAATATTACCAATTTCAATAGACACAGGTTGTTGTAAACTTAGCTTGTTTTAACCCCCAAAAGACAATTCATAAAGAGAGAAGATTTAGGGGAGAAGAAGAGACCATATAGCTAATTAATGCATCTAAAGAGAAGGACATTTAATCTTTCACATTTCTCAAGGCATAATCAAAACATAAATTTATATATTTGTATCTCTTGCAATCATAATCCAACACTTTAATATTACTGATTAATAAGCCATGTTTTTATTTTGCAGACTGATGTTTCTCTTGATCCCTATGAATTATAGAGCCATAGAATTATGTAGTTTGGGAAAGACCCTTAAGATCGAGTTCAGCTGGAAACTTCACAATGCCAAGTCCACCACTTAACCCTGTCCCTGAGTGCCACATCTATGCATCTTTTAAATAACTCCAGGGATGGTGACTCCACCACTGCCCTGGACAGCGTGTTCCAATTCTTGACAACACCTTCTGTGAAGAAATTTTTCCTAATATCCAATCTAAACTGCCCTGGTCCTGCTGGCCACAGTATTCCTGATACAGCCCAGATGCCACTGGCCTTCTTGGCCACCTGGGCACACTGCTGACTGTGGCAACTCTAGCATGTTTCTCCTGGTAGAAGTAAGTAGTATCAAGAAACCACTAAGAGAATAAATAACTCCCACCGAACTGACATATTACCCAGTGCTGGGAAAAATTTGGTTACAAACCCATATTACCCCCACGTTTGTCAGCACTCTGTGACTGCAGGACTGCACATAGATTACCTTTAAATCTTGATGCTTTCAAGCAGGTCTCTCGCTGCTGAAATCTCTCCGACTGGTGTCGAAATTACTTGGTGTAAGTTTGATTGTGATCAGATTTTACAAAGACAATTTAAGAAGCTGGTAAAAGGGAAAAGTACTAAACAGCAAAGAAAAAGAAGGCAACCACACTATCTCTGGAAGTTAGGGTTTTCTTCCCCTATGTAACACAACTAAGAAATTGCTTAAAGACTTCTTGAAAGGAATTGAGTGTGCAACGAGTATTAACTAATAGGAGATTAGCACCCCTTCATTAGCATGACAGCTCCCTTTACCTGGCTTTGACAGGTTCTGCGAAACACTGCTCCTACTTCCTCCCCCTGTCACTGACTCCAAGTACTGGGGTGGAGGGTGGCTCTCAGATCTCCTTAGGTTGATGGAAAATATCAGTTTATAAGAACATTTCGGGAATACTTCTAGTTGTTCCTTATTACCTTTCAAATAACTCCATCCTTTTTCCTGCTTCCTAGAATGATTGTCATATGAGTTGACATGTAAAATAAGATATTAATTCATTAGTTTGATTAAGGGCTGCTCTTCCAGGAGAAATACTGGGGTTTGTCCTCTGGAATGTCACTGCTTCTGTCTTGGGAGTATTGCCAAGCTCTGAAATGGCACAGAGGGCACTTTGCAACCTGTAGGAATGGGCATCTTCAGATGCAATTCTTCCATGCCTTTGATTACTGCTCTCAGTCAAGTGAACTTCTAAAGAGCTATTTTGTGTTGTGTGTGTTCTGGAGCATGTGGCAAAATACACATTGTATGATTTAGGAGATTTAACTGCTCCAAGGTCCTTACATGTGGTGATAGTATATGGACTTTTGCCTAGACACTAAAGCCATGGGAAGCTCCTTTAAGAAGGAGCATCTTTGCATAGTTTTATTGTGTTTTGTTACTTTTCCCAAGTCTTATAAAATTTATTTACTTTAATCTAATTCTGCTTCCATATCAGCAAGCAGAATGCATGCATTTTGACATATATCTCCTAATTGTTTTTTAATTATTTTGGAGAGAGCTCTGGAAATTTTCTGCCTAGATGCATTAGGAATACATGATTTCAGATGTGTTCTGGTAACACTTAGCGCCAGGGTCCTGCTCTGTGTGGCATTTTACATCTGGGCTATTTGTTAGACCATCTCTGAAATGGAGTGTATCAGAATAGTTGAGTACAGAATATTCTTCTTGCATGGAAGGAGAGAGCAGGGTCAAGGGGGAACTTGGGGGCAAAACTGGCTGTTGTGCTCATTTTTTAAGTACCTTTTCCCTCAGAAGACTCTTCTACTTTAGTTCATTTTAGACAAATGCATGTTTTAATTGAGTGCAGAAGTCAAACAGAGTTCTGTGACTGTCATTCTGTTTTATTAATCATATGTGATTTCTTTTTGTCTCTCAAATTACTGGACTCAAAGTATTTCCTTTGATTTTTTTAATGGTCTCTGTACCCAATTTCTAAGGATGGCTATATAAAATAACTTAAGCCATGAATGGTTTCACAGCCATTAATAATGGATTTGTGCACTGCTCCATCACTTAACCACCAACTTGTTCTGGATCAGGCATGAGGAGAGCATCACATTTATGTTTAATTATTCAGAGCAGAAGATAGGCTATCTCTGCCCACAGAAGTCTTTGGCATATTATTTTGTCTCCTATAATGCATATGTCCTGTTTCCTTTTCTCTCCAGTGTGTTATGATATGCTTTCCCTGTTTTCCTGTGGGGATATTTTTGAGGTTATTCTTGAGGGAAGTTGGTAAATGGTTTCATGCTGGATCTAAAACTGGGGAATTGGAATTGGTTACACAAAAATTGTGAAAAACATTAAAGTTATATACTTAGTCCATAGCAAATTACAAGATGAAATAGAACTGTGTCGGGAGACAGAAGTAGAATGGATAGATACTGGAACAGGGTTGGAAAGGACTGGAAGATCCAGGATTCAGATTTCAGGATTACATTGGTCCTGAAAGAGTACAGAAAAGCCCATGTCTTCACTCTGCCATGGTCTTATGTCTGTGAAACCAGATTAGATTGCCTTTTTTATCTCAAGCCTTGACAAATTTCAGATGTGTTTCTCAAGAAAGACTCCAGAAACGGAGTCTGGGGATTGCTATTCAGAGTTGTGGTCACCTGCTAATCCTGTTCAAGCTGTCTCTGTGCAGCAAAAAGGGCATGGGCTAGAGAGAGAAGGATGGCCAAACCTGTGTCCCAGCGATGGGAGCACTAACCTGCAAGAGAGAGCAGGCCTGCTTTGCAGTCCTTCCTCCAAGACTTGCTTATGTATTTTACCCTGAACAGTCACTGGGTGAGATGCTTCAATATAGGCATCAGTTTGTGATTCTGATGATATAGGAAAGATCAAACAGACTTCAGAGGAAAGGTTCAGAGCCTGAGGAGGAAGAGGAGCCTGCTCTTAGTTAGCACTTAGTTTGGGTACCTTGCTGAAAAAGTGTGTAACCTCCCCTCCCCGCCGCCCCCCCCCCCCCCCCCCCCAATTAAATAGCCATGAAGGATTTTAAAAAGTTTCCAATTGTACTTCCAAGGGGAATTATTAGGGATATTTTAGATTAGATAGGTTCTCCACTTGTGATAAGGTTTTTTTTTTTTTTACAATAGGAACAATTAACTACCTAAGTATCATGACTTTGAGGGGGATTTTCAAAGGCATAAAGATGGGGTTTTTTTGGTAGTAACTAGAGTCATATTAAAGGCATACCATTAACATCCCTTACAATAACACAATCTTGCAACCCCAGAGCTCAAGGCTACTTGAAGTGCAAAGCATCTGCTGTAATAGATGTCCTGTGCAACCCTGCACTGATAAGCTGCAGTGAGGATTTGATTTCATTTGTAAGTGTATTCCTAGGAAAACGCTTCTCTTTTTCTCTCAGGCTACTAGGCTTATACACATATTTCCATGCAGTAAGTAATTTTCAAAATAAATTCTGGACGAGATTTGGGAGGGCATCCAAATCTCTCTCCTGCAAGAGGTGCTGCTAGACTTGTAATCACATGTTAAATGCAGGAAAGATTGGATCATTTTTCTGCAGTTGATGTATTGGATTGCTGCATGCCAGAGTGTATGGGGTACCTGACTCTGTGTAATCAAATTGTGACAGAAAAAACCTCAGTACACTTGTGGTGAGGAGAATCTAACTAAAGAAGGACCATTATGCTCTATTTTTTAAGTTACTCTGACTTATTTCAGGCCTTCAGCTTGCTTAACACTTATGGAAAAAGACATACTTGAGATAATAATACTTTTTTTTTCAGGATAATGAAAGTTTGCTTGCATGTCTGTCATGAAACTGGATTTACTATTTAAGAGTTTTTCAGTAGGGGATTGTAGAAATCAAATACAAAATCAATTGACCCTTTCATATAACAGCACAGAGAAAGCTGGTGGTGTGAAAAAGGAGACAAGCCAGCCAGTTTGCTGGAAGAGTGTGTAAAGAGACTTAGAGTCACCTTACTTTGTGCTGCTGAGATATTCACCTAGTTGATGCCTGACTCTGTTTGGCTTCCTATGTTCTTCCTTGTGTTTGGCTTACATTTGAATTTTGTAGTAATGGTTGGTGATGCTTTTGACCTTGTTTGCTTTTTTTGGTTTGAACTGAAGCCATGATAAGAATTAGGTGCTGAAGCAGTTAAAACACTAATTAATTAGATGAGGTGAGAAAAGTCTTAATGTCTTGGGATCTAGGATTGTTTAACTATGAATTACTCCCAGATTAATTTTTAAGTAGACTACCTGATGAATAGTAAAATACGTTGCCATCTGTGCCTCAAAGATACATGACTATTCAGTGTAGTTTATATCTTCCAACCCTACTGAAAAATGTATTTGCCTACTCCTCCAAATTTCAAATTATATTGTATGACATCCCTGATTGGTGTTTTGGATGCCTGTGTGCCTTGGGATATTTGAACTAGTATTGGGACTTCTGTTTTTGAGTCTTTGTTACAACGAATTGTTAGTCTTATAAAATCTTTGATTCTGGATTTTTTGATTGCTTCCCTGTGAAGCGCTAGTAGTAAAGCTGTAACCCACATGAAAATCTTGATTTGAGTGCTCCTATTAACTAGGAGTGTGTTTCTTGAAAGATGTTGTTACTGAGAGTTGTGAACATTTGTGTGGTGGTGGTGGTTTACAGCAGAGCTGGGATGATGTGTCTCCCCTTGTGCCTCTGGGATGGCTGTCACTATAGCTCTGGAATTTTTCTTATCCTAAAGGTTTGACAGTACAAAAATGAGAACATTTCTTTCTCTGTCTTTGTGCAGACATGATCTAAAATTATCTCTTTTTCTAGAAATATCTAAACATGGTGATCTCTCTATGCTCTGTGGTATAACAGTTTGATATATGCTCCCTTATATGTAAATAGTAAAAAGCATTACTCCTTTGTGTGCTGTAACATTAGATCTACTGCCTTAGTTGTTTGCAGTCAGTAGAATCCAACTCCTTGAACAAAATAGAGAGGAACTGCCCTGAAGAATGAAAAGAAGGCCTATTCCAAAACCATCAACAGGTTTGAATTCCTTCTTTTAAGACATTACTTCATCTTTTATTGGATTTTTAATCTTGTTCCTCTTTCTTCTTACATATACAGCATGTAAGAGAAAGAATATGTGGATTTATCTTTTGGGCAGTATATTAGGAGCACAATTGAAAGTGTGATGCAATGTCAATCATCACAATTGCTTTCTCATATTGATGTGTAGCTGGGCCCAAGTAAAATATTGTTTTTCAGTTGATAAGGAAGTATGTGAAATTGCATACGTTTATTATTTTTATCCAGGATAAAAAAGTTACTTTAATTCATATATTCATGTAATTTAATTTTCTTTTTTTTTTTAACACATTCTGGGAATTTTTTTGTTCCTGTTATTTCCTATATAATTTTGAATCAAAATATCATAATGGGGAATCTGTCTTTTATTTCTGTCTTGCAAGATCAATATGACCCTGTACCCCCTTTTAATACTGTCCAGTTTAGTAGGAAGCCTTTTCTTTGTGACTGTCAACATGGAGAAAGGCAACCCTGCGTTCTGTGGCAGACTGCACAATGAGCTATAAAATTGTCTCAAAGGAAAGTATGTGCTTCTAGAACACGTTTCTGAGACATTGCCATTAGCAGGACATAAAATTTTCCTGCTACACTGTGTCCCACAGTGATTATTGCAGTGGTTGCCATCTTATTCCCTAAGTTTAAGCTAGTATAGAAAAACAACTTGGAAATTGTGATTGATAACACAGCAAATTGAAGGGGAGCACGTCTGCTCTCCTAATGTTTCAGTCTTCTGATTTGATTTCTGTAAGAACCTTTTCCACTAGTGACAGGTAAATCCCCAAACTAATTTACTTACTTTGTCTTCAGCTACATCATTGAAAACTAATCTCGTTTGGGTTTCATTTTTGTTTAGGGTTCCCCCCTGCCCCCACCTCTCCAGAAATTTGTGTTCAAGTAAGTATTACATTGGTGGTTTCAGTCTTGGCTCGTTGTAATATTATGCACGAGAATGGTTTCTTACCAACAACAAAAAAAATACTTATGGGAATTCTACAAGCAAAATATGTTTGTTTTACACATTGACAATTCAAATCTTAAAAGAAAAAAGTGTGTGTTTTAATTGTGCTTTGGTTTTTTAACTAAACCAATATAATGTCTTCACTTGCATCCTCCTGCTGAGAGGAAAAGAAAGATGCAAAAAATATAGGAAGAGGTGTTATTTCTGAATTTAGTCAAACTTTAGAGAAGGAGACAGGAATAAAATCTTGAATATTTTAAGACATTTGCTTGACTGATGGGTGTGTTTTTAAAGAGAAGATGATTATTTCCTTTTTATTTCTGGGCAGCCGCTCTTCCACAAGGGAAGAAGTTACCTAATGTTCAGGATGCTTTTATGGTAAATATTTGAATTTTCTGGAAAGAGAGATATTGGATAAAATTGGGGCTCAGCATCTGAACTTATACTGCTTTATTTGGACATGGCTTAAGACTTGAAAATTGCCTGCTAGGTCACAAATGCTTCTCTCTGAAGTCCCAGCTGTCAGTCCAATCCATCCTTACCTTTGTTTATAAACTAGAACTATTTTTGCATGAAGACTCCATGGGCATGAGATGTCTATAATCATATAATTACAGTGAGATGTATGTACATGTTTCAAGTTAAATACCGAGGACTAGTAAATGAACAGAAAATGTCCTTCAAATCTTTATGTATAGGCCTGTTTAGTATTCCAAAAGCTCTTTCTGAAGAAGTTAAAAAATGTCTCAAGTAGATTTTTGGATTAGGTTTTCTTTTATAGGTCACAGATGTATAAATAAGAGGATGTGCTGGATTCAGAAGCAAAGCATTGCTGGCATCTTAGGACTGTTATCAGTTTGAGAACAACTATTAGTTCTGCCCTCTTGTCTTCTAAAGTTATTCCTTGCATGTCTTATACAGATCTTTCTATGTATATGTCCACTTATCTCTGTCTCTGGACTCAATAACAGTTACTTAAACCACAGAATTTTAATTAGTTGTGGGAAAAGAAACAAGCATTTTTGTATCAGTTATCTCAATGTCAGCAGTGGAATCTTACTGAGATGCAAAATTTGCATCAGGGTCATCTGTGTCAGAATTGAGAAAGGATGGTAATATATCACAACATTATACACAGAGAAACAGGATAAGGGGGTGAAGATGATCTGTGTGTCTAGAGATATTAGTAAAATTAGATAATGACTTCTCCATGGAGCAATTTTTGAATGAAAAATATTTCCCCCTGCTCTTGTTTCTATTAATCTGATAGTTACTAAGTGACTGAACTTGCCTTTGCAGCACTTTGCATGTGACTCTAGCTCATCGCTTGGCATTAGCATCCACCTGTTTCTTGAGAAAATAGGGGACCTGAGCAGCAACTAGACTGGATCTCTGGCAGCAGTTCAGTCTGCCAGCTGAGCCACAAGACCTAGGAGCAGTATTAAGGGGGAAATTATTCTGTACTGAAGGCACATGCTTCAGTGTACAGGTTTGTACACTGTGTGTAAGTATTGCATTTTAAAATGTGAATTACGCTTGGGACAGAGATGAATTCTTCAAAACCATTTATTTAAGATGGTGGCTTGGAGGACAGGACTGAAGGGGCATAAATAGCTATAAGAGCAGTTCAGACTGCTCATCAAATTCACCACAAGGGAAGCTAAGCACTGGAGCAGGCTGCCCACAGAAGTGGTGCCATCTCCATCATTGGAGTTCCTCAAGGCCTGACAGGTAAAGCCCTGAGCAACCTGGTCTGGTCTTACAGCTGCCCCTGCTGTGCTCTGGGGCTTGGGCTGGGGGACCTCCTGACGTCCTTTGTGCCCCAAGTTGTTCTGTGATTCTGTCACAGAGCCCTGCAGAGTAGCCAGCCTGACTCACTGCACCAACATGCACTTCCTCACTTTGGAATTCTGCAGTGGTTTTGACATGTGTCTGGTTCTTCCTGGGAGATATTCTTAATACTTCGTTGCCATGACTGTCTGTGCAGGCACTGAAGGGAAATCAGCCCGGTCTCTGGGGAAATGAGCAGTTCAAGTTGAGCGGGCAAATTTCAGACACTTTATAACTGGGTCTTCCTGGGCCTTTGGCCTGGCCATGAACTTCACAGCAAAGGCTGCAAAGACAGTGGAACAGCCTTGTCTCTGGATTTCTTGGTCCTCATGGATTGATTTGACAAAACCTGTGGATGGATTGCTGAAAGTCTCTAAGTGCCTGCTGGACCCCAGGAGGAGTTTGGCCAGAGAAGACTTTCTTGGTTGATCTTCCAACCTATACTCTGAATTTTGAATTTAAACTGTTAAAGAGCATAAAATTGAATTAACTTTTTTTTTCTGTGTCAGTAAAGCTTTTTACCTTTGAAAGCTCCCTCAGTATTTTGCAGGTAGCATATTCTTGTCTCTGAGGATTTTCCAATTTTCCTCTTCAATACTGTTTTCATTACATGGTATGACTTTTATTTTGTCAGTATTATTTTATCAGTACTAAATGTCTGCACAGTGTACTTCAGATAAATATATCACAGCCCATAATCAGGCCTCAAAGAGTTTCCAGAATATTTGGAGGGATAGGTATGATCTAGCTTTCAAATATCGCAATCACTTAGAGCTTGATCTCTCAAAGTACTTGTGAGCATTTTTTAAAACAGTATCCTTTTCCATCTCCTTTCATATAAGAAAGATCGTATTCCTGCTATCACACACTTAAAAAGCCAACACCTCTGCTTAGTACCTGTAGGTAATGGAATGATGGTTTTTGCCTTTGAAACCACGTATGTGTTTAGGCTGTAACCCTTGAAAATATTCCTTATAGGACGATAATTTTGTGTGTCAGAAAGTTGTTGCTGCTGGTAGGCTCTGTGCTGGTATTTTGGAGGAAAATAATATTGAAGGATAAAACCAATGGAAAGCTCAGACAACATATTCATTTGAAAGTTTCTCAGGTCTTAATTATGTCAGTTTTCACTTACTTTGATTTTTTTTTAATAATTTTTTTAAAAAGTGAAATTCTGGCTTTCAACAAAAATTTATTAATAAATTTGATGAGCCATCCATTCACCCCAAGTCTGGTACTAGTCCTTCTTCTCACTCTGTAATGATTGAGAAAATTTATCATCATTGCTTTTGAACTTTTTCTGATCTCAGTGGTAGTGCTGAAAAAATTTAAAAGACTATGCTTTGGACAGAGAAAACCTTTTCATAGATCTCTTCAGATTAGTTTCATTGTGGGGGAAAAGGGTATTAATTGGAAATACTTTCCATTAGGGAAAGTAAGATCAAAGCCTACATCCTTTATGCAGCAAGTTCTGACTGATCCTCTTCTGCCCTAAACTCAGCTCTATGAACAATGCAACGATTTTTTTTTTACTTTGGATCAGATTATATGCAGGCTGCTCAGCCCTCATTAACTGTTCCTAATTTATCTGATGGGTTTGCAGTTTTGTGATTCAATGTTGTGTTTTGCTGTAGGGCCCTTTTGTGCAGCTATTGGTGTGCTGAATTGCCTTCAAATCCCCTTTAAGGTGTGCATTTACCAACAAATGGAGCAGAAAGATATGGGTCCTCCCTGTGGTACATCAGGGGCTTACCACGGATACATATTTTAAAGACCTTATTGTTTCTATTTATCATGAGCATTTGCAAAGTGGAAAAAATATCCTAGAGCCCACCTGCTGCTTTAAAGATGGTGTTTTAGATAATGTATATGGAGGATTAGATTTTTATATATATACACATATATATATGTATATAAAAATATAAGTAATAGGTATATCCCCATATCATAAGGTCATTGTAACTCTTCTTTTACCTACTGATCTTTTTGTACTTCCAGTTTAGAGGGAGTGATACCATTTTCCTGTCCATCAGATATGAAAAGCAGCATTTTTGCTGTATAACATGTGATACAATATGCAGCAACTCTGCAGTCAGGGAACTGGGAGCCTCAGTTACTTCTGTGCAGCAGATTTCACCTGTTTCACCTTTACTTATTAAAATAATTATTATTATGATTGGACCCCATTGTCAAATGAATCTATGTTATAGAATATGGGATATATCAGGCTTCCTTTGGGAAAAAGCCCAGGATATTCCATTTCATGTGAGAAATAGACACTAGCTTTTCCTCTGCTGTTATGGATCAGCAGAGCTGTCTGGTAGGTGAGTTTCCTTGGGATTGATAAGGGCTGTGGAGAAATGTCTTGACTGTGATTGTATTTCTATAGCCTTTCCCAGCCATGGCTGTGGGGAAAAAAGCTGTTAATTTCCTTTTTCCCAGGGGTTCCCTGAGAGAGGAAGGTGACTGTAAGTCTGGCTGTGCGGCTTTGGGGGTGGCATTTTAGAAATAAGTCAGCATAGGCTTGGGGTGGCACAACATGTTTTTCTCAGAATATGGATGACACTGTCCAAAACTTGAACAAGATTTCAGAAATAACATGTCTACTTATTTTCAAACTCTGTTAGAAGGTGACAGATTGAGTGTAATGGGATGAAGCTGAGGAGAAGAGATTATATTAAATGTCAGAAATAAACCTCTGTTCTATTTTGGAGTAGTTTCCCATGGGAAGTGTGGGATGCTTCATATCTTTGAAGTTGTGTTTAAAATGAGACAGGGCTAGAAAACACAGTACAGTACAGTAAATGAGTAATGCATCCTGCCCTAGGGAAGAGTGGCAAAATGGGCCTGCTTGGTGCTTTCCAAACCTGATTTCTCACATTTTATAAAATGAATCAAACAGTTTTTCAGGAATAAAGACACTTTATTGGAAAATATATTCTGCATCTACTCACAGAGTGTATTTTGAAGTTTTCATCTTTGTGCTTGTAATTGGTCTTACCAGTCATTCCATAAAATTCGAATGTCATTAAATATTGTTGTAATGTCACGTGGAAGATTATCCCGTGAATGAGATTTTATCTGTGGCAAATCTGATTTTTAGTTTATGGAAGATATGGAAAAATTTGCACCAGACATTCCTTTTGTTTACAGTTCCAGATGAGTCAACAAGTGTTGGCAGCTGCTGTTGTTGATGTTGGCTCACATTTATGAATTGTCTGGTCAGTTATGACAAATCTCTACTTATGTGAGAGCCCTGGGCCCAGACTTTGCTGCTGTCTTTCTGTGGTCGTTTCTGCCCTTATATAAACCCTTGACTACTTTAGCATAGCTCTGTGACTGCCCACTCACATCTTAGAGCTTTGGATAGAATTGGATGTTTTAGAATTGCTGCATTGCTTAAAAAGCTTCAAATTTAAAATACCAGGAATACATCCTCTTAAATGGTATAAACTTAGCTGTTGCATTATGCAGAGCAGGTTAGACTTGGTTAGACTTGATTCATGGGAATCCTTTCTATTCTGTCCAGACCTTGAACATACCATGCTACTTCACAATACTTTATAACATCTGCCTTTTTTATGCCTTCCCGTTTATTTTCTGTCCTTCACTTCAAGGGCAGGTGTATTTCAAAGCATATTCAATTTGTTAAGATCTACATGCAAATGTAGAATGTTATTTGTACTTCATGCTCACTCTTTCTGGGCTTCCTAATTACACGAGGCAATCAAAATGAGTGAAGGCAGAGGCTTTAATCAATACTTATCTCGGCAATAAAAATGTATTGCACCAAACCTATTATAGATAAATAGTAAAGGTGAGCTGGCTGAATTTGACATCAATAAAATTAACTTAGTCTAACCCAGGAAGGCAATCAGTAGGTAAATAGCACTTCACAAAAATGTGCATGGGCAGTAGAATTAAAAAGAAGCATAATTAGGCACCCGATTGAGCCGGACTTCCTGTTACGTTCCTGGCTTTTACTTTAGCCTTATTTTCAGTTTGCATCCAGAACTTCTGGTGTTCATTTTGCTAGGTGAATGCAGTTGTGGCTCAGTGTATTTGCTCAAAGATTCCATGCAATAAACCTTTTCAGTTTTTATCTGCTTTCCAACCATCCAGAATAGAGCACTTGTGTGACTATGCCGTGGTTTTGTGGTGATAGGTATTGGATGCTTTTTTTTTTTTCCCCAAACCTCCCACTGACATAGAGGAATGGATGTCTTCAAGGTTGATAGACAGCAAACACCCCAGCACAGTGTGTTTCTGGGTTTATAGAAAGGCCAATGACTTTCACACGCCAGCACGTCAGACCCTGCTCTTCACACCACGGGGTGCCTGACCTTGGTCAGAGACCAGCTGGTGCAGAGACCAGCTGCAAAAAGTGAATGGAGAGGTGAGGTGTCAGACTGGCAAAGGTGCAGTTTGCTGTAATGTTACCTTTTCTCATAGCTGTGGTTGCCTGTGACTGAAAAGGCAGGAAAAAAAAAATTTTATTTGCAAGGTAATATCTTTTGTTATATCACATGACATGCAGTAAGTTGTTAATATTTCACTCAAAAACTGTAGTTAATGTTAGTGTGAGGGACTGGGAGTATGTAAATGTATTGGCCTTTGTCATGTAGTGTGTATATATATGTGCACTTTCTGTGATGTGCTAATGATCTGTTTGTGAATCATTGAAGATAAAAAGTATGTCTTAATATAATTAATGTGCAAAATACCCATTTGGTAAATCACTGCACATATTATGGCTCTTGCTTGGAGGGTTAATTTATATACACTGAACAAAACATCAACAAGCACATTTAAAACTTCTAATCAGAATTAATTCAAGATCTCGAATGCCGTGTTCAGTTTTGGGAGACATGGAGGTGTTGGAGCATGTCCAGAGAGAGGCAATGGAGTTGGTGAAGGGTCAGAAGCCCAAGAGGGGCAGCTGGGGCTGTTTAGCCTGGAGAAAAGGAGGTTCAGGGGTCACTTTATCCCTCTCTACAACTGCCTGAAAGGAGGATGTAGGCAGGTGGGGGTCGGCCTCTTCTCCCAGGAAACAAGAAACAAGACAAGAGGAAACAGCTTGAGATGGGGGGGTTTAAATGGAATGTTAAGAAATGCTCCTTCATGGAAAGGTTTGCCAAGCATTGGAACAGGCTGCCCAGGGAAATGGCTGAGTCTCCATTCCTGGAGATATTTAAAAGAGGTACAGGTATGGCCCTTGGGTTCACAGTTTAGTGGTGGACTTGGCAGTGTTGTGTTCACAGTTGAACTCAATGGTCTTAAAGGTCTTTTCCAAACTTCTAAATTTTTGTTTTTGTCTTAGATTATAGGAGTTTGGAACATACTATTTAGTAAATAAAAAAGAATTCGATATCTCCTGTGTTACATTATGAAAGTTACCATGCATATCTGAAAATAGGATCAAATTCCCCTGTTGAAGGCATTTAATCTTCTGGGCTTCTGGCATTGTAAATTCTTGATGTTCTTTGAGCCAGCAGATCCAGATATTTTTCCTGGATTGCTGACTTTGTAAAGATTTTATTTTTTCCCTTTAATGTTTTTTCTTCGGCTGAGGACCATGCTGTCAGATATTGTTCAGGCAAAAAATGAACCACGCAAAACCCTCTGAACTTAATAGTATTAGAATTCGTCTATGGGATGTTGTCTTTCATGCCATTTTCTGAAGGCCCAGACATTCTAATTTATCTCTCTGAACTCTGTCCTGTTTCTTTATGAACCCATGCTGTGATACTGAATTGATGGAAGACTCATTAATTTGTTTCAGTGAAGAAAGTAATTAAGGAGATTAAAATTAAACTAAGGGGAAAAAGTTAAAATTGGAGAAATTAATGACATTTTCTGAGTGTGTGAACACACTGCATAAAATCCTTCTGTTTATACGTAGAATGGAAAAAGTGGGGGTTAATTTTGCAAACCCATAGCTTAATGTAGAATTTTCTATTAAATTTTATTTGACGTTTTATAAAAGTTTTCTGTCACCTTCCAGGAAAATATTATCTGGCAGGAATGTTTAGACAAACCTTGATCTGGCCAAATAATAACAGGCTTATCCAACACTGCTTTCTTGTTCAGCAACTAATTTGGAAAGATTTTGGTGAGCAAAACAATAAATAGAAACTGCACTTTATCCGGAGGAAGAGAGCTTGAATATTGCTTCATAATTACTGAATGCATTGAAATATATTTGGGTTTTTAGAGGAAAATGGATTCTTTTAAGATTTATGTTAAATCTGCCATTGGACTAAAAGGGGGTTTTAGAAACTTAGCCACTATTCTTCATGAATATTTGTACCAAATGATGCGTTTTGGAATACGGGCCCTTTGTTACAGTGTAAGTCTTAACAAGAAAATGCCAAACTAAGAAATAAAGGAAAATCTAATGTTTATTTTCTCAATTATATGAGGCTGATTCAAGGGCTTGTTAGGAGCTATAGGGATCATCACTTCTAGTCCAGCACATGGCAGAGTTTGGTCATGAATTCTGAGTAACTCTTGTTAAATTAATTTATTTCCTCTGTGTAAGTTCTCCGGAGCCAAAAATGATGTTGTTTGCAATATAACTGACATGAGAAATAGAAATCTGCTTAGCTATCAATAATGATGGAATTGTCCTTAGAAATACAGCCAATAATAATCTAGGTAACTTTTGGACATATTTTGATATATTTTGAAAATACCCCGAATCTCTTATTTGCTTCCTTATGAAGCACCAGAAATGTGTTCTATATCTTGTGCTAATTCTGCCACTAAATTAGCGCTTTCAAAACATGATTTGAGGGAAGTTGCTCTTTTTTGCATCCGTGTGGCTCAATATGGAACATGGATCATTAAATTTGATGGGAACATTAGCGACACATAAGGGTTAGAGATAAACATCCATTGTTATTGGATGTCTTTCGAGAGAAATGTTGCATAAATGCTGCTCACTCTTCTGTTAAACTGGAGATGCTTTCCAACTGTGCCAAAATTGATTCTTAACCATCATGGTTATCTGTCATGTTTTCAAGTGGAAAGCTGTTATGGAACATGGAACTTGGACAGATTTACAAAAAAAAAAAAAAAAAAAAAAAAAAAATTCCAGAGTGAGCATGGATGGGTTCCCTGTGCTTTTTTATATTAAGGATAATAATTGTCAGAATAAATCATAGAGTAGCATCAGAGCTTTTACAAAATAGAGACAGGGGGTATAGAGACCGAATCAGGACCGGGAAAAGATTGTAGAAACTAGATGAAGATTGAAGCTGCTATTTTTTTTTTTTCATATTACTGTGGGTTAGCTTTACCCTGATTATTTTGTGAGAATGAAGTGAGATAAAATATCTCAATTCTGAAGGTACTTTGACTATCAGGAAAAAAAAGCATGTTTTGTGCAAGTTGTTTTTATACAAAAAGGAACTATTTTGGGTAACATTTTCTGTTATTCTGAAATTTTGTGCTGACAAAAAGACCACTCCTGAGATGAAGAATTTGTCCCTGCATTTCAGGTTAATTTGAACTGTGGGAGCTCATCAAGTGTTATAATCCAGTCTGAGCTGCGTGTTTGAAAAGCAATGCCAATGCAACTAATTCCAAATATAATGGGCTAATCAGTAGCCTTTTTCTAGGGTAGGCATGTCAGAAGGGGACAGAATTTTATTAAATTTATGTATGAACAAATCATTCGCTTTGAGAGTCACATAATTTGATTTCAGAGCACATAAACATTAGGAAAATTTCTTAAAATTATTTGAAGGCAAAAAATGCCTCTTATTGCTTTAGAAACCTGTGTGTTCTATGCACAGGTTTCACCTTCTATAGCTCATATTTATTGCATATCATCTAACTTGATTGCTGAACAACTGATTAAAATTGTAGGGGCCATTTTCTGAAGCAATGAACTAGTCATTGTGAACAGTTCTGACAATGTTAAGGCCCTGAATAAATGATCTTTATCAAATGTAACTGTCAGCCAGTTCTCATGTCTTTATATAGCTGAATCATTTTTCAAATGGTCTGGGGCGTGGGGCAGAGAAGTTAAGAAATCACTCGAGTTTTTAATCACTTATTTTGGTTACTGTCCTGATTGTCCAGGCAGAGCTCAGACTTCAATGAGCTCAATGTGCTTGCACAAATTTGTGTCTCAAATCTTTTAAATGTTTGGCCTTGGTAAACAGTTGCACGTGGGAAGAGCTTGAGACCTCTTCTCCTGATCTACTGCAGCCAGTGGATATCAGTGTGCTGGGAAAGAGCAGAGTGGTGCAGAGCTGTCTGTAGGACAAACCACAGTCAATACAGATAGAGAGTGGGTACAGCAAATGCAAAACAGGAGCTTTCAAAGTGATAGTATTATTCAGTTCTTAGGTAGCTCAATGATGGATTTAAAGGATGAGAAGATATTTGCATAAATAGAAGCATTAGATGGCAGTGGAAATGAAAAGCCACTGTAACAAAGTCAGCAAGTGATGAGCTGATTTGGCTGCAAAAGTGATTTAATTCTTGGGAGGGGGAAGGGGACTTTGGGTCAACCTGAGGAGGACCATGTAAGCAAAGAGCAGTGATTTTTCTTCACCTGTCCCCAGTGAAATCCCCTGAAACACAATGGGACGCTTCATTCATACACGTAAAAGCCTTTTGACAGCTCAATTGCAACACTGCCCCCAGGACAGCAAATTTCCAATCCCTGTCCAGGATCTTTATCTGTCATCTTCAATGATATGGTGTATGTGTCGCACAACAAATGTTATCGTTCCAACAGTGAACAAGTCTTGTTACACTCATGGAAACAAACTGGCACACTGTTTTGGAGACAATTGTTTATGGCAGTTATCATACAAAATAATAGGAACTCACAATTTGTTGCCTTACCAGAAGGTTTGTCTTAGAAGCAACAGCTTTTGCCGACTTTTGAACTGGAAATAATTGTGATGCTCTTGCACAATTTACTGCAGTGGTTGCATCTGTATTAATGGTTGCATGTGTATTAAACGTGTGGGGTGGGGTAAATATAAATGATCATTAAGCTTTTTATCCTGGTAACTTTACCCCTTGATGTTTAAAGTAAAGCTTTCCCTAGAGTGTTTCCTTGTGATCAGCATGACTATCACTTTTTCTAAACTGTCACTCACTGAGAGGTCTAAGTTTTGATGGTCTCATTAGTGCCTGAATTCCCTAAGTCTTCCAAGTTTAAGGAAATAATTTTTTTTTTCAATTTAACTTGAACAAGCATATTCTCTTGGCATTTAAAAGAATAATGCATCTGTAGCCTGCATACCTGATCCATAATGAGAATAAATAGTTGTTCAATAGGGTCATATTTTGCTCTTATATTATATTGAATCTTGCAGAGTTAATTCTGTGAAGTGATGGTTACTAATGCTGTGAGAATAGCAAAAAACACTGAACGATTTCTGTGTAGGCTAATAATTATGTTAAAAAATGTATAATAAATCTCACAGCCACATACTTTGCTGAATTTGAGTAGGCTTTGAGCACAGAAAGAGGAAGCATTTGTGGTTTGTTTGTAAAGTAAAACTCAGGTAAATAGCACTGACAGAGTAATGATTTCCCTTCTGTCGTAATAGGAGAAGATACTATGTGCTGAAGTTTAATAAATACATTGATTAAAACCAACCTGGACATTTCAGTCCTAGTCCCTCTAGTAACTACTATTGCATTTTTCATCCTCACAGTTTTAATTACTGGAGTTTAAAATGTAGCAGAAGTTTTTTGGAAAGAAAGAAGTACTAATGGCTTGCCCTTGCAAGATATTAATTTATGCATTTTTAATCCAGGGATTTACTTCCCAATATAGCTCATACAATGTTATCTGACCTGGAAAAATGGATATTTGTGGATATGCAAATAGGTAAAGTACAAGTGGGCAGTCAAAGACTCTACAAAGTAAATACATTCTTGAAAGCTATGTAAGAATGAGAGATTCCACTGGCAGGAGCTGGAGGATAAATAGGGGGAAGTAGACAGCCTATATAAGCAAGATGATAATTGTATTGAAAAGCCAAAGGTAGAATAGATTTCTGTAAAGTATACTGCTGTTTAGCTCAGAATTAAAAGTAAATTAGGTCTGTAGTTTGTCATGAGAACAAAGACTAGTTAACCAACAAGTCTGACATGCTATTTCTAAGAGAAGATACAGTCAGAAGTAGGAGGCATGAAGCCACAGTAACAGTGAACAATGTAATCCTGGACTGTGAAAGGCTTCTGTCTGTTTGGAATCTATTCCCTGCTGCCTGACAGGTTTCTAATCCTGCACTGAAAAAATAATGGTAGAACTTGAAGGTGGCTAGAGCATTGCAAACCCCTTTTAACTCAATGAAAAATCTGGAGTCCAACCTCTGGGTAATATATCTAGATAAATGGGCTCCTGTAGGCAGGTAGAAGGCCATACTTCTTGGAATTTGTAAAAATAGACTCTCCCAAGGATAATGAAATTAGAAATTAAGAAGGATTTATAGGATCCAGTGCAATGTATAGTGGCAGTTTTAAGAACTGTAATTCTCATAGCTGCTTTAAGCCTGATGAACTTTAATGGTGTACCAGAGTCACAAGACAGAGCATATGTACAGGAATAAAATATGATTGGGTTTTTTTTTAAAATCTAGCAGTAATAAATCTACTACTACTAGTTGGTTGATTAGACTGCTTGTCTGTGTTATTGGAAGAGATGCAATTGCGATTGAGCTTCTACTCATTCAGGGATTTTTTTCACCCAGATGTCTAAATTCAGATCCTGAATATATTCAACAGAAAATGTTTAGGTTTTTTTAAGGTATTTAATTAGTAAAGAGTGCTCATTAGAAAGTGAAAAAATCAGAATTTGAGCTATTGTATTTTGGCCTGTGTACTAACCAGAGGAAACTGAAAGGACATGAATTAAGTAAATTAAAAACAACATTAAGCAATACAATAGGTACCTACACCTCTTCTCTGCTTAAATCTTACTTTGATAATGGATTTTTTTTTCCTGGTGCTCAGAGGTGTTTATATTTGAAGAAGAAATTATATTATTGATTATGGAAATAAAATAGTGAAACTGAGTGCACATGAAGTGTACAAAACAAAGTGCACTGCATCCCTTTGAGGGGCTTGGTATCACCTTCTTGATGGCCTCTTCATATGTATGTGTTCATCTGATGTGGAGATGATTTGAAGTGTTTGATTTAATCAACAAGGTTAATTTGTTTGAGGCAGCAGAGAAAGGCGATAGTTCAAGTACCTGATTTTGAACATTTCTGCTACTGTCTGTGCCCTTCTATTGGAAGAGTAAAGGTCACACATTGAAAGAAATCAGTGACAATATGAGCTGGGAGAATTCTAATCTTCCTTTACTATTTAAAATGAACACACAAATGAGATCAGCTGACCAGTATTGATCCAGTTTTAGAGAAATGGCTTGAAACCATGGCAAACTCACCAGGTGATCATTAGAGAGCTGGCAAATAAGCTGTTCTAGTGCCATTTTTTGTTTGTTGTTTCCGACATTCATATTGCAGTATGATGGTTTGCTAGCCGAACGTGGCTCTCAGGTGTGCTCAGCACCTCTCTGACCATGGTTTGTGTTCCTCTGAATAGCTCATGAGACATTAAACTCTATTCTGTAGAGGTGTAGGATTGGTCTATAGCACTAATTTACTCAAACTCTGCCAAGTTAATAGCGTGCAAATCACTGTAAAGCATTAGGTAAATAGGGGTATATTTACTAATGCAGTGCTCAGTAGACTGCTGGGTGCAGTTGGTGGGGCCTCAGCCTTCTTTCTGGAAAACAGAGAATGTTCAAATCCTAATTTGAAGGTGGATCCCATAGATGAGATTGAGCATTTATGACTATAATCTAAGCACTGGTGGGTTATTTTGTCTACTGTTATCTGTGCTTAGTATCTTTAGATTTCTGACTTTCAGGAATGCAGAGTGTGTTTAGAGAATACTACATAGTCGGTAGAAATAGTGAGGGTCTCTGTAAAGGTGTAAATGATCCTGGAAATGTAGGGTTTTTTTAGCCTTCTTTACCTTTGATTTCAAGTTTAAAATACTATAGCCTAGGCTCAGTTGAAAATGATATGAAGGAGTATGTTTTCAAATGTGTTGAAGATGTCACAGATAATCTGTAGGCTGAAGTACTGGCACAATTACTGCTCAATTTCTGTGAGGAACTTAGCGTTTGTCACACATTTTTGAGTGTGCACAGCTGATGTGTGGATAGGCTCATTTCATTGGTGCCCAGTGATGTTACAAGGGCTGATGGGAACAAATTGAATCACTGGAGACTCTGTCAGAACATAAGGAAAAACCTCCTTACTGTGAGGGTGCAGGTGACTTCCAGAGGTCCCTTCCAAGCTGTATTATACTTTCTAATTCATTCCAATGTAATTCCACTTTCACTGTTTCTGTGTTGCATTGAAACCAAACTTAGTGAAATATTCCTTCTAGAAGAAACATTTTTTTTAATGCCTTTACAGAATCACAGAAACAAAACAATATTTTACACTCTCTAGCATAACTTGGAGTATGAAAGTTTAGTCATGTGCACATAAATTTTTTAAAAGATTTAATTTCTTACTATTATTCAATAATGAAACCTTTCCCTTGAGTATTACGTAAGTTAATAAAAGGGTAGGGACTTATGCAGGCAAAGCTTAATAGTTATTTGAAATCTTTCCAAATTCAAATGCAATATAAGATGGTGAGGTTGTGGCAAAAGAAAAAGTGTCTGAAGACACCTGACACACTGATCTGCCACATGATTTTAAATGGGTAAGTTGTATAAACACTTCTATTAATTGAAACTATCAAATAAAAGTCATGTCTGTCACGTTGAAAGAAATGCAAGGACAAGTCTGATTAAACTTGAGCAGCAGAATCACTAAAACAAAGGAAAGCAGCTTCAGCATGAAGGAAACTATTGAAATACTAATTTTGCTGTGAGACAAAGGCGGAAAATGTATTATGAGGGTTCAAGCTGAGGTTCGAAACAGGGTTGGGGTTTTTTTTCCTTTTTAGACAAGAATAAACAGAGAGAAGAGCTATGGAGGTAAATGTAATGTGAAAATACCTCTGTTCTCAGTTTAAAAATGTTTTAATGGAGGAATAACTAGGAAAAGGAAAAACTATACCTCAATTAGGAAAAATATTAATCAAAATTATGGAGAAAGCATTTACTGAGGTTGTCTTTTGTTGTATCTGGTACCATCCAGTCCATACTGACTTTGTAGTACTGCTTTTTTGTAAAATTCCATTTCTACACTAAAAATATACAGGGTTGTTTCTCATTTTGTATTTTTTGACTGAGATTCCAATGCTGGCCATTAGCACTAAGTGATCTTTAACAAAGGAGAAGTGATGGTTTTGAGCACCATCTGCAAGTTGTCAAAACTAGCATGCGGTTGGAGGTAGGCAGCAGGGACTGAAAAAAAAGAATTTTTTTTCTGAGCAGTTTATGTTTAATATTTAAGGGGTAAATCTGAAAAACTAAAGATGAGAGCTTTCATCTAGCAATTAATTTGCCACCACATATCCCTAATTTCGCTTAATTCATAGTTTCTGAAAAATTGTTAGAATAAACTTCCAAAGAGAGAATGTTTCTTGATTGCAGGTTGTTCGTGGTCTTTCAGTCATTGTTGCTCTATCTGTAGTGGTGATGCTGTAAAGCTAGTAAATTCAGCCTTCTCATAAACTTCAAAATTTCCTTAAATTGCTGTGTGAACTACTGCAGTTCACTAAAGTTTAAGTTTGATACCTTAATTTCTGACTTTTTGGGACTCTAGATTTGCATGCAAGGCCAAAATTCTGGCACTCTATTTTATGTGGAGCCAAAAGAACTTTGAAAAATAGCCAAGAATTAAGTCTGGAGCAGCAGTGCCACTTTCAAGGCACTCTGTTCCATCTTACAAGCCCCCCAGATTCCTGCTTGCACTTGCTGCTCCCCTGATCTCTGCGTGCTGATCCCTTACAAGCTGCCTCTCTGTCCCTTTGCAGCTCTTTAATCCAGGAATTAAACTAGAGGCATTCTTACCTCTGACCCTATTTGCCAGAGTCAAAATGTCCCTCTCACGCTCAGGAACAGGACAAAAGTCCCTTGGATAAGATCCAAATAGCTGAGGAGTTTTACACTTTGCAGTAGTGACACGCTTCTCTGCTGCTTCTGACAGCTACACGCTGCTTCTGACAGCTACTTAAATGAAGGATGAAGAAGCTGTGCAGCTTTAGTAAAATTTCATTAGATTCCACAGGTAGAGATGGGGGTTGATTTGTGATCTGATGTAGATTTTTTTAATATAGTGCACTAAAAGTCATTATTAACCAATGTCAGAAATGCCCCACAGCACTTAACTTGTACTGTATTTCTATAATCCACTGCTTTGTGGGAAGAGAGCACTGAAAAACATGGAAAATGTGTGTTACTACTTCTTGAAATGAGAGTGAATTTTGAAAGCTGGAATGCTTTTCCTGTTTCATTCAAAGGAGTGCTCATGGAGCAACAGCTTAGTATCAGTTTGGGATGTTGCTTTGGTACTCAGTCTTTGACCTGAAACCAGTTCTTTTGCAATACTTCAGCTGTTCTGTGATTTTGCTGGTTTGGATAGTAAGGGAAGGCAGCTGTTCCCTTATGATGAGACTGGAGATCAGGTTAGCCTTTTTTGTGTTGCCTGACAGGTGAATAAAAAGCTTTTGGTCAGTTATTAAAGCATTTGTCAATGATCAGGTCGCCTTTGTTCTCCAAAGACAAAGCCTGAGTTTTATTTACGGTCTATGATCTCTGCACTCTGCACCTAATGGAAGAAATTATAAACCCATCATTGACAGTAGCACCAAAATAATCTACTTGTCATTCATTAAAAGTAATTGTATGTGTTCATAACAGAAAATTACAGACTTGGCTTTTTTAAACCTCAATACTCTTCAAAAGTCTTAGTTTGGTGATTGATTCCCCAAACTTTTTAATCTACTCTAGAAAGGAAATGTCCTATGTGGCAATAGGAAATTGTGTTGAGAATTCTGTTTTCTCTTACAAATAAAGCTTGTTTCTAACAGCTGAACTTGTCCTGGATGGAAATAAAATTTAACAGCCTACAACAAGGTCATACTGATTCTGTTAGAAACTCTATTAGGTTGCAAATTAGCAAATCTGTAGACTCCTGTGTGCTGTTTCCTGAAAAGTCTGTTTCTAATTCCAGAAAACTCAACTCCCCTCTGAAGCAATATGTCTGCTGAAGGGGAGAAATGGTGAAAGCCTTGTGCCATAATGGTGACAGCATAACACAAGTGATGTCCTCAGAGGCAGTACCAGGCTGGCTTGGTTTAGAAGCTCAGCTCTGAGACTGGACTGCCTTAATTGTTCGTCCAAATCAGGTTTCTCTCTCAACCCCCATGCTGTACTAAATTTCCTCCCACCTCCATATTGGCAGTGTCATTAAAGGGATCTCTGCAGTGAAGCCTTTTGCACATGGACTGCTCTGTAGCTGCTCAGATCCCTTAATGATGCACAACCTGTGTGATTAAATGAGAAAAGCTTTTCATCGTTCCTGAGAAGTCATTCTCTTCCTCTGATTAATTCTCCTAATGAGGTTCAGGCTTTGGCTTATGTTAATATGTCATACATACCAAAATTAGTTTAGACATTGAAACAACTGCCATAATAAAGTTTTTGCAAGTCCTTCAGCAAAGGTGGAGAAAAGAAATCCACTGCACTGACAATATTGTGAATGTACCATGGGATGCTGGAAAAACAACAGTGCAAGGGCAGCAGCTGATCTTACAAGGCAAGTTCATTAGTATAAAATTTGATGCATGAAGATTGAATAATCAGTGCAACAGGACAGACAAAAGAACTAATTTAAAGTAATGTGTTAGAAGAAAGTAAATTTTTTAAAGCCCTTCCACTCTCATTATAGAAAGTTGATATAGATGGTTCCCCCTTTGATCAATAACATTTGCCAAATTGGAAATGGATTGATACTGGTCTAGAGATACAAAGATAATTATTAATTAGTCAGAAATCATCAGGGTTTTAGAAGTGGTATGAAGTGTAATAGAAATTGTAGTGGCTTTTCAAGTGATGTAATAAGCAATAAAAGTTAATAGTCAGTTAAAGCCTACCAACAGACTGATGAAAAAAATCTTTTAAGTTGATGTGGGTTGGTTTCTTTTTGATGGTTTTTTTTTGGTTTGGTGTTATTTGTTTGTTTGGCGTTTTTTCTTTCTTTTTTTTTCTTTCCTTTTCTTTTTTTTCCCAGAAGCTAAACACCAATGATTAGACTGGTGAGAAGCTGGCAAGACAAGGTGATGTATTAGAGACATAGCTATTGGCACTGGCTAACCTGGCTGTCAGATTAAATGCAAAACACTTCCCTCAAACCCCCAAATATTGTGTGTGTCCTATTTCTCCTCCTTCCTGGATTCCTAAAACACTTTCTGGCTTGTTCTCTGGTGTTCTTACCATAAAAATATCAGGGCCATAAGTAGCCTTAAGACATGGTGAGGCTTGAGCAACAGTATCTGTAAGGATCATTTATTTATATTACGTACAGTTACCAGTATCTGTGGTAGGACTATAAGAATGGAATTTCAAATTTTTTCAGACAATGGCCCCAACTGGCCCTAAAGTTAAAGAAATATTTTGATCTACAGAAAAATTTAGTTATTCAGTGGGTAGGTTTTCTGCAATAAGGACCTGTAATAAAAGTATTATTATTTATATTTGACAGCTATAAATGACAGCCTAGATTCACCTGGTTCAGAAACATCCTGAAATACAAATGCTACTTTACTAATGGTGGTTTAAGACTGTACTCACCATATGTCACAAATATGTATTGAACAGACTGTGTAATCACAATGATAGTGGGTTTTTTATATTTTGCAGACAAGTATGTAAAGCAGTCTTGATTTAATTTCAATAGAAAAGTATTACAAAACATTAAAATACATTGAGCTAATGAAGCAGGAGCAATGCCTTGTATTCCAAGTCTGGACTTTACATGGACATTTTAATCCATGGATAATTCCTTGTTATATGGATACAAATGGATAAGAATTATAATTTGCATGACCGAGTTTTTGTTTCATGTTTTGAAGACAAAGTTAGCAGTTATGAAAGAAGCTACTGGGGCAAACACCCCATACTGAAGTATATTTATATGTATCTTATAAATTTTTTCTGTCCTGTTTTACATATGTGTTTATTGTCACTGAGGCACAGCCAAGATAATTAACTCCTGCTGTTGAGAGAGCAGAAGTTGATCTTTGGTGCTTGAAAATCTTGCTGAGTAAGGCTGCTCAATGGGCTGTCTCAGGTAGCGGTTTGTAAAATATTTGTTGCTAAAGCAAACCGTAACAAATCAGAGAGAATCGTTCCAACAGCAGCCAGGGATTAATAGCTCATCTTTGGAGAAGAAAACATTGGAAGAAGGTATTTCTCTCTGAGTTGAGAGAGATACATTTCATTGTGGTGCTTTCAGGCTCACAAAGCAAGACCTGTTATAATTTACCGAATCAGTGTACTTCTCTGCACTTTCCTAGGCAGCTATGTTTGCTACTTCATAAAAAGTGTATTCATGAGATGAATGGTTTTATACTTTCAGCACTGAGAAACCAGATGAATAGGCATTGATTTTTCATCCTCAGTGACTGTGAGAGGAGGCAGGCTGACTCTGTTAGCGTCTTTCACTCCCAGCTTTGTTTGCATGCTCAGTCACACTTTTTCCCTCTAGTTGTCCCTTTTCCTCCAGTTCTTCATAGCTATGTGGAAGGCTTAGAGGTTTACATGTAGGTATCTCTTTGTACTGGTGTACCGTTTCATCTTTCAGTTGCAAAAAACCCCAAATCTTGTCCAAACATGTATTTTGTCCTCACACATCAAATCATAAAAATATGGCAAACATGCATCCTGTGGGAATTTCAAGGTGGATTCTAGACTGACTTGTTTATGTGTATATGCTGTAACTACATCTTTACATCTTCCCTTCTAAAAGATCTTGCATACAGAGTGGATTTTTTGTTTATTTTCTGTGGAAAAATCCTGACCTCTCGTATACAAAGGATTTTAAAATGTTTCATGAAATCCTTGAAATGTTTCAGAGTAGAATAAAACAGGCTTGGAAATGTTCTCTATATGTTCTTATTAGGAATGAGCTGCCTAAAAAAGTTGTGAGGTTTTTTTAACATACTGAATCTAAAAAGTTAAAAAATAATTGAGTTAGATCAATAATACATTATTTAATACAAATAAACCGTGTAGTAGGAACTTTTTGACATGTAGGGACAGTCCAGTCGTTGCAGAAGGTAGGCATGCTGGTTTCAGCTGGGGTAGAGTTAGTTTTGTTCATGGTGGCTTGTATGGAGCTGTGTTTTGGATTTGTGCTGAACACAAGGTAGATAATACAGAGATGGTTTTGTTATTGCTGAGCAGGGCTTGAGCAGGTCTTAAACAGGTACCAGATCTTTTCTGCTTCTAGTGCTGTCACACTGGTGAGGGAGTTGGGGGTGCCTGGAAAGGTGAGGGGAGACACAGCCAGGACAGGTGACCCCAACTGACCAAAGGGATATTCCAGACCATGTGACATCATACTCGATGTATAAAGTGAGGGACGAAGGAGGAAGGGGAGATGTTTGGAGCGATGGAGTTTCTCTTTCCAAGTCACTGTTACCATGAGGGGGCCCTGCTCTCCTGGAGATGACTGAACACCTGCCTGCCCGCAGGAAGCAGGGAATTAATTCCTTGAGGACTGGTGGTCATATGTTTTATTAAGATAGTAATGTTGCTTGTGCTGCTGTTGTCAGTCAGAAAGGTCACTGTTCTCATGGCAGTCTGTTGCAACCCAATCTCTTAAAGATATTCACCAGTGGACAGAATATTATGCAATTAATTTTCTGGGTAAATTTAGCTTAGTTCCCCAACCACACTCTGTGTTCTAGCAACCAAAATGCATGGCAAATTCTGTCAAAAAGATTTACTTCCTTCAAGCCATTACTCTGTTTACAGATATTCCTAATATAATTAATTCAGATTCATAATGCCTGTCACAAGTGACAAAAGTAATTAATTCTGAAATTTGGACTGTGGGGCTTTATGGGGAATACTTGCCTTTGGGGGATCATGTCTCAAAAACATTTTGGGTCATCATTTATTGTGTCTGAGTCTAATAGCATGCCAGGTTTTCTAAGGTTTCAATTATGATGCTTGAATAATGTAGGAAGCAAAGAAAAAGTAATGGTTCCATGTTCATGATATTAATTTCAGTCAACAGAGAAGGAACACTTTGCACTGGGGGATACAAACATGCCAACTGCATTATTCTCTGAAGCCTGTACACAAAAGTAGGCTGTGTTTTCAAAACTGGGTAAAAGTTGTTCACGTGAACAGAGAATTAAAGAAACCAATATAACTTGCATGCTGAAATACAGTAAGTGCACACCAAGAAGTGTGTGTTTGTGTTGCTTTTGTTTTTTGTTTTTCTTTTTTTGTTTTTTTTTTTTTCTATTCTTGAAGACTTTTGAATAAAGTCTGTCTATATTTGCTGCCTGTATTGTCATGTGTAATATTGGAGATCTGGATCCACAAACTATTGGTAATCTTGGAAGACTCCTGTAATTCTAATGCTGCTGGAATGGCAGAAAACTTCAGAAGCCCAGAGATGGTATCTCCTGACTTAATAGTTAGAGGCAAAGATTTTTATGTTGTAAGTTAGGAAAGCTTAGTCTGATATGATGAATGCATAGTCTGATTATAAGTTTGAATAATTTAGTGCTATTTGCTTTTGTTATGCTTTTTCATTCCTCTCTAGGCCTTCTTCATGTTACCATTTTCTGGGCTTTATTTCTTAATAACAGTCAATTTCAAAATCTGATGGATTGTAAAATCTAATTTATGTCTTTATGCAACAACAGTTTAACACATGGACATCTAAAAGTTACACTGAATCAAACCTGGTTGCTTTAAGGGGGGAAAGTTTAAGCTGTGTCCTAGTGCCTGAATAGGTGACTTGAACCTGCTAATGACACTTCTTCTATTTTTACTTCCTTCACCATGAATACTAATAGTTGTATCATCACTACACTGGGTTAGTTGCTGACTGTAGGTGACTAAGAAATTGTGGTTTTAAGTTTATGAACCAGCACCCAGAAGAGAAAGGAGCTTTATTGAAATAATTTTAAAGGCAGCATAGTAAATGAAGGGCAAGTTTGCAGACACAAAGAAATGGTTTCCAGCTCTGCGGTAAATTAAGTGGACAAAGAGGAGTTTATCATGGGTGGTGTGATGACATGCTGTCTCTCTGGTGTATTAAAAAAAGAGAAAAATCAATGAAAACACATTAGAGACCATGGAGCAACCATCCTGCTGTCTAGGGATATGAGCTATATGACCCAGAAGGCCCTTTCTTTTCCTGAAATATGTGATTCTGTCCTTCAGTAGCTAAACTAACTTTTCTTGTGTTTTTCTAACTTTTCCCTGGTATTTTCTCTTCTGATACAGGAGTTTCACAACTCTCTTGATTAAAAGCAAGCCGAGTTAGTGAGAGAAAAATTAATGCTTTATTTATTTGTTTTAATTGGCTAGATGAGACCAAGCTAAAAAAAGAAAAGGTTGTGAACAGTGAGCCCTCACTCTGGAACTTACTTTAGTGTTAAAGTCAATCAGCTTCATGAGTGGGAACCCACAGAATAATTCTCTGCTGCTGATCACTGAGAGAATTTGCCATGGTGAAATGCTTTCCTTTGGTCAAAAACTGGCTCCAGGCAAACCTACTTGAAGCTCCTTTTTTTCTGAGGAACTGTTATGCCCAGGGTACATACTTTAAGATAAGAAACCTTGGTCTGGGCAATTCAAGATGAGAAAGTCAGGGGCTAAGAGAAGCCTGACAAAGCCAGCATATGGAAGTGCTAAAAGAGCTAGCCATGGCTGTGGCTTCTGCAAGGCATTGTCCACATGCTGCTTCTAAGGCTTTCTGTACAGGGCAAATAAAAACATGATGGTAGAAATTATCTGGACCCTGTATCACTGTTTTCAGTGGGAAAGTGAGCTAGTGCAAGGCCCTGAACTACAACGAATATGTGACTGTACCAGCCACCACCATCCTTAGCAGTTATGAGGCTACAAAAGACACAAACGAATCGTGAACTTATGCCTAAAGGTAGTTATCAAGTCAGTTATACTTTGGAGTATGTAAGAAAACACCTGAGTATAAAGTAGGTATTGCACCTTTCTTGAGAGTGGGTGTATAAATTGATTGTGGCCCTGTAAATTGGATCTTCTCTTTTGCTTTGGGCTAGCTGATATGCCTGTAGTAATTGACTCTCCTGTTTTAGGAGTTTTAGTGCTGTTCTAACAGGCTGCCATGAGAATGGAAGGATGCTTTCTATTGGAGTGGGGGGAAAAGCAAAAAATGCAATGCCATTTCTTGTCTACTACGTGTGTATATACATACATACATACATATATGCATGTATGTATATATGTGTGTCTATATATATGTATATGTATATATTTACTTACCCATGCTGAGCTAAGCACAGTTCTTCCCATGGAGTCATGAGGTAAAGTGAAAAATGATAGTCAGGAATCATTACTGTGACAGCCCCACAGCAAATGTAGGGAACATATGACTCAGTGCAGCTCTCAGAGTTCAGTGACTCAAACCCAGAAGCAGATGGCCTTTTTGTTTATCTCTCAGGGTGAAATGGAGTAACAGTCCCTTTATGCTCTGGAGACTGCCTGGTGTGTTGATAGGAAAAAATATCCATGTGTGTCTCCACAGGACTTTTAAGCAATGTACAAGGAAAACCAATAGAAACAAGATGATGGAGTTTATAGTTTTTATCTCTCCCTTTGTGTTTTAGAGCATTTAGAATTCTTTCTCTCTGTTAATGTGCCAATAATTTTTGGTTGCCCTACTTTATGTATAGCTCCAATGATGGAGGCTATTAGCCTTTGACAGTGAGTAGCAGAGGATTCACAAGGGGGCAGCTGCTGGCAGTTTGCAACAGGAAGTTTTCAGAGGCTTTCCTGGCAGCCACCATGTCTTCATTATCTATAATGGAACTATTTTTTAGCAGTCTGTGATGCAGATAGAACACTGAGTGTGGAATGGGTTGTGTACTGCCTGCCTTTCCTGCGTGAAGAAGCTGCCACTGGATACAGGCATGCTGGAATGCTCTGTCATTCCTTCTTTTCTGCAACACTTTGCATGGGGGCAGAATAGGGGCACGGGAGCCTTTAATCTTTGTTTATTAAGGTATTCTTTGACCTTCTTTCAGGTGCCCCTATCCTCAGCCAAAAGACAGTTTTACTTCTCGTTGGTTTTAAACAACAAATAGAAACTATGAGTGCTGTTGGTTGCTGTTTACCTGTTTAGACAGCAACCTTTATAACAAGGAATGCTATAGTTGAGACACTGTTTCAGATGTTTAGTGGCTCTCTATGTTCATGTGAATATAGATACTTGCAAACCAGATTAAAATCATGATTGTGAAAACTCAGGTTTTATCCAAAATGCAGAGATTTTTAAGTGTTGTAGAGAAAAAATTAAAACTGTATTGACTGCAACCAAAGAAAGCAAGAATATTAGTGAACTAATGTCTCTGGCTTTCTGTGCTGCTAAAATCTGTTATCTTTTTCCTGTGTGAATCCTAGTGCTGCAGGACAAATTTAAAACTAAGGCAATGTTCATCATGTGCAATGCTGTTCTATTTCACTTTTGGTAGCTGTTTGAAAGTGAGTAAATGACTTTAAAGAATTAGGTTCAGGAACAAAAGCAGCAGAGACCTCATCACTCTCTCCCTTTCTTTTCATTGGAATTACAAAAAGTGGTGTTGGAAAGTGACCTAATGATCCTTATCTATTGTTTAATATGTTCTGCTGTCAATTTTTTTACGATCTTGTTTATGCAAGAATGCTTCCTTAAAAGAGCAAAATTAGAGATGGAAAAGGCTCTTACCAGGGCTGTTCACACCTTCAGGGTAGGGGGTTGAGATGTTTATGCCAGTTAATTCTTCACTGTGTGTTCAACAGGGTGCAAAACAGGCATACAATGCGGTCATCTAAAAGGAAATTATTTTTTCCATTTGCTATTCTGAAAGTAAGTGAGTTGATTTTTCAGTGAATGGGGGATTCATTTGAATCTACATGCAGGGCTCTTTTTTACATAAAGCAAGTAAAATCCCGAATTATTCATGGGGTGTTTTTTTTCTTTTTTTTCAGCGTTTGGTTAACCTGGAAGGAAAGAAACCAGAGTTTATTCTACAGGCACTCTCTGTTGCTGGACTGGGAACATTGCTCTGATAATTATACTTTTACTAATTATACTTACTCATGTGTTTAATCCTCATCATAAGAATATTATTTAAGTCTGGTTTGCTATTTGACACTGAAGCTAAATTATGAATTGTAAGCTGGAAAGAGGTCAAGTCTGTTTGTGTGATCTTGTTCTTGATCCTCTATTGGGCTCCTGTGAGGCTCTTTCTGAAGGAAAGCTCAGTCAGTTTTAAATAATTCAAACAGGCTACAGACCTTATACTTGTACAGTGCAGATATGCACCTTACAGGAAAAAATGGTAGGATTTCTGGCCCGACTACTTCTTTCATCTTGTGATCACAGTTTGTTTGGCTTTATTGCTTTGTTAGTAAAATCCTTAATGTCTTTCTGTCAAGCTAATTCTCACTGGTAAATGTAGAGGACTGCTCTATTTTTTTCTGCTTAGAGACTGTTTTCTTTTTAAAATAAGAAATGGGCTTGTTCTTTCTTCACAGAGAATACAGAAACAGGTCCAAAATGCTTCTAAAGGAGGAAATCTTTGTTGGTTTAAGCAGACCTTGATCAGGCTTTCTACTAGCAAAACTCAGAATTTGAATACACCAGCAAAGTGCTAATCCCAGTTCTAGATTGTCACTGGATTCCAGTCCTTTTCCTAGGTGTTAACTTGTTTTACTCACCAAGTACTGAAGGTCAAATCTCTTTAACCACTTTATGTTTGTGTACACTTCTGGTTTATTTGAATGTTTGAATGTGTGTAAAATCAGAGTGTCTGGCAGTGGGTAAGGCAGAGGGAAAATAATTATACAGAGTCATGAGTAACTGTGTAAAGTTCAGTAAATCTTAATAACTTAAAAATGCAAAGCTAAAGATACCCAACAAAGAATTTATGTTGTGTAACAATCACCATTTAACTGATATGTAAAGGTAGGAAAAGTTCCATTCATGTAACCATTCAGGCTATTTCTCAAGAAGCTTGAATTCATCCACTTGTATCACATTAGGTAGGCAGGCTCCTATTTTCTCACTGAGAAATATCCCTCTTAAAGGAAACTGCCTGAATGAGCTCTTGGTTGCTTGCTTTCTGCCAGTCATAGTTTACATCTTCCCACTGGCTTGGGTATGGCATTTATCTAATTGTCTGTTTTAAAATGGAGTGTGTTTATTATGCTAATGAATTGGCATTTGGGAATGTTCTCCCTTCACTTTTTCATAAATGATTTGCGAACTCTGTTATTGCTTGTATGTTCTTTATTGTGCTCCCCAAAAGACTTTCCTAGAGTCCTTTTTTGAAAAGGACCACACGAAGAAGATGAATGAAGCTTAGTATTTGACCAGGAATTTACTTTAAATCTCTTAAGCAACATTTTTTAGACACACTTCCTTAATAGTTCCAGAGGGAAAACAAAGAAGGTAGCTGATCTAAGTTGGATATTCATTTAGTATGTCTTAGTATGCACTGGAAAGCAGAGACTTAGGAAACCAGCAGAATACTTTTCCTAGGAAACCTAAGCAGAGCTTAAACTTGATAGTACTTTGGTCAACTCTGAAACTTGCATGACCCTCAGGAGCTTCTACCTCTCTCTGGCTTGTGTGTCCTTGGGTCCTAATTTGTTACGAACTCCAAGGTAATTCTATAATTTATCCCATTTTATCTTCTACACGGTTGTTGTGTACATATGTTTTTGTGACTACAAGAATATACTGATGTCCTTGGGACTTCAGACAGAGACACTTCTGAGTGTGTGAAGTATTACAGAACTACTTAGAAGAGAGTTGCTGTTTTCTCAAGATCTATCAAATGATGTAATTACTCTAGCATGTACTTCCTACTGGCCAGTATACTGCTTGTGGGATGAATCATTGTTTTTCACCAGGAGAAAGCTGAAGCAGTTAAACTTCGTAGATGGCACTGGTGTCAGAGCGATATTTAAAATTTTGGATGGCTTGTCACTCAGATTGACATGTGCCACCTCTCCTCGCATAAAGCAGGCTGAAAGCTACGCTGAGCGTGCTGTCAGAATGGCACAGCCTCTCTTTGATGGCATTGTCCGTGATGCTGAGAGCTGGGAGAAGAGCTGCAGGTCCCTGGGGTGAGTGATGTGAGTTTGAGGGGTTCTTTTGGGGATGAGTTTGCATTGTGCCTACACAACTTGATTGTGGGTAAAGTGGACATGGGGGCCTGAAACCATAATGGAGTGCAGCACATCAACCCCCCCCCCCCTTTGCACCTCACTTCTTGATAATGTATACACACCTGGTGTCCTGGAATTTCTAGAAGGTGTTAATTTCAGAAATTAGTGTTGTGGAATCATTAAGTTGGAAAAGATCTCCAAAGTCATCAAGTCTAAATCCAGCCTATGTGAACAAAAGCATCTTCTTATAATAAATTGTAATGGAAAAATTCCTTTGTTTAAATTATATAGATACTTAATTTCTGTTTTTCATATTGCAGCTGAATTACTTTAGGATTTTGAATGCGTTAAGCATACAAGTTTTCTTCCAAGATCCTGAAGTGAAAGATACCAATCCCATATCCACAGCAATACCCTTTAGGACAAATTAGGGGGAAAAAAAACCCTCTTAGCTTTTAAACACGGTAGTGACAGTACTTATCAGTAGGACAGAGTATTGAAACACCCCATAGGACAAGTTTTCCTCTTCTAGATGATGGAGCTTTATTCCTCGGGTAGGTCAGTGCAGATACATCTACTTCCAGAACACGGGACACAGATGTGCATCTTTCCGCCATTCATTTTTATTAAAATACCCTTACAACCAATAAGCAATGTGAGGAAATATCTTTTTAGCTTTTTCTCATGTTTCCACATTTCAATTTCTTCCTGGGTGGTTTAATTGCCTTTAGTGTTTTCCCCAATCCTGCTGCATTATGTTCCATTTTGTTGTTCTCATCGTCTGTTCTCAGCTCATCTCCATCAAGGCATCATTTAATTGTGCTCCCTCCTCCCTGGTACTCTTCCTTTCATTTCTTCTGTGGTTCTTTTCCTGTCTTCTGGTTTAAATAGAGAGAAACTCGTACTTCCTGGATGTGGCTCAGTAGGAATTATAAGTTGATAGCATTCTTTTAACACCATACCAAATCTATATGTGCCAACTTTCTCCTTGCAGTCAGGACTGTGAGTGCTGCAGAAGCTTCAAAAGAAAGCTGACACCCAAGCATTATTAAAAATAGTTTGCCTACTGGATCACCTCTCAGGAGAGATGGTACTAAACGTAATGCAGACAACTAATTTCTGCAAGAAAGGTAACAGATCTAAGAGAATTAAATTAATAGCATCATTAAAAAAATAAAATGCTGCTTCAGTGCCTGTAATTTCTAAAGAAAGCAGGTTAATGATGATGTAGGGTTAGATATAATTGGTTTCTATTTTAATTAGAAACCTTGCAATGAGTAAAAAGCCATAGAAGGATACCAGATCAGAAAATCTCAGAATGTTCATGTTTTGCATATTCACAGAACAGGAACATCATGACAGAGGAGCTTTCAGTTTCCTTGGCATTCTTTGACAGGAGTCTTAAGAACCCACTTGTTTCCCATTGTCTTGGTTTGAAAGACAGGTGTCTGGTAAGGAAGGTGGGAATCTCCCTTAGAATAGAGAATATGATCCCCCTTCTCTCTGAATTATTGTAACTTTGAAATCAAGGGCTTTCAGGCAAAGGTATGGGAAAATGAATAACAGTTCTTTACTAGTATCTATAACGAGGCAAACAGCACCAACAATGATAACAACAAACAAACCCAAAAACACGGTGGCAGATGTCCCTGGGCTGCCAGGCACTTTCCCGTTTGGTGCAGTCCCGATCGCAGCCAGCAGGGGCGCTGTTGGCTCCCGGCCGGGCAGGGCAGCTGCGGTGACTCCCGCGCCGGTAGGGGGCGCTGTGGCGCGAGGTCGGACGAGCCTCCCTCAGGCGGTGATGGCGGACGGGCTGGAGGGCAGGGCTGGATGGCAGGGTGGGCAGCAGCAGGCAACCTCAGAGCAGCAGCCTGGAACAGCAGAGCTGGCTCACCCGGGGCAGCAAACAAGAGGTGACAGAAACGCCGCAGCTGTGGCAGGAGCCGCCTTGTGTCCCGGTAAGGAAGAAATGCAGACACTGGGCTCCGGCCGTCACACAGAACCCTCTCCTAGTTGCAGAAGCTCAGCTGTCTCCTCCTATGCCCTGGAAGCAAGAGAGGCAGCGGCTGCGCCCAACTCTCTTTTTCTTAGCCCAGTTCCTTGTGATATTTCTCCTCCCCCCCAAGGAACCCTGGGATAGGAGGAGTGCAGCCCGGTGCTCCCTCCCCCTGAGCCTGGTAACTTCTTTTGTCTCTCAAGTACCCATAGTTAAGGTGTTTTAGCAACAGATGGGACAAAAATTCCTGGAGAGAAAGAAACCAAAAGGAACAAATCCTACTCTCCAACACCCATGTTTGCCTGTGAACAAACTGTGTCTTTGAAAGAAACAGCATAATTTCTGAGATGCTCTTTAGAGGCCTAATTCTCAGAGTTCTGGATTGCTGCCTTTTCATGGAATCCTATTCTGGGTATTTCAGGACATTTCTACTGGTTTCTCTTCTGGTAAATTCGCCTTATATCGTACTACCAGTCAGCTGATTAGCAAAAGGAAACAGGAGAACCTAGTAATGTTTTATCTTTAAACTTCTTTCTATAAATCTATATGATTTGGGAATTGCTGTGTTAAAGTACGGTTTATTTAATGTTTCTAGGATTTAAACTCTGCCTTGAATTTTTATAGCAGCCTTGATTAACAGCACATTGATGTGCCAGAGATTTGGGATCTACTCAGAGCAAAAATTTCATAAGACCTGGGCTTAAGCTCTTAAATAAAAAGTGTTTGTGCACCAGGAGCTAGAACTTATGTTTTAGTTGTTACCCTCCTCTATCATTTTAGAGCTCTCATAGCTTTGCTCACCTGCTGAGCTACATTCAGGAGAGAGAAGCAAACAATGCTTGCCAGGTAGCCTGTTATTATGTGAATAAATATCAGAGGAAGGAAAGATTGTCTACTTCTAATCTTTTATATTGATCATGCTTTCTATCAAAGCTGTTGAAAGAGGAAGTTCCTGATGATGCTGGTTTGATTACCAGGTATACAGCTGTGCTTATATATGGCTCTCTGAGAGGCTTCTGCAGCTGCAGCAAGCTGGGTGGACAGCTGGGCCTTTATAAAACATAAATGTGCTTCTATGCCAGGCATATGGATTGATGGACGGATGGATGGGGGAAAAAAAAATTCCTTAAAAAATGCATTTCAAGGCCATTCTAGTAATGCTGTATTACCAAATAAATTTTTAATCCACAAGACTGAAACCAAAGGTTTAAAGAATTCTCCTGTAAATCTCAGAAAAAGACATTGAAACCACAGAGAGGAAGGTTAAATACACACAGTAGCAACCTATTAAGTCACAGCATCTGCTGTACTTGAAAAATAAGCTACTCTGAAATTGAATAACGTTCTAAAAAATCTGTCAAGATGTTTTCACTTGACTATACGTAACAATTCTTGCAGAAAGGTTCATATTACCGATTTCAGTGCTTCAGAAGGGATTTTAGACGTTTAGATGTTTATCTTCTGCTTTTAGTCATATTTAGGAATTGATGGGAAGAAATGTATGTTTGGATTTCACATTTGAGTACTTTGCTGAATCAAATCTTTTAAGATAGTTTATCTTTTCTAAAATGTTAGCAAGTGCTAGCTTTGTGCTGATAGAAGGTAGGTCCTTGATTAACAGTTTTTTAAGAAAACAAACTGTTAATGCTTCTCTATGGCTTTCTTGAGGTATAAAGTGTCAGTTCTAACATGTTTTAACTGCAGCACAAGAGCCAAGGTTTTTGGTTTGGTTATTTTAGACGCACTTGATTTTTAGTACTTGTCAGATGATCAGTCTTCATTCAATAAAACTAGCTATTACTGTGGAAGAAAAAGAAATATCCGTAAGTCTTTAGGCACATATGAGTAAGATTACTTACAGATTGTAAACATAGAGCAGCTGGTCCAACTGTCCTCTTGTGCTTCACCTGTCTTGAAAATGGATTTTTCCATACTCACAGTGCATCAGCATCTCCAATACCAAGTTAGTGTTGTCTATCTTTCCTGCTTCTTTTTCTGGGCATTTCAATTCATTTAAGTTTTTGTAACTTAACTTCAATTTTTTATGACTGCTAGGAGGTAGACCTGAGAGTTTGAACTTTCATATTAACACCTGCTTCATAAACTCTAGGGCAATTTGTCTATTATAAAAGCTTTTATTGTTGCTGTGACATGGTTTAATGTTGATTTTGAATGTTTTAAGAAGTATGTCTGCATTACATAGGCACTGGAGTAACGTTGACAAGATTCTATGTAGTTAATCACCTACAGAATATGTTCTAATTCTTATCAAATGCTTTGATTTTATTGCAGAATAAAAATGTCTTAATGATGTAGTTTTCTCTATATGCTATATCTGTGACAAAATCTAAAAATCCTTAAGAGTTTAGATGAGCATATTCTGGGATGTAAAGGAACTGCCTACACTGAAAGCTAAGCAGATTCCTGTTGTGTGAAGTGTTTTTTTCCACTCTGCATAGGTTCAAAGATGTTTATACAGACAGAGCAGTTATTTTGGATGAGCCTGTCTCCTGAAATCCTTGGTATCTTCCCCTGTCCTACAGAAAGGGACGTTTTTTCCCTTTTCACATTACATCTACCAGCCTGCAGGCAAGTGCTCTCTAGATGAGTTGTTTCTCCAGTCATTTAGTCTATGTTGCCTGTCCCAAAGGATGTGAGAGGAGAGGGCAGTGAGGGCAATTTAAAACTTGTGGAGGGTCAGGAAAAAGATTTCTCCCTTCCCTCTGCTTCCACAGTGCACCCTGGGACACTTCATCACCATTGAAGAAATGTTGCCCGCTCACAGTTGTATTTCCTAGTACGCTAGGACTGGTTTTGTTTTTCCAAAAGCGCCCTGTGGTTTTAGGAACTTGCTGTGCTATTGAGGTAGTAAGTGAGGACAGTCTGAGTGGACAGTGGCATTGAGGCTTTTCAGTGTCCTGTACAGGTGCCAGAGCCAGCTCAGAGCTGGCTGCAGTCACGGAGTCAGAATTTGAGCTAATGACTCTGAAGGGAGGCTCCCGTTGGGTCTCATGGCTGTTGGCTCTTCTGCTTCCAAAACCTGGACTGGTATTTTGGAGCCATACCAGGCAATTTGGGGACTTTGACAGTTGGATTTGGGTGATTTAGTAGGAGCAGGTAGGAGTTCTGCTGCTGCTGTCGCCCTCATGCATTCCAGTCCTTGCCAGAAGTTCCTGCCCCAGAGAGGAGCTGTGTGCCAGCTCTTCTGCCACTCTCATTCACAGCATTTCAGCTGATGCTGAGTGGGTACTAATGTGCAGTGAACTGTTGCAGTCTGGTGGGATAGTAAGGAATAAGGGAAAGAAAGTGGGGTGAAAGAAAGAAGGATTAGAGCAGGACAGAAAATGGAATGCAGATAAGGGCAAATACTGATGTTGGTAAAGAGGCTATGTAATTGCATTTTAATAAGTGACATTTATAGGTTATGAAATACCTGTAGAAAAGCTCAGAGAAATAATTGAACCAGACATCTTTCAGTTCTGGTGATCTGTGAAAGTAAGATCCAATATTCCATGGTTTATGCAAAATAAGTCCATAAGTTTATGCTTCATTGTATAATACAGATGTAATGATGAGTTGACTTTCAAATTATACCACATGTACTTTTGATATATAGTTTTACAGACTGAGAGATTTTTATCCTGAATTTAAAATTTCTGCAAGCTTTGGATTTCCTCCTCTTCTTGTCCCTAATTCATGTTGTTTCTTACCCCTAGAAGGTAGACGAATTCCTTATTAAATGAGATACAAGACCCCCAAATACTCACATATGATTGGTTCCTCAGAGAGGCTGAAATAAGTACAAGATAAATGAAAAATATTCTTTCTTTATTCAACCAAGTAGCAGCCAGATTTAAATTAAGAATTGGAAATGATTTTCTGGAAAAATGCTCTGAGCTGTTGGCGGTCTGGAGCTCCTTGCTCATGGCCATTAATGGCAGCAGAAATTTAAGGATAATTGACATGAATGAAATGAAGAAAATTCCCACCCAATCACCAGAAAAAAAAGAAAGGAAATGCACAAGTGCCTTTTCCATCTGCATTATTTCAGAGTCATTTATTTTCTTGGTATAGCGTTTCCACTTTATTTCATGGTAACATGAACTCTCCTTGCTTCTTCTTCTTATAATTTATAGTGTATCCTAAAGTTATAATTGTTTTTTTAGATGTCCCCAGACAAATGTTATAGATTAGCGTGAGAATCAAATGCAGTTATTGCTGAATTCAGTCTGTGGGAACAGATAACATTTTATAATACATGCTTAACTGATGACACAAACCTGATTTTTTTCAGTGCTGATTGTAGCTGGCCACAGCTAGTTGGTCAAAAGGAGCACTGTTTCACACCATTTTCAAGAACTGGTATCCATTCCTTATTTTCTAAGGGATGGAGATGACAGCAAAGCCATCGGTCTGGAGTACTGCCCTATGTGCATTAGATCTGTACAAGGTAAATATGGAGCTATGGAAAAGGGCTTTATATAAGCCCTGAATTTAGTTTCTGTGTTCACAGCCATTCCTGGTTTCTGGGATACATTTAAAAACAGTATATATCTTCACTTTCCAGTTGTTTTAAGAAATGGGTCTGTCCAATTCTCTCTATATAACATGGAAAGAATGCATTTCCCTCACAATCCTAACAGCAGGGAGTCACTTCCATGGCTGTTCTTGTTAGGGCTCAGTACTGTAAATGTAGAACAGGGAATGACCAGCAACTGAAGTTAGGGAACTTACAAAAGGTCCCAGTAATAAAGTTTATTGCTATCTCTAAGAGAGAGTGTGGCTCCTCTATCTTGTGGCAAAGATAGAAACAAAAGTGGGATGTGCCCTTTTTCGTTCTCATTTGTTTGACTTGAACAACACAAGCTTTTTTCATTCTCACCTTCTAAATATGTACTACAGGCAGCTCCTAATTAAAAGAAAAAAATCATCTGTCTGTCCTTCAAACTACTAAGCTGCTAAGTAAAGACAAGACAGGCATGGGAAAGATGCTTAGATTTAAATATATTCATGAAGGAAAAGCTGAAGAAATCTGGGACTACGAAGCTGACTAAAGGAGAAGAGCACTTAGTTAAGTACTCATATGGTTCCCACAGATGATTAAAAAGCAGATGGCTTTGTGAGCTAACAGCCTGGGTCCTCTGGGTTTGTGCTATTGAGCAAAAGTGTCCTGGGAAAGGAAAGAGAAACTGAAGGCTCTTTTCCCCAGACTGTAACTGCCTGCCACGGAGCCAAGCTTGATTTTATTCAATCTGAGTATTGGCTCGGATTTCTGAAAGGAACTTTTGGAAGCCTGCCTCGTTCATCAAAAATAATTTATGGTGCTGCTACAGAGGCAAGAGGGCTTCTCATTATTGTTTCCTGCATTTTATGATGTTGGCACTCTTCCTGAAATAATTTAAGAATCTCAGACATAATAATTTGAATTTTATAAAAATAGATCTCATCAGTGAAATCTGTATTTTATCTAGGTTTCAGTAATGTGTCTCTTCCTCAGTAGATACAACTTTTTCTGGACAATAGCACCACTTTATTAAGCAATTCTGTGCAAAAATGAAGTATAATAATTAGCAAGAAGACAATAAATAATATGAACTCTCTTATAAACTCTTATGGACTATTGGAGAAAAGTTCCTCCCTCAGCCTCCTCCAGGCTAAACACCCCCAGCTCCCTAAGCCTCTCCTCATCAGACTTGTGCTCCAGACCCTTCCCCAGCTCTACTGCCCTTCTCTGGACTTGCTCCAGCCCCTCAATGTCCTTCCTATAGTGAGAGGCCCAGAACTGGACACAGCATGTGAGGTGTGGCCTCAGCAGTGCCCAGTACAGGGGGACAATCATTGCCATGGTCCTGCTGGCCACACTACTGGTGATACAGGCGAGGATGTCATTGGCCTTCTTGGCCATGTGGGCACACTGACAAATGCAGAATTGAAAAGCGTTCCCATGATGCCGAAAAGCAGGCTACCTGAAACAAAGGCCAAGACAATTTAGGACTATAAAAAGCAGACAAATTTATTCAAGGCCTTCAAGGTATATTTGGGCAAGCAAAACCGCTTGTGGGACTACACCTAAAATGGACACTGGGTCTCCAGCCCTTCACCTTTTATAAGTTCTGTTCCATTAGCATATTGGCCCCTAATTCTCCAATCACACCTTTAGGTGATGTTAACCACTCCAGGCCCACTCCTGCCATATTGCAGTTGTTTACATATTTGCAGGCCTTAGGGTAATGAATATGTCCTTGAATCTGTATTCAGGGAGCTTTGTTTTGGCTAAAGGTGCTGGAACAGAGGCTTTTAGTGCTTTGTAAGAAGCACAGAACTACACCAAGTTACAGATACATGAAGAGTAAAAAACCAGAAATTATTAAGGCATCACCCTTTTCTGATTCTACAAATGTAACTCATACTAAAAAACTTAATTAGAAAGGAAAGAACCTCTGCATACTTTGCAGCTGTGAGTAGTCTGAGAGTAAAGCTATTTAACTTAAGCACAGCAGGCTGCAGCATTTTGATTACAGTTGGTCACCAGCTGAAAACAAAGCATGGAAAACAGCAATAAGCAAGCTTTAAGTGCTATAAGACTAAATGGTAAAATTTTTTAGAATCTCTTACACCCTGAATGAGTGTGTCAACATCTTTAAAAATTGAACTAAATCTGGAATTTTGGAAGATCAGGGAGTAAGACACTGAAGATTACTGAATCAGATTCAGTGATGGCTACTGGGATGGTAAAAGGGAGCAATATTTTAAGTCTTTCTCCATGTCATTTAAGAAAATAAGAATGACTCTGTTGTGCCAGACTGAAAGATCATGGATATGTGCATCTGTGACCAAAACTGAAGGCTGCAAGAATAGCAGGGGCTGTAGCAAAATCTTCTCTGACTTCTCCCACTCTCTTCAGCAGTTTGCCTGATTTGTATAGTTTCAGTAACCCTCAGTGGCTTTCCATTTCATGGTTTTGTTCAATCTCATGTAAACCTTGTTCTGGACCTGGAATATGCAGCATGATTGCTAAAATTAATAGCAACTTGCTGATGGCTCAGGCCATTGTCTGAGGCTGCTGGTGTAAATGGAAAGGATTATAGTCACGCTTGGTATTTTGCCCAGTTGTACAAACAGAGAGCTTTCCTTGGTGTTCTTAAAAAGATTTGGTAGAAACAGGGATCACTCAAAATACTTATTTGGAGATGAGATCACTTCTGGCATGAGAATCATATGACCTTTCCATAAATTACAGAATATGGACATGGTATGTTGACAAGTCTAATGGAGCTCCTTTCATGATTAACAGTAGAGAATATAAAACCAGATAAACATTATAAATTCCTGTGAGAGAAATTTTAAATAATGTCAGGGAATTGTTGCAAACTTTTTTTTTTTTTTAATGATCCCTTAAATTTTCTATTTTTAAATACAACTCTTTTTGAGAATACTAATATGTTTTAAGTAACTCCCTCTAGGTCTTCAGTTCATCTGTCACTAATAGTGGTCCTGGTTTCTTGTTTGGGTTTGCATCCGTCATAGAGCCAGAGATAGTGTTACTCTAGAAGTATTTGTTTCTCTTGAATTAAATTATGGAGGAAACAATTTGGAATTTCTCACCTCTAGCATTGTTTAGTCTATAATGACACCGAGAAGGAAACCTGGGCAGGCGTTTGGGGATTCCTTGAGTTCAAGGATTTATCATTCAGTCTCTGTCTCACCCTGTGTGTGTTATGATTACACTCCACTGTTTTTTCTTTGTTAATTTTGCAGAAGACTCTCCTGGAAAGAGATGCTAGAAAACATTAAATCTTGTTTAAAATAGCTCTTTGGGCAATCAGACCACAAAAATTCAAGGAAAGAACAAAGGAGGGAAGAAGTAGAAAATACACATTCAGGGGCAACAATATGACCAGTGTGTGAAATGGAAATTAAAGGTTCATTTTAACTGAAGTTCCATTTTCGTTTTCTATTTTCCTGCCTATGGTTTTCAACTTTATCTTCATAATGTGAAACACGTTCTACTTCAGTCACTGTGAACTGTGGCAGCCAGGAAAGGGTGTCCTTGGAACCAAAAATAGCAAGCAGATTAGTTTTGGTATATCACTGGTACTGGAATAATTCATTAAAGAGTGAACCTGTTGGCCTCCAGCTAAATTTAATGTTGGACTTGCTGACCATTTTGCTCTGTTCCTCATCAAAGTTGGTGGTACTCTGAATAATTTGTCTCTGCCACACATATAAAGGACACAGGCAGCAGAATACAGGGGAGAGTACATGCAGCAAGATGATCATAGCATGAAACCAAACATCATAAGCAGGTTCTAAGGGACTGAAACATGGCTGCTGCAATATCAATAGTTACTTGCATGAAACCTTGTCATACCTAGGCTTACTCAGTTTGCAGAAGCTGAGCGATTACAGAAATTAGGTCAGTTGTAGTAGCTGTAAACTCTTGTGAATTTTAAATTTGAATTAGATTTGTCCTAAATTAACTAGCAATTTTTGTCTGCTGCAGTTGGATAAATTCGTGTCTTCTCCCATCTAATAGTTCAAAATGGCATAATCCCACTGCTATAATTCCCAAATTAGTTTTGCATGCTGAATTATTCAAATGTAGCAGATGATAACCTCTCTGGACTGATGAAATACATTGTCAGATGGGAATGGTCCTATCAATTTATGAACTCTGTGTTTTGGATTTTCAAGATCTTTCTTCTCTCTTTACTACTTTCTCATGAGAATTCCCTTAATCAGAAGTTCCTTTTCTCATGTTTAGAGCACTAATAAATGTTTCAGGAGAACTAGAAAAGTGGGATATGTTTGTCTGAATCCAGATTTGATGATGGCGCTCTAGATAACAGTTTTCATCCATTTTTTCATTGCTAAAACAGTTAAGCAAATAGGTTAAAACAGATTTTCTGGACTTCTTAATAAGAAAAGACTGATAAGATTAGGAAGTTGGAATTCTGATGATGCGTTGTGTTTTCTCCTCTACCACTTTCAAGATACTGGTGGTAATTTTACTTGATTTAATTATCTACAACAAAATTCTCTGTTAATTTTAAGATGTGTAACAGTGTATGCAAACAATGAACCTGTGGCTGTCAGATGTTATGTTAAAGCATGGAAATAACTGAGTTCAAATCTCATTTTCCAAAGTGAAACTGGCAATGACCTCGTGTACTCTTTTCACAGAGACCTGGGAGTTGTGTGTGGCTGTGTAAAAGCTCTGTGGTGCTGTAATGGCCAACTCACAAAGACATCTGTGGTAAATATGTGCTGAATTTCCATAAAATCTACCGTGGTCAGCACTGTGGTGTGGAGCTCTGTTAAATCCCTTCTTGGTGCCTCTCTCAGTAAAGTGGGGTGACAGAAGGAAGAATCCTGCATATTTGTAGGATGGAAGGGTCTTGGCATGAGGTTGTTTCTGGTCTTCACCTCACATTGCAGGGAAACATTGAATAATACATATGCTTCAGCACTTGGAGGAGGTAGCACAGCGTACTCGCCCATGATGCTGGGATTTAGATGAAGTTCTGCCATGTGGGAACAAAAATTCACAGGAAACACTTGATGCTCTTGAAATACATTTAGAACAATGTTTGTGCCAGCTGGAAGTTATCTCCCATTTTGAGTCCACACTGGGCAAAATTGTTTATCCTAGTGTAAACCATTTGACTGATTGATTTCACAACTTCTTTTGCTGTTTCTTTCTTTGAGGTTCAATTTTTGTCTTTGCCTCTCCTGCACAGTCATAGCTCTCCCTGCCTATGAAATTCCAGTATTAATTTTTTAAGGAAATGGGGAGAATTTAATGATTTGTTTAGCATAAAGTGGAACATCACCTTTAATAGATGGATCACAGAAATTACATATTTAATTATTTTTAACTTTCTCATTAATTTATTTAGATTTCTAAGGTGGCAAATTTTAATCAGTAGTCAGTTTTATTCTTTTTTACTCCTGAGGAAGGGACTTTGCTGTGTGAATCCTTCCATTATCTGTTGTATAAACAAATCACATCACGCTTACAACATGCCATTATTGCCTGATAAGTTCTTGTATTTCATATTTGTCAAGATTTCCACCTTCTTATTAATTGTGTTTCTATTGCAATACTTAAAGACAGCTCTTCCATTTCTACCCTAGAGCCTTAATTATATTTAGGCCTTGAGCCAGAGATAAGCCCATGCTAGCAAAACGTTTGTGTGTATCTTGAAAACATAATCAGGATGGTGTTAACTGGGTTAATGTATTATATGTGGTCATACAGACAAACCCAGCAGCCTTCTTCCCCAGAGCAAGTGATTATCCATATCTGATTCATTCTCCAAAGAATTGCCGGATCCAAGAGCTATTTGATAACCAGTGAAAGAGATTTTGTTGACAAAAGTAAGTTACAAGTTTCCAATCCACCAAAAGATGTTTAATGTGTGTACCTAAAATTAATGGGACAATTCCTATGTCATAAACAGGTGTTTGCTGGATTGAGGCTCACATGAACAGGGTAGGCATTTTGAAAGGTGTGGGTTTTGCTATGACTTGCATAAATTTTGTGGGGGAAAAGGATTAATGTGGAAGTCTCAATGGCTGTATTAACTTGGTCTTCACGTGCAGATGTACTTAGGTATTTTGGTTGTTCTTGATGGCAGCGTAAGAATATATGGCTAATAATCTGTAAATACAGGGATATTTCATTGATTAAGCTTTCTTCTGTTTTTGTTGGAAAAATATACTTCAGTGTCTGTGGTGGACTCACACCGTGGTTACAAATATCAATTGCAGAGAGTTTCTTCTCTGAGCGCCTACAGAAGGGGTAAGACTATGTGGACAGTTCTTGCTAAATGCTGCTTTTCCATTTTAGTTGGAGTAAGGCTGATGGAGGAGCATAATAATGTGGAGAGAATGCTCCAATGCATTCGTCAACTTTTCTGCCCATCAGAGCAGACCAAGAAAAAAGAATCAATTGAATGTTATCTCACCATCACCAAGGGGGAAGTGGCACACGAGAGAAAAATATGGACCACAATCATACAACCCCCTCTTGTTCATTGGCATTAAATGATGGGAAGATGGGAGAGGGAGAAGAATATAAGGCAGAGGAGTTTTATTTTAATTTTCCCCAAAATGCATAAAATTTAGCCTGCTTGGTCTGAACTGTTTACCATTAACGTGGATGGAAGGCCTTGCTTGTAAAATATGTGAGTTTTCCCTTTGTTTCCCAGCTGATGTGATTATTGTTATCTTTTCTTAAAATTTTCAAATACTTTTTAAAATTTGCTTTTAGCTTGCCCTGACCTGTCTTAGGAATGATTTCAGAACAACTGGTTGACCTTGAAGTGTTCCATTGTGTGGAGCAGTGATTCCAAATGTGCTTTGACTGTGTTTTCTTGGGATGACTGGCCTTCATGTTTCTCTTCCTTGGAACAGCCAAGAGAGGTAAGAAAGTCTGTCTCCACGTATTTACCCAACTGAAACAAATGAGAACGTTCTCCCATTGTGCCTGACAAGATGTTTTTTGTATTTCCTCCTCCCTCTGAAGAGCTTTTCAAGGAAAAAAAATAACACAAAGGAAAGTTCAGACAATAGAATTACTAGAGGAAAAAGGATGGATTCAGTAATGTTTTGATATAAATCAGGAAACAAGCTCCCAGTGTATTTTCTGGTACTTAATTTTAAATCCAGCTGTTATTTTTCTGGTGGAACGGCAGTGCCTTGAAAAAATGTTGATTTTACAGACATATATTTTATGTCGATCCATCAATATTTGAAGGGAGACTGGACAGGTGAGCTGGCATGAAACAAGGCTATTGTGCTGGTTTGCTGGGGGGCTCTGTTGTTATCCAGACCTCATTCTCTGACCAGCAGCTGTCCAGTGCTGCCAGTTGCCCTGTGGGAGGGCTGCCTGGCTGCCCAGTCGCACAGCAATGGTACTTACCAAGGGATAAGACTAAAGCCAAGTTGAGATATAGGAGCAGCGCAGAAAATAACTCGTTTCTTCGGTTACAAATACCTTCAGTAGGTATGATGAATTTTTCTGGCAGTGTGCTGTTCTGGTGCCATTAGACTTTTTGTGGCTAAGACCACAATATATTTAAGGGAACTGGAGTTACTAGAAAAGGCATTGCACAAATATATGCCTGGTACCACTGAAATCAATACACTGAGTCATAATCTCACAACAGCTGCGTAGATATTAGTGCTTCTCTGTGTTAGGTTCAGGGAGTTCAAATTAAATAACAGGTGTAAGTGTACAAGGAAATAAAAGGATCCTAGGCCTCATAATTGTATAGGATGTATAGGAAACTCTTTGACAAAGAAATGCAGTATTTATGCTGCTCTTCTTTATTGTTTTATTTCATCTAACTAAAGAAATCCACATGGTTTGTAGTGAATATTTTGACAGGGTGAAAGTACTATTCTTTCAATACCGGCTAAAATTTCATAATGTTACATAAAAAATACATTGTTAAAATTGATTGTGCTTTTCTCTGCTTGGTTAAATCTTTGAAATGGAATATATATGGTGTTAAAATAGACATATATGTGTAGATGTATATATGGCCTATCTGCTGGAACAGCCTTCAAAGAAAAGTGTGCCTGTTCTTGTTTAAATATAAAAATTGAATTCTCTTTCCTTTTTATTTGAAGAAATTAATGCTGCTCCAGTAGTCATAGAAACTGCAAATTAGAACAGTGTGTTGAATATAACCATCAGTAGAAATTCTGAATATTGAATAGAATTTTCTTAAGTTTCTACCTGAATCTATCAAATATAGCAGCAGCAGCAATTTGGTTGTTACTTAAGGCTTAATGGTGGCAGTTGCTAGGACCTAAGTAAAAGGCTACTCTGCATTTACTGCCACCTTCTGTCAAACAAGTCTTGAAATGTCTTTTATGACATTTAACAGAAATCCCTCTGATTTGTAACACAGTACCATTTATACCTTACAAACCACAGAAAGAAGTTGCAGGTATTTTTCTACAAGTAGATGAAAACCTTTGTTATGAGCATATGACCTTATCTTTATATCTGAAGTATAAAAATACTGGGATTTAAAATTCTATATGAAGTGTCTACATAGACTCCAAAAATGTACTAGCTGTCTGTACAGTATGTAAACAAGAATATTATCAGATCTGTACTTCTAAATAATGCAATTACAGACACTGATGAAGTAATTGGATATGAAATTAGTAATCATATGATTGTGTGGAATTATCTGATCTGATTTGCATGCCTGACTGTGAAGAATTATGCATGTGAATCAAGCTTGGTAAATAATTCATACCTTATCCTATAGCTGGTTAATGTAACATCATTTTTCTTGGTCCACATTTTGCAGGAGTGCAGTATTTCCCTGAAATTAGCAATCTTTTAATAGCAATTACCAGTATCTAAAAATAATAAGACCTTATTAAGAATAAGGTATGGTTTGCAAACTTTTCAATGTATAGCAACTATTATTCAATATCTGAAAAGTGTTAGTTAATTTTAATTGGTCAAATAGACCTCCTTTTTCTGTTTTTCTCATCTGAATAAAATAATGCTTGGGTGTAGAGTACTGGTGTGAGAACATACTTTAAAAACAGGCTTTCTACATGTTTTTAATATGCTCTCCTTGCCTCTAAATCACAGCCTTTTGTGTCCTGGAGTCAAAATAATTGATAGTGGGGAGTGGAAGTAAAGATCAGCAGCTTGGTTATTTGACATAGGAAGTACCTACGGTGAAAATTAGTACTGGGAAAATGTTTTCATGGGTTTAACAGCAGAACTTGGCTTCAGGTAAATAGTTAGATACCAGTAGGGTTCACAGGATTTTAGAGCACCTACAGCTGTAGATTGGGCAGTTACTGGCATCTAATGATATTGCAGAAACCAGAGTGAATTTATTAATAGGGTATAGCTTTGGCTGCTGGGGTTTGCCAATGAAAGAGAAATCTGAATGAGACAGTTCACTAGCAAAGTGAAGGGAAGGGTGTGCAAGACTCCTCCATGTGTACATTTGGTATTCCCATCAGAATCTTGAGGCAGAGCTAAAGGAATACTAAATATTATATGGAGGATTGTCTTTCTGTTTCTGAAGGCTTGAAATGGGAAAATCAGGCAGCCATTTGAGAGCCTCTGTGCACTATGGAGTCCTTAAACTTTTGAAAGCAGTTGCAGGAATTTGGATTGTCAACTTTTATTAACCAGGAAATGTCAAAATAGAATTAGGTGGTAGGCAAGTGAGTATCACAATGTTAATTTCTCCCTTACTTTGATAGTCCATGAAAGGAACACTGTATAATCTCTCCATTTTAGAATTCTGTATTTATTTATTTATTTATTCTGTATATATATATTTATATGCCAGAAAGGATATGTATCCTCACAAGCTATAGGATGTTTTAAAGACAGCTGATGTAGTTGCAGTAATTTTCCTAATTCACAATGAAAAAATGTTTAATGTTATTATTATGGTGTTTCTTTACTGTGAGAGGTATTTCAAGGGGAATGAACGTTCTAACAAAATCAACATTCTCTTAATTAAATACATGGTAGCTTTATGGAGGAATAAGGACTTTTGAAGCAAGTTTTGAAATAACTTTCTCCTCTCAAAGAAAAGAGGAAGGAATTACCCCAGTGAAATCTTCAGTTTTGCTGTTGCGGTTCAAAGAATGAAGAGACCAAAGAGCTTTTTACTGTATATCAAAGGACTGACAGCTTGGAGTTCAGGCAGAGCTTTAAGTTCTGATCTAAGATTAATAAACATGCAAATGCTCCATCTTGAAAAGAAAACTTATGAGAATGCAATCTTTAGCTTATTTAATTGAATGTTTGTTTGAAATTACTGAAGTATTTCAACTTAATAGGTTGTCACATTGTAAAGTTTGTCAAAGTCAGACCATGTACAGGCTGCTGCAGTTGGAAGATATTTCAGCAAATTCCAAGTTACAAACACATGCTCTTTTTAAGACAAGGAACCATTCCAAATATCAGGTGAAAAAAAAGGAGGTCATAAAGATGCAAAGTGCCACTTAGAGTTATTTATGGCATATGATATTTTGGAAACAGTGGGTGCCACAGCTGTGGCCTCACATATTTCTCTTCTTAAGTATTGCAGGTCACTACATGTTCTGAACGAGGAAAGAGTGGGACTTAGCATTTGCTGAGTGCTCTAGAACTGCAAATGGCTTTCCAAATGCTACACTAAATCACACCAGCTCTCTGTAATGTTAAACGTTTGTTTATTATGACCTCATTTTTTCCAAGTATGAAGGTTCAGTCAATTTTTGAGAGAGAAAAAGGGAGAATGACCTGGCTAAAGTCAGAGTTGAGAGCTAAGTTAGTCAGCAGTAGCACAGAGTGCCAGTTTTCAACTCTTCTTCTCTACGATGATGCTCAGAGCTATATAAAATTGGGATGTCTTTTATGCTATAAAAATCTAATGCATAATAACAGAAGTTTAATCTACATTTTACATTTACTTCAAAATAAAGTATCTGATGCCAGTCATCCAGAACTAAATGCTTTTTTTTTTTTCCCAGTACAAATAGTTCTATTTGTGAAGGAAGATGTCACGTATGTTGAAAATATCTCCAAGCATTTTGTTGTCATAGCTGTTTAGCTTAAAAATAGGCATTTCCTTACTAGATTTTATCAACTCTCCAGGCTGCAGTCAGGAAGTTCAGCAGAATGCAACTGACAGTTACAGGTACTTTTTCTTGAGGGAATGTATTCTACCTGTGGGCTTCATTTCAAGGTGTCATTCAAGGAATTTTTTTGAATTTATGAAATGTTTTAATAGTTTGAGTCCTGGTTTTCTCCAAGGTTGCACTCTTTCCTGTAATATAGAGGCAGGATGAAGTATTCTGAGTATGGAACATGTGTAGATCCAAGAATATTTGTAAAAATCTTACAATGTTAACAATATAGTTGTGAAATGTTTTGCCATTTGGGTTTCCCATAGAACAGAAGATCTAATTTCTATCATTTTAAGAGAGAGGAAATACTTTCAATCTTTCCACTTCAGTAAAGTGGGCTCTTTTTCAAGATTTTGAGAGGTTTTATTTGAAATTTTATGAAACCCTGCAATGCTTCTCTAAGTTCTTAATGTAGGTTTTATTATTAATGCATGTCTAATACTTTGTTCATGTTGCCTGTTTATAAAGCCACTTGAGGAAAAAGATGTATATACTGTCAGTGATAGTCTGCCTTGTTTATATTTGAGTTTGTGTCTTGAAAGGGAGGGCAAAGGGTGAAAAATCAATTTGTGGACCTTTTCACTGAGAAAATACTGCAGAGAAATGATTTCACTGCAGTCTATTGCTCATGAAGAGAAGCAGCTTAGAAAAATCTTTACAACCAAGGGAATCTTAAACCCAGTGAAGCAGGAAGCTATGAAGCCATCCCTACATTAGAAAGGGAGGTTTCTAAAACTGGAATTTTATTTACACAAGTTCGCTGTCATATAGCAGTTGAATAGTTTTACTGAGTTTATGCATTTTGGATGAAAAATATAAAAATTGTCCCTCCTCAATGACGCAATTGCTGATGTTGTAGATTATGGTTTTTTTCTGTCTTCCCAGTTTTCATTTTTAGAATTCCGCTGGGACCTGCTGCTCTTGCTGATCAACACTCTAAACAGCTGGGTAATATCAGTTCTGCCCTAAGAGATCTGCAGAACTGATTTTTGTCCTAAAGTCTAGATATCTCTCCAGTATGTTTTGTGCGTAAAATGCATGAGCTGACCTATAGGCAGGGGTATGAAAATGGCATTGCTATCAAGGAATACTCACTGGGATGGAATGGGGGGATGCTTGTCTAAGGACATGATTGCAGCTGTGTCAGACTCTTCAGAGCAGAGAAGTGACTATCGGTTGAATTAGTTCTGTTCCCTCTGTTTTACAGGAGGGCCCGGTGCTGGAGGGGAACTGTAACACCCATGGGAGAAGCAGGGATGTTCTGGGTGTGGCTTGGCCAGTTAAAATTTACATAGGTAACATTTCCAGAAAAACCTTGGAGTCCCTCCCCTACTTTTCCCTTCCACTGCCATTAAAGCTAGAAAGCCCTCTCAGACCTTTTCCAAACACAAACCCGGGTTACGTTTAGTCTGGTAATTTTGTATATGTTGGTCTGTTAATTTCCTTTTTTTTAAAAAAAAATTCTTTAAAGGAAACCTTTATTTAAATTCCAATTTTATGGGAAAATCACCTATAACTTCCTAATCACACTTCACAGCTGATTTCTCATATGATTTTCACCTTCTGTTATTGTCACACCCATTCTTTGAAAGTAACGCAATGGTTGAATATGAGCTTGTTTTAAGAAATAGTGGTTTTGTTGACATCTTTATGCCCTTTTTTGGTTTTGCAAAAGCATGCACCAATGTTTTAGGAAATATTAAGTTCCTTGTTACAAAATATTCTGAGTACTTCACTCCAGAAATATACATAAGAAACCTAACACAGTGCTATGTGCTCCATAGAGAGATTATTTGAGTTCTGTTAGTTTGGGCATAATTTGTTAGAAACAAGGCTGGCTTTCTACCTGTCTTTCCTTGATCTCCAAGGAGAAAATGATATATGTGGAGAAGCATTTCCAATTAAAAATTATTTCAGGTTTTCAACTGACTGGTCTGAGATTTGATATCCTGTCATGATTCAAAGATGAGAGGATTAGGTTAAACAAACCTTTCTTTTAGCAGCAGGTAAGCAGATAAGCAGTACAGTAAAGTAAGATGGCTACTGCAACTTAAATGTGATTTTGTATGGGGTGAAATGATTTTTTGACAGTTACTCCACTGGAGATACAGCTCTGAGAAACAGGAGAAAAATAGTAGGATTTTTCTGTTTATTGTCAGAGGAGAACCTATTCCCTGTCAAAATTGGAAAAAACTTTCTCTGCCACAAACATATGCATTTGAAATTGAACCTGAATTTTGAATAAATAGACATGCAAATGCTTTCTCTTAAGTAGAAAACATGTGAAAATATGATCTTTAGCCCATATTTTCAGTGTGCCAACCTAAAGGACAATATAGATAAAAATTGAAATATTCTCTGTTGTTGTGGGGATAGGAGACACTCAACAGTCTTCCAGAAGGGCACGAAATTTACGGAAGCTGTGGGATAAAGCCAAACCTCCACAGATGTTCTTCATAGAGACTGTTAAGAAACTAAACCAGTTGGGTTAGATTATTTCCAAAATATTAAATGGAATGAGAGATTGGGGAGGAAATGGTGGAAATGACTCTGACCATGAAGAAATAAGGAAGAAACCCTGACTGAATCAATGGCTGCTCTCAGCCCTTGAGAAGTCATCTTAGAACATGTACACATTGCCTGGAGAAGAGGTGCCATGAGAATTTTGGACCTGAGTTGTAAAGAAAGTCATTCCTTGACTTGCTCTAGAGGTAATCAGAATGTTCTCTGTGAACTTTTTTCTTCTTTGCCTGTGACCTTCATAATGAAAAATGTTAATATTTAACATTGTAACAATTTTCTTTTTTAATGGATTATTAATTGAAAATTCATATTCACATTACCCCAACATCCAGGTACATTCTCTGATTCAAAGGCAGTCAAAGCTTTTTTGAATGTAATTTCTGACTTTAGAGTAATAATTCAGGACAAAATTATGACATTAATTTTTCTATAATCACAAAAAACTTTGATTGCAAGTGGGAACGTTTCAGAACATATCTTGTTTTGAAATTAATTTCTTTTGAAAAGACACATTTCTTGTTCATTCACACAAAGAAATGTCATTAAGAAAGATTCCTCTGCATTAATATGAAATTTTAATTTGAAAAGACAGTGGATGACTGAGAAATGACACAAGTTTCTTAGGGAGGTTGTGGAGTCCCCATGTCTGGAGGTCCTACAAAGCTGCCTGGACACTGTGCTGGGCAGCCAATTCTAAGGTGGCTCTGTTGGAGCAAGCAGATGGCTTCCAGAGGTCACTCCATACGTCAGCCGTTCGGTGATTCCCTGAAAGTCAATTACCTGGTCACCGTTGTTTCAGACCACTCAAAGCAGCAATGCCTAACTACAGTGCCTCTTCCTGTAGTATAGTTCTCTGCTTTTCACAGGCCTCTTGGAGGTTTCTTTTCCCTTTCATTTATGTACATTTTTTTATATGTCCATCATTCTAATTTCCTTTTTTTCAATTTTTTTTTCTTTTCTATCTTTTTATTTGCTTGGTTTTAATTGGAATGTATTTGCTGCCTTGTTTTGAATGGAGGAAGTCTTGTGGCTCTGCTCTGATAAAGACTTTAAACACTTCACGCTGACAAACCAGTCTTATCCTTGCAAATTTCAATATTGACTGTGAAGAGTTCCAAGGTTTGTTGCTTTGGCAATTAAGGTTCTATCCCAAACTCACTGAAAATTAGTGACAAAGTTTAACGACTTTGAAATGCAGGATCAATCAGTCTTAACAGGCAGACAGAGGGTGATACAGTGTAGCTATCTCACTCAAAATGTGATTTCGTGTCAATCTCTTTTTTGTCTTCTTTCTGTGGTGCTATTCAGTTTTTTTTTTGCTTTTTTCTTTTACTTCCAAAAAGCCTAATGAAGCTGGCTATTGAATAATTAATGAAAATAACTGGTATCAAAGTTTATTAAAATTATAGCTTCCATTTCAGGCTTGGTACACCTTCAAATAATTGAAAATAATATCAGACTTTTCACCTACAGTTTAATTATGCCATTTCTATTGCCATAGCTTTATTGCTTTATCTGTGTAGACTTGTTGGTCTTAGAAGTAAAATTAATTTTTTTATATTTTCCTTCTGGTTCTGTTAGTTTCAGTAAATTGTGAAATGTGAGCCTAATCAACCATCAGGCATTCAGCTCAACTGTATTTAATTTCTTAAGCAGAACAAGGACCCTATGATATCTGATAGGTCAAAACAGGCATTTTATGAGTTTACATTCTGAATGCAGACAGGATAAATAATTATAAACACAGTACAGTGTGAAATGTATAAGAAAAAGTGTAACTTCATGAAAAATATTGGAAGAGGCAGTCTAATATCTTTACAAATTTATTCCAAGAACTGGATTTGTTTTTGTGTACTGTAAAGGGATGTGGAGTTGGGAGAGAAAGCTGTAAGAATTGTTCCGTATTTGCTTCCTTTTTCGTGCTACATCACTAATGAAAACAGAACACATTCAGATTTGAAGAATGTTTTGACAATTATATAAATACAACCAATGTAAGGCAAAACTTATCTCTGAGAAACAAGCTTCTGTTTATTTTCCTCAAACTGTTCTGCATACTGGCACAATGCACAGTTAGAGATTATTTGTTCTAGAAAATGTATCTAAGAGTTTCTGCAATAAAATTGTGCAAAATGTGTTATTTTAAGATAGATGTATCAGATAGTTTACTCTGCTGGTCTTTATAACTTTTAATAATTTTATACCCCTCTGCCTGTTCTAACTTCTAGAAACTTACTGTAGACTGTTATGGCATTTAGATATCTGATGATCAGAATATGATCAGTGCTGGTTTTAATGAAGAATTCTTTCAGTATTCCAATTTCCTTAGTTTGTGACAAAGGCTTAAGATAAGCAATACCAATACATATCTCAACTTCCAATCTTACTGTAAAAGCTGCTTCATTCTGTGTGTCTTAGTAGAAGTATATGCAATCCTGCAAGTCATTATAAATGTATCCATTTTCATACATTTAAGTAATTATATTTGCTATAGTAGTGATGCCGGTGATTTTTGTATTTTCTTTTTATACCCTTTTTATATATTTTAATACCCTTTCCCTTCCCTGTTACCCTCTATACACATTCCTTGTACCCTGCCCAAACACTCCTTGTACTTTAGCCCCACATGTTTACAACCCTTGTAGTCTGATATTTAGCTTAGTTTGGGGTCCTGCACAGAGAAGAAGACCAAATATTCATATTATCGCAGAACTAAAGGCTCCAACCTGTTCTCTCTTAGAATGTGTTTTTGTAAACTAGGCTGTAGTCTCATTTGGGGGGGGAGTTCATTAGAATAGGGGGCAATTACTTCATTTATTAAGTTTCTTATTGGGAGATTTAGAGTAGATATGCTAATTTTGTGAAATCCATAAAAATCCGGTACGCGTTGTACGGGGGGTCCCCGACTCGTCGTTCGCTCCATGGCATGTTTTCCACCTTTGATGACTCTGGGCACCTAGGATCCTATTAAGCCGAGGTAAATTCCTTTTTCCCTGTACTACTGTGTCTGCTTCATATTTTTACCAGCCTGTTTAAGGCATCAGTAGGACCATTACATGAGTCAAACTGTTTGGCTTCTGTGAAGGTCTTTGTAGGACTTTGTTCAGCTCTCAATGAAGAAATTATCATGTGGTTCTCATTGAAATTAGTGGGGCATTTTATTTTCAGTATCATTTTAATAGAATTGGGATGGAATATCTCAGGATCCCAAGAGACAATAATGGTCTGCATGTTAAAATCTTGCCCTGGAATCTGCACTGCAGAAGAAATTGTATTATATCTACTCTGACATATTCTTGAACACGTGTATATGCATAGCATTACAGTGAGGAGGCTGCAAAAGCCTAAATTTCATCTAGACTATTGGAGGAGGTGGGGGGCACTTAAGTCCTCCATTCAGTGGTAGTGATTGCAATCATGAGCACCCACTGAGCCAGCCTTAACTCTCTTAAATATTCCCAGCTCTTTAGGTGCTATATTAATAGTTTGTGTTGCCTAGTGCTGCAGTACAGTGACTCATACTTCCCCATGTTGTAGATACATTCCACTTGGCCTGAATTAAATGATCCTGAATCTGACTGCATCAAAATTTCAGTACTCATCCCATAATCATATCTGGATCTAATTAAACTAGCTCAACTTTTCATATTCTCAGTGAAGCAACAGTATTACTCTCCATCTGTGGTTTTTATTGTGCATAAATGTTTACGCCTTTCTAGGTGGATTAAAAAAATTGCAAAGTGATTACCAAGATTAGGATAACAAACCTGAATCCCATTACTGTACATTGTGGTACTAAAGAAAGGTTTGCAGAGGATGAGAGGAAGAACAGAATAAGTAGGATCAGAAAAAAATTGTCTTCCAAATTGATAAGTCAGATGCCATCCTTATGGGGAAGCTGATATTTTAATGACAGATTCCCAGTGGGATGTTTGCCATATGTGAGGAAAGCATTACCCATAGTTCGGAGAGTTTTTTTGCCCTAATCAGGGGTGATGTTGGTGGAGACAGGAGATGGACCCAGAGCTAGTAGATTTGGTGCTGTCTCCAGTGCTTAAAACAGGCCACTACACTAAATCCAAAACTCGCTCTCTAAAGAAACCCTGTGTCAAAATGAGCATAAGGAAAAGGAGCTAGAAATGTTTATAACTTCGTCTGGTCTGGCTAGTTTTCTTGTTTTACAATTACCCAAATCAAAAGGGAATTGTAAGTATTTTCTGCATGGGAGCATTGTCTTGACGGAACACAGATTTCCTATATTGAAGAATGCTGTAGTTCCTTCTGTGCCTCAGCTGGTAAAGTGAGCATTTCAGTGTCCTTTTCATGGGGACTCAGGGTTAAGTAATTTAATCAATATTTTTGATAGTTTAATGTAACATAAATGACACTTCCATCTCAGGTCCTGTGTTGGCAGAACCTGTCAGACCCTGGCTTATGAAAATTCTGCAGAAGGGTAGTAAAAGATGGTAAGAATTCCCTGTGTTGTGTGGTTTTTGCTGAAATATGTCTAGAAAAGACATCAAGAAACCACATAGCTCATTCCTTTTCTCTAGGGCAAGACAAGCTATTTTTAGACATTTTTGACAGAAACCTGGTTTGCTCTGCAAATGGAGAATTGCAACTACTTTGCTGGGCAGTATTCTTATAGTTCCCTAGTCTTTCTGTTGCTGAGTTTTATATAGAGCCTGATTTTAAACCCTTCCCTTCCCCTTCCTGCATTTGGAACTCTTTTCTATCTAAGCCCCACGTAGAGATTAGTTAATTTCTTCATTTGAAACCTTGTCTTGTCTCATTCTTTCCTATTTAGATTGTAGAAAGCCCAGTACATTTATCTTCCCATGTCATGCACTGTCTTAGGATTCCAGTGCTCAAATTTGTATTTTTTGGCTTTCCAAATGATATGTTGTACTATGGGGAGCTGGGTGGATTTTAGCGGGCTTTGTTTAGTGTAGTAATAAAGACCTGATTAAAATTTACCTCTTGTGGGGTGATATTCCATAAGATGGAGCAATGATTAGTAAAGGAAATGGGACTCAAGTGGCTGAATCCTTTAGTGGATTCTCTTCCACATTTTACAGTATTTTATTACTTCTATTGTTTTGAATTCTCCATTTTAAAAGAAAAGTGAATATTCTATTTTAGATATTCTGTTCAAAGGCACTGAGCTTTTAATTCAGCATTTTGCTTTTATTTCTGTGTAAAAGCTCGTATTATGTGATACTCTGAACATTATGAACTCCTTTTTCTTTCTCTTAAAAGCAAATCCCTTTTTGGTCCCTTTTAATCTCTCATAATCTCACATCTTTCTTCCCAAATAGATGGAAGCATTTTCACTGTGTAATGTCTCCCTAGGCAGAGTATTTGATATTAGAGATGGATTTGATAGTTCTTCCCTCTGCGTCAGAACCAGTCTGCCTCCATTTAGCTCTCATACTTGTTTCATTAAATCTTCTTGTAGGAATATGTTTGCTTTTCCCCAGGTTTGAGCTTAGCAAGCAAGTTTGTGAGATTACCTGGGGAAACAAAATGCAAATGTGCTGAAGTGTTTAACAAGTAATCATACATCAAGGAGTAAAGCCCCTCCTTCCCCCACAAATCTTTAGGAAAGCTTGCAGATTGATATCAATGAAAAAATTAGGGCATCTATAAAGTGAGAAGTTCTGTACAGTTTTGACAACATGCAGATTCAAAGAAACTGAGTGTTCAGATGTCTGGGAACTTCAATGGATTGTCACAGAGTGTGAAATGATTTTCTGCAGTGTCATAACTCACAATATACCTGTACTTTCAATCTTTATGGCAGTGCTGCAACAAAGTAGAGACATTTTTATTAGTTTTTACTTAGACAAAATTCATAATAGAATCCATAAACCACACTCAGGCAGAAGAGCAGCCAAGAGCACCATGTCAGGGATGAGCTTAGTCTGCTGCGTCCGTGTGTCTGTTGTGATTGCACTCTAAGGAATGTTCAGAGAGGTTTCCCAGGTGTTAACTACAGCCCACTTCTTTACTCTTACCACAAAACAGAAATAAAATAAAATGCCCTTCACGTTCAGAGCCAGGCAGGTCGGTATGTTTTGATTTGGTGTCTTTAACTGTTCCAAAATAAGCCAAGCAGTCTATGCTAATGCTTTCACCTCTGAATACTTTCCTACTTCCAAAGGAAACTTCTTTTCAAGTTAGAGTTCATGAAAAACAACCTTGGTGGTGGTGGAGGGGACCATTGTTTTGTGCTGAATAGCGTTTCTGAAATTGCAAGTTTTTGGATGGCAGAAATTGCATTTTCTTCCCTCCTTGATTTTTAATCTTCGTTTCAGTCACCCTGGAATTAAAGGCAAATTGAAAATGTTAGCAGGCTGGAACAGGCTGGATGAGAGCAGTATATGTTTCACTCCTTGCCTGTATTATTTTATTCTGGAGTTTCTTTTGACTCTTCAGCAGAATCTGACGGAGGTGTCAAATGTTTCTGAAATTTATGTAGATTGTGGAACTAACACAAGGGGTACCCACTACATAAGACTCAAGAAATTCCTCCTCCTCTTCACTGTTACACAGTCTTATTTGATTGGTAACACATTGTGTTCTAGTGTCAAAGGGACTCTGTTCTGAAGAGCTATTTAATATTACCAAACTATGTATTATATCATCAAATTGACTTTGTGATTTAAAGCAAAAAATAAATTCAGTTAGAGCAGTAATTAACTACTTTCTCATCAGACATTTTAAATTATGTTGTGGCTGATGTTCAGTCTACTTGGGTTTATGTGTGTTTGGGCTTTTTTTCCTTTTTTATAAGAGCTTTTCCCATAAAATAGAGTTACTTCTGGACATCTATATGCTTATACAGTTTATTGCTTTTATTAATTTCCAAGAGTCAAGACTCTATTGATCAACAGAAAGAATGGGTTTAAAGTAGTAGTAAATTTTATCCACTGCAGCCTTGATAAAATGCACTTTTTGTTAATGCACATCTCTAGGTAGTTGGAAGTAGTTTCCATTTAGAAGAGTGTGCGGTTCTTCAGGGAGTGAAGAAAGAGCCCAGCTTTACAGAAGTGATGTATAGTCTCTGGCCTGTTTTAGAAAGGGATAATATGAGACAACTCCTGCTGACGTTTCTCAGAGAAGGAAGGGACACTGAGAAGTGGAGACTCTTGGATCTAATGGAGTGAAATTTATCTGCTGGATTTGGTAGAACTGATACAAGCAGTAATTTCTCCATCTAAAATCTTCATGACTGCTTTAAAACCCCCAAATTATATACGTATACACACACTTTCTGTTTCCTCTCTGTGTTGACTGGGTTTTATAACCTTTTAAATTTCCATGGCCATTGTGCTTGAGTACTCCATGCATCACTACAGACTTGGGGCAGGGTGGCTGGGAAGTGGCCTAGGGGAAAGGACCTGGGGGTGCTGGTCAAGAGCTGCTGAACCTGAGCCAGGGTGTGCCCAGGTGGCCAATGACATCCTGGTCTGCATCAGCAACAGAGTGGCCAGCAGGACCATGGCAGGGATTCACTCGGCACTCACAAGGCGAGGCCACACCTTGAGTGCTGTGCCCAGCTCTGGGCCCCTCACTAAAACAAAGACGTTGAGGTGCTGGAGTGTGTGCAGAGAAGGGAAATGCAGCTGGGTCTGATGAGGATCTGCTGAGGGAGCTGGGGGTGTTCGGCCTGGAGAAGAGGAGGCTCGGGGGACTTTATTGCTCTCTACAACTGCCTGAAATGAGGGTGTAGCCAGGTGGCGATCAGCCTCTTCTTCCAGGAAACCAGCCAAAGGATGAGAGGAAATGGCCTCAAACTGCACCAAGGGAGGCTCAGGTTGGGCATTAGGAAGGTCTTTAACCTAAGTATTCTTATGATTCTATTCTATGATGCTAAGTATCCTACTGAATGTTCCTGACAAATGTATTGGCTTGATAATTATGTACTCTTATCTGTTGAACATATTGGCTCGTTTGAGCCAAAGCTTAAGAGCAGTGTTCAAATTGTTTGTGATTCAAATTCTTTTAATTTCTAAAAAAATTGAAAGCTTTAATAGGAATGCCTTCAGATCTGAGAGAAGATGGTTCTTTTGAAAACAGCCCATGTCCTGGAGGGAAGGTGCAAGGGGTGGCACATGCCAGTGGGCTCTGAAGATTAAAGAGTGGCTGCCAGACAGGGAACCACTTTAGCCCTTTAAATGGTGTTAATTTTAATTAATTTTAATCTTTTTAGCTGGATGTCTCAGAACTCCAGCCAGGTCAGAGTTCTGCAAAAGTAGACATTTATAGGGAAGAGTTTTCAGTCTTCAACAGGTATGAATCTAAAGAACTAGACAGAGCAGAAAAATGAAACCAACAGATGGAAGGAAGTGTAGGAAGAGAACAAGTAGCAGAAATAGCTTCATATTTTGACACAATCAAATTGCATTGACTGACATATCACTATATCTGACTACAACAGCATTGCAGGTTCAGTGTAGGTAGTTTGAATCTCTTCAACCAGTAACGCAAAATTCACCTGCCATCTTTTGCTGGATAGCATCCTTCAGGTTTACATTTGGAAATATTGCTTTGTCCTTGGTGCCAACACAAGCTGCTGACTTTTGAAAAAGCATTGATTGTGGAATTTTTTTGCTCTAGCTTTTGATTTACCTGAAAAATGTCAGCTTGTGTTCAGGAAGGGAAAACTGACTGTCTGTTTTCAGCTGAATTTGCAGTTCTGCTTTCAATGTAATACAATATTGTCACAGAATACTGGAGTCCTGCCTAAGTTAAAGGTTTCTAAAATGAAGAATAAGAAAAAGAAACAAAGATCTGAACCACAGACAAATATTTGTTAGTGAATGTGTTATTATTTCAGATAACCAAAGAGCTGCACATTCTGTCTGACAGTAGGAACACGATAGAATGGTAGGTGTTTCAGGGTTGAGCCAATGTATTGTAACAATAACTCAGCTTAGGAGGTGAATGTGTCCAAGAAATTCTTCTGGATTTTAGAATGCTGTTTAATTTGAAGAAAGACTGTTTTTATAAGCAAGCTATGCTTATATATATGTCTTAGGTGTTACATCTCTCTCTCTCTCTCTCTCTCTCTCTCTCTCTCTCTCTCTCTCTCTCTATATATATATATATATATATATATATATAGCCTTAAATTGCTGCATATTTAACCAGCCACAGTAATGCCAAGGAAAGCTGGCACTAGACTTGCTCTGGAGGTGTCTTTTATTCATCTCTCTGTAGACTAAAGAGGGAGATCTCTCTCCCTAAGAAGGAGTATCCGGCTTAGGCTAGATGTTTAAATTCTAAGTGTCAGAAGATTGGTCAAAGGAATGCCTCCCTCAGACTTTATAGTTAAAATGTAGGGATATCAGCAATTATCTTCAGCTGAACTCATAAACCGAGTTTGCTTAATGAAGCAAAAAGTGTGAAATCCTTGGGCATTCTGTGATTGTTTTATCCATACACTTGACTTAAAGCAAAATCTGAGTAAGCAGTCCAATGAGTTCTGGTCTGTTAGGCTTGCCTTTGAAACCAAGAAGAACAGAACTGCCCAAGGAGAAGATATTCCTGTTCATACGTTTTTGCTTTCAAGATCAGTCTGTGTTGGGTATGCAGCTGTTGCAATGAGCACAGAGGATTCCAGGGATGTAAGTCTTGCCTGTGGAGTCAATAGGATTGTATAAATTTTCTAGGCTTACTTCTTCATGTGGTATTACACCATGTCATTTTGGAACTTGTCTTCAACCTGTTACCCTTGAGCCCTATTTATAAAAGTCCTTACATTTCTTCCTGTTTTCGGAGGTGTCCATGTCTCACGTCCTGTATATAAAGGAAAATAATCGGCCTTCATGGTCTGAACCTTTGCCTTAGTCTTCTTTCCAAGCTGATATGAATTATTGCTCCTTCTTGGTGTTTAACACGCTGATATTTTTGGTTGTTGATTGATCAGTAACCTGTTTAATATCTCTTCATCCTTTCTACAGCTGCACTCTTGATCTGAATTCATACTTTGCTTTTTGCACTCCTGAAGCCTGCAGAGTCTTCTCAGACCCCTAAAGCAGGCAGTTCATCAGCAAGAATTGCTTAATCTACTTGATTCATCCTGTTCTGAAAATGACATAATGAAGACATTAATTTTTTCATGGTCAAATTAGAGTATCAAGGATGGGGAATTCCTCCTCATTATTTACATACTGTTATTAAATGAGACAAATTTTTACTTTCTCACACACCAATTTTTATAGACAAGCAGTTGTGCTGTCTTAATATATAAAAATGGATCTTCAGTATCCTGCGATTATATAAGGTCTATTTCAGAAGTTATTAATTTGAGGATTTTTTTTTTTTCTCCTGAAAACTGTGTATTCTGTCATGTTCCTTTCCTTCCTTTAATCATTACGAATTTTAAAGTTTTTTCAGCACTGGACTAATGTCTCTCTGTCTTTTCTGCATCCTCTTTATTCTGTTAGAATTTTAAAAGCTGCGGTAATGAGAGGATGCCTCTGTAGTTTCGTATTAATTGGGCCTGATTTCTGAAGTGTAGGATGCCAGAATTAATTTGTGGTTTTTTTTTACCTATTGCTACTCATTATTACTACACATTATTTCTCCTTATTATTTCTTTTAATAATTCAGTGAAAACACTGTCAGCAGTGGATGCTTTTATTATTTCTGATCATTTTAGAATCTCATTGAAGGTGTATTTCCTGTAGATAATAAATTGGAAAGCAGCTATTTGTTCTTGCCCTGTAGAAATCTCAGCATTGAAGAACTCATTAAAGTACTAGATTGGGTTCTGTAGGGACATATTTTTTGGAATTGAATTTCCCCCCCATTCTCTACCAATCTTCCTTTCAGTCAGTGTTAATTTCCTCAATTTATTTGTACCTTATATATTTCCTGACAGTATTTTGTCTTCTGTTACTCTTCACTTTTTCCAACAAATAATGAAAATTCTGGATTTTGTGTGTTACTTCCTACTGCTGTATCACTGATTATATTTCAACACTTTCATTGTATTTTTCATGTTACCATGTTTCTCATCTTCAAAGCTGTTCTTTGCTTCTGCCTGGAATATCTGTACATTGTTTTCCTCAGAAATTACTATTGCCTGTTTTTTCCGTTCTTGTTGCTAGAGATCTTTCTGTTCTCAAGATTCTGGGCAGCATATTTGTATCCTGAGTCAATAATTAATTAGTGTGTGATTTTCTGGATACCTGTGCATGCTTGTGAAATATTATCAGAAATTATATTTTTCACAAGGGTAACTTCTGATGCTAAAATTAATCCATCGTGTTAGACTTTAATGCATCATGAAGAACTTTATTCCCTCATTTCCACAAGCGAAACTATTCATTTTTCAATGTAGTCACTGGGAATAAAGTGATGTATCTTGGGCATGTTCACTATATTGATTCAAGTTTTCTAGAACACATTATAATGCATGGAGAATATTCATCTCTTGTTTCTTCCCTGTAAACATATTGATGTCGTCCCAACTTAATGAGTAGCATAATATCCATAGGATCCATACAGAAATGTGGCAATTCAACTGGAAGTGCAGCCAGAGCAGTAAAAGGACAGGGAAGTAAAGCCCCTTTTCTGCAGTTGTTCCTTCCCACACAGATCCTTAGGCCTGGGCTGAGATTCATGGAGGTCATTGAGATTCTGTGTGGATTGACCAGCAACAGTCTCAAGCTCCAGAGACTTCCCTGATTCAGATGTTCAGAGAAGAATTATGTATGTGTGCATTTCATGTTCATTTGAGTTAGAAAACTAAACACAAAGCCAATTCTTGCTAATTCAGATTCAAATCAAGCAATGCAAACTCAGTTGAATGAATTTTCCATATAATTAGCTTTATCTGTGAGGCTATAGTGTAACACAACTTTTTTGTTATACTTAACACTAAAATGAATCTGCTTGATACACAGAAGTAGTTACGGGGTTTCAAAATGAATAGAGATAACCTAATTTTACAGAAATCATTCTGTATTAGTTCTGTTTTGTGCAAGATGGAAAATGGTGGCATTAATTAAAATGCATCAATGTCAAGTAGCATTTCTGTTTAATTTTATGGAAATAATTTCCTCAAATACACTTGTAGCTGAGATGTATGCAAGGGAACAACTCAGATTTCCAAACTCTTTTCTCTTCTGAAAGTGTCATAAACCTCTCTGAGAGGTTCTAGGCTTTATTCAAACCACTGGAGCTAAGCCAGTGAATAACATCCAACTCAGGTATCATTGAGAGGTGCAGGCTTGTAACATTAGTGGTATGTAGAAAAAATACAGACTGTCTGGCAGTGCCATTTTCTGACTGGATAAAGTACAAACACTGCTGAGTGATGACTGTTGACTTTAGAGGGACACCTGCATGCTTCAGGTGGGACATAGACCTGCTGCACCATGAGAAACTCAGAGTTATTTAACAGTAAAGGTGCAGAGCCCTGGGTTGCTCTTTCCTAGCTAAATTATGTATATATGATGTACATTGTTACTCTTAGACCTTACTGGTGACATTTTGCCACCAGTAAATTATTCAGGCTTACATTTTTTACATTTGCCCATGGCAGGGAGAGGGCTTGGAATTAGACGATCTTTAAGGTCCCTTCCAACCAAAACAATTTGATGATTCTATGATTTTCTTTAGGCCCAGATATGTTACATAAAAATCCCCTGTCTTGTCTATCCTTGTACCCTTTCCATGCTGCAGGAACATTGAGACTGATTGGCCCACCCCCTGCATGTGTTTGGCTTTGCTAGAAGCTTCCTGTTTTTCCAGACACACTTTTCCCCCTTGATCTTTTTTTTATTGTTGTTGTTATTTTCTTGTAACTTTCTTTTCTATGTCAACTTCCTATATTGATTTTTACAGCAGGACACCTGGTTTTACTCAAATTATATATAAGCATGTAGTAAGCTTTTGATTCTCTGGAATAGCTCAAAAATGATTATGCTAAACAATAAAATCATTAGGTTGTGAATAATTTCAATTTTCTGCAATGGTTAGAGACAGTGGTTATTTTAATCAGTGAAGTGTAAGAAGCATTTGACTGAATTGATCTAAAACCACATTTAAATATCTTCTACAAGGATACATGGGCATGTCTCAAGGTTTCCTTTTGATAGATTTTTCTTTTTTAAGATGACAAGTAGCAAGTAGTCGTACTTTTCCTCAACATGTCAGTTATTTTTCTAGATGAAAACATAAAAGTATGTACATTAATGAAGTGCTCTGCACGCCAAATAGTCAGGAAAATATAAAAGAAGGACAATTGCACAAGTATGTACACTAGGTAAGGAGAGTGGGTAGTTTAGAGTGAGTGAACTATTTACCATAAGGGCACTGAGCACTCCTTTTTGTGTAGCAAGGAAAGAATGTGGCCTCAGGAGTCATCCATTTATGTAGCGTTGGTTCAAGCCCAGAGAGTTTCTTCCCCCCTGAGAAACCTCTGGAGACCTAGAGAATAAAACTCCCCTGGAGTAGAGTCGAAGGTGGATTGCCCCAGAGAGGGGTCAAGGTTCCCCCCCCATCCCTCAGTTCATAATAGTATTCGTATCTCCCTCTCTCCTCCCTTCCTCCTTCCCGATTGGTCCCAGTCCCTTTGTCCCTCCCTGGTTCCTCCCCTGTGCCGTTCCGAGATTGGTTGTTACCCTCGGAATAAAGTCTGATGCCCGGCAGAGCCAGGGGTCTCTCGCCCCAGACTAAAGCCGCTGACCATCGCATGACTCGGTGTCTGCTTTCGAGTCCGGGCAGGAGAACCCTCTCTCTTAGCAGCACTCCGGCGGAGACGTGGCGTGGCTGCCTCTGGGAAGGCGCAGCCCACAGCCAGGAGATCTATCTCTGACTGCAGTGCACCTGGACTTCAGGAACGCTAGCAGACGCCGCTGCCGGGCTGCTGACCGATCCCCGGTGGCCAGCGGGAATTTATTCTCAACAAACAATATCGATGGTGCTACAAAGTTCTCCAAATTCTACAGCAAAAAAGGAAGAATCAAAATATGTCATAAATAAATAGCAATCCTGAAGCACTTTGCCACTGAATCCTGAGCAGAGGAATGGTGCGGTGATAAGAGCACAAGCTTAGCATTCAAAATGTTTGAGCTTAAATTCCCAACCAGAGCAAAAACTTCTTGCATGACCTTGGATGAATTTTTTAATCTGTGGTGCCTCAATGTCCTCCCACAAAAGGGGTGCCATGATTCTCTCAGAGTTTGTCTGTTCCACACATACACATTATAATCTTTGCAGTGTGGGATCTGCCCCTTCCACCTGTGCAGCATTTAGCACAATGATACTCTGTTTCTGGGACAAAATGCCCCTGTGTACCTTTAAAGCCCAAAGACACTTCCCTAATAATGTTTTAGATGGAAAAAGCTTCACTGAACTTAGGAATAACACTTCAGAGTCTCACTAATGGCAGGTGTTCCATGAAGTTTTTCCATGTGCATGCCTGTGTTCTTTGTATTGCTTGCAACCTGGTTTGGTTAACAGACTTTGGACAAATAGGACACCATTGTTTTTGGTGATAAGCAGGAGTCAAAAATGCTTTTCTCAGTGGCCTGATGAAATGACAGATAGTGAGAAGACAAATTTGGGAAAGGGAATATATCTGAAAATCTGAGGTTATTATTCCCAGTAGTTATCAATTGCTGTAAGAAAATATACTGCTTCTCCTAATGACTGTTGCCTGTTAGATATTCTAATCAACAAAAAAATTTAACAGCATCTTTTTTTGGTGAACTTGTCATAAAAGCAGAAATAATGCTTACCCAGAAATAGTTTGCAATGCCAGCAACATGAATCATGTTAAGAAAAGGACCATAGGTCAGCAAATTATCTCTTTCCACAGCAATGATTTCATGCTGATGCATTGACAATATTGTAACAGTACTCATCACTTATTGGGGCATATTATGAGATACAAGGTGGATTAGAAATAAAAAACCACCTCTGACCTTATTTCTCTGCTGTGAGGGGAAAGAAAAGCCTGGCTCTCCAGCCTGGTCAGAATTGATCACAAAATCAGGAGGCTCACAGACTCAGGTTGGAAAGACCTCAGCTGCCGCTGCCCACAGACTCCTGCTTAATGCAGTTTCAGCACAGAGTTCACATCATGTAGCTCAGCGCTTTTTCCAGTTGGCTCCTGAACACCTCCAGGAATGCAGGGTGGCCCCCTCTTCTAGGGTGTGACTGTCCTCTTGTCTTATGGAGTTGATTCCTTCTATCTAGAGTCTCTGCTCTAGGTAGATTTCACATATTTTGGAGCTCACGGATCCTGCTAACTCTACAGATTCGTAGAGTGATTTGGGTTAGAAGGAACCTTTGGAGATCATCTAATCCAACCCCTCAATATGCAATTTCATCTAGAGCAGGTTGCACAGATTTGTATTCATGCAGGTTTTTAATATCCCCAGAGGAGACTCTGCAACCTCTCTGGCAGCCTGTTCCAGTTCTCTGTCACCTTCAAAGAAATGAGGTTTCTCCTCATATTCAGATGGAGCTTTCTGTATTTCAGTTTGTGTGCTTGGCCTGTTTTCCTGACCTGGGGCACTACTGAAAAGAGTCTGGGCCCGTCCTCTTGAAACTTGAGGTTTGGGCTGTTTGACTACGGGCTGTGGGTCCATCAGACTGCACTTGGAGCCAGCTGTCTAAACCCCTCTTGGCCACCCTCATGTTCCCTCTGTCTCCTTCAGTTAAAGTTGTGAGTGTTGGGTAAACTCAGACTCTGAAACCCAGTTCACAGTTTGTTAGTTTGGGGTATTATTTCAACACAAGAGCCATCTTGCAGGTGTAAGGAAGCACTGGGAATTATTCAGGTTCTATAAAGTGAGGGAAAGCAGTTTGGCCTGCAGCTTCTGTCAGCCTGAAGAGTTATAAAGGACAATTTCTGCTTTTGAAATCTGTCCCCAGTGCTCCATGACTCTCCAGAGACATACCAAGAAGCAATTACCAACTATTCTGTTCTGTTGTTTTGCATTCTTATATTTTCTTTCTTTTCTATTATTTTTTTTTTAAATCCAGAGGAAAGTTAATTACACTCCACTGTATTGTCATATAAAATGACCCAAACCAAGTGCAACAGCTGTTGGGGAAAAATAATCTAGCTGTAACTCTGCTCTTCAGCAAAACAAGAGAGATATTTCTCTCTCTTCCTTTTGACATGTCAAAATTTATAGTGTCCCCAGAAGCCACCTCATCCTAAAGCAGAGAATACTAGCTAAGAAATGGGCATGTGAAGCCCCAGTTCCCTTTCACTTGGAGGGGTGTCCAGTACTACTGGGAATGTGTTTCTGTGAAGAAAACAAGCCTGATGAAGTCATAAAGTAAGTCCTGTGGGGGATCTGGGTAAGATTGCTTTAATTTAAAGGTCTCAATTGCAAATGTAGAAAAACAAGCAGAGCAGCTCTTAAAGTAAAGAGAGATGATAAATTACAGCAAAGAGGCACAGTAAGAGGAAAGCACTCCAGCAGCATAGAGAAACGTCCCGGAGCTGCTCTGTCCCACTCGTGCCAGCAGAGAGCAGTGGCAGAATGGTGAAGCATCTTGCCTGGGTGCATGGATGTACCGGCACATCTCGTTCCACTCGCTGCCTGATTTAGCATTGCTGCTTCTGCATCTCAGGCTGTGCATGCAGGGCTGTGCACAGGTCCTGGCTCTTCACCTCCTTTCATTACATCATTCCTGCAGGTCAAATTCTCACAAAATAGATGTTTAGCAAGCTGCAAAATGACAAAAAAGGTACATTTCCTGCACCAAATCTGAAGCATCACTTTAACAATGTAGGAGCCTTTTTATGACATGAAGCACACTTGCTTTTTGTGATGTAGGTCCTATTTGGGTGATCATATTTCACAGTGTTACAATTTTGAAGCCAGATTTTGATTCTATATTTTGATGGTTTACCCAGGATATTTAATTTAAGAAGATATTGAATTTTAAAAGGCAGCAGCTGTTCCTCAACAGTTAAACCTGCTCAGAAGTATAAAACTTTGAAAATGTCAGCGTAACAATATGCCATATGTTTTGAAACACAATGGATGATGCTGGCACTGTTTGCTTGTTATTGTCAGTTCTTAGGTGCTGGACAGCCTGAGTCACTTCGGAATCATCATTCCATTGAGAAGGGCTATCCCAGCAGAGAACTGACTGTTCCCCTTGGTACATACAGCAAGAATTTAATCTAAATTTGGAAAAGTAAGTTTTTCCTTAATTTTGTGCATGTGTTAGTTATTCTATTCTGTGGAGATGTGATCTGCATCTCTACTTATCTCCATTATCACAATATGGAGAATGGCTGTTGAAAGATTTGCTGTTTCTTCCTTTGTGAGCTTTACTATTCATTCCTAACTGTGAAAGCATAGCACCCTCACATAATCTGTAACTAATTGTGCATCACATTTTATTATTCTTGTTTATTGATTAGTATACATAAATTGCATTATTCTTAGGATTAAAAGACTTCTCTTGTGAGGCAAACATTTATTACCCTTACAAGGAAAATGTTCATTAATATGTATACATAAAATGTATACAGCAGAATGGTGTAACATATGTAAATCATGTTTGCACATGTGTCACTTACAGTATAGAAAAGTTGTTTTTCATGCTAAGATTTGTCTTGTTTCACATGTGTGTGTCTATATGGCAGTGTCCTGAAAGAGCATTGAAAGGCCACTTGTTTGTAAGTGTAGCAGGTCTGCTCCTGGCACAGAACACTGTGCCACAGAAGGGGTTTAGGAATCACTGGCTGCTCATGCAAATTCACGTTGTCAGTCTAGCAGTGAAAGACAGCTGTGCAGAGCAGACACTGCTACCAGGGCTGGCAGGCAGCATCTGGCCCTCTGCTCAGCAACCTAGCGTTCAGGCATATTAAATTGGAAACCAGAAATGGTATTGCTTGCACTGTGCTTAAAGGAAAACCTCAGGTATTCAGAATGGTCGCACTCATAACTTGTGGTCAGCAAATGATGTCTGAAAAAAAGGTGAATGTTACTTTGAGATGTACTCACAGAATTAATATTATAATTATGTACTTCTGTATTTGTCATTACATCAGTAGTACAGTGACAATGACAGAATTATAAAGCAGAAGTTTATAAGTTGAGAACCGAACAAATCCATGTGCTTGGAGTGAGGGTTTTTTTGTTTTGTTTTGTTTGGTGGGTTGGGTTGGGGTTTTTTTGTTGTTTTGGGTTTTTTTTTTGTTGTTTTTTTTTTTTTTTTTTTTTTTGTTTTGGGGGGTTTTTTTTGTTTGTTTGTTTTGTTTTATTTTTACATATGCCATTGCATCTTTTAAATGGAGATATAATCCAAGGTGCTGGAATGTATTCTGATCTTCAGTAACCAGCATTTATCCAGAATAACTACTGGTGTTAACATTGACTAATCATAAACTTGGCATGACATTTTCAGTAGAGATAGTTGACTTTACTCTCAGTAATTGTTTATTTTGAACCTGAGAGGCAGTTTGGTAAATATGTGAGAATTAAGGCCTATATCCTGAATATTTGTTGATGGTTAAAATAATGAGAATGATCTGGAATCATCTGAAATGTTTAAACCAGTAGCATTCAATACTGACATTTTAGTATTGGCTGCTGGTACTGGTATTCCAGAAATGGCTTCTACAGAGCTGACCTTGCCTTCAGGGAGAGATATGGGCTAGGTGATGAAATCGATTCTAGACCATTTATTCATGATCCATTGCCTTCTTGTCTTCCCTGCAATGGCAGAAATGTGTATTTGCTGCTGCTGCTTCTTACTGCTTTTCAAGAAGTTCTGGTCTAGTGTTCTGTGAGCTATCACAACAATGAAAAAATTAAAACTAGAGATACCTGTAAGAGAAATAATAATGCCCTGATTGTTGCATCTTTACTCACAGATGTGGGATGGCCTCGAGTAATGTAAGCTTCTTATCACTTGATTCGAAAACTGGTATTTTTAAGTTTTGAGTAATGTGATCTCAGTATTAATCCTGTGATCTGAAATCTATGCCCTTTTCAGGTACCACAGGCTGGACACTCAGGAAATCACTGAATAATTTTACACAGGAGGTAAATTCATTTTGAAATAGATGCTCTTTTTGAAAACTGATTTAGAGCTTACATGAGGAAAAAAAGAGTTTTTGTTTTGATTAACTTTGAAGCAGTTGTTGCCCTAATGGGTGCTGTCAATGAGACTAATGATATATGGATTTAATGAGATGTGTCTGAAATGTTTGGTTTGTATTAGGTAGAAGAGTAGTGTGTGTAAGATTGTCATATATAGTTTTGTTACAATTTAAAATCCAGCATGTTTTCAGTTGTTGACTGAAAGCAAACTCTGTAGGACCTGTTTCACCAGGGTTTCTGCACTCGGGATGCTGTGGGGTCAGCTTCTCACTGCTGTGACTGGGGAGAAGGAGGAGCAGGAGGAAGAAGAGGCACAGGAGCCTTTGAGCCACCCTCTTTTGACATCTTGTTTTTCAGCTTTGCCCGAGCTCCTGCTCAGGCTGGGGAGAAAGCAGGAGGCTGTTGAGGCAGGCTTTGGATTCTGAGGCAATGTAGAACTTTTGGTGTAGCTCACGTACAGGTAGTGGCATCTGTGGAACACTTTGGAGAGCCCTGAATCTACAGCAAACAATGTTATGGTGAAAGGGTCAGATTTCCAAGGGCTAAGCATTAACCAGTCCAGCTCTCTCAACCTGATGTTCTTACAAGGCGCTCAGAGTCTTGACAGTGAATTTCTGTGTTGCTCTGCCTGCTTTCACTTTGGTAGTTCAAGGGGAGCTTAGCTTTACTGGAATTCCAGAGCCCGGGTACAAACATCTTTCCAAAGGTCCTGGCTTAAGCCTTTTGACATACCAAAGCTATCTCTTACTATTTTGGGGTTTAAAAAATGTAAAGTGGACTGGCAGAGAAAAAAATTGGAAACAACAGTGAATTGATGTGTGTGTGTCCAAATGGAAGCATATATGTCATTTAAAGAAATAACTACTAGCACATTAACATTTGTAACACTATACACAAAACATGATTTTAAAGTTCTTTTTATTGTCTGATTATGTATTTATACATGCAAAATGCCCTCTTTCTATTTTCAGCAAGTGATTCAGAATGTCAGCTGCGTCAGCACAGACTGAAACAATATGATTAATATGCATCAGTGATATGTACCCTATAGATAAGATAATGCTCCTAATGTACTAAAATCTTTCAGAATTCCTTACAGAATCCCAAGTTTATATGTGTTATTCTGAAAGCTAGTCAGAAGGAAGCACAGTTACCTGGATGTACCTTGTGTGATATTTAAATTTGGTAATGGCCATTACTGGCTAATAACCTAAAATAATTTGTGGCTAATAAGAAAGGCATTAATGTAGCAGAGGGATTCAGGGGAGGATAAATAGCATAAACAAGTAGCTATTTTCTAAAACTTATCTTGATAAGCTCTTGAATTTAGTCCAATAATCCTGTTAATGAAGACAGGAGCTTGCAGCACTTCAGAATTAAGCAATATGAAAAATCAAATTGAATCAATTACAAGCCTGCAGTAAACACAATGAGCTACTGTAGAGTTAATATATTTTTGAGGAAAGTGACTGCATTCAACATACCTTAAATGAAATGTTGAGGAAAATTTCAGTTTTAATGCCCTTTTCAAAGTTTCTAGTGTGGTCAGAGCTAGTTGTTTAGATGGTTAGCAGGTGATAGTAGAGGTCTGTCCTCTGTTATTTTGAGTGATGTTTTGTGTAATGGATTTGTCAAAGAGGAAATGGTAATTATAGGATGAGGAAAAAGCAAAGAGAAAGGGACCAGGAGAACCAAATTGTGCCAATGGCACAAGGAAACATAAAAACCTGGTAACTGCACAGCGTGGCTGTTGTGACTTCATGCTCTGCTACATCAGGGCTAAAATATGTTGGTAATTAATATTCTTGTTCCTAGAAAACTGCATAAGGATTATTTTTTGCACCATTTGCTTGTTTAAAGGAAGAAATTCTGAGGGCAATAGCTGAAAATGTGCAATAAAAGCTCACATTTAGTGAAAAATATTTCTACTGATTCCTTTTCACCTTCCCTGTGAGGGATGCAAGATTCCTTAGCTCTAGTAGTGTGACATAAATGACATGCGAAGTCTTGTTCACCCTCAAAAGCTTTATTCCCATCCTGCTCACCGCCAGTTCTGTAAAAGTTCTTTTTCCCAGCAGGGTTGCTTCCACCCAGGAAAGAGGAGAAGCCCATTTTAAAAATAAAAAATGAAAAGAAAATAAAAATCAGTGAATCTCGGTAAACATTCGGGAGTTTACCACTGCAGAGCTGCTGATAATGACTGTGTGTGACTACGGAAGCTCTCCTTCCTCTGACACTACATTTGCAGAGCAGCCCCTAAACCTCTGCCTGTCCAGTTACTTATCATACCCTCCTTCTTTCTTTTTTTTTTTTTTTTTTTGTTTGTTTGTTTGTCCCGTCCCCCCCCCCCCCCCCGTTTTTAGCTTCTTATTTTCCTTGAAATGTATCTGAGGATTCTGGTAGCATTCAAAGTAATGATATGGTAAAACTTGTGGCATCTCTGCGTTGTGGCATCCTGGGACAGGTCTGCAAACTTCACTGTGTGTTTATCCATTAATTACACTGTGATCCATCACTCTTATCAAAAGAAACAGGATGTGGGAATGCCTGCTAACCAAACAAAAGGACAGTATCAAACAAAATAGATCTCTGAGAAAAAATGCATTTGGCAAACCAAAGGAAAGCGTGGAATTCATAGTAAACAGAACACATGTTTCTCAGCAATAAATTAGCCTAAGCATAGTCTATTCACATTCCACTCTGTGTTATTGTAGCTGTGCAAACTGTTTTGTAGAAAAAGACAGCACAATCTTGCTGCAGACTGAACCAAATAAAACATTTACTTTGGCTGCTTGCAGAAAAATGTTGCTAGATTTTCCCAGTGCATTTTCAGAGTTTATTTCTAGAAGGTAGATTTTTGTTTGTTTGTTTCTTTCTTTCTTTTCTTGGTTGTTTTTACTGATTAATGTTAGTGCTGGGATTGGGCACAGAAAAATACCTTGAACACCTTGGATCCAGAGGCCACAGTGATGGATTGGAGTTTAGGAGTCTTGGGATCTTTTTAATCATACACCTGCTGTTTGGCTTCAGTCTCTTTTGTTTCCTACACTGTGCCTGGTTTTGCTAATTAAGGAGAGTGAGGACTGTCTTCTGCAAGGTGTTTATGTACTACACAGCTTCTCCAGGGCCGTGCTCATCTTGGTTGTGACCTTAGTGCAATAAAATAAGAAGTAAATAAGAAGTAATTAATTGAACAGCCCATTTACCAGTTAACTGAAGTAGAGGATCACCAACTAATGCTGTTTTTCTAGTTATTATCATTCTGTAAAACTTGGGAGACCATTCTTCTGACTAGTTACCTGCTCAAAGTATAGTAAGTCTGGTCAGTACTGAAGTCCAGGTTAAAACTTTGACTTGCAGATTCCTGGACCATCCTGGCTTCTGTTGTTTAAAAGTTTATCATTCAAATGGCCTATGAATGTATAATGTAGGTATTTGAATGCTTCTTCACCTTAAAAATAAACCTACAAGGAAGAAAAATGGGGAAATCAGATAGGAGAACACAATTTTACAATTCATGTCTTGAGACAAAGAGCCCACAGACCTTAGCTAGTGTAATACTTGAGTAAAAATGTTGAGAAAATAGTCTAATATTGTGTCTTTTCATGCCACACCTCTGTAAAAATTACCATTAGTTCAGTAATCATAAAAATAAATGCAGTGTTGCCACTGTTTAGTAGACTTTACTGTCTGCAAGAACTGGGCAATACCACAAATTTCATCTGAGGTAGCATTCTTTGCACAGTGAATACAAACGTTTCTATTAAGGCTGAAGATGAGCTACTGTGAACTCCATTTTAAAATATAGATTACAGTTTATGCTAAATCCTTCTGGTTTTACACTTTGTTTTTCATTTCTCAGAATCTGACAGATGCAGAGTGCCCCATGAAGCTTCCTGCTTCAGGAATTCTTGATGGAATTGTTCCAGTTCTGCCTGTGCAGCTTCAAAAACATTTATTTTCTACCTGATTTTAGCACCAGACTACAAAGAACTGAGCCAAGCACAGTAGAAAACAAAGGGCTGTGTCCTGCCTGGCTGGTGACTGGGTGTCCAACACTGCAAAAGTAAGTGAGAAATACTTTCTACAAGACTTAGGTCATAGTTCCAGTGCATTTATCAATGTGTGATTTCTCTATTTGGTACTGATTTGGTATTCTACAAGAATACATTGGGATGTAAAAAGTTAAAAAGTCTGTCTTTTGGAAGTTGTAAGACCCAATAATGATTTGTATTTCTGATAGCATTATTTGGCAAAAACTTTCCCTAACACAGCATTTTCAAACTGTTTTCAAAATTTTGCACACCTCTGAAAATGTATTGGTGATGGTCTGAGTCCTGATTAATTAAGTCTTATTGGCATGAGCTTGTTTTGGTGGTATCTTGTGGCTGTGAAGATTCTCAAATATCTTCAGACTACAGGTCTTCAATGTATTTGTTGAATTTTTAAAAAGCCTTTGGAAAATAAATATGTAATTAGATTAAGGACAAAGTTTTGTGGGTGTTTCCCTTCAGTGGTTATTACTGTTATCTCTGATCATGCTAGGTAGAAGCAAACCTGGAGCTAAGCTCCATGATCATGAAGGACCTCACTCATCTGAGTGGGTAAGTAGTAATTCTAGTCTAGACAGCTAGAACAATGATTTCTTATTGAAGGGAAGTGAATGCTGTGAAGGAGTGATCATGCTTCTGTCTGCTTGGGGTGAGATGGTAAAGCACTGTCGGTCTGATATGCCCTCCAACACTCTCAGGTGCCTTTTCGCAGCCTCCTTTGCGGGGGTTTGTGCCTGTGATGGAAGCCTTGACCAAGCATCTCTAAGCCAGATGGGGGTGAATCTCAGCTCTTACTCTTTTGTTCCTGCAGTTAGGCAGAATTTGTACTTTATGCAGGCAAAATTGGCTTCCTCTTGTGCATTTTTTCCATCTGTGTGAAGACTGTGATTCAGGGGTAGAACAGTGAAAAATTATTCCCTTCTCCCTGTTCCCATCCTTTCCTTACAACTGGCAGGCAAGATTTCACATGTATGTATTAACAACTGTCTCTTTCTGAACAGCAGATTAGCATGATAGACCCCAAATTATCCGAAATCTGAATTGAACACAGTTATCTTCCTTTTTTTATCTTTCAGAATATTGCATCCAAGAAATATTTAAGGTTTCTCATATACTTCGTCGGTACTGATGCACTTTGAATTATTACAGTGCATTTTAAATTATCTCTGTGGAAGATGAGAAGGAATCAGATAAAATCCTTTACTGCAGGAAGGAGTTTGTTGGGGCATCTTTATGGATATCATTTGCAGAGGTGAGCAGGCCCCATTTTTTTTTTATTCTTTGTTCTTGAGCTGCAATGGATTACTGTATTCCTAGAGAAGGCCTAGCTGATGTTCAGCCAGACAACATTTCTCTGAAAATACGGCAAAACAGAGCTGATGCTTCAAATGCTGCTCAGGGCCTTTTGTTTTATCTCCTTACCTATTTATTACCATCAACTACATTGGGGAGACAGGAAGAGCAAGAACCCCAGCTTGATACCAATTGTGCTGTCTCTTAGCAAAGCAAAGGAAAAAACCAGAGACCTTCAAATGGAGCAAAACGTTCTCTAGCTGAAGAGTGGGTGGGCAGGTCTTACCTGCTCAGAGCATCTGAGCTGTTCTCTTACAGCTTCTCTGTGCCTCTATTCTGTAATGGTTTTAATTGGCAGGTACTAATACTTTCCTGCCCACAGGAGGAATATGAAGATTATTCAGTGTTTCTGAAAAGCTTTGAAGATGAACGAAGATATCTCTGTAGAGCTGTCTGTGATTTCAGCAGGGCTGAAAAGCTTACTGGCTTATTTTGCTGACAGTAAGAATAATTTTTGCTGCTTACTGGAGAAAATAGTTGTTTTTGCTCACTGTTTGATGGGCTGGATTGTCCGATGAGGCTTGAACCAGAGCAGGTGGTGTGTGATGCACAAGCTCGGCTACCCAGCAGGTCTGCCACACTGCCTCTGTGTTCACTGAAGAACGGCTCTGGGCACCCTACATGGCCATTCCTGGCCTGTAGCATCAGCAAATTAGGACATCTCTGTACCGGTCTGTGTGAGGGGAAGGTGAGGCTAAGGCTCTGCTGTTTTCCCTTTCCTGACCACTCGTCTTTTCCTGGGGGAGTGTTAAGCAGCAGATCACATCTAACCATGCCTGTAGTCATGCACAAACGCTCATCCTATCACTTGTGACTTGGCAAAAGAGTCCAGCACCCACCTTACTACAACCTCTTTTCAGGTACTTGTAGAGAATGATCAGGTCTCTCCTGAGCTGCCTTTTCTCCAGATTAAACATCCCCAGGGGGCAATGGGGAATATTCCGTCCATTTTGAGCCTTTTTCTGGGGAAAATAGAGAAAATAAATTATTGTTGCCTGTTCTTACATTTCTGCATCAGTTGCAGTGTACATCTTAATTTAGAAACTCAGTATTAAAGAGACACTGTCTTTTAATCCAGCTCTCTGCAGAACTGCAGAGCTGCAATAAAACAATGGGCAGCATTTATTCCACACCACAGCATTTCTACTCAGCAAAGTATCTGAACTTCCTCTTTAAGAGTAATGCCATGTTTTGAGGTTTGAGTAATGTTCCCACATAAAAACATGCATTAACCATCAGTTATCTTACAAGGGAGGAATAAAGTAGATATCCATTAGTATATTAACTCGTTGGCAGTAATTGCAAATAATTATTCATTATTGCAATCTCTTCTTGATGTTTCTGCTGCTGGAATTTTTAGAAATACAAAATGTTCTCAGATATATTAGAAATCTATTGATGGATGTTCTGTTGTGATCAAGCCCTTAGAGCAAGCTGGTCTTCTGGATTGCAGCCTAGTTAATCTGTGATTAATGAATGCTTCCATTTTGTATATGAATTTGGGAGCCTGTGTTCTTGGCATTGTTGAAGTATGTAAATGTCTTCCTCAGATAAAACATGACAGACAACACCTAAAATACAAGTGCTTTGTTCTGCTACCTGTCAGATCAAGGGAAAGGTCTGCATTCCTAAAGCTATGAATTTAATTGGAAGAGGAGATGAGCTGGCAAATGCTCTGTACTCAGTTCTTTTTGTGACATCCTCTTGAGTAATTTTGCATACTGAAGGGCAAAACCAGCAGATGAAATATATTGATGTCCTTAAATATAGTGCATTTGTAAATAAAGACCTGCAAACTCTTAAAAGTAAACACTTTAAAGAGCAAATACACCTTCTTTCTTTTCTCAGTTTTGTTTTTTTTTTAAATTTGTTTGGTGGTTTTTTTTGGTTTTTTTTTTTAAGCAGATGACCTTATCCAGTGTCCTACTGAAAGTCTGGCTGGATGTCTGAAACTTCAGAAGAAAGTAATAGTTTAAAAAAACTTAATTATGAGTGGGTGGAATCCTGAGTGGTGATAAATGCTGGAAAGGTCCTTTAGAATTAATGGCAATTGTAGGAACTTTACAATTCCTAGAATTTTCCCCAGTGTCCATAGGAAAGGCCTCTTTTAACTGTTGGAAATTAAAAGGTTATTGTAATGGAGCAGTGAGCTGCACTAACGTCGTGCTGCAGTCATTACCTCACAATTATTTCTTCTTTAGGGCTTTCAGAAGTAGCTCTTGTAGAAGCTGACAGCTGCAGCCTACAACATATCAAGTGCTTTAGATAGCTACTTTAATGAAAGCTCAGATGAGTGTAAGGTCAGTCTCTCCACAGTACGTTCTAATTAGATTTCCACCTTCCTTTAGAAAGCAGATCACATCTGGCCCAAAGACAGGAGCCCATTGTGCCAGACGTGGAATAGAATAGGTGTTGTTTTGTATTTCTCATCTCTGGGAGATAATGGCGTGGAAAATTCATTCTCTTCTACTCTTTAGTAATCTTCCATCTGTTACTATGTTTGTGTGTGCAAGTAGATACAAAAGCTAATCACAAACTTCTGTTTAAAAAAGGGGTTTTTGTTGGCTCCCATGTCAACATTAGCTGATGCAGACAAGGTTGTTGAAGCAGAAATGTTGCAAAGCAATGTGGAACATTGCTCAACTGTATGTGCAAGACTGGATTGATAATATCTGCTGCTGGATCCTGGCAAACCAGAGCAAAAGCCAGGTGTGCACCAGACTTTTCACTTAGTAACATGTCAAAATGTGGGACTGAAGGGAACAAATTGTGTAAAGTCTTGACTCCTTTAAAGTGGCCAGAATTTCAGAAGAACAGAATTTTACTATAGTATTTTCAAAGAAATTGAAATTACTGGAAGAGCAAATGACATCTGTAGAGGAAACAGTCAATGCCTTCATTCTGTTTTTTGTGAAATGTGCTTTATGGTACTACAAATTTATTTTTGCATTGCGTCTCAATAGGACCAAAGGGAGTAATGTCTCTCATGAGCTGTTGGTCAGGAAGGCCAAGTGAACATCCAAGAACCATCTCTTAGAATGAGCAGCATTACCATGAAGGTGCAACAGCTACACTGTGATATTTGCTCACAAGTGATGAAAAACATGAGAAAACTCTAAGGGCAGCCTGGAAAGCAGCACTGAGTTGAGTGACAAGCATACCAAGAGAATAAATCACAAACTGTTCTTCAGGAAAGCAAAAATTACTGTAATCTGTGCTTGTCCATTCTGACCTAGGGTCCTCAAGGTGCTGTGTGCTAAGCAGTTAAGAAATATTGACTTTCCTGAACACGCTGTCCTGTGTCACTGTAAAACATCTCCTGCTGCATGTGAATCACAAGACGAATTGTCAGTGAAGATCCACCCTGTAAGTGAAAGAAGCCTCAGTGAGAAATAAGGTGTAGGGGAGGAATCCAGTCAGAATGGATCAAAAGATTTGGCAAAAAATAAAAGGAGTGATAATAAGTTGCAGTGTTGTATTGCTCTTTGAGGCAGCCAGTTGCAGAAGCTGTGACAACAAAATACTAATTTAATGAGTTTTGGGAACAATTGATGCTCTGGAGGGCTGTGATTTTTTTTCCCTTTTACTTTGTGTACACATACTCCAGGAAGTCTAATTGAAGTATGTGAATAGTTCCATTGAAAGTAATAAGATTAATCATGCTGGAAGCCAAAAACATTGTTAAGTGTCTTCCTAAACAATGGCTTGGGCTTCTTTAGAGTCCTTTCATTGCTGTAGTACCTCCAGTGGAAAAAATATGCACAGTAAACTACTGAGCTGATAGATCTGTTTCTTCCTAAGAATGCTGTCCATAATTCCCCTAAATGTCAAAACTTTGTTAGACTTTTCAATTTTATTTTTCAGTACAGCCACCTCCTCCATTATTTTGTCCATGTTTTTAAATAGATTTCAAATCTTGTAGGAATCTTTTATAGATAAATCTTTAGTTATTTATAGGTAACAGTAAAAACCAGTGTAAAATATATATGGATATCAGGGTACAGAGATGTAAGTTAAATGGATATGTTTTTATTTGTTGGCTGGGAAGGTAAACCCTTTACTCATTTTATTCAAGATTGTATTTTCTGTTTCTTTCATCCTAGGATGCCTGTGAATATAAATTTGGTAGAAGACTTTTCCTGTCCTTTTCCATCCATGAGCAATGTGCATGATGGAGGAGATGGTTCATTCTACAAAGAGCACTCTCTTTGGAGAAATGCCATGGAATCACTTGTGTTGATGTGGAACACATGAACTCCAGGTGCAGGTAACAGAAAGTCTCCAGGCCTAGTGGATGCTGAATACTTTGACTGTGGCCATCCCCTTTCAAATCTTAGTTTTCTTTTCCTGAGCATATTTGTCCATGAATACTGTACATCCATTAGATTTTATGTGGATGTGTATCAGCTTCTTGTCCTTGCACATCTGCTGGGTTTTCAAGAGAAAACACACACATGCTACAATGAAATCCCAGGTTTTAGACAAGCAGGGAGTTGCATCAACTTTGACTTTGAAGCCAGTGAGGTGTGAATATTTCTGGGCAGCATTCCTGACCTAAAGGCTTGCGAGTCCCAAACTGAGGGTGAGGAAAGGGCATAAGGTATTGAAAAATGATTCCACATGGGAAAAGATGCCCCTCTGTTTCTGGCAACTTTTCCACGTAGATATTTTCTGTCACAAAGGAAGAGATTATTTAAGAGATAGACTTGTAAACAGATAGTTAATCTGGAAACTGTGCAAACCAGGCTTAAGCTGTACAATGTATGTGCTTTTTGCGTTAACTTCAGGTTTAAGTGAAAGGAAAGCTGGTAGCCAGTTTGTAATTTGCATTTTTGGCAGCTTCACACACAAGTTCCAGTCTGTGCTCTGGGCTGAGCTCTCCAGAGGAGACAGACTGAAGACAGAGTCACAGTTTGTGATTCATTTCATGACATCCTTTTGGGCACATGAAAAGTTTTCTGATGGTGGTTGTGCTTCGGAGTTTATGGATCTCACAGTGAGTGGCACAGCTAAGGAACAGGCTGCCCATATTAAGCACAGGATCTAAATGGCTCACAAGCAGTGGATGAGCAATTAATTTTCAGTCAGAAGTAGTTATAGTGTGGGAGAGAAAGAATGCAATTTGCAGCAAAGGTTTTAATGCAATCCCGAGAATATTAAATAGAAGTTCTGTTTTATTTGGCACTTTCAGAGGTCTCCCAGTGGAAGACTAATGTTCACAATTCAGTAAGGCTGTTGATCACAAGTGAGAAGAGCCAGTGGAATAATTAAAGCATATGAAAAAATGTTATTAAAGAGGAAGTGTTCCAGGAGCTCAATCTACTTAATCTATCAAACCTAAGGTGAAAGGGTGGTTGCAGTAGTCATTGTATGAGAAATATAATTTATATGTTCTCTTAACATATGACAAATACAGTTTTCCTACAGAGGGCTTTCTGAAATCTATCAGATGAAAATAAAGCAAGTTCTGATGTTTGAAATTGATAAATTGAGAGGCAGGGGATTAAATATTTTTTAAAAATTGAACCCCCACTTGCCAGGGTAGCCATGGATTATGTCTTGCTGGACATGTCTTAAATCAAGAACAGACATTGCTTCATAAAATATGAATTGCTGGAATTACTCGTGCCTTTGACTCTTTCATGGCTTTTTGAGTTTTGTGCTACTCTTGAGAAGAAAGTATGTGCTACATGTTGGTTACAATGGTTTTGGATGTGGACTAATGGCTTTTAATGCATGCTTGTTTTTCCCTTAGGACCTACTAAGATTTTAAAAGTCCATTTATAGAAACAAATAGCTAAAACATCCCCTTCAACTTAGGAGCCATTAATTTAAAGTGGGTTAAACTTTTGCGTATTGTTTACAAATTGGGTTCTATAAAACATCCTGACTACATGGAAATGACAGTGATTGATGGGAAGTAACACACACACAATTAATACTGACTGAATTGCTAATTACAGGATTGACATCTCATTTGCAATGAGATGCTGCAGGTCTTTTGCAAAAATAACTGGCAGTATTGTCATTTTATTTCTCATTTTCCTTCAGCTTGTAGTTCGATGCCCTGTAGTTAAAGTTCAACTAAAGATTCATTCTCATCTTGTAAAATTCTCTTGCAATGTGAGAAAGGCCTTAGGAGGAAAAGCAAAATGGTCACCACTCCCCAGGAATTAACTCTTTCCTGGGACTTTCTCCTACCAAAGGAGATGAATTGTGCTACACTGTTCTTGCTTGTTTTATTAGTTACACCAGCTTTCTCACCCTTTCTGCTTAATTTCCCTGGCATGCAGAAAAAATAAATAGTGCTGTTACAGAGGAAGGTTATACAGGTTTAAAAAGAAAGTGCATTTGAAACAGTATATTTCATTAAGGAAACCCTTGTATGTGGAAGAAGTAATTTCAGCAGCGATGCTAAGGAGTGGCCCTTCAGCAGTAGATTACATGCACCAGATGCTGGGATTCACAGGAACGGGCTGGCCAGATGCAATCTCACAGATTTCTGTTAATCCGGTCACCTTGGCCCAGCCACATGGATGCAAAGATCAGTGCAGCTCTTCCATGACCACGGCAGGATTATTTGTTACAAGGCAAGTAGGGTTTGAAAGGATTTTAAAATAAATGCTGTGGTCTGGTATAAAAGGGAACAGTAAGGAAGCAGAAGGACAGAGTGGCAGCATCAACACTGACAATGGAGCCAGAAGCTGCAGGGTATAAAAATTCACTCTCTGGGGTGTTCGCAGTGCTGCAGAGTTGCCACTATTTCTTCACTGTCTTAATGAATAGGGAAGCCAGTGGGATGTATCCCCAGCAGTCTTGCAGGTTTTGCCTCAGGCTTTCTCAGAAGCAGAGACCCAATTTTTGTAAGAAAAAGAGTCTTTTGGCTCAGGTGATTTCAGAGGTACGTGCACACCCTTTGATATGATTCCACCCTTCATCTGTTAGCATAATTAATTTACAAGAGTGATGTATGAAATGTGCTCCCTGTGGCCTATGGAGAGGATCAAAAACAGGCTCAGTTAAATCCAGCAGAGTTCAGAAATATCTACAAGTCTGAAAGATGAGGAAACTCAAGTAGAAGCACAGAGGAGGCTGAGCTATGAATGGACATTCTAGGGCAGAAATATTTCTTTACTTCTGGGAATAACAGTATGCAGAGGAGACCTCTGCATTCCCCCATGCATTCTGCACATCTGCCCTGCTTGCCCTGAAGAAGATTCAGGCATGGCTTTTAATCACAGGCCCTACTAATAAAAATTACAATTTTTTTTTTCAAGAAATAGAAAGAAGCAGCTGCATTATTATTTGAATGGCTTAACTGAGACATTTAGTTTCAATGAGAGCCCTAAGTGTACACACCCAGTGGAAGAGACTGAAAGATACGCCTTTTGCTTTCTTTTTTGGGTGCTTGTAGCATTACAGACAACCTTGCAGAAGATAGTCTTGTCTTGGGCTGCATCCTCATCATGGCCAGTTAGGTGGGATGAATGTGTGGCCTCACAAGTAGGTAAAAAAACCCCAAAATCTTTAATATTGAGGTTTTCTAATTGAGGGAATAGAGTCAGAAAGTGTTCAAGTTTCCCCATGTCTTGCTGAGGACTGATGAGAACAGTGGGGGACAGAAATGTTGTGTTGTAAGTAATTATTCAAACAGTGGGTGATGTGCTTACAGCTTATCACCCTAACTGCACTATTTGCTTAGAAAATTGATCCAAAATGGAACAGTGTTTTATCCAGGGAGCACATATGGTGTCAGCCTCCCATGACACGTAACCTTTTACCTTTCAGGCTCAGTGGTGACAGGAACAGGTAACAGGTTTCTTAGAAGCTATTTTACTATTTTCTATGACAGAGTTTTAGGATCTCCTAAGTATTCTGAGATAGAAAAGTAACTTATACTGTTTGTAAGGATTGAAATAAGAACAGTGTCTGACAGTTGTTATCCTTTACTGGCCCTCCTAATAAAATATGATATGACCGGAGTGCTAAGTGCCTTCAGCTTAGCAAATGGACCTCTAATTCCTTCTTCAAAAGTATCTGGTTTACTCATTTTGACAACTAAAATGTGAAAATAACTCATAGGACATGTACCCATCTCATTAAAAAATGTCTTACTTTCCTTAATAACCAAGATCTACCAGAAGGAGAATGTTGCCTGTGTTTCCTTGTACCCATCAGTTCTTTTACGGTCCTTATATACAGCGTAAGGAATGGAAATATCATGCTCTTCAGTCAGTTCTATAGATTACAATTTGCTTCCATGGCTGACACAGACAGTAGGGATTTACTAATGGTAGAGGAATAAATACAACATACACAGAGGCTCAGAAGAATTTTTGACTAATTTTATGCTTACTCAACCTTCTGTCCAGCCCTTCCCCAGATGAAGGCCAGTGGAATATGGCTTTAAGATCTGAGACAGGAGGATAAAGTATTTATGTTTGCTGACTAAAGCCCTGGACATTTTTAATGTGATAGACTGACAAGTTACAGTCAAAGTAGAGCACAGAAGCCCCACTTTCCATACATCAGTGTTGCTGAATGCACGAAAGCCATCCGGGCCTGTGAGGGAAATCACCATTTTTCTTATTCATGCTTGCAGAGCAGCAGCATGTCATTCTTTCTATTCCTGTAGGGGGATGGAGATTTTGTGGCAGATTAGCTAACATGACATAACTAATAAGTTATTAGAAAAAATAAGTCTGTGGTTTGCAATATTCATGCCAAGTATAGTATGGGGTTATGATAGTAAAAGTGCCCAATGGGCTTGTCCCACTGCAAGGAAAGTTACTGGAAGTGATTGAAGGAGGTGGAAGAGGTGATGTTTAAGAAGCAGGACTGATTTTTTGACCTGAAAACAAACACATCTCCATCCCACTGAAGCAAAATGCTTTTTCCTGCAAGGGCCAGCAGACACAGAATGATAAAGTTTTCCTGGCAAGAGCAGTTTATTGTGGCAATAAAAGGAACTTAAGAATAACAGTAATAATTAAAAAAAAAAAGCTTCACAGAAAATTGTAGGTGACTTGCAAGTAGCAAATGTGTGAGTGATCTTTTTCTGCTTATTTTTGTAAAGTACTTGGATGCATTATGTGTGCACATTAAATTATTAATGTATGTACATTTTCTTTATAAGCTTGATTTTTCTAAGAGTCATGTGAGAATGCCTGCAATTTTAAATGAAATTGTTGAGTAAAATGGATGATGCTGAATGTAATTTTGTGTTTGGAAGATGAGGTGAAGTAGTGAAGCAAGAGAACTAAGAGTTTTCTCTGTTCTGTTCAGAGAGGACAAGAACCTGCTTCCTGCTCCATAGCTCATGTTTGAGGACAATGGACACAAGGAGTTTTTACCCAAAAAAATGTGCTCGTATGTGAGTATGTGCAGGTAGGCAGAATGCCCACGCTTTCATTCCATCTGTCTTAATAAACCACAGCCCACCTCAGGCTGGCAAGCAGCTGGGTGTGGAGCAAGGGCAGGAAAGAGGCAAACCCGGTGAGGTGGGAGCTGTCTCTGTGTCCTCACCCAAATGAGCTCAGCTGTGCTAACTTCTCTGCCAGGGAAGTAGCAGGGGCATTTACACATATCCTGAAACTGTTCATCTCTGCTAACTGTGGGCTACCATCTTAGAAGGTGTCAGGGATTCCCAAAGCACCCCTTGATCCACAACATTATATCAAGTGTGAAACTCCCCGCCCCAGGAGAGGAACCTGGGCATTCCCATCTTAACCTGAGTGATTATAATTCTGTGAATAGGTTCTGTGTTCCATGGATTTCCCTCATCACCTGATAGATCCAGCCTGCAGCCATCACTTCAACCAAGAGACACTGAATTTGCAACGACCAAATCTCATCATGAGGCCTTCGAGTGGTGAGGACTTTCTACTCTTATCTTTCCTTCTCTTTCTTTTCCTTATGTGTTTTCCTAAGTGATATTTTTAGGCTTTTTTATTGTCATATTACTAAAGGTAATGATAACCAAAATGGCTACATACCTGCTTTTCATTGCCACAAATTGTTCTAAAATAAACATTACAGATATGTTTTACAAACACTGATCATTCAGTGTCATTTCACTCTAATCCACCCCAAGAGACCCATTAACAAAAACCTGGGTTACTCTCATTTTTGTGGGGGTGGGTTGTAACACCCTGTTAAATTAAAAGGAGGCAACTTTTCTTGTGAATGTATAGAGGATTTAATTGGTCTGTGTACCTAATTACTGGCACTGTGCAGAGCCATAAGAGCCAGTGAGGCACTTTGTGTGTACATCTCATGGACTCCATCCATACTCACAGGAATACAGCAGGTGGAAAGCAGGGGTAATGCACAGGGAATCAGGGTGTGATGGAGCTTGGCTGTTCGGCATTGTGTTGGATCATAACACTGCATGAAATACACGCTGTTCTTCACTTTTTACTAGAAAGACTCGCCTCTGAGAACAAAAACCCAACATACTTTATGGGAATTTAAAAATATAAATAAAATTTAAATGATTAAACTATTAAACATTATTTAAATCAGCAGATAATTATTTATTATTAATATTTAAATATAGTTATAAAATTATCGCAATTATTTTATAACATTTACATAATGATTTAATGGTTGCATGCACTTTCTAAAAGGATATTTCTGATTAGACTCTGGAAAAAGGTCATTTTTAACAGCAGACCTTCCTGTCCCTCAGAGAACATGCAGAAGTTTCCAAAGCTTTAAAAGTTACTGAACAAAAACTGGTAGGATGGCAAAAAGGGTCCATCACCAGATGCGGTCCATCACCAGTACATTCCTTTTTGGGATCAGGATTAGGGGCACTATACAAGAATTATCACGAAATTATTTCTGTGATGGGGGTAAATAAAGCGTTAGGCTCCAGCTCCAAAGTTCTGTCAATAAAAGAAACTTTCTTCATACCCAAGGGATGGAGTGTTGAAATCAATATGTCAATGAAAAATGAACACACTGGTGAACAGAGTTATTCCTGAAAATAATTTTCTTATTCATAGTATGTAGTAGAAGAAAAATGAGAGACACCACACTTTGTCAAGCAGTATTAAAATATGTATTCATCTAGCTGAGAGTTTTAGGGATGCAATTTTTAAATAGTTATTTCAGTATTTTATCATTTCCCCACTGGCTGCTTTGATTTGCTTAACAGGTTTGTGCTTTATCTGGTTCTTTTCTAACGGGTTTTCACTGTATAGCTTTGATCTGGAATAACTGGGACAGAGGAAAGTTTCTAGCAATTCTTTTCATACATGGTAAATGGCATTTCTTCACAGTTATTACATTCATAGGTATATTAAGAAACCATTTTTATTAGGTCTAGTCACAGAACAGATCTGGAAGTGCAAGTACTCCAACTCTATAAATTATGGAGATACAAGGACTAAATTTCCTTTCCTGAGAACGTCTATTTTGGATGGGAATGGCAAATGAGCCAGGGCAGCTTACAGGAAAATGTACTTAGCTGTGTGCTGTGCATGGTTAAGTGTATCCAGGCCGATAGGACTGGCCTGTGTTTGATTCCCATTGACCTCAGTGAGCCAAAAATACATAATGCAGTGTTTTGCTGAACTGGGCCCAGCTACATTGAAGTGCTTTGACTTCAAATGTCTGTGTAGTTTATAATTTAGTGTTGATACCACAAGGAGTAAGAGGCCAGTTTTTTTATATCTAAACTATAATGCATTTGATTATGAGGCTTTTTTGTAGTAAAGCTAAAGTTGAGAGGAACACAAGATACTCCCAGTAAAATGAAAGTAGGTCTTTAAGAACCCAGTACCATTCCTTGTTTATAAACAGAAGATTGGGAACATTTCAAAGCTTAAAAACTAATTTTAAGGGCAGAAAATAGGTATTTCCATTTTCTCTTTCCTGAAGTGCTAGTTCATATATAGAGCAAAATTGCTGTGGGAGCAGAAACACTGCCTGTGTATACAAGTAAATACCTTTGCAACCCTGTAAATGGATTTTTCAGAAATGGAGAAACAGTTAGAGCATGCTTTCTTTAACAATTCCCAGTTTGATGCTTAGCTAGGCCATTTCACTCTATTTAAAGAGTCATGATTAAAGTAATATCTAGAAAGGACTGAAGAGTAGAATCTTTCCTGAGGGAAATGCTATTTCAACATTGCTTTCAGCCTGAACTAACAAAAAAGTCCAAGTATCAAAACATTTTGCTGAATTGAAAGGCTCAGAAAAATCTCAGATTAAGAGCATAAGAAGAAACCCCTCTGATTTAAAATGTTTTAATCTCTAAGTTGGTGTCTGCATAAGGCTGAATGGGAATTTCAGTTTTGGGCATCCAGCCTCTTTGATTGGGCCATTCTCCCAAGAGCTAGACTCGATGATCCTTGTGGGCCCCTTCCAACTTAGGATATTCTGTGGTTCAGCTTGAAGAGTTTCACCTTGCCTGGTGAAATTGCTTCCCCAAAACCCCCATGGAATCTCACCTCCACATGCTGCTGCCTCCTGCCCACCACCCTCAGTTATTGGGAGCTGGAGGTAGGCTGTGGTTCCAAATATATTTGCTGCAAAAAGCAATAATAATCCTAAAATCTTCTTTGGTGTGATGGGAAGAGACAGCTGTGAGAGTCCCCAGCCAGCCTGGGTCACAAGAGTCATGCTCTATTCCCTCCAGCCCCGTCTTGTGCTTTTCTTTGAAAAGGCCAATTCTTTTGGTAATCATAACCCTTTTTTTAGACTTCTTTCTATAGCAAAGGCTATTAACTAGCCTGCATTCCTCTTTAGAAGCATATACCATTGCTGCCATTGCATGGATGTGGTAGATAGGTCACTTATCAATTTGTTGTAATTAATGCTATTGGAGTTACATATATTAAATATAGAAATTCTGCTTCGTTCTGTCTGTGGAGCTATGTCAATGTCTTTGTGGAGTGACACAGTGGTGTCCTGGATGTAACCTACTGCCGTGCTGGGACTCATTTTCGAGGTGTGAATGTACAGAATAGTCTGCTGTTGAATAGTGTTTGAAGAGAAGGGGCAGTGTGAAGTCAAGACATCTCTAGAGATGTCTGTGGCAGTGAGAGAAGAGAGGACTTTTTCTTTTTTTTCTTTTTTTTTTTTTTTTTAACAAAGAACTAGAGCAGTACCTCTTTCTGTAACTATTGTAGAATTGTCCTCTATAGAGCTGGTGAAAATATGATTTCTATTCTGGAATAAATATTTGATTTTAACCTCAAATTTGAGATGCGATTTAAATGTATTTTTATTCCCAGAAGCTGTATCGGCTTTATCTGCAGCATTAGAGCAGAATAAAGGGAGCAGAATCATATTGCGCCATAGCTGTGCAGGATGCCAGCGTCCCTGCAGATAGAGTCTTCCTCTCTAACACTGGCAGTTCCTTCTGACCTGCTTACCCACAGGTGATAAAAAGCTGCAGAAAAAAATTGTATTTACAGCCTATTGGTTGCATAGTGATTTGTTGCTTGCCAGGGATTTTATGGACACTGGAAAAAATGATGATGAAAATAGGAGATGCTGCAGGGTTGTGCTTTTCTCTCCTCCTTTGCAAAGAAAAATGTATGTTTTGTAGCGTTTCATGTCATGTTGCTTGTTTCTCCAGTCCATTTGTTTTTGCAGCAATGCAAACTGTTTCAATTGTTACCTGCATAGTTGCAGAATGTGTTATTTCATGTGGTCCTGTAAAGAAACTGTAAGGTTTATGGGTACAACCTCTAACAATTCCCCCGTCATGGAAATAAACCTATAGTTTAGTGCATTTATGTATCTCCAAACTTCTCCCAGCCTTTCAACTGAGGATGAGTTAGTGCTGGCATTCTGCAGCTCTTTGTTTTGGCACTAAATCAGAACTGGGGAAGACACTTTTCCCAGAGAGGCTGGAAGCTGGGAGTTCTCCTGCCAGCCCTGAGTCTTCAGGAATTAGGCAGGAGTACACTGTAATAAGGCATTCTGGGCACAAATTAGGCTGCTGCTTTTGCTGTTGTTTTAGCATGCAAATGTTTTCAAGTTGGAGCCCAGAGAGATGCCCAGTGATGCAGACTTGAGGCAGAGGAACACGGGAAGGTGAAGTCCTGTTGAACTCAGCTGGAATTCTGTCATGGATTCTGTGGAAGGCCGTCAGAACAGGCCTGAGCCTTCTTGTACTGTCTTGGGGTTACTCTTTCTTCAGCAGTGACACTGCTTTTGGAGGAAGATAACTATTTTTATGGGGACTTTTAATAAAAGTCAAATAGTTGCTTTCTGTGTATTTAAGTTTCAGGGCCTTCAGGCTGATCTCTCTTTAGTGTGCATCAAACACATTCTGATGTAGTCACATAAAACCATTCCTGCTCAAAGTCACTCTTTCAGTGTTTTTTCCTCTAGTTCTCAAGTTACCTTAGTGTTTGCTGCTGACAAAAGCTTTTTTTAGCTTGATTTAAATGTGTGCTCCTATCCTTGCTGAATCATACATTTGTGATCATACTGCATTGAATCTAATCCATTCATTTATTTGAATTATTTCATTTTCATTCTAGTTCTTCTTGATATTTGCTTCATAGTACTGAATGCGTTTAAGAAAACTAGCACTTATTTTGATAAACTTGGAGCTGAAATTTTCTGCCCCACAAGGCCATTCTGTAATTCCCCAAGGAAATGAGCTGTTCTAGTTCTGGGTAATCTGTTTAGTTCTGTGGAGTGGTTTTTTCCTATATTACAGTAGGTTCTGCAGTTTCTGCTCAAACATTGTTTTATTTATATGATTGGCTTCAACAAAAATGTTTGTGATGAACAGTGACTGTATGTTTTTCAACATAAATAATTACTGAAAAGCCTATGAAAAAGAAGGCATTTATAAAAGCGAAACCCAAACAAACAAAAAATTACACCTATTAGATTTTAGCATTGGGTAGTTAATGGTGTGACAGAAAATTCGCACTCACTGTCACAAATATGAGATGTTTATCCCACTTGAATTTGTCTTAGCTTCAGTTATTGATTGATTTATTATTCTATGGGGTTTGTTTTCTTTTGTTTTTTAATTAAGAGCCATCTCCTCCTCAAGACAGGGTAACAAATGAATTCAAAGCAGGTTTCTTGGGGCTTTTTCCAGTCTGGATCTGAAAACCACAAGGGACAGATAATCCACGAGCTCTTTGGGCAATGTGTGACTGTTGTCTCAGCTTCCTGCCAAGCATTCAGTAAAAGTTGCTTCCATCTTCTTGGTCACCTCCTCTTAGGATTGGAATAGCGGAAACTACTTGACTAGGGAATACAATCATCAGTAACCCTCAAATATTCCATATATATGATGCTTGAGTGTGACGAGATCTGGTGGTTTCTGACACACAAACCACTCTGATTAGTGCAACAGGAATAGAAAAAATCTGCTACGAAAAATGTGAAAAAGCTGACCTGAAGGATAAGAGTGTTAAGTGTCATTTCTCCAAGGCAACTTCCACCATGGCAAAAGACCAAAAAAGGGATTAAAAAGTAAGCCTGCTTGGTTTTCATTTTGTAATCAATATGTAATAGATTAATTTGTTTGCCGTCTTGATGGTACACAGAGTTTCCTGTACATTCTTGCGTAGATATTTTATGCTACTCTTTGAAGGGCTCCTAAAAAAATTCAGCACACATAAAGATATACTGAAATTTCTGAGAGACGTTCCAAATATTCTGAATGGAACTGTTTCTGGATGACCATGTATCATCAACGTATCACTTGTATTTTGAAAAAGCCCATTGCAAACATAAGAAACACTGTAACATAAATAAATCTCTGCCATACCGTCATAAAGAAACTACAATGTCTAAGAGCCAGTAACAACACTTCATAAATAGGTTACCATGTGGGTTTTCTTGCTCTTTCATAAAAGCTGTTCATGATAATATCAAAATGCAAGCTTTGATAGTGCAAGAAGGATTGAATGGAAAAAATGGAGTTCTGAGAGCACTTTAGAAAGGGACACATTTTTTAAAAATAGACAAAAACGTGTCACTCCCAAAATATCTTTGCAAGGTCCTGCCAAATGTTCTTGCAGGGGTACTGGGATGCTGCTCCGCAGAAATGGGATCTCTGTCATGTACAACACTCAACCTTTTTTCTGAAAAGCACACTCCAAAATTCCAGCTCTTGAGCGGGAGAATATAATGGCCCATGTAGATTTTATGAGGATGGACAGCTGCTTCTGTCGACACAGGGAAAAAGTTCCTCAAGCCACTTAATTTGCACTTGGCAGATCTCCAGTTTGTGCTGTGTGGCATTGACTATAAGGCTGTACTAGGGATATTTATTTTTAACATTCCAGGTTGCTGCCAGGTAGAATAATGAATGAGTCTGCAGTAAAATAAGAACAACGTGCCTTTCATCTGATGATGTATGATGGGAAGACTGCTGTATCTGTGATGTTAAAAAATTTCTCTGCTACTTTGCCTGGTTTTATCTCATCTATGTAGAAGGAAAAAAATAGTAAAATGAAAGATGTGGCTTCACATTTATTCACCTATCAGTCATAGCTTCCGCTTGTGAATTTCACACATTCTGTGATTTTTTTTTCTCCCTCTTTTATGGAATAATTCTGAGTCTTATGGAATTACAGATTTGGAGGGAAGTTGTCCTGCAGTGGGAAGGTCATGTTACTGGAAGAAGTCTTTGAGTAGTATGTCAGGATTAGTATGTACCTGTGCTGCCAACCCTGTTCAGCAATTAGTTAAGGAACAAGTTTGTGAAATGACATCTCAAAATACATCTGGAAATTCAGTTTTCTTAAAACTTGTGGGCACTAGAAGGTGGTAGTGATGTTGTCAGTGTTACAGTAATCCCAACCTCCCCATTTTTGTCCCCTCTAACAACCAGGAGCATTTGTGCACACATGATCATCTGTGCTGCGAATCAGTGCTAGTGCTCTGCAGCCCTCAGACTTTCTCTGCCTGGGGGATGAAATGTTTGTTATACCTGCATAATTGTGGCTATTCCTGGATTTTGGAGTGGCATATCAGTGAAAGTGCAGTTTCCTGACTGAAGAAGTCACACCAGTCCGAGTTTGTACCTGCAGACCAATGTGTTTACAAAAGAACTGCCCCTAGCACTTCTGTTGCAATTTCCACTTCATGTTTCTCAGGTAGAAACTGTCTGATATGAGGAGCTCACTTACATTATCCCTGATGCATATCTTATTTATATGCTGAAAATATGAGATTAGAGTTTTTCCTCTGAGGATTACTGATCATTTCTTTAGCTGAGGAAATGCGTTATACTGCTCTGCTCCCTTGCACTATATATTTGTTTCTTGCTTCAGGTAGGTTTGGCTGTACCACTCTTTAATTTACAGCTCTTAACACTTTGAAAAAAGATCTTTTTGGTGCAATATTTCATTATTCAGAAAAAAGTTTGAAATATCTTCCTCTTTAGATGAAGAGCCTAGTTGGATGCAAAACATGACACTTGCATTTTGTAGTGTTGTGAGATGAATGCTCTGAATGCCTTAATATGTGGATCGTTGGTAGGGTGAAAGCTTTTCTGCTTGTCATCCATTACCTTAAAACTGGGGATCATTCTTTTCTTTTTACGGCAAACCCATTAGGAGCTTATATAATACTGCATTTGTAATCAGCAGTGCCTCAGATGACACTCCAGCTCAGAGGTAAGGGCTTGCTTTGGCTTAACCAATATTTTCCCAAAGCTTCTATTAATGCATCTGCTTAAAGCTATGGTCACACTAAGAAGCATAATTGCAGACTGCATGGAGACTCTTGATAAGGAAACAGGGAAAATATATATCAGGAAGATCAAAGAAGCACCTGAAGTTAATTATAAATTAGCACTGAAGTGCTTTAGTACCGAAGCACTTTAATTATTACTGGAGGTTAAACAGCCCCAGTATGATCTTTCATCTTGGTTAGGTTTACACCAGGGTCCTTTCATTGTGTTCATTTACACCTAAGATAACTGAAAGATGAATGACTTCCAGTCTAAAAGAAGACACTGGAGATGTCATTTCCTTAGGAAGGTTCTACATTTTAAGGTGTTCTTCACGTAATGGTGCCTTCTACAATGGGGACCATTAGAGAAACCCCATTAAAATAAGATGTGGGATGGAAAAGCAAAACTGAATTTCACTGTTAAGATTTTTTTTTTTTTCATGCTGAGATCAGGAAGAAACCTGAAAGCTTGTCAGTGATTTTGTTTAAAAACTGAAACCTATCAGAGCACAAGTGTCTGTGCAGTCATAGTTCACTGTTTCTCTTTCCCTGCAACCAAAAGCTCCAGTGAAGGTCAGGGACCTAAACAATGAGACAGACCTTAGTCAAGAGCTGGTATTGCTAATGATTCCATTGTACCTTCTATTACATCATTTGAACGGCTCATAGATTAATAAGGATTGAAAGCTCGTATTTACAGTTTTGTTTTTGAAAAAGAGTCATTCTTTGTCCATAAGTGATGCTGTTATCCACAAAGACCCAGCGGAAATAAATGAATCCAAGCATTCTGCTTTAGAACCCATCTGGTCAAGAAATAAGTATTTGATAACTTTCCATCAGCTGCATTTCTAAAACATGTGTTCTTTCAGTTTAAAATGTATAGTTTTATACTCATGCTAAATGAATTGTTCACAGGAAATAATTCAGTTGATTCATATGGGATTATTTCTTGCTTATGAATCAGCAAGGAAGTTGCCAGTTGAAAAATTTTTAACAAATCAAAAGGTCATTTACTCTGTTTTCTATCATTGGTGGTCCATATGGTTTCAGTGTAACTATTGCAGTTTTTTAAGAACTACAATCTTGCACATTCACATAGAAATTTTAGCTTCTTGGTTTTTGCCATACCTGATGTGTAGCTGGAAAAAAAAACTGCAGTTGTTTTTTGTATATTTAAAGATTGTTATTGTATAGTCTCTAAACATGTTTTCTGTAGGCTGAACAATGCCAGATCTTTCAGGTTTTCCTCACAAAATGCGAGGCAGATGTCCATTTTTCATACTGCTATCTTTTATCCCCAATGGATCTATTTGAAGAATATTAATAAAGAACAAATTTTGGACTCCAGTACCTGAAAAATGAAAGGAGTTTGAGAATTTGACAATTTTCACATCTTTATGCCTCGCAATAGTTATTTCTGGTATTTTTTCAGGAAAGTTAAAAGAACTATGTCCCTTAAAGAGAAATTTTCATGTGAAAGGGGAAATAAACTCAAATTGTACATCTGCAGCAAAGTTGGGGGCCATCTTCAGTATGAAATCAAGCTATATAATGAGTAATAGGCTCTTAAAGTAATAATATAAGATTACAGTAAATAGATATAGAATATTCAATGGAAATTAGAAATGTGAATATATAGAAAGATAGCTGTACCAGAATGTGCTTACTTTTGTGTCATTCTTGATCTCTCTTTGGCTATTTTCTTATCATCCCTTTACTGTCTGAGTATAGTGAAACTTGGTTACTGCCATGGAGAAATCAGCTGTGGAAGCACTGGAACGCCACTCGGAATATCGTGGTGGAAGGGAGAAGCTTGGCCAGTGTGACAGCTCACTGATCTTCAGTTGCAAGGTGCAAGTTCCTGCTGGAGGGTTTGTGGGAGGTTTGGAGGTGTCTCTATAAACAATGAATCAAAATTGGCCATAGAATAAACCCTGTTCCCTTGGTCATTGATGGTGGGCCACTTGCAATGCATGTGTGCAAAGTGCAGCTGCCACATATTCTCCATTAGGAGATGGCTAGATGGCTTAAAATGTGTTCTTTTTTCGCTAATGTTGAAAATATATTTTTATTTATTTCTGTGGATCTAGTTATACACATCTTTAAAAGTGTAATAACTCGGTTCCTTGCTCCTTGCATTGATTTTTTTTTTTTCTCCTGGCTGTTGCTTGCAACAGCAGTGAGTATAAATCTGCCAAGTGCCCACCTGCTGGTGCCGGGAATCATTTTCAAAGTTGTCACTGGCAGGTATCAAACTGCAAAAGTGCTACAGAGAGGAAAAGGCTATCTACTGCAAAAGAAATTAATTTTGATTACAGCAGATATGAAAACTGATCATTCCTGAAGTGTATGAAACCAAGTTATCTCTTATTTACGCAAAACAGAGTAACTCCAGCCAAGTCAGTCCAGAGCCACACCAAAATGAGGGAATCCCTCAGCAATGCATTCTTCCCTTCCTCAGTCCATGGGGGCCATCCTGAACAAAACTCACATTAGAAGCTAAGTTCATTAATATTTCAAGTAGAAAATGTACTGGCATCTGCCTGTCTTTCCATCCCAAGCTAAGATTAATTTGGCTGTATGTCAGTTGCTTCACAAAAAATGCTCCAATTTGTGGATTCTTGTCTTTGAAAGCTAAGCAAAAAAATATCCTGAGGAGTGTTTTTAATCTTCTCAATGTGCCTCTAAATTTCTCTGTGTCTTTGGTATCCTCAGGCAATATTTGTGTCATTGCTTTCTTTCTGAGGTTTTAGTCTGTGTTTTTAGGTGCCTTATTATCTCAGCAGTACAGGTGTATTTTTTTCCTAAAAAAAATGTTTCTGAGGCACAAGATGAGCTGCTTACGGTATAAAAATCCTACTGTATCAAGCCCTTGCTGGCTATTCTTTCTATCCTCTCTATTCCTAAGTCCTGTAAATTTTCCAACTCTAAGTAGTATTTACTGGAGGGATTATTCCAGTCAGATCCTTATGCATGTTTCTCTACCCACTGGCAAGCTTCGAGTGCCAGATGCACTGGCTTCCTTCTCAACATGTTCCAAGCCTTTCTGCCTGCTTTTCAGGATGACTTGGTAGATGAAGTTTGTGTGCTTCTGTGATGATACTGGAATTTGTTAGTGTTTTGGTTTTTTTTTTTTTCCCCACTTAAATTGTATTTAATTATTTATATGACAATCTTTTTCTTTAGCTATTTGAAACCTCTCTATAAACAAATGAGGGGTAACAAATTTTGATGCAACTGGATTAAGAGCCTTAGATATGGCTTCAAGTACATCATATTTGAAATAAATCCATCTTTTAATTTCCTTCCAAATATCAATGACAGGTGCAAAGAAAAAAATAATTGTTTAAAATTTAAATTACTGTTCCATTAATTTTTCAGTTTGGATTGATTATTTTTTCATTTAAGAAAGAATTCCCATTTTTATTTTAAAAAACCCTTTGATCTTAGTTTTTCAAACCTGAACTAAATATGATTCAGTTTTAGGTAACAGGGCATATTTAGTTATGCTTATGTTAGGGGAGCTTTTAGTTTTTAAGAGTAGCATGTTATTTTTGTAATTAATTTGTAATTTGTATAATATTTGCTAATGTAGCATACATTATGTGACATGTAAAAACTCTGTTGCAACTGTATAGAAAACTTAAGAGACCCTTATTGACAGACACACAGCTTGAACTTAAGCTGCCAAATATACCTGCAATATCTGCTCAGAGTGAGCTGCTGCTGTTTTCTGGTAATTCAGGTCATCCTTTGTAATTAGAGAGGTAAATTTGATTCTTCTTTTGCTCTACTGTACATGCTGATGAAAGCTGATGAGCAAGAAAAAATAGTATTTTCTCTGGCATAAATGCTTTTAAGGCAATTGCTCAGGAATCTAAAGGGGCTTGGGGTGTTTTTCTTCTCTTTCTAAGGCACGATCTTTCATCAGGAGGATGATTTAAACGAAGCTGTAGTGTGTGCGAGCAATGATCTAATAGGCGGTTTGGTGGCATTTGAGGCACTATCAGGATGTATTGTGTTCTCAGAAAGAATGGACTTGTGTGAATCACAAAGGCAAATGCATTCCTTGAAACTAGGCAACTTTTCTTACACCGTCCCAGTCCCATTGCTTGCAGGGACCAGAGCATCCAGTCATGTAATGGAAGCCACTTGCAGAGAGAAATAGTTGCAATGCATCCCAAAAAAATTCAGGATCTAGGAGAAACTGAGAAAGCCCAAGTTGATATTTTGTATGCTGTTTACAAATTGACTAATAACAGCACCTTGAAAAACAAAGAGTACCATTATATTTGGCCGAACTGTCATTTTATCAGAAACGAAACTGCTCTCAGTTATGTGATCACAGCATTTACATGTGACATGCTTTCATAGATATTTTGTCCTTGTGGGCCTCTGAGAGGATGCCCTTCCATGGTAACCCTGGTACTCACAGTTTGGTAACTACAATTATTGTCTGCAGGGATGGAATCCAGGGCTGGCGTAGAACTGCAGAACTGAACAGCATTCGCTCCTTACATGTGGCTTTTCCATTGCAACTGGAGGCTTCCAGGTCAGTGTGCCCTGCCAGACTTTGTCTGTCTTAACATGGTGTGGGTCTTGAGGGATGGTGACATCAGACATAAATCCTGATTGAAGAAGGCTGCAATCTGAAGACAGATTTTGTTTATTTGGTTTTAAATCTATCAGAGTCAAAGAATTAAAATGACGTGTGTGTGGCTGATGAGCAGATGAACAATAAAGCAAAAGATGGGATCGCAATGTCTTGGCCCTATGACTGTTGCATAAACTCCTTGACCAGACTGTGTCAAAGCAGATTAATCCAGTAGTAACTAGCCATGTTTGTGAGCAGGCATTTGCATCAATGGTACATGGGACACTGCCAGGACTCCAGACTGGGCCCTTCTGTTGGCAGGAATTAAGTCAGGCAAATTTTGCTTAGAAAGCAGAGAGCAGGCTCAGCTGGTTCCTTCCACTTTCATACCATTTTAACAGACCACCTCCTTTCCATTTCTCCTTCTGCTTTCCTTCCACTTCTTCATTTCTCTGGCCTGCCACTCTGTCAGGGTTTAGCTAACTGGCCAGGAGATGAAATGGCACTATGGTGTAGACCCTCTTGCAGCACTCGAGTGAAGCATGGTACCAGCATTATGCTGCATTTGGGTCTCACTGCTGGGCAAATTAATGAGAATCGGTGCTGATTTTATTTCTAAATAAGTTTCTTCTGTACAAAAGACCTCTAGATATTAATTATAAAAACATTTAATACTATTTTCCCCTGAAAATAAATGATAACTGGTTTCTTCTTTCATATAAAAGATAGAACATATTACGGTTTCTGGGGTCATATTTTGCCATTTGTTTTGAAGCAGAGGGGAGTTTGCCTTACAAATGAGATTGAAACACAGCCCACTCTCTTTTTTTGTTTCTTTATCAGCATGTTCTCTGCCCTGAGTTCAGCTGTGCTGAGGGCTGTTCAAAGTGACAGTCAATTATTAGGCTGTACTGGAAAACAATTTGCTACTTGTACAGGACTCTTGCACCCCTCTGCTCCAAGGATAAGAGTTATTAGTTTATAAACACTTTGCCCTTTGAGGTTCATTTCAGAGTGCATTTAAGCTTCTGCAGTGCTCCATGCTCTCTCTCATTGCAGTGAGATGTAGAATGACTGACTCTAAAGTGCTGGACGGATGAGATCTCAGCTCTGAGGAGGAGGAACTCTAATTCACTTTGCAAAATCCTGGAATAGGTGACAGAGAATGTTGTTAGGAGTGAAAATTTAGGAAATGGGGAAAGCCTGCGATAATGCCTGGTCTCTGTCTGCCCTTGCCTTGTAAATTTGTGTGTCAGATGTAGGGTGCATTAGTAGAGTGAGCATTTTACATGAGTTTTGCATCCCCTGGAGAGGATTTCAAGTAGTAATTGGAGGCAGCCTGAATAACTATGAATCAGTAATGAGAAACATCAGACCAGAATCCATTCAGATTAATTCACTTCCCAAGTGGGAGGGAGTGAGAAGCACTTTGCAGAACACCAGTGGGGGCACATGCTGCACCCTCTGTGGCTGCTGATGCCTCTTTCTCCACATCACAAAATCTTAGCAGAGCGGGCAACGAGAACACTGCTGGAGCTCAAGCTCCATCTCTGTCTTTGCCCTGAGAAACAAATTATTTTGTTCATGCCTCTGATATTTAATTTGTCTCGCCCCAGATGAAATCTGACCCGATGCAACAAAGGTCTGTGCTTTTCCTACCGTTCTCTCACAATCTGGGAGTCCAAATTGTAGTGTAAATGGTATTTTAAGTAAGTGGTCTCATTTTTCTAATAGAGGCATGAGAATCCCTGCCTGTCTGTTAGATTTTAGTTGTTCTGCAGCTGCAGTGAACCATGTGAGTAACAATTCTTTAACCAAATAATAGTCTGGGATTTTAAGAACACCAGTCCTACACACACACTACATCAACTTCCCTTTTAAAACAGTAAGGCACTTGTTTTACTCCCAAAGTCCTTTCCAGGGTTGGGGGAAAAGTCAGTGTTACTGTTGAAATAAATTTAAAAGTTGTATGCTTTGTCTGCTTCTTGGATGCAGAAAATGTCTCGTTTTCTGTAGTATGATTAGTTCCTAAAGCATAAAAAACAGAACAGGTTAACCTTGCTTGGTTAATCAGACCTTAATGGACACTGTAGTTACACAGAAATTTGCCTCTGAAGAATAATCTCACAGCTACTAGTGAGATAGATTAAGAATTTCCAAAGTTTGTTTGAAATTATTTGAATCTCTCTATGGCTCATGTAAATAAGATTAAGTTAGCATAGAAGATGAGATTTTTAAAAAATTTTGAATTTAAATCGGGTTGGTTCATAGGCTGTGGCTCAGCACTTCCTACCTGATCCAATAATGAGATCAAATAGACAGAGGTAGGCTCTGCTTCTACTCTGAATACACAAATGCTGCTGCCATTAATGAGAACAAATCCCTGAATTGCTTTTAAGTACTCCGGAAAGCAAAAGCTACTTACTACAGTTACTTTGCACAATTAGTGGATCCTCATCCTAAGCTAATGGCACCTACCTGCCAGCACAGAGTCAATTAACAGCTCTTAAGATATCACAAGATAGCAGTAATTTCTGTCACCTCAGGGATATTAGTACACTTCAGAACTGGAAGGGACCTGAATGAATGTAGCTATTAGTAAATGCCTACATTTTTATGCATTCGAAGTCAGCTTTATGTGGGTTGATGCCACTGCAGTATTGTAGCTATACATTAAAAATGAGCATTATGTTCCATTTTATGATGTCAGAGCAAATCCAGGAAGATTACACTAAGGTGATGAAAGAATCCTCTGTTGACTGAAGTTTATGGGGACTTGCTTTTCAAGCATTTAATGAAGAGGTAGTGCTAGGTTCAGAGCCTCTAGATAACTGGAATGTATTAATGCTAACACAGAGGGATTACCAAAGACAGTGAGGCAGCAGGATAATTTCAGTGCAGGCAGCTGGAGACAGGACTCAGCTTCTCCCTTTCCCCAGTACATGAAGGAATTGGTAAGTGCTTACAGGATGGCCAAGGAAAATTATTTAGAAGAGAGACCTGTGGAGGAAGGTGTTCAAGGTCAGCCAGGACATTGCTGATAATAGTGATGTCTAGTTTGGGAGAAGGAAGTGGCACCTGCATGGAATACTGTTTAATGTGGCTAAAACCTGTGGCAGTTCAAAGTGCTGTGCAGGGCCCTGCTTTCAGCTGAGTAAGCCGTGGAGCTCACAGGCTGGCCCCTGTCTGCCTCTTCTGAGCCAGTAACTTGCTGGAGGCAGAAAGAATTGCTTCAAAACAGATGTGTGGAAGTGAGGATCAAGAGTGGAAATTTCTTTAGGAACTACTGTGAGATCTTAATCCCCTTCCATGAGAATTTTTACTCTGTCATGAGAGAGCTGTAAGCACAGGACACAAAACGGAAAGAAGAGAATAGTTCTCAATGCCACAGGGATCAGTTAATGGCAATTTCTTTCCTTCTGAGTGTGTGAGGTGTCCTTTCACGCACTGTGAAAAAGCATAGCATTCTAGTTCTGTCTATTCAGATAGTCTGAATCACACCAGGAGGTTTCTGACTAAGATACAGATGGTTGTGTATGTGTAGTCTGAGATTGAAACAGAAAAAATATAGACTATGTAGGATATTACAAGCTTTTCTTTGCTTCAAAGGGCATGCATGTTCATGTTAATTAAAAAACCCAACCACCTACGCTTTTATTTTTCTCAGGTGCCATCTTTGCTTTCGTTGCTAAGGACACAACAAATCAATCCTAATTAGAAGCCTAATTGAACAGTCCAAAGAGTAATCAATATTAAACCAAATGCTCTTAATGATGATCTGTCAGTTTTCTTTTTAGGCAGCTGCCAAAGTCATATCTTTAAATGCTTCTTTTAAATTGATTTGTACAAAGATCTTTTGGCTGGATTTTAAATCAGCACCTAATGTGGTATCTGGGTCTATCAGAAAATAGTAGCCTTATTAGTAATTTTAAACTCAAATGACTAGGGTGACATCTAGTAAATAAATGAAATCTGTTAGGTGGAAATGTATTATTTAAATATTTGAAACACCCCAATACTCTCAACTAAATCCCAAACTCTCTCTGGGCCAGCATTTTAGCAGGTAAATATCAGCTGATTTATGGCAGTTAAGGATCTCCTGCTTACAGGAAGAAGAAAATTATGAGTTTTCCTTTTTTGTTCTAAGTAATTTACACTAACATGGGAAGAAAAGAGAGTATGGGAAATGTTGTAGTAATAAACAATTGAAAGAATGATGCTGGATTATCTCCACAGCAGTGTCAGCAAACAGTATAAAATCTCAGTGTGTTGAAAGCTGTGCATTGCCAGGATAAATCCTTTCAGTTTGAAGGAAATTAAATGGAAAGTTCCATAAGACTTTCAAATTTTCCTATGAAAATGCAGTTTCTATTTTTGAAATGGGCTTTCAGCTGAATTTTTTTTCTTAATTTCTTTGAAGCCAAGTGTATGGCAGATCCTGACATCTCTGTTATAGATGGAAACAATGAATGAATGTGTTGTGAAGCAAAGAAACAGCAACACTCTCTTCCCCCTTAATCAAAAATCAAATTCTAAACTTTGGAAACTTGTATTTGTATCCAGTAACAGAATTTCAATCAACACCTACATAGTGTGCTTGCTGCAGCAATTTTAGTTAAGTATTTTTAGCATTAAAAATATATCTTTAAAGCCTAAAAAAGAACTATTTGATGGGCAATCATTATATAATATTTAAATTATAGTATCTTTTAAAAATACAATGATTCGTTACTTTCTCATGTCAAACATTTTAAGAAGTTCAAAAAGCTTCCATTTGGAAGTTGCTGTTAGAGCTGTGAGCCTTGCCTTCGTGCAGTCACAGTTCAATTCATTTCAGGGCAGTTCCACTTACCCAGATCTGGTTTATGTTTCTGTTTCTGTTTGAATCATGTCATGGCATTTTTCAATATTATAGGAGAAGAGTCTTTTCTTACACTGACAAGATCTTGTTCTTGTCCTCTATTATACGAATTCAATCACATAATCACATAAATCAAGTAACTACTTTATCAAGTAAATCAAAGTAATATTTGGAAGAAAAGGTGTCATCCATGAAAAGGTAACAAAGTATTAATCTGGCTTTAAATTATGTAGGACCCTGCAGTTAGGCACTGTAACTTTCAGAATAAGTCTTTCTGCCTGTTTTATATCTGCAAGTTAAACCAGTTTCCTTCATTCTCTAAGGCTCTTGTGAGGGAAGAAAATAGCACATTGATAACAGCTACTATTCCCAAAATGTCCCAACACTGATCTTGAGACGATCCATAAGATGCTACTCCTGTCCAAAGGGGGCTTGAGATAACAATGTTCCTTTCTTGAGCTTTTTTTGCTACATTGTGGGATTTTATTAATGTGCTATTCCTGTTCTTCCATTAAAACCATGAAAGAGATCTATTTCTGTCTGGATTTGTTTGAAATGTGAGTTTTCCTAAGAATTGTCAGTGAAAACCTACACACGTATGTTCTTTGGGACCTGTTTACATTTTTAAACTTTGCAAAAATGTAGTGAGTTTTATAAACTAACTTACTAAATATGAGATCTAATAACAGAACTAAAAACAAATAGAATTTTTAAAAAATGAGGTCCTTCCTCAAGGGACAGGGAGGATGACAGCCTGCAAACTTTTTAATATGCTTTGAGAAAATGGAAAAAAAAAGATTATTTAATTCACATATGGTGAGAATAATGGAGATGTGCTTGACATCTGGAAAGAAAGAGTGCCAAATACCCAAAATTCTGCTGCTACATCAAGCAAAATCTCTGTGCAGGAAAAATAGAAGATAAATTGCTCTCCAAGTGAAAAATGTAATTTTGGAAAATGGCTTTTCATTCATTTAATAGCCCTGTAGCTTATGTGCAATAAAACCCCAAAACTTAGGGAAACTATAATTATGCACCCATATACCTCAAGTTTTGCTCAGTTTTGGTTTTTCACTAAATACCTGTCCAGTGTCCTGGACACTCCATGTCAGTATTCTGATATAAACAAGTTTGGTAAAGCAATGTGTGTTAGATTTATGGCCAGATGAAACTTGGGATGGGCAATAAGTAACTCCTCCTTTCCATTTTTGTGTAGGTGAGGCAGCTGGGACAGAAGAGACAAAGGACCTGGAGCTTTGCATCTTGTCAGGATAAGAAATAAATCCAGCAGATGTCGTGCATTTTGACTGCAGGGTGAGTACTGATGAACTTGATTGAGTAATTTTCTCAAATACATGTAAATAGAGACAGAAGATGTAGATTTTCATGTGCTTCCTGCTACCTCACACCTCATGTCATACAGATGACCTTGTCAGGGGGCCTGGGAGTGGCTGCAATGTCTGCCCACCTTGCTGTGCTTGTGAATATAACTAAACCCTGAGATTCCTGCCTTCAGAAAGATTCCTGCTCTTGGGCCTGAAATTGTAAGCCGTTCTAAGTATGGGTTATGAAGGATGGAAATTTGAGTGGAAATGTAAAAATGTGGTTATAAAACAGAGTGTAGAAAGATTGTTTTTTTAAAGTCTTGAACGTGTTGTACAGGGTTTGAGAATTAGGGTGAGTTTATAAACCATTTGAGCATTTTAACAACCTGACTGAAGTAGAAAAAAATGCATTATGAATCAGGGTTTTGGCCAGGTACACCTGTGATCTGTCAGTATGTGACCACAAAACATGAGCAGCAGAAGTTACAGGTGCCAGTCTTGGTCTCATCTTTCTCCCTTCTTCCCTTCTTAAGACTATCGTGTTATGCACTATCAGAATCTGACATTGTTTTCCACCTTTGAAACTTGATGCCAGTTAGATTTTTGTCTTATCAAGTGGAGAAGGAGGCAAGACAAGGATACAGGTCTGAGAAATAGGTGATGTTCTTTCCTAGGTTCCTTTTTCCCCCCTGTATAATCCCTGAATGTGGAAAAGAATTTTAAAGCCAAGAGTGCTAAGTCAGCTGCTTGGTGTCAGTAGAGAAAATGGGGATGTCAACTGTTTCACTTCTTATCAAGCCACACAAGAAAATTATTTCACTTCAGAGTTAACATTTTCCTAAGTGTGTGGAGCAGGAGACAGGAGGAATGGACTGAGAGATGTGCAGGCCTTTGAACAGCCCATGGACCTGCATAGTATTAAGATGTGGAATGCCTTTAGGAGTCAAAGGAAGGTCAGGAGACACAACACTGCTTCAGGGAGGTGCTCTGGGGGCAGAAACCAATCGTGTGCTACAGACAACTCCCTGCTCTGTTTGCACCCCCCTGCACTGGGGCTGCTTTTGCCTGGCTCCCAGCTTCCCTCAGGCATCCTGCCTGACACACCTGTGCATCTCCTTCTGCCTCACTGCTGATGTGGAGGGTGGGGACATATGGTACAGGTTAAGGACTTTGCTGGACTCTGTTGCCTCTTCGAAGCACAGGGAAGACTCATTAGAGACTCCTGGGGACAGCACCTGGTGGTGTCTCAACACTGGCTTTTAGGATTTTGCACCAAACGGAGCAGAGAGGAGAGTGGTACTGAGCATTGTGCCCAAAGACAGGAAGCTATGTACACTGCTGAAATGTTGTCTGCAGGAGTAATTTATTTTCTGAGAGGCACACACATTTGATAAACTATGCCTTCAGTTATGCCTTCCAGCTGGAAACCTTTAAATCATTTGGTATCAGGTAACCATTCACTTTCAGTCATTCTCCACATATGCTTTATATTCCTGTGATTTGTTTATTGTTTATTCTAATGTGTTACCCTGCACTGCAAATATATACATCTTGATTTGTCAAGTGTCTTGGCAGCTAATATGCTGCTATACCTGGGAGAGACATTTTCATAAACAAATATTTACAACAAATTTTATATTCTCCTATATCATGATATAAAAATACTTTATTTGTTTAAATTCTGTTCGGAATACATCCACAGGGACAGCAATTGCGATTAAAGAAATGCATCTGGGGAAATAAAAGCCTAAAATGTACAAAGCTGAAAATAATAAACACCTATTAGCTGTTGCAGTCTTGATAACAGACAGTGAAGTCACTAAGCAAGAGAAATTGTGTGTCCTTCACTGTCCATTTGTATTGCTGCTATGTGTGCAGCTATGAAAATAAGGGTATTTGTTTACCCTTGGGCTTTTAAGAACCCCGCTGATACGTCAAAGCAAACTCTCCTTGTGGTAACAGCTTTTGTAGCCTGTTATATATAATCCTGAGCTCTCATAAAGCAGTCTTTCTCCATGATTTTCTTTATGAAACTGATTGTTTTAATGTGTTTTTATTGTTCATGTATGCACAAAGAGAAGTGAAGTGTCTTGTAGTGAAGCAGAAGCAGGTAACAGCATCAGTTAATGTCTGATTGCCAGCAATGGGCTTGCTGGACTTGCCTTTTCTTCAAGATGCAAACCCAAGCCTGTCCATAGAGTTTCAAAATGTTTACAGACTGCACACACCCTCCCACTGATGCTTGTGAAGTTTCTCCTCACCTTTGTTCTGTCTTCTGAGCTAAAAGCAGTGCCAGTTATAGCTTTGGTGTGTCTTTAGACCTGCAGTCATCCTGCCTCACTGAGGAGGCAAAATCCTTGGAAGGTCTTATCATGGTTCTCAATAAACTAAGTGGTGATTTAAAGACATGTAAGAGCACCTCACTTTTATCCCTATTATCCCTTATGCAGAGGAACTGCAGAACTGACTTTTTTCTTCTTGTCACGAATGCTGCGGAGGCCTTTTATTTGTAGGTATTTTTTTGTGTTTATTTCATCTCTGCATTCACAAAGTGAAGCAGGTGGTTGTCTGTCATCTTCCTTTTTAATATATTTTTTACACGCATCTATGCCAGCTTCAGAGAGATAATTTTGAAAAAGCTTTGTCTTACAAAGCAAGTATTTTCAAGTATAAATTGATGTTGAATATACTCAGATGACACAGTCACAGATGGCACTTTCTCGAAGGGATCAAGGCAGCTTTTAACCATCAGTGAGGGGAATGGGGTTTTTTAATGAATCTTGAGTAGTGAAAGCTAATGTATCCTTTGAAAAGGAATTGACTGAAATAGATTGGGCTTCTGTGAGGTGATTTATGATTTTTCAGAGCTTTTTTATTCAAAACAAAGCCAACTAAACAGCAAAAAACCTCAAATTCCCCCAGAGGATAACCAATCCCAAACCCCCACCTTTTCTCTAATACTCGTTAATCGTTGGTATTCCATTAAAGAAACATTGCTTGAATGAGATTTAAATAAGATCTTAACTTCCAATAAATGTATTAGATGTTAATTACTCATCTTCAGCCTCCTTTAATCTATGGTGCTTTTATTTACTTGTGATGAAATTATTTACTTCATGTGAAGGATTTGTGGGCCTGCAATCTTTTTTCCAGCTGTATTAATTGGCTTAATGAAAGACATTCTGGTTTTTTGCATCCATGACTCCTCCTTAAAGTTATTTGTTTCATTTGGTTAGCTGAGAAGTGCCTAGAGAGAATAATCTGTCCTAGACTAAGAAAAGTATAAATCTGTGGGGTGGATTGCTCTGCCAATTTACCTCTCAGTTCTCACTGACTCTAATCCCTGAACCTGGGAGATAGGAAACCCTCAGAAGTGTTATGTAAATGAAGCCTCTCTGCAGAGTGGTCATTTGCTAGGCAGAACAGAAACAAATTTTAAATAGCATGTTTTTGAGAAATATTTTTTTCCAGAAATTACTGATTTTTCTAGTGTGTGATTGTTTATATTAAAAAAAACAAAAGCATGACGGAGCAATGATTCCTATTTGAAACCATAAAGCACCTACCTTTGGAAATCAAACCCTCTTAAAGGTATTTCAGATTGGTGATCCAAAATCATGAATTGTTGCTGAAAAGGAGATGTTCTGTTACCATGTTTCATTTCAGTTATTTGGCACTTACACATTAAATCCCAGATTTCCCAGTATGTACCCAGGGACTGCTCCTAGTAGTTTCTGTTTCCACATAGTAGAAACAGAGGCCAGAGTTTCTTTTTCAACTAGAAATACCCTAAAGCAATATAAATAAAGATAACATTGTGAATACTAGATAGGAGAATTTCATGAACTCTAGATTTTCAGAGCAGGCTTCCAGTTACTTGCCACATAGTTCTAAGAGCTTCTGAGTTATCAGCAATTTAAATTTTGGCATATTTCTTTTGGTATCATATCACTGCCTTCATGTGCTAAAGGATTTCAGATTTTGGCTTAGTGTTCCTAAGTACAGAATTGTATTAAACCGCAGTGTTTGAAGTATAGTTGACGTCAAATTCATCAGGAGTTCTCACTCCCACTTGTTATCAAATTTCAGTGATCACATTTAAGTACTTAAATAGGTTAAATGATACAGGGCCTGAATAAAATTAGAATATTGATTTATGCTTAATATTTTCTAATCTCCAGGTTTTCTGTAAATCAATATGACTCTTGCAGGAACCATATTTAATACGTGAGAAGTATCTTAGCTCACAGGGTTATATCTCTGCAGAGACAGGCTTACTCTTCCTAATTCAGAGTAACCTCTGTGGAATATGATGTCAAATAGAATCTCATTCCTTATTTAAAGTATCTAAACTTTTAAATACATCCATGTGCAGAGCAAAAGGCTACGTATTCCACATGAAAGATTTCTTCAGACAGTTCTGTGTCAGCACTATACAAAACTCTCTTAGCATATTCATGAGGTCTGAACACCACAGTATTCTTACCTTGTGTTACTGGTTTAATAACAGTATTCACTTTAAAAATGAATTTTACTTTAACCTTTTCTTTTTATTATTAAATAGAGTTTGTTTCAAATCAGCCTGTGAAAATAATAGTGTATGTGTATTTCTGGCATATCTCATTTGCATAGTAATAAAAGATTAGACAGAGCTAACTACTAGTTGCATATCTTTAGTGTGGTGGTTGGTGCTACAGCTAAAGAGAGGAAATTGCCATTCTATTGTACTGCAAGGTGCTTTGTGCCTTTTAAGTGTTAGTTTTCTGTCTTGAAATCTATCCAGATAAATGGCAAATGGGAACTAGATGGGCAAAATCCTGAATGTAGTTACACAGAACATCAAGAAAGGATAGATAGCTCTTTATCAGAGAGAACATTTTTCACAAATATCAAACCTCAGATCTCCTATTTCTTAAATCTAAACCTTAATCTTCAAGGGAGATCTACAAAGTACTTTAAAGCCCAGGAAGTAAAATCTATCACTGCTCCTTACTAAAAAAGCCAGGGCAGTCACAGAAGCAATTGTGCTATGGCCCACGAAAATCTACTAAACCCCTCTCTGTTGCAAAGGTGCTGTTAATTCTGTCCTGTGGTTTCAGGGTTCTGTCACATCTTCCCTTTCTGACACAAAGTGCTGCTCTGTGCTCTTGCTTACCTCATCTTTCTGATTAACCTAAAATAGCAACATAATTCCACCTGTTAGAAACACCAGTGCCACTAACAGCTCATTCACATGAAGAGGGAAGGGCTTTTTCATCCTTGGTCAATTTTCCCCCATTCTTCCCCCATTTCTCACTTGATGCACTTAGCATTTGCCTTGTATCAGCTCTGGAGTTCAGGGACCCATTGTGGGTAGACATAACTCACAGAGGGGTTCTGTTGTAAGTGTGGGACATGCTTTGAAAAAACCCCTGGATGTTACTCTTGAAATTGCTTTTTGATATTTGCACTGCCTGATGTTTTGTGTTATGTGAGATGGTATTTCTTCATATAGATTACTTTGGTTATATGAGGTTTATTGCTTTATAGGAAAACATTGACTTTGTCTAATGTTTAACATTTTCTATCAAGAATCTCTTTCTAAGCAAAGTTCATATTTATTCAGCAGAAGATTGTAAAAATAATGTCCTGTCCAGTCTTCTTTCTACTGAACATGGTTTAGGTCTTCCTGTGTTTTAGCATTCAGAGGTCCACTTTGATTTCAAAAGAGGTTGGACTTTGATTATTAGTGCACACTTACAGGCTGAAACAATACAGTATTATTTCTGTCAGTCTGGACAATAGGAGTGGAAACAAACAATAAAATCCATTGTCTTGTGTGTCTTCCATTGCTGGTGTTTGTCTCTTGAATTTTGTCTCATTGCATTTGCATGAGCCTAAAATTTTATTTTTCTTGCTGCAATTCTAAAGAAATTATCTGAACCTTTGAAATGTTGTCTCTGCTTTCTCAGTTGCCATTTATATGCAGAAAGCACATATTTGGTTAATATGCAGAGTATTTATGCAGTACCAAACAAATTAGGAGCTGGTTTTAGTGAGGAGAGATTGGAGAGGTTTTACAGAAAATCATCAGCAGAGTAGAACATTTATTGGGAACATGTTTTTAAAGAGTGTATTTCCCTAGATATTTGTCTCTAACTGTGATGGTGAATTTTGGTTTGAATACAGGATAATTTTGGGGTTTAAATAATTGTATTTCCTGATGTTAATCGCTAAGCTTTCATTAAATTCTCAGATATTAACCAAAATAATTTTCTGATTGGCAACAGTCTTTCACCTACATCTGAACAGACTGCAAAGTATGCTGGAAAAGAAGTAGCAAGATTCCAGAGGAATAAGAAATGAAATTTATTCCAAATATAGGAAAATAGAGAAAAATGCAGCTAAAACATTTTCTGTTCCAGTCTATGACTTTATGAGCATTTTTATATCTTTTCTATTCACATGTCTATTTTTAAAGTGTATTAATGCTCAGGGAGAAAAGGCAGTTCTTCACCAAAGCTGGTAATATATTCAGACACTTTTGATTACTACTGCTTTTATCCCTACATAAAAGAAACAAAAAACCCCTGAGCAAATAAATAACAATTTCAAATGCTAGTAAAAAGCCAAAACTACAGGGAAAGCTAGGGAATTTGGTGGCCAAGGAAGCTGCAGTCAGGTTTTGTTTCTGATTCCTATCCTGCCCCCCAAAGAAAAACCCCAAAAAAACCCCCACCCAGAACCAAATCCCCAGCCTCAAAACCTCCCCCTCCTCCCAAAAAAACCCAAAACACCCCCCAAAGAACCCCAAACCCCACAGCTCTGCACACAAGAACAGAGGAAACTGGGACAGGAACAGAGGAGACTTTCATGGAAGAGTGCAAGTCTCTAAGCTTGCTGCCCTTAAAGTCCCAATATTTAAACTTCTAAAAAAGAGTGGAGCTCAAACCATGGCTGTAGACCCTCAAATCAAATTCTTGTCAAGTTCAGTTCCATATCTGAGTTTGTATCTGTCAGATGTGTTCATCTCTATAAAAAGATCAAAATGAAACCTAGAATTGAATGTCCAGAATGTCTGTAAGGCTTCATCCAGATCAAATTCTGAGGGTTATTTTTCTCCTCTTACGATTTTCAAGATTCCTTAACCATTTATTGTACCTAGAATTTCCCCAAGAGAAACACAAATTTTTATTTATAGTAGGCAAATAATTTTCTGCATTAAAAAATTTATTCTGTGGAATGTAAGCAAAATTTAAAATTAAGTGCATTCTTAAGCCCTTGAAGCCTGCACTTACGTACTTTAACAAGTAAAAATGCTTCTCTAGTGAAGAAATAAACACATAATTAAGGCACAAGTAGTGATCTGGGATTGGGCTTTGTTGACTGAAGAACATTGCTACTACTGTGAGTAATAGTAATAACACTAGTAATTGAATAATATATAGTGTTCTGGATGGCATGAATGCTCTAATTCCACTACTTAATTTTTTCTAGGGAGATGTAATCAGTTTTATGGTTTTTTTTTTCTTTATTCTCTCCATCTGTTAAGGAACTTCTTTCCTCTACATCCCCCCACGGCCCAGCCCCTGCTACATTGATATCATTGTATATGACAGAACACAATTCCTTTTCTGAGAGTGACATCCTTTAGTCTAATAAATGGCTATGGGAAATACGTAGCTCCTATTAGAGGTTTTCTTTTGCTGGTATTTTGGCAAGGTACAGAATACAGAGCAGATCTTCAGCTACTCATGCAGACTTGAAGAAGTTTTCCAATGCACCTTCAATTGTTTCAGCGTTTTAAATATTTAGTATTCTACAGTATTTTATTCAGAATATGAAGACTATATGAAATTTAATAGAAAAGCAAGATTCACCAAGAAAGGCAATATGCTTTAAAAGATAATTGTGAAGCAGGGTGCTGAGTTTCCATTTTAGATTCTGTGAGGTTTTGTTTGATATGACCTGATTATTTAATACATCAAAGGAAATCTTCTTTATGGATCTTTCTTAGTCTGAATTGAAGGAGAAGTTAGCTGTCTCAGCTGTCTGACCTACAGAAACTCTTACAGGTTGTTAGAAAGCCCCAGGGAGAGGATATTTGTCTGGGATCAGTGTAGTTGCTCTTCACAAATACTGCACAGACTGTGACAGAAGTAGAATCTACGACTGCAGTATGACACTGCCAAGCTGCCTGGTCTGTATCTGTGCCTTTTTGTACAGCTTTGCTGCTGATAAGAATCCTCCAAAATACCACAGAGCTGCATTTTGTGTCATTTTTAACAACAGTAGCTGTTTAGACCAATTTATTATATCAAGTTATGATTATTACAATATAAAAAGAGGTAAATTGGGATAGTTATGCAAGTTATGTTATTACCTCTTTGTAAGCCAGCTACTGGCAGTATGAAATTGTATATGATTCATATGTGATAGGGCAGTGAAATATTGGGCTATGATAAGCAAGATACACATAGGGCTCTGAAAGCAGTTTCATAATTACAGTGTCTTTAAATTTGAGAGTTCAATAGTGTGACTTAAAGCTTCTCTGAAGATATTCTTGTAATGGTATCTGTGTTCTTGAATTACATACAGTAGGTGCAGGAGGACCTCCCATTGTGTTCCAGGTTAAGTTTTACCTTCTGTTTCCTTTTGATAGCTCATTCTCTGTCATTGTATTTAATTCTAAGGCAGTGGAAATCTTTATATTTTACTTTATTGTATTTTATTATATTACATAAAATACTATTTTGTGCTTTGCATGTAAAGTTTTCTAGCTACTTTCTGTAGTGTCAGAATAAATTACAGCATTGGGAAGATCTGTGGTACTGTTAGAAGGCATTTTCTTTGAAATCTCATTAAAATTAATTTTAAGAGCTCTTTCTTGAGACTAGGTTATAAGAACAGAAGATATTCTGAAAAAGAGTCATGCACACATGAAGGCTTTAGTTATTTTAACCAAAAACCACTGGAAACATCATTAGATGTTTACTTTTTCAATAACCAAGAACATTGTTTTGTTCAGATTATTTCACCTGAAAGATGAACAAACCCCAAAGCCTACAAATCTCTTCAAGTTACTTTTGAACCATTCCCACAATGGCCTTTTATTTACAACTTTCAGTAGAAATGATAAGCAGCTGGAAATATGCTTGGAAACAGAATGCATTGCAGATTAGAAAGGTCCTGGTTCTGTTTGCCACCACCCAGAATGGAAGGGCTTTGGTGGCATTTCCAACTTAAGAGCAAGTTTCAACAAATGCTCAGCCTTTTTGTTTGGTGAGTGACTGCTACTCCTTGGTCTGAGTGACTGTAGAATACCGTTTGGAACTCTTTGTAAGAAATAATTGTGCCTTCCTTCTCTTTGTAACAAATAATTATGCCTATGTGTCAGGACAGAGCATTTTGACCATGCTTGATTAGGATCTTGCCTAGAATTTAAAAGCAAATCTCTGGTAGTTTTTATGAATAAAAGCAACATATTTTTCAGTAACCTATGTTATTGAGGTCCCTATTCCCTCAGATGGTTCTGAATGTCTCAGTGCTGGGAAACAGGGATTGGCTTCTCTTTGTCCTTATTTTTTTTGACTGACAGACATCTGTTGGAGAAGTTGGCAGTTGAAGTGTTGATTAATTTACTTCAAGTGGAGTAAACAAATAGAGAGATAAACAGGATGAACATGAGCATTAGTTTAGTCCCTGGAGAACGCACACAAAATCCTTGAAGGTTGAAAAGTCATGGTATTTAACCAATTAACAGCGTGGCAAATTAAACACTTTACTATTAAATCTGCAGCAAGCTCTTTCATTGAATGACTTGAATAGCAGGCATTTAATTTAACTGAAGCTATCTCTCTGCAAGATCTGGGAACAAATGTCTGGAATGTTTAAAGGTTGTTCTTTTTTTTATGATAAAACTGGTAGTTCCCTTTTTATTAAGTATTTGCTTTACTTATACTTGAAAAGAGTGGGATCAAAACTAATCTCTATCAGAGGCTGAACACCCAGTCTTTACCCAGAAGAGGTTATCTTGTAAATATATAAGACAAACTGAAGCTGAGAAAAAGGGAGAATCAGTATTTCTATTTTAGAAAAGAAACACAAACGGGAAATAATCAGCATTTTAGGTTATTAGGACTCAGTAATGTCACAGGAACCATCTAGGTGAGTTGCTTGTGATGACTATGAAGGGTTAACTGTCTTGCCTAGTAGACTTTTCAGAGTCACTCTGGGCAGCCTGGGGTGTAACTGAGATCTCTTACCTACTCCAGTGCTTCTGTGAGCTGTGAAAGCACCCAGCTGTGAAACGTGTCTGCTGTCCATAAAGCAGTGCCCAGCGTGGAGCTGTTCAGGGCCCCACCGCCATGAAACCCAGCAAAGAATGGCTGCGAGGGAGGGAGGGAGGGAGGGGATGGCTCAGCAGCTTCAGCAGGGACATGTCCAGCTTCTGGGACTTCACAATCAAATGTTCACAAAGGTGAAGTGGAAGTCAAGGTCTGTTGTTTCAGAAAGAGAAAAGAAACCTCTGACCATGTGAATTCTTTCCCAGGGGTATGTTCAAATTTGGGGTTTAAATTGGAGGAAATTAAAGGGAGAATGTAATGAACTATGTACTTTTATGCTTTAGAGCCTTTTTTTGAGAAGTTTTTGCATTTGATGACTTTAAGCAATTTTCCAAGGAATAATAAGATGAACTAAATTAAAAGCTACGTGGAACAAAATTTTTAATTTGATTAGCTGAGCTAACTGTGTGATTAACTGTTGCTCCTTTTTCTCATGCTCACCACCAACCTCCCTTAGGTACTTTCTGTGCTGCACAGTACACTGTCTACTATTGAAAAATATGTTGTCTGATTGAAAAGCACCTAAAATATGTGGGCACATTATCTTGAACTTGTTGCTAATGCAATAGGAGTGCTAGTATTTCCAGTGATCTATCATTTGAGCTGCTCATTTATTGCTCCACATTTAAGTTAGAAGCCCACATGTGAATGCTAAAAAAGCCTTTTTTCACAATAAATAAATAAAATACCAACACTAAATCACAAATATTTGCAAACCTTTCAAGGAATTGCAAATGGCAAAAGAACTGAAGTGCAGGTTACAAGATCCAGTACTAATAAATAGCTGATTCCTCAAAGCTGGTACACACATAATGAACATTTGCAATCTGCATTGCAGGCTTTTGAGAAGATTATTGCAGCCTGACAGCGATAGTCACATACTGCAATTTGCATTTTAATATGTGAATGATTGATTTTAAATATCTGTGAAAAATCTTCTCTTCTAAAAATTTGAGCAGTGCCTTTTCTGGTGCTGAACAACAGCAGCATTTTGACTAGTTTAGTCTCACCAGCTCTGAGGCCTCTTGATGTCTGTGGGTTCCACTGATGGGGGTTTGTCTCACTACCTTTACAGTCAGATGTCCCTGTATTCAAATGACAGGCTACTTAATGAAACTCTTCTGGACATTTAAAAGCATGGACAAGCTAGTTTTAAAATTGTTGTTATGTTCAGGAAATGAAACAATATGTTTAGGTGGATCTACTAACATTTACACAGTAAAATGGTACGGTTTCCTTAGTAGAAAGACAAAGCCTTGGACTAACAGCTTTGACAATGACAGCCATTCTGAAAAGATCTAAACTGAAAATTGTGCTGTTTCTTAGCACATCTTGGAAATCTTCCTGAAAGCTTTGCATGACTGGTTCCATTTAGCAGACTGGTCATATGAGGAATGATAGTGTGAAAAGCAACTGCAGACCTGCAAACTGTGGGCTTGTTCCTTTTTCGTTAAACCATCTGGTGCCCTCCCATGAATGTCTCATTAACACACTGTATTTCCACTGGAGAAGGAGCAATGAATGGCACTGTGATCAATTTGTATCTGTTATTCAAAACAATCTCATTTTTACTGCCTGTTCCCTTGCCCATAGTTAGAATTTAAAATATATATTTAAATCTCTGTAATAACTTTAAAGTGCACTTGTAGTCCTGTGTGTTTTACAATCCCACCTAAGGCAATACTGTTCATAATGACTCTGAGACTCACTTATTTTCTCAGCCTTATAGTGTCTCACTATTTCAGACTGCTTAAAGGAGGAAAGGAGATTTTTAACATTGGCAGAAGGGGGTCCTGCTCTCCAGTAGCTACAGGAGTCTGGTATGGTGTGGAAGCTTTCATTTTGTAGATTTGAATTTTGTATTTTTTCTCTTTTTAATCTCAGTCTGATGGGTTTACCACAGCCAGCAGCTGAGCACCACACTTCACAACACGGTGAGAAAGCTTGTGTTGAGATAAACAGTTCAATAAACAAAGAGGGAGAAAAAAGCCCCCAAGCTAATAATGTCAAGGCCATCACTAACCACTTCCCACAAGTAGACTGATAGGTCTAGCCAGCCTCTGAGCAATGTGTACTTCCTCAAAAATCCCTTTATTGCTGATCATGACCTTGTAAAACATGGAATATCCCTTTTCTCACTTTGGGGTGGCTGTCCAGGTTGTGTCCCCGCTCAAATTCTCGCTCACCTCCAGCCTACTTTTTGAGGAGGGGCAAGGAAAAGGGAAAATGCCAAGGAAAAGGGAAAATGCCAAGGCTCTGCAGGTGCTGCTGGGCAGAACAGCTCCATGGTGTTGTACCTATTCAAATGACATCCACAGGGAGTCATCAGCAATGGATTAATAGGGGATGGATGGAGGGTCAGTCGAAAAGGGAATGAAGCTTGTCTTCTGCAAGTCGAGGTGTTTTCAGGACTTGCATCACATCTGTTCTTCCTGGCATTCTTGTCAAGCAGATAATGTAGTATTGATATTTCTTCTATTAAGCTCCTTGTTTTCTAGTAGAAAACAAGGAGAAAGGAAACTTCTGTGTCCCTTGTTCGCAATTTCATTCTATTGAACAAGAGTGTTTAAAGGAAAAAAGCCATGAGTTGTGGCTCATAATCTAAAATCACTGATCCCAGCAGTTTCCAAATCATTGCTCTGATTGTGGTTTAGTTAAATGTGTGGGTTATTTGACTGCATGTGGAAGGAAACATTGCAGGGCAAGGTAGCAAGCTAAGAAATTAGAATTATTATCTCCAGTTCCTCTTGCATTTTGTTGTTGTAATTAAATCACTAGAGCATATTATTGGGAATGTATTTCTAACAGACTGTAGTGTCTGTCTCTGTTTCTCTCACTGCATACCTGTCTTGTAAAGCATTCTGAGGTCTGATGATGTGTTACTGTTATTTATTATTATTTCTGAATTGTTCCCAGTGAACTCTACCTGGATGTTTTCAGTAACTTTTCCACAGAGTTTGGCCACTGCAGATGGTCAGTGGTAATGTTCTGGAGGATCTTACTTCTGTTCACACAATCCTGATATCAGATAGTTCGATGCTCTTGGTGCAACCAAATATCCATTGCCTTTACCCAGGAAGGGATTGTGGGATCTTGGATCAGAAATGGTTGCTAGTGTTGCTGGTATTAGCATGGTATTATTATCAGCATGCAGTTGTTAAGTTGTTATAGTGCAGCAAGTTCAGTGAACTATTATCTGTGTTCAGATATTCATATAACAGTGTCTAAAGTCTTTGCTGAAATATCAAATCTGACGTAAGTTTCTGTTATAAAGATCTACAGATGTTCATTCATTTACCTGTTCTAAATAATAGGAAGTTTTGCTGTTCTAGGCTGGGAATAAAACAATAAGTTTTGAAAAGCAGTTACTGGACTTGTTTTAATGCGTATTATTTTGGCTTAGGTTATTGTCCAAAAACGGCTTAAGCTGAATTAACCTTCTCTACCAACAGTAACTCAAGCAATTTGAATAATTGCATAGATGGTTTTCACAATCATCCACCCCAAGATGAAAAGGTTCAGCCCTCTATGTATGATTTCTGTATCAGTTATCTGATACAGAAATGAGTCACACAGTATCAACCTGAGTTTGCTGCTCTTAAAGCAAGTGGGAGTTTTTGATCAGTGGGCATACTCTATGAAATTGAGAAAAAAAACCCAAACTCTCTGTGTGCTGAAGGTGCTGAGTAGAAAAGGTGGATATTCAGTCGTAGCTGCTGCTAAAGCAAAGTTTTTTCATCGTTACTGCTGACCTCCTGTATGGGACCCTCTCCCTATAAACAAACTCTGTCAATTAGCTCATTTAACAATCTGAATGGCAGCCTTGGAACTCCAAATCTGTCTCTGTTTAAATACTCCTGCCAGGCAGTGGAGTAGAAACCTCTATTTGGTCTCATTTCCCTTTCTAATTTTGTCTCCTAAAATGCCTGTTGTGTGGTGTTATTAAGATGGTACAGGCTATCCTGCAAATGGTACCGTGCAGAGAGAATAGAAGTTAATATTTTCAAGATAAATCCCTTTCTTGCTTTCTTTTAAAGAAGCCAGCATAGTTGAAAGAAGTCACTTTCTTGGCTGACTGTAATGGATTCAAATGGTGATGAGCATTGAATGAGCTGCCAAGCTCTGTACATCACTGCAGACTTGTCCTTGGTAGCCCACTGGCTGCAATTTAACCCTGTCCTGTTATTATCCTGAGAGGTGTACATGACCTGTTGCTTTAGTAAGCTCTGATATTGTAAAAGGTATCAGAATAACATTGGAATAGGCCTGAATGTTGTATTTGAGCGCAGGTGAAATGTACATGGATTTGATATGAAATCCAAATTTCTTCACTGACTTATTTCTAAAGGGTAGGTCCCAGAATATTTTGAGAAAAATACAACTGTAGAATTATTTTGCATTTTCTATAGAGATCTACTCTTCTTTTTCTGCCTTCTTACAATGCTTATCCCACAGAAATCTTATGCTGTGAAAAATAGCTTCTATTTATCTTGTTGTGTGGAAGTTGCTTCTTGGAAATGGGTGGTGCAATAAGTGCTAATATTTAATTTCTTGTGATCTGAGTGGAAAATTTAGATAAAAAACTAAAGGGGAGGATGTTGGCTGGATAGTAAAGGAAACAATTGGTTTGATGTGAGAAACATCTCACATCAGAACTGACAAGAGACAAGCAATTTACAAGTGGAGAACCTGATGTTCCAGCATCACCTCAACATCCTAGATGAGCGTGGATCCCAAAATTCGACGACTCTAGGATTTCATGAACCTAGAACTCGAGCATTCCATGGCTCTGTGACGCCACGGCCGGAGTCCAGGACTGTCTCTGAGCAACGAGAGAGCGTTGGTGCCAGCAGGAGGTGCTGCAGTGCAGGCGCAGCGACAGTTGAGAGGCACCTGCTGCAGCTGCTGCTGCTGCTGGCATTGCTGCTGCTGCTGGCGCTGCTGTTGGCAGTGTTCTGGGGTGGCTGAGCATCGGCATCTGCAGCTTGCCAGCTGCTGGGAGCTCAGAGCAGAGCCCACTGACCCAGTTTGGGGTCGCAGCTGAGGACCGACACGCAGAAGTGAAACTGCCCACGGACTGGGCAGAGCAGGTGTGCGGCAAGGAGGGAGGGCACAGGAATCCCCTGCCCAAGGCTGCCAAGGGAAGGGCTTTGGGAGGGCAAGGAAGCCTCAGCCTTACACGGAGCCCTTCAAGGAGCCAGCTGCCCGTGCTGAGCAGGGCTTCGTCAGGCCTTGGCTCAAGACAGGGGAGGCTCAGAAGTGGTGAGGGCGGCTGGAAAGCAGGGTGGTGGATTCCCTCTCCCCAGTGGCTTTGGGAACATGTGGGCAAGTCTCCATGGTCTGCTTGCAGCCGGCTTGGAGGCTTTTCCTTTCCTCCTCCTGCTAGGGGCATTGGGCTTGGTTTCTTGTGTCACCTGCAATGCTGAACTTGTCTCTTCTCAAACCTGGCCCTTCTTCTCTGTGCATCTTCCTCCCCTTCCTCCTCTCCACGTGCTCATGGAGCCTCTTTGGGCAGTTGCATTTGGAACTGGCAGCAACAGCCGTGCTCTGAGGAGCTCCTCTGGCCTGCAGCCTTTCTGCAGGGCTAGCAAGGACACCACAGCTTTTCTTGCAGTGGGGAGCTGCTTTCCTTTCTCGTCCTGAGGCAATATCATCTGAGTCTTGGCTCTTTCCTCCTTTTTTTCCCTTTCACAAGGAAGGATCTGCCATGGCTGAAGGAATCTTCCAGATGTGCCTGATGCTGATGGCCATTGTCACTGTCAACCAGCCACTCCCGCCCTCTGGAAAGAATTTAATTTCTCCGGAGGACGAGGAAGAAGCCGTCCAAAGGATGAAGGAGCGGGAGGTGTTCCTTCAGCAGCACCAGTTGCACTTGGAGGAGGAAATGGCAGAGCTGGAAACCAGACAGGCATTTCTGGCATGGCCTCTGTGGGAACTGGAGACAAAGATGCAGGAACACACGTGCATAGTGCTTTGTTTGGTTGTCCCTGTGGTGTTCATGCTCTGGAGGCAGCGTAGGAAGGGAGCCACAGCAGAGCGCTCAGGAGAAGACAAGGCCACTGAGCTGGGACGCCTGGGGAAAGCCTGGGAAGGAGTGGCCTTCCTGAAAAAGTTCTTTGTACTATTCAGGGCCATTTCCATCTCTATGGGCAGAAGTGTAGAATATATTCAATTATTTGCAAGTCAACTTTTGGACTTATCTTTTGAATTAGCTTTTAAAGTACTTCGTTCCCGTAAGAAAAAATTACAGGTGCTTGAAATTCCTGAAGTTCCTGAGGCTAAGGATCTCAGCATTTCTTTTGATGAATCTGTACATACACTGGCTTATAAATACACTGCACAAATACACTAAATACACAGTGTTATAAATACACTGTATTGATTGTTATACTCTTTGTATTGGTTGTTAGAAATACTGTCTGTATAGATTGTTAGAAATACTATCTATTGATTGTTAGAAATATTGTGTTGCTTGTTAGAAGTACTCTGTATTGATTTTAGAAGTACTCTGTATTGATTGTTAGAAATACTATCTGTATTGATTGTTAGAAATACTCTGTATTTGTTGTTATAAACACTATCTGTATTGATTGTTAGAAATACTCTGTACTGATTATTAGAAATAGTATTTGTATTGATTGTTAGAAACACTCTATATTCTTATAAATGCTATCTGTATTGATTGTTAGAAATACTCTATTAATTGTTAGAAATACTCTATATTTGTTGTTATAAATACTATCTATATTGATTGTTAGAAATACTCTATTGATTGTTATAGTCTGTATTGATCGTTATAAGTAGTCTCTTTATTGATTGTTGTACTGTATTGATTATTAGAAAGGCTGTATTGATTGTTAAAAATATTCTTTGTACTGATTGTTATAATCTGTATGGATTGTTAGAAAGGCTCTGTATTTATTGTTAAAAATACTATCTCTGTTGATTATTAGATTATTGTTAAAAATACTCTTTGTATTGATTGTTAGAAATAGCCTCTGTATTGATTGTTATTTAGTGGTTGTTATAAATACTAGGCTTCCATTAATAAGATAGATTTTAGCAAAGGAATAAACTTATCAGAATTGTTTGTTTGCAACCAGATGCAACCAGATGTTATCTTTTGACTGGCGTTTCCCTTGCACCGTGCGTTCCTGTTACAGGCCAAAATACAAACACCACAGAAATAGAGACCATGTGCGCAAAACACAGCTCGGGGTGTGCAAGGTCTCTACTCCTCTCAATGGACAGACATTGAGATGAGAAGGTTTCAGAAAGAGGCTGTGGACATTTTGGCCAACAAGCAGGGAAAAAACCAGTTTAGCACAAGGTTTCCTTTAGCAAGAAGGGAGGCAGCCAGAGGAGTTTGTTTCAAGTGAAATCTGACACTGTCACCCAGTGCTGGTGGCAAAGGTGCTGAAGCTGAGGAAAAGGCCCCAACCAGTTTAGTGCTGATGACTGGACGTCAATGATGAGGACAAAACCTTCCTAAACTGGACATGAAATCTCAAACACGTAGAATTTTGGCAAATAATGCTAGGAAATACTTTCTTTACTGGTGTCAATGTATTTTCCTACCCTTTTCGAGTAAGTAAGGATTTCACTCCTCACATGCATGAATGGATGCTGTAGTGCAGAGCGCACCCTGTGAGCTGCCAGGGGTTGGAGGGTGCACTGTGGAATGCAAGGAAACACTTCCCAGGCATGGCATAGTTTGTACATCTGTTTGTTCAACTAGGGGCACGTCGGAGGGAGACAATGCACTCTCCGATGAGGTCGGCAAAGCTCGTTTATTGATTATACAATCATGCTTTTATAGACAATATAATTAACTCATGCATATTGCAAAGCTGTAGCTCATCATTGGTTAACTCTTCTTGACGTTCTTGCAGTCCTTTCTGGCATCCTGTTGCTCTCCTCCCTGATTTCTGGCATCCTGTAGTTCTCCTCTCTGGTTTCTTCCCTGTTCTTGTTGTTTCCTTTTTGTTCCGCTTGATATTTCACAATGCCTCTTCAGCATTGTACAAGCTCTCCAAGGACAATCCGCCCTTCAGTCTTCTCTCACATACCCATCTTTGAATATATGGATCCACATCTGTTCAAACTAATGGGAACTGGAGAGGATTCCTTCAGAGGCTGACTCCATCCCATTCCATAAGCAGTGCTCTGCCCAGGATTTATCAGTCAGGAACATGGACAACACCTGTGCCAGGGAAGCTGGGAAAGCAGGGAGTGGTGCCAGGATGGCCAGAGTGGGGCACCCAGACAAATCCCATCTTTCCAGGGCTCTGGGCTGAACACACACAGCTCCAAGAACGTGATGTGCTCTTCCCACAGAGCCTTCTGTGTAACTCTGCGTTATCACTGTCAGCTTTCTGCTTTATGTCAGATCAGAAAGATAAATTTTTCTCTCGTTTTGCCAATCTTATCTATGCAGATGTGATGATGGGAGGATAGCTCTCCATTTGTGCAGGTGTTGAACCTGAGAGAGACAGTCTGTAGAATCAGTTGGATACCTGAGGGTTGTGACCTAAGAATTAGTTGTGAAGTGTCAATTTAAATTATGATAAAGAATGTAGTATGTTCTAATCCTCCTTAAAATTAAAAGTTAATGCCACCTGTGGCTCCAGTGGGCTGCGGATGAGGCATGTCTCTTTACCAACAGTATAATGCTTATTATAATACTTTTAAATTGAGATTGGGTCCAAATGCAGGAGGATCTCAGTCCTAAATTTGTGTTCAGACTAATAATTACAACTAATTAATGAGTTTTGTTGAATAAATGCACATGTACAAATGTGCCAGCAGTTAGTCTTTGTGATGAGTATGTTTGAGGCATTTTTTCATTTACTCTGTAGTGTGAACCTCAGTGTCTGCAGATTTACATAGTAAATTTCTCTCCTGATCATCACTTGATGATTATTATCACTAGAATTAAATTCTTATTGTAGTGAGGAAGTAGGAAATATGTAAGAAAGTGTATTGGGTTTGCATGGCCAGGTTTTGGTAGCCAAAGCAGTGGTTTCTATGAGAAACCTGGAAGCTTCCACCATGTCCAGCAGAGCCAAGGCCAGCTGGCTCTGAGAGAAGCCTACTGGCCTAGGCCATGCCCCTCAGAGATGGTGCTAATGCCTCTGTTATTACTGTAAATATGTAAAATTATTGAAGAGGGGGAGAAAACGTATTCCGCAGAAGTAATTGTGGCCAGAGAGGAGTGAGAATGTGTGAAGGAACAGCACTGCAGACACCCAGGTCAGTGCAGGAGCAGCAGGAGGTGCTCCCGGTACCAGAGCTGAGATTCCTCGGCAGCCATGGTGAGGCAGCTGTGCCCCTGAGCACAGGGAGGGCACCGCGATGATGAGATCCACCTGCAGCCCATGGAGAACCATGGGGATGATGAGATCCACCTGCAGCCCATGGAGAACCATGGGAATGATGAGATCCACCTGCAGCATGGAGAGAACCATGGGGATGATGAGATCCACCTGCAGCCCATGGAGAACCAGGGGGATAATGAGATCCACCTGCAGCCCATGGAGAACCATGGGAATGATGAGATCCACCTGCAGCATGGGGAGAACCATGGGAATGATGAGATCCACCTGCAGCATGGGGAGAACCATGGGGATGATGAGGTCTACCTGCAGCCCATGGAGAACCATGGGGATGATGAGGTCCATCTGCAGCCCATGGAGAACCATGGGGATAATGAGATCCATCTGCAGCCTGGGGAGGAGCCCCTGCCGGAGCCTGAGGGAGGCTGGGAAGCTGTGGAAGGCCTGTGCTGGAACAGGCTGCCGGCAGGGACCTACAGGGCTGTGGAGAGAAGAGCCCGCACCAGAGGAGGTTTCCTGGTAGGATTTGTGATCTTGGGGGGGATCCATGGTGGAGCAGGCTGTCCTTGAAGGATGGCATTCTGTGGGAGAGTGGCCCATGTTGGAACATTTTGGGAAGAACTTACTCCCATGGGAGGGATCCCAGGTTGGAGCAGGGGAAGGGCTCCTCTCCCTGAGCAGCTGCAGAAACAATGTGTGATAAAGTGACCATAAACCCCATTCCCTGACCCCCTGTGCCACTGGGTGGGAGGAAGTAGAGCCCAGGAAGAAGGGAGCAGTAGGAGAAAGGGGTTTTTAAGATTAGTTTTACTTTTCATTATCCTGCTCTGGCTTTGATTGGTTTGATTCAATTAATTTCCCCAAGCGGAGCCTCTTTGGCCCATGACAGTAACTGGTGAGTGATCTCTCCGAGTCCTTATCTCGGCTCATGGAGCTTTCATTGTATTCTCTCTCCCCTGTCTGGTTGTGGAGGACAGTGATAGTGCATCTTTGGTGGGTGCCTGGAATCCAGCCAGGGTCAACCTACCACAGAAAACTACTTGACCTTAAAGATCTGTTTTATGCCAGGGCCATGTTTTTCTGTTATGCATAACTTAACAAATGTATTAACATTCAGATTAAAGTTTCGATCAATAAAAGCTAAGGTTTTTGGGGCAGAATTGCCACCGAACATAAAATGATAGCTCTTTTTGAAGAATCTTAGGTGACCTAGTGGATTTACAGTCCAGTGTCTCAGTATTTCACACACCTGGTTGTTCAGTAACATTTTGGTGTTTGTGCTGTCTAAGGAGCTAACAACTTGCATTTTAAATCCTGATATTTTACACATGGGAACAGAATATAGCTGGTCTTTTCAGGCCATTGCTTCTAGGTTTAGGAAAAGAAAACCAGCTATCACTATAGTGCTGCAGCCCCACATGCAGCTCCCTAAAACATGCGCTTCACAGTGCCTGTTCTTGTTTTCTGTGGTGAAAAATGTAAATATGAATCCCCTCAACTGTTTTCTCTGTCAATGTTGCTACACAGAAGGCAAACTTGGCAGCTGTATGACCCAGATACTAAGCTCTGGAATATTTTCCACTTGTAGAATCTGCTTGTTGATTGCTCATTTAAAACATAACATTTTCTGTTGCCTGAATTTTAATTTAACTGTTATGTGCAAGCTTGTAGTTATGATACTCCAATGCTTTTCTTTAGCAGTAGGTGCAGCCATAAATTATTAAGTGCGGAATTTCCTTGTGACTCACAAAACCTCTCAGTAAACAGATTATATTATAGACTATGCAGGAATTCTTGCAGAATATTCTTCCAGTCTCAATCAAAATACATGAAGGGTTATGACATAGTCTCGCTACCTATTTTAAATGATATCTTGAATAGTTTCTGGCATCACTGATGAAGGTTGTACTGTGCAATGCACTGGAACTGAGTAGAGTCATCAGATGATCTGCAGTATTCATAAACCAGATCTGATGGCACTCTTAAATCTCTAAGTTTTAAAATATGCATGGATAGCGAACTGAGTCTTGTTTCTTGTTTAAATCCATACCTTATGTTGAGCACTTTTCTCGCTGTCTTCTTTCATGCTAGGAAGAATTTCCCCCTCAGTACATATATAAACAAGGTCTAGGAAGGTCACCGTTTTCATTAATTATTTGCTGTGGCAAACAAAGTGATTTAAAGCTGCGTAATGTTTTTACCAGCAGGTTTCTTGCATTGTTAAGCAGAAGGGAAGAGGGAGGATAAAAAGTGACTCAGGAAGTATAAATTGGTGGCTCACAGGTGCATTCTGCTGGCACTTCTGCTGGTAAAAGGCAGTAAGCATGTTACATTTTATGTAGATAAAGCAGATTGTTACATAGTGAAATGTTTGTCCATATCTTTTAGCTAATGTACTTAGTTGAAGATACAGTATTTTATCTCAGATAAAGTGCCTAATTTTTTTCTACAACGTGTCAAACCTTGCCTGATCTTTGCTGGTAGGAAGTGGGAGATTTAGCTGTTCATAAACTCAGGGCAATTCTTGTTCAGCCCAAATTACTCTCTATTTGAGCAAACAACACATGTGACCATCTCATTAAGATCATACCTCTCTTGTACCTCTTTCAGCATTACCGAGATGCTTTGTGCTTCCTTTGATGTAAAAGATCCCTTATTTATTAGTAATTCTGTTGATGTAAGAGTTCTTGTTGTTCAGGTGAATCCCATGAGATGACAGGAAAGTGCAGTTTATGAGAAGCAGAGTAAACCTCGCTGTGAAGTAGGTCAGGCAAGAGCAAGGTGAGATTGGAGCAAAGTAAAGGAGATTGGAGAACTATGTCTGTTGCAAAATAAAGCAAGATTTTTTTATTAGAGACCTATTTGACATACCTAGACCTAGAGCTTAATTTAGGTTTAAGTATGGTAATAGAAGAAAGTGTTGGTTGTGGATACATTGTGGCCAATGCTTTGTCTTTGTCAGAGCTTTTTTAGGAAAAAAAGGTCTTTTTTTCTTAGAATAAAAGTAAGAGATGTTCTAGGTCAGGTCTGTAACTTAAAAAGGGCAGGGAAAGTAGACATTATTCATGTGGACTTCATTAGTAAACGACAACAGCAGTATTGGATCTGTAACAACAGTGAAATAAATCAGTGCATTGGGAGTAAGTAAGGGAGTACTGGAGCTAAGCACTCAAAAATTGAAGTGTAGGTATCTATCTCTGAGAACTGTTATCTTTAGAATTGATAGTGGTGGACAGAGAAAGGTTGAGAGAATCCTGTCTGCCAAGAAACCTTGGCATTTTCTGAACGTAAAACAGGTGAGAACAAGGATGAATGTGTGTGGCCCAGGTCGACCTTTGACAGAAAATCTCTGAGCCTGATAATGAACTTTAAACTGTTTCAAGAATGCTGAGACAGGTCAAAATTGTTGTACCAATTGTGAGTGGAGAAAATGCCAGAGGTAACCATGTTAAAAAATATTGTGTGGGCTGCTACATATCAGAACCCAACAGCTCTTCAGCCTCTAACTACATTACCTTTGTCCCTGCAACTCAGGTCAGGCATTTCAGACATTCAGTGATGTAAAACTGTTCTGACTTTGTAGCAGAACTTACCAGCACAAGATCTGCCAGCAAGATGCTGGATGCAAAGCAGCTGGAAAGAGTTTCATTGTTTCTGGGGCTCCTGCTTGCAAGAGGCAACGGTAACATAATTTCAAAATCCAGTGGTAACACAATTTGCTGAAGTGTTCAGTGACCCAAAGGCAGCCCTGAGCCATTCTTTCTCTAGACATGGTTCCTTCTGTAGCTTGGCATGTTCTCTAGAAGGAAAGACTCATTCACATGCACTTTACCACCACTACGTCCTTCCCTGGCAACAATGAAATTTGAAGAAAGTGCCAAAACATCTCAGTCTCGAGGGTGGGTTTTACTAAAGGGTTTTGATTTGTGTTTCCAAAATGAACCTGCAGTTTAGATCCATCTTTCCCATCCCTCCTCCTTTTTCATTCTTCCTCTCTTCTCCTTCCCAAGAAGGAAAAGAAATAATAGAACTGTGATACCAAACAAACTCATTTTCAACCACCTAAGTACCAGCCTGCACTACCCTGTAATAGTCACATGTTGTTATGAAGTGGCTGCACTGATGAAAAGGTAATTTTACTTTGCTAACTCACTCATTCATCATGCTCCTTCAAGTGCCCATTTTTATAACACTTGGAAACATGCTAAATACTTCACAGATATGTTTAAGAATAAATGGCAATGCAGATAACCTGAAGGAGTTAGGTATAAACAACCTGTATACACACAAAGTTCACAGAAACAGTTCCTGAGATTAACAGAAAATGAGAAAAACAAAGTATTTTATCTTGCAGTGTTTCATTTTGGGTAATTTGTAAAGTTCATATTATTCTTTCTGGGGAAAGTAGCTGAAATTAATTGTCAGGGGTTTTTGGCTATTAAACTGTGACATTAATGTTTTCTGTGTATTCCTCATTACAGTAACAAATTGACTTGAATTTAACAAAAATTAATTATCTTATGTTATTAAACACAGGAATATTACAGATCCTACCACTAGAAAGGCCCTGCTGCCAACCACACCAAAGAACAAGGTCCTGTGATGCCTCTTTTCTCCCCTGCAGCCACCTGTGTAACCTTGAATTCTAACTTCTGTAGACAGAGTTTTAAATGCTCCTGTGAAGCTGTGTCTGGACAGCTTGAGAACAGCTCATTCATTAGTTCTGATAAATGGAGGTCTCCTAAGCAGAATTAAGGACTTTCCTCTGCTTGGTTTTCCCTGTGTTCCTTGTCCCACACAGGAACAAAGCTACGGCTGCTCATTTATGATTGAGCTGACAAGTGACACAACACTTTGGTGCCATCAGCAGATATTTTGTTTTTTGTTAGGAGTTAAGCATTAGGCAGGGTTTGTCTGTGTTATTCTGTGTAAATGCAGAGTTGCTTAAATATGACAGCAGCATTTTGCCCTCATTGCACTCTTGCTTTGTTTCTCTTTTAAAGACATCTCAGTTGGTTTTCTAGGAATACTGGTGGGCCTTTTGCTATTGAGAAGGTTATAATGTTTGGCATCATTAACTGAGCTGCATCACTGCTGCAACACTGCTATTCACATGTCTGAGATTAATATATTATTAGTATGACCCATTAATTAACTGTGCCAATTTGTTTATAATTAATGTAAGAAAGTTATGGAATTAGAAAAATTATTACAGTAGCTGATATAAACACATTTAGTAATGATAGCAATGCCAAGTGTGAAAGCTTCCGAGAGGAATTGCTGATATTAATACAATGATCACTATTCATGTTTGACAGCACCATGTAGATGTGGCAATTGTTCATTTTATGTTCTTTTGAGTCCACTTTAAATATCAACTTGCAAGCTATTAGTATCTTTTTAGAAATGTTGCAGAAAACCATTCCAGGGCTCTAAAAATTTTTAGCATGAAATATTCATTCTGCATAATAAAGAAAATCTCTGAAATCTCAACACACTGAAATTGAAGAAAAACACTTGGATTTATCTTGCCTGTGCCCTTTCTGACATCATTGTTCACTTAAAGATAAGGTGGGGAATTGTGCTCTAGAAATAACTCATCCTATTAAATGCTGAAAACGAGAAAAAAAGATCTTGGTTAGAAAGTGTGAAAGATTGCTCTTGCATTTGAAGGTCGTATAGATTGGATTTTTTTAATAAATTGCCCATTAGCCAAGTATTTCTGTTTTATCTCTATGCTAGCAAGAAAGCGATCTTTCATTTTGCGGCTGCAAAAATGCAGACATTTCAGAAAAGAGAATTACTGCTTTGTCTTAGCTATACTAGAAATTTGATGACAAAGTTGTCCTTAATTCTACAAATACTATAACTGAGGGGGGAGAAAGTCAGGTTATGAAGTAGCAAGGTGTCTGTTCTTTTGGCCTTCTTAGATGGAAAAAGTCAGGGTGTAACAATTCGAAGGTGAACGTGGATTTATTGCTGTGTTGAATTACGTTTGGTTGCTGGTATCAAGATTGCAGGCAGACTGCAGTTTGCACTCTTAAATCCAGAATTCTGGCCTGAATTTCTCAAAGATCTAAGTGCTGCTAATCCTACTGATTTTGAAGGAAGCAGTAAATAATTGGCAGTTTTGAATGTCAGATCATATGAATGTAAAAAGAAGCATAGTTAACACCACCTACAGGAGAGGATGAGGATTTTTTTGGTGATTAGGCAGTGTGGGGTTTTTGTGTTACAAGCCAAAACAAAAAGTGTTGGACACTGTTTTTGAACAAAATCTTTTTGGGGAAAAAAAGCTTCCAGTGAATTGGTATTAAATAGAGAGCATATTTATATATTTCTTTATATATTTATATATATATATATATATTCATGCAACTGTTTTTGCAGTTGCATGAATAAGACTAATTATGCCTGTTAGAGACAAAAATACCATCTATTTATACGTACTTCAGTGCTTCAGCTTCTAGTTTGGAATTCTGTTCACAAAAAAATGTGAAAAGTAAATTCCAAGGCTTGTCTAAAAATATGTCAACGATTAAACCTCAGGGTTAAATAATATCTCTTTCTCCTATGCCTAGAGGCAATGAGGAGAAAGAGCATCTTCTCAATGTTTCTAATACAGACTAATTTAGATGTGACTTTCTTTTTTAAATTATAAAGTAAAACCCATGTTCACTGCCTGGAAAAGTGATTGTTGGATGCAGTAGTGACTGTGCTCAAAAGCAAAATAACCCCATACAGACTCATTGCCTGTTTTTCTGTTTTTCCATCACATAAGAGTAACAGCAGCCATTTCTTAGAGGGACTCATTAAAGAGCATAGCAAGGCAGGAAAATGGTAAAAGGAAAAAAATGTGTATGCATGAGAGAAACTCAAGCAAAAATACATTGGGTTGTTGTGAATTGGATAAATAAATTATGTAAATGACAAATTTAGATTTAAATTATTTTAATTCCCTCATTTATTCCACAGTTATAGGAGATTATTACTGGTTGTCCAGTTGACAATGTCAAAATCAATGTTTTAGATGACCTCAGAAGGACATGTAGCTGTTTTTAGGGGAATCATTTGTTGTATTTCTAGCCTTTGCTCTGGCTGTCTTCTCTTGCCACATGAATGGAAGGATTTTGAAGCCAAAATAAAGGAAAATTCTTATGTCACAGGATATTTCTCATCTGCTTTGCCGAAGTGACTGTGCAGTTTGAACCTAGGATGCAGGGACTGAGCTGAGGAATCAGAGTTCACCAAAGAGGCGTTTATGGGAAGTGTCTAATTAAACTACAGTGAATCCCGGGGGTGAAGGCATCTCTGTTCCTAGACTTGGGAATACACAGACTGTAAAGCCTTACAGATCTGTGGTAAGAAGTCAAATAAAACTCAACTGTGCTGTACCTCATTTAGACCAAGGAAATCTTCAATTCAGATGGTTCATACACTTTTATGTATTGCAGGCACTCAGTTTTCTTACTCAGAACTGTTAAGGACTGTGACTGCTTTTGGATGTCCCCAGATGAAGTTTTAGTCCATCAAGGCATTCAGAAACTGTATAAACTCAATTTCTCTTGGAATACAGTCATACACTTTGTAGTCTCATGCTCATGATGAAGTAGAAGACAGGCTTTACTCTGTAGTTTTCACCTTATTTACCATTTTTCTTCAGTGCTTCACTTTACCTGACAGGATTTTCTGGTGTAATTTTCCAGCCTCTTTGCAGTTCACAACCTGAAGAAGATCTAAGGATGTCACACACATCATCTTCCAGGCTTGTCCCTTAAGTAACAGCTTGAGGGTACACTGCCTTTAGGGTCAGAACGTCTTGTGGTGACTACATGCTGATTGAGAGGCTGCTTTCCAGCTCTACCTCTCTTTAGGTTTTTGCTGTGTGGAAAAGGCAACAGGCAGAAAGAGAGAGTGGTTTTATTCTCTGAAGTGCAGTTAGGGAATAGACTGTGATCAAAGACCTTCTGGAGCTGCACAAAAGGCTTAAGAAAAAATTTCATTTTGTGTCCTCAATCCAGTAATCCATACAGAGGACATTTTCAATATTGGATGTGGACCAGTGTCACACCATCTTGCTGTGTGGCACCTCAACATCTTCAAATTAAATCTGGTAGAAGCAAAAATCTTGTGCCTCTTGTGAAAATCAGTGAAAAGGGAAGATTTATTTCCATAGGAAAGTGCAGTCTGGAACTGCTATGCAGCTGTCTGCAAACTGGTGTGAGATCTGACATTGTCACTTCTCCAGTTGTCTGATAGCAAGATTTTGTTTGCTTTGGTTTCTGAAGTATGAAATTTTGCCAGATGTTTAGAATTTCTACTCTCTTTACTCTGATAACCTGTTGTTATTCCAGAGATTAACTGTTGATGTAGCAAACTGTCCTCTAGTTCTTAAACACAAAGATAAACCAATCTACAATTTAAAAAATGCATGATGATAGATAATGTGTTTGATTAAGTTTAATATATAAATTCTGAGAGAGTATACAATTTAGTCTTTATTTACAAACAGTACATAGCACCACACAGAGAGATAAGTGGCTAAGCAGGTCATTTCAAGGTCTGGAAGCTCAAGTCAATTCTCATCTTTGAAAGTGTTTGTCATTGCTGCTATCTTTAAGCAAGGCCTAACATCTGACATCACTTATCATACCTAAATAAACAAATCCTAAAGGAAGTTCAAGGGACAACATTAACATACAGTCATAGAGAAGCTGAATATGTACTGGAGCAGTAGTAGGTGATTGTTGTTTACACCACCCTGCCAGTGGAGATAAGCGCATGGTGAATAGAGCTGTTTATCTGTAACAGCTACAGATATTTTATTGCTGCAATCACAGGATGCTGTTATGCAACCACTGACAAAGCTGCTGTCAGTGGAAATCAGATGAATCAACCAGTTAGCATCAACTTCACTTTGCCAAACTGGTACTGATTAACTTTACAGTGAGGTTGTGTGTGTAAGGCTGCGGAATCATAGAATCATTTAGGTTGGGAAAGGCCTCCTAGACCATCAAGTTCAGCTGCTAATCCAGCACTGCCAAGTCCATCACTAAACCTTGTGCCTAAGTGCCACATCTACACAGCTTTTAAATACCTCCAGGAATGGTGACTCAAACACTTCCCTGGACAGCCTGTTCCAGTGCTTCACAACCCTTTCAGTGAATACTTTTTTCCTGAATATCTAATCCAAACCTCCTTTTGTGTAACTTGAAGCTGTTCCATCAGTTGTTTCTTGGGAGACCAGCCCCACCAGGCTACAATCTCCTTTCAGGTTCAGTTGGAGAGAGTCATTAAACACCTAAGTCCACCTTGTTTCTTTTAACTTAAAATCCTACGCCCCCAGCCTTGGAAACATATCCATGGCACCAATTGCTTTAGAAAACCTCTGTGCATGTTAGTGGGATATCCTTGTGAGTATATGTCGGCTTGCTTACTAGCCCTTTACCACACAGACTTAAAATTACATGCTATAGGGATAGAAAGCTGAGTTAAATCCCTTGTGAAGAGACATTCTTTTCACAGTGAACAAAATCCCACACAATTTAGGTCAGTAGGTCAAGGTGATAACAAACAATTCCGACATTGTCTACCATTTCCTGACTATGTTTCATATAGAAGTACAATAATTTACTTCTAAAGATGCAGTCAGAGCAGTATGATGTTCACTGTTAGGCTTTGCATAAACAAGCAAAATGGTAATTTGGATATAGTATCCATAGTAGTACTTTTTGCAAAGCAAGGGAGACCTATGAACCAGCATTAAAGCTTCCAGAGAAAAAAGGGTTGTGAATGTGTAAAACTAGGCAGCTAGATTGTTGCAGAAAACATCCTGATTTCACTTTGAAACGGGATAAAATATTTCTAAAATTGCATTAAATTTTTTTTTAAAGCCTGTGGCTATTGCTCTAAAAATAATACAATACTGAAGAGTCCAATTAATTTGAGAGTAAAATTAACTACACAGGCAGCTACCATTAACATTCAGGTTTGAAATAGTAACATTTTTAGTACTAGGCCATAAATTGCTTGTACAAATGCTGGTTTCCATAACATAGCACAGTCTTAAAGTTCCTTGCAATTTCATAGGTTTTTAATGGCATTATACAGCCATACACTTCCCAAATTTACTGAAAGGGGAAAGAAATTAAAGTACTGATACATTGTCACCTCTGTATTGTCCATGTAATGGAATATAATGGAATATTTTAAAAAATAATCTGAATTATGAAAGTCAAGGGACTAATACTGTAGTATTTGCAACATGTCCAGTTAGGTTATGTCTCCAGTCCTGTGTCTGGTTTCCAATGAGCCAGACCAGCAGCAGGTCCCATGTATGCCTGAATGTAATCCAGCAGCTGTGCTCAGGTTTTTTGTCTTCGTTCCCCTGAAAGTCTGATGCAGTACAAATCTCAGAACAGAATCCAGCTTCAGGCTCTTCACAGGCTGCTGTGGTTTTTGCTTGGGTTTATTTCAAAAGGAGTTTCCAGAAGGGACCAACACCCAGATTGTTAGAATCTTTACCCAAGATATCTTGTGCTTGATCCCAGTGAATGTGCCTTCTTATTTATGGATATTGACTGTGATCGTTGTAAGCAAAACTGAAGGAAAAAAAAAACCCTACAAATTACAGTTGTTGCACACCTGAGGAAGAATAGTGCTCTTAAGAGTCTAGATAAATTTTAGTTGGAATGTGTTTTCTGTACTTGTAATTCATTTACACTAAGCATTTAAGCTCTGAATGACAGTTAACTTGAAAACCCATATAAATATTGCCAAGGATTTAATTTGTTGGAACATACAAGGAAAAGACATCATGGCAATAAAACATCAAAATGCCATGAAACATGAAGGTTTTCTGAATCTTTATTGTAGCCTCAAAATGCTAGCAATACTGAATTTGTTGCCAAAATTATCATCATATTCCCCACCCCTACTTCTTCCTGCTTCCATGGTTCCTTGTGATGCACTCAGTCTTGAAAGGAAAAAAATTGAACAGTATAAGCTTGATGAATTTCTATCAGAGCAAAACTTATCTAAACTACAGTCAAAGGCAATGATATGGTGTTTTCTTGCTTGTGGACAAGTTTATCTCATGGAAAATGGCCCGAGGAAGAAAATGGTTCATTGTAAACATCTTATTACAGGATGAAAGGAAGAACATAAGGATCTAAATGTAATATCTAAATGTCTTCCCCAAAGCCAGCAGCAGTGTCTAACAAGTGTCTGTTTTCTGTTATCTCACATGATCATTCTGAGACATTTTAAAAGCATGACAATCTAAAAAGAAATGAAAAGGACCTGCAGTCAGCATTCTTAGAAACAAGTGCCCTTTTCTGCCAACCGAAGTGGTAAAGAATATTAGGTAGCAGTTTTAGAACTTGGGTAATTTCCCTAGTATCAACAGAATTTTATTTGCCTATAATTGGGTTGATTTTGGCCCTCTGGTATGTAATATGCACAGATTAACTGCAAATGGAGAACTTACTGCTGCATTGCACACAAAAATAAAGTGATTCAGGAGCTTACATTCTGCAAAAGAATTCACAGTGGATGGTGAATCTCTTCAGCTTCTACAATGAATAAATTATGCTATATCAACGTGTTCAGCATGCTGTTAATTTCATCTGAACATTTTAGTCACAAAGAAGTACTGAATGGGATGGTTTAGATTTGTTTTTTCACTAACATTCACAAAAAATGTCAGCTCAATTAGAAGCAGTCTAGCAGGGAGACTGACACTGGATTCTTCCTGCAAAACATCTCTCACCAGATGAAATAGACACTTCTTTTCTTACGAACAACCGACAGGAACATTTCCCCACAATATTGGAAGATTACAAATATGGAACGGGAAAGAAAAAAATAAATGAACTGAGCTTTAGTTTTTGCTCTTCAGCACTACCCATCACTCTTTTCTCAGGGAGCCTTACAGTTTAATAATGATGGTTGACTACCATCTACCCTCTCAGTGAACACTTGTATTCTATTAATGTTGGTTTTCCAGGTGATGTTTTAAGAACCTTAGAGTGCACATTTCCTTCTTGACTTGCTTTTCATGTGCCTGTTGAGCTCTGAAATTAATGCACATAAAATTAGTGCCAAAACATGTGAGGGGGTCATACAGGACCTTTAGGTCCCTCATGTTAATTTGTTGTCATGTCATCAAAATGAACAATGAGAAAACATATATTCACTCAGGAAAGTATGTCATTAGTGCTGAATGAATCTCCTCATATTTATTGTATGAATAGATTTAAGAGTTAATCTTTGTATTCCCTTATTTTTATTTACTTTTCAAGTTTCTCTTCAACTAAGATTAAAATATACATGTTCATCTTATGAATTTTCAATAAAAACAGATGACAGATATAGAATGTTTTCATCTGGAAAATCATTGCTCGGACTTAGAGTGACAAACAGCAAATGTCTGTCTAAATACTGTTACACATCAATCTTGTCTTAATCTTACATCCCACTGATTTATTGTGGACCTGCACACTCAATTCGCACCAAGAGATCATAATTTGGTCATTTTGTCAGCCAAACGGGGCTTTGTCTCTTACTCTCTTCTCAGCCTGAGAGTGAATCACACAGCCATAGTTGCTGCTCCATTATTTGTATTTAAGTCCCACAAAACTTCAGAGGCAAAAGCAGAGAAGCAGATTCCATTAAAAAAAAAAAAAAAGGAAACTTTACACATTTCACCACACCAAAGTCAATTTTCTTCTGTGGGAGTCCTGACATGAGCAGCTCTGGTAAGCAGTGCAGGTGCTTGAATGAGTAAGGCAGGGCAGTGCCCACCAAAGCCACTCTGTCACTGCCCTCTTCTGCTCTACTCAATCTTCTCCCCACCTCTCCCTTTTTCTGGATTCAACTTTGCTCCCACTTTTCCTCCCTTCTCCCCCCAGCAGGGCAAAGAATAGGGAATGTGTGTTGTGGTTGGTTCATCATTGTTTGTTTGGTTTTTTTTAACTGCAGGTATCAGAAAATAGTAAATAATCCTGAGAAAATATTTTCTCAGGAAAATCATCCTGTGTAGACAGACCAAGAAAAAAGGCTCTATGTAATTGTGTTTTTTAGACAATTTTGCCATTACCTTTGGACTGCAGACTTAAATTAATATTCTCTTCAAAAAACCCTGGAGTTTTCAATGTTACATGATTTTTAAAAGGATTTCAGGGAAAGCAATAGTAATTTACTTAAAGAGTCTAAACAACTCTATCTTTACACCCTGCTTTACATCTCCCTGTAGCTTTAGACTCTAATGAGTCTGTCCTTCATACTTAGTTTTTCCTCTCAGTAGATTCTAGCAAAAGTGAACATAAATCACCAGGGGGTTTCTTGTACTGACCTATCCACTTAAATTCAGAAATTGTGAGATACTTAAAAGTAGTGAGCTCTTTTTTAGAGGAAACATTAAAGAAAAATGAGTTCTTAGTCTCTCCAAAGCTTTATGAGTACCTCACACTACTGTGTCTGGAAGCAGGCAAACTTGCCCTGTGCGCCACTCCTGTTGCAGTGAAGCAATTCGAATCAACGAGGATTGCAGCCTGCAGAGACCTCCAGAGGGAAATCCTGGGGCAGGGGGAGGGCAGCTGGGAGTGCCCAGGTGAAAGGGGCTAGATGGCATGGCACACACCAGCAGCCTGATGCTTGCATCAGTTTTTCTTTCCATTCTTGCAAGTTGAGACCCTGCAAAGTTCCTGAGAAGATACTGCTTTGTAAGGGAATTGGAGAGAGATAATAAGGTTAGTGACTTTGATCAATATCTGTTTTTCTGCCCACGTTTGACTGTACTCTTCAGGCATTACTTTTATAATCCTGGGAGTTTCAGAGTGCGCAATGACTGGAGTTTGTTTCTTAAGTAATGTTACAACTGATCTTATCTAAAAGCTATGATGAGGTAACTTAGAAAACTTCAGAAACTTAGAAACATTAGAAAACTAGTGGATAAAGTAGCCATTATATAAAACTTTAAAAAACCTCTCTATTATGTGCCCCAAAAAATGACTGCAAGTCTCCACTTCTTTTTTTTTTTTTTTACAATTTTTTAAAATTCTCATTCATTTACACCAGGTAAACTTCTGAAACTCTAATTTACTGAATTACTGCCCCAACAGTAAGCTGTACAGATCTGTGCTGCTACTGTTAATAGGGTGATGACCCCCTTATTTGTACTTCTAATTGTCCCATCCTAGGAAAGAAGAAAGGAGATGTTGGCCCACAGCCATTTAGGCTTTTTTTTTCTGAGTTTCTGGGTACAGACATACAGGATGAATTTAAGTCTTTAAGTACTTGAAGATAAGTATGTACATCCAATTTGCTATCCTATTGTGTGAGAGAACCTTATCTTTTCCTGTGGTTTTTTCCCCCCCAAAGGCTTTCTTTTTCTCTTTTTCTTTTTAAGCTCTCTGGAGTCATTGTATTTGTCTTCAAAGTCTGTGATTATGGCTGCTTCCAAGGAAAAAGCTCAAGGAGGGTTGAGATCCTTTAATCTTTGCAGATGCACAGCTGCTTGTCAGTAGTGGGCTTGTAGTGTTGATACTGTTATTTTGTACTAGTCATGAAAGCTTAGTTTAGGATCTATGACTTCCTGGTTGGACAATTAATTCAGAAGTAATGAATTATTACTGAATGCTGCAGTACAACATAAAGTTCTAAGCTGTATAAACTTTTAATATGTGTATAAAACTATGTCACAATTCTCTACTGCTGCTTGTGCTTTGGTGCCCTTATGGTGTAATAAATTGTGAAATCAGAGCCATTATTCCAGTGAAATAAATAAGATAGGAACTTATTTTGGAGATAGTGGCTTAATACTGCTGCTGCATGTAAAATTAACCATTTATTAGCTTGCCCTAGGGTGTCTGCTTCAGCTTTTCAAGTGACAAAAAAGGTAGAGACTATCTCAGCCTGTGGGGTTTTTTTATGGTCATGTATATGCCTGAACCAGCTGAATCAAAATGTAGAACAGAGGAGTTAAACATGTCATTACCCTGTTTTTGGTTTTTTAACCTAGTTCACATTACATCTAGTGACATGGTCTAACTCCCTTATTCTACATTATATCTCAGCTAAGTAATGGCTGTGTACATGGCCATGAAGGTATATGAGGTGGAATAATGTATTTTAGGCTGCTCTGGACATGGGTTAAAACAATCAGAGTGATACATTTCCCTGAAATAGGTTAAACCCCCTCACACTTACTAGGCTGATTTCTTAGTCCAGGGAGAGAAGCCTTAAAAATTAGTCTTGTTTTAGTTCCTGATAATTAAGATAGGGGAACTATACAGCAGTTACTTTTTTGAAAATTACATTTTTGTGAGGTGAAGTTGTATTAGGAACACAGTGTCTCTTTGAAATAAGCCACACCAGCATCTGGACAAAACAGGCATAGCAATTTTTCAGAACTCCTGGCTTTAATAAAGCCTTTGCTGTTCTACTGTGGTCAGATACAGAGCTGCCAGTGAGAACAGGTGTGATTTGAACAAACATCTTTTGCTTTGGTCTCCTGTTGTCACAGCTTATGAAGCTATTCCTTGACTTTTCATTGACTCTGGTCACAGATGAAGGTGCAGCTTTCAGTAATAATTTTCATCTAATCAGGCAGTCACTGCTTTCTGAAGACAGAGGCTGTGAACTCGGCAGCCTCTGTGTGTGTGGGTTTTATGAGGTGTGTGATTCACTGTTTATTGGGGGTTTCAGCATGTCCCTTCTATCTCCTTCTTTCTCTCCTGTTAAAGGCTTGTCTTTTCTACACTGAACTATCTGTGTTTTTCTGTATTTTCTGGGTAGTATAAGTTGTGCAGGTCTGTGATGAAATGAATAATATTGACGTGCATGAGAATTTTAATTTCATTCTTGAGTACCTTTTCCACATGACCCTGAAAGGTTACTTGCTGTAATTGTTAGAAGATGAAGTTACAGTGAAACACTGTGGATGCTGAATTAGGCTGTCTTTCATTTTTTGTGTATCAGAGTTAAAGAAAATAAAAACAATCCTAGACATCTAGGTTTCCTCATGAGATGCCCTTGAGTTATTTATGGCATAAATCCATTTTTCGATAATTTCTTATAATGCTGAGCGGCTGTGGGACACAGTGCTTTGTGTGCCAGTTCCTGGGGAGACGTTTGGCCTGATGTAGTGCAGGACTTGGCCTAGAACCTCTGCCAAATCACTGTGTAGAATACAAAGAACAGATGTAAAAATTCCAGACTCAGCAGTCTTACACTATCTTCTCAGATTTTGTAAACCTCAAGGGCAAAGTTATTAATAAGTGTATTGAGTTTTTCTATTGCATCTTGTTTTGGTTACAGATTTTTGCATGTACAATTGTTAAATCTACTTGTCATTCTAAAAGCTGGGCAACAAGGAAAGGTTCATGTGTTCCAGTTTGGAAAACTACTCAGTCAATTCATGTGTTTTTCCTTTTTTCTCAGTCAGAGGCTATGTTATGTTCTGACAGTGAATGCGTTTGGGTTTTAAAAAATATTTATATTAATTGATATTAAATGGTAACACTTTAAAACAAACTCTGAACAAATCATTAAACAAATAAACATACAAACCATGAGCACTTTTCCAGATTCACAAATCCTTTAGTTTAAATTAAAAAAAACAAACCACTCTTCCAATGTCACATAACACTAATGTCCTTTTTAATTCACTACTATCCCAGGAAAGTCTCCCTGAGATAGACACCATATGGAATGTCACTTCAAGTTTCAAAAAATTAGATTAATTTTTGGAAAATGTATAATTTATAGATTTATAATAAATTTATAAGTCTTTATAAATTTATAATAAATTTATAAGTCTATAAATTTTTAATTAATAAAATTTGTAATTTTCCTTGTGGATGTAAAGCATTTCTACTTAACCTGGAATATATTTTCTAAAACAAAGAATTTGGCTTATTGCTGGGATGGCTCCCACTGTTGGAAATATTATTGCTTATGCACTACTTAAAAGATTTTGCAAAACTCACTTTACTGGGTATAAGTTATAGTTATGTAATACATATAATTGTGAGAAAACTTCAATAATTATATCTCATGTGACTTCAGTTCTCTTTCCCTGGATAACGATATCTGGGATTTTTCTCTGGGATGTTCATGAGGGACTTCCTTTGGGGGATTTCTCATTCTCCTTGTGTCTGAAAGCAAGAAGTTATATAAACCTGCAGAGCAGAGTTCAGGCAGATTGCCGGGAAATACTGGCTGACTCAGTTTCTTTTAAATTCTTGATTTATCTCTTTAAGTGCCTGGAAAAATAATTCAGAGGCAAAACCTGCTTCCCTCAAGAGTTGTGGTTCTTTACTGTGTTTTCAAGTGAATTTGGAAGTCAGAAAATGGCTCATGCAAGTCAGTAACTCATTGCACATTGGCATTGTGTTTTTTTGTTAAGATTACAAAAATGCAGTTTTCTGGAAGACAAGCTTTTGTTTGCCTAAAAGTTATGGATTGGATATGAGAATCATTTGAAGAAACTCTACATCCTGCTTAGCAGAACAGCTACTTAAACCCTTTTTGGCATCAAAGTCTGAATTTGTGTTGCTGTGAAGAGGATTAAATCTTTCAAAAGGGAAAACAAAATCTTTAAAGAAGAGATATTGGTATATCAACTTAAAATAACTTCCAGATATTTCTTTAGAAGTTCTATATAGCAGAGCATAAAGAATGTCATTAGCAATGGTATATAACTGCAAATGGAAATACTTTTGCAGCAGCACAGTAACGGAGAAGTAATAGGAATTAAGGGGGATGAGGAAATAGGATAAGTCCTCCTAGAAAAATAAGAAAAAACAAATGGAACCCTTCAAAGCTATGAAGAGATGATGGAAAAAGTACTGTTTCACCTGGTGTGGTACTCTTGGAGGAAAAGCTTCTCTAAAGGAGGGTATTCTTGACATAGCCTGTGAGCCCTCCGAGTCACAGATTTGAGGCTCTCCTATTCTTGTACAGCTCTGAAAATCTCTTTGTATATGCAAGAGGCCATGAAATAGCTGAATAAAATGCACCTCTTTAATATCAGTAAGTGCCAATGAAAGAGTAACCCAAGAAGCAAGTGTATCTTTTAGATAAATTAAGCTCTGGATCTAAATTTGGAGAATGGCTTACTTGTTTCATGCAGAAATGGGCATTCAGTGCCAAACTGTCTTGAACTGCAGGGAAATTTAGATCTTTCTCTCCTTTTAGTCATACAGTTGTAAAATTTTACGACTAATAATATAAGAAGAATGAATAGTGTAAGAGTATGGAACTTACAAGAACTTTATAAGGTATTATCCTTGCCTCTTAGAGTCTTCAATCCAAATTAAACCGAAACAGCTCATGGATAAATATCTTCAGTTGAGATTTGGGCACAGAAGTGGTTGGTGGCGGTGTTTGTGTTGGTTGGGGTTTTATTTGATTTGGCTTTGTTTTGTGTGTGTTTTATTTTTACATAGCTGGGGGAAACGTGAAGGCAGAAAGGATGGTGGGAAAAGTACTCTAATCGATTTAGTAAGTGATTCAGAATAAGCCCAGGTTTTTTTCTGTTGTGGATTTTTGTGTTTGGTTGGATTTTGTTGTTGTCAGGGTAGAGGACAAGCTGTGATCCTTTGGGGAAGGAAAAAAGTCAGGAGGAGAAGTATTGGAAAAAAGAAGGTTGCTGGATTACCACAGGGAACACGATAAATGCTCTGGAATCAGTTAAAACTATAACAACTCTACTTCGGCTTACAGAGGAATGGACCTCTTTTTAAAAAAAGGGTGAAAAGAAGTGAATCAGATTTCTATGGACCTTTGTTGTTCATCTCTAACTGTCTGCATTAATTTTGATTTAGAATATTTATACTGTTTGAAGGGGTGATTATAAGATGAAGTTTAAATCTTACTTGGAATACTTTCAGTGCAGAATTCACTAAATGACCATTTGTCGTTCTCTCATTCTTTTCAGAGCTGTAGCAGGTTTTTAAGGTAATTCTCTGTTAAAAGTATGAAAAATGTTTGAGACTAAGGGTAGTTGTTTCTGTGCAGTGACGGCAGAGGAAGACTGACAAAGCTGGAGTCAGGAAGGACAGGCTGGCTGCTCTCTCTTTTCCCTATTTTGAGACACTGTTGACTATCTCAAAAGATAAAGCAATTATACCCACAAAGTGCACGCACTTCCCTAGAATCCTTAAAAACCCAATTGAGTATCAGCAGTGACTCGGTTGCAGTAATGATGAAAAGAATTATAGCTCTGTACTGGCAGCCAACTAGATGAAACAAAGTGAAAAGTATCAGGAACAGTCATTGATCTATGCTTAAAAACGACAATTGTCTAGTAGAAATATTTGGGAAGCACTCTATTTCCATACATTTCCTGCTTACAAAATTTGACCTTTTTTCTCATTTATATCCTTGTGGTTTTTATTGCGAGGAGATCTGTGTAAAAGGAAGGCCAGCATTCCTGAATAAATTCGTTCCCTTTTTCTTCAAAAGCCTTACTATTTTGAGTATCTTCAAGTGATTAAAATTGTTTTAGACAGAAATGTAACTACCCAATGACTCAGCTACCATGACTCAACAATATCTTTTAATTCATTGAGTCAGACTCTCCTTCCTGCAGAGCAGCATCTCAGATGATTTCTGAAAGAACTTTTGCAGACAACTGTTCAGTGTAGCTGAAAGTGTTTTCGTTAATGTGTGCAGATACCACACCAAACCTAATACAGACAAGACTTACTGCTTTAATTTTGTAGTCATATTCTTGTTTTAAAGACTACTGAGGAGCTTTTATTTTCCCCTTAATATAATTTTATACTGAAAGCTTTTAGAGTTGAAATGGTGGCAAGAGTCAAAGCATCTCTTTGCTGCCTTGTAAATATGAACTTTCAGGGTTTAAATGTGTTTAGTAATGGTCAAGTAGGTTTTTCTCAGATAATTTGGTTTTCAAATTGACTCTTAACTATTGAAGAATCAGTTGATATTCTGATAGATTTTTCAATAGTCTGCAGTAATGTTTGTGTTTGGTTGCAAACATAGTGAAGCTAAAATAATCCTGGAAGCAATTACATTATATTTTTTATCCAACTATTTTGTTGCTTAAGTGCTTCAGATTAATTGGTTTCAGTTTTCAGATTTATGTTTGTTGCTGTTTTTAGTAACAAGAGTATCTCATATCTGAGTTTTCTTCAGCATCAGACTGGACAAGTATTTTGTCATGAGTTCTACTGCCAGCAGCAGAGTGCGTTGGGTTGGTTTTTTCGGTTTTTTTTCTTTCCCCCACATGAATGATTCAACAGAGAGAATGCATAACTTTGCATCTCCCCATCTGATGGATATCAAGTGGTACCACTGCCTCACGTTATCAGTGTGTCTTGTTAACATCTAGAGAACACTGTGCTCTGTGCTTCCCGTTCACTGAAAATCAGCAATAGATTCTTGGTTCTAAAAGCATCCTTTGGAGTAAGGAGTACAAATAGCAAATGAAATTGTTGCGGTGCGGGTAAAGCCACCTTCACCCTTTTAATCCTCTGAAGGTGGTCGGACCGGCCCCATTTAAGGAAATCCCATTGAGGGCTCCGCACCGCAATCGATGAGGAGAATAAGCAATCCAGAATCAATGTGATCAATACAAGCTTTATTCCAACTATTTCTCTATGTTCACAGACTTAAGTACATTTTCTCAGAAGGTTACAGATTTTACATGTCATAATATCATTGGTTAGTAAAACTGCTTGCCATACGATTATTGGTTACTTGCATACAGCTACATTGCTTGTCCCCTCCTAGTTCATGGTCCCTTAATCTTGATGTTCTGTATTCTTTTGACCCCAATTCTTCTTTCATAAGTTCGGTACTTTCCCAAAATGACCAAGGACTCTGTCCTTGCAGCTTTCTCTCAAGGTTTTGCTTGCACAATGCCTACTCTGTACTTTGTGGCAGCTTCTGCAAAAGCAGAGCATCCAGCATGTCATGGTCCTGCTCCTCGAGCCATCTCTCCACATGAAATATAGAAAAATTGTATATTCAGTTTCCATGAGAGAAATTGGTGACTTATTCACTCTGGCAGGAATCTCAAAATAAACTCTTCAGCTTGTGAGCCCTATTGCTGGTAAAATGATGGGCTAGTAATCTTTTAAGATTAGAGTTCAGAGTATATGTTTAGAATTCTATACATCACAAACTGCTCTAAAGAGATCAAAATTCTTAAATGTGCTGCTGTTAAGGTGTTTTTAGATGCTGCTGTCTGAAGGTTAGTTTTAATTAGTCTAAAGACACTTGATGAAAACAACACTCTTCTTCCATTCTCAAAGGTAGAGATAGCCTTAATTAAATCAGAACATGCCCTCAGTCCCTTCAGCTTTCCATCTTTCATTGAGGACTGGGATTTAAGGAGCAGAACATCTTTTCCAAGCTATGTTTTTTAAAAGAATGCTCTGCTTTTCTCAGCTTTACTAGACCTGTTTTTCAACTTCTCTGTCAAAGACCTGAGGATTGTGAGGCATTTAGTATAAGCCAGCCTAGTTTAACCCCTTGTGAGAATGTGCAAGGAGTAATTAAACATGAAGTGGAAGATGTTAAGGGAATCATCTTTCTTTTCAGTTTGATTGACACCAGGGCCTGACTTAGCTCAGTTTCCCCATGAGAGATCATCAGAAAACCCTTAAAAAGCAACAACAGCAGAACTTTTGCTCCAAGCAGCTAGGAGATTGGTTTTGTCAGATGTGAGAACATATAGAGGAGTGGGTGGGGGGGGGGAAGTAGCTTAATCTCTCCCCAACCTCTTTTTCAGTAGTTTCTGAACAGTGCTTATAGTAGAGCCTCTCAGTTACTTAAAGGTGCAGCCTGAATTTCTCTGAAAGTGAATGGGTCCAGAGCTCCAGCTTATTAGTCTCCCCATTACCTCTAGATGCGACTGACTCAGTCCTTAGATTTTAGTGCTGCCACAGGGGTTTTATTTTTATGTTGGCAATAGCCAGTTCTATCTGTTGCTGTTTTGAATTTTACAGTATATTCAGTGGAGCAAATGCTGTTCCCACTGTCATCAGATACGGGTTATTTTAAGTCAGTAAAAATAAAAACTGCTCAAGGTAGTGTTAAACTTGAGGTTTTTTTCTCCTTATATCCTCTCTCAGCAGTACTCTAAGCCTACCTAAGAGATCTCAATTGCTAAGCAAGACTCAGAAGAGGCAAGCTTTTTCTTTAAGTCAGAGCTTCTAAAACATTAAGCTTCTCCAGAAGCATTTTTTTTTTGAGTATGTCTATTTGGGGGGTGGGAGACTGAAGAAAATGTCCTCAAATGCCTTTGAGCAGTAGTAAACTACTTATCCCTGAGTCTTAATGCCCTGAGTAGAAAGAGCTACTCTGTCTAATCTGCAGTTCTTCTGACAGACAGAAAGAAGAGGAAATATATGACAGGAATTACTGTTATTTTACAAGAAGATAACAGGAAAATAGTAATCGTGAACACCTTACAGCACTTCTAAAACTGCACATCTTTTAGAATCCAGGTATCAGTTTGCTTGGTTATTTCTGAGTTTAGTTAAGTGTATGTCAGTATTTGCAAAGACAGCATAAATTCTTCTCACTTCATCTCTTCCCTTTGCGCTGTCACACACTTGGATAAAATCCAGTTCAGTCATGATCCTTCAGGGATGCCAGCAAGAGATGTGAAGTCATCAAACACTGCTGTTTATATGGCTGGTGCTTTGGATCCAATCTGAGGAGCTGGAAGAAAGGGGAAGGAAGTGATTTCTAAGAACTCTAACTCCTGCTTTCCCATTAAAAATGAAGCCTTTTAGCCCAAGGATTTCTGTTTACTGTTTAACTTGAAGGAGCTAAATTTTCATGCACTTCTAAACTCTCCATGCAGTCCCACTGACTTGCTGACACATGTAGTTGTAGCTAGGAATGAAAAAGCTTAAAGATATGAACCTGCAACAGACTAAAGCTTTTTAACAACATAAGGCCCGCCCTGATAAGGGGAAACGTATTTTGTAGTTTCTTTACACACAAACAGTCTGAATTAACAATTTTATGGCTGGAGAATTCCTAAATGTTTTATTCTTGAATTGGAATATTATTATTGCTTTAATAGTGTTATGGTGTTTCTTTGCTCATTTTGTTAATTATTAGATAAGAATGTTTTTAGTCCAATTTAGTGAATGTTGTTAATGACAGTAGAAGCTAATGTGAAATGAGCTCTGAGAAAACAGATGCTCAGCCTGTAGGTTAAGAAAAAAGGAAGAGTTGTTTTGTGAGTTGTTTTGTTTATTGTTTCTTTGTTAGCTTTCTTTTTCTAAACACAAGAGTGTGTGAGAAGTGCAACTAAGACCAACTGACTTTGACTTGAAAAAGCCTTTACGTTTCCAGAGCTCAGTGTGCTTCAGGAAGGAGCACGCTGCAAGGATTGCTTGGGACAGCAGAGACAAAATAGTGCAAATTAAGTACCAGCTCCAGAGACCATGCTGATTTTAAACAAATATCAAGATCGTATCATAAAGTCTTACTGTACTTACTAGAAGTAGTGCCTGTTTCAAAATAGCAGGCTAGTAGGTCAGAAGGTGGAAATGAAATGTGTAAAGACGTGGTGCAAAAACGCATGGATGAAATAGCTTGTTACAGTCTTTTCCCTCCCAGACATGGCATGAAGGTTTTTCTAATCCATTATAGCATCAGTAGTGGAATGTAGCTGGGTGTTAATTATTGATGACTGTACAGAGGTAGATTGTCACTATTTGCATTCCAAAAGCACTGATGGGATCTACCTGTTCTTTCTTAATTACATGTTTTGTAAGTCTAGCAAGAAAACATAATTAAATATGCATTATAATACCAATCAGAGCTAAGAAAAATGAAAATACTGTGGGGGGAGTTTGGTGTCTTTTTTTCTTAATAAGAAAAAATTGAACCATGGAGTTGGTGTGGTTCAAAAAGCTGTAAAGGTTAGAATGAGAAGACATTCTAGGGAAGGAAGAGTATGTGCTCACTAATTTGATGGTGAGGTTTTAGTACCCTGAGGGTAGGCTGGCATTTCCCAAGTTCATCATTAACTTTTCTCTGACTACCCTGCACAGCACTTCTTAACAGATTACTATTCTGCATATTTAACACCAACCAAAAATACTGCAATGACTTCGCTGCTCTTAAATAGAGGGAGATAAATGCTGATGTATAGCACTTGGAATATTCTATAAGAACGTTTGATGTCCACAGTGAGAAGCTTCATTTGAAGTAATATGCACTTAAAATCCAATACAGTAGGAATTCAAATGAATGGAGGCAGCAGCTGAAAATGATATGCAGCTCAACATGAGCATGTTCTTTAATTTGAAATTGTTTTATTAGAAATAGTGGGAGAAGAAAACTCTGTGTGGGATGTGGCACATGTCTTTATTAAGATTCAGTTCTATTGAATTAAGTTGTGAGGATTATGAAACAACACTGTTGCACTACTTGTGTGTGTATGTGTATAATGTAAGCTCCGCTGGTGTTTGGCTTAGTGGAGACCTTCACCCCCTGCACAGTGCAGTGTGAACATCTTTTTGTTGAGGAGGCTTTTATCTCCAGAGGGAAGTAGCTGACTGGACAGAGAGAGCTGAGGAGAAAGGGTTTGCATTTAGGTCAGCATAATCCGGGGTGCAGAGCTGCAGTTCAGGGAAGGAGAGCAGGGTCAGCTGGACACACAGAAGTCCTGAGGGAGCCAAGAAAATGCTATTGCTGTGTAGAGAACCTATCATTTTTAAGTCCCCTGAGTTTGAGGATCTCAGCTCTTTTGTACTTAAAAAGTAGAATTAAAGTGAACAAAAAAAAACATAACAAAACCCCAAAACAAAACAACAGAACACCTCAAAAAAACCCCACTCCTAAAATGTACCAATAATTCAGATATATTTTTGAGTTGTGGCAGCAAACTTTAGGCTGGTTCTACTGATATCTGCATTGAGGATTGAGTTATCTTTTCTTTAAACTGCTGCATGACTGGGATTAGACTTGCTTTTCTTCTACAGTGGTGTCTTTTGCCCCAGAGTCCCCTGCCTAGAACTGCAAAGTCGTTAGGCCCAGCTGCCAGAGTGATGGATCAGTATGTGGAACTGATTTTTCAGAGCCCTTGTCTCTTCAGTTTACATGAGAAATTGTTTTAATTAACGATACATCAGCACTGCAGAACCAAGGGCTGGTGTAAGGCACTGACAAGAGGCATCTGTGCATGTGCTCAGCATGTTCTGGGAACCAGCTTAATTTGTGAAATTTCAGTTTATGCAGTGGAGATCACTATTACGATTTTGGGGTGATGTTACTCATTTGGGACACATCAAACCTATACAGATCAGAATAGCTGTATTGCATGTGATGGAGACTAATTTTGTTTTGCTTTATATTTTCAAAGCAATGGCAAGCGTGCTTGCAAGGTCAAAAAGCTGCCCCAGATGTGATGTGAGAGGTTGAAATTATAATTTCCTCAGAATGAAAGAGAGAAAAATTAAACTGTCAATGGAACTGAGATCCATTGCTTGTTTGTGTTTTAGAGTGAAACTCCTGACAGATTATAGTGTTGTCTTTTATATGTGGTCTTTTCTTGTGCTGTGCAGAGTTAGTCAAGAAAAAGCTGTGTTTTAGGTATGGGCTACCACAATGGTAGCAATGAATGGTGTTCCTAGGTTCACATGTAGTCATTTGTTTTTTGACTCTTGCTTATATTTACTTTTCTTTACTGACTGCAAAGCATAATTAATTTCGTTCTAAGGTGTGCTTATAAAATACAGCAGATAGGTCCCCCTCTAGAGGTGCATGCAGAAAGCTGAATGAAGTAATTAATGTCCTGTTTATAAATTGTTAAAATGCACAGGATTTTCACTTTGGCTGCTGTACTTTTTCTTTTTGTTAAACATAGCTGTCAGCTGGTGTGGTTTTTTGTTTTCCCCTGGAAGCCTTATCAGCTCAATGAAAGCAAGTGTCCAGATCTCAAAAGCTTTTCATGAGTTTTGGTTCCAATCCTATCTGAGTAGCCAGTTTTGTAGATTCCTTTAAAGATATGCAGTAATATTCAATGAGTGTCTGATCTTGTCACATTTATACTGTTATACAGTGTTGCAGCTGCTTGATTTATCAATCTAATGGATTGCTGAGTGGGGATCCGAGTTTTATTTGACTCTTGCAGTAAGCTGCGAGTAACAATTCCTGAAGCATTAAAAATCCCCAAACCCACCCGATCCACCACCCTCCCTAACCAAAAAACCACTTTTGCTTGGACATCAGTATTCCAAGCAACTTCAGAAGGAAATTGCAGGTTTCCTTCTGTGATCTTGATATGGTATAATGCACATTCAGCGGCAGAATCACCACAGGTCCCTCCAGAAGTCCTCAGCTGTGTGATGCAGAGTTGTATTGGTGATGGCAGAGATGAAACAAGTAGTGTGAGTTGTCATGTTCCAGTAGAACACAGCTTCCTGCCAAGCTGGCTTTCAATTACATCTTGGGAAAGCAGCTTGGCACCTGTTCTATTTTTACAGCTCTGAAACCCTGCCTTGGTTTGCATGGCAGTGTATGATTAAGGGGTTTTTGGTTTGTAATTTAATTTAAAAATAAAAATTAAAAGAAGTTATGGTGTGACATAAGACAGTATTCTGGAGATGCTTCTGATTCCCTCTGCTAATGTAACCTCTAGTTTTAATATGACAGCACTGTTTAAATATCCTGTGACGATATAGTAGAGCTGTGGCATTGTCTAGAACTTCAAAAATGAAGACAGAGAAAGCTATGGTGGAAACTATCGGGAGAAATATGGCCTAAACATATGGCAAAGGGCTGTATTTTTCTGAACATAGGATAATTTCAATAAATACACTACAACAGGGTTTATACCTTGATGTGGCAAGAGGATTTTGCTTCCTTATATCTTCATAACTTAAGAGAATATGAGAAATTGGTTTCATAAAACATGAACAATGTATGTTGGTTTTGTTTAACCAGGTATTCCTCTGCATTCCCGTATCCATGCTGATGGTGATTACTTAAACAGCTTGGAATAGGTTGGATTTCAAGCGCTGAGTTTTCTGAGCAACCTTCTACTTCTAAACAACCTTAGAGTTTAAGTACAGAGATTTGTAGTCAAGTGATCAGTTTGGTTTATATTCAAAATCTTTTTGCTTATTCATTTTAATGGAGTAATAGATTCCATGTCCAACAAGACTAAAAATTAGGTCAAACAACAAAAAACTTGAGCTAGGTGCAAACTTGGCACAAGTATATTCAGATACCTGACAGGTATATTCAGATCAGTCTGGATTCTTCAGCCTGGCTTCAGGTAGTACATTTACTTTTGCTTCATTTTTCTTGTAACACTATGCGCTCTAAGCCAAAATTCATGCCTTAATCTGTGTACTGGGTCTACATTAGTACATCTGGTCAGCCTAAGGGCCACATTCCTGTGTATCCTTCCAGTCAAATGTAGTGTGCACTTCTTTGGGTGTGACAAAAGGAAAGCTCACTTCTTGTGGTGCATCTCTAACAAGGAAATGAGGTGCTGAAGTGGATGGTGTACTCACTCTGCTGTAGCACATCAGGAGTGAATTTCAATTTTTACAGCTGGAACAGCTCCAGGAAGCTGAGCCTTGTAGGACTCTAACAACTGAGCCTTGATTGAAGATTTTGACAGGCCCATCATCCGTGGGAGGAAAATGGACACTTGCTGGTTTTGGCTGGGATAGAGTTACTTCTTTTCACAGTAGCTGGCATGGGGCTGTGTGCTGGATTTGCAATGAGAACACAGTTGGTAGCACAGGGATATTTTGGTTACTGCTGAGCAGTATCAAGGCATTTTGTGCCTCTCACCCCACCCCAGTGGTAAGGAGATTGGGGGTGCACAGGGGGCTGGGAAGAAGGCACAGCTGGAACAGCTGACCCCACTGACCCAAGGGACATCCCACAGCGTGTGGGGTCATGCTCAGTGTATAAGGCTGGGGGAAGAAGGAAGGAAGGCAGGGGATGTCCAGAGTGATGGTGTTTGATTTACCAAGTTGCTGTTGTGTGCTGGAGCCCTGCTTTCCTGGAGATGGCTGCCCGTGGGAAGGCAGCAATGAATTCCTGGTTTTACTTTGCTCACGTGCACTGTTCTTGCTTCACCTATCAAACCATCTTTATCTCAACCCATGGGTTTACTCACATTTGATTTTCTCTTGCATCCTGCTGCGGGGGAGTGAGTGAGCAGCTGTGTGGGGCTTGGTTGCCAGCTGGGGTTAAACCACGAAAACACACTTTAAATTCTGGCACTGCAATAAAACTGCCAACTTAAGTAATGAAGAGGATCATACCTTGCCAATATTGTAATATCATTCATACTCTGGCAGTCCAATCAGTGGCTCTGGTAGTTTAGATACAGTTTTCTTATGGAGCTCAGGATTTTTGTTTTTTTAAGTTTATGAAACTTAAATGAGAAATAGGATGGTAAGAAGGTCTTTTGATATGTAAGGAGTGGACATGGACTTACTTTGATTTTTCTTGGGCTGGTCCCTCCTGTCCCAGAAGCTGCACTGAGGTAAAGAGTGCCAACATCTCTAACCTACTTATCCCCTCATACATGTAGTTGGGAAAGAAATGCACTTGCCATTTTGGCAGACAAAAATGAGACTTCTTTTCTTCCCCTTCTGTCCTCCCCCCTCTCCTTAAAACACTGACAATGCTGGAAGCTTAAAAATTCACAGCTGAGATCCACAGTATTTCCTCTCAAAATTGAAAGGCTTTTCTGTTCATAATTTCTGTCAGGCACTAAAAGCTGTACAGAGCTCAGCAGCAACAGACAGAAGCAACTATAGTTCATGTCTCTTTTGTACTTCCTTATCTCTGAATAACTGAGCAGTTTCTTGTTAAGTTAAAACTGGAATTTTTGTGCTACTGTTATTCAGGAATGGGCAGCCACAAAAAACTGTCCATTTTTGGTCTTTGAGACAAGAGTATCCATGGTTGCTGCCTCTAACTGGGGAAGATTTTAGGAAAAGAAAAATTTCTCTCAGCCCCTTGCCTCTGAAATATAGTTAACTCCACAGCTCCTCATTTTCTTTATCTAAGGAGCATGCAGCATTATAAAATAATTAAAAGACCCCTGGAGCCTTACAGAGCACCCTGTTTCCTTCACGTGTGTTGCAGAGGGTTTTGCAATGACTGCACTTGGCTATGCACTTCATACTCTTTCTGTGTTCTGTATATTCTGCTTTGGATTGCAGTATTGATTGCCATCTGATCAAAGCCTCAGTCACACTGTTTGTTAACCCCATCACCTGTGAAACTGTAAATTAAATAGAAAATCTACCAACTGCTTACAAAAGCCTTTTACTACTCTTCTCAAGAAAAGTACCTAAATCTGCAGCTAAATTTGTCTACTTATAGCATGTATTGAATTTGCTTATGCTATTTCCCCTGTACTCTTAGTCTATTGAAAGATGAGGATTTTTCCTCCCACTTGGGTGTAAGGTTGTGTTATTTAGTTTAATCTTTATGGAGTGTGGTTATGCCTTTTTGCAAGAAGAGAGGGGCTGTCAGGAAAATTCAGTGATGGGGTATATTTGATTTTTATCTGTTTCTGAAATTAGCATAGAAAACAATCTTTAGTGAATTGCCCTGAGTATAACATCGCTCTGTAGACTTGTCTGAAACAAAATTTTATCAAGAGTTTGATGAAAGATGAAAATAGAGAGAAGGAAAGAGTGACTGGCTTGGCTGATCAAAGTGTATCAGTTCATAAATAAGGAATGTAGCAGGTTTTGAAGATCTGAGCTTGCAGCTCAAGCCCCTGGGATGACTGGGCTGCCATGACTGGCACATCTCAGATAATAAGCTGGCGTGGCAAGGGCCCTATTTTACAACAAATTAAATACTCTATACTACCTTGCAGCGGAATTAAGTTCTCTATTTTGGGGACTTAATTTCGAAAGATGCATTAGCTGTCATTTGTCTCTGCCTATCAACCTTCTGCCATACATTCAAACTCTCAGTGTTTTCTCCTCTCCTAATACAGAAAGACAGATTCGGAAGAAAATTCTGTACTGCCTCAGTGATTAAGCATTTTTTGTTCTTGTTAGTACAAGAGCAGTGATGCTATGTCAAACTGTTAAGTCTGTTGGGCAGCTACTAATATTCTTCTTTTCTTTTAATGCAGCTCAGAATCAATCATCATACCCTTTCTTGCTACCTCTTTCTTAAGCCATATTCTGTGTTAAAATTCTATCCTTGTCACCAGAATGTACTCATAGGTGTTCCATTTGAGTTTTTGGGGTTTGTTGGTGTTTTTGGCTTGGTTCATTTTTATTTTCTTGCTACTGTTGATTTGTGTTTCATTCTTTCAAATAAAATACGATCTTTTTAGAGACAATGTCTGAGAACAAAATGCTTGCTCTTTCTGAGTAGTGGAAGAGTGCTAAAATATGAAGATGCTGAACAGAGAAAATGAGAGATTTAAAATAATACTGGTTCAGCAAGTGCATTTCAAGGAGTTCAGGAGGTGAGAGGGAAGGGTAAAGAAAAGGGCTACATCTATTAGCTTTTTAGCAAACTGTAATTGAGTGCCCTGAATGGGTCACTTATTTATTCAAGAGCTGTGGTTAAAATTTTCAGTAATCCCTATTGACTTCATATTTTCTTTTGAAAATTTGGTCACATCAATTTCTGTATCTGGGGTAGGTCATAAATGCTGGCATTTTATGGAAAGATTAAGAATGAAGGAAACTTTAAAAGGTGGTCTGTGACAGCCTGGTGCAGACTGTCTTGAGTTTTTCTCAAATCCAGGATAGTTTTCAGTTGATGGTGGTGTAGACTGTTACTAGTATTTTTCTTATTTTTGTAGTTCTTAAAATGAAGCTATTTCAGAGCGTTAACTTCACTTACATCAAGAAAGAGGTACTGAAGTTTTCCTCAATTTGTGCTTAATCTGTCTGACTTTTGGAGCTGTTTAAAATGGTGATAACCCCACTCAGCAGCACTCTGTAAATATCAATTAGTGCTTGCTGAAATGGCACAGATTTCTTCAGGACTCTACGAAAGTCAGCATTAAGTTAGAGCACAGAATCATTGTGAAAAGTAACTTTCCATTAAGATGAGTTTTCTTCTAATTTCTGTATGGAGTTCCAAAGTTCAAACTATTCTTTTCTCATTTCCTAAAGACTATGCATGACTGACTTCAGCTATAGGATTTTGCAGTTCATCAGAAAGAACCATTGAATTGCTTTCAGCTGAAGATCAAAAAAAAAAAATCTGCTTGAAAGATTATGAGGATTTTCCTTTATATTTTAGTATTCTGTAGCAAGTTCTTTTCTTCTGCATTCAACACTGGAGATATTTTAGTGCCTTGGTACTGCTCTCATCTGTGTGTGCTTTTCAGAATCTCCATTCTTTTCTCCACAAAATATTTTTACTTCTCAAGCTTTGATGCAGAAATATGTCAATACGCTGACAAATATAAACATTAATAAGACAGGCTGGCCTGTAGCATATAGAGTATCTTGGTTATTAATCAACAAGGAAAACTATTAATCAACACAATTCCTTGAATATCATTATGAAGGTTTGCTTAGGGGTTATGTAGGCACTGGTATGAGACCAAGGTCTGAGGATAGTGGACTCTCTTAAAGTGCTAAGAATAAAAGAGGATACATCAGACTTAAATTCTATATATTAATATATTCATATAAATTCAGGGAACAAATTGGATAGGAAATCATCATAAAAAATGAGTTGTATGTGTCAGTAGCAAAAATATTCCTGTAAGATACAGGTTTTCTAAAACGTTTCAATAACTTTGCATTCTTCACACTTCATAGGCTGATGCACAATCTGAATGCAATTACCAGCCAAAAGTCTTAAAAGTCTGAGTATTTTCTAGAATCTGTGTTTATTCAGACCAGGAAGAGATTGACTGTTAGGCCAAGCATCTGAATCCGCACTTAGATGGGTATGGAATTGATTAGGGGCTCACAGAAAGGTGTTGAATGTTTTAATTTACTGCTCAAGCAATCTGCAGCACTGAACAGGAAAAAATTATTTGTTGCATTCTGGAACAGATGAGGAAGGCAATATCTCTGTATGTCTGAGCTCTAAAGTTTGCACCTTGTGTGGTTTGCATCCAATGTGTTGAGGGGCCTGGCATTGTTCAGTATCTGGGTGTCCCATCTGTGCCATGGAACAAACAGCAGCACTGACTCCACAGATTATGGATCATCTGAACTAGACTCATGAGGAAAGGAAGTTTTGTGTCTGTCTGGAGTTCAGGCTGAGTCTGATCCTATTGTTACCTCTGACAAACTTGGTGAGTGACCTTGGGCAGGGTATTTTCATAATCTGCCCTTTGTTGGTTTTTTTTTGGTTGGGTTGGGTTTTTTGGGTTTAGGGTGGGTTTTTTTTGGTATTTGTCAAGTTGGTCCTTGTCAGCCTGACAGGTATATTGGTGATTAGGTCATAGAGCAAAGGGAAAGACTCCAGTGGAAAGCACCACAGGAACACAGAACTAGATCCTCACATGAAATGCTGCAGGACAGAGTTCCTGAGTTATCATCATTATTTGAGGGTGTTTTGCTGAGGGCCTGGTACTCAGAGCAGTACACAGAGTAAAATAACTAATTTCTTTTTCAAACTGGGAGTTGCAAATTGTTATCTCCACTTCCTTGAAGGTGCCTCTCTCTCCTGTCTTTCATAAGCTGTCATAAAGAAAATGAAACTACTAGCCTGAAGAAAGAGAAATGCTGAAGCAAGGTATTTACTCTGCGTATCAAACCATGCCTTATCACAGGTAGGCTCAGAGCTGTCTGTGCTGCTGTCTGCACCCATCAGCACTGAGTTCTTTTGCAGCAAGCACTGGCAGACACCAAATTGCCAAAGGCTCCACAGCTGAACAAGGAACTGTTGTTTGCCAGCTGTTCAAGGAGGCAGGAGATTCTCAAGACCTGTAGTCATGGTCCTTGTACAGTTTCCATTACTGCTATTAAATTGTCACTGGAGTATAATATAATGCATTTCCCTTGATGGCTTTCCAGTGTATTTATTTGTTTAACTGCGGTGAGCCTTGGATGGAGAAAGCTTTTTCCACAGTGTTTGTTGGGTTTTTTTTCTTTCTTCTTTCCCTTTTTTCCTTCCTTCTACAAATGTATTGTCCACCCACATGGCTTAGAATTAATTTCTCAAAGAGAATAGTCAAGTTCTTTTGTTGCAACTATGCCTTTCTTAAATACTTTGAGGACATTTTTTGGAATAAAGGGTGAAAATGTGCCTCAGGAAGACAAGGGAAGAAAGCTGGTACTTTCACTTAATCTTATAGGGAAGGTGACTGTTTTCAAGTGCATGTTTACTTCTTTTTTGCATTCCTGTCAGCCTCTCTTCTGAACGTTTCTCACTTCAGATTAGCAAAGTTGTATTTGCATCTTGCTTTAATACCAAAGGTAATTAAACCCCTACATTTCTAGCCTGCTCTGTTCAGATCCTATTAATTTAGGGAATGAGTTGCATAGGAAATCCATCATAAACTTTCAGTGGTTAAAAAAAGGAGGCAGGGGCACTATTTATTAAAAAAGTAAATTGGAGGGGAATAGACTATCTGTTTTGTTCCATGTCTCAGATGAAAATAATTGGCTCATTAATCACAATATCAGCTTGGTCATTCCAGGAAGGTCAGGCTAAAGAATAAATAGAAACAAGGCAGATGATGTTAAAATTTAAAAAGCAAACATTAGGAATGTCAGTGAAAGAAACTTCAGTAAATAAACCCTTGTCACTTTATATAAGCAAACTTTTAGGATTAAATGTATTTCATGTATCTTCTCTCTCTCAGTTCATTTAGAATTACACACTAAATGCACATATATATTTTCATATGCACACATATACATTCACACAATACCATGAAAATTTAGATTGATTTATTTCCTTCTGATTTTTCTGGATGAGTGTTCTTTTGGCTTTTCTAGCTTTCCATGTATCCACCATTTCTTTCCCAATCTACCTTCTACTACCTTTGAATGCAAGGAGTTACTGCTAAAGCATGGAGAGGGCTGAACAGAAACCCTGGGATGCTTCCACTCTGTAGGTTCCCTTGATGTTTCAGATGACATAATTTCCTGGGGTAACAAGAATTTTGTTTTAGTCTCAGCTTTGAAATGGCAAACTTTTGAGTGTTGTCTTATTTGTTATTTTTGTACTTATTATTAAATAAAAAACACCAAGTACATTGGGAAATCTCATCTGAGTGTATGAATCCAGGGAAGTTATACCAAAGAATAGCTTTTCCTACTGTGTTTAAAACTAGTGACATGGCTTAGAAGGCTTTAGGCTGGGGATGGCAGTGTCATCTGTCTGTCTCTTCTTTGCTGGCTCTCATCTTTCTGTGTTTTCTCCCATGAATATCCACCACAGTATTCTCTGATAGGGTCTCCAGAGCAACATAAATACCACAACTGCAGCACCACAGATGTCTGAAAATTCATCTACTCTTGCATATGGTATCTTTTAGTCAAGGAAACATTGCCTTCTCCTTTATTAACCTTGCTTGAAACAAAACTCACAGAGATAAAACTAGGTTTAATGTACTCTTTTCCCAGGAAAAAGCCAAACCAAAAAGCAGACAGGAGATGAGAGCCAAGGAATCAGGGTAATTTACCCTTCGCTTGGTGAAAGGTAAATTACAAGCCTGTTTTTGAAATTGCTGAGTACCTATTGCCTCTCATCTGACAGTGACTAGGACTTTAAATGTCCTACTATCAAGGAAGATTGTATTTCTCTTTTTTATGTAAGTATGAATTTCACTTGCAGTGAAATCTTCCGAGCTTGATGCCTGCTCTGGAAGTCATTGCAGTGGCTTTCCAATCTTGTGGAAAGGAGGAATATGTGGCCCTCAAGTAAAACACATGTGAAATCAACATAAATTCTGCTCAAACTGAGCTTGTTAAGAGGATTTTCCAGTTCAGCTGTGACAAGGCTGGCAAAATTTGGGTCAGGCCAAAGCTTATATTGTTAATTCTTTGTGTTTTTTTTTTTTTTTTTTTAAAACTTCCATCTCTTACTCTGTTACTTAGAACACTGAGTTCTGTTCTTTAAATTAGAACCTAATTAAGGATAAAATTTTACACGTTAGAAAAGTACTGCTTTTGTTTTCCTCCTCTCTTCTCTTTCTGAAAACTACTTGTAGGTCTGGAAATTTGAGATATTCAGAGCATATGGATGAAGGCCAGGGACGTTTGACAAATTACTTCAAAATGGGAGAGTGTGCTTTTGATTTTATCCTCAGGTTCACCACTGTACTGTAAATCTAAACTAAGAGCTCTCCTTTTGAGAATTAGCTCCTAGGCTAATTGCTGGAATTTACTTTAAAACCTTCCCTATCACATTCCTGTTGTCTGGATGGAATATAAAGCACTTGAAAATACTGAAAATTTGGTATGTCTTGAACAAGCTCACTACAGTAAAGACTCTAGGGGCACTGTTCAATTCTTTATTAATAATGGCTGGTACTTCTGGTGGGGGAAATCCTGTCTGATGACAGGAAGCTTCATGTTAACCAACCAGTTTCTCCTTTCTGATTTTCATTCAGTAAGACTGTAGAGGAGAAGACTGTATTTAGCAGGAGATGTTTATGTGCATAAATCATTCAAACAAACATCTGGAAATTTTAAGATCAAAGTGTTCCAGAAATTGTTTAGCCAGTTTCCATGTAAACATTATATTACTGCATTTTGCCATAGGTTATTGCAATGGAAAGAAGAGGAAATTAATAGAAAGATATTTATTTTCTATATTAATTATTAATTGTGTTTGTACTTAATTGTTTTATATCAATCCTGGATTGTATTCGTCTCTTCCATCGATTGACTAATCATTCACAATTGGGTCCTCAAGACCAATTTCTAGGTTGCTTTTCTGAGCCTCCAATTTGACAAATGAAATCTGATCCTTTCTTTGGTGGCAATGATGAAAATACACAGCTGATTCTGATTGTGCACCTAATTTCTCAGGTAAAGAAAGCCTATTGGTACTTAAAATTTGGTGAAAAGGGGTAGCTCATCTGCATAAGTGTGTGTTGTGTCACCAACAATTTCCCTAACACAAGGAGGCTAAGATTATTTTCTCTCCAAACCAAATTGCTATTGGTTTATAATGAGGTTTGCTTTTCATTTAGTAGGCATTTGTGTTGATTAGGGTTGTATTATCCCACTTTTTATGATTTTTCTTGCTAGTAAAATTACCCAGATAGTACATATTAGCGTGAAAGCCATTTCTGAAGTGAAATTGGGAAGTTTATTTTTTCATTTTCTCAAAGGGAAAAGAAATTTGATTACTTCCCTCCATAAAAGTAATAGCTTTCAAAGAACTGTTAATGCTGATGAGTTCATCAAGCATTTATCATGCCCAAATCATTCCTTTCTGAAATTTCACTTGCAGGAAAAAAAGAAAGAAAAGCAGTCCCTGATATTTGTGTTTAAAAAGCAGATAAAAGTGCTGCTGGAGATTATACTCCAAGTACACAGCTATAAATGGAGAAAGTATCTTTGAAGAATGATGCTCTGTACTTCAGATAGAAGTGTTTTATGAGCTGCTTACAATGGAAAGCCCAGAAGTGGCACTTACCTTTCATCCCACACCTCAGTTTGCTCAGCTCCAGAATATTCAAATGACTGCCTGTGAACTCTGAAATCACAGATGGAGTTCTACAGCACTTTCAGTCTATGGCATCATTTAAATATGTTGTGTGGAGGAAGAGGCTTTCTCAAGAGGGAGAAAATAAGATGAATCCTAGGGAAAAAAAGTAATGAAACCCTGCACTTTTGAGGATTTGTGCCTCTAGCTGGAATGTCAGCAAGGCTGGCCAGGAGCCAACACACACCAAGTTCATCCTGAGCTTCTGCGTGAGGATGAATGGTCCTGTAGACATCAGTCAGATGCATCCAGCTCTGCTTCTGTCCTCATTACCTCTGAGATTCCAAAGGTGTTTCTTGGCCGCAATGTGCCAGGTTTGTCTGTATAGAATACATAAATTCTCAGAGAAAATACCTTGGTAGAACCCTTGGCAGGCACAGGCATGGTAGGGATGGACAGACTTCCAAATGCTTCGTATTCCAAGTAGCCATTTCAGTGAAGTGAAGTAAACCATGAAGTTCATTAACATGCCATTTTTCCAAAGCAGAGTATTTCCACATATTTCAGTGGGTTGCATTGGTACAAAAAAGGAGAACAGATTTTAAGATGTTTTTTCCTTTAGATGAGTGTGATACCACAGCTGCTGTTAAATAACAAGTGTTTGTCCTCTAGCTTGTGTTCTAGATTTTATCAAAACCATAGCTACTTCTTGGCAGTAAAAGGGACATGGTAAAATGTGCAGGTAAAAAAAATTCTTCTGTGCTGAGAAATCTAACTCAGGATGCTTGGATGAATTTTGGGATGCTTTAATCATACCTCATCAAAATATGACAGCTGGCACCTATAGCACAAGATTTTCCTAAGGAGTTTTCAATATTAGTTTGTGTTCCATGTTTCTGATCCATATTTGAACTTCAAGTTTTTAAGGCAGGCTACTGTAAAATCTTTATTTACATGACTATTCTCTACCTGGGATTAAGTAAAGTAGGCAAAGTCGACCTGTGCCAAAATTTTTTAACTCAACCATTTCCTCAAAAAGTATAAATCTCTCTGTACTGTGGTATAGCTGATGTATCCAGTGGGCATTTAAAGACTAATAAATTTCTGGGGTTTAATGCTCCATTTCTGAACCTTCATTCTACCTTTTTTTTTTCCTTTCTTTTTCCCCACATGGCATATTAAATCAAAGGACCTTGGTTTATATCCCCAAAAGGACAGACTGCAAATATAAAACTCCTTCTGATGTAACAACAGATAATGATCACTTTTAAGCTGTTTGCTTGTATGTGTGGTCTGGTGTTTTGTTTTGGGAAAAATTTGCAATTTGTCAGGTACAGGCAAGCTTCATGGTATCCAGTCATGTGCATTTCCTGTAGCACACAGATGTTTGTCTTTCACCCCTTTTACTCAGGGAGGTTGAGGGCTAGTGCAGCCTCTCTGACAAGTAGATATACAGGAGAAATATTTAAGTAAAGCTTGCATTCCATTTTCAAGTGCATGTTTGCCTAAATACACTGGGTTCTTTATTCAGAGTTATAGTTCCACTATGTATCTTTTGATTCTATTCTGTCTCCCTTCATCCCTGCAATTCCCTTTCCTAAGTGAAACAGGAGTGGTCTAAAGCCAAATTATTCACTACACAAAAGCTGGGAGGGGAATCTTGCTTTCCCACCTCGGTTTTCTGGAGCTGGAATTCCTTTTGGGCACACTGTGTTAGAGGGACAATCCTGGCAAATGGGCATGGTCCAACAAACACCCCGAGCTGGCACGAGGTGTGGATCCCTGCTAGAGAACTCCAGGGAGTTGTTTAGGGGCAGTCTCAGATTAAAACAAGGCACTTCCCACATGTCACACCTGGAAGTCACATGTGCTGCTTTCCTGGAGGTTTGTAATGCTTTCCACGTTTGCGTTCAGTCTGGGTTGTTGATGTTTGTCCTAGTTAGGATTGCATCGAGTGACAAAACTTGAGTTCTTCAGGGGAGGGAAAAACATTTGGCTTATCTTCTGAGTCCAGGGAGCTGTGAAATGCTGCAGTTCGAAGATCAATAGCTCTAATTATGAATGAAAATCCCATTTCCCTCAACAGTGGAGGGCAGCAAGAGTAAATAATTTCTTTGCAAGAAGTTCCTTGTGAATCCAGACAGACCAAGTCGGGTTTGAATGGACAGTCAGACTAACAAGCGCTGATAACGACGATTTCTTTGAAGACTTTAGATTTTACAGATGGAGAGGAAAGGGTATTTCTACACATAAAAAAACACTTGGAAGAAGCCAGAAATGGTTGTAACTGGAAGATCATACTACCTGGGAGATGGCAAACACAGCAGAAGACAGAATTCATTCCACAGGGAAATTGTCATCATCCCATAAAAAGGAATAACAAACAAAATCAGGCAATGTACATTCACTATCAGTTTTTCTGTCACTACCTTTTTTATGTTCCCCTGCAGTTATTAGCCAGAATAGAGCATAAGAACTGATACAAACTGCAGTTTGTACTGATATATGGAGTTTGGTCATGGATTATGGATCTATTAAAAATTCTAATAATAGAAGATATTCCTGAGTTCAGTTGGCAAACTTGCACTCCGCTCTGAAGGTCGTCTGTTTAATCCCTGGAGGTATTTTCAAAATGTGGTGGTTAGTCATCCACCAACCCTATGGGAATTGTAACAGATTAGTTTTCAAAAAGAGAAATCTTTCACATCTCTTTTAAGATGTGGGAACTGGGGTTAAGATAAGCCTTGTACCATGGTTGCTGTCTTTGGCAGAAACTTTGGCCATATATTTGTTCCTGTTCCTGACAGATGGCACCTGTACCACCACTGTAATTTGGAGGGGTTATGGTTGGATATCAGCACTGAAATAATTGTGGCAAAGGTCTAATGTTCTTCTCTTTGTTAGACCAGGCTGGAAAATTACTTAATTTTCTGTTCATTTCTCAATGCTCACATCTGTCTTCTAATGGTACCCACTTTTGATCCCAGAGGGCTTAGCAAACCTTTCCAAAAGGAAATGCAAAGGCCATTTACTGGCAGTACAATTTAAATGTGGAATTCCTGTCTTGTAGCTGTTTCATGGCTGTGCAGAGCAGCATAACAAATGAGAATGTGTGGTACTTGTAAACTCTGCTTCTCAGGCTTCCTGGGGCAGGCAACAACAGAAAACATGAAAAAGAATATTGAAACCCATTTTATCTTTGTATTTTCTAATTATTAGTGCTGGGATTCAACATCCACCTTATGGGAATTGAACTGCTTGAAACTAGTTTTTGTAACAGAGTTTATAACAGAGATTATGCACCCCAGTCACTGTTTATTGTAACACCCTAGGGGAAAAAAATCCATTAGAAAAAAATCAATGTGTTTGTACTAATTCTCATTGGACTCCCATTGATATTGTATGATTTAAGGAAAGCTGCAGTTGTATATTTTTATGTCAGCAGACATTTGATGGTGCCTGGGACATTGTATTATGCCATGGCACATTTATGTGTGAGAACATTCTGTTGCTTAGTTGTACCTGCATTTTTTATTATTCAGGATAATAACAAGCAATTGCTTTCAAGACACAGTAAAGTACAATATTTAAGCTTGTAGATGAGTAGGCTTTCAAATTCTGTATGCTTGCTTTATTTCGAAGTGACTTGTTAGGGGTCTGTACATGTGGGAAAATGAGGGATGAGTGGACCATGGCACTCTATGCTTTTGATTTAGTTTTTTGTGGTTTGGTGTTTTTTCCCCTTTAGTCCTAGTGTATCTTTGCACATCAGTGCTTCTGTACAGACAAAAAAAAAAATTAGTCAGATGTTTCATTTTGTTTGTGAAGCACTAAGTTATCTCTTAGAAAGTTCTCTTAGCACTTAGAAATGTATAAAGTGGTATAAAGTAGATTTTTAACTACATTGATTTATTACTTATTTTCTTTTGAACATTTTAAAGTCTTGTTTATAGTGTTTCCTGTAGCTTGGACAGCCGTTCCCTCCCTCAGAACCTTGTTCTTTTTTCATAGATCAACACCATCAGCTCTCACAGATTTCTGTGCCCACTCCCATGTCCTCCTGCCTCACTTGTTCTTTGGGACAAGCAACTCATGTGTTCCTGTAGTTGCTCTGTGCTTTCCCTTTACTCACCTCCATCTCCTTTCTATTATATTTACATTTTTTTCCCATCAATTTTGTGTATTCTTGGCCAGCATTCTTCACATTAGCTGTTTCATGAGCCTGGTACAAATGTAAGTACATGAATTGGGGCCAGAAGCCCGGAATTGGGGTAGTCTCAGGGCCAGTTTGGAATTTTTAAACATAAAGGAACTTGAAGGCAGGATTTAACCAGAGGGAGTTCAGAATCTTTTATTTTAAGAACCAGTGGCATCTTGTCAGTTTTTCGTCTTCTAAAAAAACCTAACCCCACAAAACCAATAACCAACAACAAAGTCTGGAAATAAGGAATCCTCTCGCTCTGCTTTCCAGCTTTTTATTCTCCTGTTTTTCTCCTGTACCCCTAGAAACCAGAGACCTTTAATCTAAGCTCTCTTTCACTCCATCCTCTGGCCTGTCACCCCATTGCAGCGGACACAAATAACCTTTTCTTCCAAAGGCCTACTCTGAGCAATAGAATTTCCTCTTGATCATACCAGTGCCTCAATTGCTCATCCTGGTTTAATGCTGGCGGTGCCTCTGTATTTCAGCCTGGCTTTCTCAGGATAAAGACTTGTTAATGCACAAGTGCTTCTAGACTCTGTCAGGCTGGCGCTGTCAGCTTTATCTCTGCTGCTCCTGCTTGCATTCAGCAGAACCACTACTGTTTTCTTGGCAGGCTGCTACGATCATATTTTGTTTTCATTTGAACCTGAAACGTCTTCCCAAAGGTTCATTTTTTTGTTACCATCTTGGCTGGATATACTCTTCTGTGTTTATTCCATTTCCCAGGTGATAAAAGTTATTTAGAAGTGTAAGTGCAGTGATGATTTGTGCCTGTGCATGTGTTTGCCTGCCTGCATGCAGAGAACTCCTGAGACCAAGCAGTGCCCTTCATTCTTTGTGCCTGTGGTATTCTTTCCCTCTGCTTTTTTGTGCCTTACAAATTGTGAATTCCTCAGAGCAAGGATGATGACTCCTTATGTATTCGTAGAACAGTGGGTGTTCTCTAAGTGGTATTGCAATAATATTTATTGGAAGTGTTTCTCCTCGGACTGAATGCCCTGAGAGGACACAATTCAAAGAATAACACACTGGTGGCACTTCGGGAAAGTTCCAGAACTCTCCAGATCTGGGTTTCTCATGTCAATCCCACTTTCCCAGCAAGGCTCTGCAGTCAGTTCTGTGGAGACCCCCTGTGACAAAGCAGTGCTGGCTCACAGTGCCACAAGGACATGGGATGAGTGGGAGACTCAAGCTGTCTGCAATGCAAACCCAACTTTCATGCACTTCTTATGTAATTTAAAAGCTTTTATTGGTGGTGTTAGCTCTAGGAGAGGAGAAATGAGAAGGCTATATTAAATAATCCCCCAAAACCTATAACTATGCAACTTTTTTTTTTTATTATTTCTGCTCCCTCACTCCCTAGGCCTGCCACACACCCCCTCACCCCACCCAAAACCCCCAAAAATAAAAGCTGTTTTGGGTACATTTTTCTGTGTTTTCAAGGAGGAACTTGCCAAATTTTAGTGCTGTACTCCTGTCTGATTCGAATTCCCATTAACAGTGAAATATCAAATCATTCTGTACTGCTTCACTTTTCCCCAATGCAGTGTATTTGGATAAACTTCTCTGTCTCTTATCCTAGCAAAGCATAATTTATGCTTCTTGCTGCATAATACAGTATGCATGTATTATTTTAGTAGTCAAATTATCTTGATGATTTTTTTTTTTCTTAAAATTCTGTTTCAGTGTTTGTAGATGAAACTCAGCACCTGTATGTTTGGAGGGAATATTAAAGGGTCTTCATGAGGATTTAAATTTAACATACAGTTCAAAAATAATGGTCTAGTCATTTCTTATACTGGATTAGTTCATAGATTGCTGAATTGTCAGGACAAAATACTTCCTTATTCTTCATTTTAACCTGTTGTACAGTAGAAATAAATTAGTCACCTATTTCAGGGGAATGTTATAATGACTAACAAATTATTCAGGCAGGATTTTAAAGTACTGGTATAAGTAGGTGACGAGCATTAATGGTGAAGATACTCAGATGCACAAATTACATTTGCACACAACCCAACCATTTCTGATTCTGAGGATGTTTTGGTGGCTGCTGGTGGTAGTAGAGATTTACTGTTCCATGGGACCTGGGGGAAGCTGCCTACCTGCTCTGCCAAATGGCAAGATTAATGATGCACCTCAAGGGCATTTGGTCTGCAAAGGGCTTTGAAATCCTCTTACAAGAGGGGCACCATCAGTGAACTTATTCAGGTTGTCCTATCATGTTTTTCAAAGATGTTTCTGGCTGTGCTTCTTCTTGCATGATAAGGATGCAGGATGCTTTCTGTTCCAAATACCAATATTTATTAATTAATATATCCTTTGCTATACTTAAGCTACTTGACAGGGAACTGGACAGGTACTGAGGATATGATCCACACCTGCCTTAGAGGTTTTACTGATTTATTCTGTGAAATTCTTCAGTTTTATTTTCATGTGACAACTACCCTCTGTATGGTAAAGAGACTGCAAAGTCAACCATTTTGGGACTATTGTTTCAAGGTGCTCAGATAGAAAACCAAGCCAAACATCTTACTGGAATGGGAGGGGAAAAGCATTTATTAAATGCTCATTTACCGGGCAGTGTAGGCACGGCGTAGTAGCTGCTCCAGTAACGACTGGCCACCAACCATGGCTGAAGTGAAATGTGATGACTGACAAGCTCTGAGAGGTCAATTGTTCAAAGTGCCTTAGAAGATGTCCAGATGATCAGAACTGAAAACAGGCTCCACAGAAAGGGGGAAAATTAGCCACACTGTAATGAAGAGGGGAATTTCCCTCAGCATGGATTTTTGTTTCTCTGCGCAAAATTAACCTTTTTAAAAAGACCATCTGAGAAGTTCCCAAATGTCTATTGGAGCGCTCCACCTGGCAGTGCCACAGGGTCTGGTACCCAGCTTGTGTTCACAGGATATCAGTAATGCTGATGAACAGATGTTTTGGCATGCTAACAACAGGAACATGCTGCTGGGGTGTTTCAGGTGGGTCCCCTGAGACCTTGGGCTCATGGTCAAGTGCTGCACCATGCCTCTGGGGCTTAGCAGGGATGGTGGCAGCAGCAGCAGCTCCTGTTTTTCTTCATGAGGTATAGTTCCATTGCAATAACTTAGAAACACTGTGATAAAGTACACTGAAGAGAGGAAAACCCTTGCCAGACTACTTCAAAAGGGTGTTGTGTAGGAAAGTCACTCCCCTGAAAGTTGGGGGAAATGGGCTTTTATTCCTGTGGAAAGAAGGTTATTTAATGAAGCTGCCACTTCAGTGTGAGTGGTGCTAATGGCTGACAAAAGGGAAAACAGGCACACCTTCTCCTCCAGCCGTTTTTGAGGAGTGACTATACTTACATGAGGGTTCAGAGAACATAACCAGTCACATCTTCAGGAATTACATCCCATGCTATGTACCTTGTAATGTTTTGGTGAAGCTGAAGCTTAAAAAAGAGCCAGGTGCAGTGGAGATGTTTTTCTTTCTACAAAGATGAGCATGTGCTAAGTAAGACCTGGGTCATGGCAGGATTCAATGTTTAATCAACTAACCACTGAAATGAAACACTTCATGTCTTTTGAACTAGTTCAAATTTTTGTTTTCCTAATGTATTATCATAAATTTTACTGAGTTTTTCATTACAAATTTCCCTGAAAGTCCTTGTAGACTAACAATTTCCACATCTTAACACCTGCAAGTGTCAGAAGTTTGCTTTCACAGGAGGCCTACAAAGCAATGCTGGCCAGTAGAAAACAATGACTAAAAACCCAGAGAGAAAATATTTTGCTCAGGCTTGGGCACCTCTCAGAGTCTGAGAAGGAATTCGGAACCATTCAGTTTGATACTGTAATGTACGTTTATTTATTTGTTTTTAAACTGTGAGACCTAATTTATTCAGAAAGACTTTAAACTGTATAATGTATAATACTGCTGTTTTATGAACAATTTGAATTTTGGAAATGATGATTAAAAAGGTTTCTTTTTCTCCCTCTGCCTAATTGTAACCAGTCTCTTGATTCCAAGGTTGAAACATTGACATGTGCCCTTTTTTTTTGTTTGGTAAATGGTAATTTATTTTTGTTTTATGGTAAATGTAAATACTTCATTATAATAGTATAAAATTAAGTCTAGTATTTTAGTGAAATTGCTGCTGTGACCAAATGATCAGCAATTACAAGGTATCAATTCTGAAAAGGTAAATGATTGCCAAGTTCAAATAGCTAAAATGTTTCATATTTTAATTTTACAACATCATTAGAGACATAATTATGTAAAATCATTAGAGATGGAATCCTCGTGTCCAACCTGGGTTCTTGCCCAGCTTGTCTTTAGGAAAACTCAGAACAACTATTTATATATTACTGATTTGTAAAAATATGATGAAAGAGCTGGAAATAGCTCTGGTGACTTCCCTGGTCTGAGTGCATCACTACAGAGCAGTATTTAGAAGCAGATAATTCTGGATGCTCAGCAGACATGGCTCCCAGAAGTGCATTTCTGCAGTGGTCTCTCTAGCAGGCAGCAGCACAAGCAATGTGGCCTGTGACAGCACCTCGGACAGCAGCCAGGCTAAATCCAGACATGCTGAGGAACTTTTTTTCAGCTCTGGGTGCCCATTAGATTGGCTGCTGGGAACAGGGCTTTGTAGGAGATGATGGCTCACACAGGTTGTGGTGCTGTCTCTTCAAACACATTTGCAAATGAGTCCCTGGACACAGCAGTTGCTTTAGGTAAATATATATAGTGATAAGTTATAGTATATCTCCTAAAACTATTCCTTCGGGTGAATTGTTGGGAATTTCTCCTAGAGGAAGTTGTGCTTGAATGCATAGGCTGTTTAAAATTACCAGTTTTTGGAAAACATCAAAAAATGAAAATGGTGTTCACTTCTGTTGTGTGAGGAATGGCAGCACTGGTGCAGCATTATCTGAGCATCTGTGGGACTGGGGAACAGGGCTGGCCCCAAATTACCAAGCTGTCAGAATGGATATTTGCAGAACTGTGACATTTGCTACTTCCAGTAACAGCTGGAAAAACCAACTGGATCCCCACTGTGCATGGCCAGTGGCTATGGTGCTTGCAGTTTCTAGGGGACATGGAATTACTCGTTTCCTAAGGTGCTATGAATAGACAGAGTGCAGCACTAAAAATAGCTGCAAGATAATTACAGAAAATTGCATTTGGGACTTGAAACAAAATACTAAATAACCAGAATGCTGTTCTAGCTCCATTTCTCTGTGGCCAGCTATTAAACATGTTATGTTCTTCCAAGACTTTGAAAAAATCTGTGTGCAGTCCCTCTCTCCACCACACACCCATATACTGGCAGCTTTTCAGTCACCTTAATGTGGAGTTTCTATCTTATGTTCTCGGCACCCTCAGCACCCTGCCTTGCTAGGCAAGAGGTAAGGCTGAACAATTGGAGAATCCCTCCTACCTTTAAGAACTGTGAATTGTTTTCTGATTTATGAATCTGTCACTCCATATATCTCATGCAAGATGCTGAACTTTTAAGGACAGATTTGTCACCTCTGTGCATCTTGAACCCTTTGCCAACAGCCCTTTTTCTCTTCTCTGTTCTCTGCCTGACCCTTTCCAAGTGTCTGCAGCCATAATTGTTATGGTTCTCCCTTCCTGGTCTCTAGCAGGTGTTTCAGGCCAAACTAGCTGCGGTGGTAGCATTCCCTGTGTGTGCAGAGTGGACTGGGAGCAACTGAATCTCTGGAAAGTGTAGCCTTTAAAAATGACAACATATGCAAAATTCAGCCTCTGCCCCCTTTTAATAGTGTGTTGAGTAAAGCGATAAAGAAAATTATTTTGATCTCTGTGGTCACTGTTGCCTTGTGCTGTTACAGATCTCTGGAATTTATCCATAAGACAAACGTGGACTCAAACCACCTGTAAAGTACAAGTGATCTTTTCTTACAAATAAGCTGATATTATGTCTGTTTCAGTAATTTTGTTGAAAAAAAATTTTGGGCTATATGTGTGTATGTGGGCAGAAAGTTGGAGAAACATATACCAGGACCTGAGGTATTAATTACAATTGTTATTATTCTGAAGATGGAAATGCAGATTTACAATGCATCTGCAAGGCAAAAAAATTCAGCTCTTTACGAAGATCTGCTTAACAATAATGAACAAAAAAGAAAGTGGACAAACAGAAATTGTATTCCTTACTCCTATTCCAGTTAAAAGCAGTTGTTATGGCAACTGTTGCAGTACCTTTATTGGTATTTCTATTGTATTGTTTGGGAGAGGCATAAATCTCTTTTGCTCAGCTGCATGTGACTGCAGGAATGGGAGACTGGGATGCCAAGTAGTAGGATGAGGACTGTGGTAATGTGTTTTAAGTTAACCTCACCCTTCCCTAGGGAAGAGGGAAGCAAGGGCTGCCCTCAACTGCAGACAGATTGCACAGGCAGACAGAGCATCAGGACACTTCCAAAGCTCTGGATACCCAGAAGGTCTGGCTGCAAGCACAGCCAGCTGCTTTATGTGTCGGTGTCGGTAGCCAAATCTCTGTGTGCTGCTCCCTGGGAAGAGTGATGTCTGTCATTCATCGAGGGTCTGGTGATCCTGTCCAAATACCTGACAGGAGGCTCACAGCAGCTCTTGCCTGTGTGCTTAATGGGTGATATAAGAATACTCTGCAGCAAGGCTTTTATTATTTCTTTGAGTAGTCCCTCAAGTCCAACACCTTCCAGTTGCGAAATTAGGGTTGCATTTGGATGTTTGCCTGCAAACTTGTGTGCTTGCGCCAAACTTCGACTTGAACTAATTTTTTTGCCCAATGTGTTTGTACCAGTTTGTTGTTTCCTTTTCTAGTTTTCCCACTTTGTTTTACACTGTTTTTGCGGTGGTTATTACTCTAACAGTGGAGCACCTGGAGGGGTCAGAGAGATGTTGTATAAACCATTGTTGTTTTAGAGGAAACTGTTGGCAGTATCATTCATGCCAGAGGAATTTCTGATCAGTTTTAAAAAACCAAGAGTAATACAGGTGCTATTTCTGGGTAAAACACTGGACACAGCAAAACCTGCTGAAAACTCAATTTTCCTGTACCTCACACTCATGTAGTAATCTTTAATCATCTGTTGATTCCACTGTGCCCTTAGCAGTGCCAGGCATTGTATTGAGGTAGAAGAACAGTTACTGTTACTGTTTATTTAAAAAAATGTACCATCCACACAGCCTTCTGACCAAGAATGTCAGCAGAGTTTCAAGGCTGAACTTAACTCTTAATACTTTTAGGTCTGAGCTGTCACCACCTTCTAAACTGTGGTCCAGTTTATTTAAAATACTCAGTTTTCTTCCTTTTAAAAGTTGAAAAAAAACTTCTTGCGCCATTGGCTTTCTGCAAGTAATATATATTTGTTGTTTTCGTATCATAAAATGAAAATATATTCTTGTAATTGAAAAATTTTGTCCTATCGTATAGGCACCTCAAATGAGGCTACTTCACTGGAAATAATATATCATCATGAAAAGTATGTTTTTGTAGTGCTAAAAAAAGTTTTCAGATGTTTTATCACAAAAATCTCCTCAGACTACGCAGAACAAGACTGAATTCAGGTAAAATAGTCGCTTCCACCGACAGTGCAAAGCTAATGTTAGTCAGTAAATAAGAATACATTGCTTTGCTGTTTTAGAATTTAACCATGAATGGCAGTCCTGAGAATCATGTTCTGCACTTTTAAGTATTTTTTAAAGCAAGGTGTGTATCGGGGGGGAAATTTAAGAAATCAGTAGAGAATGCATTGTTAGATAAAAGCCTTGCTAAATACCTCCTGAGCCTCTCTGTTAGCACAGCTGGTTTGTATTCTGGTTTTGAGAAGTTATTTGTGGAAAGCTTCTAACATTTACCTGAACAAATGTTGAGATAGGAGGATGTTGGGTTTTGCTCTTTTTGTCAGCATTAAAAACAGATGTAGTGCTGAAGGTGTTCTGGGTAGCACAGTGATGTAATTGTGAACCAGACCTGACATTTTGGTGTCTTATCTGCATGTCTTTAAGACTGTAGCTGGGTAAAGTGCACTTTAATGTGATTTTTCTTTTGTTGTTGCTGGCCACTAAACAGTCTGAGTGTGTACATTCATGCTTATGTCTTATATTTAAATTTACATGTAGTTGGTGATGTAGAGGTATATACACACAAATATACATGATTTAGGTCTGTAAGCAAAATCGTGGTACAGACTATTTAAGTATGGCCTTAAAATCTGTTTCCCTTTATATCTCCAGCTAAGTAAGTATTCAGTGCCACCCAGTATGAAATCACATCTGACAGCTACTTGCTTAATTATCATTTTTGCAACTGCCTCTTGATTAACATATCTAAAAAGGCTCAGTGATGGGTGTTGACTGATTAACTTCTGTTTAGAATAGACACAGGAGGCATGATGTTGGAGGATGAAATTCTGGTCTTTCAGAAAGATGAAACCAAAAAAAGCTGCCTCTTCCATTTCAAAAGAGGACAATCCTAAGCCCTACCCTGCACAGTCACTCCCAACAGATGCTGGCAAGCCTGGAAAGATCAGGCAGGCAAGGATAATCTTGAATTCTCCTCCCAGAGCTCCAGCTGAGAATGAACAGGTATGGTTTTGGTAATCCATGCTCCTGAATACCTGTAGCTTTGTAAAAATAAATAAACAAATAAATAAATTTCTAGAACCTGGATCTCTTCTGAAGACTGTAGAGCCTATCTCCAGAAGTCTTACTTAGGCACCTCTGATCCAAGCCAAACCCGAACATCTCCCTAAGGATGTGGAATTGCTCTTTTTTGCATGTCGTCCTCATGTCACCAGCACAGCTTCTTTGCTCTTTGGTGCTGGTGCCTTGCCCCACGTGCTGATGTGGTGAGGAGACACACAGTGGAATTCTTACAGCCTTGGGAAGCCACTGTGGGTGATATCCCAGTACGAGCAATTTGGCTGAATGATACCTGAGAAGATGTATGTCCATAAATATTTAAGCAAGTGTGGTAGGAGGGTTAGGGTTTCTTGAAATACTATGTTTCATTTAATTGTCAGCTTATCCTTTTCAGCTGGTAGATGCACTGTTGTTATTTCTTAAGAAAAACTGATCCAAATATATGGGAATAGTTGTCAAGCAGCCGGAGGAAGAGGGAGCTGATTGGATCTTTCTGGTCATATTCATCTCTGACCATACACTGCTGAGGAGGTTATATGGCTTCTGAAATGGTATTCTTTGCTGGCTTTTCCTCTTTAAAACAATTAAACACCTCCAAAATACAAATAACTATTGTTAAGGAATATTAGGGAATATTTTTTACCTTTTGAGGCAACTGATGATTGAATAAGGTTCTATAGTTTTCCAGAAAGTGAAGACGAGTTTTATTTTCCACTTGGTACTTTTGATTATTTGTCTTTTACAGTGTGAGGCAGTGCTCCTGTATCTATATAATTGCTGTGCAGCTGAAAAAGAAAGTGGTGATGAGGCAGTTCATGACTAAGAATGTCCAGTGAAATGTGGCCATGTCCTTCAGTTCTGCTTGTGCTGTTCTGTTTTTCTGAGAGCTTTGTCAAGGAAAGTCTGAGGTCTCAGAAGGTGCACAATAATGGTGATGCTTATGTACACTCATAATTTTTACTGTACCCTTTTTGTAGGCTTACCTGCAGATTTCAATCCCATTTCCTTTTACTGTAAGTTATCACATAAAGGAAAAAGCATATTATAAAGCATTCATTTTACCTCTGGCTGTGACTCTTCTCCTGTTGTTGGTTCGGGGTTTTTCTCTCTGAGAAGCAGATGTATGGTAACTATACATCTGTGTATATGATAAATATATATAGCAGAAGTTTGAACACCTAAAATTAATGTACCCCAGGACTTACTAAACAGTCACAGGAACACTAAACAGTCACAGCTCATACTGTGAGCTGATCCTGAATGTGAAGCTAGTCTGTAAAACAGTCTGGCACATAACCAGCTCCAAAAGAGGTTAGGGCTGTTGCTTAAGGTAGCAAACAACAGAATAAAAGGAACAAATAGAGTAATAAAAGAGAAGGAATTTACATACAAATAAAAGCAGCTGGAAATAGGCTCCAGTAATCCCAGTGTTCTGGTTTACCTCATCAAATTTTCTCTCCTCACCAGTCTTAGCTGAGATGAAGTGATATGGAATTGCATTCACACCTCCTTCAAGGCAGGGAGAAAGGCAGAGTGAATTCATACCTTTTTCTCTTGGATGGAGCCATTTTTATCCAAGTCTGCAGTACCGAACAAATGCATTTAAAAAAAGAAGTTGTAAGAACAATGAAGAAGTGGAAGGAAAGTTCAGTCACTGAAATGGAGGCCAACCCACTGAGAAATGTCAGGGTTTATATTTTATTTTTCTTCCAGCAGCTGCTGCTTTTCTCTTGCAGCTTTTTTCACTTTGTTAAAACAAATTCTATTCCCTGCCTTACTTGAGCCCTGGGGTTCTCTCTGGGGTTTTATTTAGTGGTACTGAAGAGGAAAGATACTTGGGTGCATATTTTGCACCTCCACGCACCACACCTTCCCCCTCCATTTGCGCACTAGTAGCTACAGTGGCCCTGACAGATCTCTGGAGAAGGAGAATGGAGAAAATCCTCCCTCACTCTAGGGTAGGTGTGCAGGTAGAACTTTTTAGCACAAGTTTGGAGAATTCTGATGCTCTGCAACAACATGCCGAGATCAGGCTTGGGTTAATGGAAGCAATGAAACCAGCACTTAACTTCCAAATGGATTTCCATGGAGACAGCTAGACAGTAATAGTGTTTGGACTTTTTTATTCAATAAAAGTTTGAGTTATAAATATTCTCCATTTGCTTCCTATTTACAGTTGTAAAATATTTTAGGATAGCCTACTCGTCACCTGTCATTCAGCGTCTCTATAAATGTCGTGAAAACATCATTGTGAAATAAAAACATCTTATTTCCAGCCCACAAACCCTATTTCCACACACTCACAAAATAAAATCAGAGACAAAAAAGAGGAGAGGAGGAACTGGGGGTTGGGGAGCGAGAGGAATACAGTACAGCAGGCAACAATGCAGTACTTGCTACACAGTAGCAAAAGAAATGGGTACAAAATTTAGTCTGCTATGATGACAAGTTCCTCAGGACATTTGTTATGGACCAGCGCTGTCCAGTGCACTTCTGAAGGACCAGTTGAAATCCAAATTCATTTTCATTGTTTTCCTGCAATTCCAGGCAGCGCTTGGATTTTCGGTTCTGGATAGGACCTCCCTTTAAGGGGGGGGGGGGGGGGGGTAGAAAAAAAAAGAAACATTTGTGTTAAACATTGTGAACTTGTTGCATTGCTACTGTGTGGTAACATGAATTTTAGAACATTCCAGGGTCTGTCTACTGTGAAAAACATTCCAGTTAGAGTTAAGATAAGCACTAGGCTGGATTTGGAATGAAGGTTCTTTTGTCACAGGCTGGTTTAATCTCGGATGCAGTTTGCAATAGTCTCAATTGCCTGGTTTCCATTTCAGCAAATGGCATTTCTGGAACTGAGCTGTGTTTCTAGCCGTGCATTTTAACCATGAGCCAAAGCTTTCGTGTTTGCTTCAGTTCCCTGATTTTGTGTCTCTGCTGCACTTCTGAACACCAAAATAAGTCAAAATAGGACCAGGATATTGGCCAGGGGTGTGCTCTATAAAGGATAAAATGCAAAAAAAATTGTTTATTCTTTGAACACTGAACTGTCTTTTATAATCTTTTGTTGCTAATCATCAGTCCTGATTCTGTTCAATTCCCAGCTTAATGCTGCCTTATTAAAGCCCTGCCTTCACTGTTGAGTTGCATCAAGCTTTAAATCACTGCTATCGCTCAGTTTACTGTAGACCTCAGTTACAATTAAATTGTCATGCAGGTGACACAAATCACATTCCCCCCCCCTTAAATCTGTTTTCAGTTAGTTCTTTCCCCCTCTCTCCTGTCTAAGGAAGGCAATAGATAACTTGTACACATTAGTGTCTGGGAAATTTCTTCCAAAATACAGAGTGGAGTAATTGCACAGAAGTCTGAAAGTGGCTTTCTCTGGAGTGTGTTGGACCTGTGTAGTAGAGAATTTCTGGCTTAATCTGCAAATCAAAGAATGGAGTGTAAATCAGTACAGATTAGTACACCTGAAGTTTGGAAAGAGCAGCTGCATTTAAATTACTTTTTTGTACAATGGGAAAAAAAATAGTTGCTATAAAAAACCCAAACCAAACACTCAAGCCCATACAAAAAACCCACTGCCTCATAGTTTTGTTCAAGCCTGTGTTATACCTTGCATTATAAAGTCACAACTGGGAAAGATTTCAGTAATTAACACAAGGATATTGGCACAAATCTCACAGGAAGGCTGGGTGCCATTTCAGAGCAGGCTGTTCCTCAGACAAGGGCAGCTTGTGACATTCAGTAGGGGTTCAGCTTTGTTCACACAGGTGCCTGCGGGTCTCCTCCTATCCCACCAGTAATGCTTGGCAAAAACTTTGTCTAAGAAGTGGCTTCTAAATTAATTTTTGAGCCTGCTAACGAAATACAGAATTAAATTTGAAAGCTCCACATTTTAAATATATCTTTGGATGAGAGGGGCCATTTCTAGAATAATCCACACAAATTCAGAATATGAGGCTTGCACAAATCCTCCCGGTAGGTGTATGTGCAGCCTTGATACGATTTTCACTGATTACTTTACTAGACAGACAAGCTTGGAGAGGCATTTTAGTACACCTCCATAATGAAATGCTGAGTGAACTGTATTTTCCCACTGCTTTGTAACTGTTATTGACATTTGTATTAATAACAGTAGTTAAATTTGGGTGTCTGGTGGTAGCATAAACTCCAAACTATCCAAAAGAAATAAAACTGCATGACATACAAGAAATTTGAAGAAACTAGGATGAAAAATTAGTCAAAGCTTTATTATATGCTATTTGTTCTCTTATCCTAGGTGGTAATTCTACATCCCCCACCCCCTCTTCTAATCCCCCCACTCCCTCAGTTACTTTGGCCTTTTAGAGATCATTTTAGTGAGGCTGATATTTTTTTCCTCTGTGTTAATTTAATGAGCTCTGAACTAGATTATTCACATATAAAACTTTGAGGTAATGGATGTTTTTTCATTGTGAAACAAGCAGTTATTTTGTTTTCTTCTACAATAACATTTGTTTTCTTTTAGAACATACATTTTTGTTCTTGATTAGAGCTGTGGAGTGTGGTTGTCCACTGCATAGACTCAGTGTTGCATGGCACCCAGGGTCAGCTTCCTGGATTTAAACAGGAAATTGGGAATTGCAGTTTACAATGTTTCTGCCTAAACCCAAAACTGAGATTAATTTCCTTGTGTTTGCAACTGATGCTGGAGGTGCTTGTGTTGCTGTCAGTTATGTAAACTAGTTTTGTATCTTTCCTGTATTGGTTCATCCCAGTTTTGGTGTGTGAGAGCTCCTCAGCTCAGATCCTGCACTGGAAGCTGGGGAAAGTTGTCCCACTTTGTCTTGCTAGAAAACGAACTTGTTCAGGTCCATTACTCGCCTGATTTCTGGACTTGGGATAGGAGGACTCTGTGCATGGTACCTTTAGGCTTCTCCTGCCATTTCTAACTTACTGGCATAAGGGGAGGAACAGAATTCCTTCTCTCCATTTTTGGTGAAGCATGGCACTTGCAACTCTGTTAGGTAGAGGAAGGCACAGCATTAAGACTTAAAGACTGCCACATGGAGTTGGAATATTTCTGCCTAATTCCCATTTGTTTCAGTGGTCAAGGATTTCTTTCACTTGAATGGGCCCAAGTGCCTTGTGGATTTGAGGGTAGAGGAAGGACGATGTTCACAGCAGAGACAATTTTTTTTCCTTTATTCTAAGTCTTGTTGAGCAGACGTAGGTGTTTTCACTAAATGTATTCATGAGAAACACTTTAATACAGGCAGCTACACAAAGTGTAAGCCACTCCTAAGGAAATACAAAACAAGCAAGCAACCAAAAAAGCATACAAAAAGCCTCCTCACACCCTTTCACTCTTTCTGATGTGCCCTCATGTGAAATCTGGCTTCTGTTTTACAGAAACAAGTGAATTGGGAGATAAAAGCCGAGGAAGCTCTTTTTGATGTGTGGAAAGTGCTGTGCATTGGCTACTGAAAACCATCCTGCTGAGTACATTGGAGCTGCTGTATGGAATATAAAAGAGACACCAAAGTTAAGTATTGGCTAATATGTGTGAATGGAGTGTTGTAAAGAGCACAGATGCTTTTAGCAGGATGTGCTTTTTTTAACCACAAAAGAGAAATGTGAAGGCTCAAGCCCTGTTAGGAGCTAAGTTGTTCTGTTTCTGAGAGATGCGAAGCCTGTGCAGAGCCACTGCTTCAGCCCTCAGAGAGGATGCAGTGTACACAGCCTTAGTGCCTTTCAGTAGGCATACAAATGAAAGAATTGCTCTGAAGTACAGGGAGGAAGGTCTGTTTAGTACTTACTTAAAATTTCCTGTTATTTTTCTACATAACTGCATTCATTTTCACCCCTTCATACGCCCAATACAAGCCTGGGACAGTGGTGCTGTCCTGTCAGCTCTGGATTGCTGACAGTGCACCTAACACAGGTTGCAAGGCCTGCCGTTGTGTAAGGATCACAGCACATGGGCTGAGTAACTCCCGGGGAAGAAGTGAGCAGGAAGGACTGACGCACCAAAAGCTAACACTGTATTTTGCTCCACTAAATGGCTTGGCTTCCAAATTACAGCATTTGGAACCCTAAAGCCAAATGCAGTCAAAGGTGTCCTTTAAGTTAATTTTTTGTTTGTTTGTTTGTTTTTTGTGTTTTTTTAAAGTAAGCATTTAGCCAAACTTGTATAAAGTTCTTGTAATTTTTTACCGCACGCTCAGCAAAATAGTTTATTGTGTTCCTACACTTCAGGCTCAGTGAAAGGTGAGTTGCCCATCTGGGTTCCGTTCCCCGTTTTAGGCAAAACCTTTACTTTCCAATTTAAAGGCAAAAAATTGATAGCCTAGCGTAATGCATTTAATCGTGAGATGTAATGCATAATTCTGTAGGCTGAAAGAAGTTTCCAGAGGAATTCTGCGCAATTGAACAGAATGAGGATTAAGATCATTGGTGATGAGAGGCAGCTCAATGGCAGCAGAAGTCTCAGGAGGATAAATAAGCATCCAGGTCAACTGTTCTGTAAAAAACAGACTGAACGTGTCAGCAGTAGCGGGTTTGACTGAAAACTGCATGGTTTTTGCAAAGGAAATGGAAGCAATTCCTGTGAGAAGCACAAATGTTCTCAGCTCCTGCTGGTACTCACACACAGAAAACTGATCGAGTGCTTCATAAGTGTATTTATAATGTTAACACTGTCTCAAGTCAGCATCGTGTCACACAGACTGGAAAGCAATGCTGTTGACTTCCTTTAGAGTTATTGGGCTTTCTGCATATCTACCCTGGGTAAGAGGTTTCCTTCCCAGTCTTTCACTAAAGCAGAATTTATCCAATAATATGGCACTGAAGAGCACCATTCCATGTGCCTGCAAACCCTTGCAGTACCAAGTTGTGCAAAATAATTTGACAGTCTTTGCTGACCTGTTCTATGGGTTTTGTTTTGGATTACTGGGGATGGTGGATGCACAGTTCCCAAACCTGATGACTCTAAAAGACCTGGTCACTTCTAAAAGTGAGGGATGTTAAATGAGCACTGGAGGTTGCCAATATTACTGAAAATCAGTCGGATGGCTATTTTTAACAAGTTACTCTAAAGTGAACACTTTTCCTTAGAGAGTTTAAACCTGCTTTTTTGCTCATTGCATTAAAGCTCATGTTATTCTACCTTAAAAGAGAAAAAAAAAGTGCTCTTACCTGCTTGCCTAAACATGGATATTTCAGAAAAGGGTCTTAAAAGGTTAATAAGTACATCCAGTCTCATATCACATACACTATATAGATCATTGCATTCTCTAGTCTATTAATTTTCTATTTGGACCTCAATCAGTGACCTCAAATATTTACATGTTCACTCTGTCTTTGAGGCAGAAACTCTAATCTTCACTGTAGCTTTGATACATTTGAATCAAAGAATTATGGTGAGCTCTAAGAGACAGAGATAATCTCCACTCCAAATAGAACACCTGATCTTCTCATGCATTTCCCCGGAATACTGGAGGTAAATTTTCAGTGACTGTTAGTACACCAGATTTAATCCTAAAGAAAATTACTCCAATTTTACAAGGCATTATTTTTCTCTGTGTGATTCACTACTGTAGGGATGTTGATGCAGTAAAAAAGTGTTTATAGGAAGAAGGGAATAATTTATCCCATCCAGTAATGAATGTATTTTCAGTATTGCCCATTGCTTGGAAACATTGATAATGTTATTCAGTTTAGATTTTCTATTTTATAGCTGTATAAAGGATATAGGTATATATAATATAGAGGTAAGTCTATAACTCCATTCCTTCTTGAATCCAAAGCTGTACAACAAATTTCCCAAGTCTTTGTCTAACAGGCGTGCTGTAAGTAAAGCAGGCTCTATATCATATCTTTTGTTGTTCAAATCTTTCATCAATTAATTTGAACTATTTTAATTGAAATCTTTCTCATTGTTAGCTGCCCTTATTCAAAGGTATGGCCTTCCTAATATACTTTATATGACTGCTGTGAAAATAAGGTGCATTTAACTGCTTTTATGTATATGAATTATCATATACAGTGGGTTTATATATTTAAAATATATTGTTGTCTCTTCAGCTATTTAGATCTTTATTTACAGGTAGATAAGCAAATGAGAATTTTTACAAGACACACTTAAAATGTGTACTTATCTTTCCAACACTAAACAGAACTGATTACTATGTACAATGAAAACCTAAGTGGTGTTACAGTAGGGATCAGCCAAACCATTTTTTAAGCAAAAAGTAATTTTTTTCCCTCCTCCTGCACTCAGGTGCTGTTGCCAGGTAGTGACCCAAACACTCGCTTGTACGCCGTGTGTAAATAGTGTGAAACATCCTCTGACAGTGGCATTAGACACATCATTCAACAGTTACATCACTTTAATGTCTGCATCACATTTTGTCTCATTCCTCTCCCAAGACATCTGAGTGAGTGTTCAAGTTTTACATGATCATAAATGGTGAATTTTCATAATGCTGCAACAAATTTTTAATACTGCAACAAATTTTTAATGCTGCAGCTGTGACAAATCAAATTAAACTGCCTCATCTGCATGTCCAGTCTAGGTTTTAGTAACTAGTGGTCTGTGCAAGCATTTTCTGTTTTGTTTACTCTAGATTGGGTGGTCTGATTTGTTTACTCTCTCCAGGATGTAGAAATACACAAGACTGTTAATTAAAGTATTAAAATAAATGCAATTAAACCTGGCACAAGGAAATGCAGTTTCATACAGAGAATGTAACTGGAAAACAAATTACAGAGACACACCATAAAAATCAGAAATGGAACATGTGGATTTATACATATGACTAATATTTCTCTACCTATATATAAAATTTTATCACAGATTTACAACAGATTGCAGTCCTATTAATTAGATTAGATTAGCAAGATTAGAAATGATACATTGAAAATAAATAAATTCAAGCCTCCATTAAAATACCAAGAAGCTCTTCAGGATATGATAGCTGGAAATGTGTTTGACTACAGAAAATTGGGATAAGACTAAGAAAATTGAAGGAGGTTTTAGAGTAGACCACGTTAGCCAGACTAGAGGTATTTTTCAGAAACTAAACATGAATTATTAACATATCAGCAGTGGCCAGGAACTCTTCCTGACATGCTAAAGAAACAGCTGCAGAAACAAGTACTGTAGGTATATGATATGATTTTTGAAATTAATTATTGAACACTGTTTCCAGAGGGGTGTTTGTGGTAGAGTAGAAAGCAGATTAAAAGGGGAATCCCTTATCCATGCATATCCCCGATAATTATGACTAAATGCAGAATTTACAACTGAATGTATTTTTTGGTTTTGTTTTGGCAGGAAATCCAGCTGATGATGTGTTGATCTGGGAGCCAGGACTACCTAGCAAGTCCTTTGTGGAAAAGGAAAAACTGGGTTTGTGCTGTGCCACTGAGGATGATGCCCATGGCTTTTCTGACCACAGCTGCTGTCCTGAGTAACCAGGTAGCAGGTAAGTCACTGAGAAATAAATTGCCTTTTTGAGAACGTAAGGGAGTAAGCTCCAGCAGTGTGTGTTGGTGAGGGATGATTCACAGGTTCATATTTCTGATTCTGTTTTCCTCACCACTCAAGGGGATGATGTTCATAATTGTCTCCCACGTGTCTTCCTGTGCCCTAAACTGCTTGCTGTCCTACTTGGTGACATTCAGAACACTGTAAAAGCCATACTGAGCACTCACTGGCTACTTAATGCTCAAACTTTGATAGTCTGAAGTTCTACATTGGAATTTAAGATGTGTTCACAGCAACAGCTACAACTGCTGCATTTTTTACTCCCTCTATGAGGAGAAGAGTTGGATATAGGTAAATCCTGTGCTCTAAACACCTCTGGAGCCTTGAGTGAGTCTTGACCTACAGAAAATATCCAAACTTAATGTCTTGTCCAATGTTTTCTGTAGGGTAATTTTTCTCTAACTAAGACCCAGATTTTTTTACAATCTTTCTTTTCACTGATTGTGCCAGGCAGTAGCTGTCTGTGTTGTGAAACAATATTTTGATAGGAAAAAGATGGGAGTGCTGGAGACATTTGCTTTATTTTCATGTTTTACTAATGCATTTTCTAAAAAGCTCAGAAAACTTACCTTTTCTCTTTCATTCTGAGATTACATATAAATGATTTCTGCAAACAACTCAGGCTTGATTTATCTGCCTCAATCTAGGCTTGCTTCAGGATGGAGAAAGAGTAAGACAAAGGCAACAATGATATTTTGAAGTGTGATGGGATATTCAGGTGATGGGGAATTACAAAATATAGTAACATGAAATAAGAACAGTACTTTGCTCAGGATGTGAATTAAAATTAGTGGGACTTGCCTTTAATGTTCAAAAGTATGAATACCTGTGAATAGCAGTGAGAAACTGAGAAACTTTGTTTACAAGGAAAAAAAGAGTGTTAGATTAGAAATTTGCTACAACAATTGTGATTTATGACAGTATAGGAAACCTGTGGAATTCATTGTCTCAGACATCAATGTTCAGTGACTGACTAGATGTTTTTGATGGGCTGAGTTAATTTTAAGAGTGCTGATAAAACAACTCTTTGTAAGCTTGCTGAGATGATAATTCAGACAAATCAAGCCTCAATCTTCTGGAGGAGAGCACTTCAGGGGTCAAGAAGGGAATCCTCCTCCTGCTCTTACAGTGAACTGCTGGCTCAGAACAGAGCTCATTTCTGTGAAACACCAAGCACTGACCATTGCCTGGGGCAGTCTTCTAGATAAGGTAATTAATCTAGTTAATTAATTTTGTGATCTGTGGTGGAACAAATTGTGTATTCCTAGGTTTTGCCTTTGCATTTGGTTTTGAAGTAATATCAGTTTGATATTATAGAATTACAGAATTGTTTTGGTGGCAAAAATACCTTTTAGATCATTGAGTTCAACCATTGATTCAACACTACCAAGTCCATGACCAAACCAAAGCATGTCCCTAAGTGCCACTTCTCCATATCTTTCAAATACCTCCAGGAATGGTGACTCCACCACTTCCCTGCGCAGCCTACTCCTGTGCTTGACAACACTTCCAGTGAAGAAATTTTTCCTGATCTCCAATCTAAACCTCCCCTGGCACAAGTTGAGGCCCTTTCCTCTCATCCTATCACTGGGAAAAGAGACCAGCACCTGCCTGGCTACAACCTCTCACACAGCAATAGGGCTCCCACTGAGTCGCCTTTTCTCCAGGTTAGACACCCCCAGCTCCCTCAGCCTTGTGCTCCAGACCCTTCACCAACGCTGCTCCCCTTCTCTGGACACATTCCAGCATCTCAATGTCTTGCTGGTAGTGAGGGGTCCAAACCTACACACAAGCAAATCTCGCACCTGTAGCTCATGCCTAAGAGCACCTCACTGTCTTGTATTTTCTCTTTTTCTCCTTATGGATGAAAATATTGTTCTAACAGAGCCCAGACAGAAAACTGATGGGAAGAACATAACTTCACATTGTTATTTACCAACCTCAGTAAAAGTTATACCTAGTTATTCATCCCCAGCCAGACAAACAAGAAACTCCTTTAAGCACAATTAGGAAACCCAAGATTTTTATATTTTTCCCAGGAAAGACAAGATGTTTTCCACAGACATATTAACAGATTTCCAAAGATTGATGGGGTTTAGATGAGACTGTTTGTGAGAAATAACTCCTCTGGAAAACAAAAATACTGAATGACAATTTTATTTCCTTTGTGTGTGTGTTGTAATTAATCTAAGTTTTCTAATCTGAATGCTCCATACGAAGGAGGCTTAATGCATTTTAACCCAGAAACTGAACTACTTGCATTATCATTATATGCTTATGATTAAACCAGTCTCTAGAGACTAAGAAATAAATTGAGTGCCAAGTGAAGAAAATTAGGAAATGAATTTGCTCCAGTATTTCAATTGATCTGCATATTCTAACATGGGAATTTAGGCTGGGCTCTTTGGGACTCTGATCACAATGTCTAGTTATTGAAAATGGCTTCTTCCCTACTACCCACACAAATCTGATTATAATTGATATTGGGAAAGGCTTGTCCTTTCTGCTGCAGCACAAACTTTGTGCAATTTACTTAGGCAGTAATGAAAATAATTTTTTTCTGTCTGTTATACTGAGTGTCATCACTAGATGTTCAGGACACCAGTCTTGATGGCCTGATCCTTTCACTGAATTACAAACCTACTTTTCTAGTCACATGTATCATTATTTCATCCAGATTTATTTGACTTCCAAGGGAGGATTTTTCTCATCTTCTCTCAGAGTGTAGACAGTTGCTTGGCAGCCAAACTTGCTTATATACATACTGGTTTTGTCTCCATTGGGATTAAAGACACAGCTTTTACTGACTTGATGAGGATAGAGTTCAGTTTTCATCTGGGAAGTTAGAAATAATAACAGCAGAACTCCTTCCATCCCTCTCACAGCAGAGGAATGCAGAACCCAAGCAGCGATTGGTACATTAATGCCAAGGGGGCCAGGAGCAGAGCTCAGATCTCCTGAAACTCAGCTCCTTCATTTGCTGAGTGCTGGTTATCACTCAAGCTGCAGGAAACTTTCTGGATTTGGCCATTGTTTTGCATGCCTGACATGACAATGACATGCAGTGCCTTGTCAGCAGCTGTCATCTGTGATTTTTGGATGCAGCCTATCCCAACAGCTGAAATTAAGGAAGAATCAGGTGCAATCAGAACAAATAATTTCTTTGTAAATAAATGTGGCATTTAAAATTAGATGCTAAAATATGCAAATAGGGAATCTGTTTTGAAGGAAAAACATGGGTATGTGTTAACTTTCTTCTAAATTAATTCAGCATAAATGTCTTTGGAGCTTAACTGTAGTCCTCAGGAGAGTAAATACTGCATAATATGATATGCTAGAAAAGATTTGAAATGCACCCACTAAAAGCTCATTTTACTGATGTATTTCACACAAACTTTCTAGCTGGAAAGTTCTACACCCAATTTGCAAAGATAAAAACTTGCTACTAGAAAATTACTCCAAATAGAAGACTAAACTGATACAACAAAATTTTGGTTACCATTAGCTACAGCAATAATTACCAAGTAAATTTAACATCAGTTAGCAATAACTGCCAAGCAAATCTAACATCAGTTGTTAAAACACAATACTGTATAGTTACATACGTATTTCATATTTTACGTGCATGTTTTTTGTATATTCATTTTCATATTTAAGTTGAAGTCAAGTATTCAAAATAGAGAAAGCCTGAATGCATTCAGACTTTTGTACTTCTCAATTCGCTTATTGTTAAGACATAGTTCATTGTGAATAAAAAGAAATATTTTAATATACCTTTTTAAAAATTAGTATTGTCATATTAAAATATGACAAGAATATTAAGTTACAAATTACTTAGGGAGAAATCTTCTGGAACAAAATGAAAATTGAAACATTAACTGTCGCTTTCTCATGTCTAAGCAGAACAACGATTCTGGTTCCTTGTCCTCCAGCTATAACGTCTTGTGCAGTTATCCTGTTAGTGAAAGTATTAACTACAGGTAAGCTAGGGTAACATTTGATAAAAAATGGGCAAAGAATATCTAAATATAGAAAGACTGCTGATGTACTGGACCCCTACACCAACACGGGACTGGGATCCCTGGGGCTTGTGGAAGTGCTCTTTTGTGTCTGAGGTTCAAAACTTCACACTTGGCTACACTGGTTACTTAAAAATCAGATTGCCTCACTAAAAATACAGGGCTTAACCTGTATTTGGCTCATTTAATTGAGTCATTAGGTTCTGTTTTTCTTTATATTTCTCCTGCAGGATCAAAGTCTGTATCTCCTTTAGCTGGACCACAATCCCTTTCTGTTCTGAGCTGCCAGGCAAACAGCGCTGCCTAATTACAGAGTTCTATAGCAGTGCAGCATGTCTTAAACTACAAAGACATATTGAGAGTATTTGCATCCTTTGTGGTTAGAAATACCACACAAATCCAAACTCTTGATAAATTAATGATGCTGTTTTTCCAGCCTGTGGCTCTCATAATGGAAGAATCTGATGAAGTTGGTGGGGGCCACTGTTCCCTAAGACACACAGCTCTACTGAGGTGAATCCCTTTTGCACACTGATGTCCTTGGCTAATGGATGGCTTGGACACAGGAGTGGGCATTAGGATGAGGCTGCTGTTCAATGGTGTTGGGCTCTGCTTCTGCACTCTGTGTGCTCAGCATGGGGCCATCTGAAATTGGCACAGAGATTCCCAGGCCACCAGTTTAATCCTGCCCCACAGCCTGCATTCCTGTACTTCTCTGGAATGTGGCTGTGGGTAATGCAGTACTGCTCAACCTTTATTTGCATTAGATAATGTGGGTAAGAGGAATTAAAAGGCCAAAGTCTGCAGCAGGAACAAGATGTAAATTCAGTAATTTTAAGGTCTACTCTTTCTTTATACAGCTAAACAGAATATCTCCTTATCTATCATCTAATACCTATTTAAATGAGATCTAAATCATCATATTTATCTGTAGAATACTGTAACAACTCAGTAATTAATTTGCTTGTCTGTCTTCCCTTTTCCTTCCCAAGCAATTCCTACTATGTTATTTATGAAATACATATATATTGTAACTACAGCTGTCAGCAACAAATTTTATTTATAGTTTCTTGGCATAGCATAAGCCACCCCCTCCAAACATTTATGAATGGGAAGAAATGCTGTGGAAACCTTCAGCAATGACTAGAATCACAATTCTCCACACCATGCAAAAGCAATGTTAGCAGAGGATATGGGAACAGGACAGTGCTGAGAGCAGGCCCTGCACATCCCATCACTCCCGTGAAGGATGTGGTGAGACTCCATGCCCTAGAGATGCAGACTCTTCCTACCTTTCTATGGCAGCCACACTGGAAGCTGAATTACTTAAATTAACTAAGTATGAACAGTTGTAAATTATTAATCCCAGGTTTTTAGCTCAGCCTTGTGTCCTTTATGCCTCTTTTTACATAGAGCCCTCCCCTGTTGCATTTCTCACCACAGCAAAAAGTGAGAGCAGGGCTTATCTGGTTAGAATGGAACAGTCACATACCTGTCCAACTAAACAGAACCAGAGGATAGGTCAAAATAAAGAGTAATTACAGAAAAACTTCCTCCTTTTCCCTTGTTACCCATCCAGAGGAGCCCTAACATTCTGTAAGTGTACTTTCTAGCTGACCTACTGCCACCTGGGTGAGGTGTGTAAAGAATTTCACTTGTAGGGCAGGCAGCTGCCTCTCCATCAGCAATAAACCTGAGAAATCAGATTGGAGACTGAGAGACTTCTCAAAATCACCAAAATTTGGGGTTTGCCCCCCAACAAGCCTGCTTGCAGCACTGAGAATTTACTGCTTCTCTAGCACATGAACAAACCTTCAAAAATTCTTGCCTCTGTCCTCTCTGCTATGTCTAATTTCTGATCACTTACCAGTTTTTGCTATGAGCTCTAATTTTGTTCTGATTAAATGAAAAAGTGGTGAGACAGACTGAACCAGGTGAGCTGTCAAACACCTAGAAGACTTTCCAGACATAAAACTATTTCCAAAACAAACATTTCCCCAAGCGAAGACTTGACAAACAGCCTGAACAATAAAATTCTTGAACACTACCCAGTTGATGGGAGTCTTTTCTGGGCTAATTTACATAATTTGACATAATTACAGTTATAAACACTTGAAGAAGCTTTGGAAGCAACAATGCCACCAAAGCCTACATTTTATTGGGTCTCGTTGTAGTTGGCAGCTGTACAAAACTGTGGAGCATGGAAATGTGCTCAGATAGATCCTGATTATACAAACACATCCCACAAGCTTTGAATGCTCAATGCAAATTTCTGTACAGGACAGAGATACCAGAGGTAGTGATTCCCTCCAAGTGCCTGCCCATCAAACCACAATTTTGTCCACAAGGTAGTAGAGGACGTCTTGCTGCCTGACTCCAGCTGCCTGCAACTGAAGATAGCCAGGGAATTTAAAATTTTAAAACCAAAGTAAAAGATAAATTAAAAAAAAAAATCAAGCTTGATATATATGCACAAGCATATATATACGTGTGTGTGTGTACACACACATGTGATCTAAAAGATGTGACTTGATAATCAATTAAATAACTCTTTAATAGATCTACAGAAGCAAGGAGTCCCCTCAATGAGGATAACCCCATTTTCTACTTTTGTCATATTGGAATTCACTCAACAGGAGGAGGAAAATGTTACCTGAAGAATATTTTTTTTAAAAAAAAGCTGTACAGTTTTCAATCAACCAGACTGCTGTCCACATCCCACCACAGGCTATTGTGGTGCCTCTCACATTAGTATTAAAATATTAACACTTTATACACATTAAAATATTTCCTCATTGAAACGAATTTAACATAAATGTCTGGAATGCAGGGGAAAACAATGATCTTTGTGCTGGACAGGAAAATCTAGTTCAATTGGTTTATCCTGCTTTGGGTGGTCAGTTTGTTTCCTATTCCCTTTCTGAGACAATTCTCCATTTACACTACTGTATTTTTACTTCTCTGTACCATCAGATATTCTTGTGGAATGGCTGGAGTCCAGAGAAGACAAAGAATACTTGCAGCTAAAAGAAAGTGCTACAAAAGCTACAACTAGCATCTACATTTTAATTAATAGTTTGCAAATTTCAAGACTACATAAGCGTCAATGCTTACAATCCTGATACAGTAGCTCTGCTCACTGCACAATATCGAAAAGAAATACCAGAGCTTTAAAAAAATAATAGAAAAAGTCTTTTCAGAGAGACAGCTTCCAAGATATTCACACAAACACATCTTTTCACTAGATGAAATGGGAACATTTAAAATGGAGTTCATCAGTTGATCTTGGCAAGCCTTGATTACATGAATTAACTTTCTTCTACCTTACAGACCATACCCAGGGCTGGGTACCAGGCAGTATGTTGAGCAATAATGACATTTTAATTGTATTGGGTATTAACAAAATCCTTTTTGAACAGAAAACTTTTAATTATTTCATTTGTATCTTTATTTATCATAAAGAAACAACTGATTAGCTTTCACTTCTCCTTGTAGAACAAAGAGTACATGGAGTCAAGTTTACCAGCACTGCACCTTCATTGAGAGATTGTATCTGGAACATGGAATTGAAACAAACTTAATGCTGCTAAATCCTATTTTTAAAGCTCTTAATAGCTAACTTATCAAGGCCTTCTACTGCTACCCCCAATGAGATCTAACATTATCAGTGCTATGAAATGGCAGCCATATCCTGGAGTAGAAACCAGTAATTGTCACCAAAACTTTGGGGTATACAAAGCAATCACTGGATAGGTGTACCATGCTAAAATTTTGCTGAAATACTCTTCAATTATTAATTATACTTTTTAGAAATGGTACAAAAATTCAAGTGCAGAGATGGACACAGTGAGGCCACCCTCATGACAAGACTTGTGTTAAAAATTGTGAGACACCAAGGTTTAAGATCTGCTGCTCGAGAGTTACCTCTTAAAGACAAAGATCTTTCAAGTATAAATACAAGTATACAAGTATACTTTCAAGTATAAATACAAAATAAGTTAATACTATTTGTTACTGATTAGTGTCCAGATGCTGTCTGTACCAAGACTGATACTAAACGGTATTAACAAGACCCTAAAATATATGGGTAATGGCTGCTATAGAAAAAGAAACTAATTAGTTGGCTAAAAAAGATATTTGTAAACCCATATGGATGTTACAGAAAAATTAAATGCAGGAAAAAAATTACTTTAATGGTGAGCCTCAGTCTGTAGGCTGGAACACACAGCTAGGATTTGTTGACTCAAAACTGCAGACGAGCAGCTGTGAGACCAGGCAAACTCACACTAGATATGACATTTCCCCCAGAAGCTAAACCATGCACTTGTTTTTGAAAATAATGTAATTTCATTTCAATGATTCACCAGCATGCCAGTACCTGACATGGCAAAGTTCCATTGTGTTAAACTTACCTTAGGAAAAACTCATCTTTCTTTGAAAAACAGAATTTGACTGTCTTTAGCTTCCAACCACTGGAACCTGTTTTGTCTTCAGAACACTTGTGTTCTTCTGTGGAAACGCTGAGATGCTTTGAGTCACCTTGCCATTTCCTCTTAGCTAAACCACCGTGATCTCCATGAGTACTATGTGGCAGAGCATCTTGTCTAGCCCCAGAACTTTGGTGATCTCTTTATAGCTCTCCCTTATGTTTTTAAATCAGTTATGAAGGTGGACACGAGGCCTGGATTTAGTGTCCTATCAGCATTCTCATCACTGTGAAACCACTTCTCAGCCTTTGCTTGAGCCTCTTTCTGTACCTCTCACACTCATGCATAAAAGCATTAGCCTTTTAAAGACAGAAACTGCAGAACTAGCTCATTATGAGGTTGTTATCACCAGTGACCCACTATCCCCTTTTCTGAGTTGCTACTTCTAAAAAAAACCAAACAAAAAATTTATCTTCCTTGTTCCTAAATAGGTTACTTTGCATTTGACTTGACTGAAATAACCCCCTTTGTTTTTCTCATAACAGTACTGTGCCTTAGAAACAAGTTATTCATAGTGAACTCAGAAAATATAATACAAGTTTTGTACCCTACTGAGGTAACTGACAAATCTAAACAACAGCTTCCTGGCTCTGTGCAAAGAAAGCAAGGATAAATCTGTTCTGTTAGTAAAGAGATTTCTCACACTTCAGACACAGAAACAGAGCTTTAAAACTTTCTGAAATGTCTGCTGGGTAAGAATTACCTGAGTAAATTGCCAGTAAAGCTTCATTCTCTTGGCTTTGGCATAATTGCACTCAATGAGTCTGGGCCTGCTGTTCACATCCACCAGGCATCTGTTGTCATCATCGTCGATGGTGGGGCTCAGAACACCCACGTGGAGCTGCTGACTGCTTGTGTAATAAACATTCTGCAACAGGAAGCACAAACAAGATTTGTGGCCTCTACACAGAAGCAGCACTTTTACCCAAAATCTAATGGCAAAGATAAATATGCTGAATAGCAGTAGGCTGACCCCATAGTGGCTTTTAAATTATTTCCTTTCATGTAGGAAGCAACACAACATTTTAAAAGTTGGTCTAAATTAACAATTAACTGCTCATTGTTATCATCAAGTAAATGCAGGTTAAATATTTAAGAGGAAATATGCAAATACAACTGATTATTTTCTCACCATGTGCCTATTTTACTTCTGTTTTCTAAGGCCATACTAAGGGTCTTCAACGAGCAAGATATACACCCTGGGACTGGCTTGAACATGGCCATCATCTCTGATTAAACTATTTCATCTGAGGATAATATCTCAGTAGAGAGGTAAAAAAAGAGAACAGCAGCACAGGAGTTCAGAGCATCTCAATCTTTTATAGGACAGATAGAAAAATAAATGAAGGTTTTCTACAAACAAATGCTAAAGCCCACACCTGAAGCAGCTACTATATACAATAAAAAGGTATTAGCAACTGGTGACAGATACAGGCAGGAGAGAGAACAGAATGGCCACGTTTCAGGGCATTTGCTCTCATTTTACTTTTTCTATGTCAATACACACAGACCCAAGAGACCGGAAAAAGAGACAGACACTGGCTGCTCTGTATTTCTAGCAAAGGAGTGCCCTCAGAGGCCTCAGGGATTACACCTGGGACCAAAGACATGACCTTATTGTATTATACAAATTATTGCTACTCTGTTTGACTACAAAAATATGTGGGAGGCTTCTCTAGAAGAAAGAAAAAGAAGGGGAAGGAAGGTGAGCACACAGATGGAGGTGCTACATCCTCTTGAAGGTTAACAGGGGTAACACAGACTATGCCAGGATTGCCTCTTTGCTAACCACATATAGAATTAATTTTGCTATAATTAGACCCTTTTCTTGGAAGGACATGGGAAAGATGAAATGGAAACATCATGCTGTAGGTGTTGAGTCTGACAACTCAGTGGTAACAGAGTCACAACAGACAAGAGTGGACAGAAGCACTAAATTAATATCTCATTTACTATGCTAACTATTAAATAGAATAGCTATTCTATTTGCCTGTAGCAAAAAGGGAAGCAGGGAATTATGCTGTGTGTATTTGGGAATTTTTTCTGTTCTCAGAGTTTCCTGGCATTTGTTTATGGTTGATGTTACAACTTGTTTTATATGTGAGTGTTCTTATTTGTGAAAACTCTGATAAATAGGAGAGAAAGCAGAAAAGCAGAACAAGCCAGGTCTGACGAGAGATTTAGGAGCTTCATGTTAAAAAAAAAAAAAATGCTGAAAGCAGTCAATGCAGGGATTGAATACAATCAAAACAAATCATGGTAATTTTTGGCAAGACTATGTCCCCTGTTTACCCTCCTGTAACAATGCCAGGGCAGATGTAAACTGACTGAGTTGCATAAAAGTTAATTAAGTTACCATTAATGGTTTAGACTAATCCAAGGTTTTGCCCCCCTTAATGAAGTTTCATTCTTTTCACCCCACAGAAATGATAACAAGCCTGACCTGGCTGAAGTGAGGTGAGTGAAAGTTTTAAGAGGTTGAACAGAGAAAAGTTGAATAGTTCAGATATGGCTTACAGGAGGAGAGCAGGGCAATAAAAGGACCTAGCAGGGAACTCTTCCAGACTGGATGGTTTTGGTGTGTTGAAGGAATATGTAAGAACTATGGGAACACTGACAAGATCACACGCCATCCACAAGTCAGGTTATTAACATTCCTGCAAACAAAACTGATGCCTCAGAAAAGCAATAAACATTTAGAATGCGCTTTCTACACAGGCCAAGAACAACTATTTTAGACAAGTTTATGATCTGTTTAGATTCTTTTTTGGGGGGAGAGACTGAGGGAGTGGTAGAACAAGGCTATAAAACCAAGATGCTCTTTAGAGAGGATTGTTAGGACAGTCTACAGATGAACTTTTTGTTGCAGCTCATTTACCTCTTGCCTGAAATTACTGCCTGAAAACAGAGAGGTAAATTGTCAGTTATTTTAATTTCTAACCAATAGGAAGAGATATTTCATTTCAGCATGTTGTCACCACAGAAAACATGATATAAGAAAATAAAGGGGTTTGCATTTTTTTTCTTAATGATACACATCAGTCACTGGAAACAAAAGATCAGGCTTGGCTGTAACCCTGAGAAGTGCATGCTGTAGCTCAAGGTCTGCACAAAGAAAGCAGTGTGCCCACAAACCCTTGGGGCTGAGCTATTTTTATTAGCTCAGACACCTCAGCCTTTCACAGCATGGCCTGAAGGCTGCAGGTAATCATTTCACCTTCCTGGACAGAAAACCCAGTTCATACTTCAGCTCCACCAGCTTTTTTTTTATGTCAAAGCAGCAGTGGTTCAGTCTGAGCATCTTTCTTGGGCAAAAGCAGAGTGATGGCTCTGGCTGGGGGAGCTACTCAATTCTGCTTGTTGGCAAAACTGTGGAGAAGTAGAACAATCAAATACAATTATGCTTAACAGATTTAATTAGCAGGTTGCTAATTAGGAGAGCCTGCCTGCTAATATCACCTCATTTTTCATTGTGGGCCAGTTAGAAGAAGAGGTGAGAAATCTTGAATTTTCACCTGTTGTTGGGAAAGGCACCTTTCAGCTCGTTAAGTGGAGTGTAAAAATACACTCAGGCTAAATCAGAACATGGTAGGGTGGCAGTCTGTCCAGCAAGGCTCTGTCAAGATGTTGTTTTGCTTATCCAGCAATATGGACAATATCTAACTGTTCTGTATGTCATTACAAACATATTGGCTCTTATACAATAAATCCGTATCTTATTTCACTTCAGAATTGAAAACATTGCACAGCCTTCCAATGTTGGTGGTAACTTGACTGCTGTGTTTTTCTACTGGAGGGATCACATCAAAAGCACACAACCTCTAAAAATTCAATTTGAGCAGCATTTTAGGAAACAGGGAGGTAGTGGTTTGTGTTGCACTTGACCAGAAAAATTTTCTTAAAACCTACAGACAGCACCTGGCTCCTTTCCCCAGCCCTGAGAATGAAACAGTCCCTGCACTGAGAGAAGACAATAATAACAATTATGTTGGGATGAAGGAAGGGCATCCATTTGGTAAAACAGAATTAACTATTGACACTACTGATTCATGTTCTAGTCTGAAACCTAAAGCCATGAAACCATGGTAAAGCTTCCCTTTAAATAATATAATAAATTAAAAACATTATAATTGCTTTCACCTATATCTTCCTGTTTCTATTTGATTACTTGCATTTTCCAAAATAACTTTTTAATTTCTTTTTTGGTTTGGGTTTGGTTTTGGTTTTTTTGTGGCTTAGGGTTTGGGATTTTTGTTTGCTTATTTAAAGATGGTACACAAATTACTTGTCTGGAGCAGGCTGTAGGAGATTAACCACCTGAGTTACATGAACTGAATTACCCTCTCATAATGTTCACATTAGGTAAGCACATCTGTGCCTTTTTACTGAACCTATTTTAAATTGACCTTCAGGTAAAATATGGCCTTACAGATTAAAACCATGCTCATGCTTTACCGTCCTGTAGCCCTATAAAAACACAGTTTGCACTGGTGATTTAAATAAGCTGTTAAATAGATAAATGGTCACAGCAGTACTTCTTGAGGAGGAGGGTGCTTCAACAAGCATCAACAAGCACATGAGCTGTTTTGCAGTCCACTTCAGCACAAAATGGGCAGTTGAGGCACTTTTGCTTAAAACACTTGAAAAGATACAGACAAAACTCATTTTACCAGCACATTTGTTCTACAATATTGTAACATCACCATCAACTAACACAACGGGATAGAAATTCTGCAGTAATTCAGGGAAGTAATTTTTTGAACAACCACTCCAGGGCTGCCTTGGAAGCCCAAATGATTGAATACTGAATATGGACTAGTAAGTTGATAGGATAACTTTGAAATTTTTACTCGGAACTTGGACTTTTTGTTTCAGCTACAACAGCAAACGTCTCAGCAATCCTTGTTCAAGGTACTAGAGATTAGATAGACAAAAATTTATTTAGTTCCAATGAAGTCAAGACACTTGCTCTATGCTGATTTATAGCATTCATTCAAAGTTCCTTAGCAAAACAAACACACATTTTCACAGCACCATCACACACATAGTCTCCAGGGAGATACTGAATTTCCACAGAAACCGTCTCTTGCTTGGCTATTGGTACCAAAGCACCTGGTAACAACTCCCTTAGTCTGTAACAAAATAAGTCTCCTTACATTTCATTAGTTTGTTCTAGCCCACAGCATTTTACCATCTTTTTTCTTCACTATAGCAGCACTGATGTTACAACTGTGTCTCCTGGGCACCTGGCAGGGAACACTTTTGTTCAGGAGATCAGTTAGGTTTGCAAAAGGCACTTACCTCCTCAAAAAGTGAAGCTGCAACGACTCAGCATTACTGTCAGTGAGAAACTCTGTAAAAATGTGGGCAGGATTTGTGATCTACCAAGTCTCAGAGCCAATGTGAGCCCTGAGCCTTTGGCACTGCCACATCTCCCTCAAGTACTCTCCCACCGGGTGGGTGAGTGCCACACACATGGGACAAGTTGGCTCTGGGGGCTGCCACTTCTGCCTGCTTTCCCTGCCCTGCCTGCAGGTCCAGCTGCATTCAGTGACCTCAGGAAACTTCCTCAGGAAGCCTGGGGCTCGCAGCACATAAGAGTGATGGGAAAGAAATTCTTCAAAACAAAACCATGTGTTACTGATCTAAAAGTTTGAAGCAAGCAAATGATTAAAGTAACAGGAGTTTCCTACCTGGGCCTGAAGAGAAGCACATTGGTTGCCTTCAAAGCATGGCAGAGGTGTCTGCCACAAGGCTTCTGTTTCAGTCTCTTTTGTGTTCTCAAGGATCAGCCTCATAACTAATCTCTTCATACCTAATTTTCCCCCAGACCGTAAAATGTGGGGCTCTTGTAAATTGTTTCTAGTATTTTTAATATCTTCTGAGAAACCTGGCCTGCAAATAGCCTTATGTCTGTAAACTGCCATCTTCCAACTAAAGGAGCAATTATTCTGTAGCTTTCTTGGATTTATTTTCCTAGAAGTGTCCTATCTAAGGCCATCGCTTCATTTCCGTTTGCTCTACCAAGTAATTTCTCTGACTATTCACGTTAAGACAAGCAGACTGAGATTGGTATCACATAATTAAAACTAATAAAATTTGTTCCCCAAATCCTCATATGAGGTGAAAGTGTGAGGTTTAGTCAAGGCATACTTATTTTTGTTAAACAATTTATCTTTTTTTTCTTAAGAAGAACATTTATTTGTCCTAAAAAAAAGACAGCTGAAAGATGAAAACATGAATGAGTGGTAGTTGAGAGCTGCGTAGCCTAGGATTCTCAAGAAATCATCATAATGACTAAGAACTATTACAGAAAATTATGTGTTTGAAATGCTCTCCACACCCGCATTTCAGGTGAACTAGTTTGCCGAATATTATTTTTTCCTATTTAATGCTCTAAGCTTAACATTTTCTAAAAATTTGCTTGACTATCAAGAAAACTTACAATATTGCAATGAAAACAAAAGCTGTATTCAGTACTGCTACTCAGATCAACTCCAGAAATAAGGAGAAGCAGCTTCACCCTTTATTGTCATCGGACCAAGCCATACCCTTGCTCATATTTTGGGAATGCCAGGACTCTACCTCCCTCCTGATGCAATCCCATGTAGCAAATCAGGACGGAAGAGAAAAAGGAGAGTTTATACCTGGAGTCCCCTAAATCTCAGTTGTTACATTCAGAACAAACAGTCTTTTTGCCCTTCTATTCCACCCATCTCCTCTGAGACAAATTCTGCTTTCAGCTGTAATCTTGAAATACCACTTGCACAACCCTCTCACTGCCGAAGACTTCATCCTCTCCTCAGCTAGTGCTCCCTGAAAAGCCCTGCACAGCACACACCCGTGCCAGGGGCATGGAGTGAGCACAGCACAAAGCAGAGCTGAGCAAGAATGCTCAAAATCAGAAAAGAGTTTGTGATTTATAAATGGTTAGAGCTGACATAATGTATATGGAATCTAGCATGTCCATGTGGAAAATACTTCTTTGCTGATGTTAGAGACCATCTGACAAGCTTTGGTTGCTTCTGTTTTATACAGGGGGATGATGCTAAGCATGATTTACGAAATTCCCTCTGCTCTGGCCCAGCCTGGCCAGACAGAGCAGACCAAAGGGCTGGGACAGCCCTCACTGGTACAGATCAGCCACTCAGTCAGGGCCTGGCAGACTGAAAGGTGCTGCTGTTCTTTCTAAAAATCACCAATTGCCATGGCAAATTTCCTGTAGGGCTGGAGAGGTAATTTTGGTGTTACACCTCATGTGCTGCATTGCACTGGCGCAGTGCAGAACACGTCCTAAATCTGCCATGAGAGAAATGAAACCCCAGGTAATTCAACCAACTTTTTTTGCCCAGTGAAAATATTTCAAACACCTACACAAAATAAAATCTGCACAACCCCACATGATGCTGTAGAGTACATGGGAAGGTAAATGAGCTCTGCTTATTTGGACACAAATGAACAGGTTTGGCCTCTCAAAGATGCCACGTAGAGCTTCTATTATTGAGAAGTTCGCCCTAAAAGACCAAATTGTGATTCCCATTGCAATTTACACTGAAATTCCACTGACTTTAGGTGCAATGGGATTTTTGGTTCCAAGTTTATTATTAAACTTTGAAAAGCCACCAGACTTCATAAAGACTTCAGAGCTGAAGTGGGCTGCTGGTTGCAGTAAATTATTCATAGGAGCTGGTTTATCATGTAGCAAAAAGTTACACTAAGATGTTCAACTTAACACAAGATGATTATCCGAAGGATAAATTGCCAACTCCCCACTGGAAGTTTAAAGCAATACATACCAATTTTCAGGCTGAAAGCCATTTGTAATCCTTATGGCAATGTTCCCAGATGAAATCACGCTGGAGACTGGTACATGACTCTGCATTTATAATGAGCAAACTTAATGCTCACCACCAGCAATATTTATTTGCTACCCTGCCTTTGGCATAAAAACTATGAGGGATAAGAAGCCTGATTCACCACTACTTTATTCCATCTTCGAACCATATTTTTCTCCAAATGAATCCATGAGGTTATTTATTGTCAGGAGTAATATATTAATATACTAGGTCCAAAGTCTCCTAGCAGATTCATACTTGACTGTAACTGCAGCTACAGAGCAGTCTGGTGGATTCCAGTAAATCCGGACTTAGCTCCCATTGCCTTTTCTTGCCTATTTGTATTGTTTCTGACTCCTATTCTGGTATTTCTTGTGACATAAATGCATCTGAAAGCAAGAGCTTTCCACCTCCATAAGAAAACAGCCAGCAAAATCCAAGTTCATTCTGAACAACACAAACATTTACATCAGTAAGATAATCAAGTGTTTTCCCATTTACTATTCATGTAGAAAGTGACAGAAGGAAGAGGCTGTGCTGTCCCTGTAGCAACAGCATCTCTGTGTCTTGTGCTGCCCTAAAACACTGCTGAGGAAGAAAATACATAGCAACACAGGCTGAGAAATACAGAAAACTGCTCCTAAGCTGCAGGTCATCCCTCAGAAGATTCATGGTATTTTTTGAGGCAGGTTTTCAGCCTGATGATTCAACTTTAAAACCATTATAATGCCACTCTATCCATACTGAGGATCTATTAACTATGAACCTTGCCTTCATGTAGAGCTGACAAACAGCTTTGGTATACCAAGTGTAGCAACACCTTAACTTAAATTTTAATTGTATTAAAGTGTGTAAGAAAGACTCACTATTTCACCTCAGTGTTCAGATTTGTATCTAGTGAATTAAGGCAGCAGCATACTGATTATCTGACCTACTTGCTCTTCTTCATGTCTGTGCACTAATTAAGACCTGAACTCTGAGCAACAATATTTGATAGTAATAAAACCAAGGTGCTCAGAAATTTTAAATAATACAGTGTGGTGCTATAAATACATGCTTAAAGACACAAAAACGTTAACATTTTAATAGAAAATAGACAGGTACTAAATGCCAGACCTTTTCTTTTTAATTTAAATTCATGAACTTATATTGCAGTGGAATACCTAATTCTGGTATTGCCTACTTTGGTATTCTGCTTTGGTTTTAATTAAAACAAGCAAACAAAAATCCCATTATTTAAGATCCACTTTTTAAATTGAATAAAACTGTCAATCATGGGTTTTATATACGCTCTCAGTATTTACTGCCATAGTTCTCCTAATTCGGTAAGTACGGAATTAACAGGACCTGGTTAAATTAAAATTTCACTTGATTTACTTCCTAACGCTTCTCTGGTTTTTGCTCTTTTCTCTGCACAAGATCTCTACATCTCATGCACAAGAAAAATAATTTTTAAAAAAAGGCAGTAAAAACCCCAGAACCATTTTGGCATAGAAAACTGTGTCCTGTTTTTTTAAACAGCATGTTGTCTTATGGCTCCTGTAACTTGGACCTATCTGCAGTCTCGTTCATCCTTTCCCACCAATCCCACTTTAACCTTCACAGTTTTCTGTGTGGATTCCTACAGAATCCTATGTCTTTCCCACCCTGTTTTCTTCTTCTCCAACACATATTCACCAGGAAACAAACAGCCTTCATTCCCATATGCTGATGCACTGGTCCATCTTTTAAGCCAGAGCTGACTCCTTCTAGGCAAATTAAAATCTGCGCTAGTTCACTGCCATCTGTGTACATGCATTTGGTAGTTCAGCATCAATAAATTTAAAAGCAGATTTTTTTACCTTTTCATAGCTAAACCTTCAGATTACTATGGGCACAGTCACGTTCAGATAATTATGTTTACACAATGCACATCTTCACCTTGAACCTCTTCCAAAGTCATTAAATCTTGCTATACAGCCTATTCTTCCTGCAATAAAATGCAGCTTTTCTACTTAAGCTTGACCCTTGCTGGCTTCCTCACTGATGTCAACACTCATGCCCACTTCAAATCCATCCTGAATGCTTCTGAAAACTCAGTTTTCAGGCAGCCTTTCAGGAAGGCAATATCCTTCCTTTTGTTCTGTTTTCCACGCTGCTTAAACTGCTTGACTTCATTTCTGAAGCCCTTCTCAGCCCCTTCTCTTGTTACTTACCAACCTAGCAAGTATCACTAGGTTATCCTCCAGCTCCTAATTTCTAGCCTTCATTGTTCTCTGCCTGTTCCACAGAACTTCCCAAATGTCAAGAAAAAAAAATCTGTAATTTTAATTTTGCTGATGTATCCAAAGCATTACTCAAGAATGCTCTGTCAGTATCTCCTAGCATTCCCTTCTCCTCTCTCCCAGAATCTCCTGTTTCTAATATTCTATTTCTGGGCTTTAGCTCTTCAGATAAAGGGCGTAGGTTTTATTCTGAGGTTGTAGAGCACTTAACAGACATCTGGGTCATTATTGGAATGCCTAGAACTGCAATAATAAGCATAGCAATAAAAAAGATGTAGTGCCAGGGATGAATCAGGTATCTTACCACTTCTCAGAAAGTGATTCTTCTACTGGTATAACCTTCTGAGAGTTTTCTAAAATAAATGGTGTTATTTCTACCATTATTACCTTTTCTAAACTGAATTTGATAAAATTTTTTGTCTACAAGAGATAAGTCAAAGCAAATTACAACCAATTACCACATCTTCTTAAGGTGCCCTGCGGTAATCATCTTGATCTCAAGGGTTTTGAGGTTCTTGTTTGTTTGTTTGAGGTTTTTAGTTTGTACATTCATTTAGTTTTGCTTTGTAATCCAGCCCTGTCATCTTTAATTCTGTATGGCAGTGAGCAATGACTATGGATACAGAGGTCCTTTAATTCCTCTTGTGTTCCACAAGTGCTGTAATTTTTCATCATTTTGTGACAGGAACAAAGAAAGGTAGTTACATGTACAACTCCGGGAAGAATCCCCAGCTGCCCACAGGTATTACTTAACCCCTAAGCCTACTGGCTTCACTGAAAGGAATCACTATTCTGTTTCTAAGATCACAGGAGCCAGGCTTGCCCATTCTTAGAATCACGTGTGCATTTGATGTCAGGTTTCCAGAGCTATCACATTGACGCCAACATATCCAAATCAAGAAAAAAATTATCTAGAATGTAGTTACTTTTGGTGCTGAAGACAATAAAATACCATTAAAACGTCTATATGGAAGTGAGGCAATACATTTCAAACTAAGCTGGTTCGTGACAATGTCTTTTGTTTTCTTCGACAACTAGCAAGGACATACTTATTTTTCCCCACAGAAAAACTCCAAAACAACAATACACCCACAAGAGCTCATCAGCCAAACTTAAGTTCATAAAGTGACCTTCATGCAAGCACCTTTGAGAGGAAAAATTGAAATGTCAAACCACCTGCAACTGAAGAATCCACTTAGAGACTTAAGTGACAATGGAAATGCCAAAATTAATAAGCAAATTAAAACTACAGTAATAGCTTAGAACATCCCAGAGTGTCAGGGCATTTTGACAAAAGGGAAGCTCTGACGTTTTCACCTAGTCCTATTAGCAGTGTTTCCTTCAGCAGCAGTTTTAACCTCCCACTTGACCTCCTAACCTCTCTGAAATAATTACATTCTGTTAAGTCTTATTATGGATATTATTAAAGTTGTGAATTACTTAGGAACACAATCCATATGGAAACCCTTGGGATGAGCAGCACCAGTGGTTTGGAGCTCTACCAGTGTTCCAACACAGTGAGGAGGGACAAAAGCCTCTGCAGTGCAGCAGAGGGCCTCAAACACCAAACCAAGGAAAAGAATTTCACTTTGTTCAAACCTTAAACGTGAGAGAAACTCAGCACAGATGCACAGCACTCACACAGACACTTTTCTTCAGTGTTTTTTCTCTCACATGGCTTCAGGAATTGTCTTACTGCTGAGATATTGCCATCTGGGTACACCATCTTAAAGGCTTATTACTTGCAGGTACATTGTGCATTTCCATACCCAGAACATTCAGTGCTGCAGTTTCAGTGATAAACAGCAGCTCTTGTACTGAGCTCTGACACTTGAGCTGCTCAGTGGATACTTCTGTAGTCTTTTCCCAGGTTACAATTAGTCACTTTTCAGAGAAAAACCTGACACTATTTGCCTCAGGTTATCATGTCATACATGCCTACATTGACAGAAAAGACAAATACTATATATAGCCTAGTTTCATGCTCAGTAACATTCTTTTTAATAAACTATAACAAATGAAATCTCTGTCAGATTTAGCTGCCTGATTTGATACTTTGTCACAACATGAATAAAATTTCAGACATCTGATATCTGTGCTGTGATGTCATTTTTAAAAATTACTTATGTGACTTAACAGCCAACTTCACAGCAGTGTATTAATGGATGAGACAGTTTGAATTCTGATGTTGCAGACATAACATAATAACCACCAAAGCAAAGAGCACATTTACCATTTTTTGTTGATTATCTGTCATCAACAGTTAAGCTTTTCTCTTTCTCTAAAAGATCAAAGGCCATCTACATTTCACTCTGGGTCTGTGCTAATTGCTTTATCAGATGGGGGCCTGTGGTGTGGCTGTTCAGTGGGCAGGGCTGAGAGGTGCAGCTTGGTGCAGCTCTGCCTTTCATGGACAATAAAGGGAAGTTACTCTGTTCCCACCTGGGCACACTCACCCTTTTAAACCAAGATAGAGCCATTAATATGAAGAAAAGAATTTCTCATATTTCAAATGGACAGCATCAACATCCAAGCAAATCCTTAATAATCACAGTAGCCTACAAAAAGTAAAAATACTGTGCCTTAGCTTTAGATAATGTATTTCAAGTGACAAAGCCTATCACTTTAACTGATTTGTTTCAATCTTTACTGTTGGTCTCTCTCTGTAGAAACTGACAGGAACTCATGAAGTTTTATCCATCCCAAATGTATCCTAAAAGAAAATTTCTTCCCTGAAACACTTTTAAGCTCTCCAAGGCAAGTGGAGAAATATATGTGCCTTAATAGAATAGGCACTTTCCCTGCTCACCAAATGTCTTGAAGTAGTGGCTCCACTGTTTGCAGGGTGACAGCAAATGACACTCGGAGAAAGAAGTCACATCTGGAATTTAAATGAAGAGCCTGCACACTATGACCTCATGCAGAAGCTGGAACTTTGATCCTGCCTGTGTTCATGAATACATTGCAAAGTTCACAAAGCTCTGCAAGTAAAATTGAAATGTGTCTCAGGCTGGAATACTGTGCTCACATCCCAGAGAGTCCTCTTTTCTTCTGCTCTTCTGGCCCCCAAAAGAAGGGCAAAGAAAAGCATCACCTAATGCATTTCCATCACTGAATGCACTTTTAGTGCTAATGACATTTTTTAACGGAAAGATGGAAATGAAGAATGCCATTAGAAGCAATCACACACTTTCTTACAATCACACAATTTCTTACTATGAAGTCTTCAAAGATTTTCTAAACTAGGAACAAACAAACAAATAAAGCTGTTTAAAAAGCAGAAAATTGCTTTGATGTCAAGGAGGACATGAATTCAACTGCCCTAGGTGTGGAGGAAGCCTTACTGTGCTTGGTTGAGTGAGCTTCACTTCTCCTATGACCACAAACACTGCCAGCTCTATGTTGTGCTCCTTGCACAAATCAGGCTGTAAACCTTGGCAAGAAGTGAAACTGCAAATCCTGTGATATGCAAAGGCATGTTGCTTAATCATGCAAATAGCATGATATCACCCCCCCATTTTCATTAATTTAATTTAATTTCTAGGCCGTTCAATCACACAGTGAAGGCTCAATATAAACGCATGCCTTCACAGGCCAAGCAGAAGAGGCTCAGATTTCTGAGCAGCAGCTTATCAGATGGATGAGGCAGCAAAATAAAACCAACAACTCTAAACCCAGGCTGTTTCAATGACCTTCAAGTACAACAGTGAATAGCTAAAATAGCTCTGCTAAGCTCCAGGCTGCCAGGGTACCACTGGGCTGTGACGCTGAGCTGCCTTCAGCACCAAAGACAGATTATGTCAGATTTTTCCCTGCATTTTCTGCCTGTCTTAGGAGGCTTTATTTTCATATCTGAAGTAGATTATCCCATAACAGTATCTGCAGGACACAGACCTAAAGAAAAGAAAAACTTTCTCTCTTGCTGCTTAGAATTAATACAAAAACTAGGCACATCAGTCACTCATAATTAAGTCACTGAGTATTCACAATATAAACAATAGTTCTTTCAGGATTCTTTAAAGTAAATTAATTTTACAATATCCTTTTGATTGTTCTAAACCAACAACAATGACTACTTTTAGTTTTTAATTTGCATATGAATAGAGATACTAATGAGGATTATTACAATTATCTATTGTACAATAAACTATTTAGTGATTTGCATTATTTTGTGCAGATTGTCCCTAAAGCACAAATCTCTGTCCCTTCTTGGACCCTCTAGGGCTGGATGCTCCCTCATAGGGCAGGGGTGGCAGGGGCATGCACTGGAGAAACAGTGGGTTGGGAATTAATTGATCTCCCCTTGGTGCACAACTACAGCTAACTACAAGTTATTCCTTCAGCATGCTCCTTTCCAAACCCACTGCTGCCAGCCTCACAAGCAGAGCCACAGGGGAGCAGCTTGTCAGCCTCCGCTACAACTCACTCTGTGACTGGCACTTCTCAGATTCACTGCAGGAAGGCAGTTGAAGAGTTAAAATCACACTACCATAATTCCAGATGAAAGCTCATTGTCTGCTCCAAGCCAACAGAGCTCTTTCCTTGTGAGCCAAATTGCATCAGCCCTAAAATGAGGTACCAGAAAATGTTGTTCGTGCAATATTCATAGAACAATTTGGGAGATGAAGGAGTAGCTGAGGGGACAGGCTACATCCTCATCTGAGATGCTGAATCACACTGATGTACCTGATCCTGATATGGTGTTGAGCACTCTCTAAATAAAACTAACTTTACATTCTCCATGGCACATGGGGCACTGGATTCAAGCCCCTGTTGCACAAATTATCTGACTTGTTTGAAGCTGCTTTGCATTTAAAGCTTGATTTAATTATTATTTAATTAGAGCCATTTCAAGGCTGTTACCCAGAGAGCATTTCATTAGGCACTGACTGAAATCCTTGGGCCAACCTTACTGAAATTAGAGCTTTAGTCACTGTCCTGTTATTCTGAAGTACCCAGAGTTTATCCTTCACTACCAGCTGGGAGGCTCCATCCCAACTATCATTTACACTATTGACTCACAGCTGCCACTGTTTTGTACTAAAGATGAAACAATTTCATGGGACAATCTAGTTGGTCATAATTACCTTCTATCTTTAATGCTTGGTTTTCTGCTTTAAAGAAGAGGTGTCAGAAATATTAGTTTCTTTTGTATCTATCTCAATTCTTGGAGAACTTCTAGCCTTTGGGGGAAGCGATGGGCCTGAGGTCATGGAACTTTCTTCACCCCTATGCAGACAATGAGTTTGTCTTGGAGTTAACAAATTTGGGAAGAGACAGAATTATTTCAATGCCACTTGTTTTCCAACACAGGAGACTCCTCCTGCCCAAGATGAACTGTGTTCCGTCTGCTTTTATGGACAGAACAGGAAAATAAAGTAGCATGAGATATTTTCCTTGCTCTAGCCGACCCTGCTTATGTAGATGATCTCCAGGGGTCCCTTCCCACATCAACCATTTTGTGATTGTGGGAAATAGTTTCCCATAAACACAAGGCTGAAAACTGCTGGAGAGAAACAAAGTTGGAGGAACAGGAAGAATCCTAAGAGGCAATGTTTAATTAACAAAAAAGTTAATCAGCACTGATGTTTAGAAGTCTAAATGGTGCCAAGGAAGATGAAGTAAATATCAAACCTGACACAGTATTTGTCAGTGGGGTTTTTGTTTCTTCTTAGTGACCTTAACTACAGCATTATCTCAGGGAGTATTTGTCAAATTACAGTATTCCTTCAAATTTATGTACAGCAGATAGAGACTGCAGTAGGCAGATTCAACTCACTTGAAAACACATGACATAGGATATTAAAAATTTGGAAGCCAGAAATGGGCATTCTGCAGCACAGAGTTAATCCATAATCATTCCGTGTGGTTCCTGCTGAAAGTGGGGAAATGAGGTAGCTCGGAGTACTAACCATGGATGTCACACATCTGGCAGAATGATGTGCAGCTCACTTGACAGCTCATATTTAAATGTGCCTTGAGTGCTCAAGAAGGTCCCAACGCTCACTGTCTATCTTTATGCAAACACTCAGAATTACTCCTGTTACTTATCATATTGAATTTTAAAATGCAATCTGGGGAAAAAAACAACCTGCTCCAGAAATGCTTAAAACCCCACAAATTCATAGTTGCTAACAAGAAGGAGGTTAAACTTGATGAGATGTTTAAATCAATCCAGTAGGTGAAAGGACTTTGTGTTGTGACTGCATTGGACACGAATAAATAAAAGTATGATTAGTCAATCATTGCCGTAATTTGATCCAACAATGCTGACAACAAACACAATCTTGAGGTCAGCTGGTACCCAAAATATGCCCCACATCATGAAAACACTGTGCAGGCACAGTATAACAAAGGAAACCTTTTTATCCCACTGTGTCACACTAACTAAATGGTATTTGATAATTTCTATTTGAACAATTGAAGATTTCCTCACACGAACAGATTTAAGGACAAATAAAAAATTTAAGGATTTTTGTCTCTGTGTTAATATAAAACAGAGGATCAAATTAAACCCCCAAGCCAACATGAAATTTACAGCTGTGATTTACCATGATCTACTTCCCTACTGAGTCCTGTCCCTGCCCTTTTGTCACAGACATCCATCCCAAAGGGAAAGCAGCATGATCTATAAAAGTACTAGGTTTAATGTAGTAACCTCAGTTTTCTCCTTTAATTTTTTTTAATTTAAACCTCCTGGTTTTTTTAACAAAACTTGCGAGTTCATGGGCTATGTTGTTATTTTTAACTTCCCGAACTGCCATCAGTGAGTCAGTCAATGCAGACCTCACAGTTTTAAGGCTAATTTGAGAGCTTGAAAGCACTAAAAATAAATGCTGAAATGGAATATGCATGCTGAACAAATCATTACATCTTTAGCACAGCAAGAGCAACACAGCTCCAATGTCCACAATCAGTGCAGTTCCCTGCCAAACAAATACAGTTAATTCTGTAGTAACATCTGAATGACTTAAATGCATTCCTCAGCTTTTCCACTTGATTGCTCTAAGCCTTTGTGGACAGCCAGCTGAGCAGATAGGCTTGGCATAACAGAGCTATCCCTGTATAATTTGTGTAATCACACTTTAGGACGAATAAAAGGAAAAAAAAGGAAAATTAATTCAAGAAATATAACAACTATTTTTAAAGCTATACAAAAACACATTAAGCCCCCCTCCCCCCAATTTCTTTAAACCCATACCATTATTTATCTACTGGAAAAAACAGGTGTTATTTCTTAACACTCCCAACTGAATTGAAATTCCAAGAAGTCCTAGCTGTGATTGCCACTTGGTTGACATGTGAGTAGATTCAAGAGCCAAAGAAGAGCACCAGCTTTTTCACTGTTCTCCCAAATACCACAGACTCTATATTTCCATCTGCTTACCTCTAAGTGCAATGATTTGTATTGCATTAAATTATAGTTTCCAGAATTGTGTCAGTGTTGATGATTTCAGCTGTTACTTCTTGTGATGGCCACTGATCTGCTCAGATAGGAATATGCACCTTATTCCTAATGGGTATCCAAATGGCTTTAATTTCTAGCTGTTGGCTCCTGAAACCATGTTAGAATAAAGTCTCTAGTATCTCATATTTTCTTTGGAGAAAATGCATCTACTCTGTAAAGATATTCAGGTTTAGATTGAACTCAACTCTTGCTAAGAGCTGGTTTGATTACTGATTTCAAATAAATTATCTGACAAACATAGCTCCTTCCTTGGCTTATGAATCAATGCAGGGTTTTTTTTTTTCAGAGTTACTCATAAATATTCAATCAACATTTTATGTGAACAAATAATTTCTGACATTCTCTGTGCTTTCCAATTGGACAAATGATGGTTAATGAGCAGGACAAAAAAAAATAAAAATTCCCTGTTCACAGAAACACACTCTGGATACAATCATTCCATAAACATTTCTGCAAATAACCACACTCTGCAAGTGCTGAACAATAGCAGGGAGAAACTAAGCTGAAGCTGAATTGCTGATCAGAATCTGAATGAACGCTGTGGAAGTAATATGGCTCATGTAATTACAGAGGGAGTTAAATATGCTTTCATGGGGACTGAACTTGGTCCATGAATTCTCAATGAGCCAGTGGATGACTTCAATTAATGGAATGACATAATAAAATTATCAATAAAACTAAAGTAACTAGAAAGTGAATTTTCCATCTCCTGTATTAACTACCTTCTCTAATAGTTAATAACATACAGTTAAGAATTTGAGAAACAAAAATCTGACCTTCAGAATTTCATCTGATGAAGTAATGAGAGACAGTGTAATATCAATCAAAAGAATGTTTAAATTGACAACCATCCCACAATTACTACATCATCAATCTCCAAGTGCTCTACATGTGCTCCAATAACTGTTAGTTTTATGCTGAATTTAGATTGTAAGTGACAATTGGTTTTAAAAACTGCTGATTGAACTGCCAATTTGCAATGAGAAGAGACATCTTTAAAATATGGATAACTCTAGTAATAGCTACAGAATATTCAACTCTGATTTATTTCAAATTAATGCACTTATAAAATGTGAAACACTCACATAGTATTAGATTATGAGACTAGACTGCAGGTATCCAACACAGATGCTCAGTTTCTCCAAAAGTGTGAAATTAAACCATTTTCAAGCAAGTGAGGGAGAGCCCTACCCTTCTTTTCGATTGTTCTCCATCATCTCATGCAAGCAGTGCTCATCTGCAAAGTGGCTGAGCGAGACCTCTGAGGAGCAGCTTTGGGCTCCGAGACCAGAGCATGAACCAACCACTGCAGAAAGCAGCAGCAGCCTCAAAACCACAACAGCCAGAGTATTTTGGGGGTGTGGGCTCCAAAGCCCTTCAGCACCAGCCCACAGCTCTGAATCCAAATACAAAATCTAGTCTCAGGTTTGTCATCTAGAAGCCCAGCAATATTTCACCTCCACATTTTCAAATGTTTTGATATTTTAACCTGCTGAAATAATTTTGACCAAAACAAGCCATACAAAAAAAAAAAAAAAAAAAAAAAAAAAAAAAAAAAAAAAAAAAAAAAAATCACTTACTATAGCATAACACAAGGCAAAAAAAGGCTGGAAATGTATGTGCATTTTTATTTCCTAGATGAGAACAGTTCTGAACTGTTGTATAATATTCAGGATAACAACTCTAATCTCTTCTAAATTAAAACAGTACATGAGAACTTGAAATGCTCTGATAATTTTAAATTCTTAGGCACTGCAGTTGCTCTCAAGAGTTTGTTTCAATTACATTTTCAATGCAGTTTTTTTTTATTACAGATATTCTGGGCAAATTGCCTTAAAAAATGTAAACTAGGGAAGAAGGCTCTTACAGTGACCATGAGAAGCTCAGTAATAATGATTTGAATATTATAAAATTAAAAATAAATTTAAAAAAAAACAACAAAAAACAAACAAAAGAAAGCATTACATAGCCTAAAAATCAATTAATTTGATATTCCACTTGCCTTCTTCTTGTATCAACCTCACCTATTTACCAAAATGCTGAATAAATTGTTTCTGGTCAAATTATAGAGACAGCAGATATATGTCCCTCTCCTTCCATATCAATAACAGACATATTGACTGTGGACAAGATAACCAGAAAAGATGATAAAGATGGATTTAGTCATACAGAAAGGCAACAGAATCCAAGATGAAGAGAATAACCCAAAGGCTGAGAGGCAAATACAACACCTAAAGCAATACAGAAAACGTGCAAGGTAATGATAACACCACACACAAAACACAAAGTGAAAATACTTCATAAATTATTAAAACAAAATCTGTGAGGAGCCTTCTGTGATGTACAGCATCATCAACTAACCAGTTTTTCTTAAAAGCAACAAAGAAAAACCCTTCCAAAGAAATCACAGACTGAGAAAGCCTCTGCTCTGTGAGCCGTGGGGTCCAACAGAGGAGAGCAGAGGTGTTAATTGATTAATTGATTAATCTCAGTCTCTCCACAGGAGCATCCTTTGTGGCCCTGGGGTGCTCCTCTGAGCACTGCACCAGCTCCCTTACTGCTGTTTTTTGCTGACACGATGGATTATTCTTTTCTGCAGTAAAGTGATGAAAGCTGAGTTTATCAAGTCTAGGTAAATTACATCAGATTTTTTGCCAGTTGAAGTTTCTATTATCTCTATGGAAATCCTGCTTTACTAGGCAAAAGCTGAGGAACTGAATGTCTTTGATAGCATTTTCTGAGTACCCTTCTGACATTACTTCTGATCAGCATTTGCAATCTTTCCTCCCATTAAAGGTTAACTTATGCTTCTCTATCTTTTCAGCACATCTTCTAATATATGGAAAATTGCACCAGTACCTCTACTGTAAAATATTAAATAGTTCTGCTATCATAAAAGAGCTCTTATCCATTCTCTGAGATGAGCATTTCCCTTTTATTTAGAAGAATGGATGAGTGAACAGATACAGCATATTACAGACAACTGCTTTTATTCCTGTTATGTTTTGTGGTTAGGGGTTTTATTTGCTTTTTCAAACATGTGCCTTCTGTGGCACTCGCCAAGTTATCTTTGACTCTTCTGCTGCATCTGCCTGCTTAAACGAGCAGTCATTTCTCAATCAGAAAAATGCTTAGCTATTTTTTTCTTAAAGCCTTCTTGTTAAAGCTCTAAGTTTTGAAGTAATTCAAGTTCTTAATATTCTTCCTCACAGCACTCAAAAGAATCAAACTGTTTCTGAACTCTTGCTATCTAACTTCAGCTCAGGTCCTGGAACCTGAATGTCAAGATAAGTACTTTAACCAGATCACTAGTTCCTGTTTATAGTAGTATTTTCCTTTTTCATTATTCATGCTTACCTTCAGCAGTGATCCTATACACTAGAGAAGAATATAGATTTCAGAAGCACATAAGGCATTTTAAAGTTTTGGGGGTTTTTTTTCATTCTAGACCATTCTATTGAAACAAAGATAAAATTTCTTCAAAAGAAAACCATTTCTCCAAGACTACAAAAATCCTATATTCTTCCACAAATGAGAAAATCAATGTTACTCCTGGGAAAAAAAAGATTATTTTTCAACTCTCTCATTTCACCATGGTTGGAGTTTCAATTCCAAGTGATCAGTTCTCTCAATTCTCACAGGCACACACAATGTTTTCACACTACATGGTTTCAAACACAAAAATAAATAAGCAGAAATATCCATTCCATTATTTCCAAATTGAGGGATGTAAAAGATATTCCCTCTGATCCAGAATAATGCAGTTCTACAGTTTTTTTCTCTGCTTTTATTTTTAACCAGTGAAGTGTAACATACAAAAGACCTATCTTAGGTCTGAGACCTGAAGAAGAACCTCTTGTGCTTATTCTTTTGAGTTCCAGTGCCTTTTACTCTCTGAAGAGAGACTGACATTCATTATGTCTGGTACTTCCATAAAAGGAGGAGACAGGTTAGTGTCTGTCCTATTATTATAAAGACCCATGTTCAATTGCAAAATAAAGTGTGCAAATCCCTCAGATCCATCAGATCCACACTCACAAGCTAAAAATTCAACACCACTGATCTTCATGTGCAATGAAAACCTCTTATTTAGGTTTGAAAAGACTTTTAAGATTATCCAGTCCAGTTGCAAACCTAATGCTGCCACAGCAAGCACAGAAAGAATTCACTCATGGCAAATGGCTCAGTATAAAACTGCTCCAAAACCAGAAATCAGATTAATAGGTTCTCCTTCTGAAACTTTGCACTGAAGTAAATAATTAAAATTTGGCCAGAATCAAACTTTAGGAAAAAGATTTAAAAAATAAAGTAATATATAATGTGAAATGTCTTCATCCACAACACATCCCCAAGAATAAAGTGCTGTATTGCCTGTGCTAGGCCAAGATAGACTGGTTGGTTTTGGAAGCCTTCAAAACATCTCAGTAGCTCCCTGATGCACCTGTCATATATTCTAAGGAGGCTGCAGCTTTGAAAAAGTGTTGCTGGATTCAGCTTCTCAGATGTACATAGAAAAACTCGACTTTGAAAAGGATTGCAAAAAACTAACACCAGATTTTGCTTCCCTTGCAAACAAGGTCACGATTCCTATTAACTTTACTATGATCAAAATCAGGATTTATGCACTGAAAGAAATTAGCAAAAATATAAATAGCCTTAATAAACTACTCAGCAGGAATGTCTTATATAAGACATTAATTGCCATAGCAATTTACAGAATATGTTTAAAATAAAAAGTATAACTTATTAATGCTTATAACCATGCTTGCCAGGCAGTTTCACTGACTCTCTAAATTATCTTCTAGGGCATCTACCGAACTGAGCAACCTAAAATGGGGGGGGATGGGGGAAAGAGCTATTTATTGTGGAAAAATGCCCTTGCTCTCAGAAATCATGCATGTCCAGAAAAGCTAGTGCTAGGCCCGGTGCTTAGATCACACCACAAGACTTCATGAAAAAGGAGAACGAGGAGCTGGCAGTGCTGGCAGATGCAGCCCCTGGAAGAAGAGCACAGACCCTGGGAATCAGGCTGGCCAGCCAGGCTGCCTCTCTCCATAGGAATGATGCCAGACTCACTCTGGCTGGACAAGGAGAGGAGTGAACTCTTGCTCTGCTCACAATGTGACTGCTCATTGCAAAGTACAGGGACCAAGATGTAGCAGGATGCTTTCACAGCTCACGTTCTGCACAGCCCTCTCTGTGTCTGCACTCATGAAATGATCATCTTCAAGCAGGCGATTGCCAAATTCAGCCCAACATGTTGGAAACAATGGTACTGTCAGATCAGGCTGCCCCATGAGCAGGTGCTGGACGTGTCTAACATTTGCCTCCAAGACAAACGTGATCACCAACCTTGAGTTTTCATCTTACTGAGAGCTGTTAAACAGCTGCTGTGCTCCCTTCTACTGCCTCAAATATTTATTGTACACACCTCATCTTCAGGGCAGTGACTTCTCAACTCTGAAGGGCCAGTCATTCACCCACCTGTAGGTTTTGTTGTGTTCTTCCTTATGCCCTGACAACCAGAGGAAGGTGCTTGCATCAGCAGCTGTTGCATGTGGGGCCTTCTGTTAAACTATTTTCTTGCAGAGTCTCAGTTTGCAATGCTAATGGGTTTTGCACACACACTTAACAAACTTCTAAATAACAAGACCTTTCCTGAAACATATGAAAAATATCTGTGCGTGAACAATAATCATGCTAAGAGGTTTGATTGAAGAAAACATAGCTTTTATAAATATATATACAAGAGACATTTTAAAAGAAGCATTCAGGAATCATACAAAGAGTTTTTAGGAGTTCAGAAGTTTCTGGGAGTTTTTGTAACTGCTCCCAGTACTTCAGACAGTGTGCTTAGAATACAACATTATGCTCTCAGGTCAGAGTGTTGCACAGTGTGAACTGGCACAGCTTTATGTGTTGGCATGACTCCCTTCCACTACCTTCAGTGGAGATGCAATAATTCATAGCAGGCAGGGCTGTAGTCACCGGTGTCAGTTCTGCAATCTCTTGCAAGAATATGAAATTATATAAATGGGTGTCCCTTCTCACCTGCATTTCTTTCCTACTGATTCTCCCCATTTAGTCTTCTGACCCTGGTCTTCAACTTGAATTTCTCAAAATCTAATTGGTTTCTATTGACTTTCACATCACTGGATGAGCTTTGGGGTTTAACTGCTTATAAATAGAGAATTATATGAGCCAGAAGCTATTGAACAAGGGAACAGAACTGCCCATTATCCCCTCAGTCACAAGCACTTTTCAAGGTAAATCTGTACTTAGAATATCACTTCATTGATTGATGGTACTTATTTATTATATTATAAAGTCTCTAATAATGTGGTATTTCAATCCCATAAAAGAATTTTCTAAACTATCACTCAGGAGCAGTTTTAATGCAAGTGACATGCTGTCATCAGCCTGCCTTCAAGATTACAGACCTGGTTAAACAGCAGTTTTCAACAACAACAAACATCCAGGCTCAGGCAGATCCCAGAATTAGGAAGGGAATGCAGTCAGTCCTGGGGCATATATTTACTGCAACTACAAGCAACCATCTTTTCCACGCAAAACAGGGGCACAGCCAGAAAGAGATCATTTGAGGCCTAAACATGTGACTGAATAGTTGCTTTTCTTCAACAAGTTCAGGAATTAGAGCAGTACCTTTGTCCTTTTCTGCATGAACCACTTTAAAAAAGCCCAGCAAAACCCTCAGAGCGTCCCAGCACCTTTATGCTCTATGTCCTGTTTTGCCAGTACTATTCTTCTGCCTTCACATTTATCTCCTCTCACTGCCAGTCCACCTCATCTCCCATTTTTTTGGACTCCCTTTATCATCCCACTGATGGGGAAGTGTTGTGCTTTACCTCTGAGCTGTTCTTATGTGGTTAAAGCAACATGATTCGTATCAGCACTAACAGTGTGGTAGGAGCCTGGTTTAACTTGTGCAGTGCACTATTTTACCATGCTGCATTCACTATGTTGGCTGTTTCAATAGTCACAGAAGCCAGGTTTGTTCAGCTGTGCTGAGCAGCAGCACAGCAGGAGAGGCTTGATGTGCCAGGCTGACACAGGCACCAAAAGCCCCTTACAAACAGCTGACCACCAGCACACCAAAGGTACCAAAGCCACCTGATGGCCTCGGTTTGAGCACATCTAACAGCTGCCTGCTACCCAGGGTGGCTGGAGAAGCAGCAGCAGATGCTCAGGTGTGATGAGGACGTTCCTGCTGAGTCTGGGGAGTTATGCCAACACTCTGTGTGTTTCTGTACAGATGGAGCAGTAATGACAGTGCTGCTTTGGGCAGAGAGTGTCTGTCTGGGCAGGAATGGAAAGATGGGATACTTAGGGAGCAATACCCTTCAGCAAGAGAACCAGGGGAGGATGACCTACTCGGGCAGCCACGCTGTTCAGATGCTACCACTTAGACAAGGAACCTCGCAACAGAATCTCAAATTATCTGGGCAGCACTTTGCAATGAATTTGTTCTTCCTATAGATAAAGGGAATAACAATTCTGCCCTTAAATTAATGGGAATGCATTGCAGGATCATCACCCCTTTTGTTTGTACCACTGGTCGAACGTTTAAGGTGCTCTACTCAGTAAATGGTATCCTGACTCCTGAAGCGTCCAGTCTCCTGGGGACCAGGAGAAAATACAGCTGCCCTGGAAGGCACCCTGTGAAGACAGAGGGAGGGTAGAAAACACACCTAATCACAGATTCTAGTTTTTCAAGTGCCTTCTGTCTTTTCAGGCCAAGTCAAACACCCTGCTGTGAGGAATTCTTTCGCATTAGTAGGATCAGAGGACTACAGAAATGGACAGATTATATTTTGATTTTCCATTCCATCTTAACCACATGTAAGATTTGCATCGGTCCCTCTGTTTGTAGAGTGGAAATACCAAATAAACAGAGTTATAAAGTACCCCAAGATACTTGCAGGAACAAACTGTGAATATGCCCATGTTAGTTACAGTAGACACAGAGTGGGTTGCTGAAAGGTTGGGAGATCTGAATCACAGAAGTCTTACCATCACTAATCCTAATTCTATTTAAAAGGAAACTGAAATACCACAGGGAAAATTATTTCTGATAATTTCATTGCAATATTTGAGGATATGTCCTTGCCATTTCTACTGCTTTTAATTATGAAACTACACATGATGTTTTTGATACTGTCTGGAAAAAAATGGAGCATGGAATTTTAATGTCAGGTACGTGGTTCCCTTTCTGTTGACTTCAATTATTTCTTTCCTATATAAAGCATATTAAAAGGAAATTGTAGCTGCACTTACAGTAGTACAGAAGTAAAACTGCTCCTTGATGTCAAACACCTCATCTAAGCCATTTCTCACGCAAAAAGATGAAATTGAAAAACATCTGAAAGCAGGGTTTTTTGGGGGGGAGGAAAGGAAGTTATCCAATTTAGAAGAGGGGCTGTAGTAGTAACTAAGAACAGCAACTTAACTGCGTATGAGGGCATGGTTCCTGGCAGTCAGATATATTATTGCACATCGAGATGCAAGTGTGCCAAGTGGCAGCAGCAATAAAACTGTACATGGAATAGCTGCAACAGGAAAACTTTGCACCTGAGCTAAGAACAGCAGCAGCCAGACACTCATACAGACAGTCCTGGCTCAGGGCACTAATCTAATTTGGTAAGGATTGTCAGGTGGGCAAAACATTCCCTTTTATGTAGCACTGCACCACTACTAGAATAAAATTAACATCTTACCAGCAACTATTGTTGTTACTAGAAAGATCACCAAGATTAAAAGGAATCTTTATACAAGTATTTCCAACATGCAAAAGAAAACGTACATGGCTGGGCTGGAGCTCTGCTTAAGCAAGAGATGCAGCATTGCAATGGAAATCTCACAGAAGTATGCTGAGTGATGTTAGTTCTTTCCCTCTTAATACTATAATCCCTAACACAGAGAAAGTCTAATTCTCTTTCGAAAAAATTCTCACTCATTACTGGCATTTACCCACCTTTTTGGATGTTGTTTTTAACATTAGTTACAAAATTAAATACATAGTACCAGGAAGGAGACACAACATCTTCATTTTAATTATGAAGGATCAGAATCTTGTCAAGAAAAGTTTCCCTTGCCTCTTTCCCATCTGTCATTTCTTTGCTGCTATCTCATTTGTACAGGACTTGAGCTAACATTCAAAGGTAGTTCTTTATCTGGTGAATACCAACTGTGCTAATTGGAGTGACTTTTGTTATTGCTGTTTGTCTCTCAACTATAATTAAAATTTCTAATTGGAATTTGCAGGCATGCCTGCAGTGTGCTGTTCTCACAGATGATGTGCCACGAGAGTTATGGTGCCCTCCCAGAGGATGAGGGATAATGGCTCTGGCTTAGGGGTGAATCACACAGTGCCTTTGGAAACACTGAGGACTGTCTGGAAAACCTCCTGCAGGCAAACTGTGGTTCCCACATAATTATGTGACAAATAAGGCACAGCCCATGCAGTGAGTGAGTCTGATGGATGGGATTTTCAGATATTTCTGGCTTCATCATTCATAATTTGCTGAAGCACAATGCCACTAGTGATCAATATTAAAGGTTCTCAACAAAGGAGCCAGTGCAGAAGAGAGTTTCAGCACGAGCAGCTTGGCAGGGAAGCACAGAACCATACCTGCAGCTCACCAAATTCATGTCTCCACTTCACTTTGAGGTACAGACACAGGGGACAAGACCACCCTGCTGCTCTGTGCTTACTTCTGAGATACTATGAGGATTCATTTGCTGTATAGCCAAATCAGGTAACTGACAATTCCTGGGTAAAAATCACATTTCAGAGGGTGGAGCATTATAGGGTCCTTTCGAGAAAGCAAATATTAAAGGTAGCCAGGTAAAAAAAAAAAACGTTCAAATTGGAGCGATTTTTCAGTTTCTCAAATCACTCCCACAAGTATATAATTTATTTTATGTAATTTTTGCATATGTTACTTTTAAGGTTAAATAATCTGCACATCTGTCTTTGACAGGCATGTTCTAGGCCATGCAACATTATTTTTCCTGTCCAGGTTTGCCTCAAAACACTTTCACTAAAACCTGTGTACTTAGCTGGGGAGACATGTCTTACCACTCTTGTCTGCCAAGTTAGTACATCCAGCTGTTATGTAAGAAAATGGAAAGGTTTTGGTAATTTGAGTCTTTGGCACATACAAGAGTAACAGGACAACAGCAGAGGAGAAAACCAGCTTTAGAGGAGGGGTTTTCACAAGAACAGGGTTTGGAATCGGACACAGATGTATAGTGTAAAGAAGGTGGTTGCATATTTCAGATTTGTGGAAATGACACAGTAAATATATAAAGCAAAAAACCATGTTGCTTCAGAGAATGCATAAATCAACTGTGAGTATATGCAAATAAACTATGTGTGTATGCAAAATGTTTTAAAATGCATTGATTCATTCATATGACATGCACAGTTAAGGATCAGAAATGAAAGCTTTTATCAGCAAATCTGGGCCAGTGCTGACTCTCATATTCCTTAAATTCTTTCAAAATGAATAAATCAACTTCCTTGTCAAAGCGTTAATACAGCAGCGCTTCTCAATTTACAGCAGAAATAATGTTCTGTCTTTCTGTAAAGGAGCTACTAAACACCTTACCGAGGGATTGTTGCAGGAGAACAATGACAGGTACAAGATGGTTCCTCCTACACAATCTGCTAAGAGCAGCAGCAAAATCAGAGACCATTAGACAAACTAACCTGTGGTGTCATTCCATGGCAGATATACATGATTGGTATATTCTCTGTGTCTGGCCCTTGATCAAGGCACAAATCACTTTTCAGGGAATTCTGCAGCTAAAATAAACAGAAAGAAAAAGAAATCAAGCAAGTTTTACATGAGTAAAAGATGGTGTGATTACTTTATTTTCTTTAAAAAAAAATCCATATGTAGTTGAACAAAGAAATATGCAAAATTAAAACATGTTGCAGTGAAGATTTTGAAGAGAAAGCATCTAGACAAAATTCTTCCTTGCAGATAATCTGGCACTACTGATTTTAATAATATTGCACAAAGTTTCAGGCAGGGTATATTTCAAAAAGCCTTCGGAGATAGCAATAATTTTTTTATATATGTTTTCAAAATATTTAGTCTTTGGTACACACTATATACAGAACCTGAATGTATCCTGCTGAGTAAGATAGATGAGGTATTAAAACAGCTTTTAAGAATCACTCAGGAGAGCCTTCTGATTCCAGAAAATAATTCAAAAAACTGCTTTCAGCTGACACCTGGAGACTTCTGAGCAATTGTTATGCACCAGCTCCTCTGATTATTCTGGGCTAACCCACGCACAGCAATGAACAGACTGCAAAGTACTTGGCCCTGGTCAGCACAAAGCCCTGGGCAAAACCTGGGCAATGCTGAGGCAGAGTTTTCTGAAAGTGAGGCACTAAATTAATGAGCACAGATAGCTGGGAGGTCTGTTTAGAGTGTGAGGACAAAGGTGTGGACTGCATAACCATGTTCATGTATAAAGGTGTCCAGTGGTGTAAGACTAGCTCAGAGAACAGGAGACGCCTGCCTGCTGGAGGGAGTGCAGTTGTGGTTCGCAGCCACCTGTGATTAACTGGGCAGTTCCGTCAGCAGTGCACAGAGGCCTCTGAGGAAAACAAATTCATATCCTTAAAAAGGAAGCTTAGAGCTGCACTAGCACATAAGGAGAGTGGACAAGCCAGAGACTGAAGACAGGCAGAGAATAAAATCAAAACCATCAGCTCATCTCTACAAGACCTCGAACTCCAAACCTAACTCTAAATTCAGTAATGGACAGGACAAATCTCAATATTAAAGGGAAAATATGCATTAGGTATCAATACTGGCATTAGCCTTGAGAATTAAATACAATCTTTTCTCTCAAAGCTTTCTATTTCTTATTCTTAATATAACCATGACTCTAATCACAATCACCTATCTAAGCACCATTCTCTATCCAAACCAATGATAAATATCAACCTTATTAATTCATGCCTGGGTCTATCACTACCTTTGTGTTTTGAAGACCTCTTCCATAAACTCCAGTTCTACTTCTTGTCCGAGCCCTGATGTTACAATCTTTTCCAAAACAAGCCCTATAATAAAGGAAGGAAAAAAATCTGCCTTGACCAATATCAGCATGTGCCTTAGCTGAGAGGGCTGACCCAGCAATAAAAAGAGATTTTAGAGTCTCAAGCTCTAAAAAGAAATATGACCGTAACCGAACAGCAGCTACCCAGTGATCAGGCACTACAGAGACAAGACACCATATTGCTTTGGCCACCAATCCTCTTCTAAGGAACCTTGAAAACGAAAAAATAAAACAAGCTCTTCAGCGCTTGTTTAATTTCCCAAAGTCTTATCCCAATTGCAACTCTGCAATTTATTTAGAATATCTGTAGAGAACTGATCCCTACTGAAAACAGAAACAAAAAAGTCACCAGCCTGTTAGCTAAGAATGCTGTTTCAAAATCTGAGGCCACGATTCTTAGGAACTCTTTCCAAAATCTAATGGCTTTGTGGCAACCAACTATTAACCTGGGTAGTGCAATTTTAGCCTACCAAGACTTAAGAATGACCCAAAATACAGCCAGGTAGTCAATCCCCATGCTGAAGCCCAGAAATAATTCGTTAATACTGTCATTTTCTCCCTTTCAAGCTTAGATCTCTACAGAATACAGACATAAGCTAGACTATTGAAATTTTGAATTTGCAAAATTTTGGCCCAGGGAAATTGCTTTCTACTAACTAGGAGGGTATGCTAGAAGTCAGAAAAAAACTTGCTTCCCAAATATTTACTCTGCCACCAACCCCAACCCTAGCTATATGCCACAACATAAACTGGATCTGAACGATGCAACTATTTCCCTAACTCTCACAGAACAGGAGGAAATTTAGAATTCAGGAAATAAATATGTGGGGTGACTCTGTAAATGCCTATATTCTAACCTTCACCCCCACTCAGATCACTTTTTCAATTACTCAGTATTTTTTAAAATTGATGATAATGCTGTAGTAGCAACAGCTCTATTTTCTATGAAAAAAATGAAGCTGGTTGATGAATGGAAGCATTTAGAGAATCAGAAAGCAGATGACTTGCTTTGAAATATCACACCTTTCTTCACTGTAAGATGTGCAAGCAAACAGGAAAGCAGACATGAAAGAAGATTAGACATCCAAGTGATTTTTTTACTAAAAAGATTGGGACACTTAATCTTGTGTCATACAACAGTATTTCATAACGCAGTGAGCTGTGCATTTCACAAAACACTCTGTCTGTTGTCACAGTTGTCACTACTTCCTTTGTGATGATACAAACAAGGCCTGTTCCTCACGTCTCTCTCAGCTGATGATCATGTGCATTATTGGGCAGTATCTAAATCATGGGATCATAGAATGGTTTGGGTTGGAAGACACCTTAAAGATTATCCAGTTCCAACCCCTCTGCCATGGGCAGGGACACCTTCCACTACACCAGGTTACTCAAAGATCAATCCAGCCTGGTCTTGAACACCTCCAGAGATGAGGAAGTGTCCAAGGTGTCCACAATCTCTCTGGGAAACCTGTTCCAATGCCTCATCCCCCTTACAGTAAAGAATTCCTTCCTAATATCTGATCTAACCCTGTCCTCTCAGTTTAAAGCCATTGCCTCTTGTCCTATCACTACATGTCCTTGTGAAAAGTCCCTCTCCAAATCTCTTTAGCCCTCTTTAGGTACTGGAAGGTGGCTATAAGGTCTCCCTGAAGCCTTCTCTTCTCCAGGCTGGCCACTGTGTTCAGTATTTCTGTAAAAAACTCTCCTTATTCTTTTTGGTTGATGAAAACCTCTCAGCAGAATATAAAATCATAGAGTGCCTGCTGCTGATTTTCACTTTGACTTGCACAATGTGGAGTTAATCCTGAGACAAGTACCTTAGCTCTTCCATGGCCCTTTATTTATATTGAATCATTTCTACCTAAAAGCCTTTAGCCAGAGCCACCCACAAGCAGACCTGTGCACTCGTTAGCTGCTGTGCTTCCTTCTCCTCAGGCAACTCCACGCTTGATTAGATCATGGCATCACTGAGGGCAGTTCTGTGCTCTGTGGCAGAGGCTCCTTGCACACAGGTGTGATTTTGGCATTGTTCTGAGCTACACTGGAAGGCAACCATGATCTCATGCATTTAGCAATGACCCAAGACCTTTGCTGGAAGTGCTTTCCTTCTCTTGTTTGATTGTATGGAAAGGCAGCACGATTATTTTAACTGATCATCCCAGGGGTCACGTAACTTTGCAGGACGCACAATCCCCTCATTTGCCAAAACACAGCAGCTGCTCTACGGCACCCTCAGGGCTCTTCCAGAGCCATTCTGGCCAACTGCACAGCTCAGTTTCCTGTCTGAGGAGGAATGTCTGAAGACAAACCTTCCACTTGTAAGATCTGCTCTTACTAGTCACGCAAAAAGAAAAATTTAATTCACAGGAATCAATTTTTGTGAAAATGACACTGGAAGAGAATGTGGAAAGGCTGTCCTAGGTCTATTACCTTATTATGGGCCTGTGTTAACTTACTCTGCTTATTTTCCATGCCATGCACACCTGCCCTCTCTGTTTTTTGGGTTCCTACTTTTTGAGAGGCAAGAATTTCTTCTGCCTTAATTAGCACAGTACAACTCAAGCATGATTTCAACACAGACAAGGGCACAACTGTTGCACAAATAATGATGATTCCAAAATGCATGGATTTAGCTGCAGCTTCTGTTGGATGCAACATAATTCTTTAACCTCTTTAGTGGTGCTTTACACGTGGCTTAGCTATATGAGATGTGGCTAGCTTGGAATGTTAGTCTTTGACATCTTCATGTAGCAGATGGGTACTGTGATATCTGTTCTAGGGAGGATCAGGATTGCCCTTAAATGGTGACAAGTTTAGTAAGGGAAGCTATCAGTCTTTAACAGTTGGATTTGATGACATTTAAGGTCTTTTCCATCCTAAACGGCTCCATTATTCTAGATTAAGATCTGGCTACAATCTTAAGAAGGCTGCAGTTGAACTACTGAGCCTATTTATGAATTCACCTGCTGCCGCAAACCTGTCAGCTCCAATGTGTCTGTAAAATCACGCCTTGAGTATTTCTGTCTGGAATGCAAGCCATGAAGCAAACGAACAACAAAAAATCAGGAAGGAAGGTAACAATCAGAATACCTCAGCACAAATGACAGCAGAGCAACTGTGTCTGTCAACTAACCAGCCTGGCAAATTATTTAACTAGTGACTTCAGGATGATCCGATTCTTTTACTTTGAGGCAGGCATTGTCTTCATGAGTTACTTCCACTATTACACCTTTCTCCCCCACGTTTTTAGAATGGGAAATGTAAAAAAGATCCTTACCACCCCATAGGCGACGGTATCCGAATACATTCTCATCTCTGGATACACACTGACAAGATACCACCTAAAGGTCTTGCACTGGAGCTTTTTCCTTAAGGCCTTCCTCTCTGAAATATCACCAATATCAATTCCGGAGTCCTGCACATGAAACAAAAGGCAGAAAAGGCACAAAAGGCATCAGCGATACACTTCTGAGTAAACCAAACGGCCAGAATCTCACTCATTGCAGAATCACAGAATAAACGAGCTGGGAGGGACTCATCAGAATCATCGAGTCCAACTCCTGGCCCTGCACAGCACCATCCCCAAGAGTCAATGATGGTTTTGATCTATGACAGTGAGCAGGTTTTGGTTGTGAAGTGCCACACACACCCCCATAAATGTCTCAGTTAAATATGATACAGGTCACCATGGCAGGGTCTCTTTCATAGTCTGCTTTGGTGAATGGGACCACTCCTGTTGGCTTCAGTGAGGTTTAGATCCAGTTTCCAATGAATATCACTGTTGTTCTCTAATTTCCTGGCACTTTCCAAATCCAAAAGGAATTGGCAGGAAATAGCAAGTTGCTCTAGAAACACCGGCATTGCTGGTGGCGCACTGTGGCCTAATCATTAGTGTATGACTCTCCAGCCATTTCTGAAGTCTGGGTTGTTGCTTCACTGCAAAGAGCAGAAGCTCTTCTCACCTCTCTGAAATAGCATTTATTAAAGTTCTTTTGTAATGTAAAAAGAGAAGTTGTTATTTTTGTTAAAAGCAATTGCAGAATATTCGCGCCTGTAATTTTTATTCTCCTTTACATTTCTGGCTAACCTAGTTTCTACTTATCATAAGGGTAGATCACAAAGCATGACTTTCATAAAGGCCCTGTATATAAAAATCAATAATTTATCACATTAAAATCACGCAGCAGAAACTTTTAGAGAGGGATCTAAGTGCAAACCTGTGGCTGCTCTTTGATTGGAAGTGAGATATTTTGCTCCACACTGTGCTCTACCACTTCTGCCTCAGAGCAAAACACAGGATAAATACATTTTCATAAGGAAATCTTACAACCCATCTCCTTAACAGCCTTTACTGGGCCATAAACACCCCAAAGATTTTGTCAGCCACAAGACAGTATTTAAAAATAACACTGAAAGCATTGAATTCTCTTAGTTACACATCAAAAAGGTATCTGTATAAATATCTAGATTTCTGAGCTGCTGAAGCAACCACTGCACCCCAAAGCACTGAATTAATGCTCATCTGGAACAAGTACATTTATTATGGAAGCATTTTCTAACTAAAGTAAAATTGACTTCCACATTAGCAAAGTATACTGAGAGGTAGGAAACTGAGATCTGGCTTACACAGATCAGGCAAAACTCAGTCTTAAAAATGGTGACTCCTCTTCTCAAGCCCTACACCATTCATAAAACTTTATGTGGAACTGCTCCTTAAGTGGCAATTCTTTTCCTAATTTTGCAACAAGTGACTAAATAAAGAGGCTGCAGGGTGCTGAAAGACAATCAGTGGATCTCATGAACAAATCCTGCTCATGCACCACTCTGGCTGCACTTGCCAGTGTATCTGCCACTTGTGTGAAGGAAAAGGAGGGTGCCAGCACACAGACATTTGACTTCTAGCATTAACAAGGCTTCCTGGGATCAAGTGCTAAATTGATCCACTGCCTCCCAAATCCTTTCTCATTCAACCCTGCAGGCACCAACACCAGTTCCCTCACAGTTCACTACAAAAAAGAGCATCAAGGGCCTCAGTAATCACATCCTTTCATGCAGTTGGAGAAGAAAAATAGCTCACATGTAGCACACTATCTTTATCAGTGTGTTAAAGACATAAGTCAGTGTGTTCCCCAAAGCCAAGAACATGATGGGGAAAAAACCAAACCAACAAACAAACAAAACCAGAAGCACAGTCAGAACACATGGAAAGCACAGTTCTTGATTCTGGGACTTGAAGAATCTTTCCTCTGGGTTTCAAGTGCTTTTCTGAATCTATTAATCTAAGTGGCAGTGATGCAGAATTCACCATGGCAGTGGAGGTCCCCATTTGAAGCCCTTGGTACTTCAGAGAGGAGCCCACAGAGATCCCAAGAGGGTACTCACGGCACACTGCCAAATTAGTCTGACTCTTTTTGATTATTACTATTGTTAGCTCCCAAAGACTAAAACCTTTGGAAACATCTGACTTCTCAGAGATCTGAGAATTCTTCCATGGAAAAGATCAGGTCCAGAGTTTAACATTTTGGAATAACATATTTCATGGAAAGTCCCGACTATTATGAATACATTTCTATTACCTACAAAGTCTATTACCAGCATTCATTAGCTCCCAGGCAGAGAATTACTCCTGTAGCTGTCCAGTTGCAATTTAACTTTGCATTCTTTATGAATTTGATTTCAAATTGCATTCAAATATCAAATTTGCACAAGATTAAGCACCACCACAACATCTGGATGAATATTATGCAAATCAGTGTATAATACTATACATCCTGGTTAGCAAGAGGAATTTCTAAGTTTTGCATTAATTCTGTGTTTGCAAGTCAAAAAATTATAAACTTGGATCAATCAATGAAGATCAACCAACATTCAAGAAAATAACTAACACAAAATAAAAACTGAAATTTAAATCTATCAGGTTAATCACAAATAAAATTCATTTGGAATTGCTTTGCCATAAAATAAGTAACACTATCCAGGGCAGAAATGTTGTTATTCTTGTATGGACTGCTGTGCAACTTCTCAAAACAGGGACACTTAAAGGGCAGCTTGGATTCTGTGAAAATGTGACTTTCAGAAAAGTCCTTTCCTATACCAGGTTATAGAGGATTTTTTTTTCATGTTCATGGAAAATTATGTGGCTAAAGCTGCAACCTAAAAATAGGACAATGATTTCCCCACTTTGCCAAAATTATCTAGTTTTAATCACGAGAGATGCAAGAAGCTATTGAGAGCAGATGGACCAACATCAGCATTCATATATTTAGCTGGTTTTTTGTTTCTAACCTTTTTTCCTTATTAGACTAAAGGAGAAGTACAGCATTTCATTTCTTGAAACAGAAATTGCAACAAAACCAGTTTCTCTGAACAGTTGGGAAATCAGAGAGATTTTATTAAAGAAAAACTAAATTGCTCTTTAATTTAAGTCTAAAACATTTGCTTTTGCTGTAATGATGAGAACTGTACTCTAAGCTAAACTCCAAATTCAACTAGAGCCATGCTTTCCAACTTTTAGGTGGAAACAACCTATTCTACACAGATCCTGAATGTTTTCCAGAATAAGTACGGTCACCTTTCCCTGAGCCCTTTAGCTCATAGCTGTTCATAGGTTAAATACCACTACTACAGAAATGAAGAACAGCTAAAATCAAACTGAACTCTGAGGTTAGCTGTCTGACATCATCTCTTCAATACAATGGACCAAGCAGTGCTCATCCATGGAAAAGAAATTGGGACAAGCAGTCCAGTGGGAGGTTGCAGGTAGATTCTGCAATATGTCATGACACCCACCAGCCACCCTTACTCCAATGTGAAATAGTCATTCAGACACACCACACTTGCATTAATAGATGTCAACACCCCTCGGCAGATCTCTTCTCACAAATCTGGTGGAATCATAGCTCTCTGTGATGGTAAATAGGAGACTCATATTCAAAATTAGATGTGCAGTGTAGAATTGATGGTGGCTTTTCCCCACATTTCTGCAGCTACTAGTTTAAAGTATCCATGAACAGCCATCAGTGAAGATGATTAACTTGACAAAAAATTAATTTTTAAGGAACCTAAAGACAAACAAATTATTCTAGAACAAGACACAGCTACACATATATGTTTATATGCAATTACGTAGGTAGAGGCATATTTTATGCCTATATGTGAGACATAAATATAGACATGCATGTATACAAATAAGATCCTAGCAGAAAAATCAAAATTCAGGGTAGGAACCAAACCTAAAAGGATCTAAAGCTTGCAAGCACTGGTCTCTGTGACTCACCTCCTGGGGTATGTTCCAGGCCATGTAGACATGGCTCTTAAACTCATCCATCCAGACTTCAGCCACCCTCAGCGCATTTCTCCGCACATGAGCGGTCAGATCCTCTGTGTATGGTTTGTGTGCTCTTTCGATGTGGGCAATCCTGGAGCAAGGCAGGACCTCAACACTTCCTCCACACTGCCACACCTAGGAGGGGAGGAAAGAAAGGACATTCTGCTAGTGACAGCTCCCTACTCCATGGCTGGCCTCCAGCAAACACACTGGAATTGTTTTATTTCTATGCTTGCCTTTGTTACAAAGGAAAATAACCATTCAAGACTCATTGGACTATACAGAGGTTGTGAGAGGAGAGAGATATTACCTTGCCCTACCATGAATTAGTACTGCCACTTTACTACAGAATTTCCACACTACCAGTAACTTCTCATCACAATCTTCCTGGATCAGCTTAGCTATTCTCAAGATTATTAATAAAATTATTTATAGGGTGTTGAAAACAATAATGCCCGGTTCAAGTTTTAACAGCTTGCAGGCTTTACTCTGAGGTTCTGCACAGTCCATGCATGCACTACCCAGAATCTCAAACTAGGCAGCTTGTCATTACAGGAAAACTAAGCCAACCAACTTTTCAAGACCATCGAAGTTTGAGGTTCTAGGAAGATGAGGAATATAAATGCATCTTATGCTATGCTTTAAACATACTTGAGAAAGGACCAGGTCTATTCCTCTTGAGAAGGAGCAACAAAGACTGAGACTGCCTAATGAAAATGTTGTATGAACAATTTCATCAGAAACTACTCTTATGATAAATTTATAGTTAGGTTACTGTACCTGCTCAAATATGTTTCAGTTTTGCCCACTACCACAACTGAGTTAATACATATAACATTAACCATAATTATTGCATTCGTTTCTGATTTTCTGCGTTCAACAAAAGAGAAAACCTCTTTGGCAGACTTAAAAGTCAATGCAGTACATGCATTATTTTACATAGCAGCTCTTTTTTCTGTGCATCTTGTATTACGTAAGCTTCCTAACAAGATCAAGGCAGCCCATTCATAATGGTTGAGTGGATGCTACTCAGGTGAAACCCCAGATGTACCCAAAATGTTTGATCCTGCTGAACAAACACCTGAGTGTCCCAGAGGTAGGAGTACTCACTGAGAAGTGGCAGAGTTTGCCTTATGATACTGCCAGCAGAGATTCCTGAGGCTGGGTATCTCATACTGAGAGAGAAAAAATGAGAGCAAGGGTGCTTTTCCCTTGTACACTCATCCAGGAGATCATATTCTGGTCTCCCTCCTGATGGCCAGAGATGTGGGCTGGCAGAACATCCTGTTCTGGAGCTGATCTCAGACCCCTCAGGTCTGTCCACCCTATATGCATATGCTCTACTAAGGAGGCACTTTGTTCAGTCATTCATTTTATATATTTAGACATCTGGCTTGAATACAGCATTTAGGCATTTGGCAGCTCCTGAGACCAGAAAACGTGGCATGAATTCAAAATGTTTACAAAGCTTTTTCTGAACTGGTGCCTAATTGCACTCAGCATATGCTGGGAGGATAGAGCTCTGGTTTCCAGAGCTCTGTGGAAAAGCAGCCATCCCATGAACCTGCTGTACATCAAGAAGGGAGCTGAGAAGACTTCAGCACATCTCTGTGTCTAGAACGTGGAAGACCATGAGAGTAAATAAACATAACCATTATCAAAATACAGGCAAAATGAAGATGATCATAAATATTTGAAAATAAATATGCAATTGATCTGTCACTAGAATAAATAATCTGGCAACAACATTGTGTCCCATCTTTCTAAATATCATATTAAGTGGGCAATCCAGTTTAACAATCTAACAAAAATAATAGTTTGTCAAACATTTAATTATAAATGGTCCAGCTACATTTCCTAATAAAGATTAAATGTGAAGTGTCACCAGGCTGTGCTCACACAATGCCTCCTTTCAGTCCAAGTAATTTCTCAGTACAGCATGGACACCAGCTATAAATTGTTTCAGAGTTACTCACTGTACACTGCTTAAATTAGTATCATAAAAGACAAGGAAGATGTAGAGATGGTCATAACTTAGCCCAGGACAAGGCAATTCACACAGCACATGCACTGTGTACTCTGCCCAGCCTCTGCTCATTCCCACCAGGGATGGCCCTGAGCCAAGGCCGAGAAGCGAACACCAAATCTTTTGTGGGATTTTCAGAGCTAGGTCTGAATGCCATCTTGACAACAAGTTGAGTGAAAACATTCACAGTCTATAATAAGCTGAATTTACAAGCAAATTTCTAGGAACTGAAATTTGGAAGAACAGACTCATTTATAATTTTAGCACTGATTCAGTTATCAGTAAATTCTGATTTGACTTTGTAATGAAGTCATATGTTTTCAAAAAACACCCCGAGACCACCAAGTGTTTGAGTTTGCAAATAATAATGACCCACTACCTGAATAGACACCAATTAATCAGATCTGGTGGCTACTCCTTTCTCCCAGACATTGTCAGTCTTTGTTCTATTTCCAGACTAATTAACTACTGTCAATTAATTCGCTATCAATACAGAACTGGTGAATTGCATTAAACAGTTTCAAAACCATATTCTCTCATTTCCAAGCAAAAATCTCCTAAAATCCATGAAAGTTAGTTACATCACTCAACAAGAAGCGTGACCTTTGATATGGGCTACGAAACCTTGTGGAGTGGAAGCAGAAGCAGTGCTTTAAAAAGGCAGAAAGCACAATCCTGACATGCTCAGCTGGTCACATTTGGGACAAGCCATAGTCCCTTTTCTCTCCCAGAGCTCTTTGCAGATTGCAGTACAGTGAGAAAACTCTTTCATCCAAATTTTTATTTGCACTTAAAAAGTGGTAAGTTGAAAAAAAAAAATAAAATGTAGGTAGCAGGGATTAAAGTGGGATTTTCAAATGACATGAAATTGTCCTGAAATCTCATGGAAGTCTGAATTCCCAACTCCCTAAAATGTGCAAAATCTCCAGCCAAGGAATGAAGGGCTTTGTTATTCACACACTAAATATTAAACACTACATTGAACAGGATGCATGAAAACTCAACAATAAACATAATTAACTGCTACAAATAGTGTCAGGGTTGTTTTTGTTTTTTTAAAAATTCTTCCCTGATTATATTTTAAATAAGGGAATTTCTTGCCATTTCTTTCCCTTCTAGACCAACTGTCCACTTGAATCTGACCACTCCTACCTCCCCCTATCTCTTTCACTCATGTCCATTAATCCCTGGTGCTCTAACCATTGTGTTGGAGCCATCATGGATAGCTGGATGCTTTTTCAAGACATCTTGAGATGGTCTAAATCTCACATCAGAAGTTCCCAGGAAAGGCTAATTAATTACTCTGAACCAGTACCTTTCAGTCAGATATAATTTTAGGGGTTTTTTTAATTAATATTTTAATACTAAGAAATGTATTTTCTTAAAGACTCTACTCAGAGGAAGTTGAGAAGCCTTTTAGAGTGGTCTGTTCTTCATCTAATAAAATTCCTGCAGACAAGAAGGAATAGCAATTGAGGGGTTAGTTCCTCGCAGCTTCACACATTTCCCCTGTGAATTTTACAGCTATTTTTTGCTGTCATTAGCAATCTTTATTCAGGCTTTATCCACATTGAATAGCACCTTCCTAGTTTTCCAGCACTGCTATTTTATGTGGTGACTATAAATACATACAAAAGTTTAAATCAGTGAAGCTTTTCCAAATTATCACCCATGGCTTTAGCAAGAAGTCTAAAGATAAAAGAGCTTCAAAGACTTTTTTCAACCACATGGAATGGTTTGAAGTAAAATGTTGTATCTCTGAGCATACTGTGGCTGCAATCAGTAATACTCAATGACTAACCTGCTTGTACAAATTGCAAGGAAGAAACTTGATTAATTTCCTAAACTATGGTTAAAAGGAAATTCGGCAACTTTTCCTGTTACACATGAGGATGCTTTACCCATGTGTAAAATAACCGCCTGCAAGAGGTGGAAATTGCCAACAATACTCTCAATTTCCTGCCAAATCTCTAAATATGCATATGCAGTTGTAAAAAATAACAGATACTTTCATCACTGTGACACAATAAAGACCAATTCACATTTCATTCTGTAAAAGCATCAGTTGCAAAACTGTACCAACAGGTCTCAGACTTTGCCTTACAAAGTTTTGAAGTGTGAGGGTCTGTATATCTTTGGGACAATTTTCCATGATTGCTGGAGCCCCAGCAAAGCAAAAACTTTGCTTTGCTTTGGAGGAATTTCTTGAGGTTTTGGTCCTGCTGGTTTGCTTTGCAAAAACAGTCTTTCAGGAAAAGAACACAGCAACTGGAGTTTCCCTTCCAAAGAGCTCTGAGTCCACTTCAGAGTGTTTTCAGTGCTCCCTTCCAAGACAGCCTTAGAAAGGGCTCTTTATCCTTGAATTTCCTGAGGAGCTTCATATATTTGGTACAGCCCCAAGAAGGGCTTGGAGGGATTCCTCTTCTTGAAAGGGTTCCTTGTTCCTTCATCACTAGCAAAAGGTAGTAAAATTCCATAAAAAAATTCAAGGTCCAAAGGGACAGTAGCAGTGCCAAGGTGAACATTTACAAAGCTGAAAGACTAAAACCAGCAAACCCTATGATCTAAACTAAGCAAAGCAAAGGACAGATAATAGGAACATTAAATGAATATAGATAATCTCACTGGGGGGCAGGGAAAGGAGGGGAAACCCCGTTTTACACATCTTCAGTTGTTATGGCTTACATGGAAAATTTGTCCAAGCTCTAAGCACTTCATGCCATTACTTCACTGAACATGTACTTGCACAGATATAATTGCAGCCCTAAATCTGTGAGAATTTATGTTCACCAAGATTCAAGTAGCATCACAGAGCAAAGAGAAAACAGGCTCATCACATTGGGACAACCAGGTGAGCAACTTAAAACCACGGAGAGGACACAGGCGGTGGCACAACAGCTCAGCTGTGACTGCCCCTCTGTTGGAGGAGTCAAGGACCTGAGTACGGGGCAAGCCAGGGGGATGGCAGCAGTGAGGCAGCTACACCAGCAATGACATACACACCCGCAGTGGTACAGGAGCAGTGACACACACCCCCAGTGGTACAGGAGCAGTGACACACACACACAGTGGTGCAGGAGCAGTGACACACACCCCCAGTGGTACAGGAGCAGTGACACACACCCAGTGGTACAGGAGCAGTGACACACACACAGTGGTACAGGAGCAGTGACACACACACAGTGGTACCAGGAGCAGTGATACACCCAGTGGTACAGGAGCAGTGACACACACACACAGTGGTACAGGAGCAGTGACACACCCCCAGTGGTACAGGAGCAGTGACACACACCCCCAGTGGTACAGGAGCAGTGACACACACCCAGTGGTACAGGAGCAGTGACACACACCCCCAGTGGTACAGGAGCAGTGACACACACCCAGTGGTACCAGGAGCAGTGACACACACCCCCAGTGGTACAGGAGCAGTGACACACACACACAGTGGTACCAGGAGCAGTGACACACACACACAGTGGTACCAGGAGCAGTGACACACACACGCAGTGGTACAGGAGCAGTGACACACACCCAGTGGTACAGGAGCAGTGACACACACCCAGTGGTACAGGAGCAGTGACACACACCCCCAGTGGTACAGGAGCAGTGACACACACACACAGTGGTACCAGGAGCAGTGACACACACCCCCAGTGGTACAGGAGCAGTGACACACACCCCCAGTGGTACAGGAGCAGTGACACACACCCCCAGTGGTACAGGAGCAGTGACACACACACAGTGGTACAGGAGCAGTGACACACACACACAGTGGTACAGGAGCAGTGACACACACACAGTGGTACAGGAGCAGTGACACACACACAGTGGTACCAGGAGCAGTGATACACCCAGTGGTACAGGAGCAGTGACACACACACACAGTGGTACAGGAGCAGTGACACACACACAGTGGTACAGGAGCAGTGACACACACACCCAGTGGTACAGGAGCAGTGACACACACAGTGGTACAGGAGCAGTGACACACACACAGTGGTACAGGAGCAGTGACACACACACCCAGTGGTACAGGAGCAGTGACACACACACACAGTGGTACAGGAGCAGTGACACACACACAGTGGTACAGGAGCAGTGACACATCCAGTGGCTTCTTGGAACAATTTGCCAAGTCCTGACACCTTGTCACCCCTCCCTCACTCACTCCCACCAGCTGACAGTTACAGCACTCAGAAAGCTGTGGGTCACTGACACTTCCTTACAAATGTCCAAGTCAATCTGATTACAAGTTTTTAAAAGGAAATTCCATTCACATTTGGAAAATCTTTCACTGCATTCTTTAGTAAATCCTTCCCAATTTCATTTAAATGTATTTGAATTTGCATATTTAATCAAAACAATCACAACTCTGAAGCTGACCCTCTCTTGAATATTTAATTTATACTTCATTATAAAATGATATTACACTTCTTCATTAGAAGTTTCTTTTTATCTCTTTAATCACTGAGTGTTCCTTTTATGTTATAGAACCATAATCTAATAAAAAAAATAAGTCCTACATGTCATTGAGCAGTTTATTAGCATGTACTGCATTCATTAAATTTACACAGATTGTGCAGTTTCTCCAAGAGCTGATGTGACCTTGTTTGGTACCATCATTTCATTTGCACTGCAAACAAAATCCTTTTAGTAATTAAGTGATTTCTAAAAAGCTGAAGTAATTTCTAGCTTCTGTGAAGTTTGCAAATTACAAAATTAGAAGAACTCATTAAAGATGCCCTGAAGTTAAAAAAAATAGTCAGTGTAAATTAATTACTACTGTGGGTACAAACAAATAGTTACCAGTATCTTTGAAATCTATTTTGGGGAATAATTTATTGGAAAAACTACTTGTGAGTCTTGTCAACCTTTGTCATTACCATTAATTGTTTACTGATAGCCAGTAATGAGCTTGATGTTTTACATACAGGTATGAGTAAGCTATTTTTATTCAATACCATAATAATTTTGAATCTGCAGTTTTAGATCGGTATTTTGACAGGTAACTGCAGAAAGGACAGACAGAATTTTCAGACACAAAGATCATTGAAATCAGCGCTCACATTTCTAACTGCTATCAGTGGGGTTTCGATTGCACTCTGGAAGTCTTTGGATTGTTGTGTATATTTTTTGGGGTATCTGTCTCTGTAGAGCTAGAAACCACACCCACTGGATGAAATATGTTACTATTTATTTAGGTCATACCTCCACTGAATTCAGATAACCTTCACTAAATAATTCTGATCATCAGACAAGCCTGTCATACTTTCAGGTAAACATGTATGTAAGAACAGCTTTGTTTTACGTAACCAAGTTGATATTTTAATGTGAAACAGTAAGCAACCTACTAAAACACACCCCCACAATCTAAAAGGTTTTTTAAAAGGAAAATAAAAGACCTTAACATAACCAGAGCTGCTCTTCATTTTCAAAATGTAAATTATCCCTTAAATCTAACTTTTGAAGTCATCATTAATTGCCTCACAGGCCTCATTTTACATTAATTGTGCCTTCATAAAACACTCTCATTGAAAACCTAATACATGTAAAGATTCTTCCCAAATTAAATTGTCATTACTTTCCTTCCTCTTTTAGCTAATTGCTTCATTATGTACTTTTTAAATTGTTTTGTTCTGCAGGGATTAATTTTGCATGTATCTTCATGAGCTGTGAAACTTTCACAGTGTACTGTTAAACTACACAGAGTGTGCTGCTGATGTACAACTGCAGGAATTATTCTCTGCCTGTGTCACCTGGAAAAAACACATGTCAAGGGTCACTGAAGGCTTATGGTTCCATTCAGTTCTCTTCCAAACGTGTCTATCTCATTGCCAGGCAATGAGAAATAACCCATGTATCAGTCACTACATTGTTGAGCTTAAGTCGTAAATAGGAAGTAAAAGAAATCACTTTTTGTCTTAAAAAGCACAAAAGCAGGAGACTGAACAGGATCACCACTGGTTTGCTATTCAGAGAGCAATTTACTGTGCTGGCCATCTTTTATGTTTTTAGCTTTCTCTCTCTTACCATAGCTATACTTAGCTTGATCAGTGTTGTTAATCTTGCACTGTGCCCAAAGACTTGATCACATAATAAAATATGCTGAGTTGGGAGGGACCCACAAGGACCCGCAAAGTCCAATTCCTGGCCCTGCACAGGACACCCCAAGAGTCAAACCACGTGTCTGAGAGCATTGTTCAAGCTCTTCTTGAACTCTGTCAGGCTGGTGCTGTGACCATTTCCCTGGGGAGCTGTTCCAGTGCCCAGCCACCCTCTCGGGGAAGAACCTTTTCCTCATGTCCAATCTCAATCTCCCCTGACTCAGCTTCAGGCCATTCCCTCAGGTCCTGTCACTGCTCACCACAGCGAAGAGATCAGTGCCTGCCCCTCCTCTTCCCCTCAGGAGGAAATCGTAACTGCAGTGAGGTCTCCCTTAGTCTCCTCCAGGCTGAGACCACGTGTTCTCAGCCACTCCTCACAAGGTTTCCCCTCCAGACTCTTCATTCATCTTCCCTGCCCTCCTTTGGACACTCTCTTAACACTCTCTTTTTGATATTGTGGCACCCAAAGCTGCCCCCAGCAGTCGAGGTGAGGCCACCCCAGCTCAGAGCAGAGCAGGACAATCCCCTCCCTTGCCCGGCTGGCACTGCTGGGCCTGATGCCCCCTGGACAGGGATGTCCCTCCTGGCTGACAGGGCACTGCTGGCTCATATCCAACTTGCCATTGACCAGGGTCCCCAGGTCCCTTTCCACAGGGCTGTAGCCGAAATTCTATCAGTATTATTAAAGACTGAGGCCAAAGCTCCATAAGGATTCCCTGTTCAGCCAGGCTGGTCTTTTGCCTCACTTGACTTAAAACACAAGGTGCTGTCACACATGCGAAGGTATCTGGCCTTCACAGCTTGGACCTGAACGCGCTGGATCCATCCCGGTAACTCCATCTCTGTCATCTACTCACTTTTGTCCCACCACAACAATCCCTTGCTCTTCCACACTGGTCTTGTGTTCCTCTAACCCTTCTTAGACTACTAAATCAGTCTTGCAAAACCAAAAACACTCAATGAAATTAAATTCTAGTGATAAGCAACAAATATGGAATCTTCCTAGCTTAGGCCATAAAGACTTGTAATACCAGAAGGTACAAGAGCACGGACACTGTGCCGTGACCTGGAAGTGCAAGAAGGCATTAAACATTAATAATGCACTAATTAATTTGCATCTCACCTGAGTCCATTGATTTTGAAGTCTATATTGACTTAAACTGTTTTACTTCTTCCCATACCACTATAAACAACCATTTCCTCTCATAAAACATCAAGAATCTGTATCACTTCCCAGCTGGTAATGTGCAACCACACAGGCACAGTTGGTGAAAAAAAACATTTGTGAGAAATCTCCAAGTGCTTCATTGTCCTTCCTCATAGGGTATAGTGATGCCACGTGTTAGCTGCAGCTGTAATATTTTCCTTTCCTGTGGGAGCAGCTAATAAAATGCTGTCTCCTCAGAAAGAGCAAAACCACAAAAATGATTCACTAGTAATGTATAATTACACATGCTATAGCTGCAGGTTACCTCCTGAGGCATTCATGGACAAAAGGGGGGGAAAACAGTTATTCCAATATAGGAATCAGAAACCAGAACAAGCCCAAAAAAGCCAGTTTCTGCTAATGTCATGACTGGCAGAATTTGGTGGCATGACAATTCCTTATTTTATTCTTAACGGAACCTTTCTTTTTTTCACCTGTTGGAATTACAACCCTGTAAACAGAGAATCTTAGTCTGTGTCATCTTGGGATTCAGATTGTTAATGCAATGAGGTACTTTGCAAAACAATATTAACCTTAGGAATAATTCTGTACACACTGAAAAGCCATTGTTGGTTGCACAGCGTGCTAGGCAAGTTCTTTTGCCACATTTGTACTGCTAAGAAATCATTTTTATCTTGGTGAATGTGTGGGCTTTCACTAAGATAAAAGCATTGGCTACATCTTGTGAGAAGTAACATTTGGTCAATCTTTACAACTTTTTTTCTTGCAGGCTTCAGTCTAGAAATATTCTCTTAATTCATGGATAAAATGGATAAAAGCAAAATAGACTTCTCTCTAAAGCTTTAATGCAAAGTTAAAGAGAAATCATTACCTTAAAAAGCAGTATTTAAAAGTTATCTAAGAGTAACAATTAAGAATATTTCTATTTTTGGACTTCTCAGCCCTTTGCCTTTGCACATCACCAACCTAATACTGCTGAACAGCACTTGTGATCATGTACTAAGGATGTTTTCTGTACAGCAAATCATTCCGTAGTGGCAAAGGATATTGGTCTTCTTACTGAAAACAAGCTAAAAACGTGGCTTTAAGACCACAACAAGTGATGGTAGCTCTAAGTGCAAGAATGGGGGATGTCTTGAATCATTCTCCTGAAGGGTATTTAGGGAAGATCTACATTGCTCACTGGAATGCCATGAAAGGGGACCCAGCAGCAAGGACAGAAAGGGACACTAGGCGCACATGACACATCCCACTGCTCTCTCTCCATGCAAACAGTTCCACAACACAGCAGCTTGGCAAAAAATCCCCTCCCTTTCTTTGTTCATTCCCAGTCATTTCTAGCTGTTGGCACACCAACCTGTCAATCTGCCTAACAAAACAGTTTGTGAGGCAGCACAGTAAATCACAAACTGATTAACATTAAAATTAATGCTGCAGTTAAAAAAACCCAACAAAACAAACCAACAAAATAAAGGTTTACTGAACCAGAGGTGTTCCGAGGCAGCAGGTATGGGGCAGGGCCAAAGCACTGGTGTGCTGCTGCAAGAGTGAGAACAAGAGCATAGCAAGGAGAAGAAGAAAATGTAAGCCAGTGTAGCCTGTGTGTTGTGAAACTACACTCTGGCTTGAACACTGTTGTGCTGTTTAATATTATTCTCATCCCAAATCCAAAGCATGGCACTGCACCAGCTACAAGGAACAAAATTATCTCCACCCCAGCCATGCCCAGGAAAACTGTGCAAAGGCTTTCCTTAATGAAATCAGCCATCTATTTACATGCCATATATTCACAGATTCATGTAATTTATGGCCTGTGTTAGAAACACTGGCAGGTAAAATTGCTGGAAACTTCTAGGGAATAAAGAAAAAGGGCAGAATGTTTTCAGATAAATACGGAGATTTGGGGGCATGTGTAAATATCTTCCCTTGCTTGGGATTAACAAAAAGAACACTACCGCAAGGGAAGTAATATAGGGATCCCAGCTGAGAAACAATTGGGATGCACAAACACTAGAGATTGGAAATGGCTGAACATGTAAGCACCCATCAGTTCCTATGCATCAAATGGGAGAGACTCAAATAAATGGCAGAGAAAAATCATGATCCCAGAAGTACATATGGGGGGAGGTTAAAGAAAAAATAAGACAGTTAAGAGCAAAAAGCACATTAAAAAAAATAAACAAAACAAGACCCACACAAAACCACCCCCAAACAAATGAACAAATAATGGAAGTAACTTCTGGAATTTAAAAAAACAATAGATCAGAGAGAGGCATGATAGTCTTCACATCTGCTTGCTCTGCCGCAGAGGGACCCTAATGTATGGAAAACACCTCAAAGAACACGAGGACTATTTTCTGCTCAAGTAGCTCATTTCTCCATCTCTACCCATTAACTGCATTCCTCTAGTTCTCCACCAACAGAAAGAGCATCAGCTTCACATAAGGTTTGCAGACAAACCACCAGAATAACAAGAAATGAAGCAATTAATTACACTACAGCAATATACTGTATAAAATAGCATGCCATACTCAGTCTAAATGTAAATGCAATTTTCCTCCTGGGTCAGCTGATGTAAAGTCCTGATATACCATTTAGTGGGAGCAAGACCCAATCCTTTTCCCTTAAAGAGCTCTTACCTTCTAATAAAATCTCCTCTCACTCACTTAACAAGGCCTTTATATTCTTGTGAACATGAATTCATCTGCAAAAACAAAGTCTTTGTGACAGACAGAATTACTCTAAGCCAAAGCCTGGGCTTGCATTCCCTTGACTGATGGTGACTTAGTCTGGGACCTGAGGCAAACCACTGAATATTTGTTAAGGCATCCCTAAAAGTGGTACAAATAACTTTTTTTAACAGATATTTGGGAGCTTTATCAAACATGTAGGCTGCTTTAAAAGACAAAAGGATTGCTACAGGCTTGCTTTTGATAGAAAATATTTTGCAGATTTCAATAGGACTTGGAAGAGGCCTTTAAGAAGCCTACTGCAAACTAGACTTGAGCCATCCAACACAGGATCTGATTGATTGCATCCAACTGATTGCAAAGGATTTGTAGGGTCTTCCACAGCCACGAGTACTGCTCATGACAGCGCAAGCCAGAAGCAGAGCCCAAATGACAGAGAGACACACCAGCCTCACACAGTTCTTGCTTGGTCACATGGATAAAAATGTGACTCCAGTTTGCCCTCTAAATGCAAACTGGTCCCTTAAAAATCACATTTAAGTCCGTTCAATTGGGAATGATTGAACATAAACCAAAAAGAAGCATTACTCAGCCTAACGTGAATTTACAAATACAATGCTGCTTCACAGCAAATTAATCTTTCAAAAATCTCTGTTAAAGTGATTGAACTGCTCAAAGAGGATTCTATCAAGTCTTGCATCAACCAGCCTGCCTTTCTTATCTTACAGGGCAAATAAATAGCTTTGTAAGAAAATGTTTGCTTGAGGAGAAAACAAAGTGTTTCTTCTAAGAATCAAATGCATTTGTGTTTTGAACTCATCTGTCAGCTTCTAGCTCAAGGCAACAGATCTCTATTAATATTTATTTAATAATATATGTTTAATATTTTACAAATGCTGTTACAAAGCCACAGACACGGGTAAAAATCTTAGAAGTTAAAATAATATTCCAAATCAGAGACCAACAGTGAAACATTCTTCAGAGTCAAGAGAATAACCCTCCAAAGTCCGGTTTTCTGTGGCCTGTTACAGTTTACCAAGAATAGATATTTCAAATACAATTTCCAATAGCTGGGCATTTTCTTGCACTCATATAACATAAATAACCAGATATTTGTGCAGCTGATGAGGTGACAAAAACAGCTCCTGGGTGAGGATAGTGGGAGAAGTCTCTGTTTTGACTGGGTCTAATTCCTCACAGTAGTTTGGCTTACAGTAGTTTTCCATCCTCTGGAACAAAATCAGTAATGTGAGGATAAGGGACCATGTCTAAGATAAACAGGTAGCTCCAATGATCCTAACACCTGCTGCTATTTCTGCAGTCAAAAACAAACTCTGTAGATGTTTTCTCTTACAAGCTTATGCCTAAAATTCCCCTAGCAGGCCAGTTTGGGCACATGAGGTCTGCTTGTCCATTATCCCACATGACAACAATGCTTATCACACAGCAGAACAGTAGAAAAATCTAGAAACTTCTTAAGAAAAGGAGAACAGCAATGAAAGATGAAGCACAGTGAGCTATATATAGTCATTAATTGGAGAGCATAATTTATAAATTGAACCATTATTTATCACACTAATACTGTAATTAGAATGCAGTTTTTGTAGAAAAATTACTATTTTGGTCAAGTGATTCATCATAGACCTCACAGTTGAAAGTGACACAAGTAACCTAGAGATGTTCCAGTGGGAAACCTTTTCCTGGTATCCAACCTAAACCTCCCATGACACAACTTCAGACCGTTCCCTCAGGTCCTGTCACTGCTCACCAGAGTGAAGAGATCAGTGCCTGCCCCTCCTCTTCCCCTCGGGAGGATGTTGAAGCCCATGAGATCTCCCCTGAGTCTCATCCTTGTATTATCTGCAACACACTGACAATTGTGAGAAGAGCTGCTAGAAACTCGTTCATTACAGCTCTGTAACTTGTTTCCATATAGCCAGGAACACAGATCCAAGCCAGCATAAAGGCAGATAAGGTAGCATACATTATGCTATCTTGCACACTACGATCTGCTACAGATGAAAGTATTTTATGTAGGTCAGGCACTGCTTCCCTGGAGACAGACAAAAAGCCATAAGGAAATCAGAGCAGTGTCAGACCTTATTCCAGTGATCCAGCCTACTCCAAAGTTTCAATAATGCAGAGATTTGTGTCTCTCTGGTTTTGTCTGTCAACATACTCAACAATCAGCTCCTGCAAGGCTAAGTATTGCAGACCAGACATGATGCAAACTGAGAGAAAACTCCTCACACTCACAAGGAAACAATAGTTTTTTGTCAGTTGAAAAAAGAACAGAAAAATCAAAGTGACATTAATTTTCCACTCATTGCAACACTGAGCTGCAAAATAAGTTTTTGGAAACTGAAGGCAGCTCTCTGGCCCTCACAGTGAGAAGAATGGTGTTATTAAAAGAAGCAGTCCTGCATTTCTCTCTCCTTAAAAAAAGTGCACTAATGTATCTGAAACGGGGTCCGTGCTTCACTCTTGCTGAAATAACTCTTTATCTGTGACAGGTGGAGGAAAAAGAATTTCAAGAAACCAGAAGTAAAAATAAGCATTTTCTGTTATATCTTGCAGCCTCAGCAGAGAATTCTATATTCTTACAGTAAATTCCTTTTTTTGCTATTGTACAACAGTGTGCTTTTATTCTGGCAACTAGAAGGCACAAAACACAATGTTACCTTCCACTAACATTTCATAGCAAGATTCAAAATTTAGTTTTATAACACACCACACTGTTTTTCATTACCATTATCTACCTAAGAATTCCTTTCTTATCAAACACCCAAGAGGTTCTCAAAGAGAACAGCACCATATTTTCAGAAAGACAGTTAGCTGTGAAGAGATATAAGGAAAAGTGCACAAATCACACACAATACTGCATTACAGTAAACAGGTGAAGAGTGTATGATGGAAAAAGAAAATAAGTGCACTTATGCACCATATGAATATCTTAATTCCCTTCCCTCTGGAAAGCATCATAAATGCCTTTATATTCCACTGCTCCACAGTGATTTTTCTAACGTAAATAAACCAAGTAATCTAGAAGAGCTTTTTCATCACACCTGTGAGAAGGTGTCCTCCTTACTGAGTCTAGGATCATGGGTAAGCAGAGAGTTTTATGTATTGACTCTGCAAAATTCTAGCATTGTTACCTGAATGAAAAAACACTCCTAAATTTTGTACTTCTTGTCCTTGTCCCTTGTCCCCTCGTCTCTTCTTTAAAGAGAGCTTTTGCTCGTTTTTTCCCGGCTCTCTCCTCAAATACTAAATTCACATATCTGCAGAGCTGTGGATCTCCTTTTCACACCATCATCCATATGTTTTTGACTGCTTTTTCCCTCTGCAATAAGAAGCAAGCTGTATTTTAAATGCAAGCCACCAGTATTGGCTAATTACGTTCCTTACCCTGATTCCGAGCTCCACATTCTCTCCTCCATATACTTCCATGCCTTCATCCAGTAAACCAATCTCTTGGAAGTATTCTCTATCCACTATGAAGCAGCCAATCAATGCAGGACTTCTGGAGGAATAAACCATCAGCAACCAAAATTAGCAGATAGGTTATGAAGAATTTTATTATTCAGACATGGATTATATTTATAATTGCTGGGTAAAATGGTACAGCAAAGGATCCTTAAGGATGCATTTCTCAAACAGATTTTTTTAGCCTTGCCTTCTAATATTCTTAAGTGAAATACACACCATTGAAGGAAAATAGAGTCAAAATTATTGGACGCACATATTCACCAGAGCAGGCAGAATTTCAGTGCTAACTGTGAGATCCAAGAGCCCCAGTTTTGTTTCTGAGGCACCAGCCAGTGTAGTCTGTGTCCCTACTAAGTCCTCAAGTCTCTTGTCTGTGATAATTGCAAAGGATACCTGCTGATGCATGGTTCTGGGTGTTTAGGCAGAAGCCAGGTTCAGCTAGAGCTAAAAAACTTGTGTCTGTAAGCTTGTGTAAAAAAAGAGATTATTTCTTGAACAGCACCATCCAGATAAAGTTTTTTAATACAGAATCAAAAAAAGTCTGCCCTTACCAGCGTATTGTAACATTAGTTCATTGTCCTGAGCCAAATTTAAACACATCACATATCTTTACTGGATCAGTAAGCTCTACTTATGTCATGGTCTGAACCAAGAAATTTTTACTATACAGAGCCAATTTTAATAAGGTAAGAGTTCAACCACAGAGGGTACAATTTTACCTTTATGAGATGCAGTGGAGAAGGATACAGAGTCATTGAGACTTTTCATTTTTCTCCTACCTTATAATCCACAATGGCAAGAAATAAAATAAAAATGTCTTTTCTGATTATTATGCTGGCATCAGGCAGTCTGGTAATAACAGGATATTAATTAGCAGTACGGGGGAAATCTTCCTGCTTTTATTAAGGACACTCAAGCTACAGTAAGTGTAGACATCTGCTTTTAAACAGATTATAGGATGTCTTAATCACAGATCATACGATTCTACAGAAATCTATATACTTATGCCTTGAAGTGCTATAGTGCCACTTTATAACAATGAAAGACTGTTTCTGATGTATTTACTAATAAAGAAAATAACACTTAATGTAATACAAAAGTTATGTTTCCTTTATGATAAGGTATTTTTGCTTTTGTTATTGTTTCTAATGTATTTCTCAGAGTACCAGCTTCCCTTCGCCATCATTCTAAAAGCATAATGGAGGCATCATAAAAATCATCAATCAATACACATGCCTTTGTTTGTCGGTTTGTTTGTTTTAATTATCCAACACACATATGCAGCATATTGCACTGAATTAAAAATATGCGCCAGGGAAAGGGCTAGGGAACAAACCTAAACATCCAGTATTCATAAAGGACATTCACTCCCCAGTACTCATATAGAACAGAGTTTGGGGGCAAAGCGGAAAAGTAGATTTGCTCTTTATTATGTGTTTAAACACTTTTAATTTTAAAAGTCACCATAATAATTAATCTATATAGTTAATCATAGGATCATAGAATGGCTTGGGCTGGAATGGACCTGAAAGACCATTTAGTTCCAAACTCCAGCCATGGGCAAGTGCATCTTCAAATAGATCAGGTTGCTCAAAGCCCCAGCCAGCCTGGCCTTCCAGCGATGGGGCAGCTACAACTCCTGTGGACAGCCTGTGGCAGTGCCTCACCACTCTCACAGGAAAGAATTTCTTCCTAAGGTCTAATCTAACCCTGCCTTCTGCCAGTTTAAAGCCCACAGTTTAATTCCCACTTATTCTATCACTACCTACTTTTGTTCCTTACCAGGTCTCCTGGTACCACCCTTCAGGTACTGGAAGGTGCTATAAATCTCCCTGGAGCCTTTTCTTCTCCAGGCTGAACAATCCCAACTCTCTCAGCCTGTCTTCACAGCAATGTTTTTATAGCATTAATGGAGTTCATTACCAGCGATAACCATTTCTAACTATGTGGAAATTATCACCCCTTTTTACATATGTCTGTGGCAAACCTGTTAATTTTTATCTCCTGCTTTCCAATTCTAGGTCCTGTTCGTGGGTCAGTGCAGTTCAGAGTGTACTAAGCTAACAGCTCCTGAGAAAAGTGCCTGCCTCTAATGAAAAAATAGCTGCCACTGCTATTTGAGGTTCTGCTTTCCAGCTGGTGAAAACAGTGCTCACACTTTCTTTCTGCAGGGACCTAGAGTTCAGGTACCAATGGCCTCCTTGCAATGAATGCATCTCTACAAGGAAGGCCTGCGATCTCATCAGAGCTCTTGAGTGGGTTTAGAGGCCACTACTCCCCTCTCTGAGACAAAGGTATTGTTCTGTGCCAGCCTAACAACGCTCTAGACATGGTAAGAAAGTACAGATGCAGATTGTCCCAAAGCAAGGATCCAATACAGTCTTTGCTCACACAGTGGCAGTGAACACACATTAGCTCCTACGATACAGCCGTGAAGCTATGTGACAGCATTATCAAGAATACAGCTGTCAGATCAGCTCTGTTTATGTATCTGCAAACAGAATTCCACTTGTGGCCTGTTAGCACTAAATTACAGACAAGACATTTGGAGTAAGCAGTGCTGCTGGGCTTTCCTTTCTACCATTCCACTTTGGCAGGAAACCTATTTTAAAAGATCTACTGGAAATGAGAGTTTCTTTTCAAAACTTTTTTTGAAAACCTAAAAAACACAAGAGTTTTCTTGATGACTGTGTAGGGGTCAAGGACAAAAGTTGAAGAGGTCAGCTCAAGGACATTTAACAATTTATAGTTCACAGTCATTAAAACCTATTACATAGCTGAGCCCACTCACCCCCTTGCCATACCAAGGAGAGCATTGCCAGTGACACCAAAACCATGGCCACAGTTACCTTATCGGAGCAGTTGTGTTCTCCAGTTTCCACCAGGACTTAGGAGGGTTCAGATACCGGCACCACAGCTCCCAGTCAAACCCCTGGGCTGAGAGGGGATACTCCTCTATTTCAAAATTGTCATACTTAATGTTATCAAATGATGGAGAAATTACTCTTTTTCTGTTTTCCTTTATCCTAGTGAGCACTGGTTCAGCCCTAAAAAAAAAAAAAAGTGTTAACCTCACAGTTTTGGTTGGAAGGGGCCATTTAAAGGTTATTTAGTCCACTCACTAAATAAACAGTAGTACATGCTGTAGAAGGAGCAAAGTCTAAAACTGTTACCCGTTCAGAGCCCCCTCTGCTTCGGGACGGAGAGTTTTGACAGTGCAGGATTTTTCCCCAAAATAACACAGGGTAGTATTTTCTCTAAGATGCCCTATTGTTAACCTTGATTTTAGCTGGTGGAAGAAATTAGTATCTGCATATCTTAGAGCATTCATACCCTTGCTACCAAGTAATGATAACTTCAGGCTCTCAACATTATCAAGGACATCAAGATCAGAGTTAATAATAGATCTATCCTAGGGACAGAAGTTCCTGCCTTTTTACCATCATTTTTACTTAAGAAGCAACAGAGATTTTAAATCCAGACTGAACAAGTTTAAATAGATTATTTTAGTTATGTCTACTTTTGCGGAGTGGCCAAAATAACACCTCCTTGTTTACATACAAGAAACACAATATTTTTAATGAAAAGAAGACATATTTACCCTCATGGGAAAAGGGCTACACTGCTGGAGGAGGTTTTTAACCTGCAGTTTTCCAATATGATTTAAATACACTGTAATTAGGTCAGGCGATGACTGAAACCACACAAATGGATCTGGACCATGTTACACAGCACAAACACATTTTTCATGCCTATGTCTATGATTATGTTTGAATCTCTTTTAAAAAGCTCAGAATGTTAATCCACCCTCTATCTGCAAGAGAAATGCCAGTCAGTAACTTAACACCAGCATTTGGAAAAGGCCCCTGGGTCAGAAAAATTCAAGGAGGCACATACCATCCCACATTGAATTCCACGTGGGCATCAAAGAGAGCGACGACTGGTGCTGTGGCTGCTCTCCACCCGCTAACCCGAGATCGGATCAGCCCCTCCTGCTTGCTGTGCCTCACCACCTTGATGAAACCAGGCTTGTGGGCATTCACTTCATCAACGTACTTCTGGAGCTTCTCCTTGAGCTCCTCTGTAGAAGGGAAAGAATTAGGTGTTAACACGAAGTGTCAGCTCAACAAGATGTAAAAATCTGTTCTTTCAGCAAAACAGGAGCTGTCTTCACACAGCTGCTAAGAATTCTCAAATAGTCAGTCTAAAAGGAGGTGAACAAAAAGGAGAAGGACCATGAATTATATAGTAATAAAAAAATTCCAGACATAATTATTCAGCCTACATGAATGACATCATAACCTTGGTACTGTTTAAAGTGCCACAAAATAAAACACCATAGCTACATAAGAACATATTATTTTACTGTGACAACAAACAAGACAACTGTCTTATGTTTCCAGAAAAAAAAAATATGCCCAAGTATTGTCCATGAACCTTCTTTACCAATATTTCAACATAAAAAAATAAAGAGAAGTAAGCATAAAATCAAATATTTTCCTCTTTCCATTTTTCTTTCTCAACAACTGTTTTCTGTCTCGACTAAAAAGTTTCGTGACTTTTGCTCTTAGTGGAACAACAGCCAGGAAAACATCTGGAGAAGAATCATTGCTAATTAAAATATAATAACTCTTAGATCAACAGCTATTATATCTCTGGTTTAAAGACCACTGCATGAGAAAACACAATATATAGAGTTGAGATATTGTGTTCACTATTATTATTAACTGAAAGCATTGTTCATTACTGTTCTTTATTAGCATTCCTATGTTCTATTTACATTATGACATCACTCAGAATTCCCGTTGGAATATTAAGTTCCTTTTATTCTGAATCACTCCACAAACCCAAGAATGTCTTTGCAAGGCACTTCTCTGGGGGAACAAGATTCCCAGGGATGTGGTCACAGCACCAAGCCTGAGTTCAAGAAGTGTTTGGACAATGCTCTTAGGCACATTCTCTTGTGATTTTTGGGTGTCCTGCATCAAGCCCAGGTAGCTTCTTGAACCATCAGCTTTCCACTTACGGGAACTGCTCTAGGCACACTAGAAAGGTTAATGCCACAGAAAATTAAGCAAGTAAGCTTTATGAGCCACATAAAATGTTCATCCCTGGAAAGGAGGTGGGTGTGCCCTCTCTTGAGCTGACAAAGCAGAACAGAGGTGGTCAAGTACAAAGATTCCTTAAATTCATCCCTGTTTGTAAAGGCTCTTGGATAGCCACCAGGTGTGATGCCTGTGCAGTGGTTCCTCAGGTGCTGCAGGTCTGTTCATATCACACACCTTGGTGTCAATGAACTCTGCATGAAGTGAGAGAACACCACAGGAAAGTGCTGATACTTACACAGTTTTTTGAAAAACAAGAATTAAAAAGAAATAGTCTGCTTATCATGTTCATCCATCACAGCATTTAAACTGCTGCAATATTTTAGGAATTGATTGGATATATTCCCAGAATTTTCAACATGACTTTGCCAATATCCATTCAATTTGTTTGTCTGTAACTTCATCACCTGGAATAAACAATATGAGCCACTTACACACATAACATAGAACACTATTCTATTTTGTATTAGACTTGCTGCTTATTGATCAATACACTTTTTTCCTTTACAAAGTAAAACAAAAAAAACAAAAACAAAAACAAAACCACATTAATTTCTATCATGCTTGTGCCAAACCACGTGTTCTTATTGCTCATCCCCTACCACAAAGAGAGTTGTAGCAAGCTCAGAACTATCAAACCAACCAATAGCTAAGAGCACCTTAAATTGAAAAGAAGACATTTATGTTACTGTAATTCTATGCACCTAAAAATAGTACAAACCCATTCTCTATTCCCAAAATGCAACACTTCGGAGGGTGAATATCAAAACATGAAGATCAAAGCTTTGTTCTTCGTGTAAGTGGCTGCTCACAGCTTTGCAATGCCAGGAGGCTTTATTTGCCACAACAATGCAGCATCACCACTGAGGATAAAACGTGTGAAAGGAAAGCAGGCTCTAATCAAGGACTCAGAAATCAGTAGCCTTGATAGATTCATTGTTCTCTCAATCACTTCATTTCAGTAAGTGGGCTATTCTTACTCCCGTCTTACACTTTTGCTACTGTGGACTGATTTTAGAAGCTTGAATAAACACAAAATCTATTTCATGGCAAGGTGTAGTATGGAAACATGGAAATGGAACAGAACCCAAACCTTGGCTCGCCACCAGCATGTCTTCAGCTGCACATTAGAGCTGTGACATTTACTAGGCACTGCACACTTCTGATTTTCTGGTTACACTGCAGCTCTTTGCAAATGAAGTGAATGGCTTTAGAGTGTCTCAGGGGAACCTTGGAGGCTGACCCGTGGCCAGTCAGTATGGAGCAACCATCCCCAGGACTTCAGGATCACCTCAGGAGGTGGAGGAAAACTGCTGCTTTTTACCTAATCTTCAACACTGACCTACAAGCAGTGACTTACCCTCTATCATGTCTACAGGAGACAGAGCAGTATTTTGCAGTCAGGCACTTTCTAGCCTTTGTTATTTAAAACAGAACGGCTTTACTTTGCAAAGGCAGAGCGCTGAGCAGAGCATTATGTTCACCCTTTGTCTTACAAAACCTACTGGGCAGATTCTGCCAGAAGAAAAGATAAGGCTGTGAAAAAAAAGGTATCATTTTCACTCAGCCATAGAACAGAGAAGACATGTAAATGAAGTTTAAAAAGTCACAATTTTGGAAAGAACTTTAAAGATGCCCTAGCAAAATAGTTGAGTCAATTTTTCCCTCATGCATCCCATGTCTTCTTGAGTCTTACGTGAGAAATCTGAGATCAATTGTATTTGACAGTTTTAGGGCACCCAGCCCAACTGGCCTGAATGGTGGGACTCTCGCCCCAGAACTATTCATACACTTTGCTATGGCACTGATGGTCATCAGCAATATTTTAACCCATGTTCTTTTTTATTTTCCACTTCAAGATATGTTGCCTGAGTAATAAACAGTCCTTTTCATTAATTATTGTGCTTCATTGCTTTATGCCACCATAGGGAGAAGACAAGGAATAAGCAAATGTGTCATCTTCAATACACTGTTGATTCAGGGTCTAATTATGGAAACAAACAGGCTTATAAAGATAGATGCATTTGCCTTTCAGCACAGAATCTCTCAAATAAGGACTCAATTTGACTAAGCTGAATGAGGATCTGAAATTGGAGTGAAAGAGCAGCCATATATGGAATGGGAAAATGGCACTAGGAAATGTTGCACTCTACCACCTGTCTCTATATGGTGCAGATGTCTGGAGAGCACAGCACAACTCTTCTCACAAATGTAGAAAACATAATTAGCGTGCCATAATTATGTTTAATATTAACATAATTAAGTTCAAACACTTCTAAGAGGTTGTTTGTTTGTTTTTAACAAATTGACAAAGATTTTGTTGTCAAGTTCCCCTACTCAGTATGACAAAGCAGTGCTAAAAAATTCACACAACTTTGCCTTCTTAGGAAGTGGCAGAAACTGGACAGGATGGAGCAAGGAGTGTGAGGAGTCGGAAGGCATCAGCCATCCCACTTTCTCAAAAGGAAAGCCATCTACAGATCATGCTCTTCATCTAGTTGCATGAAGTGGCCTAACTTTTGTAAGCCTCTGTCATCCCTAAATTGAGAAGTGACCAGGCTCAATGCTCAGTGATGTCAGGTGCCTTAGCCCCTTACGCCACTGTCCCACAGCAGCTGTGGGTCTGTCCCCAGACTTCAAATGTCAAAGTAATTGATACAAACAGCACTGTCATAAATAACAAATTACTGCCTCACAGTCATGGAGAAGGAGCTTAAAGAACAGCCAATTAAGGCTCACTTTCAGTAACTTTCATGCTTTAACATACTCCCACTCAGAGTGCTTAAATGAGCTTGTGTCTCTCAGAACAGCTATGTTTATGAAGCCCCACGCTATGCCTGGCTCAGCCAGATGCATTTTATTGACCTTTTTCTTAGTTGTAAGTTTGCCAACAGAGCTAAAATAACAAATATATAAATAAAATAACACTCATAACGCTCTGTATTTTCTAAAGCCTAAGGGTCCCTGCTGACTTTGGCCCAGCAATGCATGCTGCATGTCCCTGCCATCTCTGCAAACCTTGTGCTTTTACCTTTAGGGAAATATTTACTCCCATATCAAGGGCCCAGGAATTACCATGTTCCTCTTTACCTTGGCACAAACATGGCTTCTTTTACTGTGAAGGGAAAGAATTACTTTTCAATACAGAATGGGGTTTAATTTAACAATTGGCCTCCTTGTGCCAGAAACTGTGGATTGACACATTATATGAAAGGAGTAAAATCCTGCCAATTCATTATATTCTCTCTGTGTGTTCACTGAGCTGCCTGGAAGGCACACTCTTGGTCCCCAGGTAAAGAAAATTGTTGGATATTTTCTTGCATCTTAAAGGACAGTTTTAAAGGCAAATCATTACAGCACCTGCAAGAATACAGCAGGAGCTAATGCCTGGATTTGGAGCCAAGAGACCACTGGTCAGCTTGCTTCTGGCAAGGATCCCAGAGCCTTCCTGAATTACCTGTGCAGCAGGTCAGAACGGGATGCACTGCCCTGCAGGAAGGCAGGACAGCCACCTGGCACAGCTCCACGAGGGCTGCTGCCACACTGGGAACATCTATGGCGTCAGGCACATCTTGCTTCTGCATGAAAGACTAGTAAATCGGCAAAAAGACAGAATTTGCACAAGGTTTTAGAGACAAAGATTTTCAGGAGGAGGCACTCCGGGATAGGGCACCTCCTCCCGAGAGGAAGAAAGAGTATCCCCTCTTCCCTCAGCAAAGAAACAAATCAACAGCAGAAAGTCCAAGTGACAAAAAAATCCCTAAAACCTGAATTATTTATTAACATAACAAACCAAACCACCGATTAACATAAAGAACAACCAGGGGCAAAAAAAAAAAAAAAAAAAAAACAAACCAAAGAGGGGAGAAGGAAAAGGGTGCTTGCTAGGAGATGCAGGTTTCCCCGAGATGGCACCAGGGCCCACCGGGGCCACTCCGCGGGCTCCCCGGGGATGGAGAGGAGGGGAAGGGGATAGCGAGACCGGGGGGAGAAAAAGCCAAACCAACAGAACCCTTTTTTCAAGCACTCAGGGGAGAGCAGGGCAGAAGAGCGGCGCTGCAGAGCCTGCTCCTCAGGCTCCCTCGGGCCATTCGTTGCACCCGGCCGTTATTACGGTTAGCCGTTATTACGGTTATTACCGTTAGCCGTTATTACCGTTAGCCGTTATTACCGTTAGCACGTCTGCACGTGCCGGTCCCAACCGACACTCAACCGCCACTCGCTCCGGCCCCGCCCCCCGGGCTCGTCTTAAAGGTGCAGTCTCTCTGGGCATTAAGCAAACAGTCAAGGAATAAAGTGGTTTCATGCTGTCACTCCAGGACAATGAAAGACCAGTAAATTGGCAAAAAGACAGAATTTGCACAAGCCAATTAATTTTAAACCAAGATTTTTCCATCTTCTTTACCTGATTGCTTTTGGCTCTAAATCTTAAGAAGAGGAAGAGCTGCTTTTCCAACTTTAACAATTTTTACATGTACTAACATAGCTAATTTACTTTCTAGTAAATAAAGGAAGCCTGTTTGGTGCAAAACCCCTCCTCTCTTCCCCCTCAGTGGGCAACCAACCTGAATTCATGTAATAACTTGATTCATGGCAGCAGCTAGGCATGTAAGAGAACCTGTTTTGCTGCACTTTATCTAATAGGATATGTGGATTATGTCACTTATTTCGTATGCAGCTCAGTGCTTCATCATTTTTATTTTTCTTACCTCTGGTCCCTTATCTTTCATGCTCAAGTGATCACCTCTCATCTCTGCAGCAGAAGCAGATAATTCCAAATGGAAAATATTTATAACCAGATAGAGGCATGTCATTTGTAATGCACATGTGTACAGAGAATGTCTGCAACAGAGGGTAACAATGCACAAGCAGATAAGGAGGGCCTGCTGTACACACGTATTTAATAACCCCGTGTTATCAGGTAATAGATAAACCACCCAGGGGAAATTACCAACGTGATGCAATGAATTGATCTGGACAGACCTCAGAAACAAAAAAAGCAGTGCAGTCCTTCTCCTCCACTCCCATACCTAACTTGCTGTGTTGACAGAGATGCATAGTCTAATTTCAGAAGTTCAGGCTATCCACATGTAAAGACAGAGAGTGTAATGAACTTTCACAGTCACAACCTTTGCATTCTGCAAGCCAAAGTCCCAGCTGCTGTCAGACCTCCTCAGGTCTATTAAGATAAATTGCCTACAACAATCCATTCCAGCTCACATCTTAGACTACAAGCCAAGGGTTTCTTTACTCTAGCACATGAACAGCACCCTTCTCCCACAATAAAGGTAGGAAAAAGATGCATCTCCCCTCTCAACCCCTACACACATACACTCTTTCAACTGCCCAGGAGAATGTAGGACAGAGGAATGGGAACTTTTCAAGGGGTCGGATAGGGGCTGCTTTGATCCATTCTCAGCTCCTCCACAAACATCCTCTCTATGCACAGAAGGAGTTCAGGTGGGCATTTCACTGAATCTTCTGGTAAAGTCCCAGCAATCTGACAGCAAAAGGACAACATACAACAAACAAATCCACTTCAAAACAGAAATAAAACAGCTTCCAACAAAAAACAAGCTTTGCAGAAGAAATCTGTGCCAGCAACTCTTCCTCGAGTCACCTAGCAGACATGTTCAGTACTTGGGTTCATTTTGGATTTTTTCTTAATTATGTATAGATCCAATCCTACCTATGAAAATGGTATACCACTCTTCAGACCATTAAGTCCTACCTAGAAATATGGCTGTGTCTTAATAAATCCCAAAAGTATGGAAAGAACTATGGAAATCATATTTTGGAAACTCTGACAGGTGAACACTGTGTTGTGGAGGAGGGGGACAGAGAATAAAGAAATATTACAGCTGTTATTTTTTGTTACTACTAATCTTTTGGGTTAATGTCTTTATTATAAGGGCTGTAACTCCCTTTTATTTCCCTTCTATTATTTATTATTATTTGAAGACAGCACTCAATTCCTGTAAGGTGCATCCCATCATAAGTATCACAGAGCCCACATTCTAGTGGCACTCTCCCAACACTTTTCAAGACAGGGACATAAATAGAGATGCCAGATGAATCTGCAAGGTCCCACCAGAAGTTGCAAAAGGGGAGGAGTAGAACCTGGACCTCCCAAATCCCAGGGCTGCACATTATGAACACACAATTTCCCTAAGGCTGTGATTCTGCATTCTGAGCTGTGGCCTGCATGGATCCCCGAGATCTCTGTGCAGATGCAAGAGCTCTTCCACATCCTTATGTCAGGATTAGGAGACAGCTGATATTTGGGGTCTTGCAAATGTCACCAGAAATGCATTGCACCAAAGGAATTGAACATTGCCCTGCCATCCCACCAACAATGGGAGACTCACATGCTTATCTCTGAGTACAGAGCAGAGCTCTCTTAAGTGTTAATATTCGGAGAGGAAAAGAAAACAAATTTGCTCTCAGGTGAACATTCCAGCTCTTTAAGTGGCAAGGCAGGACTAACAAAAAAGCACAAAATGTCTTTTCTTAGATTACCAGTCAGGTGTGCACACATGGAACATGCAAACAGAGCTGAACATGGAATGGGGACTGTCCAAGCACTGCCAAAAGCTGCCAGCAGCAGCTGTCACCAGGCACACAGACACCACAGGGACAGAGGCTGCCATGTATCTCTTCAGGACAATACCTAGAATCCTAGAAAGGTGTTTACATTTCAAAGTATCTTTAAACACAGGGTGAATTATATAGCCCTGTGTTTAAAGATACTAATATAGCTAATATAAAGATAGCTAATATAATCTTAATGGTTCCACTTGATGTTCAGATTGCTGGATGTTTGAACTAACCTCAGCAGGAGCACTATCCCACTCCAGCTTTCAGTGCATGACTGCTTCCCATTTAGGGACTGTTATTAGATGGATGATGGCTACAATAATGTGATCATGACAACAAGGGCAAGAATAAGCACTATTGCTGAAATCAGCTATTCATATATCTGATGCAAGAACCACTTCTGATGTTTATTTGGGTGCAATAGTTTTAGAAAGGGGCACACGAGCGCCCAGAGCATGCATTAGAGCTGACACAGTGATATAATACACTGCTGGAATAACCTCGGCCAAAATTATGAGTTCATAATTTCATTCCTTGGCGTTCCTGGATTCATCTGTGAAATGACCTTTAAATGTTAAAAGTACTTGAGAGATGCATTCGAGTCCCAGCTGTTTCCAGTAATCTAAGTGGCACTATTTTTTTTCACTATGCAGCATCTAATTCTAATCTATTTCTTGGATGTGAGTGGAAGAAAAAAATCACTATTCAGAAAAGAAACTAAATGCCTGAACAGAGCCAGATCAGATTGTATAAATCAAGAAAAATACAATCTAAAGAGCCTATTAGAATTCTCTGTACTTTCATAACCATAAGATGCAGCAAGCTGCTCCCTATACTGTAAACCTGATAAATAATCATGACTCCAAGAAACAGCATGACAATTTATGTTATGATAACAGATTCATAAGAAAAAAAAAACCCTGCCAATTAAAACACAATAGTCCAAGTGTAACTACTTTATTTCTGGAGTGGGTTCCAAGGAAATTAGTCACATAAGTTGCATTAAAAATGGAATATGCAAATACCCAGTTAGAACTGTATGAAGCAGAGCTGCTAATATTCCCCTCTGGATCAAACCTCTCTCTAACAGCTGGGAACAGGACTATAAAAGGAAGAGGAAACAGAAAGCCATCACAGAATACTTGTTGGAAGGGGACCTCTGCAATCCAATCCTTGACTCAAAGCAGGTCCAAATAAACAATATGAAGTAATATTTGCTGTTAAATAGTTATTTAAAAGAATGACAGAGAGCATGAAATGACAGGGTTTGGTTTTAATAAATACCACTTAGCCTTGCATGCCGGGTTGGTTTTTATTAAAATCTTACTTGATATCAGAAATTATAATCTAACTTTATATTTGTTGCATAGAATCACTTTCCTAGGAGCAAGCCAGTAGCTCTCATGCACGAAACCTGATGATAGTATGAAAGTATCCTCGAGGGTCAGGACAGCAATAACACTATTTCACTGCCTTTTTTTTTCTTTAACCTTGCTCAGATACAGAGTTACATTTCGTAACTTTGGTTTTTGATTGAATGACTCTTACTATACAGAAAATTCCTACACATCAGATGCAAAATGGTCTGTCCATATTCTAAGCCAGAAAGATTGATTTCTTGGCTACCTGTGATCATGTTGTGTGTGACCTGCTATTATCTTCTCCTTTCAAAGGCCACTTGCAGAAGGGTGCAATTCACACAGCAATAGCAACACAGCACCCAATCCACCAGGGAGACATACAGCCTGCCTGGGCAGGAGGGCTCTTTTCAGCAGATGGGATTAGTTCACAAAAGGACTTGTTTTTATATCAGCAGAGCTACAGTCACACAAGATGTTTCTCAGAATAAAAATAAAAGCAAACTATCCCAGTATGAGCAATTTTTGTTTGTTATTCTAATGGCTAATACATCTCTAGCAATACAGAGTAGATCAGGGTAATACCCCTTGCAGGTAAAAAGTTTACATGTGAAATACTGGAGTCACTGTAGTCAATGAGAACTTTTCAGAAAACGCTATTATATATCCGAGGCGCGAATGCAACATCACACGTGATGTCACTGGAAGTGCAAGTTATAATCACCCCTCGTGAAAGTCAGCTCTCACATGCCCTCTTATTTTATCACACAGTCCTGAAAAGTTCTGCCCAACACAATTTATTGCCTTGTACAGCCATCAAATCCTGCTCACTTTGCATAAAGAGAAGGAGCAGGACCTACCGCATCACCTACCAAGCAAGCAGAGATGCCTTCAGAGGGCTCTTCCACTACAACCCTTTGAGGAATGTCACCTCAATGACACTGCCAAGTTCATTTGGAACAACTTGGGAGGCAGCTACTGCGCTGTTCAAGCCATGGCTTTTAATTCACATCATTTTGAATAACTTGAAAGTTACAACTGCTCAGTTTTGAAACTTCCTAAAGTATGGACAAAATCCAAATTGTTTTCACGCCTGTAAAGCCCCCATTCAAATCAGAAATTATTTGGTTTGAATACCATAAGAGCCACAGGATTTGTTTCCATCTAAAGATAGAAACTGGTTTTTTGGAAGAATCGACTCTGAACATTTTCAAATTAAAGCAACAAATTCTGGCTTGTTTCTTTCCCAGCATATTTGCTTACTCCTTAGGAATAACACAGTGCTGGGACAGTGCCATTTGGTAGCTGTTGAAAATTTCTAAATCCAGCACATATGATCTCCAAGAAAACTGCTTATTATACTACTGTATCATCCACTGCTTCCTAAAAATCCTGAAGTGCAAGTCTTAAGAGAACACAATACCACAGAATTTGTATCTTTAGATTAAATATATCAGCATGCAACAAACTAGTCCAAGCCATCAGTTATTATAGAAAATTTCTCTGTAGGCACCTAATCACAATCAATCCATTATTTTTAAAGAAAGTTCTGGGAGTTAATTATTATATTGCAATAGCTGTTCATGCCCTGACTTTTCGAATCAGAAACACATGAGGCACAGGAGCAGCAATCTTTATGTTTTCAGGGGGAAAAAAAGCTAGGTATTAAAAATAACCCAAGCAGTAACTTGAACTAAAATTCATCATACCTTCTCAATTCACAACACAGGAAGACCAATGCTACTAGCATCCTATTGCAGTCTGGGAAAGACTTGGTTAAATCCTGCTTAATTGGGAGTATGTTATTTTAAAACTAAAGTATGTTAATCTGGCTATTAGTATGTCTCCCAGCAGGGTGGAAACCTTGCCTGCATAAAACATGCACACACAAGAACACACACCAGCCTTGCCTTTCCTGCTCCCTAGAAGGAACTGGTTGCAGTGTCAATATTTTTTTACATTATAAGCAGTAAAAGTGTATTTTCACTGTGCTGAAGCAGGACAGAATTCCACCAGCTCCACACTTACTCCTGGATTCACACCCAAGTGAGCAGCTGGAGGCTCAGCCCAGGTTTCTGCTTTACTCTGCAGATGGCTGCAACTTGCCGGCAAGGACAGCACCTGCTCCAGACTATGGGAAGCAGGCTGGGCTACCAGTTCAAATTCTCTTCTTGTCAGTAAAAGCAGAGCTGATTGGGCTGGCTGAGAAAGCACAAGGAAACACACAGCAGTTCTTGACCTGCTGCCTGGCATTCCACAGGTTCCTCTCTCTGGATCGGTCATGCATCGACACCCAGCGCTGCCGAGCGCAGCAGCTCCTGGGATGCTGAGGGCAAAGGGTCACAGAAAATGGACTGAAATCAAAAACATCACCTGAGCACTGAAATGCCTCACATCTTGGGAGATCCTACTAAAGAAAAGTTCTGCAGGTGGAGACAATGCCTAAACTTAACAAAAACTAGCAAAAAGCTTCTTACTTAATTTTTTTTCGTTAAATATTAGGCTAACAAGAGTCAAGAACAGTATTGTTGAAATCCAGTGTCTCCTGCTAATATTTAGATATATTACACCAGGTTTGTTCAAAATTTGTGTTCTGGCAGAATTTACAATAATTTCAGTTTGTTTCCTTTCTCTCTCTCTCTCTTTTTTTTTTTTTTTTTTTTTTTTTTTGTGTGTGTGTGTTGTTGTTTTTGGTTTTTTGTCACTTAATTTTAGCTCTTCAAAATCTACCTTCTGAAGCAATGCTTGAACACCTGTGGTCAAAGCAGAGAGACTCTTGGGACCAATCAGTCACTGCCCATTAAGGACAACTCAGGATGTGTGAAACCGATTGTTCATGTGGAAAACTACACACATGGGCACTTGCATCCAGTCCTTCCCCCACCACATTTTTCAAATAGCTTCATTTTCTCAATAAACGCAGCAAATTTAAATTACTTCCATAAGAGCCCCCACCTTAATTTTTACTGACATTATTATTTTTATACACATTATACTTCTGAATCCTGATACTTACATAAAATATTACTTGGGAATTTTAAGAGTTTTTTTTCCAGGACATTTTTCTACAAAGAACTGTTAGCATTGAGTACTGCCTGTATCTCATTTACCCAGCCGTGCTGTAGTCTGTAGCACTGCAGAAAATCTACCAGACTCCATTTATTATAGATATCCAAAGGCTGGAAACTACCTCCTAGCCAATTCTTCCAGTATCCTGTTTGACCTTTCACTGTGAATAATGATTTTGCCCAGATACAGGCTAATTTCCTTGGACTGGGTTTTTATTTGCAATGATTTGCAATTTGATCTGCAGCGTATCCACATTTTTCAGAATAGTTACTGCCTGACTTCTCAGATTTAAACCTTTTAGCATCTTCGAAAGAACTCTTCCTGAACAGCTAAATTTGTAATGAAATTCCATGATTAAATTCTCTCCATCTATGACCATTAAATTTCTACCTTGTCTGCATACTGCAATATGTTGCATTGAAGACAACTTCGGACTGGGTAATGATCTCATTTTTCTGCATGGCGCTCATCTTGGTTAAACTCAGCAGGTTTATACAGCTATATTCTTATTATTATGTCACAGGGGGAGGTTGCTCCCAAAGGTACTAAACTCAGAGTTATAATTAATATCCAAACCTTAAAAATCCCAGGCAGCTTTTATTCCATAGAACAATAGCAAGAAGCTTCTTGAGGTGTGCGATGCTTCCACCTCCAAGGCTCCCACATCACCCCCACTTTCTAAACCTGCCCTATGTTAAGCCAAAAATGTGTAAATTGTACCCTACATAGCACACACAGCAATCCTACAGATGCTGAAAGTGTTAAGTGGTCTAAACAAACAGTAATTATTTCCTCCTTATATTTTGTGTATATGTAATCCATACATGTAAGTATGTTTAAAGGAAGGTTCTGTTTATGGAAATGGGACTAATGTTATTTTAATAAATTATGTTGAACACTAACTATTTGGTATCATCGCAGTACCAGATGGATAATTCAGCATTTTCTATGGAGGAGTTTGACATAAACAAAAAGTCAAATGTGACCACTTGCATTCTGCACAGCATTTCCACCTGAGAGGTTGATAGATTCCCCAAAAGAGCTGCTTGCAAAGCTGTTGTCAAAGGAACTGGGAGAGTTTGCTACCTGAGCTACAGTAGCAGTTAATGTGAAGAACCTGATACTGCAATTCCAATTAGGGAAGTCAAACCAGGAAAATAAGTAAGTTCAGTAAATGCTATAAACATAAGAAGACAAAATGCCTGAAGAGGCAAAAAAAGGTGGTTGCAGTGCAAATACTACAAACTGGAGACTAGTCCATGTTCCTGTCTTGCACCACAGACAAATCAGGGTGATTAAAACACAGAGAGACAGTAGGTTTCCTAACATCTCTTTGAAAAACAAGGCAAGTGAGAGGCTTTTTTCCTATTTTCATCACCATCCAGAAGAACAAAAAAACCCAAACATAGCGCAAAAGCAAATAACTTTCTGAAAAGCAAAAAGACTATGAACTCCCAGCTGGTAAGAAGTTAGTATTTTTGCTAAGCTGCACATGAAAGCTTATGTCAAGAGTTCCTTTTTCAATTTGCTATGTGAGTGAATCTTCTCGGTAGCTGAAAAGCAAACACTGTGTGTGCTAATTGAAAGCATTTGTGAAAACTAATTAAAATTGCTGTACTGCAATTGTGCTTCAGAAAAGGTTTTTTGTATCAAATCCTAATAAAGATTTGTTCTTGTACATGCCTTGTTTAATTCCTTCAGGTAGATAAACAAAGAACGCATCAGTCGTATCTTAGTAAAGAGAAGGAGTCAATCTAAAAACCTTAATTAGGGAGCACGGTACAAGTTATCCCTGGATAAAACTCAAATAAATGGATGTGTGTCCTTTCAATACTAAACCACGCCACCACCATGTGACCATTCCCTAATGAATTCATCTCCCCCATCCTTTTGCTCTCCTCCAGATTATCCTTCCATAATGCTGTGAAATGGACCTGATATTTGATATGCACTAGCACTCACAAATCCCTTGGAAACCAGCTGGGATCAAATGTATGTAAAATTTATGAGAAGTTGGATGAGCTACATCTCCATTTCCTCTTAGCTGTATCCTCACATAGGATCTATCCTTATCAAGCAATGCCTTATTTTTCTCCACCCATCTGCTACTTTGATTTTGGAATTCACTGATCCCGCTGGTTTGACTTGCACTCTAATGAACAAAATCAGCAGGAGTACCACGGCATATCTCTTAAAGGCTCTTCACTGAAATCCTGTCATTCTCTTCACTAAAATCCAGTAATTTTTTCCTGTCCATAAACACTTTGTGTTTCACTACTACATGACCCACCACCATGAAAACCTCTCTATCTGAAAGCCTAAAACAGCCACGACCATAATGTTATCAAGCATACATGACTGGGATTTGACACACAGCAAATCTGTGAAGATTTGGGCACCCATGAGGATCATCCTGTGAGGATAGGGCACCACAGCTTCCCAGGATAGAGCCACGGAAGCTCCCAGCACATGGGGCACTGTGTGGATGTGCCACCTCTGGAAGCAGCGTGGTTGATCTGCTTGGGGCATGGTACAAAATCACCTGAGCTGCTTCATGCACACTCACCTCAGGTCTACTGTCTTGCAAATACAGTACAATGCCAATATGGCATTCTTAAAATACTACTAACCATTCTCCTTGAATGTGGATTTTAATAACCACAGTGCTTTAGCCATACGAGACATCGCTCTGAAGCTCAATCCTTTTAATGGTTGAAGAAAAGGCACTTTTACAACTCCTTAGCATCTGGCCATCAGAAATAATTTTATGAATTAAGATGACAAGAGCAGCTTTGGTGAGAAGTATTCAGCATAGGAATTAGACAAATACAGGCAGTGAGGCTCAGCTGGGCTCATAAATCAAAAGTGATTATGTTCACATGCAAAAATGCAGTCAACATTTTTTAAAGTTTTAGCCTTGTATTTCTCGCTTAAATTTCCAGTCACCTTAAATCTTTTTAACTAGTGTAACAAAGATATTACTGAGGTTGGAGATTTTGAAACCTAACTGGACATGGTCTTGGGCAACTTGTTCTAGCTGACCCAGCTTTGAGCAAGTGGGTGGGACTAGAAGTTCTTCAGGGGTCACTTCTCACCTCAGCCACTCTGTGACAGAGTTCACACCTGCCTTGGAGAGGATGCATTCATTTCTTTTGATGCACACCTATCTTCTGATAAAATAAACAAGCAGGCACAGAACAAATTACAACACTGAGTAGACAGTCTGAGAGCAATACAGGAACTGGGATGTGCGTCATTCAGCCCCTCTGTGAGCTTGCAATGCCCAGTCATAATATTCCAAAACCTGATTTTAATAACAATATTTTTTCAATTACATAGATAAAATAAAACCCTGCCAAGAAACTTAGCACACGTTTCTGACACTGTAAGGTCAAAGTTTTTGAAACAGATGTCTGAAGCTTAACTCTTAAGGCCTGGCTTAGGTCATTGAGTAGAAGTTTCCTGATTTTGACAGATCTGCAAGACTAAATGCTACATCATTCAGCTGAACAAATGGGCTCACCAGTAGTGAAATAATGGGACTGAGTCTATTTCATTAATGTTTATGAAACTCTGCCTACCAGTGACTAAGTAAAATTATAAAATACTTCCACTTTAAACCCATATACACCAGTTAATAAATACCAATCAAGCTGAAGCTGTTCTGTGTCACAAGTCTTCCGACAGCAACAGTTTGCTAAAGAAATTGAGCTTTGCAATTACTTGTTTGCAGATGGTAAATGAGAAAGCATTAATGCGAAGGAATCTGGTGATCTTACGCACCACAGGCTGTTGTGCAAAGAACAAGCTGTGAGCCTTTTTATGTGTATTCTCCATACATAATTCAAAGAGATTGCAAAGCCTGATTGTTTTTCTTTCAGGTACAGTGATCTGTGTTTAAAAGTACATCTCAAGAAAGATTTGTAATGTGGACACAGTCAGTGGTTACCAACTACTTTGAGTATTACAACATGAGATACCAAAGACATCTCTAGCTCTGCCTATTGGCACAGGAACATTCACAGGACTACTGTTAAGGGCTTTCAGAGGGTCAGTTTTTCCATATTTGTTCAGGCCTCACAAAATGTTGAGGTCAGAAATCATTTAGAGTAGAATGAAAATAAACCTACCAAATACAGAGAGAACTTTCTACTGCTGGTTGTAACAATGCCACCTTCCCTTCAACAGGAAGAGCAGCTTCTCAAATATTTTTATGGTGGGTCAGAAACTATAAGAGGTTTCTTTAAATAGGAAATCCCTGCCCTGAAAATCCACATGCTGACTAATCAATGAGCGTTTATGAACTTCACCTCAGTGCTCTTCTGTTAAAAGACCAAAAACATTTTGACGAATACACCATCAAAGACTGCAGCATTGAATGGACTTTGAAAGATCATCTGGTCCTTCTTCTTGCCCCAACACAGAAAGACCTATGTTCCAATTAATCCTGACAGAAGTTTGTCTCATCCCTTTTTAAGTTTACTCAGTAAATATTGTCCCATGCTCTTTATAAAGGGATCAAATTAAGCACACTGTAAAGACAAATACAGTAACAGTATATCTAAGCCTGCTGTCTGGCACAGTTAAAAAGCACAACACCCCAAAACTGCAGTGATTAAGTCTAGATATTTGCATTTGGAACCATAAAAATAACTTCATTCAGACTATGCATTTACAAAAGCCATGAGCCATAGAAATAAAATGGCACTCTTTCTGCAACTCTCCACCATCAAAAACATTCTTTTCTCGTAAATCTTAAGACCAATAGCTACTCTTCAGTAACAAGCCCCTTTGAACATTCATAAATATTAACATATTTCTGATGGAAAATTCACTGTAGCAGCTTTGCTTTTAGAGTTGGTACTTCAGGATCCCCCTTGGACAGGGGAAATGGGATGACAGATAGCACTATCTCCCATCGCCAAGCTGGAAGAGAATCCTCCCATGAGCAATGCTGAATAGTCACACCAGCAGCCTGTAGGGGGATGATAGCTTTAACAACTTGGCAAGACAGATAGCTGGCTCTAAACCCCACACAGTCATCAGTAACATTTAAAAAACAGCTTTTATACAGAACACGGAGAAAACGTCCAAATTTGCTCACTGCCAAATCACTTGAACACAATCAAAAAAAGAGCAAAGAACTACTTTGAGAAAAAACAGGTCAAATACTAAATTGCAGGAGGAATACAGGGAAGGTGTTAGGATGTAAAGCTATCAATTTCAATAAAAGGAGGAAAAAATAATTTAAGACTTAAAAGCTAAACCAGGAAAACCTCAAATATATCAAATCCCACCAAGGACAACTGATTCAGGGAAAAGTATTTCACAGCCCTTAAAAAAATATAAAATCAAAATTCACTAAAGTCAGCTGATTAAGAATGAAAGTGATCTACCATCTCAGAAAACTGCTCTGTAATTTGAATGGACTTCCCTTTCAGAAAAAAATTTACTTGGTTATTTCATACATTCTTAATTATTTTAAAAGGAATAAGATGACAGGAATTTGTAACTTGTCTAATAAATATTCCAGACAGTTGCCACAGTACTTACAGTTCCCTGGATTTCTAATTTTTTTTTCATATGCATATCAAATCAGTGATAAATTATCACTCTGTTTAGGGAAGCCAAGAGATTGAAGTCATTGTTCATAATTCTGGTACCATATGATACAAATAATTTCATTGAATGTAATGGCATCAAGGAGGATGGGATCCATTATGTGTCTAACTGCTGAATAGCACCTTAACCAAGAAATACCTCCCTGTTTCCATGTGGGAGCTTATCAAATAACATAAATCACACAGCTAAACCAGGCTTACAGTATACACAACAGGCTGCATGATTAGGGTGACACAGTGTTCAGTCCATAATGCACAAAACAGGACAGTTAAAAGGGTTAGATACCTTTCAAAAGGGGACTACATTTTATGTGAGATTTTCTTGAGCAGACTTGCTCCCATTTTTGCACCTGTGCCAGTAACAGTGCAGTAGCAAAAGAGTTTGCAGAAAGAAATGCCAAATAAACACGTCAAGGAGCCTGGAATCTGACACCAGGGACAGACCTGATCAAACAATGTGATTCCTCAAGTCTTCCCCAGCAGAACTGTGATTTAGCACACATTGGAGAGGCATTTTTTTCCTAGGGAGAAAGGCAGAAACATCCTGCATGGCCCCAACACCAATCTGCCATCACTCCTGCCTGTCCTGGGAAGGCTCACCTACTCCAAGCAGATCCAGCCCTAGCGCTCCCCGGTCCTCCTGCTCTGGGGCACTTCTGTGCATTCACTCACAGAAAGAAAATTTTGTCTCCTAGGGGGGATGGAACAGTTGGAATCAGAATTGTGTTAAACTACACCTTGCAGGGTATTTGCAAAGAAATCAGACTAATTTTTTCCGGGAGAATGCCAGACAGAGCATTGGTGGTGCCTCGTCCTACCAAAGAGACTTGGAACCATGTAGCAGCTGTGCAGGTTCTCTCAGGATTAACGTACAGCACCTACAGTGACAGGCCAAAGATCTGTTCAGTATTCCCTTCAAAACTGGCTATTTATTCTCTATAATTCATGTATTTCTCAGCTGTCACTAGTCAAGCCCCTTTTGGGATGCTACTGAGCCCTTGGGCTGAAGCTTAGCCAACAAGAGTTCTGCTGGTAATAGGATAATGCAGGCAGTTTACTCCTCAATTTCAACCATATCTTTAAGCAAATTATCCAAAACGCACAGAGAATGACCTTCCATTTCTAAAAGGACCCATTAAAAAATAGGAACATATTTATTTTGTACTTACTAGTGGTTTTATAGGTCTTTCTCAGGAAACCACCGATCAACTAATTGATTACACAGGTAATGGCTAGTGGCATCAAATTTTACAAATATAATACAAAGGCAGAGAAAACACTTCTCCCCTGCCACAGTCGGTTATATAGATCACAGGAATTCCTACTGTAATGGGTATGTATGGCACAGACAGAAATGCAGTTTCACACGGATAGGAACCTTTAAAAATGACCAGAATCAGAAATCCACTTCATCCAACTGGAGATGGGTGTGTAGGGGAAGTTAAACCAGCAGAAAGCCTGGTTCTGATAACCAAAGGAACCTGCTGTGGTTAAAAGTTTCTGAGTGTGGAAACTTAATTGAAATAAAATCCATCTCCAGCACACAGAATTGCTAACTCAGGTTATATCTGGCCTAAGCTAAGTGACCATTGTTCTGTGTTAAATGAATCACCCCCACTACTGCTTTGTTAGCATGAGGAAAGACAGCCAGGGCAACAGTGTAGCAGAGTCCACCTGAAGAGCATAGCATTTTTCTAGAAAATACTGTGTATGAACTCTAAACTACAGGGTGCACACAACACTGTGCAACACCATAAAAATTCATGCAATTTTTGAAATATGTTTTGTCCTACATCAGAGCCAAGTCTCGATGCATAAGATCCTGAGAGAGATAAATCACACACTGCTGTTTTTCATGTTACTTTGATAACTTTGATAATCCAAACCCAGGAAGTCAAACGAACTATTGAACGTGCATCTTCTTTTACAGTTCTACTAAAAGATTCCTCTACTTTCTTTCTTGCTGACCTGAAGTTGATTGAGCTATTATGTAGTAATCCACAGTTGATTAAACTCAGTTTGATATATTCTGAAGCAACAGGCGTATTTTTCTGGGCCGCTTTCCATTATAAGGAAAGCTGATTAGACCCTTTTTTTCCATTTTACTGCATCTAAGTCATCTCTCTCAGTGTTTCAAGTTTAGGACCATAAAATGATGGTTAGTTTAACAGACCATTTTATTAATTCACCTTCCCTGAGGTTTTTCTTTTTAGATATTTTAAAAGACCCATGACTTCCTAATTTTTTGTGCCTTATTGGAAGAGCAGCAAAAAGAACAAATGGCTAACCTACGCAGAGTTTGCAGTCAGAATTACAGACCTCTGAAAGTGACTCAGGGTCAGTTTTGCAATCCTCTTCCTGATAGATTCCGTAGGCTCTTTGATGCTCCTAGGAGCTGGAACTTCTGGTGAGAGTTGACCGGATCACAGAGGTACCAGTTACATCCATTTGGGAACACAGCACTCTCTTTTAATGATAAACCATTTCTAATTTGAGGAGATGGGGTGTGAGCTGACTGAATGCCACTGAAGGAGTGGTAATACTCCCTGGACTACTTATGCAATTTACAGATAATATTTTTCTATGTCACAGAAACGAACCTGCATCACATGATAGAACACAGTCTATTAATGATAAATGGAGTCCTGGGAGTCAGTACCTTTCAAGACTGGTCCTCAAATTAGAAATAAAACCTAAAAACTTTGGACATTTGGTAAAGATGGAGTGCTGACATAAGCCAAAGGATAAGAAAATCTAGAGAAAAGAAAAAAGTAAAACAAACCCAAAAACTTTTAAAATAACTGAATAACCCCTTCCCCCCCTTTCATTTTTAAAAAATAATTTTCAACGGAGAGCTTTTGTGTATCTAATCTTGTTCTTCAGATTTAATATCATGCTTCAATTAATCTCAGCATCATTTTGAGAAAGGCAGCACACCAGCACCAAGAGCTGTCTGTGATGGAAGCCTGAACACTAAAATTATTGTACTATCCTCACCTCAGGGACTATGAGTGCACATCTGCAAAACCAACAGAAAATCCCATTCTACAGCGTGCAGTAAAACAGTAATTCTGACTGCTTTAAACTGGATTTACTGATCTGCGTCCTGCAGAAGTGCTCATGCCCACACGATGTCTGAAGCTTTGTAGAGTATCCCAGGCTGCTGTAGCACCATCTGAGAGAGAGGAACACCGAGCAGTTCCCATGCTCAATCTGTGCTCAAGGATATGAACTATCAACACTCCCTGCCATCAAACTCTTCCCACAGCTCCTACTGGGGCATCCAGTAATAGAGCCACTTATTCAGATTTCAGGAGAAGAGCAAATCAGTGGAAGTTTAGTTATAGTTATATAAAATACTGCTCAGGGTCAACCGAGTATCAGGCAACCTGTAAAGTACTTCTGTATCACTGTATAGCAACTGATCTTTTCAGGCTTGTAGGGAAAAACTGAAGCACAAATTCTCTTATTTCATCTGACATTTCTCTTCCTATGATCTATGTGATCATTCTGTGTCCACATGTGATGATGTTCTTTTTAACAAGCCATTGAGGTTTCCTGTAACTTCATTATTTTGTGATGTTCTTCTCTTCTGGGAGACATAATTGCTGAAGCAAGGAGACAGACTAAATGAAAATTTCAAAAGTCAGACACTGCTTACTTCAGATAGCTCTAGCAGTGTGCAGATCTAGACCAAAAAAAAAAAAAAAGGCAAATAACCTTGGCTGTTTCTCTTGTCCTTACATAGTCTTTGGGCTCCCCAGGAGAAGGGAATTCTGGACAAAGTCTTTGCTTCTCAGTCATAAAATCTTCCTTTCTTTTACCCAGCCTACCTTTTTTACCCCTTGGCTATACTACAGCTGAATTTTTCTGATGAAAAAGCTTTCCTCAAGTGTCTTTTTGGACACTGGACTAATGCTCTAAGGTGAGATGCCATAAGATTTATTCTTAACTGAATGGGAACCTTCAGTGTCTAGCACACTTCGATCTAGAATTTTTAGTGTCTAGCAGGTCTCCTCTTGAGCACAAGGCATTCCAGAGGTTGTCATAGCACGCACTCATTCAGTTCTTCCCCTTTTATACAACACTGTGCAGCACAAATAGGTTTAATAAAAATTAAAGCTAATTGTGGAATACATTTTGTTTTTTCCTGTGAGATATAAACCATACACAGTCACACAACTTTTGCCTCGGTATTCCTTGAGTTTTATCTGTTTGTGTGGGGGGGAAATTGGGAAAGAGAAAAAACATTTCTTTGGAAACCTGATGAGAGAACACACAAAACTAGACCCAGTGCTACCCAGTTTCACTTGCATGTTCCAAACTGGTTGTCAAAGCCTATGAACTACCAACGAAGAAGTTTCAAGGGCACAAATGTCACTAAAATGTAATCCTAGATATTTCATATAAGAAGCAGGCTACAGGGAGATGTTTCAAACTTGTTGCCCATACAGTAATAATAACAACACTACAAGGCAGGGAATCATAGTCACTTATTTGACATGGGAATGTAAATACATTTTTCAAGTACTGACACTGCAGTCATTCAGAGTAATAAAAAACAGAAATCATTGTTTATTTGCTGGCAGAGAAGTTGTCAACTTGTTTATTTGCTGGCAAATGAGTTGCAACTTGTTTCTCATTTTAGAAGACCTTGTTGTTCTCTTTCCACTTTGTGTACATGAGCAAAGCTTGAGATTAGGAGCAATAGGTCATGAGGAATAATTTTTTCATAGCCTGCATCTTTAGGCTTCCTAAAACTTCACCCTAATTTGATTAGCTATGCAGTATTTTTTTTCAACTTTATAAAACATTAATGCTGTTAACATCTCATTTCTTTTTTTTTTTTTTTTTACTTTATTTTTCCAATTATTTCTATTTTTACTGTACACAAATCTGCTGGTATTTGTACTGCTTGAAAAGATTGCTTCAAATAGAAGGTGGCAGCTTTTGAAACATTAAACAATGATTAGACAGGCACTGGGCCAAAGGAGTGTGTCAGTGAGGAGCAAAGGAACAATGCAGCAGCCGACACTGAGCTATCTGGAGAGAACTGAAAGCACTTAGCAATTCCATCAAGGTTTTCCCTGCTGCCAAACCAAAACAACAATGATTCATGCTGCCATATTATTTAGCATTCATCATGCTTCTGAATTACTTATTGGAGAGTTCACACTGCAGTGCAGACAAACCCTGTTAAATTTAATGAAAGGCAAATTGTCCTTTGAGTTGGTACCAAAAAGCATCTACCATTGCTCTGATCACACTTGAAAGGAAACTAATATGAAAAAAATAAAATCATCAGTTTATTCACAAACTACACTGCAAAATGCCATAGAGATTGGCAAGAGAATTCAGCTGCATGCAGGTACCCAGCCAGAAGCTGTCAAATATCAGACTGCCAGGAGAGCAAGACTTGCTCTGTCCTGTAGGCAACTAACTACAGAACTCACCCAAAAACCTAACAGACTTCTAGACACTTGGGAAAATCACAAAGAACATGAAGGGTATTTATATTTTTAGCATATGACCTGTGTCTCCATCCATATGGACTCACATACACCTAGACTCTCACAACAGAGATCCACTAAGTGGTGTTAAAAACAACTGTGGTTAAGGAGGCCTGAGGAAAACAAAACTTTTTTTTTCCAAATAAACCAGGTGAGGAAAAACAAGCAAGAATTCTCACTCTCACAGCCTAACCACTAAGTTATCATTTTTCCCTTGCTAATTGCATCATCATAAATGAAAATTTTAGATTTATTTATCTTCACCAAGTTTTCCTTAAAGTTTTAAATCAAGCTTCCCCAGAGTTTCCCAGGCTGCTACTTGAAGCACACTACTTTAAATAGGTTACTTTTGAAGTGGGAAAGGAAGGAACACCACTCCAGTAACATCCCCAGAAACTACTGGGAGTGAACAAGTGAAGTCAAGTAATTCAAAATTTGGCCATCCAATATACTTTGAGAACACTTTCAAAAAACTTGATGCCAAGCATACCTACAGAAAAGCAGGCCAAAAGAAAAAGCCAGCATGAACTGATCTGGTTTTTTTTTAGAATTCACATCTCCTTTGTTAAAATGTTCTGCACTTAAACTTTAGACTTAGAGTAGATTACACAATGCCTTTAAAATACGTATCAATGCCTGTAAATGTGCCTTTGTGTAAAATTATTGGGTGACCACAGAATAATCTGTAATTTATTCATATATTTTGCTAACTCATTTTTATCATTTAGTGATACACTTGAACACTCAAACACTTACTTAGGCAAAATCTCTTATCATGTCTTGGACCCTTCAGCACATCAAGAATTTCAAGGTTCTATCACAAAGAAATGGAAGTGTTTGAAATTATCAGTTTCGGCAGGAAGTTTTACCACTACTTTAAGTTAAGAATTCAGCATTGATTTTATGAAAGTTATCTTTTTATTCATTTTTCTTTTTAAGAAAAGTACGCTTGGGTTGAGAAGAAAAGGTAAATTTTAATGAAGTTAATTTAAAAGGCAATTTCTATTTCTTAACTTTCTATAGGACAAAATCCTTTAACTCCTTTGTCTGACACTACAGAGCATTTTCCCCACACCCTGTCAAACACTTTCAGTTATAAGTGCCATTCTTTTGATAAGGAAGGAGAAAGAAATTCTTTAAGAAATCATTCAGGCTCATAACAGCTTACATCACTAGAATATTTCAAATACAATTTCTATTGAACACTTCATGGGAAAAGATGTCAAAAGGAAATAATCTGATCAAACCATAGTGTCTTACTGACATCAACAGATATTGGCACTTTTCTCATGAACTCTACACAAATGTTTGTCACTGCACCAAATCCATACATGTGGCTGCTACTTGAACTTAGTGACATGTGTTTGAGAATGCTATGAACAGAAACCATTCAAGCATTTTTGGAGGCAAAATAATCTGACAAATGTGAGAGAGAGCAGAAAAAGTGGAGGAGAAAATAGGTTTTTCAATCAAGCAATTTCTCAGAGATCTCTAGTGATTGATTTTAAGGTGGAAATCACAGTGATGGTACTGAGAAGTGCACCAAGGCAGTATTTATGTGCTGGCATTCTCACGGTCAGGACACCACCAGCCCAGAGCACTTCCAAAGCACACAGGGTGAATTCCTCATTACTACCAGAAGAGCTTAAAACAGGCCTGCGCAGCCTTTAAGTGTGGTCACTATGACTCTGAATCACACCTGACAGGGGTGATGCTACTTTCTATAAACCGACCCAAATTATTTTTCCAAAATATCCCAAAGTGCCAGGTGTGCAGCTATTTATCATCACCTGGAAACTGGAACTGTAATTTATTCATCTATTTTAGGCTTTGCTATGACCAATAACACGAGTGTCATTAGACGGTGGCAGGACAGGCACGGGGACGAAGGACAAGGGCACCCTGACAGTGCATTGCACTACTTGTCATTTAGGGTGCACAGCACATGTGGAATAGAAGCACAGTATGAGCTGGCACACTGGAATCCAAGCTAAAACAGCCACCATGCAAAAAGGCCAGTCCTCTTAGACTGGTGTACTGAATCTGACATAGGAAAGGTATTTATCAGACTGCAGCACTGCAAGTGGATCAGGACTGAACCAGCTAAATTACCTCATGGATGGAATAAAAGATAAGATGACCATACATTACCTTTTGACCACTGCTGTCTGGGGAAGATTCAATTCATAGCATTATCTGAATGCTTGAGTCATAAAGTCTGATGTCAGGAGACTGCAATAAAAGCTCTGCCCTGCACAGCTGCCCCCTGATGTGGGCAGAGGTTCTGCTATCAGCTGGCACACACCTTGAAATGTTGTTTTTGCAGCCATACCAAGAGACTGAACAACGCTGTATGGCAGATGATTAAAATAACTGCTCTGCTGAAAGGCCACTTTGTCACCGCCAGCACCTTCTGAGCACACAGAGCTTCCACAGAGGCAAATGGGCCAACAATGCTGGAACCCTCCTAACTGCCCAGAAAAGGAGGCTAAGGACCTTCCATCGGAGTTATAAAGACCAGAGAATGTGATAGCTCCCAATATAAAACTCCATGCTGGTTATCAAACAGCTTTCATACCACTGTATTTACAAGGCACAAAAACCAGAGCCTTGCCTGGCATTCCATCCCTGCCCCCATGTGTGGTGCAATGAGAGTCATGGAGTCTGATGGATTATGGAATTCAGGCATGGGGGAATTAGAAAAGCTGAATTAAAAGTATCCTACAAAATTATTCGTAAATGAAAACAGAAAGAGAATGGAAAAACGTGCAAAGAGGATGCATCAGAGAGAAAAAAGAAAAAAAATGGGAAATGATAAAAATATGCCACAAAGGAAGGAACAGAATATTACTGGGGGGTGAAGGGGGGAGACAAAGTGGGATGAGTCAGGAGATTAACTACTGCGGCTAAAAGCAAGGAAAAGCTGAATGGTGAGATGGAGAAAATGGAGGAATGCAGTTTGTGAAAAAGTGCAGCAAATACTGGGAAGGAGGAGATGATAAAAGGCACATGTACACTGGAATTTGAGAACATGCAAAATGGAGAGCCCAGCTGAAGGACACAAGCTCACAAAGAAGGATGAGTTGCATGGAATGGGAGTGAGGAAGTGAGCATTCAAAATGGGCAGACTGCCAGGGTAGAAGGAGTCCAAGGAAAGTGGACTGGAAGAATGAAGACCAAGGAACCGGACTACCCCTGGAGGAAAAGGAGGAATGAATGCAAGGAGGAGAAAAACGTGTGAAGAATGATAAATCAAAAAAGAAAGAGGAGTAAGAATAATTGGGATAGATGGCCTTATTCATCAGCAGTGTCCTCTTCTCTGCTGATCACTTCATTTTGATATCCTACACCACAACCTTTCCCCTTTAAAGAAGGAATCAAATCCATTGTCACAAGGACTGACAAGAGGAGAGAACAGCCTGCAGCCACTCTAGGACATCATCTTCAGGATCCAGTGTCCTCATAAAAGCCCCACAGTCTATTACGTTAGGGGTTCATATTTCTGTCCGGCAGTTCTAAACTGCATGACCAGGCCACTCTCACACTCCTGAAGAAGAACATGCCTCATGCTCTGACTTCTGCTGCCGGCTGGAACAGATGGCCAGAGGATGAGGGTTTGCCTCCAGTTATTTCCTTCCTACATCTTTTCAGATGCATCCACAGTTGCTGGCACCTCCCTGCAGTCCCAGCAGCAGTGCACAACATGGAGCAGCAGACATCTGCTCCAAGAATCGCCTTCATTAATTCGAGTTGCACTGCTAAACGTTACTAAAGTAAAATGCAGAGTTTGTAACAACAGCCAACATTGTTCTCAGATCTACAATGGGAACAGATTTCCTGGTCTATACATAAATATATGCTTTTTAGCATCTGATTCCTAACCAGCATTGCACAGCCCTTTATTCATGTCAATCCCTGCTAACACTACAGAGAGCTTGCTTGTGGTAGGACTCCGAGATAATGATGTTGACATCAAGATCTTTAACTAATGCAGAGGATCAGTCTAGGCAGATAAAGTAAAGCCTTCCCGATGCATAAACCACGGCCCAAAAATGAGTGCAGGTTTGGATAAAGTTAGGCTGTTTCCTTGTTTTCAAGTGTTTCTGTTTGTCTGAGCACTTTTGTGACATTCAGGTAAGGGAAGAACAAGAAGCAAACCAGAAAGAAAGCAAGACCTAAGGTTTTCCCTAGGAGATCGCTTTTAAAGGGATTTTTTATAGTTGTCTGGTCTACAAGTAAGCCATCTTCAAATTATGCTGTGCTATGAGATCTAACATGCATTTAAACAGCAGTCTGGAGGTTTATTCATCACTGCTTTTGTAAAAAAAACCAAAAAAACCCCAAAAAAACCAGACAATATTCTATTCCCAAATATCTCTTAAGAATTACCAAAGAAATATACCCTTTTAATGAAAAGCTCTGGATGCTTTTTGAAAAGTTTCTTTTCAGTCAGTGTTTTGAGGACAATCTCTCACAGGTGATACAGTTGCACCTGACCCACTTTCTACCGCTCTGTGCTAATTCTCAACACTGCAAGACATAAAATTCACATCCTATGATATCCAGTATTATTACTGCATTTCAATAGCTGTATTCATGGAAATCTCAGGACAAAATGAGAATCATTACACTGAACATATAGGAATATTTCATTCATAACTAATGCTTCAAGGAAAAGGAAGAAACCTTGCAAAATCTGAGCCCCTACTGCAATATTATTAACGGTAATGTGAAAAGAAAATGTCATAGAGGATGATAATTACTGCTATAGTATTAAATTTTGCAAGGCACACTCTGGACACACTAATGCCCACTGCCTCCCCATGAAGCTGAACTCACCATGGCTCACAATGAGCTTTTTAAGAGATTTCAAATCATCTGAAAATACCTTCAAGAGCTACTTTGTAATGCAGTGGTGTTCAATGTCAGCAAAAAGACTCAAAAGCCAAGCCAGGACTGTGCCATCACGAAAGGCCACCACCCTGCCCGCAGAGGGCAGGATGCAACAAGCCAGGGGGCTAGTAAACCATAATGCCAGTAGTCTCCAGCTCAGGTTTCTTCTAAATACATTTCTGAAGTCTAATTAACCACCAGCAGTCATGGGTGTGGACACTTAAATTTTTTAAGCCTCTTCTCTGAAAATAAAAATAGAATTCTGCCGCTTCTGAAGGCAAAAATAAATAAATAATTATATTGCCAAATTGTAAACTTCTGTGTACATTATCTCTGCAAAACAAACACTACTACTGAAGAGAATGGGAAAGATTCTGATCCACCACTTAAAACTACAGTAAAATACCTGAAAGGTTCTGAGCTGACACTTAAAACTACAGTGAAATACCTGAAATCTCTTCAGTTGCTTAGTCACCAGCATGACTAAGACCCAAATGGGACACATGAGCAACATTAATACTTGGCTTGTTATAATAAAACTTTTGTTCTCATTATGCAGTCACTGAAATGTGCCTTTTTTATCCTCCCATTAAATTAAATTTTAGTACTAATGTACCTAACAGCACATATGAAACAATTCAGTGTAATGCTTATCAGGATTCCACCAGAAAAGATGGTCTGGCGAAAAACACACATTAAGCCATGCGAATGGCTTTATCAAATAAAGGAATAAAATTTTAGGACTTGCAAAGTCTATTTTCTGCTTTTAAATGGCCCACACTGGCATTTCACAGTTTCCTAACTCAAAACACTCATTTTAAAAAAGGGAAACTTCACAAAGAGATTAATTGAGGTCTCCCAAAACATAATTGGGAACTTGAAAAACTGCACTGAGGTTTAGAGAAAGTCATAGATAATTTGCTTGACCTACCTTGAAGTACATGAAATAAAATGCTATAGCATACATTGTTAAGACAAATGTACAAATTTTCGCCTTACACTTGGATTAATGGTTCCTGAAATCAGCCTCCTGGAATTTGAAAAAAACCCTAGCTCTTCCATTGCTCTTTTCCAAAACCACAGGTGTTCAGAAATCTGGGATGAATTAAAACATGCCCATCTGGACTCTGCCAGATCTCTGGTCTCACTATTTCTTTCCAGTCACTTCCCACAGTGTGATGATTCCTGTCTGCGAAGTCCATGGCTGCAGCATCACAGAGAGAAATCTTGCATCAAGTTAGAGAAGCTGCCATCCCTGGCAAAAGTCTGAGAGTAAAAATACACTTCTAATTAGGATTCTGACAGATCCCTGTGAGAAGCAGAGGCTGGAGCACAAAACAAGTGTTTGCCCCTCCAGGTAACATTACAGGGAAACTCAGAGTAACCCACTTACCTTACAAGCAGCAGCACTTGCAAGCTAAAGAGCTACTAACAAAAACATAGAATGACACTAAATATAAAAGATTCATCTCAGCAATGCTAGAAGGGGGAAAAAGAATGGGAAATTGAATATTGTAAAAGGAAAAGTAAGTTTTAAAATAAATATTTCAAGATTTAAACTAATAGCAGGAAAGCCCATAAATCATCTTTAAAATCACTCCTGTTCCAAACATCAATCTGCTCCAAATATATGCCTATTACCAGGTCTTCAGCATACATTATGGGATAAAGAGGACTGTAGAAATCTAATTTACTACTGCAGGGAAGAGATGCCAGAGGAAGGGTTAGGGGAGTAGCATAAAATCGTGTAGAGAGTTGAATTTTTCTAGGAGACTAACTATAGCTCTGCACAGTGTGATTTTGTACAAAATGACATGTAACACCAAGCCAAGGCAGCCAAACCAAAGGTTACCTTCCTCTCAATTTCTGTCTCCCTGCTTGGGACCAGGAAGCCAAGGATTTAAGGCACTGGAGGGTAAGAAAGGCAAGCCTGAATAAAAGGCAGAGGAAATCATAAAAATATTATACAGTACAGTACCAATACTGGTACTAACAAGATATATGGCTGGACTGGTTTTCCTGAAAGATAAAGTAATTCTTGTGACTTCTTATCTATTTCAGGTATGAAATAATGAGAAAGAATAATTTTGCCAAGTCTGTAGAGCACAGTGCAAAGAGTATTTGTTAGTGAGCTGATCACAGTGATGACAGGCTCTCAGAAACACTGATGTTTCTGACATTGCTCTCCAATGCTCCCACTGGAATAACTGCCTGTAAATTATACAATATCACACTCAAACTCTAGAAGCCACTTTTTTCCACCAGACTATTTCTCTTCTTTTATGTCTGCTTTGTGGCCAGTTTATCCATGTCCAGAGACCTTAGGCCTTGCAGCACCAACAGGCACTCAGACTGAGCTCCTGTTTGAAAGGTGCAGAAATGAATTTAAACAAATTGCAGAGCTGAAGTGAACCAGTCAAAGCTGTATTTCAATATTCTGTTCTTTCCTATCAAACTGCCATGTGTTGCATAAGAGAGAGGAGAAAACTTAAGGCATAGGCCTACAGCAAGTTGTTGAGTTTTGTGTGTACTTTAAAGAGTCAGGATGGCAGTATTTCCTTCATTCATAGTCACAGAAGAGGAGACTATGACGTGCATAGCATGGGGTGGGGAACTTATTTACTTGCTTCTCAATAAGTTTCTTTGTACAAATCTGAGACACATGTGTGATCAGCAGCAAGTCACAGGATTTAGCTACAGGGACATAGCCAGATAACAGCAGTCATGATGGCAAGGGTAACAGAAGCCCTTTGTTCAGCATTTTCCTTCAACAGGGTAAATTCAGATTCTCATTGTATTTTAGCAGTTCAGAATTAACCCCCCAGCAAGGCAGAATTTTTCTTTAAGTTCAGCATTCTGTGCTTATTAAAATTTCATCGTTAAAGTTGCTAGAAAATAAGAATTGTAAATAGAGCCCAGCATGGCCACACTGACAAACAGCCTGGCAAGCACTGAGCCATCACATACCGGCAGTGCAATCCTTCAGATCATGGAGAGCAAAATCTGAGTACAGGCAGCAGAGAAGCAGCAAGGTAAATGCTGCTAATGCGGAGATGAGAACTGGAAATCTAAAGGAGAGGTCTAAGAAACACTGAAAGAGATTTTATACAAAATAGAAAGAGTAAACATGTGGAATCATGCAGTGGAAACAAGAGAAGCACAGAAACCTTAAGATTTTGAAAACACTTTGAAGTACTTGGCCCTCTAATCTACTGTTACATTCAAAATTGTGCCTACCAGACAGCTTAATCATACAGTTGTTCTACCTCTGAACACATTTTTTAACATGCCCCACTCACACAGATTTGAAGACAGCCCAGCAAGGGTGTGGGATGAAGAAGGGAGAAAGCACACTGACAACATTTGAAATGCCAGCGGTATGTGCAAGAGCCAGAATTCCAGGTTTCTCATGTATGATCCAGCCTCAGGGCAGTGAGAGGGAAGAACCAAAACTTCTTACCATTGTTACTGTTATCATCGACTAAGATGATCTCCTTGAGGAGGTGAGCAGGAGTGCGGTCGATGGCAGAGTGGATGGAGCGCAGGATCACCGAGAGCGCCTCGTTAACGAATATGAACACAATGCTGACCTCAGGAAGACTGTCAGGAAACGTGAGGTTTCTGCACCTAAAGGGAAAGGTCGAAGAAAAGAAGAGATGGAAAATGTTGGAAGTCACAATGCAAAAAAAAAAAACTGTTTCAGAGAAATCTACCCCAGTCATAAAAATGTATTAAAAGATACAGTTCCAAAGAATATCCTGCTGCAAAATCTAAGACAGAAAGTGCAGCCAGAAAAATAGGTACAACAATAGAAAACTTACCTGTAAGCACAGTCAAGAGGTTTAATCAGGAAGAGGAATACTTTCATAGCTTGGTGAATTTTTCCTTCCTTTTTCAAAAATAAATATTTCAGCCACATTCCAACATGCTTATTGTAACAGCTGTATGGAAGTGCTGCCCACAATTTTAAAGATGCTTAGTGTTTTATTGGGCTTTTTTTTTCTTCTTCATTTCAAAAAACATTCAAAATTTGTAATTTTATTAATAGAAAGCTCTTTTACCACTTTACCTTTTGAAACTGTCAGCAAAATATTTGCTTTTTTAATAAAGCCAAAACTTAAGTAAAAGGAATTAACTACTTTTTTCTGTAACTTCTAGTATTTTAATATAGTGTTTCTGAACAGCAATTAATTCTACCTTTCTCTCAGATCTGAAACTATGTAATAGGATGAAATTAGGCCACAGACTGACTCAGGCAGCATTTTCAGATGGACTTTGTAGATGGAAATCATTGATGTTAGTGCTTTTCTCCACCTCCTGACAACACCGAGTAGCTATGCTCTCTCCAGATGCCAGCGTTCACTGCATTCAGGAACTCCTGAAAGCTAAGGAAAGCATAACTAACAGCCAATGGTTTCCATACAGAAAACATGGATGGACTCAGAATTTTTATGCCATGATTGCATATGACTCTTACTTAAATACGTTCTTCAGTTCAAAGAGAAAAATTCATTTTTGATTTTGTGTTTTAATTTGTGTAGCAAATAAATACAGAGAAGTATCCCAAAAGCGCTCCTCTTCATGTGCTGGATGAACAAAAATTAAGTTCAATCAAGATGATTCATTTACTTGTACATTTTTAAAGGTTCTGAAAAAAGTCAATGCATAGGACACATGACATCCAAATACATAATATTCAAAACTCAGCTGGTCAACCAATTTTCCCAATTCAGTCATTGGTTTGAAATTGATGGAAATCACATTAAAGTAGCTATTTAATATTTTAGGTACTTTTCTCTCTGTCACTGTGCAAAAGAATTATAGAGACATATAAAACAGAAAGCAGAGTCTTGAAAAGTAGTAACAGTTTGTGTCTTAAAAACTGTACAGTATATTTTTTTATAACGTGGTTCATGCACCTTTTAGAAACAAATATGAATCTCCTTCACAGAGATATGCAGCTTTTTGTTCCATGGCATCAATACCAGAGGGAAATAATTAAAATGGTGTTTGGATTTACTGATTCTCACTTGTGGCTTGATCTTTTGCGCCATAACAAGTCAAAACTTTCTCTCCAAAATCAGTTTGTATTTCTAGCGGTGTATTAATCCTCTATTCATTGGTAAGAGAGCTTTCAGCATCAGAATGAAAAGTTGTCTTTGAAGTTTTCAGGAGCAGATTTTATGCAAAATAAAGCACTACAAGAAGTGGCAAAGGGAGCTGCCTTTTCTTCCAGAAGAGCATCAGTGTAAGGCAGCACTGTTTTTGTCTTTTAGCCAGTAGTTCAGGAGTTAAAACCTTCAACCTGGACAGAGGGAGCATGAGTTCAATTTTCTCTGATCTCCCCAGAGAGCTAACTACTAGCCAGCTTGGTGTGATTGTTTTCAGTGCCCCTTTTCAGGGTCACTCCACTTTCTGTAGAACAATTAAATGTACACTAAGCTGGAGTGATACCAAGTCTCTCTAACCTTGTGTTTAGGGTAAATCCCTTGGAGGAAGGACCTGCAGCACCTGTTCCAATGGATGTTCACCCATTTTAAACCCGAAAGTTCACTCTTTATGGCTATGTCCAATCTTCTCGATTATAATGCTACAAAAATTCTTGTAACCACTTTTTTCTTTCTTTTGCCAGCTAGTATTTATTTTTTCCTTTTTACTAGAGACACTTTGGCTGAAGGATAAAGGCGCCTTCCCAGAGCCTACAAGTCAGGTGTCGGGGCAGTTTACTGAGACGCCATACAGAATCACAGCATGAGTGAGGTTGGAATGCACCTCTGGAAGTCATCCTGTCCAATCCCTTGCTCAAGCCGAGTCCCCTAGAGCCACCTGCCCAGGAACCCTATCCAGACAGCATTTTGATGTCTTTACAGCCTGTGTTTCAGTGTGTGTCCACTGCCTGTGGTCCTGTCATTGGGCGTGACCGAGAAGAGCTGGCTCTGCCCTCTTTGCAGCCTCCCTTCTGATACTTACCTTGATGACATCCCCTCTATGCTTTCTCTTCTCTAGGCTAAACAATCCCAACTCTATACACACATATTAGGTTTCAAAATTTCTTAAGAGGAAAAGGTAGTTTCCACACCTGCTTCCTGTAGCCTAGAATGAGTATTTTAACCTCTGAAATTCTTCATTTAAGGAAGATCACCTTCTGTGGCAAACAATCCCTAAAAGCCCTGCTCAAAAACACTGCCCAGATGACAGAGTAGTTGAAACAGACATGAATTTACTTTGGCACTGTCACACCTGAGGAGAATCTTTGGCAAATGTGAGTTTTAGGGGACATCAAGTTTAAGGGGCATCTGATAAACGATTTTCAACATGCATATTTCAGGCCCAAAGTGACTAGGAGGCCCCTGTACTTATAATCACATTGGAATTCTTACATACTAACACTCACATTTTTCCAAAAGATACTAAGACGATTACAGATTCAGGTCCTTGAAAAACAGACCTGTTCATGGCAAATGGCATTTGAGCATCCAAGTTTTGAAAATTTGGCTTCAAACATACTATGGACTAGTTAACGGGTTTAAATCTACTAAAATAATCTTCAGTATTGCCCTTTAAAGAACCTACAAGGCCTGTTATTTTAGTGATATGCTTGCAGCCAAAATGAATAGATATAAAATGGTCCAGCAAACAAATCTACAGCCAATCTATCTTTTAGCTGTCTACCTTAGGCACAGGAATATTTGTTATTCTCAGCCATAGCAATGTATAAAGAAGATAAAAAAGAAACTCTAGCAAAACTGGTAAGATATGTCAATTAGATAAGGAAAAACAGAGGGATTTTTGAACATACTTTGAATGGCAATAAAAATATAATGAAAATAGTTCAAAGAAATTGCTTCCTTAAATAATGGTGGTTTTTTCTCTGCTGTGAATTCAGCTAAGCTTGAGATAAATATAAAATATACTATTGCAAGAAATTAGTGACAAACTATATTCCAAAAATGTTCTAGATGACAAAACCATCTCCCAATACACTGCTGCCCTGCCATAAATCCATGCATAAACTGAAATGCTCAAACAAAATTTCTGCTTCTGATGAGTCTTCCAGCCATTTAAAAGAAACTATTTGCATTGGTTTTCCTATCTGCATTTATTTACATCCTACCTATTTTCAATTTTTATCACTCTGAACAAAATTTTTCATTGCTGGCAACTTGTACAGATAAGAGCAGAGCTTTTAATGCTGTGAATGTCCTTTGACTTCCTTTTTGCACCACCGTACTTTAAAAGATAACTACAAAAGGCACGAGAGAATAGAATTAGACTCCTGTTGTGCCTCATTTTTTCAGTCTTTTCAAAAAGACTCATTTTCAATGAGGGTACATTCCTAAATTGAGTTCACATTTTCTTTTTTTTCCCTTCAGACTCATTTATTATCTTTATGTCCAGCTCAAATTCACTTGTTTTTCAAAGATTTTAAAAAACACTTTTTCTTGTTTATATTGTTTTTCATATCAGCTGATAAAAATAAAAATTACCTTTTTTTTTTTTTTATTTAAAGAAATCAGAATTAACTCAGCCCCAGATCCTGCACAGAATGTAGACCACTTTTGCACTTTCACGAGTATGTCTGTCATCATCTTTCTGCCAAATTTTATGAGGAATAAAAATCCATAATGATAGGAACGAACAAAAAATAGCTACAGAGAGAGGAGGAGTGTGTGTGTATGTGTCTAAAATATGCTGAAGGGGGGAAGAAGAGAGGAAATTGTATGGATGGAAATCTTAGATCCATTAAGCTGGGAGAATGGAGCGGTTGCGTGGCAACCACGCCGGGGAAGTGTCAATGACAGCTCTGCCAAGGGCTCATCCCGGGCTCGGAGCAGGCCCCGGACCTGCCCTTCACACAACCAGACCCACGAGGCACAGAGCGCAGCTCAGCGCTACCACCGAATTTCAAATAGAAACTCCAAACGCCATTTAGAGCTACAATAGCGAGCAGCACTCCAACAAAGCTAAGAAATTACCGCTAGCAACCCACTCCGCTCAATTACATTGGGCTAATAGCACTAAAGTAGCAGTTGTCATGGTTACCAGAAATTTAGAGAAACTCCTGGTGTTCTATTTCAAGCACAACTCTGGTAAATGGAGGGCAGCATACATTATGAAGATTCTTTCAAATATTTGTCCACAAGACAACTATATTACTATATTCATTGTGATAATTCAATTTAGCCGGTCACATTAAAATTAGTTTAGCATAACTATGCAGTAAGAACAACAAAATAAAAATTATTTCCTGTATGAATAACTTATCTCTGAGACCTTCTACAAATATGTACATAAATTATGAGCACAAATTATTTTCTGCAAACTTTGAAAACCTTTTACCAAGAGTATCACAGCCAACAATGGCAAAACTCCATGTTTTTGTTTTAAAAAAAATATACCATATATTCCACTTTTTTCTTTTTTTTAAACACAAGATGCAATAAGGATGTTACTAAAACATTTTGGATTCAACTGTTGTTTTAGGAACATGTGTGGGAGTGAGTTTTAGCTCCAACAGGGTGAGAATTTCTCAGAAGCACAAGCAGAAACAGAATTGTACTTTCTTCAAGAACTGGTAACATTTTGTCCACAGCCAGAATGCCAAACAGAAGTTCAAAATATATGGGAGTAAAAAAAATCCCATTCTGGCATAAATTAAATAAATGGCACTAAAACTCTGGCAAAAGAACTGAGTATTTTAGGAATTCCAGCTCAACTATTTATGTATTTATGTTTTTAATTTCATTTTGTGATCATACTTCATTCTTCCTTTTGCAATTATCAGTATTTTAAGTGCTAACGGAGCTATGCTAACAAGGCTGGCATTGAACAGCATATAAAAAGGGCTTATTTTCCTGTACAAGTGTACATCATCATTAACTTGGGTTATTACACAGCCTGAAGACTGCAGCAGATTTGATATCGCTGCCAGTGATATTAAACACTCCTAGAGAAGCCATTTGAGGAGGTGCATCCCAGCAGGAAAACAGAAGCTCAGCTCAGAATCCCAAAGGGTGGCTGCTCAGGCAGTGCACACTGCTGCTCAGAGCCAGTTTGAAGGCAAAGGTGAGATAAGAAAAAGAAGAATCAGAGGTAGAGAGACAAGTTAAAGAGAGTGTGAAATATGACAGAATCAAAAAGTAGGAATTTAACAAGAATGCTGAATACTGTGGTAATTTTAGGACTTCTGTCCAAAACAATACATATCAGGCTTTTTTTGTTCTTCTTAAATGACTGCTTTAAAACAGCAAATACAAGCAATATTAATGCTCTCTTATACCAGTAGCAACAAAAGAACTTGGTCAGAAATTAACAAGGAGCCATATCCATCACTACCATAAATCCAGCAAAACAGAACTCTTTCACAAGGACATGCGGAAGCAAAGCTTTATGGAATGCAAGTCCGTAGGAGCTGGCTTTTGGGGAGAAGCAGAGCTAACATAGAAATGCTCACCCAAACCTCTCAATTTGAAATAATCTGTTTTTCTTAAATCAGTTTTAATAAAGGAAAAACTTTATAAAGTCTGATGCCTGCGACACCCAGGATTGTGTATATCACCATAACACCGATGGACATTTTGGACAGGTGTACACACATAATACAAAATGTACACACATAAATAACTTTCATCCTAAGCCACATCACTCTCCTCAACCTGCCAATGCTTGATTTTTCTCCCTTGTAGTCACATCTGCATTCAGGGAACCTCTTGCCTGCTCTGTTTGTGCCCACTTTACTTTTGCTGTCTTCAAGGCTTTTACCATTGTCTCTTGTCAAACTGAGCCTCTAATAATACATTTTGGGAGTGGTGAATTGTTTGAAACAAGAAGTGCTAAAAAAAGAGCCAAAGCCCTTCTCTGCACAGGAAACAGGACCTGTCCTCTGCACTTGTCTAGGTGTCAGACAGCACTGGCTCAGCCAGGAAAAGGGCAAACCTGCCGCAAGCCACATGCTATACTATGCTATTTGACAATCTTCAAAGAACTAAAGAATTGGAGCTTTAAAAGCTTCTTCCCTTCCACCCTTCCTGCCCTTGCTTCTTTACTTTCTTCCAGTCAGCTTACACTGACGGAAAAGGTTTTTTTACATCTGCTGGCCAGGCTCCTACATGTCAGTCTTTGCAGGAGCAAAACCCTTTGAAACAGCTCCTGTGCTGGGGTCCTGCTGCAAACCTTCTTTCCCACTACTCCTCCCTCTCTCATCACATAAGCAAAGAAGAATGTTACCTCCCTCTCCCATGTGTGCTTCAGCACTACGGATCAGGCAACAAAAATTTACAAGGCAACCAAGTGGAATCTTAAGTGCACCCACTCGAAAGGAGTTTGGTAGACAGCTTCAGGACCCCTAAACAATCCAATTTATAATAATTTCTGCATGAGCTTGTTAATTCACATTTCACTCACAACAAGCTTTGTGGGTACTGCCTGCCCTACTAAAAGTAATGAGCACAACAGAATTATAAGTAACACAGAACTATTATCCTCTGCTCCTGCACGCAGCAAAGGCAACATTGCCTTCCTCAGTGCTTCCAAGCTCATTAGAGCCAGAAGCTATTTGTTGCTCTGTGATGTAGACAGGTTACAGACTAAGAGATGCACACAGAAGGGTGGCAAACAGAGCACTCAACTTCAGCAGCACAAAATAAATGGAGGCCCTGGCAGAAACATTGTAAGCAAAACTCCATAATAAAGCCTGCACTGTCTACTAAGTATTGCAAAAACTGAGCCCACTTCAGGGTGTGATGATTACTTCAGGAGGCTGAAGTATCCAGGGAAGTTAATCTCTTATTTGCTTACAAGAGATTATTTTGGACTGTGCTGGGTTCACCCTGTGCTAGCACAAATATTCACAGTGAAAAGGAATCAAATTCATAAAGGGACATGAGGCTGTACAGAGGGTCAGAAACCACTCCGCAGTACCTAAAGCACAAGAAAGTCTCTCTGAAAGGAGTGACAACTGCCACAGCCTGACCCAGCTGTACTCTGCTGGATGTTTCCATCCGACTGATGATGATCTTTTTCTAGAGAGCCCAGAGTTCAGAGGCTTCAGCAGAGTGCACTGCCCTAACTACTAAATGTGGTCTATGGCCTCTTCATGCCCCCCACATCGGAGGACTCGGCGAGGTTGGATTTTTGCCTTCTCCTCCATCTGTGCTGTGGCTCAGCAATCTCTAATTGTCCTCTGCTTTTGTCATGGCATTAAATGTTGGCAATACCAACCCTAGAAAATACTGCATGTTGTAATTTGGGCTTATTACACATGTGGAATGGCCTCTCTCACTGCAGAATCTTGTAAAGACAAACTGAGCTCCCCTGCTAAGACATGTTGATGTGAATTCTCAGAGCACTGCAGGCAGAAAGGTTAAAGCTGAATCATACCAATATGATATAAAAGAGGCTACTAACATCACGCATTTGGCAGAGCACTTAATTCTCCTAGTCTCAACATGTATGAATTACCTTAGATTCAGTTACACATATATTTCTGTTGTCTTTCCAAATTCCTGTACTTCATACAATAGCTTCTGAATACATATGATGATAGCCCAGACAGAACTCTGTGAACTCCACTCCTTTATCTACCTGCCACAAGTCTTTGCTGGGATTCCACTGTCATGCTGACTCTTGCAGAATCACTGCTAAATCCAGGCTAATGAGCTTGGTTAGACCTTGGCTAACTCTGTCCAGAGCTGCTGTGGTGCCTCTGTTATATATGTGCTTTTGTGCATTTCGAGACAGAACAGAAATACCACAACTGACTAAAGCCCAGCAAAGTTGATTAGCTTGCTTTTCCATACCACTTGCTGCCTGTTCTCTTTACACCAAGCTGTCCTTGGCTTTCAGTCTGTGCTGCTTGAGCCCAGTACCTCCCCATGAATAATTAAAATACAGCTATACAGACACAGGAAGTGACTTGTGCAGTTGGCTTAAAAACCAGGTGCTGCAGATCCCAAAAATCAATTATTACACTGGAAACATACTCTCACAGGGTAGATTTTTTTCCGCCACAACAGTTATGCATGTGCTCTCACACAAATGAGAATTTGCCTGTCAGGAGCAGGAATTTTTTTTTCAGGACGTTCAGAACACCTGTAGCTCTGCACTCCACAGGGTGCTGTAGATACAGCAAACAGTTTGCATACTGCTTGATAACACACTTCATTTCCCTCAGGATCAGAATTTACTGCATTCCAGTGTTGGAATACCTGCTTGTTCCCCAGCCATAAGGGGTGGGGGGAATCTGCCTGAGCTACCATTACTAAGCCTTTATTTTGTATGTATGTTTCCATAAGCATACTGTAATGCCTATCATATTTCTGGCAGACAATCAGCAAAGGATCAAGAATTTCACAGGAATTAGGATCATGATTCATTTCTAACTGGAGTTTCTTTTAAAATCCTAACCTTAATTTATTTTCAGCTACAGTAACATTCATTTTCTCCATCTTTTTAATTTTTAAAACACATAGTTATAAAAAATTTATATTTAGATCATTTAGAAGAGTAATTTCAAAAGAGCTATAAGAACAGAAGCATTTCTATCATTGATGTCTTGTTAAAAAGATTTCTTTTTTCTCTGGATTAGTTTACAATTAAAAAACAAAAAAGAGATTGTCCCTCCAGACACTGCTAAATACAAACACAAATATAATTGTGTGGACTTTGATTTCCTTAAAGTCAGTATTTCAGCAAATTTCCAGCAAAAATATTTCTAAAATGCAATATTATATAATAATATATAGCATAGATACCGCTAAAGTGCTGCCTGGGATGGTGTTCATATATTTTTGCTATCATCAACTTAATGGGCAGCATCAAATTAATGTGCAGCAAAATGCACTCCTTACTGGTTTAGTTACTAAAATATTTGGTTAGAATAAGTGAACAAGATCACATGTTTGATTCAGTAAGTACCCAGCACATTTATTTTAATGATTTCCTTTTGTAATGAGCTGCGAAAAAGCAGTTTTCCTTGCACCCATTTCCCTATCTCCAGAGCTGCTCTTTGTTCAAAGGATCAGATGTGTCAAAAACAGTTGAGCATTAACTGTGTCTGCGAACAGCCCTACCCAAGCAGGCCTCAAATGCACTGAAGGAAAGTTGTTCACTGCCTCGGACCCATCCACCTGCCCAAGCCGTTGTGGAATAACGGTGGATGGATTCCGCCTGCCTCGTGCGTGATTCTGGGCAGAGAACTGCCCAGGGAAGGAGCATCCCTGGGCTTTCAGCTGCTTGGCTCAAAGGTCTATTTCACCCCTAAAGCTCACCAGTTTCACCTGCCTAATGGTATTACTCAGGCAGTTCTGGGTTTCAAACAGAGCAGTTCTTAATTTCGTCCTATTTTAGCCAGGTTACCTGATAAAACTGAAAGCTAACATGGAAAGATTCTTCTTTTAGCAGAAGAACACCTGCTACCTCACATCAATTGTAGGCAAGATTAAGCTTCCAGTGGAGGCTGAAGAGATTGCAATGCTTAGCAGGATTTGAACAGCATTGACTTTGGGCCCTGCGGTGCTTCAGGAGACAATCAGAACTTGCGGCCTTCCTATATTTGACAGAAATTACTCCTTCAGGCCTACAACAGAACACTTCCAGGTGGAAAGGAGCTGGAAGGCAGCCCAACATGGGCCCTACAGTGGGAGGGAAGGAGGAAGGAAGGCCTCTGGGACTCACCCACTGGGCCGCAGGTCCGGCAGAGGCCTGTCCAGCGGCAGGCGGTCGCTCAGGTAGGCGTTGTAGCCGTAATACTGGAATTGCTTCAGGGCGATCCGCCTGTTCTCGGGGCTCAGCTCCTGCCCCCAGTGAGCGAACAGAGACGAGTCGGTGAACGCTTCGGCAGGGTTGTCTTCCAGTTTTGGGGGAGCTTCTACGAGAGACAAAGACAAAAGAAAAAAAATTTTAGGCTTTCATTTCATGGCCTCCAAGGATGTGTTATTTTGAAAAGCATAACTTTAGCTCCACTTGCTGCAAGTCTTCCCATGACATGCCTCATGTACTCTTGCGTCTGTGTAACTGTTAGCACCTAAGGCTCAAAATTTAGTATTCAAATAAAGTTAGGTAGAAACCACTCATTTTTATCACAATCTGACTAAAGGCCAGGACTGATAAATCTAAATGAATTAAATTTCAGAGAGAACCTTATCAGACAAGGGGGTTATTTCGCTTTTATATAATAGGATGAACTGTTTAATTTCAGTCTGTATTATGTTGCTAGGAAAAGACTGAAGTTTTGAAGTGGAAAAACAAAGCATCTGTACACAAAGCACAAAATGGCTGCCAAAGTCCGTGTATAAAGTAAGTTCTTTAAAACTACATATTCAACAGAGAGAAAATTCACTGTACTTGGCATCCATGTTTAAATAGCAAACCAGTTCCAGTCATGCCATAACTTTATGATCCATCTTACCAATCCAACTTATTTGAATTTCTAATCCATATTTAGGAGCCTGTGATGATGCTACTGGGATCATCACCTTGTAATATTTGTGTCATTATAAAAGGTTTTCATTTCACAAGGCCATATCTCTGGCTGCTATGCCAAACAGAGAAGAGGGGAAAAGATATACCTAGAAATCAATTCAAGAAGAGCTCCAGTACAATGAAATCACAGCATTCCTTCTCAATGTTTAGTTGCTCAGGAAGTCTGTTCAAGGTGACCTGTGAGCTTTCTGTGACAGACACATTGCATTTGACCACATAATCCAACCCAGAGATCCCCTCGTTTCTGTAAACACTTTACAATCCACAGGACACCAGTAAAGCAAGATCAAATGCCTTACTTGACTCTGATTTGTCAAAATAAACTAGAGCCTCACAAATAATTTTTTTTTTTCTGAAAGTTCTAATTATTTATCAACAGTCACCATAGCCATTAACAGCGAACCAACCAAATAAAGAACATTCCTTTCTGAAGAGCTGTACTTACAAACAGAGGGGTTTATAAAAATTAAAGTGAATATTTTGAAAATCTGTCAATATGTCCAATAGGGAGAAACTTCAACTGTCCCCAAAGTCCTCCTCAGCACCCAGAGTCACCTACAGACCTGACAGCTGGCTTAAGCTTCATAGAAACCCCTAAAGACAAGAATTTATGTACTAGGAGCATATGCCATCAGAATCCTGACTCCCAAAGAATGCCAGGAAGCATCCTTTGATCTCTTACTAAAAAAAACCCAAAATGCAAAAACATAAATTGAGAAGATTAAGTTTGATTTGTTCAAGATGTTCTCCTTTTTTCCTTGACAATCCTGACAGGAAACTAATGGTGCTTGCTTCCCTACACTATGTTCCAACCTCTGTAAATATGAAATTATTCTTTACTTGTCAAAGTACTGTCTCCCAGCCTGAATTCAGGATTCAGCTCCAACTCTTCAAAGATGAAAGACAAACTAAACCCTCAGTCAAAGGAAGAAACTACTCTGACAGGCCCTGATACCACACAGAAAAATATTAGAGAGTAAATCTTGGAAATTATGAAAGTTTTATAACTTCAGATCATTTTAGAGGGTCCTGACTTGAAAAAGGCAGAATAGCATTTGAATACCAGTTCAAAAATCCCAGCAGCATGGAAGTCACAGATGTCTGTCTTTTCATGGATGAAGTGCCATCCCAGAAACAACTGCCTTCACAAATTCACACTCACACAGGCATGTACTGAATTTTGTCTAATGATTTTGTGGGTGAGAGTATTTCCTAAAGTGATATATGAATCTCGTGCTGTTTTCTGATTTAAAAAGTGCTCAGTAATCTCCAGGTTGTATCTCAGTTTAAGATTTTCCTGTAATGGGTATCTGTGAATTTAGTTTAAAAGCTCTTCTAAACCACTTAACTGAAAACAGTCATTTTTTGTATGCTAAGCAAACATGTTATTTCAATACATTGCTCTACAGGAAAAAAAAAAACATTAGCAGGAACTTTCAATTACACTTACAATCAATGGAATTAAGCACGCATGTCTGATGACAAAGTCTTTCTTTACTTGACTGAAAACCCTTGGGGGATGTCGCTGTTGTGGCAGTAATGGAAACGAACCCCAAGCAGATGGAGGCGCAAGAGAGCAATTTATTGTTGAAAGTCTACTTATAAACATGGTAAGAGCCCAATAGTGATTGGACAGTGCTCACCCACCCCCCAGGGTGATTGGCTGAAGCCCTTGCAGCACTCAGCTCCAAAACATACATTAGAAAGAGCAAGAAGAATTCAGCTTATCTTTGTTTCTCATACAATTCGTGAGAAAGGAGAGAATTCTCAGAACAGTGCATCCACAGGGGGAAGCAACTTTATTCAGCCAGTCTCTCACAAGAAATAAAAATAATGACTACAAGACCATCAGCTGCCTTCTGACTAGTCAACAAGGGCATTTGATGTCTTGGCCTCTGTAAACAGGTCATGGCCTGAAGCCTCACAGCCAGTGCTCCTCACCACTTGCTTCTGCATTTGCAGAGTGATCATGGGGAGCGAAGGCTCAAAGGCAACCCACGAGCAGTACTGCCTGAAGCAATACAAAGGTAGGCGCATTCATCTACTCAGTCATTACCAAAAGGAAAAGATCAGTTCCATTTTTCCTGTGGGAAGAAAACCTGCTGTCCGCAGCACGGTACTGCAAATACTATCATGAGGTCTTCTCGACTTTGCATGCCATGCAAAGCACTGTACCCAGACATGAGCCTGGTGTTAACTCTTGGCAGACTGACACCCTGCAGTTAAAACAATTAGTACCAGAGATTTATTACACAGATGTCAGCTGGCTGCACACCTGGCCTCAGGAAGGAGTTGGAGCCTGGAGTTGGTCACACACTGCTCACCTGAGCCAAAAATCCCACAGTTTGTTTTCCAAAATCATCTCTGTCTCTTTAGCTCATACTCAAATTTTCTAGTTATATAATTAATCTTAATATAAATCTATTGCTTTGCCTGATCTCACTGACCAGCCTCCAAGACCGAAATTCACTCTCTTCCCATTTTTCACATAAAATAAGTCAGAGAGACCAAATCAAAAGATGCCACTGAGATAATAAGGGATAGACATTTTGTTGTCTGATTGCTGCTTTGTTCTACAACCTCTGAAGAAAGTGAGTACTTAATTTATCACCAATTAACACAATCATTTAATTAATAACTTAGATTTAATCTCCATAAAAGCCTTTGAAGCTCATTAAGAGAGACTAATTTTTCCAGCTCCATTCAGATTTCAACTTTTCTTCCTAAGAAAAGTTACCACGAACAGGTTCACAATTAAGAGAAAGGACCAAGTCAGAAAACAGTTGCAAAAATAGTTGCAGAGGCAGATTCAGCTATGCTGTTTGTTCTCACAAGTCCCTAAGTTTCATCTTGGTTCTACCCCTCATTTGACTGCAGGTCTATTCACAGAAGCAGCAGTGTTTCATATCAAAGCTTTACCATTGTGAAAATGCTTTCCATGGAAACAGAGCTGCTTTACAAAGCCTGCAGTGTAACCTTATCTGCTGATTTCATTAAGTGCCAGTAACCAGAAGGTAGATAGAGTAAGTCAGCAAAAATACCCTATCTGCAAAAATACCTTTATGTCAGCTAAAGACATGTAGAAGGCATCAATAACTGCACTAAATGATACGTGCTCAGGTGGAACAGGTGGCTCACAAAAAGGAGAATGAGCTGGAAATGATGGCAGGGTGTAGGAGGAAAGGCTTTGATCACGTGCTGCTCTGAGTTCCCCAGTGCCTGACCCTTTGATTTCCCAGCCCAGAGAGGAAGGAGCAGGCCATGATTACAGAGGTGAGGCCAGGGCTGTGCTTTGCCTCACCATGCAAGGTGCACTCATTATGTGCATCTAAGCAGACCATCATTAAAGACAAAAGAAAGCTCAGCTCTCTGGTGAGGCCTAATGGCCTCAGACTCCGGCCCTGGCTCCCAGCACTCAAAAAAAATCTATATTCTATTTCCTGCAGGCAGTAGCTTTTCAGCCTTCTGTGGAAGGAAGGAAGGATCCTTTCATGCTTTTCCTCTACAGGTGCCCTTCATCTGTTAGGCAATCCATCCCCTCTACCCTCTTGCCAGAGGCTATTTTATGTGACAGGTAAAAATCCCAGACTTGCGTTGGGTCACAGAGCCATGATACAGTGTTTAGAACTACGAAAACTTTACCGAAACTTTGTCACAGCAAGATACACAGAGGAAGATCCCATTTTTAAAATCTATTGTAATTCATGGAAACACCTTATCAGCATCCCCAAAAATTACAGTTTGACAATTCCTGTATTGCAAGGCTGCTCCCGTGCAGGACACTGCTAGAAATTCTGTATCAGATGAGTGAACCTCTAAATGAAAACATCCTTGTTTGCATGGCATGGTGAAACACCGACAAGAAAAAGCAGAAGCAGCTCACCAAGATGCACCACTGTATCAGCCATGGAGAAAATATATTCAGAAGAAAAAAATTGAAAATTACAGTAACAGATCTTCCCTCAAAAATTATTTCGCCTATTCTCTCACCTCCCCAAAAAATCAAAATACTGCTGGCAAGGTGTCGACATTAATATTGTTCTGTGCTGAAAAGTGAACTTTACTGTTTTGAATATTAAAGTTAAGTTAATTCCCCTTGGCATTCTAGTTTTGTTCCCAAAGAAATGATTTTACCAGAAATGCATCTAAGAAGAAATGCAATATCTAAGTGGGTTAAATTCTGCTACTACTGCTTGCTTACAGCATAGTAAGTCATACTGAAATTGCCAGGGTTCCTCAGAGAGACTGACAGAGCCTGTCAGACTCTGCCTGCACAGATGACAGAGAAGCAGAGCCCTAATCTTAAGAAAAAATAAACCTGATCCAAACTACATACAAAATACACAACAACACTGAGAGGATTCAACTCAATATCCAGTCTTTGCATATCCCAGCACACTCTGTAGTTAGTGTAAACACTGGACAGATCAGACAGACATGGAATGGGAAAAAAAAAAGAACAAGCCCCCCAAATCACCCCCTAAAAAAACGGTGATCCTCTCCTGAAAAGCTGTCAAGAAGTCATGATAACTCTATGAATAGTATACAGTCAGGCAAAACTTTAAAGATCGAACTGTGTAGGACAGCAGATTTAGCCAAAAACTCTCTCAAGTTTTTACATTTTTTAGAACTTGAAACACAATTTATATGCTATTAATTTATATGGTACTTTTATTGCATTTTAAAGCAGCCAATACACATACATAATGGTATAAGCTATTAGCATGCTACTAACATATATTCTCATTTGTTTGTGTTTGGGGTTTTTTCTATGCTTATTGTGTATATTAAGGTGGAAATTCACTCTAATTCTGCTGCTTAGCACCCATCAAGGACAGACGTTCATGTAGAGAAGGTGGATGTTTCCTGCCCTGGCAGACAATGATAACCCAACACCTCCTAAAAAGCCGAGGCACAAAAATTACTTCACACTGAAGAAAGATGCCTGAAGATCACTCTCAAAATGTGCTCAGCGCTAGAGGGCAGCGTAAGAAACAAGAAAATTTGGGTCTTAGGAGAAATCTGAGGGTTTTGAGACTTCTTAATAAGTTTTTAAAGAGTTCTCAAAACTACAAGTACCAAACTTTTAAACTACTAATTAACCAGGAAGTTCCACGATAATGGTTATTTCCTATGGGTAAGAAAATGCATATGAGAAAAATGAATTTTTAATGATATTATCAAGTCAGCACTAAACTATATGATGTGGGTGCACACAAACAACACTTTATAGGGGCAAGGTCTTGGTAAGGGCTCTATATTTCTTCTGTATACTCTCTGTCTGGCCTATTCTGGTCTGAAAACACTATAAATCCAGGCCATTGTTGTTACTACTCGATATCTTCTCACTACCAGCCTATTAAATTCCTGTCTGGCCATAAGTGTGCCGTGGATATGAATCAGGCTAGACAGGTCCATGCATCATTCTGGCAAAGTCAACATAAAGTTCCTACAAGCCTAGACAACCTGAAACCAGGGTAAAAGTTTCTAACTTAGTGGAATGAGATTATCTAAGGAAAGGTTTATTTCCAATATAACCCATTTCCTCTCAGATGAAGACATAGAACTCTCTGACAGGCACCAATACTGCACTTTTAAGGCTTTCTATATCCATTGACACCAATATTTTGACAGAGATCAATTCTGTCTTCTCAAATGGTAAAAGGCTGATTTTCAAAAAATACATTGTAAGGATATTGAAGACTAAGGAGTACCAAGTTCCAAGTCTTCAAACTTTCTAAAACACAATTTGAAGCTTGTCCAAAGCAATGCCATTCTGCATTTCTCCTACTTAGAAACCAGATTTTAAGACAGCATCAGTTCATTTAATGCAATAAATAATTCCTTAACTACAGACCTCCAAAATAAAGGATGGTCAGAATAGTTATTTATTGACTGTAACTTCAAGGATTACCATTGTTCCATTTAAAAAAAAGTTTTTAACTGCAAAGTTATTTTTCTCATTTCAAATAATTCTGTACTTATGACACTAACTTAACCTGTAAGCAAAGATATCAAAATTTTTGGAATAATAGTCTAATAATACACTAATAATCTGCCAAAAATGGCCTGAAAGTTAATACAGTGACTTTATTCAGGTGTGATACACAGATCTCAGCATTACAAACCCCAGCGTAAGCGCCATAAGCCAGTAGTGGTACCCACAATGGAAAGAGCAGAATGAGATGGGCACAATTACCTCCCTAATTTTTCAGACAAGCAGCATGACAGCCTTGTTCCAGGTCATGGTTCTGTTAGGAACAATAAGCCCCCCTGCAATGCTGATTAGATCAGATTGCCAAGGAAAATGGTAAACCAATTTAAGCTCATAATCTCTGATCTGTGCAGGTTTGTGAGAATTATGGCACTGGCCTGACACATTTCCTGTCTTGGATGAAAAAGACGTCAAGTTATCATCACACATAATAGCTATTCTTTTAATTATTTGTGATAATATTTTCCAAATGCCCGGTAAATTTCATGATAGTGGGCATTGTAAAAATGAAAAGAAAGATGTACAAATTAAATCCCAGTACTGTGAAACCAACAGTTTTTCATTAGGTTAGTTGGTTACACTGAGTATTTTTTTTTCAGGTAACAGTGGAAGACAACAGAAATTCACAAATGAGAGACCAGTTTGCATCCAGGAAACAAAGGGGTGCCAGAAGCTGAGATTGTTCTGCTTGATGCTCAGTAACCAAGCTGAATTTTTAATGATGACTTTCCTCACTTCCTTATCACCATGAAAGAAATAAGTGGAAACACAGCAGATCTACATATAAAGAGCAAAGGCAACAGGATAAACCAGGTTCCACATTAGGGCTTGGGGTCTGAGACCTCTCAAAGACACAGCACAAGGAGTTCCAGTGCAAGAAAGAAGATAAAAAGGTTCAGAATATTCCACTGATTGTAACTGCACAGGTTCCTAAATTTAGGCATCTGCTGATGGGCTTACTAAAATAGGAAACTCATCTGCATTTAATGAATAGCAGACCACATTTTTCTTCAGGATTAGTGGAGTTTGCATCTGTGAAGCTGAGAGGATTTAGAAGCTCAGTGTGTTTCATATCATAAACCCAAATCTCTGTCACCTGGAGTAAACGTGAAAAGCACTTAACAATTTCGAAAACTATTTTGCCAGGAGCTGTCAGGCTGTGACATGGCTAATTAGTTGTATACATATGACTTTTCCTTCTATACAAAACTGAGTAGTCCCACCAAAAGTAGAGCTCACAAAAGGAAACAGAAACTCACGTTCTTCTACAGCCACCCAACTCAAAGAACCAAAAATAGGCTTCCTCTTTCAGTAATCACACAAAATGAGATTTTTCTTGGCTTTCTGGGCTGTGCTGAGCTACTTCAGATTAGTTCTACTTCAACAACTTCCATTCAGTTCTTTCAGTCCTCTGAGGAAATTTTGGCCATGTTTTGGCCACTTCTTTCCAAACACAGAAGTTTTAGAGGGCAGCAGCTCACTCACTCAAGACATCCTTTTCACCTTTCCCAAGTGCTTCCAACATCAAACACTGTAAGCTGCTTCACCCCTTCCACCACCGTGTTCTCACCAGCACCTCAGTGCACAAACCCTTGGCTAAGTGGGCCTGTGCTTGACAGGGCTTCCACTTAAAAAGTACTTTTCAAACACTTGCAGGCATTATTGTACATTACAGCTACTTCACATTGCCAAGAATTTTCCTAAGCTAGCCCAAGAGACAGAGATGACTTTCAGTTTTAAATGAAACCTGTAGAATGATGAAGAAGAACAAGGCTGTTTTGAAGAAGAGCCACAGTGCACTTCCATAAAAGCATCTTCCATCCCCATTTGCCACTGCCCTTGTCATGCTTAAGGCCCTGCACACAGACAAATGCAGCAGCAGGGAGCAAGGACATTTTAAAGGTTTGCAAACTACACTTCAGTCTTTAAAAAAAGAGAAAACTAAGCATATTATAGCTTCTCCTCTTGGCAGAGCAACATGAATTACAAATTAAAAGCCCTCTCCCATCTTTTTCACCAAGTAGATGATTTGTGCTAATGTTAACATCAATAATACGCTGAGGCTATCAAGATGTCAAAAATTCTTGAAATAGTAAGAAAAAATAAAGAAAATTCAATCAAATTAAGTTCTCTTTAATAGGTATTTGGGTAAATGCTGTAAGATGATACTTTAGCTTAATTTTGGAAATAGGAGAGTAAGTCGAAAACAAGCTGAAAGAAGATAGCAAATCATGTGGACAAGCAGCAGTCTGCATAAACAGAAGGCAAAGAGGAACTTCAAGATTACACCTAGCAAATACTCTGCTTTGTTACTGTTCTCAGCTCACTCTCTATCCTACAACTAGGAATTTGGAGAAATATCTATTACCTGAGAATTTGCCTCTTTTGTCTTAATTTAAGAACTGCAGATAAAATGGCTTCAAACTTGCAACACTCTGCATTTCCTTTGCAACTTTAAAAAGCAGAGTAAATAAAAAAATTATTTTTGAAATTACATTAAGTTGATGAATGAAGAGGAGTAAATAAAAAAATTTCTTTTTGAAATTGCATTAAGTTGATGAATGAAGCACCCTCTGCTTCAATCATGTGAAGAATGGAAACTTCTGGCTAGCTGGTTTTTTCTGCTTTGGTTTTTTGGGTCTTGTTATTTGGGTTTTTTAAAAGTCATCATAGCCCTGTCAGAATTTCAACAAAAACAAAGAAACAAAAAAACCCCAACAAAACACACAAAAAAATACCTCAAACCCTAAAATACAGCTAGATTGGAGAATTAATCAAACTTATAGCTAGCAAGAGGAGAAATGAGGAAGCCAAGAAAGACTGGAATTACTGACAAAATAGGAAACTAAATGAAAATAATGGAAAATTCAATTTATTATGCAAGATACAATGGGCAATTTAGTTAGTAATTTCTCATCATAAGACTACAGATTTCCCTGCAGATCTGTATGACTTTAGTGTGAGGAGCATTATTGAAAAGGCCTGGGATTCACAAATGAACCTCTTGCAAATGAGCTAAATCAACACAGAAGAAGAGATGTAGAAACATCTTCTATGGTTTTTATTACCTTTCTTGCAATATAAAACAAAGTTATACTTTGGTAAAATTCAGCCACATCTTTTTTCTTCCTATCCTCACCCCACACCTGATGATGAGCTTCTGGTAAACCCAGGAAAAAAGCCCCACACCCTTAGCAGCACATATTTTTAAATGGTACATGAATTCTCTTCTATTTTTTTTCTAATAACCCTGTGTATCACACATCCTGAAGAGAAACACAACTTGTTCATTTTATCTATGATAAAAATCAAGACCCTTTGTTAAGAATGGTTCCAGTCTTCACCAGCATTGTACCCCAATTTAATCCAGGTCAAAGGAGCACTGTGCCTCCTGCACTGCACCTACAGAAACATCAACATCTCACTGAGTTACCAGGAAATATTGTTATTTAATGAGCTGGACACAGTACTTTTGCAGAAAGCCTGTTCTTCAAATTATGCTTATCACCAATATGATCCAAACCCAAAGTATTTTCTACCAACTCTCCTGTTCTACTCTAAAAGAGAGTGGAATCAGACCTGGATTCCACAGTCTATGCATGAAATAGAGGAGTGCATTTAGCAGATATATCGTACATGCATAATCCCAGAGAGGTGCTTACTAATCCAACTGCTCTAAATTGAAACAGAATTATCCAGGACTGTTAGAAAACATCATCAAAACGCCCCCCAGAAAATGGGTAATTAAAACAGACTGTCACCAGTTTTGTAGAATACCTTTAAAAACAGACAATCAGAGACTTTATTATTTATTATCATTACTTTTAGTAGAGACTATTTAGGATAGATACTAGCAGAATATACTCTGATAAAACACCTGAGAGCTGTGAGATATTCAATTTTGAATTTATATAATGGTTTTAGGAATTGTTAAGCACGATAACAGATTTCATTAATCCCGAGGTTATGCTCAAAATGAGCAGCGGTTTTTTTATTTGCTCCACCTGCCCTGCAGGTGTTTGAAATCCGCAGGGCTTGTGAATTAATTACTGATCAGTCACTAGGGTGGGATGGGCTAATTAAACTCTATTTGAAAAAGAAAAGAATGAACAAATCATTTTACCATAAGAGTCAGGATATTAACTACACAGGAGTAGTGAAGGAAGAAGTTCTAGAAGCAGCCAGCTCTGAACAGAAGACTAGAGAAGAGCTTATGTCCCTTTGGGATAACTGTTCATCAATAAAACCAAGGATTTTTTATATTCAAAGTGGAAGCAATTTTCTCTAACAGCAAATGAAGTTTCTTAACAGTTTGTTTCCAATTAATCTTCGCTCCTGGAGAAAAGCTGCCCTTTAATACTTTGACACTTAAACACAGTTGGCAGTCAAGTAAAGGTAATGGCAGTAAAGGCTCCAGGAATTTTGTCAACAAATCCTAGCTCAAGGCAATGCCAGTGAAATAAATTTCTTACCTGGAAAATGGAATGTTTTCATCCAATAAAAAGAAATAATTATGAGATAAATTGAAGCAAATTAGAAAGCAGAAGGTGATTTCCCTGGCAGGAGAACTAAGGCTCATTGCCTTAGTCCTAATCATCAACTCCAAACCTTAGCCAGAAAAAATTCCCAAAGCCCCCCACACTGTTTTTGTTGCATCCCTGGTGAAGAGGATTCGGTAAATCTGCTGAGAAGATATGGCTTCCTCCATGAGTACAGCCACAATTTGTCTGGAGCATTGTAATGGAGCCTCTTCTTTGTCCGCCTGACTTAAAACGCACACACGGAGTCTCTCTCCATGTTTAGCCAATGGTCATGGCAATGGCACAAGAATTGCATATTTAACTCCCAGGGTGCTTTTACATAATAAGTTAACTTACCAGAAAAATATATAATCTGCATTTTAAGATCTTAATGCTCCTAGATAACAAGTTTTGGGTGTGCTATCCAGAGCCAGAAAACTTGCCAATGCTTATCCAAACATTCCTGAAAGAAATGGAGACTGATACCAAGCAAACTCCTACACTAGTTTGACTCCATCCTAGTTTTGGAAGAGTGGCCTGCTAAACGGTTCAGCAGAGCAGTGTTTCTGACTGTTATTAGCGTCTCTCTGCAGCTGCATCTCTGCCAACGCAGGAGTCTAAAAAAAACATGCAAGGAAACACTGATGAGATCTTGCTCGTCCCACATCATTTACATGAGAGTAGGTTAATCAGAATCAGAGAATCGAGCAAGATCTTGTATGGTTTCTCCTCCAATAAATGTTGTTACAGAAGGTTCTGTCCCTTCAGACAGTTGAACTGATAACACTTCTCTGTTTATGTATTTTCCTGCCAAAGACCTAGCAAGCTGTGAAGGAAGGGGTGTCTGTTTTTCCATCACCACTTTTTCGGCTTCATTTACCACCAGGTTCTCCAGTTCTCCAATGCTCTAAGAAATTGAATCACAGATACCAGATTTCCACTGATTTAGGTCCTCAGCTTCACCTACAGCCAATGGGAGGTTTGTCATTGGTATTTTCCCATATATTCCCCAGTCTAATTTTATACAATCTTCCTAAGCCAAACTGTCCACAATCACAAGCACATCCTTTAGCCTTCAGCAGGGGATGATCGTTGAATTGGGAACTTAGACTAAGACTTAGAGTACTTTTCTCCTGTTGCTGCTCATAGTATCCTTCAACAGTGGTAAAGAAAAAGGGGATTCAGTTTTCTACATAAAATAATTCCTTGATTATCTCAGCACAACTGAGCATTCACAGAAAAGCCAGAATGTTTTCCCCGTGGATCTCATTTTGCCATTGTAAAACAGGACTAGCAGCACATCTCCTGCCTTGCAGGAGTATTAAAACAAAGCTACACTTCAGAACTGCTCAGTACCAGCCATCACTGAAATGCTTACAAAACCAATAAAAATCCTCTTTCTTCTCATTAGCAAAGATGTTAAGACCAGCCATTTTTCACAAATTCCTCTGCATCAGCAGACAGGCTGCACCACTAACAGCCTTCAATTGCTCGCTGTCCCTGTCCCACAAGAAGTTAATCCTGACAATGTTGGTTTCGCTGTTTCCAAGCCACCAGCCTCCAACACTCTGTATTACATGGAGCAGATGTTTATGTTACAATTCCATTTCCTTAACTAGTATCAGAGGATTTGTTCTGTGCGTAAGGAGATTTACTAGATTTTTCCAACCTCTTTAGAGTGTGGCTTGTGAGGAATATTAGATATTTCAGTAGCACTATTTTCCCTGCAAAGAGTCACATGGGCTGAGATATTCGCTGTCTTACAGCCTGGTAAAAATTTGGTTCTGTGAGCAACAATTGTTACCAAGAGGATTGACATTCCCAACTGACTTAATCATCCAGCAAGTTAAAATATACTGCACTCAAATAATTTTGTTCAGGCAAAATCCCCTTAAATTGTATCTTTTAGCCCTAACAACACATGCACTTCTTTGCTTAATTACACAGCCTGCTTTACCCCTCTCTTTTCCCATTCCCCTTTTTGTTTTTTCTGCCTTAGAGGTATGCGAACCATCTGTGAAGATAACATGGTTAATAACTATCTGCAAATCTGTTCCCTGAAAGTGACACTACCAAAGCTGGAAGGCCAAATAGTGCCAGCTACTAAGTGTTATGATTTCTTCTTCTAATGCTAGAGCATTCAAAACTTTTCTGAAGTGTTACTGACAGGATACTTATATTTTATTCTCAAAACACTTGCACAGTAGAGAAACATATGCTTATCTTATCACTTTTATTTTTTGTAAGATTTAAGTGTTTGGGATAATGAAAAAGACTCCAGAGAATTTACAGGCTCCATTTACATGAAGAGGAAGATTCCAGAGCCAAAAGATAGATCCTTGGCCCACAAAAAACCAAAGCACATTTGTGGAGCCTCTGAAAGTGTGTCTTGAAATTCTTACACTGTTTTCTCTTAGATTATATTTCAGGATCTGGTTTCAAGATTTACATTAAATTCCTCCTGTTATTTCTTTAAATGAAGTTAGGAAATGTACAAGGATATATCTAAGTGAGATGCTACTTATACAGTCATCTGTAAAAGTAGCAGAAATTTAGTAAACAGCACTATTATACTACAAGAGAAACACTGACATAATCTGACTTTAAATACTACTGATGTAAAGAACACGTGCAGACTTTCAACCACAAACAAGAGTTGCAACTGGAGAAAAGACATACTTTTGACCAAAGCTAAAACCTTTCTCATAAAAAGACCCCATTTTTCCATGTTTTGGGGGGGAAAACCCTAATTTAAATACACTCAACAAACTCATAAGTACTTCTTATTAAAGGTATTCTCTTGTAGTAGCTCTCACACGTTGATGCTCACAGCTTCCAACCCTTAAGAAAAGCCATGTTCTACAAACCTTTAAACTTTAAAGCTTCTCTTTCCTATTAATAACATTAATCTTAGCACAACCTTAAGTATTAGGATATCTCTTAATATATTTCTTCCAATATATATTTGCCAGTGTAGGGAATGCTAGAAGCAGAAGACAGGTAGGAGAAAGAAGAGGAAGCACTTTCATTTCATTCCCTTCCAACCAGCAAAGCAGAGCTACTGTGTGCAAAGCAGTAAATTATGCACAGGAAAAAGTCAATGTAAATCTGTTTTTTTCTTGGTGCAAAAGGACTCTTTACATACCACAGTGTTGCTCCTCCTTGTGTTTTCTGCAATGACTACTCAGATCTTCCTACTGGGGACCAACTCAGCCCTTGCTAATGTTTAATTAAAGTACTAATGTCTAAACCACACTTTTAAAGCAAACAGTCTTTAATGGAGAAGATAAAACATGAACATTGAAACAGTAATCCCAACATTATTTTAACATTTAAGGAAAAGGAGTTATTCTTTCACAAATATCAGTTAAATGAACAGCTTTATATAAAGCATATTCAAGCTACAAGACTTACAAAATTATAATATATCTTCCCAAGAGGTAACAAGACATACTGACAGAAGAAAATGGCACTGCACACTAAGGAGGGATAACCCAAAACTTTGTTTCACTGGTGACTGGCTGATGAATGATCATGTCTTCCCAATGCTTAACCAGATTTCTAAGGTCTACCTTTTAACGTGATCATCTGTTTGTCTTCTAGCCATATTTGACAAATCAAATTAATTAGTTTGGATTTATGCAAGCTTCTTCACACAAGTTCCATTTATAAACATAGAATTCAATTTTTTAATTTAATATTTCCCATTAGAAAAGAACAGGAGAAGGAGGAATGAGATTTTGTCGTATTTGTCACATAATTCCATTCCATGTCATTCCTCTTTCAGTGATTTCTATCTGCATAATTTAATAGTTCATTAACATATTACAGCCACTGAATCTCAAACAGCTGGTAATGATCATATTTCAGAATCTGTTAGCATCCACTTGCTACAATCTCGTTCTTCCCGTCTTCCTTCTGAACCACTTCCAGCTGATCAGTGCGGGGGGGAAACTGTTATTAAAACTAAAATAGCAGGGTAGAAGACTTGCACTTTAACAAGCAACACCCCAAATTTTCAGGTGGATGTTTCCGACCAACATAAATACATTTCTGCTCAGCTTTTACTAATACTTGCCACGTGCATTATTTAAAAACAACCATATAGGTTAAGTTGTTTGGGCTTTTTGCTTCTCATCTTTTCAAATTTTTAAAAGAATGCCTTCCCCTGTAAGGGAAATAGCTCTGCCTTTGGATCTAAAATCATTAGTATTTCTTTTATCTCAGATGCTGCCCAGATAATATTCCAGCTATGACATAAAAACAGTCTTTAGGTAAAGTCAAGAGTATAAGCACAGTTAATTGAGGATGAAAACACATATGGATTCCTCAGACAGGAAACCAAGCTGCATTTTTTGACCCCCATCTCATTTTTCCTGTCTTCTTCCTCGGGGTAGCTTCCAAGCAAGTCAGGGTAATAAGCTGAAATATTTATCTTATAAGACTGTGAAAAACTAGCTCTGGAGAATTGAAAACCCCACAAAGACATTATCAATTTCCTCGTAATTGCTGTTGATTCTCCATGATAAATCCGGGCAAAATCAGGACTCTTTCCAAGGTCAGGGAGGCCACTCTGCATTATTACTGAGATTAATGCCTATTTACACAAAGTCATATCCAAGAATTTATTCCCTCAGATCAAGAAAGAAAATTACTATAGCTGGCGAAACCCCCCAAATTTGTCTGCAATTTCTCTGTTATCACAAAGAACAACCTGACTCCCAGTCTTCATGTCAAGAGCAAAAACAAAACTGTGAGGGCGACGTGACTCTCCCATCTCCATTCAATAAACAGTCTTTGATACCAAAGCTTACAATTTTCACAGCTTATTTTGCGTTCAGTACTTAATGCAAAATTGACTTAGATATGCTTTCCCATTAGAGTCCTAGGGGTTTTTTTTGTTTGGTTTTTTTGGTTTTTTTTTGTTTTGTTTTTTGTTTTGTTTTGGTTTTTGGTTTTTTTTTGTTTGTTTGGTTGGTTGGTTGGTTGGTTTTTTTGTTTTGGTTTTGGTTTTTGGTTTTTTTGTTGTTTTTTTGTTAAAGACTATTTCACAGAATTATAGAAGATTTCATCTCAGGTTGGAAGAGACTCATAAGGATCACCAAAGTCCAACTCCCTGCTGCTGGCAGGACTACTAAAACTAAACCATCTGATTAAGAGCATGGTCCAGATTCTCCTTGAGCTCTGGCAGGCTTGGTGCCATGACCACTTCCCTGGGAAGCCTGTTCAGTGCCCATCCATACCTATACCTAGCTTATAGAAAGTGACACTGCAAAAATGCAACTTGGAATTCTACATCTATCTGAGTCTGAGATTTGTAGAAAAATGTGGCTATCAGGTTGCCTGTCCTACATCCTACAGGCTGCCATGACCTACTGAATATTAACTTGGTGATTTATGTTTCCATCAATACTGACCAACAGCTAGTTCTGAATGTGTAAAACAAGGCAACATCCAGCAGGAAGGTATCACGGAGCTTGTTCTAAGCAAAGAAACTGCTGTAACAAAGACATTGCAGAAAAAAGATTTGGACAAGAGCCACAAGAAAATACTGGGGGGCTTGTTATTGAAGAAAACAACTCTGTTTTTAAAGGTTACATATATTAGACGTCTATTACATACCAATTTAAACACTTACTAGTTTATGCTTTACTGATTAGGTATATAATTATCTATCACAGTATTCTAATACTTACGAAAATTTTTCTACTTATATTTTAAAACTGTTATTTGGAATAGTAAAGGGTAAACACAAGCAGAGCATTCCCACATTTTCTGCAATGAAAACATTTTTCTAATCAGTTAAAATTCACTGAAGCAAATATATTCATGCAAGCTTTTAGCTTATGTGTAGATGAGATTAATTACTTGGATGAAAATTCAAAAACTTTTAGAAAGATCATTACTCTTTCCATGAAATTAAATACCAAACTGTTCTCTTAATAAATGGAAGTTTTCATGAAAAGCCAATGAGAAACTATTGAATAAGAATTTAGATTAGCCTTGAGAATTCTGCCTTCAAGTTAGGGAAGCCGTTTGCATTCCTGACAGCCACCAGCACTATCAAGCTCATTACTTAACGAGGGCAATCCAGACTGTAAAACCAACTGGCAACTCAGGAGAAACAGCTTTTAAGTCAAGAATGCTCTCTGGTGACACACTACTGATAATGGTTTTTATGTCAATGGCTAAGAGAGATGCCAAACATGCAAAAACCAGAGATTTTATCTGCAAGGTCAGACTATCAGACATTCATGGTTCTCCCCGGAATACAAAGGGAAACATTACTTGATTGTAGTAGTTACCAAGTGCAATTATCTATTCTCTACCTTGCAAAAATTAAAGTGATCTATTAAAAAAAAAGTATTAAAAGCATTTTCGATTGGTTTGACTATTCTATTTATGCTTCTTTTTAAGAGCCCATAAAGCATCTTGTGAAACTATGGTCCCCCATACTGAGAAACTTGGTGATGATGCTGACACATCAGCTTACTAATTAGCACACACTCTCCAATTGCAGCTGTGTTTTGCTTCATTTTAAAAGTCTTTGTCAACAGAAATCTCTCTATAGCTCTGTGATGTTCTTGACGTGCAGTTAAAACCTTTACCCTATGTATTACCAATCCTGAAGGCAATTCATGACAACAGGCTTTCCAAAGGGTATTAATGCTAATTTATATTACTCGATCCCAGCTCTGACTAGAAAATTTTACTTGATGGACATAAAAAAAAAATTTCATACTGTTTTAAAGCTTTGACATGGTAATAAGTAAGCTAAGCTCCACTACACAAGGTATGTTGGTACTCTCCTGTAGTTTCAAACAAATATATTTCCTGTTCAAAAGTAGAAAAACTGCTTTCATTGTCCTGACATTCCAGTGAAAAGTTCCCCCTTTTTCTCCCCAGCTCTGAATATGTTAGTAGGAAGCCTATTCTCCCATATGTGCTACAGAAACCTCATCCCACTGATCTCCCAGCTACTCTTCAGTTTGCAGATATGCTTTACAGTCACAATATTTGTTTTAAAACTTCCTCATCCTCCCACCAGAACTTCTGTCCTCCACCTGAAGCTCATTTCTTTACAAACACTGCTCTGGAACAGTCCTCTCGGGGGCACACATCACTGTTTAAACTGGCTTTCTGTCGTGGGTTTGACCCTGGCTAAATGCCAGGCACCTACGACGTTTGCTCTCTATGCTCTCTCCTGCTGTGGTTATGCAGAGGAGAAAAAACTAACACACTGGACTTATGAGTTGAGGTAAGACCACTGATAAAGAGGACACACGACAGACAGGGCAAAAGCAGGCGGGAGACTTAAAGTTGCAAAAAAGGTGATTTATTAATCTAACAGAGTTGGAGGATAAATCAGAGATAAAAATAAGCTCTCAAAACACTGTTTCTTCACTGACTCCCTTCCCTCTTAAGGCACTGCTTCCCAGCTCACCCCCTCCCTCCTTTCTAACTAACCAACAACTCCCGGGCAGGGGCAGGGTGTGGGGTTTTCTTTTCTTAAATCAGTCTATCACAACTCTCTTACTGCAGACACTGTTTCTCTATTCGCCCCCTCTCTCCATTCAACTAACAGATCCGGGCCGGGGGCAAGGTATGTGGCTTTTTTTAGTCAGTCCAATGCTACAATTCTTCTGCTACAAATGCTGTTTCTCTACTCACCCCCCTCCCTATTAAGGCTATTTCTCAGCTCACCCCCTCCCTCCTTCCTTCTAACTAACAGCTCCGGGGTGGGGGCAGGGTATGGGGGTTTCCTTTGGTCAGGGTCAGTCCATCAGGGAGAAGAGTCTTCTACTTAGCCATGGGGGTCCCTCCCACTAGAGACAGTCCTCTGCGAACTTCTTTGGCGTGGGTCCAATCTCACGAGCAGCACCCGCCCGATTGCTGTAGTCCGAGATTCCTCTGTCCAGGCTGCAGAATTCCAAGCTGAGGCCAGGCTGTTTCCATCCCAGGAGCAAGGCCTTTCTCTCTCCTGCAGGGCCTTTGCAACTCTCAGTCTCTGGGACTCCCACTGGATCACAGCTTCCTGCAGGCATCCACCTGCTCCTCTGGCGTGGGCACCTCCCCACGGGCTGTGGGGAGTTCTCTGCACCCCCTGGACCCCATGGGCTGCAGGGGGACCACCTGCTCCCCCACGGTCTTCACCACGGCTAGCAGAAGGTTTTCAGCTCCGGCGCCTAGAGCACTTCCTCCCCCACCTTCTCCACTGACCTTGGTGCCTCCATGTTGTTCTCCCTCACATATTTTTACCTCCTCCTCCTCCTGCCCTGGCTAAAAAGAAGTGTGTGCACACATTGTTTTGATTTCTTCTTAAATATGTTTTGACAGAGGCGTAACTAACATCTCTAATTGGCCCAGGTTTGGCCAGCAGCATGTCCATCATCTTCAGAGCCATCAGAGACTGGCTCTGCTGGACATGGTGGAGAAATTTCCAGATTCTTTACTCAGGACATGCAGGAGCCATCTTTGTGCCCCACCCTATTCACTGGCAAAAACTGGGCCAGGCAAAACCACCACACTTTCTCATGTTTCTTTTCCTTGATTCTCTTGTCAGGTTTCCAGGCTCCTTTGGAATGATGCCTGTTCTCCTCCAAAGAGATCAGGATCTTATTTTGGTACCTGTACTTGCTTTGTACACTACTCATAAACAGAGCGCATGTAATTTATCTGGAAAGAGTCAGAGTAGATTTCACAAAAACAATACGGGAAGATGATAAATCCTTTGTTCCCCGTACAAAGGGACTCTCAGACTAATCCAGCTTAAAGAGATCATTTTAGGTCAAAGAGAAGCCAAGACTCAGTGTGTAAATTAAGGCAGAGAGACACACTGGCTTCTCATTCCCTTCAGGCTCTGTCTCCTGCAGCTGCTGCATCCCCCAAAGGAACCACCAGAGAAAACAGCTCTGGGGTGGGTTTTTTTCAGCTCTTGTGCAGATTGCTGCCATCTGCAGTTCCTCCTTCCAGGAACAGGAGTGCCTTAGTTTCCACTGTGCCATGAGGACAAGGACAGGTGTGGCAATGCGATGCCAGGATGGCAGTTCTGCCCAGCCAACCAGAACATCTTCTCTTCGCACATGGACAGAGCTTTCAGGGTACCATTCTGGAAACAGTGCAGCTTGTTAAAATTCCCTGCCAAATCCCACAGGACACGCTGAACAAGACCCAGTATTGAATAACAAGCAGTGTTAAGAGCACTGGGTTGCATTTTATGGGACCAGCTATTGATTGTGCTTACCTGCAAAAAGTTTTTTAATTTACTGCTTGTACTGATTCAGAAGATGGGAAATGATCCATATTTTGTTATCTGCTTACATTGTTGCACAGCCATCACTCTGTCTAGCAAACAGAAGCTTTCAAGAAGGTACTGTCCAACTAAAAAAGACTGACAAGCTGAGGAAAATTGACAGCAAAATGAAGTTACCTTCCACGAGATACACCTGGCTCGTGATCACATCAAGCTGATCACATCAATTTGCCAGATGGGTGGAAGAAGCAGCCAGTGCAGACAGATAACCTATTACCTCTTCCAAAGAATCTTGAAGGTCAACCAAATACCCTCAGTGATTTTGAGGTGTTGTGATAGCTGGGTAATCCTCCTGCAGGGAGCAACAGCAGTGAGCACAGCAGCAGGAGGTCCTGACACAAGCGTTTATCAAGCAGCCTTGTTTTCAGAGGAGAACACTAATTGACATGAGTGCAGCTTGTGTAAGTCAAATTTGCTGGGTTGCATTCAGTTTGTAATCCTTTCAACCGTAATCCATCCACAATAATAATAATAATAATACAAGTTTACTGATTTACAGAAACATTCCCACCTCCACACACAAAGCTGAAATCGCTCATTAGCTGTAGCATTATTAAATCCTCACTGCTCAGTGACTTGGTCAGGAATGCATTTTGGCAAATGTTCTGAGGAACAACAGATTCCAATGCTCTCTTATAGTCTTGAGTATCAGGACAGATGTTCTTAGTTTCTCTTCATCAAACATACATGCCTGCTACCTCTGTACAGCTCAGCTGTACTTGTGCTCCTAATGACACCCACTGGGAGCTGGGAACGCACAGCCTCATCCAGTATTCCCTGCAGCAAAACAAAGACATTGATTTTCCAGTTCAGGCAATAGCAGCAGGTTGCCACAGCTTCTTGCCCAGTTTCATCTTCAGCAAGGCATTTGCATCTTTACAGTTATTAACCTCATCACTCCCCGGTATTAAATACTGCTTTACTTTTAATTTTTAATGTAAAACTTTGTATTTCTCTAATATTTAGCTTGTGTTTCTTTAGTGGTAGAAGTATCATCTATCAGGTGCTCAGATAAAGAAAAAGAGTTCTTTATTCTGTTCCAGATCTATTGTTTAAAACTACAGGAGTGTTTGGCATGTGAGTCCCACAGTCTAAGTGATCAAAACGCAGAAGCGTCATCAGCCTCAAGCAGTAAACAAAGTCTTCCCAAAAATGAAGTCTGCAGTTGCAGCTCAGCTGGCTAATAACTAGCGTGTGGCACTGGCATTAAGGCAATAAATTTAAACCCTTTAAATAAATAATGTATTTAATATGGTCTATAAGAGATATTTTTTAATTAATAAATTAATTTTTTTTAAATTTTTTTTTTCTTGTTCCTGTTATTTATGTTGAAAAACTAGCCTGAGACCAGAAAAAGAGAAAAAATGCTGAAAGAGTAAAGGAGATACAGCAACTGAAATGAAAAAGCCTCAAGCATAATACAGCAGAACCTATCCAACAACTCTCTTCTCAACCTGTTGGACTCTGTAAGGCTGTCAGAGCAAAATTTAACATCTTTAAGATAAATCCAGGAGTACCCACCATACTCAATAATCAGATTTTTAGCTGCGACAATGTATATTTATGCATTTTTTGTTAATGCTGGATTTGTTTAAAGCATTGTCAGCTGCTTTCAGAAGATAAGAAGGAATACATAAAAGAAAAGCTCAAGAAGGATTATTGTCATCATGGAGAGTTTACAGAATGGAAAGCGGGCTGCGAGTAGAGTAGGTTATACATTTTACAGTGTTTTTGGATTTTACACACCGAAGAATAACCTCAATCAGATTCCTGGCCTGCAAGGAACAGAAACTCTGGCTCTGCTTCTTGACAGCCACAGATGGTAATGGGCAGCCACAGCTCACCAAGCCTTCCTAGAAACGAATTCCTGCAATATTGACCCAGCCATGGCATCTCTGAGCTGCATCCTGTCCCAAATTCCTTGAGCAGCAAACACTGAGCCTGGTCCTAGACGACTGAAAATCCATACTCAGTCAGCCTCAGAGACACATGGTGCTGTTTGTTAGACTGAAGTGGGATTCCAGTCCTACTCACAGCACAACTGTGCGCTCCCCACCCTCACTCCTCAAAATACCTGCCTAGCTATGACTTACACATTTTTTGTCAACTTCTCAGTACCCAAAGCATAACATTTAAAAAACTTCCCATTGCCAGGGGAACACACAGAATTTTCTCCCGTGCTCTTTTTAGACCATACAGTAGAAATGGCACTTCAAGCGCACTTCAAACAAGACTATTTTGCTTAATAAAGACCACATTAAATACACAGCCTTGCATTCTGCTCCAGCTGTGCTTCACCCACGCCTCTCTGGTCAAGAAAAGAAACATCTCTGAAGCATGGTAGATTTAAGATATGCCCCTTCCCAAAGCAGCTCATTATCGAAATAGATCAAAATAACTCCAAAATAACAAATGTAGGACTAAGCTTGCAGAAACGCCTCTGAAAGATGAGCAGTTCAGGTGCTTCCATTCTCTCCCTGTCTTTTTTTGTTTTTATCTTTTTTGGTTTTTAATAACAATTCACAACTCCAGACAGGTTGACAACTTATTGAAAAGGATTTTTCTTCAGAAAAGTTCTCATCACTGACTGTGTACCGTCTTTATTACACTGGTACTGACATTTAACGCTCAATAAATCAGCCCTTCAGTGGAGCTCTGCCTTACAGTTAACCTCAGACTTCTCCTTTTCCTTTGATACTTGAGGTTTTCCAGAGACCAGGAGTTAGCTCCAGATCTAACACCTAATTATCATGCAAGCCACTTGCTTACGCTCCTTCCCACTGGCAAGATGAATCAAGAAGAAAGGGAAGGGGGAAAAAATCCTAAGGGTCTTTCACAAAATTTCACAGCTCTTTTTCTCTCAACACGCGAAATCAAACTGTGTCATTCCATTGAGCTGCAGTTTACAGCTTCCCCAACAACAGTGAGTCAAGACTGACAGCTCTCCCAGCTAAATCTTCTGGCACAAGCTCATCATGAGACTCGATGGGGAAGGGTCAGGGACGCTGCTGATTGATGCTGTCTCTCTCCAAATGGGGTGATGCAATAACTCCTCAGATAAAAATTCCTGCACAGAAGCAACCTAGTGAGGTGGGAAAGGCAAAGCATCAGTGTGTAATGGCTAGGAGGGTTCTGAGAGAAAGGGCTTCTGCACTCCAGCTCAGAACCCTTTTACCCCAGGGGAACTGTTCAGACGATTTTCAACTGGCAGCAGAACTCCCTCAAGTAGAGCACTTCACAGGGGTTTGCAGCAGGGCTCAAGTGCAAAGCACTTTGAATTCACTGAGGTATGACAAAAAAGAGAATTTGGTTGACTCACCTGAACTGGGAGCACAGAACTGATTCCAGAAGACTTTTTTTTTAATGTTATTGGTAACTGCTGACAGCATTAAGCTCCACAGGCAATTCCCTTCAATTGTTTCTATTTTCTAGGTATCAAAAATTAATTACAAGCAGTTAATTTGGTCTACAGTGGATTTCCAGAGAAGCCGAAGAGCAAAGGTGCCTGAAACAGAGAGTGTGACCCCTTCAGAGGGCTGCCAAAGCACCCCATCTCAACAGGTAACCCTTTGTTAACACAGGTATACAAAAGTTACCGACTGGAAAACCACACTGGTAGATTCTCAGCTGCTGGAAACTGGCACTTCTCCAGCACCAGAAACAGCCTAATTCCCAATAATCCTACAGATAATGTGACCCCTTCACATGACAGATGACAGTGAATGAAGAGTGAAATGTGACAGCCAATGTATTCCTTGGGGTTAGCTTCCACTCCAAGCTGGAAATGAAGCATATGGAATGCTTCACATGCATGCGATGTAGGATACATGGGAAAACCCAGTCTCACTGGTTTTAGTTTACTGCTTCTGACTAATGTTTCTTTTAGCCATGAACACTTGAACGGACAACTCAAGCTTTCCTTAAGAAAAAAAATTTCTACCATTCTGAATGCAGAACAAACCTGCAAGTCCTATAATGAGGTCAAAAAGTTGAAACGCATCATAGAAATTCAGTATTTTTAAATTCTACCCTTCCTTGGTCAATTTTTTTATTCAGCTATTTGAGTTTAAAATGCTTAAATTTGATAATGCTACACTTACTAACCACAGCATTTTATTTTGGCATACAACACGCTTACACTTTAATACCAACTCTGATTCTAGGTTGTAAAGAAATGAAACTTAACTACTCTCCTTCCAGAAGCCACTTTTAGCACAGTACACAGCATTAAAGTGCCGTTACTGGGATGTAAAGCATTCCCGTTCTTCCTCTGAGAGACTCTGCAACTCATTCTCTGAAACAAGAGCATGAATGTAACAAACAAGTTTTGCATACTGAAAATATTACATGTTGTCATTTTTACTACTTATTTTTCCATGACAGGTTTGCTTCACAGAAATATTCCCAGATTTCAGTATATTTCCATAATTGCCTTATTCTCCGCACCCTTCCCCAGCAGTGCCAGCCCTCTCTTTAGCCATATCTCTTACCTCAGGACAAGCACAAGAGGTAAGAGATCTGCAAGATCCAGACTGCAACAATCTTTTGTTTCTCCCTGCCAGTCCCCATTTTATTTTAGTCAATACCTGTATGTTCGCAAAACATTTGACAAGAACGCACTGATTTTCTGCCTGGCTCTTTGTCACTTGTGGGGCAATAGGACAAGCAGTTCTAGACAGACAGACAGGACAGACTGTCTTTGAGGAGATAACATTCTATTAGTGACACACACTATCTTGGCAAGTAAACCAAAGGTATCACACCGGATTTGAGCTTTGTGCCAGATTCTCCACAGCTTTCTGGTTTAAATAGTGATTTTCACTGTGTAATGCCATGTGATATATGTCAGTGGCCGGCACTGACAGGAGGAAATGGTCTCAAGCTGGCCCACAGGAGATTCAGGCTGGATATTAGAAAAAACACTTCACTAAAAGAGTGGCTGAGCATTGGATCAGGCTCCCCAGGGAAGAGATGGAGTCAGCACCTCTGGAAGTGTTCATAAAACAGGCAGACATGGTACTTCACACTATGGTTTAGTGGGCATGGTGCCCCTCAGTCAAAGGTTGGATCTGATGCTCCTGGATGTGTTTTCCAACCTCAACATTCTATGATTCCCAAATTCAAAGGGCTCCAACAAAACATGGGGATGTTTCATAGCATTCCCATCTGAGCAATGTGAGCAGCCAAGCACCTGGCCCGAGAAGTAGAAAGCTGCATTAAAGGCTACCTAAGCCTTTAGCAATGTCTTTTTGATAGCAGTAATACAAGTATTCCACCAGAGACACCGAGTCTGTAAACAAGACAATATTTCACCTTGCACTTTTTGTGATTCATATCCATGTGCTCGCTCAACAGCTTAAGATTTTTCTCTGGGGTTCTACATAGTATGCTTCTTTTTTTTTTCCCCTGGACTAGATAGATTGGAAAAAAAAGGTGGCCATTGCATAATTGATTGAGAATCACCTACCATTACAGGGCTTAGCTCATGAAATGCTAAAATTCCTGCACTTTGTTCATTTTCAAAGACAGAACTAACCCTAAAACACAAGATACTAAACCACTATGATGACATACTGTAAATAAACTGAAGAGTTCATTTTAATTACCTTTCATTTCACCTTAGAAACAATAAGATATATCTTTCAACAAGACATAATAATTTTTCACTAAAAAATCTTTCGTTGATTAATTTTTTTCCAGGCTACCTAACAAGACATTGTGCTAGATTTATATTTGAAGCCCCCTAATCGCAGAGACGAAGCATACAAATGGCTATTTATTGATATACAGCCCTCATGGTAATAAGATTACTTATTTTACTGGTTCATCTTGCTATCATGCAAGGAGACTTCTTAATGCTAAAATTCCACATTTTATCAGAGAAGTAAGATACTGTGTGTATTCAAGTAATCAAAAAGTTTCCATATAAAAGTCTAGAATATCAACTACATACCTGGCAGCTCAGATTTCCATTTAACTCACTTTTGATGCACTCTACAGGGTCAGAGTCAAGCACTGAATTTCATATTTCACACCCAGTTTTGTGATGCAGACTTCATAAGGAAATATAGCATTCCTCAAGTTTTTAATTTTATAAACTGTTATGGACTATGCAGCGTAGATTGGTTTTTCTGATTTGACTATCCTCCCCAAGGACTACATAAATGAAACAAAACTTCAGGCTGTATTTATGTTGCTTCCATTTTCCTTTTCTAAATGCCAAGTCTCTGATTAATTTGATTCTATCCAAAATGTGAACATGAAATGCAGTCTAACAAATAAATAAGCTGCTATTCTTCCTGTAACTTTGGCCTATCAGAAAATTTTAATTATTGTAAGACAATAATGAGTCACCAGAAAGAACTAAATCTCTTGCTGAAATATATTCAGTCATGTCACTCTATCAAGGATGAATTTTGAGCTCTAGAAGTAAAATTTTCATCAGTGCCAAAAAGGCATTTAAACCCTCCACAGAAAGAATTGAAAAAGAAAGATCAGAGATTCAAAGTCTCATCCCACATGAGCACCTTGACTACTGATTGGTTACTACTGGAACAATCAACCTATTCTCAAGTCCCTTTTTAATGATAAATGGCAAAAGCTCTTTGGAAGTCATTAAATGAAAAACTTTATAATCCCTGAAGGCTTCTGATAATGACAAAATTGACTTCTGCATAGCTCTTCTCACACAGTTAACAATATTAGGAGGGAGGTGTGTTAGCAGATGCCTCTATATACATTTTAAAATAATGTTTAACTCAGTGAAATAAATCTCTTTTTAATCAGCAATGCTTTAAAAGCTAAATTACTGCTAGAGTATGTAATGAAGAGATAAAACTCTCTGAATAAGAATCAAAATTAATATAAAGAAATTAAGTTATAATTGCAGGAGGAGAGGGAACTATCTAACTTTATGAGATACTTATGAAAAGCAAACCACCGTAGTTTCACAGAACTCTTGTTCAGAGCCTTCCTTCTCCTACTCTCAAATTTTCTGAGGACGCAAAGCAGAATTTCTGCAAATTTTAGACTAACACATAAAACCTGATCCCTCCAGGTCAGAGTTGATAGAATGACTTAATTTTGATATGATTATCTACTTTCCAAAGTATTTCCAAAGCACTGCTACAGGGTGCTCATGAGTGGTATAAATCAATTCAGGAAGTCTATTAAACAGCAGCACCTTTCCTATTACCCAGGAGAAGCAGCAAGGCTCTTCACTTTTATGGATACTATTTTAAAGGTCCAACTTCCCTATTTTACAGAATTTTCAAGGTAATGAAGCTCAAAGAAAATGATTCCTTTTCTTAACTAAATACATCTGCTTTTCATAAATGAAACCAACTGCTAAAGAAATAAATAGAGCAAGATATGCAAAAGGGACAAGATTCCTGAGATTTAGATGTTATATAGTTCTCGGTTACTGACAGAGCACTAATGCCACATCCTCTAGTTCAAATTAAATCAGGAACTTTCACACAAGAGCAGTAATGGAAAAGCAATTCACAAACTTTCAGCTTACTACTGGGTGGCAGGCCAGCACCTGCTAACAGGTGTTAACATCAGACCATGAAAGCAATGCAGGATGTATTAATTGTGTAAGTTAGGACATGCCCCTCTTTGAAAGGCACACGAATATTCGTCTAAGCATACCACTAGAGGTTAACTCTTTCTCTGTAAAAAGCTCTAATGTATATCCATAGATGACTGTTTAAAAACTGTATTGGATATGTACTGCTTTAGTCCTTAGTAATAACTAAAATTTGTAGAGGCCAAGAAGTCCCTGATCTGAGCATCACTGCGTTGAATCATAGAGGATGACTGCACCCAAATCCCATTGACAGTAACAGAAATTTCTTAGGTGCTCAGTTCTGAGAGCAATGCAAGGTCTGAATGCAAAAGATCTCTGCAGATAAAACCCCACCAGGTACCATCCTTGGATGTTCTGGATTACCAGCTCAGACCCTGCTGGCACTTCAAGGCAGGGTTTGTCATCACTCATGCCCTACAAATCTCAGCTCCTCAGGCAAGTTCTGAGTTGCACCTTGCAGCCCAGCTGTGAACCAGCACCCTGAAATTAAGGTTCCATTCAATGTAGGCTTTATTGCAGCTTGAGAAAGAAAATTCAATTCAGACAGCCTGGCTGCTGCCTTTGCAGCTTAATAAAACAGCTCTTCTTCTACTCTCTGAACGTACATACTCTTGTTCTTCCAGCAGCTTCACAGTGTGTGATCAAAGAAATTAACCCAGACCACGCTGCCATTATTCAGAACCACAACTAACACAGCCTTCTCAACAGCAGGGCAACATTTCAATCTAGCCATGGTCACAAGACATCCTTCCCTCAGCTGATTTGCCAAAGAAAATCCCAATTGCACTGGCTTAGACCAAACCCATCGTCTGCCATCTGAGAGAGCAGCCCCAGACAGAGCCCAAATTAAACTTCTAGAGAACACCTGGGAGAGGACTAATGGAATTTCACTCTCATTGCAGAAACTTATCCAGACTGTGCCATAGCACAGGAACTAGCTGGCCTTAATGCCCAGCTAGAAAGAGGGGAGAAAGGAAGAAACTTATGGTGAATGTTCAAGTGAATCAAGTGTCTGCATTCAGTTCTTGATATTTGACTGTTTTGCTTCAAAGCAATCCGTAATCTCAAGAAATCAGAATAGAAAGGAGTTCTCAAAACCTTTCAGCCAAAAAAGCCCCCAAATTTTTCAATCAGTATGAACAGTACAGATACATTTGTATGGATTAACCAGAAAGTATCTACAGAACAAGAAAAGGGGAACAGTCTCAAAACACTGCTTCAGGGATAAAGTAGATATTTATAAGTCTATACCTAGAGAGATAGGTACTTTCACAGGTTCCTTTCTTTTCTGTAGCTTTCTATAGCTCTGCAAAAACACATAGTTCTTTCATTAGTGTTTTTTCCATTTCCCATATTGAATCTTTTTTCTTTCTTCCTCCACTTTCCCAAATGTCTAAGCAAAAAGGGAGATTTTTCTACCATTTGAGAAAGAGACAATACTGGAATAAACTCCTGACGACACGAATTAAACTCGTAGATTTTCTTTGACGTATTTCTAGATAAAATGTTAAAAAGAACAAGAAAAGTATCTGTGAGTTGAAATGGAAGGGAAATAAAATGAAAACATGATTACTTCATTTTATTTTCCCATAACCTCAGCAGATAATTGATATTACCAATTTAAAAGCTTAAAATTGTACATTTTCTTCTACTTATTACTGCAGTAATCCATTTGAAGGAGTCTGCCCAATTTTAAATAAAACATATGAAGTCTTGCCTTGGTTTTTTTTTCTGCAATGAATTGGGGATAGCTATTTAAGTAGCCTGAAGTCTCTGTAACTTTCAGGCAACTGTATTTCTGCCCAACATCTAAATCCATCTGAGAAAGATCCTAATAATGACCGTGTCACATGGAAATACACTTACCAGTACTTTGTGCAGTATGGCAGCCTACAGGAAAGCTTCTTTATTTGCGTTTCAAGACTACAACTCAAAACTTGGTGACAAAACTTCTAAACTCACTTTCCTTCTTCTGTAATTCTGAAGAAATTAACTGGCACGAGCTTAAGATTCTTCACAATACTGACCAAAATACTCCACGTGATGTGAAGCACACAGTGAAAGTGTGCTGTTATAACCTTGCCCTGTGGGGTCATTCAACAAAGAAACATGTGCCTCTGCTTCACCTATTTATCGCTATTTTACTGCCCAGTGAGCAGCACCAGTCCCAGGGCCGTGTAGCCTGTGTCCTGCAGCTCATTCCACAGGCTCTTTTAGACTAACAGTAGACATGAATTCAACAGCCCAAGAGACTTCCAGGTTCACGGAGGGGTTATTTTCACTCTGGAGTGGTAACCACCTCCACAATTCCCTGAAGTACTAATTGCTGGAAGCCAGGAGAATATTTTAGGGAAAATGCTGCTTAACACATTTTTTCTTTCCTCTAGGTGCACTGGGTGCTGCCAGACACAGGAAAACATACCAGAAAAACCTTCCTATGACTAGCTTTATATTAATTATTTAATATATACATTATACCATGCATTGTGCACCATACAGTGCAGTGCTCATTACACAGCACATACATTATATAACACACTGACAATTTCTGAAGGAGGCAATTATGCAGTGTAACTTATTAACCAAAGTCCATGCAGCAAACTCTGATCCTGTGAAATATGAGTGAGTAGGCATTTGTAAAAAGTAAGAGCGCAAAAAGAAAATTGGGTAGAGGAACTCGATCTGCTTCTGCTTGGTAATCAACAGTTTCTTGACTCCAAGGGTCAGATATGCAAAAGCTGCAGCTGAAGTCCCAGAACAATATTTTCATCAGGAGAAGGTCTGGCCAAAGAAACACAAGCCCCTTTGTTTCTCATGTAATGCTGGTCATGCACAAAATAAATGCATCAGTTGTAGGTACTTGTAGAACTTAAGTCAGAAAAGTAACATTCTAATTTTGTGCACTGGCCTGACAGAGGCTAAATAAAAATGCATATGCATTCATCACTTTATCTGAAATGGGAGAGCTGTTAGTGTGGTGTGTTACAGAAATTAGTTACTAGATTGAGTTAAAACATAGTAATATCTCTGCTACTCTTCACTTTAGTCAGAAGGAAAGGTTTAACTATTCATAATAGTGAGATATTTATTGATGGGAGCCTTAGTAACAAAGCAAAATAAGCAGAGTACCACACAATCTCTTCTCAGTTTTACACAAGACATCTTTTTGGACCTCTTTCTTAGCCAGCCTCTGCCAAAAGGTGAAAGCATGACGGGTATTAAAGAGGGTAATTAATACAACACTTGGTTTTGCCTTATATTCTTTGCAGGGTAAAATGTAAGGGCATGTCAGAAAAAGAGGTCAGCTGTAATCAGGGAGTGAGGAACTAATCTGCAGTTTGAGCTGTGGTGTTTGAGATCAACACAGATTACATTAATCCGCATGACCTGCCTGCAGTGACTCCAGCCACGTGACACCAAAAACAGTCGTCAGGCTCCTGCAGATTGATGCTTCCACAGGAGGCAGGGGAGAGGCACTCAGCACCGCTCATCACCTCATAAGGAGTGGAACTGACAGCATAAATAAGATGGATTTCTGAGCCAAGAACATCTTACTGAATTTCTATGTCACTTTGGTGCACTTGCATTCAACACGAGCCAGCAGTGACTCGCTTTTATGCCTTCTTGTGCACAACACCCCATGGTTCTGAAGATAAGTTTAGTAACAACCTCTTAAGGATGCAAATGTAAGATATCTCTTTTTTTCTGAGGGAACTCTCACCTCCTACTTGAATACAAGCCCACTGAAGGACTCTCTTGAATAAATCTCATTGTAGAAATCCCAAGGCCATTGCTGAATGAACAGCAGCACCTTTCAGGGGTTGTGTGTCAGTGAACCCTTCCCGGCCTCTGTGAACTAAGAAATACACAGAGACAAAAAGCTGCAAGGAAGGGCAGTCACACACACAAATGTGCTGTTTGAGTTGTATAAATAGCTTTCCATTAAGTGCCATTAAAAACAGTCGTAAACCCCAGCTTATATTCCTGCAATATGCTTCAATTCCCAGTTTAGGCTCGGTTTATACATTAAAGGTTTTTTCCTCTCGGGCAAACAGAGATGACTATCAATTTCTTCATGGGACTCCACATGCCAAACTCTTTATAACCCAGGGACTTTATTACACACACTTTCCTGCCAGAATGTAAAATTACTGATCTGAGCTTTCATTTCTTTCTGCATTCACCAACCTTCATCTGAAAGAAATCCAACTACACAATGCTATTCTGCGTTCAGTTTTCTCCAGGATCCAAGTTCCTTGGATCCCATGTTCCAGCTGGGGTTTATTTTTAGTCCAGATGACATTTATTCTAAGAGTCACAATATGCAAAGAGACTTGGGTGTAGTGTTTACCGTGGTTAGCATTCATTTCTCAGCACAGCTGACAGTCCTGAAATCTGCTAGGTACAGGACCATTTCTGAGGACAATGGAGGATTATATTAATTGATAAGAACAGACATCTGATGAACCACTGGGGCTAAAAGGGCTGAAATTCATCCATATTCTGTTCAGATATTCATCCATATTCAAATCTTCAATTTCCACAATTCCCAGCAAAATAGCAGAGTGGAATCTTCCCTGATAGCCTAGTTTCCCACTATTACAGATTTCAAAACTTATTTTTTATCTCTCATTGCAGAGACAACCAGAAAGGCTTGGGGGTTTTTTTCAGTGAAAGATAATAATGAATTTTCCTTTTCAAAACATAAAGGGACTGTAAAACAGAAGATGCAAATTGATAGAACTGTCAGCTTCAAAAGACCGATGAATGCTATATTGCCCCAAGGAAGACTACTTGGGGGCAAGACTCAGATGATTTCCCTTTAAAATACTCTTATATCTGAACGAGTCTTTGAAAACATTTTGATAAGCAGAGCAGGGTGAGGATATAGCAGGTAAATTTCCTCTCCTGGGCTCTGAGGGGTTGCCTTGCCTACTGACATCTCAAAGAAACTTTTCAGACCTAATTTTAACCACTGCAGAGCAAAGTAGCTCAGGTGAGCAGAGGGCAAGATTGCCTGACGGCCTCTAAAGCACACAAGAACTATTATTGCACTAGAAATTACTAAAAACAACTTTGCCCCAGTGTTGCCACACAGGCTGAAAGACAACTGTAAGATAATTCAGAGGAAGCCATCAACGTCTGGAAAGCCCCAAGAACGTACTCAATAAACTGGATTACTTCTTATATTCCTACGTACCATTTCTCCTCAAGCATAACGGGAAATAAGGTCAGCTCCCATCAGTGCTCTCAGAGATTAGGATTCCTTGAGAAAAAACCCTTCTCTTTGAACTGCATGACTGCTCTGCGGCCATGGGTGCAGATTCTTAGCTGGCATAAAGCAGAATGATTCCACCTAATTCTGGGAAACTACACCAGCATAGTGAGAAACTGTTTGTCTAAGTAGCAACTAACTTACTGTGTAGTAAAGGTTTTATATGTATCTATTCAAAGTGAGTTTATATCTGACTCTTGGTACATAAATTCACAGCATGCTCATCAAAAATAGGTCTCCATTAACACCTTTTTTTGAGAAATATTTATCCTGTACACAAAAATCTATGTGATAATAGCAAGATAGACTGGCTAAAATGATTCAGAAATAATAACAGTTGATTAGTTTGTTGTCTATCTATGCCAGTTAAAGATTTTTACATCATCCATTTTAGTACAGACGTCTGGATTTAACAAAGTCATGGTTAGAGGCATTAAAATACCTTTCAAAATAGTAAATCAGACTCAAGGATACAAAGAGAACACATGGAATAAATAAAGCCTTTTGCATCCATGAAACTGTCCTGTGGCCACCTGTTCAGAACATTGACGTTGCTCTAGACAAAAAAAAAAGCAGCCAATAAAGCTCATATCTTTTTCAATCCAAGCCTATTTTAACTCTTCTTACAGAGCACAAAGAAACCGCGGTGAACATTTTGTATCTTAACTGATAGGTCAGAGAGTAGTGGTTGGTATCCAACTAAATGGCAAAGGAAATGATGCATAAAGAAGAAAATTGTAATGCAGCCATGGATCACTTCTGACACTTTCAATTAACGTTTTGTTTAGTTAAGCACTTATAAGTTTTAATGAGCAGTTTTGCAAAAAATTAATTAAAAATTTCCGCTTTTCTTGAGTTGTCTGACTTCACAAAATAAAACCCTAAAACCCTAAGACAATGTACTTGTATTTTATTGTTTTCATACATTTTACTTTCAGATAACTGCACTCCAGAGCAATACTAAACTCTGAGGCTGAATTCTTTGCAAACTAAGCACTCTTCACAGAGTTTGCTCTCCTTTTTTTTAGGAACATTTGCATGTCAAGATTCTTAAGTTTGCATTATTAACATAGTCATTTTTTAATAATTCTATTTCATGAAGGAAGGATTATTCCATCTACAGAAATGCATCTAACAAGAACAGAAAATCAACTTCAAAACTGCAAATCTCTCCATAATTAAAGCAGAACCTAAGTAAATCCCTAGTGTGAACTTCAGCATAGTAGTTTCATCTGGTAGTGCTCTCCTTCCTGGTATTTACTGAGAATGTGTGTTGCCATGATATGGAAAAAAATCAAGGTATTTGTTCATACCCATTTTACAGCAGTACTTGTAAAGACACTTCATCTCTGAATGGGCTGCTGTGAAAACTTCTGCCTCTCCTTCCAAAATAATTTCCATTCCTGCAACTCTTGAATTTATCAATTACCTTCCCAGTGAAAACCCAGCTGTTGGAGGGAGTGGAGAAGTAAAACACATTTTTATTTTTATTTATTCTGGGATGCATCAGACAGGTAGAATTGATTCCCAGTCAAAGACCGGTTTGATGAGATCTACCAGGAATGAGAATCAGCACAAACTACAGGGCTTGAGACAACTTTGCTTCAGAAAAGAAAAACAAAACAATCCAAAAAATCCTACAAACAGCAGGCCTGACAACCCAATTCATACTGCAGTCCCATGCTGCATTTCCTTGCTTTGGAACCCATGAGTACTTGCAATATTAGCCAAAAGCCAGGGAAAAAAGCCCTATAATTAAAAAAGTGCAACTATTGTATTTCAATGGTAGTTTTTTATGTGAAAGAAAACAGCACAACTTGCAGACAACAACTCCTAGGGCATTTCACTATTCCAACATTTACAAACACCATTTCTTTCATCAAGGCCTAATGTCGCTCTTGAAGCTGCTCAGGAAATTTGCCCAGTTTAACTCCCTGATAACGCAGGACATTTGAGTCATAGCATAAATATTTCAACAGTTTTGCATTTCCTATTAAACAGCCATGCATTTCTGCACCACCTAAAACAAGAGTAATGGAGTATCTATTCTCATGAAAATGGAGTATGCTCTTAAAAACAATTACTTTGCTTTTACTTATTTCAATAAAAACTTTTAAATAGCTTAAATAGTGACCTATGTTATCATATTTTCAATTTTTTTTTTTTTAATTTTCAAAAATAGCCTGGAGAATGTGGAGAATGTTGAAAAAGCAGGAATGTGCAGTTTATGAGTTACATCCCATTGATAAATCTCTATCATAGAAAAGTGTTAAATTACTTTGCAAAATTACAGATGTTAATATCTACTAGGCAAATAATTTGATTTCCCAAAAAGCCTATTCCCCCACTAAATTCATGTGCATGCATTTATGGTGTGTTGGACACTATTCCCGACCTATCCTCTAAATCAGAATTAAATACAAGAGCTAAGATCCAAGGAAAAAAGGTCCTCTCTCTCCCTGTTTAATAGCCTGATGCTGTTAGTGGCATCACAGTTATATTAGACAAAATAGCATAATTCATATTTCAGAACCTCTGTGTACTTCTGGGGAAAAGAGACAGTGATTGGTATCAGGAATAAAAAAAACAAACAAAGAAGAAAAAAAACTCAAAAGGTACAAGCTACTTGCAGCTTTCATTTTGGAAAACAAAATGTTTTCACAGGAGATAGGGCTACTTTCTATTCTCATTCTCTGGAACAAATATTACAGAATTAATTCCTCCCATAACTTTCAGCCTCCTGCTTCCAAGCAAGGTTGATTATGACAAGACATTTATGCTTGCTTGGAAAGCAGTCAGATGCAGTGGAAATCATCTTTTAAGTCTACAAAATTTGTACAACCATATTCAAGAACTTGCGCTGTTTGGTGCTCTCTCTACAAAACAGCCTTCCAAATCCGCCACCGATGTGTTAGCTTTGTGCTGCTAGAGAATGATTTAATCTCTGTAATAATGTCTTCACTTGGCTTTGAAAGATCATTAATGAAGGCAGCTATTACAACACCAACCTCAGAAATGCCATTAAACCATATCCATACATTTATTCATGCATAAAAGTTGGCATTGCAACTCTTACTTCCACAGTGTCCTCCTTTGTTAGTCAATTTTTTTTTAGAAACATGTAAAAACTTACTTGCTTAACAGCTGTCCAAAGAGAGAGTTCACAATCACTTTTTTTCACTTATTAAAGTCCAGAATCCTAATTACATGGTATCATTTTGTGTCCTTTTTCATCCATTTAAGATGGGTTCCCAGACTGAAATATCACATCTTAGCATAGCTCCTATTTCTGGGACACATATTTAAAATAGCTTATTCACCATCAGTGCCAACATGCTGACATACCACAATATTTTTTGCATGAAAAACACTACTTTGTCCCTTGTGTTTATGCAACTAAGCAAGTTTGGAGGGTTTTCTTTTTAAGCAGAATTTTTGTTCCTTCTTATTTCTCACAGAAATCTATTCTAAAACTTATCCAGCACAGCAATTCTATTTTAGTTGACGCTACTCGGACACCACCAGGCTAAGCAACACCAAGCTTCAAGCTAGTGAAGAACAGCTAACACCAGCAGTGCTGTCTGGAGCCCTTGAAGACTGAATAAAACATTGCTTTCTAAAACCCGTGTGCATAAATACAGCCACACCTTAACTATCTCCACTCTGTTTAAACAAAGCTCCAACTGTTACCATAACTGCTTCTTACATCCATTTCTGCTTGCTGAAATCCCCACAGCCTTTAAGTGCCCACAGTGACACCAAGCTCTGCTCTAAGCTGGGCTGCTGCTCGTGTTTGAAGAGGGCTCCTGGGTGGCCGTGTGGGATCAGTTTTCTTTTGAAAAGATCACTGGGGTGAGGCATCTGAGCCATAACTTCAAAGCCAGCTGAGCCCACCTCCTGCTTATCCCAGGGTGTTTTGTGTCAGGGTTGGCGTTCTGGTAGCGATCCAGCCACGCTTCTTTCCTTAATCCTGAGCCACTGTAATCGCATTACTGAGGTGGGAGTGCCTAATTAGTTCTGGAAGTGGTGCAGAGCTCCAGGAAGAGCAGTTTGGCTTGTGACACCCAAGACAGAGTCCATCCAAAATAGGCATTCAGCTCACGGAACTAAGGGAATCAAAACATTCCAAGGAAAGCAGAGGTCTGACACTCCTAAGCTGTTTTCAGATTCACAGCAGCTGCTCCATAACAGCTGAATTGCCATCCTGGAATCACTAGGTTGCAAGCAACCTCAGTACTCCCCATCCCACACAAATTTAGGAATTCGAGTCTTACTGTCAAATAGGACAGCAAAGCTCTGCAACTGGCTGGAAAAACATATCTCCTTGGTCCCCTTCTTCATCCTCTTGGAGAGCTACAAGCATTTGCTTTGGAAGATGAACAGTCCCATAGAAGTCATCAAAAAAGCTCACATGCTCAGTGTCTACCTTTTTTGTAGGTTTTTTTTTTCCTTTTTTTCCTCACAAAAGAGCCACATCTGGAGAAAAAAAATCATGAAACTAAAATGGAACAGAGAGTTGCTTGCTATTGCAAAAATTTTAAGCGAAAGTTAATCCACTCAACCAACACTAAGATGGGTTCTGGGCTGATATAAGTGACAGATGGCAAATAGCTGCCATTTGTTAATGACTTAAACTGTCAGTGTAAACTGAAACTGCTCTCACACAAGTGTCAAGATTATTATCCAATATTGCAAACAAAGTCTAAAGGAGTTGCCATACTCAGACAAGATCCAGCATATTGCCTCCAGCCACAGCAAGGACACTCCTAGAGACAAAACCAGTGTTTGTCTGCAATGTACCTAATTGGCCTTCAGTTGAATTGCCACTACTCCCTCCGCTGATTTCTCTCCACAAACACGCCCTCATTCCGCTGGGAAAACTCTGCAATTGCAGTGTTTTGGAAAAGAACATAATGCAGGAACATACAACCGTTCCTCAGACCAGGGAGTGTGGTCCTTCTGCATGATGTGGACGGGATACATTAACTCCAAAATAAGAGGAAAGTGGCCAGTGTTATTGCTAAGAGGCTAAAGTGCATTCAAGTAAACAGTACTTAGAGCAAAGCTCAGCAATCAGCTCTTTCCTGAGAAAACTTCCATACCTATTTCAATTCCACACAGCAAATACTGGCTGACACAAAAAGCCAGGAAAGCATTGCCAAATTATGAGGAAAAGTCTCAGTACCCTAAGTGTAGAAAAGGAGCTATAACTTTCTTAAAATAATCTATTTATTTTTAAATAAAAGCAATACTTAACAAACAGTTTTATTAAAAACATTCACTAGCTTTCTCTGAAAAGAAAACTTACTTTGCCGTTATTTTCCCATTTATTGGGCCAACCAAGTTTTCCCATTTATGCACATTAGGTTATGTCTAAACACCTGCCTTAACTTCTCTAGCTCAAGAGGTCTTTGAGATCTACCCTCTGGAGCACAATCCTCTCCTCTGCTACAAAATAAGCATGTAACAACCCACAGCTTTACTCTGTGCTCATGTGATGTGTGATTCTGACCAGCACTGCCCTCTGGTACTAATAAGATTTTCACTCCCCAGTGCACAGGGCAGCACAAACCAAGTGGCTGAACCAAGCAGGTGCTTTCACTTCATCAACTTCAACTGGCCCGGAAAAAGGCAAATTCCTCTCCAGCTTTGCCTGCCCTGCACACAGTGAGGTCCTCTGACATGGAGCCCTGGCAGCAATGCTTCCATTTAACGGAGCTGGAAAGCCTCACTTGACACAGGCAATACAGCAAACACCAGCAGAGATCTAGGACACAGATAGAGCCACAACAATATTTTGCTCCAGTAGCTCTTTGATTAAGCAATAATGCAAAAATGCACCCATGGAATGTGAATTAAGGCCTCCTGCAATTAAGAGGATGATCTCTTTAGATGGCAATTTGTAATTTTGCACTTCTAGCTATGCCCTGACAGATGTAGCTGGCTGCACCTTACAAAGCTGAATAAGGTAGTTCATCTAAAAAGAGAGAAAATGAAAATTGGCCAGCAGGGTTGCTTCTGATGATTCCACCTCAATTAGACACATTATTTCAGCTCCTAGCACCACAGTCTGAAGACAGAGATCTCCGTTAAGCGACTCCCATCAGCTCAGCAGTTTCCTTTGCTCCTCTGTTTTACGGGGCGCGCAGGCTCTGTGCACGGATGTCTGGGTGTCTTCAGGAAAGTTTCTCTCGGAATGTGCAGCCTGCGGGGAGCTGGCTCCCACCCATGGATGGCAGATGGCAGCATCAGAGCAGCACAGCTGTACTGTAAGTAACTCCTGCACTAAATGAGTTAGTGCCTCTGCTAACGGGAGCTGCTGCTGCAGGAATGAGAACAGCGGAGCCCAAAGGAAGGGAAAGGCAGCTCGGCTGCACTGGGGGGGACTGGGCTGCCTTCTCCCCTCTGCTGCACGTTCCTGGAAAATCCACCGAGTGGTGATTGTCCCCAGACTGAGAGGACTTGCATGACCCCTCTCTGATGTTCCCAATAGGTGAGCCTTCTGCACACCAGCCCCAAAATCCAGTTTGTGCATTCCACACGTACAGCAGCAATGCCGTACTACCCATTTTTTAGGAACAAACCAGGCAGTCTGTTTGCATAGAGAATATTCCCCCAATGACATATGGGGAAATTTCTGCATAGTTTTGCCTGTGAAATAACAATGATGCTGTTAGGCATTTGAGCTACACCTGGATGATAAAACTGGTAAAATACAACTACAAATGAACAGGCTAAAAGCAATTTACTAGCATAATAGAAAGTAATGGAATATTTTATTTCACACCACAAAATGTATGTCAGTATATAAGAGAAGCAAAGCTGTATCAGTACATTTTCAGAAATTATTTGGTCTTCTCTTTTCATAGTAGCTAAGTATTATTTAATAATGGTTAAACCACAATGCAAACATCAACATTTCAAAATGAAAATAAGCAAGACACACGGGGGAAAAAGAAGTAAAACCCCAACCTTGCTTAAGGGACATCGTGTGCCAGATGAAGGCTGAACACAGTGCATTATTTCCAAAAAATATCAGCCAGGAAGCCAGTAGGCAAATCTTATTCTGTCCAGCAAGAGACTGGACTATGGAACAAACAGAACACTAAATTCTAATTTTTTGCTCAGCTCCACAAGCCTGCCCACAGAAGAGTTCGGAGGTGGAAAAAATTATCTTCTGAAGTATTGGTCACAAGTGGGGAAATAACCACCGTCACCAGAAGGTTCTGGCTGATTCACACTGTTTTTCAAAGGAGGTCAGTCATGATGAGAGGCCGAGGGCAGGTGCACAGGCAAGTCCAGCCACAGATCCTCAACACCCCACATTAAGCCAACCCAACCTCAGACCAACAAAGCACAAGAGAGAAAAGCAAGGGCTTTCCATCGGTTGTTTGCTGCACCTTCTACTGAAAAAGAAAATAAATAAAAGCTATAGAAAGATTCCATATATTGTGATGGAGGCAGTCCTGCATCTCTCCCCATTTACTTCTATTGCCTAAACATGTCCTATTGTGGGTTTTCAATCCCAAAATAGTTTGAATTTACAAACAGATCACAGAATTCCCTATCCGCAGCACAAATCAATTATTTCACTATTTTGTTGAAGTTAAAAACATTTTAGAAATGCATCTTCACTTCAAAAAATGCACCACATCTCTGTATTGTCTGTAGACCAAATAAATAAGCATTTTCTTTGTTTACATCCATATCAGGAAAATGTTGTCCTAAGTTTTTAAGTAGTGTGGTTTTAAATGTGACTCCTGACTGGAGAGAAAACACCACTTTAAGTGGTTCACAGGCTTTATAAATATAGATTTTTATTTGTTTATATAAAATCTATTTCTTGCATGGAAAAGAATAAAAGATGTCCTTTGCAAGAGGAAGTAGAACTTCAAATTTGATGTCCGTACACAATTTCAAATGCCATCTGAAAACTGTCTGCAGTGATAGTTAATGACTACACTATAATATAATGTGTATATGGGTGTAATATTATGACCTATCACAGTGATGAAAAAAACAGACTGCTCATTTTATGATTTTTCTTTTTTAAAACCTTTTCATTCATCCAACTTATTACATGGAAATATTGCAGTTATTAGAGGATATGCTTGAAGTTTGTTCAGTATGAGAAATGTGATAGAACTACAACTTCTGCATCTAAGAAAACAGAATTTTTCTATCTTTTGTATTGGCAGAAGTAAGAAAAAAATTACAATTTCACCAAAGTCACAATAATTTTAAATATTTACTTGGCCAAAATCTTGAAAAGGCGTTCTTGTTGGGATTCCTTGGGGATTATAGATGCTAAAACATCTCCATTATGAACTTACAAAGATTTAAACTTGATATATTGACTCATCAGAAGATGACTTACCCTTTCAACTCTGAGAATAACATACTTTCTCCAAAGTTAAACTCTAGAGCATATATTCTCATTAAGTATAATATTATGTCCCCCACAGAAGTGAAATCCTGAATAGTTTCAAGTAGACTTTTCAAGAAATTAACAGGTCTGGTGGACGTCACAGTTTAGAAACAGAGGAATCATGACATACTCTAAAAAACACAGCCATGAACCAAAAGAACTACACCAAGGTGCTAAACAAAATTGCTTTAATTTCATTTCCCAATACCAGTGGCCCAAGTAAGAAACCCCACTGAAAGTCAGTTACTATCCTGAATAACAGAACTGGCCTAGAAATAGAGAAATCCTGAGGAGCTTTGGTGCCCATATTGCTGCTGGGTGACCGCTGGTGTGGCCTCGTGCCTCTCACAGGAAGGTGTCTCACAAGGCACTCTTATGGCTGTCCTGTATCAACATAACTTCAACAATGGATTTCCACAGATCTTCCTACATTTAATTTTCCAGCTTCACAGAGAGTGGGAGTGTCTTAAAATCAAAAGTTTAAGGCAATGAAATACATGGTTAACAACCCTTATACTCTAATTTATATGTGTACGTGAAACTAATTACTAAACTAACTCACGCCCAAGTTTGACCACTTCCTTACCGCATGGACTGAAGAATGGATTGCAGGGAGATGCATACACATAAAAATACTCATATACATTCACACAGCACCTTCATAGAAATATTACAACAGACAGCACATAAATGGGTGGGTGATTTGGGGAGTGAGGCCAATTCTCTACACTAATTCCTGCAGCCTATTACCCATTCCTGTTTGTTATTACAATAGCCATGGCTCCCCATGCAAACTGAACTTGCTGTTATAAGGAATATAAAGCATGTGCTAACGGCACACAGAGCAAGGTAAGATGCAGGTCGTGAGAAGGTCACAAGAAAGTAAAAACTGCTTAAAGATCAGAATGTACAAGCTCTTTTTGACCTTCTGTTCCATAATCAGCCATTTTTGAGAGCACAGTGTATGATATATTGCTGTCTACATCATCCAATCCCCCTGGAGTCTCTCATACCACAGTAGGGAATAATCAAACGCTAAAAAAATCTATCCTAAAAGTCCTCTAAGAGCAACATGTCTGTTTGCTTAGAGACATTTAAGCACATCTAATTTATTTGTTTTCCCTCCTTGCCCCTCTCCACTTCTTAGACTAAACAGTAGATGTATGAAAAATAGAGGGTAGCTGTGACTCTGGACATCATGGTTTAAGACTGACAGGTAAGTGTGGAAGCAGTACCCAGACACATCTGGCTCAGAGAAATGAGGATCCAGGGTCAAACAAGATTTTCAGTGTCAGCCAAGGTGGTGACAGGCTAACTGTACAATGCCGTAGCTGGTGAATGTTCTAGGCACCCCATCTTCCAAAGACACTTCACATGTCAGTTGTCTGGATAACCTTCTCCCAAAAAGAGAGGAAAAACATGATTCCACCTCAGCAAGTGAGGCTGAATGTGTAAGAAGACAGCTAGGAGAGCTCCGAGTATGTGGGTTAGAGGCAAAGTGGCATGGAACAACGAAGGGAAAACACAAGAAGGTGGTTAAGAAAATGAGACATAAATCATGCTGCAAAAAGGAAAAATGAGGGCACACAGGAGGAAAAGATTGCGGAGACCTCAGGCAGGGACCTGAGGAGCATCTTTTGCAACTGTAGCTCACTGCACCCAATTGTATAAAACAGGATGTGATACATTTGTCACCTCTTGTCACTGCCTGCTGTGGGGACAAAACCAGGAATAATTCTGATGCCTCCAAAAAAGACAAGAGTGGATGCCCTTCAGCTAATGCAACTGCAAATGGCTTTTGTTTAACCTTCTCCTTTTCTTTTTAAAGTTCATTTTTATTATTTTATTTAACTAAAAAAGAAGAGAAGAAGAAAAAGGTCTCTGCAGACACCCTCTTCCCCTCCCCCAAACATTCTGGCAATCAAGACCTGCTGCTCTGACTGGACAAGCACTCCTTAATGATTTGCTGGATTGCAGGAGATAATACTGCAGAAATAACAAACCGACCAGTTTAATTTTGTTGGATTTAAAATAAAAAAAAGTATATGTGGATGCAAAGCATGCCTCTCAAAAAGCCATTATGCCTTCTGTAATTTCCTTCAAGGTTTTTGCTTTTATAAACTACTTACTTTTCAAGACTATTGTGATCTACAAAAGTAATTGCACCGGAGCCATTCTAATGGCTGGCCAGACATTATATTCACCACAAGTGAATTTATTCATTCAGCTTCTTCATGGGAGAACAACAAAAACAGGGCCTTTAATTTATGATATTGTTCTAACATTTAACTTATTTGTTACAATATAACTGATGAGCTTACACTGACCCAAAGCCCCCTATACCTACAATATATTCTACTTCAATTTCATGTCCAGAGGAATTTTTTAGGAGTTCTTTATATTTAAAGGCTAAGGGCAGAAAGCCCCACTGCTCCTGGCATTCCACCCCCACCCAGGAGCCCTCTAACCTCACACACTTTTGCACTGACCCCAATAAACTGCAGCTTACACCAGTCTTTCCAAAACTGAACTCAGATCAGGTTTGTAAATTGTGTAAATTCTGCATCAAACTCAATGATTGAACTATGGCAGTCTTTACTTAAGAACAAAAAGCATTGCGGACTAAAATTGAATTAAAAACATTTCTAACATTTACTTTGATCATTAAAAATTAGTCTTCAGTTTGAATTTACTTACTTTAAGGTTGAAACCTTTGCATCTTGCTATGCTTTCCATCTAATAAACATACAATTACTCCTCACTCATTTAAACACAGGCAAAGGACAATAAGATCAGCCATTAACCTGTTTTTTTCAATTAAAAAATAGACTTAAAGTCTCTGACTTTAAGAGACATGGCTAGTCATGGTGTGTAGGCTTTTGGTAATCTGGGACATCAACACCGCAAACAAAAACATTTGACAAAAATCAACCTTGATATCATAGCTTCGCCCTGAAGAAAAAAGCTTCACAAACAATACCTTGCATAGCAAATCTGTGGCTGTTCATATGCCACTGGCCTGACAGCATGGATTAGGAGAAAACAAGATTAAATGAAAAGCCTCACTTGGATTTATTTCTCCCTGCTAGCATTCCAAAGCCAATGCCAGTGCTGGGAAGAGAAAACAAACTGAATTCTCAGCTGACCAATATTTCTTCAGTAAAACTGCTAACTAGATTTTGATCACTGAGCATTTGCACTGGGGCACACACAAGCCGGAAACAAAGAACCACCTCACCTGGCAAACCAGACTGTTGGGCTTTGCCAACAGCCACGCGTTAATTCTAGTCCAGGACTAGAATTGTGTTAACAGCTGATGATTCCTCTTCCTACAAGCAACAATTTGCAACGCACGCAAAGGTATTCACCCAGTATTTGTCTTAAAGTCACAGATCTAATGATGCAGAACTAACTTGAGCAAAAATGAAAATAAAAAGCAAGCCAGTATCACTAAGTTGCTCTTCAGCTTGCACTAATATGGGTATTCCCACTGCACACTTAGCACTGGCAATGAAACCCAACAAAAACCTCTTCCTAACAATTCAAAAATATCCCCATCTGCTTGTAGCATTTCCCATTCTACGTACGAGAAAATTAAAGTCAAAACCTAAGGAAGGAGAGTATCTAATGCTCATTTGTTGTTATTGTTGGTTTTAACCTGACCTGGGAAACAATCAACCTGTTTCTGCTCCTTAGGTACAGCATTAGATATCTCTTATTTTCACATGAATTCCTTACTAACAATTTTTCCCCCTGTTAATAAGCAACCAAATAGTGACAAGCTTTTGTACAGCATCTGAAGTTTCCTAAATGCCATGTTTATAAATATAACTGCAGATACAAACTATTCTTGCCACCTGTCCCTTAAAATGCTAGGCTGCCCTTTAAATGTTTATTTTACCTGAAGTTCATCCATGTTCTGGAAGTTAATGAGCCTCCTGAAACTGCTTCATAAATATCTTCCTTTCTGCAGCATTTCTTTTCTATAGGAAGTGTCTGGGGAACCTCTATAAAGATCAGTCATATGTGGTAAGAACCACAACCTTTTGGCAATTTGTGCACCTTAAAAACAGAGTGAGATTGTTTGAAACAGCTGCATGCAAGGTGAGTTTGTACACAGATTAATTGAGAAGTGATATTTCTTACCCCTATTCAAAATACAAACAATAATAAGAATGTAGAAGGATATTATCTTTACTTTCAGGCCTTCTGCCTGTGGGGAGGACCCCAGGCTTGTACAGGGAGCTCTCATGAGCACGCCTGAAGAATTCCAGTCTGCTCATTACTTGTGGCCACAAATTAATCAGGTTTCAGGGCTGTTTTGCAGCAGGAAGGAAGGTGAGCATCAAAAACCAGATTAGGACTGTGTGTAAACCCTCCCTAGGTCAACTAATTGCCCTCACTTTCCTCAGTTCTGGAACAAAAACGTGCAGACAGATTTTGCTTTTAGGTTTTATCTCTGCAGTCATATTCCTTTCAGTAGTATCACATGGGAATAATTACACTAGGATTTGGTTCAGTGGATAGGAATCTTGAGATTTATTTTTCTTCCTGTGAAGAGCCGTCAAGGGAAACTAATTGTAAAGAACTCTTTTGATAACATACTTTTAATGGGAATAATGATTAGAATTTTAGACCTTTTTTTTTTTTGTCTTTCATTCCAGCTTTGCCAGACATCTTTCCTGTAAGCTGCTTGAGAATATGGGCAGAATGCTCATCATGTGAGCAACCCCACTGGCATCAGAAACCTCCAAGACATGCACAGGACTAAGCTGCTGAAAGGAGCGCTCATTAACAACACTTCTTTTGGAAAGCAAGATGAAAAGAGAGATAAAAGTTAAAGAAAAGCTCAGTCATTTTGACATAACTTCTGAAATAAATATGGGCATGACTTTAAGGGTCATTACACCTGTTATACATCACAAAAATAATGATTGTGATGCACTTTTCCCCTACACGAATGCAGCTGTCTCATAACAAAGTGGGCTTTCTGTTGGGTTTTCTATTTGATAATAGCTTAAATCCAAAGCTTCCACTGCAGCTCGTGTTCAAATTAATTCTGTAATACACAGAAAATAAAAGAGTGTGTGTGCATTTATGTGAGACTGTGTGAAACAGGGGGAATAAATGCAGATGGCTTGACCTGTGAGATGTGATCACTATTTTTAAGAGCATTTATGTAAGGGCAATTGAGGATTCAATATTAAATGAGTAAATCTAGATATGCACACTAAATTTGACAGCCCTGCTCGTACAGTGGTAACTCTTGTACGTACTCAGCCCAAGCTAAATCCAAGACTGTTTATAATTTATTAGAAAAGAGACTAAATTGAAAGTAGCCTGACTTGTCATGCTACTGCCAGATCACCATTGGACTCAGAATTTCAACCCTTTAGCACAGACCACCATGAAATACCATTACAATGTTTTAGGTCTAAACCTATTTTGGGATGAAAGGTATCTCCATGCAGGGGTACATCCTATTAATCACTACAAAGCACGCCCTGGCCTGCAGCATATCCAGGCAGCTGCAAGTGAATTCCTACCAGGAAGGGATCTAATTACTGGGCACTTACATTGAAAGCTTTCCTGAGAACACACTGTGCTGCTGGGTGGAAAAATGGGTTCTCCACTGCTCCCATTCGCTTCAAGTTACTGGAGTCCCCTCCCTGCAATCAGTGATGCTGTAAAGGGTATAGGTGGTTACAATCTACTTCTCAGCTTTTAAATTACCACTAATTGGTCACCTGAGGTTACCTGAGTTCCAACCTTAGCAATGAATGCAGTTTCTATATTTATAAGATATGCTGCAAGTGTAGAAATCTGAGAAAAACAAGGAGAAAAAGGGTGTATTCATGCTACAAAAAGTTCACTCTTCCTCACAACACTTGTGTTGCAACTTTTCCTTGATCCTTGAGATTAGTTTAACCCTTGTTTTAATCTAGAGCCTGTTTGGAAACAGTTAACACCAACAGAGAAATGATGCACTCTGCTCTTTTGTAAGCTAAAAATAAGTTATACTGTAAGAGGCTTCACAAATACATCCTAAATACCCTCTTCAGCCCCCATTTAAGTAATTTTCTAGGACCTTAACAAGAGCATGAGGCAGAAACAATCTGGTCTATCAGCCTCTGCTGTGAATAACAACACTTGAGCACTTCATCTTCTGCAGTTCTTGAGTATGTTACAGAGGTCATCGTCCCCAGGGTGTCCTTCTCACATATCTCACATCACTTGCTAGCGATCTGCCCCCTCTGTTTCTCTGTTTGCAGTCCATGTAATATGTTAATTTAGAAAAGCAATAAAAATGTGGAATGCATTAAAAAAATAATAAAAATATGTATTTTGAGTAGGCACTTCATGTTACAAGCTGCTTTTTCTTAGTGACAGTATCTCTTAGCTGATTTTTCCACTTCTAAACACTGCTGCCAAATCACTGACAAGGAATTGCAGGGAAGGATAACTAAACAGAGAGAGAAAAAGAAAGGCACGTGTTGAAATCATACCAGATCTTATGTTATTTCTTGTGACTTCCCAGACTGAGGAAAGATTTCAACAACCCACAATAGTTCTAATAATTGCTTTGCATTGTTAAAAGAAGCCAGTTTTAAAGTAACACATAGCATATACAGAACGACAGAATGGGGCAGGCTGGAAGGGACCGCAGGGGTCATCTGGTCCAATCTCCCTGCTCAAGCAGGGCCATCCCAGAGCACATGGCTCAGGATTGCATCCTGATGGTTCTGGAATATCTCCAGTGAGGGAGACTCCACAGCCTCTCTGGGCAGCCTGTTCCAGCGCTCGGTCACTGCACAGGGAAGAAGTTCTTCCTCATGTCCAGGTGGAACTTCCTGTGCATCAATTTCTGCCCAATGCCTCTTGTCCTGCGGCTCAGCACCAACAACACAGCCTGGATCCACCCTCTGACACCTCCCTTCAGACACTGACAGGCACTGATGAGTATTGTGCACACTGATGTAACTAGCATTGTTCAGAAAATTTGTTCTTAACCTCTTTAAAGTGGGACAGAAAGCCACTAAGCAAACCACATGTGGTATAAGGGTAATTAGCGAGGCCAAACAGTAGCAGTTACACAGATAAATGCTATTTATTCATTGTTTTCTAGGCCTGTCAAAAAAACCCTCTTCAACAGCAGCCTCACTTCATAGCTACTCACTTAAAATCAGCAAAAGCACTCAGCTCTATCTCAAAATGAAAATCATTAAATATTTTACTAGATCAAGGCAGGCCTAGATCAAAGCTAATTATTCAAATGCCTTTATTTCAATCATCTATAACAAGTTACTTCTGCAGTGCTGCTACCAGAGGTTACGTAGACCATCCTGGGAGAAGGGCCATAGGTTTTGTTGAGAGGTTTGTTTGAAGGTGCTCCAATATATGGGTTTGTAGGTTTTCTAACATTTTCCAACATTTCATTTATCTCACCTGGGATATCAGATGGCAGGCATCAGAGTGCCTTAATAATGTTTGGGTTTTTTTCAAAGAACTGTGACATCCTTTCCTCTCAGGTTAACAAATCTACAGACCAAGAGCCAGCAGTGTCTTCCTTCACAGATTCCCATACTTCATGAAAACAGATCCCCAATATGCAGTATTAGGGCAAAACTTGCACTGCAACAGGAACAGTGAGACACCATCTCTGAATGCAAAGCCTGCACTGCACCTGTAACCCCCGAATCAGATATTCAGTGCTTCCAGGAATGAAGGGCAGCACATTATTAAGAACAGCCTGAGGCAAATGGAATGACATCAGCAGTATTCTCCTGCAGATATCCCTGACTTCTCAATCATGCTACTTGTTACTCACACTGGTTTTGCTATTATCTGTAAAATTTAATGTACATTTAGATGAAATATGTATGAGAGCATCACACAGCAAAATCTCAAGCAGGCTGTGACTCCTGCACAAGCATTCATCTTCCCTATAGGAAACTTCTCAGGTGCATGGAGCCTTATGTTCTCATCTGTCATGAAATCTCATGCAAAAAACCCCAAAAAAACCCCAGTTTTATTAGTTTTCTGGCTGATCTTTTTAGCAAATGTATTTTCAACCTCTATGTCAGAGTGCAGGTTATATGAAAACAGTATGTGAAGAAACGCAATTTTGAGAAACAAAGAACACTAAAACCCAGAGCCATAAAAAAGTAATTTGAAATAAAAGTCTAACAACACCTAGGAGAGACTGCATCTTAACTTCATTTACTCTTCACTCCTAAGCTTTAAAGACATTTGAGACACACAGTTCTGACAGAGAAATTCAGAGTACCCAGTGTGTATTCAAGAGTCACTGAAACAAGAATATCATTTTTATGTAAAATAAAGCATCATCAAGAAAGTCACACTGAAGAGTGAGTCACTCTCTTTTGCATGCCATTCTTAGCTATCAATGCTACCATTGGTTATATAAATAAAGATAATGTGATAATAAGTTCATTTAAATTAACGTCTCTGAGCAAAATGTGAATAGGTACAGGTCAGATGTACGACACAGGGACAGAACAGTGACCAAAATAAAAAAAGCATAAATAAAATTGTTTCTACCTTAGATATTGTCACAAGTTAATGTGAACTAGATCAGTGATGTGCATTTTTTATAGTCTGTTAGCCAGGCTATCAAATTTGTACAATATATTACTGATTCCAAGAGAAAGACCTGGCAGAAGGAATGCTTAGCTTTGGAACTGATTGTCCAGTGTGATAACGAGCAGAAGATTATGCAGATGGAAGGGGAAGTTGGGCATGGAAAACCACAGGTAGCATTAAACACCGAAACCACACCCATCTCAGTAAAATGGGGTGAAAATGGTTGAAGTTTCAGAAGGGAATGGAAAGCATTATCCTGCATGCTTGCCCCAATCTTGTTTATGGCTGCTGCTCGAGACAGGACATCTTTTATTTGATCCAGTACTGTTAGGTAATAAAAAGTGGCTACAAAGATAGGTACTACAAAGAGCACCATACCACTGCCTACAAAAGGTACATTCCAGGTGGGAGTCTCACAGACTTCACAGAATCCGCCACCAAACCTCATTTGATTCAAATTCACTTTCACATCTAATGAAACTTGGTGGCGACATGGCAAACCTCAACTGTCCTCAGTCTGCCACCATCTGAAGTGACAGCTAACGTAGTGTTCTGTGGCCTAATGGGATTGTTGAAAGGAACTGTGCACATAGCCAGGGCCAATGACAAAGTATCCTCTAATTTTGTCTGCATTCTTTTGTGTCCTCCTGCCCATCCCTTGCTTGTTTCATTTGCATAGCATGATTGCTCGTTGCAGTGCACATCGTTCAGGGCAGGAACGCTCACTGATGTCTGTACAGGGCTCCACACAGCAGGGAGCATTCCGTGCGAACCTCTGGCCTCTACCAAAACAGAAGTGCTAAGAAGTAAGATAGGAGAGCAGCTGAGGGTAATGGCATGTTAGTAATCTTAATTCTCTGAGAGCAGCACTAGACCTGAAGTGAGAGGCAGAAGGACTGGCAATGCAGGAGGCATTTTACCTCTGACACAGGGCTACATGACTTCCATTTTAGTCCTTTCTAAAAACTCACTTTCTCTGAAAGGCAATTTGTTCATGCTCCACAGCTTCCCTTAGTCCATATTAACAAATATCATCTGCGTAATAAAGTCCAAGTTTAACTTATTTTAAACCGAATGCTCATCATCTCCAGCAACATCCCCACTTTTCTCCTCTTTGCTTCTCTCTTCCTTATCTCTTGTTGATCCACTTTGGCTTCAGCCTGACTGAATAGAGTAGATCCAACAAGAGGACTCTATTTCTGTCTGTAAAGGAACTTAAGACCTGAGCCACTGTGAATTCATTTTAATTCACGTTTATGCACAGAAGGCCATGAAATTGGCACAGCAATTGGGCATCACTGTAACACATGGGGAGCTTTGCTGCCACTGGCTTCGTTTGAAGATTCTATTCCTTTTGGTAGCCTTGTGTTCACAGCACCTCTCAGTTTAATATTCTACACTTTTCTTTACTGCTCACAGAAAAGTCCAGGTTTTGTGTTCCCTCAGAGCTCACTCTGATTTAGCATTTTTATACGCCAAGAAGTAGGCACAAAAATTAGCTAGGGAACAACATTGTTTTGTCTCTGATCAGAATATTAAAAGATAATTAACAGAAGAAACACTGTGGTGGTCTCTCTTAAAAGTACATCACAACCCCTGAAAACACAGTTTTCCTAAGGAAAAAAGAAATCTTGCTGCATGTCTTATTCTCCATCACATAGTAAAAATACAAAATAACACAATTCTAAGTTTAGTTACCTTGACAACACCGCTGATGCCACATCTCTACTTGTTTTGGTGATATTCTTAGAAAGTTAGTGAAGTTGCCAATTTGCCTAAATTCCATGCCCTGGTATGCCCTACATACCAGGGCAAAAATCAAGGACTCATTTAACCTCATCTGTCTTTGTGAAGTTACATCAATACACACTAACTCCAAATTTTACTTACAACTCACCACTGATCTCTCATATAGCTCTCAGATTTCTGAACACATTTTCTTATGAATATTTTCAAAATTTCATGAAGTTTCTGGGCCTTATTAGTCTTCAAATCTCATCTGTGCTGTATCACTTGCATATTATCAAGTAGAATTAGATTCTAACAGCTTTACATTAATGTAACATCACAAAATGTTCCTGAAATTGATGTTACTGACCCGATTCTCTAGGTAAAATCAAACGAGAGTTGCATAGCAGAGGGGAATTAAGCTCTCAATCTCAGTTCAACAAAAAAATAAACCATATTCTCTTCTGTCTTTCTAAACTCTGAGATGTATGTATGAGCATCCTTTTGAAGCAAATCCCTCAGAAAACCATTCTCCAATCCTCCAGCACACAAGGTCTGAAAATAACATGGCTAAAGAGAATGGTCTGATTTGCCTCCCAAATACAATGTGCTCTTGTTTTTCTTCACTCCCACTCTAGTTTCGCACAAAACTTTTTCTCTCCAGAAGCATAAAAGCGAGTATATATTTTTCTGTCATACATGGAATTTTTAGCATACTTTTAAATAATTAAGTGAACAGAAAGAGGAATGTTACATGGCCTGTTCATTATTACCAGTTTTTAACTTGCTCCTCCTATTCTGAAGATCATCCATACACCTGCCTGAAATAAGTACAAGCAACCACAGAAGGAAAAAATTGGTTCCTCTTCAGATCTCAGGTCTATCCTCTGCTATACAGTTGTTTTGTAACACTTTTAAAGGGGAGAAAAAAAAGCACTTTCATTTTAAAAATCAAAGGAGATGTCTGCCTTTGGAAAGCAAGAAGCACCTACATGGTCAAACTAAGCAATATTAGTTTATGAACAACTGGCTAATAAAATGAGAAGACTTGTTTGCCACATGAAGAAAAGGATGGACAGAAAGCTTTCAAAGCAGTGTTATTAAAGCCCCAGAATGCCTTGTACAATCAGACGGAAAAGGACTGCAAGAGGTTTAAAAAAGGTAAGTGGAGTGACTGCTCTGTCACCACGCACAGTGATCAAAAGTCACACTCAAATACTTACAGAGAAATAAAAAATCCTCTGGGCACTGACACATCACTTAAGCAGCACAAAGCACTTTTACAAACAGGAATCATGCCCATGCTACAGAGCTGTGAATTTACAAACAAAATCCGTTTGCCCTATGGGTGGGTACACTGAGAAAAGAGTGAGTTCTACAAAGTTCTTATGACAATGCAGGAGTCAAGAATGAATACAGAGCATAATGAAGCATAAAAAATGCTAAGATCACACTAACAGCATTTCCTTGTTACAGCTGCTGTCAAGCTCCTCAGCTTGAAATGAAAAACTGATAATAAGAAATTATTATGAAACTCAGGAAGGAAAATTCTTATGGTTTAGGGTAATTTTATGTTATTAAGACTCATTTGTTGCCTGAAACATATTCTTAAGCAGTATTATTCAACATATTTTGTAATTTGAAAATATCAGAAGATAGTAACTGTCCTTTAACCTCCCACTTCATCAGCAGCATCTCCTTCTGCAGTTCAGATATTTGTGTCACAGCTCCTCCAAAGCCAAACAATGCCCACGACCAAAGGACAGCGATCTAACCACGCCTCAGCCACCTATGTTTCTGCCTCCAGCTGACTGCTGCCAAGGAATGAAACATCGGACCTTATCATGAGAACTCCAAAGTTATTTTCAAACTCAGGGCTACCTTTGCAGGGTTTTTTTCATCCCCACAGCAAGTGTTTTATTCTATCTGCATGCGGGCATTCAGTGCCTTTACTGAGATGAAGCAATCAGGACATATTTATACAACCAGTGGGCGGTAATCTGCTTTAATTTTTTTGTAATGGAAGGACAGGGGTAACAGGTGAAGAAAGAAGTGAATACTGACCTTGTCAGAACATTTTTTGTCTTCCCCCAGAGGAATGAAAAAAACATTCTTTCATAAAAATATGGGGTTGAGCCAGCAAATATAGCATTTACATAATAAGTCCCAGCAGGCTACACACTACAGAGTAAATTACTATTGGGAAATACTCCATATAGATGATAATCTTGCTGGATACTCTCTACAGAACAACTCAACAGTAGAGTTGCATAAAAGTTGTTATTATTCATAGATATTATGTATATATCTCCATAGATGAAGAGAAATGCAAGGGAATACATGAAAAAAATGCACATATTATTGAAAAACACATTATATGTTTATATGAATACAATCTGATATCTGTACATTACAACAATCACATAATATATGTATTGTAATTATATATAAATATTTATAGATACACAATGTATTAGTGTATTATATATTAAATATAAATAAAATCTGTGTGCAACATGGTGAAAATTGATGTGAAATTGCAGTGCAATAAACAGTCGTTTTCTAGGCAAAAGCCCAGCAGGTAAAAGACATCAAGCCCCAAGAAGTCTCAAAAAAAACCCCAGTACATTTTTTCACACCATCACATTAGATAAACAGTGTGAACAACTGCAAATAGAGAAAAGGTTGAATATGGAAATCAATAATCTTTGTCAAAACAATAAGGAGAGACTGTCAGGCTTATGGAATAGAGCTGCAGCTCCACATATTAACTCAGATATTCTGCTGTCAGTGTCCAGCGACACTGAAAACAAGGATTGACTTGTTTTCCTCCGCACTGTCAAAGACTGGCTGTATTTTACCTAACCCCACTGTAAACCTTTGGAAAACATGCTTACAGCACCTCTTTTAGTAACACAAAATCTGAGACAGTCAGCTTTTCAGCAAGTCAGAAGGATTACAGAATAATTCATCAGAATATTTAATAAATACCGTGCACGATAAAAAAAAAATAAACCACACATCCCTTCTGTAAGCCTCCAGTGTGAATTTAGAAATATTTTTCCTAATATTTATCACAAAACATCACTAGCCTCAAGCTCAAAGTACAGATTCAGTCACCACATGATAAACTTATTCAAGAGTCCAGATGGAATTTTCTATTCCATTTTCTCCCTGAGCAGTATCTTGACAGTAGGTGCTGCCTAGCATGGCCAGTTTAATTCTCATGAGAATCGCATTCAACTCTAAAGACTTCTTAATGACTTCTGAGAAAATCTTTTATGCATGTAAATCTCCAGGATCAGTTTGAACACAGCTCCAAATTTACACCCATCATATCTGGGAAGGCTCTCATCTCTGAAACTGCGTAAGGAAAAAAAAGACCCTGTCACCCTTCTCATCCTCCCCTCAAAAATCCAACAAACACGACTTGACATTTTCAATTAATCCCCTCTTTCCTCAGAAGCTGAAAAGCCAACAGTCATAATCCAATAGGGAGTTTATTACTAGTTTTCAAATGCAGACTATGGAAGCTTTTGGGAGTGCTCTAATCTTTAGTTGAGAGTCAAATATTATATGAGTGAAAAATTATGCTGATTCTCTTCTTACTAATTTTTCTCTTCTTATTTACAAGAAATCTTGTCCAAAACTTAATGCCATTGGATGTACACGACAACGTTTATGGAATCTGAATAGGTAAATTACTTTTTTTTTTTTTTTTTTTTTTTTTTTACTTTGTACTGAAATTTCCATGCTCAGGAACTGAAAAAAGTTAAATAGTAATGTCTGGCAAGAAAACATCATCTGTTTTGCATAAAGTTCCATTTTTGCTCTAACTTCAAATTCCAAGCAATATTTCCAAATAAATACAGTAAAAAGGAATGTAACGTCCTAACTACTGCTCCTTTACAGGAATTGAAAACTAAAAAATGGGCGGCTCATTAAAAAATCTTCTCTTTTTTAACAAATTACACATCAAAGTCTGTAAAACAGAAAAGAGCACAGACTATTAGGATTGTCTTCATAAAACTATTTGCTTTTTGCCTCATTAAATATCTTTAACACACAACTAAAATAGTTTGTATAACACATGCTACTGGTTTTCAATCTCATTGAGATATTGGTGTCATCAAACCAATTCCTCTTTTCTAATACCCAGTGTCAGGTATTTCACTTTGCAATGGGCTTCAAGTAATTCTGTGTAGACAGGAAACACACTATGAAAATGTTATTTTGGAAATAGAAGCAAAGTTGAAGCAAAGAAACAACTCTAGAGCTGCAGCAAGGTCAGGATGCAAGTCTGGGAGGACTTCATGCTTTTGTTTTGAAACACTGGTGTAATTATGGCTTGCAATCAGCTTGGTTGTGCATTCGCTCCTTAATGCACCTTAAATAAAGTTATAGAAGAACACATCAATTTCCAGCTCTTTACCTATGCCACTGCCCTATTGCTTTTCACCACCATTTTCCAAACCACACGGCAGTGAAAGAATCTAACAGTGGGAAGCTAAAGAAAGCAAAAGATGGGAGGCCTTCCCTCACTCCTGAGTTGGTAAAAGATTTCTCACTCTGTGATAGGTAAGACCCCTCCATCCTTTCTCGCAGCCACCCTGTATTCACAGAAAATGCTTTCAGATAAAAGCATAACAGAGTGGGACTGTGCTTTTCCACACCAGCTTGGCTCCGTGCACATGGAGCTTCTAGAAAGAGAGCAGCACCAAGAGCTCCAGCAGTCAACCACGTTCCTTTGGCTTCCCTGCCACATCCCAAAATGCTCCACTTGGAAACGACAACACACCTGGCTACAACCGAGCTTTTCTCCTTTTTTTCCAGGTGACATTGCCACAGAGAAATGACTGTAAAGCAAGGCAAACCCAGGCTGAAAAAGCAGACTGAACAATCCCGAACTCAGCGCGCTAGGGCACAACATTTCAGACTGCAGCAAAACCCATGAGCTGTCGGTGCTCACTGTTCTGGATCGAGCTGCAAGGCTTAGCCAGGAATTGGGTTAGAGTTACATAAACCCTAATTCAAAAAGGATTTCAGCTCATCGTCTGGTTCAGCTAACACAATTACAGAAGCAGCTTTGTCAATACACTGAAAAGATTTATTCTTTGCAAATGTTCCTGTTGCATTTACAGTCAGAAGGGAATTAGGACAGGGACAAACGATGCCCACTGAGTAGGCAAGGTTTCCAAAGGAGACAAGCAGTGGAGAGGAGTTTGGGTTCATGCTGACGCACCACAGATGGCGAGGAAGTGAACCCTCCTAAACTTACAATGGGGAAGAAAACAAACAACATGTTGCTTCCCCAAGAGCTGTCAGCAATCGCTTGTTGACTGAAATGAAGGGGCTATGAAATGTAACTTCATAAAGTTTTTAGTTAAAGCTGCTATAAAATTCTAGGATAACTGGCCATTCACCTTCAACCACAGAAGTAAACTAATTTAAACTAAACTGGATTAAGTAAACTAACTCACTGATTAAAAAAACATGAGGAACAAAAGAAAAGCTATGACATCCTCGGACTGCATTGGTTTGCATCCCTCAGGAGTGTGCAACTAAGCAAAAGGCATCAAAGGAAAAGCTCTGGACTCTGCCATTGTGATCTGCTGGCCAGCTTACCTTCTTTAACATCCACATATCTACTGCCCCACAGAAAACCTGTCTCATCACCACTGAGGAAAGGATTGATCTCAGCTTCACCACATGTTACTGGACTTTGTATGCCAAAACTAAATGTCTCAAGCTCTCCAGCTCTCACTGGTGCTGTTTATTCCAGAAGGTGGACTCTGTCTGTCCTGAGTTAAACAGACAAGGAAACAGGCAAGAGCCTTGGATAAACTTTTCAGAATTAGGTAAGATATAGTATCAAGCCGAATAAGTTCGATACTCAATATATATTAATCTTCAAATCCATAATTCTGCACTCTCTCTCATGTTGTTTAAAAGCTATTTTGACTAGGAGAAGAGTACTTGTGCTGTTTTATGGAAACATACGATTGGCTCATGCATGCAGGGTTTGCTCATGGAAGAGACACCTGGAGCACAATTTTGTAAGTAGGTTCTGCTAAAAGTAAAAACAATTATACCTGAAAATATAATTTCTATCAATTCAGATTAAAGTGGCTGAATCAGAATTCCAAATAGCTCCAATCTCTGGCAAATCTGAAAGACACAGCACTGCTATTTCTAGATACTTCCAAGTGCTACTGGAAATCTACATTTTCACATACCTACGGCAGACTCAAGTATTATTAACTAACACAGAGCACTAGTCAGGACAGAAGCTGTTCCACAGCAGTTTGCCTTCAAGTTCCACATCTGTCACATTCCAATAATTGACAGGCATGCAAAATGACCTGGCATGCCTCTCATTTGGGGTTGGAATGTGCTGCAGGAACATACTCACTCTTACAAAATGCATTAACACAGTCATGATGGGGCTCTTGAGAATTCTTTCTCAGAATGTAAAAGACACCTTTTTTTTTTTATTGTAGGTGAACCAATATTCACATAGCTTTGTATTTATAAATTGCATTTATAAAAAACTTTCAAATTATAAATTAACACTCTCACTCTCCAGTACTGGTCATAGCACAGCTCCTGATGACCACAAAGAGATTTGCCTGTAGCAAGCAGCAAAATCCTGTTTAGTCATTACATTTTTACTGATCTTTTCCAACCAGAACCAGATTGCAGCCATAAGACTTGAGGGGTCTGAGTGGCAGAGTGAAAATGCAGAACTGAGAGAAGAGGTGGCAGCTAACCAGAAAAAAGCACACCAGTGAGTCCCACCAGCATATCATATAAGAATTTAGCATTCTCTCATGAAACAGGCAAAAATTGTCCAGGCAGGGATTTCAGGCAGAGAGATCAAGGACTTAAAAGTCTGTGTTAGACTTTAAGAGTCCATGGCAGAACAAAGATGCAAACCTGAGCACAGTTTTTCTGTCATTTCCTGAGCCAGTCTTTGGGGTTGTGGTTTTGGATCTTTGAAATGCTTCAGAGGAAGGGGGGGGGGAAAAGGGAATTGCCTGGATACCTCTGAGAGAAACAAAATGATATGTAAGGTAGCTGTGGGAGTATTAGCAAATCCTGAGAGTAAAGATGAAACAAGAAAAAGTACACATTACTTTGAGCCTTAGAAAAGTCTGGATTTAACTCAGAGGAAAGAAGGCAAAGGGTTCCGCTTTGCTGTAATGAAATGCTACACTAACTGAACTACAAAGCCATGAAAATTGGTTTCTGTTCACATCAAATCACACTAAACATGTATTTCACCACGGGACGAAGGTCAGGTGCTTAATGTACAAAGCAAAGCCATTTTTGACATTATGTATGTACACGGTCTGCCTAATTTTAACAGGTTCTCTCCACCTTGAAAGGTAGCACAAAAGGAGAGTATTACCTTGAAAAATTAATGTGCTCAAAACACTATGAGTAAAATATCTTCAGAGAAGAACAAAGCTTTGACGGCATTTTCATTTCAATATCCCTCTATTTGTTTTCACAAATCCAGTTATTTCTCTATAGTATGACCTGTGGTTTCAACCATACAGACATATTCCAGCTGTAAGATGCAACTTATTAATAGCTAAGTACTCCAGTGCTAAAAAGGAAAATAAAAAAGACCTGCCAGTAGGAAGTAACCATGAGAGAAGAGTTGGTGACAGAAAACACAAATCTTCAGATTAAAAAGATGGAGGAAATTCTTCTTTCAGAAATTAAAAAAGATGTTTCTCAGAATCCCACAATGTTAATGGAAGTTTTAGGACAGCAGGATTCCTGGTGGAAGAAGCCTTACAAAGAAGTGGGAGATGCTCACTGAACTATGGATGATGGAGTTCTGGGGCACATCAGCCATTTAGTAAGCTAGCAGAAGTCAAGTTTTCCCGTGATATAGTGCAGCCTTTAGGATCAAACTATTTGAATTTAGTCTCAGAAATTTTAGCCTCAGTGCTTACTGGTGTCACAGTTATTTTGAAACAGGGATCAGCAGTGCCCAGAGATAACACCAGTGCAGAATAAATACCTGCCAGCTAAACTGACAGCTCTTCAGAGACACCTCGGGACACCAATCCCACAAGAGCTAACAGGAGCTGAGTTAAGCTGGGGGTTCACAAATGGACCACGTGAAGAGCTACCTCTCTCAGCATGATGCTTCACTGTCAACAAGGCTCAGAAAAGTAAATTATATACGATCAAATTCCTGCAGTTTGCAAATAAATTCTCATATAAACTCAGTAGCAATCTAAAAATCATGTCTGAAATTTAATTAATGCACGCATCTAGTCAGTCATACCAATACACAAACACCAGTCAGGATACCTGCACCACAATATTATTGTTACATCTGCAGCCTCAACAATCACCGTGGCTTTTCTGAGCTAAGTAGCGACACAATTGTAAAGTGGTGTCACTTGGTTGATAGCAGTAGTGTGGCATTACAGCCAAGCTAAGCAGTGACAAGTATGGATTTCCTGTATCGATCTCAAAATACACCGGATGGTGAATCTACAGAAACGTGCATCACTAAATAAATAACCCTTTAGTTGTACTGAGTAAATCGGCACAAAATGGTCCCATTCCCATGCAGTGAATCCAACTGTTCCGAACTTTCCCTTAGCATTTTTAATTAAGATAAATAGTGACATCAAATTTAAAAAAAAAATTCAGTTTGAACTAAATGAGCAAGTCTTCCACAGAATCATATCATGGAAGTGATAGGAGTAGGGCAGCACTCCCTACCCTCTAATCCTCTTTGTTAATCAGTTACTTCACCAAATGTAAAACGAGGCCCCACTTCTTCAATCAACTCTTTTCTAAGAGACCATTCACTATCTACTTAAATATTTTTTAAAGGCTATTAAGTTTTACAATGGTAAAAGGGTTAGAGTGCAGCAGAGAAGTCAACTGCAAGATCCTGGGGAAAAATTTAAGTATTGTAGATATTACTACCAAAATAAGCTGAATGTACAAAGAAATATTTTCTTTAAGCCAAATGAATGCCATTTTGTGTATCTGTTAAAACAAATTGAGCTTTTAAATTACATACTGCCTCTTTTATTTCTTCATTATTCCCTCATATCATTTAGGTTACAAAAACCTTTCGATTGAGCCCAACCTTACACTACGAAGTCCACAACTAAACCATGTCTCTGTTGATGCAAAGAGATGTCAATCTAGTCAGTGCAGTGATACTGGACCTGGGACACTGTAAAGAGGTGCGAGACAGGAAACAAAGGATTTGAAAATGAGCAAGAGACAACATGGAACAGGTACAGAACTTCTCAGGAAAGATGTTCTAAAAAAACCAAACAAAATTGTTTTCTTGGGCTCCTCTATGATACAGATATTTAAACGCAGAAAAAAGGATGATAATAATAATAATGGTGGTGGTAGTAGTAGTAGTAGTAGAAGAAGTAATAATACCAACACTATGAATAATAATAGTAATAATAGTAATAATAGTAATAACAACCAGAAAGAAAGGCTGAGCAGCCTGAACCCCCCTCCCCACATTTCAGCCCACCAGGCAATCCAAAGAAATTCCTCATCTTGCCACAGGAATCCTAACCAACAGGGTCACGAAACAAGGAGCTACTCAGGAGCAGCAGTGTTTTGTCACTCTGTTTATGTAGCCAAGTGCAATCTTGTTGCTGACTGTTATTTAATCTGGCAACACAACAAAGCAGGACTGGAAAACTCCAGAGCCTTCCTTGTTATTACTGCCCACCCATCATGACTGCTGCAGCAAATGACCTGGAACACCACCCAAAAAGGACTAAACAGGGCTGCCTTGGGTGGGAATGTGCAACTGCCTTACATAACCACAGCAGAAGCTGAATATTTAGGCACACTCTGTTATCCTGGGGCACTCTAGGTACAGTGGTGCACATCCAGCCCTCAATGAAAAGGGGTTTTCTTATTGGAGAGGCCAGAGGGTTGCTCATCCAGCTGTTTGCATGTAGCTGTGTGGTGGGTAACTTCCTTTTGCTCTCTCAACTTCTGCTCTGCAGGTTTGTTGATTCTTCTATAACAGGACGCAAAAGAAATGCTGGATAATGTGTGCAAAATACGTATCTGTTTTAAAATTTAGTGGTTTAGAAACCTGAGGTACTTTTATTAATAAGAGTTTACATTTATTTATGAAAGTGTATACGCAGAACAAAGTCTTAAATAGAAAAACAAATGTTGCTGTGCTATTACTGGCTACTTTTTATGGCTCAGTTACAGCAGACAAAAATCTCCACTGAAAGGGTGTAACAACATCAACAACAAAAACACCAGACAGCAAAAACATTCTGTGCTTCTAATAGGTTGCTATGGAAATATTTTTCCTTTTTTTACTATCGAAGCAGACTCACACACCCAAGAAGAAGATTGGCTGTTCAGACATTAGTTTGAGAAGGTTCCCCCATTTACAGGATGGTAACAAGCTAAAACCCTCAAAAAAAAAAAGTCCCAGAAAACCTGGTATGAGTTAGTATAAACAAATAAAAATCTAAATTGACAACGGGGAAAATAAAGCAGGTAAAGACATAAGTTGCATCCCAGGAAGACGTAATTTCATCAGTCAGAGAAATTCTGCAGTTTGGTAGGAATCTGTGAAGTTCACAAAGAAGAATTTCTCAGCTCTGTTCAAAATGTGCACTTCAAGGTTACATTCTCAACAAAAAAAATGGAAAATCAGATAGCTCACCTTGGCATGAATCATTTCCTTGACTGAGAGTACTTCAGCAATGCTCAGGTACATGCAGAAGATTTAGAAAGCAATAGCAAAACAAGCCCACTTCAGCACGATTATGGTTTCACAACAGCACAGGATAGCTCAAAGGTGGAGGGATGTGACAGCAATTAAATGTATCAACCCCGGAGTCCAGAGACTCAGATTCAATTTGCAGCACTTTTATAGACACCCTCAGGCTCACACATCCACAGCCATCCATCTCTGCTCCCTACAGAAAAACTGCAGTGAGCAGCACCTTCCCATGGCAGGGGGAAGGGTGGGAGGATAAATACACTGCACATGTGAGGCATCCAGACATCATAACCGTGGGAGCAAACACATCCCTAGAGCTGGCAGAAGAGTTAGTGCTATGCTTGTACACACAGAGCTCCTTTTCCTTCCTGTAACTTCAACCGCTGAGCAGCACCGTGGCTCTAAAAATAGGGCACCATTCCACATTGTCCAGGTTTCCAGCATCACCTGAACTCATCTGGGCAGTTTCATAGCAGAAGAATACAACCCAAACTCTCAGACAATTACACCTGAGTTGAAGTGGTGGGAGAACGAGCTGTTTTCCACATTCCAGCATTTGTTCCCCCCATGGAGCCTGTGGTTTGTCAGGACTGGATCCATCTTCTCGTCCCCCATCCCTGCTGAAGGCATAGCAACTTCCACAGCAGTCAGAGACCATTACTGCTTCAGCTGCCACACCCAAACCTGCCCACCCAAAACACGGCCCTGTCTTCTTTGAGCTAACCTGAACATGATGGAGCAAGCACAGCTGCCCCTGCTGCTGACAGATGTCAGGGAAACTCGTCACCCAGAAGTGATACGAATCTTCCTGTATTGTCCCTTCAGTCGACCTGCAAGCCTATGGGAGTGCATATTTAATACCTGTTAAAGCCTTTCTAGGAGTTACCCAACGGGAACAAGGTCAAATTCCTTTACAAGGATCTTGTCTTACCTACTAGTGAAAGATATTTTGTTTTGATGATGCCTTCCCACACCAAATTTACTGTTCTTGGTGGTGTGGGATGATTATATAATGGAAAGAAATACCAAAATTTAAATGAGAAACAAAAAATGAACCCAGAAAAACACCCCCCTCATATACTTATGGAAATTTTCAGAAGCCAGACTCACAGACATCTGATGATACAGCTATTCTGAAGCCTATGGCATTAAACACCTTTTTCACCTAGCTTTTTTAGTTAGAAATTGAAAACCTGCACTAATAGAACTGCGGCATCAAATTTCAGCACAGATTAAGAAGAGGAGGTAAGACTTTAGAAAAAGTCAAATACTGACTTTATTTTTCAAATTACTGCAGAAAAGTACAAGATTTAAATTTGCATTTGAAAAGGCATCGGGGCAATATATTGATGATTCCCTAACAGCTAGCATATTTCAAATCAAAGCACTAGAAAAATATGTATGTGATGCCATAATTACACAGAGCAGCCACCCTACTAATGGCTGAAACCAAAGGACTTCGGCAAATGAAAATGCAAATAGGCGCAGGAGGGCAGAAGGGAGATCAGACAGGGCAGCTCTTTGGGAGCACTGGAACTCAGCTCTGCCCCAGGTCTTACCCTCCTCTGAACTTTTAATCAGGCCAGTGCTTGCAAAAGTTTGAAAGGGACTGTCAGAGGAGCTGCCCATCAGTATGAATGTCAGCACTGCTATCAAACATTTCCAAAAACCAAAAACTCCGTCTGCCTCAAGAAACTCCATAACTAAACCCCAACAACCTGAAACATCTGCTTCACCACAAGAACAACTGCAAAAGGCTTTATAGATTTGATTTATAAATAGTATTGTTTCACACTTCTTTTTTTCCCTAAGTATCACCTTCCTACAAGGTACTTAAAAGATTTTCTTGCTAATAACTAGCAAACCCAAAGTCAATGGCAGAATTTGCCTGTCTAAGATCTGGTCTAGCACTTGCTGAACACAGAATAATTTTTTTCATTCTTGAATAAAAATTCTTGATGACTGAAATCCAATGTAAGTTAGAAACTTGTAAAAAGTAATTTAAGCAGAGTACAGATATCATGCAGCAGAAAAACCTGTGCATGAAACTGTTCAGCAGTTTCAAAGAGCAGTTCTCTTTTCAAAGTTCCAAGGTGTTCATTTGTAAGGAGAAGAAATCTTGGTGATTTAACAGGTATTATGCCCTCCAAAGAATGTACCTCTCTACCAGAATTGGCTAAAAAAATGAAGAGCCTTAAATGAATTCCAATGACATAAAATGAACTACTCATTCTTCTCAATTTTATCATTTCCCTCAAGGTATGTGCTTAATATCTCAGTAAACTCAAAGACAGGCCTGAAAAAAAGCTGGTACAGTACACATTTCTGACAAATAACACTGAATTAACATATCCTTTAGCCCACTGATTGCCGGTTCAATACAAACAAAATTCATCTTCCTAGCACTGGCAAACTCCAATACACACTCTCTTGTAGCAAACCAAGACCAGATAAAGAGATCACTTTTAATCTGAGATATCACTGTTTTAAATTTTTGTTCCAAGCCTCTGTGCTAATTCCTACAGAAGATTTTTTCATAAACCTTCCTTATCTCTCACAGGCAAGACCTGCAGTTTGTTTTATGACAAACAAAAAGAAACCAAATCCCAAATCTCAGCATCTTGCAAGTTAAATTTCTTTCAAATATTGAGCAGCTTTCTCATCTAAGCTGTCTCTTTCCACCTTTCATATAATGGGGTTGGTACCAATAACTATACATGGCTCATGGAGTAATTGTTTATTCTGTAAACGGTGTTTATACTCACAAATTTAATTTGTTTTCACCCCAGACTGACTGTAAGGCTGAAATGGTATTTTTCACTGACTAAAGAATTCTAATAAATTCGAGTGAAGAACCACTAAAATGTTTGGGACCACAGCTGCCAGCAGCCCCTGGTTGCAGTACAAAAGTCAGTAGCTACTGGCATTGCACTACAAAAGTTTGTCTAGTCCTAATGCTTTAATTGCCCTTATTTTTTAAAAAAAAAATTATTCTGGCTGAATTAAGGGAAATTTTAAAAGAAAATATTGTTTCATATAAAAATTCTGGAGAGCAGATGCAGTAAGAGTGATGTGCGGTTCAAGGCAGCTTTTTACAAATTGCTGCTGCAGATCTGTCCCCTAAGATCAGGAGGATGCTCCACTTTCCAGCCTCTTTTGCTGAGATTCAGAGTTTGCTTTTGATATAGGAAGATTTGAAGCTGGACTGCAGCTGAGAAAAATCTCCCACTGAGAGGTGGATTAGTCTTGAAGGTTTGAATCATGACTGCCCTGAGCAGGAAGTGGAGCCTTCACTCTCTCTGCTCCAGAGCTGCACCAAGGACAGACTGTCACATCCCAGATCCATTTTTCCACCAGGCTGGGCTGCTTCCAGAAAGGGCACACCTGATGCTATCACAACAGAAAAAATATGTCTACACCTGTATGGTACCATATTTTGAAAAACAAGCTTCGGCACCACACAGTAAAACTTAGGGTGATTCCATGGATTAATGTCATACAATAGAGGCAACTTAATTTTTTAATTTCCCCCTTCAATTTACTCTGTGGTTCCCAGCTGAAGCAAAATTATTTCCTAAGCATTTAAATTTCAGAGAGTTTCACTCTATTGGCTGTGGAGTAGGGTTATGTGAAAATACAAATTTTATGTGGTGATGACCAGACGTAAGAGGATTTGTAAGGAGACTGAGAGAAAGTGGAATATACAGTGGTATATTCAGAAGTAGATATTTAAATTCAGGGAATTCCCAACCAAAGATCTACTGTACAGTTCTCTTTTTCCCCTTGTTAATTATTCAGAGATGCCAGACCTGACAGTACAATGTCATCCGTAATTTGCATGTGTCTTAATATGAACTTCTGCTCCCAAATTCAATGTATGCATATGACAGGAAGGGACCCTCAACTCAGACTTTATACTAGCTTGAATATCTTTCTTCTTCTACTTTACAATTCAAATCATTTCACCTACGTTTAATCTGCAATTATTTCTTTTAGTTGTTCACTGCTTAATAAATTCAAGATCATTCTGTTTTGAATGTACATAACTAAAATATTAATATAATCTGTACAACAGGAAGCATTTGTTAGGTTTAGTGTTGTAATGTCCCAGCAATACAAAAAGATAGTCATATTTATGTGCAATTTTCTTTTACTTCATGAAAAGAGACTGCTTTAAAACCACAAATTAAAAGATCAGTCTTTGGGGATGACAATGATGCTTTAATTGCAAGACTTGCAAGACCAGACTCTAAGAAGACCATGTACAAAGACAGAAAAATGCAGGGTCCAAAGAAAACTGTCTTTGCTAAGTCCTAGCTGTTATTAAAGTAAGTGCCTGGAGCCTTAGATACTAATCTAGATATTGCAGCATGTAGAGATTTAACTGAACTGCACTCTAGCAATACCAAATATTGGCAGACACTAACTGGGGACATTTGTTTTATTACAAGCAAGATTAGAACCCAGGTTTTATTTTTGTGCAGACAGTCTTATCTGCCAGAAAGAAGAGTGCCAATTCAGTTAGCAAGAATAATGGTGACATTTTACAAAGAAATTTCCTTTAAAAAATAATATGCAGTCATACCTTTTTTCTCCTTGACTTCATTAATAATCAATACCATAAAAATATTCACATCTTTCAGACTTTGAGTTATTTCCTTAGAGAAGCCAAATCCTTCCCAAGCCCATTCTGCAAATGGGAAGGATTTTGATTGTACAGTTTACCAAAACTGTAGCATCAAAATAAAACTGGCTTTCTTAATTCATACCTTCTTGCAGGTGCAAGCAAGTTGCTTGCTTAATTAAGTTAGGGGTCTGGAAAGGGCAGGTGATTCAAGCTAGCACTGCTTTTACTTTGTCTATAGGCACATTCATTATATTTGAACATCAGTTGGAAACAGAATTTGTACTTGTTTTTCAGGTGCTGCTGGGATAAAAATCTCAAGGGCTTATCATCTATGAATATCTCCAGGCTCTGACAGTTAGCCAGCAGGACTTACCGGAAGGATGAAGAACAAAAGCAGGAGAAAAAGTGCAGAAGACATTAATCTACAGAAAATCCCATGAGACAAGGTCAGTACATTGGTCATTGTCTGTCTGAGGTGAGAAATTCAATAAAGTCGGAGCCCTGTAAATCTCCTGATGAATCTTGGTAACATCTTTCATTTCAATAACAACTTTTATGGCTGGCAGAAGGTAAAACACTTTGTGATAAGCAGCTCTTGGAAAGTCCCAGACAACTGCAGTTGTCAGCCTCAAACTTACAATAGCTCATTGCCTTGAAATGTCTACCAACATTTGACAATTCAACAAGATTTTCACAGAAAAGTCCCAACTGTGCAGATTAATTTCTTAACACAAACTCTTTACTTGTATCACAATACTCTCAGGAGCCCCCCTCACATTTTGGGACAATTTTATTCTGTCATGTATGGCTACATAGGTGAGGAGTAGCTATTCTTCCTTAATGCCATATGCAAAGGGCACAATATAATTCTGAACTATAAAATTTTTACTACCATTTTCTTCCACCCAGAGCTCAGAAAGCCTGTGCTCCTCCAGCCTTGCCAAATCAAGAAATTCAACAAATGCTCCTTATCAGAAGTAGAATTTAAACAATATAGTTCATTCCTAATCATTGTCATTAGTCTAATGGCATTGAGAGCTTGGAACACCATAAACTGAAGTAATTCTGTACAGAAGGGAAAAAAAGAAGTCAAAGGCTACAAAATCCCAAAAATTTTAGATTGAACCTTTGATGGCAACCACTGAACAATCGCCTGTACTGTGGCCACATATTAAAAGCTCATAGAAGAGTCTAAAAATTAAGTTGAATTAATTCATTCTGTGATGTCCATAAATTAAATATATTTCTTAAATAATGAATGAATCCTATGACCAGAAAAAACTCCTTCATGAGTTAATATACCATATGTTGTATCACACACAGTTTAAGCACCCTAATTAGTATCTTACGCATAACAAGCAGCAACTGTTTAACTCTTTGTTTACAACCACGATTAAGTGGATGGAACGAATCAGCTTTAATTTGCCTTATGCTCCAAATTGTGTGTCCATTTAACTTCAAGGTGCACAATGTGCAAGAATCTTGTTTCTGTCTGACTGCTTCCTTTCTTTTTTTTATTTTTGCCTTGAATCTTCCTTTTTTATGTTGAGCCATTCTAGAAGTAAATAAATATACTGAATAAAATTAATTTGACACGGAAAAACTTTAAAAGGTATCCTCAGGGAAATAAAAAAAATATGAAAGGTAAATATTTCATAAAAAAGCACTGAGGTGAGACCTGCATGACCTTCAGACTCTCTCCTGTCACAAACACATCAAAACCTGTGATGTGACATTGCCAAGGCAGGTAACAAGTTGTGACAAGCAGTTGGCAACTGTGCATGGTATTATGCTATTCTAAAGCACCAGGCTATTTATATTCATCTTGTCATTACCCAGTCCAGCTCATTAGACTGTTTTGTTTGCAGATGAAAATCACAGATATAGCCATGGAATTGCATTAAACCCAGGCTTTCTAAATTGCAGCCCAGCACTGTAACTACCAGAACCACCCCTCCCAGAGTGCACTGATTTTAAGTGATTACTTAAAACCCAACACAGAGAAGCCCAAAGTGGCTCTGAAGGAACTATTCTGGTACTGCAGAGGGCTCTACACAGGGTAAGGCTGGATGTCCAGAGGCAGGGATGGCCCTGGCAGCCTAGTGAGGGCAGGTCTGGTTAGTCCAGGCACAGAGCAGCACAGCCTTTGGTGTCATACACACTGATCGTAATGTGTCCTCAGCTATGTGCACTCAGATTTATTTTTCACTTGATCTCAAGCGAGCTGGAGACTATTTAAAGAATTTTGAACTACGTTATCACAGGGCATCAGCTGCTTCTAGTTCATCTTTATTTTGTGGGGGTTTATCCTCCTTAAAAACCAATATGCACATTCAAATGCTGGCATATGGCACTGGCTTGAAGTACAGATGCCCTTTTGGATCTCCAGTGGGTAAGGGGTGACACACAAAATATTAAAAAGACCTTAAGAGAGGTTCAGGTTACCTGTGAAACCCTTCATACTTCAACTTTTTTTGCACATCTTGGACTTTAGATAAAGCCTTTAAAAATCAAAACATGCCATAATCTTTACATTACGAACTTCTTCCAACTGGCTGCATTTAAAAGCATTCTTTTTCCTTCCATTTTTATTATTTTCCCTGCTTTCACTTTTTAATGGAATGAATAAATCCTTTAGTGTTTATGAAAGCCACCAGATCAGCAGCCCCAGAGACCCAAGTCTAATTAAATTGTTTTCCGAGTGCGTGACTTCCTTTTCCCATTATATAAACAGAGGATGGCAACCACCCAAATTGCACCGAGGGTACCCAAAACAACCAACATCCACTTCCCACTGAAGTCATGGGTCTCAATCCCTTGTGCTTTCCATTTTCACTTTTCCCACACTAGCAGAGATGGTAATTTTCTCACCAGGAAAATTATCCCCTTGGTTTGGGAAGTGCCCTTCAGCCCCCAGCCACAAAATGCAGCAGGTCCTGCTGTACCACAGGCAAAAACCTTCCTGTTCTTGTAACCTCCATAATAAAGAACAAAACACCACAAATCCTTCCTGTCCGTGACTGTTGTTTATAATATTGAGAGTTTTCTCAAGCTTGTGACAGAGTATGCTGAGGTGACCCTTGCATTAGCGTAATACTTTAGGATAAAGAAAAAAAAAGAGAGAAAGTGAGAACTTGTGCCTCACGTATGATGTGTTATTTCCGTGATGCTGCACTGAAATCTGCACAGAACAAAAGAACCCAGTCTCATACTCCCATTCCCCAGTGGAACCAGCAGCCTAAAGGAAAAGCTAGAAATGACGCATTGCTATAAATTGGTTTTTAGTACTCATAATGGCTTGTCACTCAAAATTCCCAAATGGCAGCAGAAATAATTTCCTGAGTTTGTATTTATAAATTAGTATCTCCAATCTGCACAGAAATACCTTGCTTGTTTTTACACTCCTGGTTTATGTATTGGTTCCTGGTTGAGATTCTGCAGCACTGCTACAACTGTGCACAATGCATCCCAAGCCTACTTTTTCATTTAAGTGAGCCTGAGTGTCCCAAGTAAAAGGCTCAATACAATGAGGATTTAACTACTAGTGAAATAGGGGATTATTATAGATGTAACTAGAACAAAGAACGAGTATGTCAGCGCATTTCTATCCATATTTACAAATACAACAGATAATGTTCATGCTAAAATACTCAGATAAACATCTTGGGACACCATTAATTTAAACAGTACACCTCATATATGGCTGATCCAGCCAACTGAAAAGGGCTACACCCCCTCATAAGAAGAGCTAATGCCTAAAATGACACACAACTAAATATTGGTTCAGCATATGCAGGGAAGAAAAAACAAGCTTTTTTTTTTTTTGCTTGCTAAAAGACATAGCTTAAAACTGCCCAACCTTACTCATGTAATTAACTCTATCGATTTCAAGAGATTTAGGCTGACAAACGTTTAAAGTGGAGTTGATCTCATCTGACTGTAAACACTTACAAAGTGGATATCTACATGTGGGTGAGTCAGCTTAAGCTCCTTTTACAGGAGGGAGCTGCATGTGGGTCATTAAGCTTCAGTCTCTCTACTGTTTGTGGAGAAAAGCAGGTGCTTTTATGGAGAAATGTAAAGGCTTCTAGACTGGGTTGAGTTAAGCCTCTTCCTTTACAGGGTGTCCTGCCAAACTTTCCATCAGCTAAATCCTTCTCCCACTCTCTATAATGATCATGTAAAGGAAAGGAAGTGAAATCCAGAGTGCTGCTCAAGGTTTAAGGCAAAACAATTAATACAGTGCAGAGTCCTTTTCTATTATGAACAAAGAAATATCTCTGAGCAGGAAGAAAGATAAGCAGAGCTCACACTAGACCTATGAACATCTTTTTTAAAAGTATCCACTTTGTGCATAGTTCTGCTCCTTTGCACTCTGCAGAAGAAAGACTGTTGCTGCTTCAGAAGAGTTCCTGTAAAGCATTGATTTAAAATGAGCACTTTTAAATTATCATGCAAGATAGTTACCCAAGTGAAACAAAATATTTAAATGTTAGTGAGACACAAAGTCACCTAAACTGCCAATCAAAATGGTATTAGAATTAATTTGAAGCACATTTTAAAATACACTTCCTTTAAAATTAAGCTCTTGGTTTTTCTTTTTTTGTTTCTTTGAAAACAAATTATTTTTTGTTATTTCTATGATTTTTTCCCATCTTCTATGCTTTCATGCAAAATCCAGTCATTTAGGGTAGATGCAGACTTGCACAAGGAATTAACAAAAGGCCCAAGAGTACATTTAATTGCCACTGTAATATTATTAGAAAACTTTGCAGTAATGCAGATTTCAGTCTCACAGAAACTTCCAGGAAGAAAAGCAGAGACTGCAGAGGAACAGGAAACCCTCTGCAACACTGGGACTTCTTGCCTTCCTCTTTCCTCTTTCTGGATAACACCATAAGGTATAGAAAGTGAGAGAATTGCTCAGTTTGCCTACCAATCATCTCAATTCAACACTTGCCTACAGCAGCAAATCCTCAGGAACCTCACACACACAAGCAGTAAAGAGGGAAATGTTAAATGCATGTCATGCCCAGAACACCACTCTGTGCACTGCTCCCAGGCCACAAACCATGACCTTACCACATGTATTCAAGGCAGAAGAGGTTCAATTCAAAAACCAATTCCAGGCTAAGCATACCTTTTAAAATAAATCCTGCCCTTCATCGAGTCAAAGAAAGAAGCAGACTTCTGGCTAAGTTCATGGATTTGGTGTGGGTTTGTGTTTTCCCTTAAGTTGTGATCAACTGAAAAACCTCAGGCAAAATTCTAAGTTATCTCAGTAAAACTATTGAATCAGTAAATGTACTAGGAAGAAAGCAAGCTTCTAATATAAGTTTTTCTCTGTTTTGTTGTACAAATACATTTGTGTGGGGGTTTTGTTTCCCCTTTCTTCCTCCCAGCTGCACAAGTAAATAAAGATATAGAAAAGCTGCACAAAAATTCTCTCTCAAGATGGTTATTTCATAAAAATGTTTTCCAAAGTTTACCTTGGACTTCTTTTGCAAGGGAGTAAATGCATTTTTCCTGAGGTGAATAACTAACATTTGCCCTCTCCGTCTCAACTGGCACACAGGGATAAGTTGAACTCATCAATTCAACTGCCATAATAAATTTTTATGTTCTGCACAAATATATTCTTACTGTTATATGACTGAGGGAAAACAAAAAAAATAACTTGTAAGAAGAAAATACTACATGTTCATAACAATCTGGAAGGTACAGAATAAACCAATCAGGCTTTTCTGTACTCATAAAAACTCAACAGTAACTGCTCCTGCCATAACTCTCAAAAACTAGTCAAGGAACAGGCTACAGATTGGTCTGGAAAAACAACAGGGTCAGAGTGGAATTAATTTCTATCAAAATGCATAGTGAAGCAGATTATCTTTGTGTCACTCATGCTGACTATGGCTTTACTGACCAAGCCAGTAGGATTGCAGGAGTCATTAGGATTAAGGAAAGAGTAAAGTACTATGCAATTCAGAAAATAAAATATTTTGTCTGGAAAACTTCCAGCTCCAATACAAGGAAAAAAATTAAGTAACTTTTAGGAGGCAATTGTGCACAGTGGGATGTTAATCTAATGTAGCAAACATTCTCAAGATGAGAAAAATCAAACTGGCAAATCTTGGATGCTTCTATTCTGGAGAGTCATTATGGGAAAATCTATGTGTGCAAGAAGAAATGGATGTACAGAATGCTCATTTCCATTAATTAAACTCCTGTCTCAGTAAAGCCTGTTTATTAAAATTCCTGAGCACCTAAAGCTCAGTGAAACTCAGAGATAGGCAACTCGTCTTGGAATTCTCTTTCTGAACTGTGCAGAAGTGCTTCTGGAGTAAATCTGCAGAACAAAGAGCTGACCCCCCTGACTTTGTTTGTTCCTTAAGGCATAAAATAAAGTCAGCCTTAGAATCAATAGCTCGAAACATTCCATTAGAAGGAAAGTGTTCAAGGCACTGAGGCCATTAGCACAAGCTTAACGAAATTAAGATATTAACAGAGTAAATGGCAACTCAGCTCTTCTATAGGTTGCACTGCAGTTCTGAGTAAACACCATCTTAGCCAGGCAAGGGCACATGGATCAGTGTTTCAGGGCTTTCAGAGGCAGTGGGAGGAAGGGAGGAGGTTTTGCTTTTAAACACACATTAGAAACTGAAGATTCCTGGAGAGAGATGTATTAATAATTAAACAGAGCTTCTGGGTTGCAAAACCAATCAATACCGTACATTAAAATCAGATGTTCCTTAAAAAAATAGCAAACGTGGGGTTTCGGAGGTTTTGTATTCACTCATAAGAATTTCTATTTACATCCCTCATAGCCGTCATTGCTCTATCAAATTAATGCTAAACTCAAGAATTTTTGAACTGCAGGTCCTTACAGTGTTGTGTTTAAAGCTTGAAGTAATTCACAAAATATTCCTAGTTACTTAGCAGAATTGTTTTTATTGTTCTTCTAGTAAAACATTTAAATTATTACATCGGTTTGGGGTTTGGTTTGAGGTTTGGTTTGGTTTGGTTGTTTGGGGTTTTTTTGTAATCTAAGTGTAAAGAATTTCATGAAAGTGAAATTTAAAAAAGAAAAGGACAATTGCCTTCTGCCACTAGAAGAACTGCTAGGCAGTTCTTACTAAGGTATGAATAAAAATGGGTTTTATTGTGAAAGCATCAGCTCACCACAATGAACAGGAATTCTTCTTTATGTATAGTACTACTACAGTTCTTAATGGCTTTGCTGCCTCTACAATGAATTTTCAGACTTCATTTGGGGAAGTTCTCCTAACAAGGTATAAAACACTTGCTACAGCACTAAATTACATTACAGAAAAACACAGAAAATATACGCTTCACAAAGCAACCATGCTGTAGTCACCAAATGAAATAAGATTTTTTTACAAGTTTCAGTCATTGTCAAGACACTTCATAACTCTACAAAAGCCTACTAGCTGAAATTTTGCCAAGGTAATACAAAGTACAGAGCTGACAGTACCAAAAACTGGTGGACAGTCAGAGTTTCCCTTGCTAGGCCAAACTGCAATTTCTTTATTTTCCTGAACGGGACATGGTAACCCTGCAAATGTGCCTGCTCTGACACCTTGAAATAGCACACAATTTAAAAAAGGTGAATTGAAACCAATTCTGATCCATAAAAATCTGTTCCCAAGAAGAAACACAGCGCCTTCCTTGCACATCTTTATTTCTTCTTTCCGAATTTAAAAGTACAAGGTAGTGTTCCTAATGCAGCGCAAAGCAAGAAACTTCATCCAAACTAGTGACAAAAACAAACACCACAAGAGCCCCAGTCCTAATGTGTACAAAACTGTCACAAGGTCACCTGGCATCTTACCAAAGCAGTTAGCATATAAATTGAGCCTAAACAAGAGGAGATAAGTATGTCCTCTGACAAGGAAGATTCCCAAACAAAAACAGCAAAAGAATTTCCATTATGGAAGAAAAAAATGTGCTTATTAAAAATGTAACAACATTTATCTTCCTCCTGCAAACATTCTTTTAGCCATTCTGTTTTTTGCAGAGGGCCCCAAACAATGTCAAGTTTCTGTGCTTTCTTTCAGAAAAGTATTCATACACAGGCCAATTACAATATATCCCAAAAACCATTTGCCATGTAAATATAATGACTGATTGAATTTGACAAGCCTCCTTCTAGAAGAGTAAACACTGAAGCTTTTGTTTAGGGACATTAATCAGCTCAGCAAGCTCAACGTGTCACCTGTGCCAGAATGGAAGAAAAATCATCCCCACCTGCTGGTAGAACAGCCACCAGTAACAGCCAAAGGAGGCAGGGCCACCAATTGAAAGAATTGCTCTGGATCCCAGCTATTCAAACAGGCAGCGTCTCAGCAGACACCCATCTTTCCCGTAACTGATCATTCCATTAACAGTAATGATCCTGCCTCCAATGGCTGTGCAGGTCCAAATGGAAATCTGGGAGAGCTTTCTGCAAACTAAGAACTGTAAATCCAGATAGATGCTATAATTCCCCTCCAGACTGGCTCAGGAGCCTGTATTTGCACCTTAATACAGAGTGAAGACAGTGATCACTACCACTGAGAATACCTTACGTCTTGTAAAGCAGACTTAAATTTAAGAATAATTAGAAAACATAGATGTCAGGGAATACACTGAAATTCTTAACTGCAGCTTGGCCATCATCAAGTCTTACTGACATCCTTACCTTTCTCTGCTCAGTGGCAAAGAACATTACTGAAGATTTGTTTTTAAGTTCAGGCTCTTGTAGAAGGACAAGTGATTATGTAAAAATCAACTGGTTAACTTAACTGGTGAAGTCAGTGCTCTGAAGAACGCCAAAATACCACCCCCTGCTGAAAAATGCTAACTTCTTATAGGAGGATACCACATGTGCTGAGCAAACAGGAAAACCTTCAGATAGTGACAGAAATTATCCTCCATGGGTTCAAACACTGAAAACATTATCTGCCCCATTGGGATGGGGTATGTTTAGACACTTCCAAGCTTGTAATAATTAAGCCCAAAACCTGTCAAAAGCACAGCCCTTCCCACTGACTGACATTCCCAAGCTCTGCAAGTGTGCATGTGAAACCTGGCAATTTTCCATCCAGTTTTCACTTATTTTTACATTCTCTGATCTTTGCAAGTGGGACAGCAGGTTCCTGAAACTGAGAGCAGAGCGGCACAGAACCAGCTCCATGTTTCACTGTCCTAATCCCAGAGATGCTGAATCCCAACAGCATTTCCAACTCACAGCCTTTGAAAGCCCATGTGATCCCATTGAGCTGAGCAAAATGGACAGTCAGCTCAGATCATCTTCTGCACAATATCTGGAAATAGCAAAGTACACTTTCTGTCTCATTTACTAATGCTGCTGCTAATTTTGCTGCGTCCCAGTTTCTCGTCCATCTGCAATCAGAATTCAGCTTAGCTGATGAGAAAGCAAACGTGCCGCAGTACACACCAGGATGTTGCAGCTACATTAGGAGAATGAATAATCCCATTTCTGCTCAGGAATCCTTCCCAAAAGCTTAGAAAGGACCTAGGACATGATTAGATAAAATAGATCACTGAGCACATGAGCAGGTAATGCCAGTTTTCCTTTGGACTGAGTTTTGGGGTTAATGCAAGCGCTTTTGAAAATTTTGCAATGTTTAGGAAATTACTGGGAGCACGTGAGTGTTCCTTCCCATGCACATTGCCTGACAGTGAATACTAATAAATGCAGCTTCTCAACTGGCACAAGTGAGTCCCTACAGTGTCTCCCTCTGTTACCTGGAGGAGACTTATATTGATATAGCTATTTCCAAGATTTTTAACCTCTGATTACATCAATTTGACTGCTAGATTCCAAAGTTACTAGAAAGGTAGACTGATTGCTTTCTTAATAATTCAGATTCAGAAGTAAAAAACAGAAAGCTTATGAGTTAACACAGTAGGTATCTGATTCCTCCTTTTAATGCCATTACTGGTAATAATTTTAAGCAATCACATAATAACCAAAATGTATTTTGTGAATTCCTCAGAACTTCTGTTAGTTGGTGTTTTACCTCCAGTTTCCTGTGGGAAAATTCTGAGGTATGCCCCAAGCAATTTAATTCTTTTTCTTTGGAAAGGTAACACACATTAAAGGAGATTAAGCAGTGGAGGCTCTAAAGTCACTTGCAGAAATAAAACCTCAAAACACATCTAAGAGACCTATAGAAATGGGACTCACTCGTTTTTAAAAACCATCTTACTGAAATTCTGCTCTTCTGACAGCCATGTGTTTTGCCATAATTTCTAATTTGAAGGTTTTTACTCAAACTGTCTGTTGATTTGACTGCACTTTTTGTGTCACAAAATAGGCAGTGCCTAAAACATATTAGGACAATCAAGGGCCAATTTAAAATGTATGTATTAACAAACAAACTCATTCAAGAAGCTGCATACACAGAACAACCAGAAACAACTTGCACTCAGACCTTGGAGCCTTTGTTACAAGTCTATACAGGACTGAGGCACCCAAAGAATGGGATTCTTCAGGAATTAGAAGGGAAGCACGGTGGACAACTGGCCACTTCCAGATCTCTGGAAAACAAGTTCTAACAAGAACATAAGGAGACTAACCTTACCTTCCATTTTTTTTTTAGTAAAGCAGATCAAGTTGATACAGAAAAATTAATTTTCCTTCCCCCTTACGCTATTTTGCATTATAGGCATGCATTGAAATTTGTCTGATTACTGAGTTTAGCACAGACTTTCTTAGCAGTGACTTCGTTTTCAAAAATCACTTTGAGAGAGACAGGCAGCACAGGAACTCCTGCGCATTTATAATAGACATCTCATGGCCTAACTTATCTTTTCCTAGCTACTTTGATCTACATGTTCCCAAAGTCCACCAACTGCAAACTCCTAACTTATTACAACACAGGTGCACAAGGTTTAAACTGTAAGGCCAATATGGAGGGAACCAATCCTAGAAAACAGAAGATGATTCAGTTAATTAACAGGGCAAAAAAAGGGGGGGGGGGGAAGGGGAAAAGGTCATTGTGCTCTTCACTGGCCTTAAGCACATCCTGTCACATGGCACTTCTGCAGTGGTTTAAACTATTTAAATTTTCAACTAAATTCTGATTGCTTGACTGCAACCTCCTTTGTATCTCTAGCCAAAGCATTTTAGTTCACATTTTGGGTTTGGAGCTGCAAAGGCAAGTTAAAACAAAAACACTGCTAGACAGGAGGTGACTTGAAAACACATGTCCTGCCCAGTGCTGGGAAAAGGAATGTGGCCAAGACACCATGCTCAGATCTCAAGTATCAATCACAACAAGTTACCTGCAGGAAAATTATGTTTCTCCACTTAAGGGGGGGGGGTGTGTGTGTGGCAGTGGGGGTGTGCAAGATTTCCCTTTAAGAAACAGGAACTGAAAGATGAGAAATGTAAATGTGTAAATTCCTTCAGTCAGGGCCTTTTACTCCCAGTGTGACTCCTGCTGTCTGAGGTGACTTAATAAAATTTCATTTTTATTTTTATTTTTTTCATCTAAAAGACACAGATACTCATTCCAATGAAATAAATAGGACTTTCTGAGTTTATTTTAATAGCAGTGAAAAGGGGATCTTGTATTGAATTGGCCCTTCTAGGTAAATTGCTTGAATAAATCCTGCTTGTTGGATGATAATTGAATGAGCATGGGGAATTTTGACAGTTCCAGGTGTCAAGAAGTTGAGGGAAAATAACATCTGTTCTCATCAAATAGCAGAAAGGCAAATTCAAAGTCACTCTAAATAAATGTGTAGCATAAATATTGAACAAGGAGTAAAAGAGATACATTAAATTTTTTTTAAAGTAAAATTGTGCTTTTTTCTTAGCTAAATGTAGCAAGGCTAAACTGCTACATTCTACACTATTGTTTTATAATTTTTTTTCTGCCATACCTTGCACTGTCACAAGCTGTCATTGTGGCCAAACCACTCCCATTCTCTGCACCATGTTCATTGTGAAAACAGCCAGACAGTGCCATGGCACACACTGACACACAGGAACAGCCTGGCTGGCTGGCTGCTAGCTCAGCAAGAGTTTTAAAAATAGGCAGCAGAGAACACATTATTTAATATTTGCCATTGCCTGTAGCGTGATATAGTATTTTATATCACCCCTATAATAATTACATTATCTTTTACACTTGTGAACGGTTTGATTCTTCTTTCCCTCCCTCATCTTTATGCTTCAGACTCAGAGGCTTACATGGTGATAAGAAAAAAGTGACTGCACAGATGTGAGGCAAGGAAGAGCCACCCTGCCTAATCCCAACCTGGCCTGTGGTAATCCAGGGCAGAACTCTGGGGCAGCAGAGGGGAAGGAGAAAGTGAGCCCCTGCTTTTTATACTGCTCTGCACAGATCATTCTGCTCCCTCCCAAACCCCACAACTCCTCAGATGTGTGAAATACAGTAGCATGGCCATGACAACAACTTCTGTGAGTCCAACAGAGATGAGACTTTAGAGCAAGAACTTTTGAGTACAATCACACTGACTGAGAACTCAAACCAGGGGCTCTCTGTTACATTCTTTCTGTGGGAAGAATACAGTCTAAAAAAAAATTAAGATTTAATAGTATCTTAAGGTTTTTAATGTAAGGAAAAATCTTATGACAGAACAGCCACTCCCAGGACTTCCTTGTTCTCACTTTCAAATAAAAACCTTGTAGGTTTTTTTTTGTGGGTTTTTTTTTTGTTTGTTTGGTTTTTTGTTTGTTTTGTTTTTGTTTTGTTTTGTTGTTTTGTTTGGTTTTTTTTAAAGTAACAGGATGTAAGTGCACAGTGCATGCAGAGATGACTTTATTACCTAAAAGTTTGTCTTAAATAGACAGTTCAGATGATAATCCAGTTGCCGGAGAGGCAAATATCCAGAACTATCTTCCACTGAATCTGTACTGACACACACAACATTGAACAACTCTTCCTCTCTGTTCCCTCTTTCCCTAAGGCAGATAAACAAATTTTTTTCAGGAAGTTACGTGGCATTCTTACGTGGCAAAACCAGCCACAAAGCCAGGTTAAATGCACAAGCTTTTCCCCTAATCTGCCAAGAAACATTCCCTGCGGTTGACCCACCACTTCAAACATACCAAGAGTTCTTATTCCTCTAAGCATGTTCTCAACTTCAGGACAGCCACTCACAGCCCAAAAGCTGCTAACGCAAAAGTCTTTGTAAAAAACTGTGATCAGAAAGTTATTGATGAGTAGAACTAAGCATAATCAAATAAATATCACTCTCTGTGATTACCCCAGTTTTATATTTACCACCTCATTATTTCAGCAAAACCTGGGGCTTGGGGACTATAACCTACACTTAAACCCACAGAGTTAGTGACTGCATTCAGGATATTTCCCTGACGACAGCCCCACAGAGGGTGCTTTGGGCTGAGCAGCTTATCCATCAATCCCTAAGGGACACAGGTAGCAAACACACAGCCACGTGGGACAGTGTTTGTGATGACACTTTTGCACCACATCACCGGGTACCTCTCTGCTTTTTTGCCACTGTCAACATCTCTCTCCCCACAGTGTGAACACAATGCTGGTATTTCACCAGGTATCACAATCTTTTGCCAGACTGTAACAGAAGCTTTTGTTTTCCTCTTCATCTCAGAACAGAAATAGAAACAGTCTTTGAAATATATTTAGACTAAATTTTTTTTTTTAAATGTTAATTTTCAGGAATGTTGCCAATCCACTTTCAGCAGATGGTTTGCTATTTAATGTCTCTAGGCAGGCAGAAAAGCTTTAATCAATAGAATCAAAAGAAACGTTGAGAAACTACATGCAATTTTACAAAATCAAAGGCATTTCCTACATACTGTCAAGCAGACAAAAACATATTGACATGTTGTTACTGCAAGGAACTAAGGAATGTTTCCCACATTACAACACTGAGTCTCTTTTTACGTGTTTTCAAGTCTGAAGGTTTCCTTATAACAAGAAATTTAACTCTGTCATAAATTTAGAAATTCTCCAGGAGCAGCTTAATTAAGAAAAAATGGATCCAGGGCTGAGCAATTAAAAACCTACCCTCAAGAGCTGGCAGTTGCCACATAAAAAGCTTTTCCTCTGCTTACTTCTTCAAATAAGAAATCAATAGTGTGGCTCCCAATTCACTTTGGGGCCCAGTATTCCACCTACATCTGCAACCATGCAGGAAAAGAGGCAAAATGGGCAGGGATCAGTTTAGCCACCAGCTATGGCTCAGTTACTGCAGAGAGCATTGACAATTGTCTGAAAATCTGGCAGTCCTTTTCTACCTTCAGCACAAAACATAGGGATCCTTGGTTTAACCATTAAAAGCATATACATACATTTATACAGAGATGTCACATAGAAAATATTTTACATATATTAAATATTTGTATATTCATTTACATGCAAAATTTTGTCTCAGTACTTAAATGAGAGTAGAAGAATGAACACTGTGAATGAGCTTTTAACAAATTTTCTATCTTTTTATGTAAGGAACACATAAGCTGTGCTGAAAATTCATTTGTGTTGATAGAATTGCACTTATAGGAAGTATAACACTAAATCAGTGAGATTTAAATGTTTCTATACCAGTCACATTCCTGTTACAATGTGACATGCAGCAAGTGGGAATGATGTATCCAAACATAAATCTTCTGTTGTCATTTTGCTACAGCTTTTTCTGGTCTGGCTGCTTTTAGTGCCTAAATTCACCAGTCTTCTTGGCACTGTGTACAGCTTTCCACGTCCCTTTGGAACTTGTGTTTGTTTTGGGGTTTTTTAAATTGTTGATTTGTCTGTTTTATGTCTAACAGTTTTAAATTAATTTCAAACTTGTGCAGCTTTACAACCACGTGAAAATATAAGCTAAACAGAAGCGTGGAATGCCTCATCCAGTTACATCTAAGTTCAATGATGTCATAACCCTTTATGGCTGAGACCATGTTGTAAAGTCACGGAGGACTAATTCTGAAAAACCAGATTCAAAACAACGACACACAATTATAATATTGGAGACCAAGAGTGCCACAAATTTGGTTCCACGCCCAGTATTTTGCTTACGATAGTCTGGCTGTATGCAAACAAAAACAAACCTTGTTTCATTAAAGGTGCTACATGTGTTTTAAAAGATCCATATAAACTAAATCAAATAGGCTTAAGTCTTCAATTTTTGAATGCTAGATTTGGGAATTAAGAAGGAAATATTTATAGCAATCTACTAGATGTGAAACTGGTTTTGAAAGTGACAGGAAAGTAAAAGGCTTTCAGCAGAGAATCAAAAATGGTGCATCACTTCTTTCAACTCCATGGAAACTCACTAGCATCAGTTTCACCACTTTCAATAACATCAGTGGAAACTCCATAATTTCCATTTAATAACTGCAATTTCATATTAACTAAAAAAGGATAAAACATTCAGGTACTCTTGTGCAGCCTGTAGCTTTTCCTGTACTTTTCTCCTCCTTGACCCTCCTTGTCCTCACAACTGCTAAATATGAAATGAACATGTCTTCTAATCAGAAATTCCACAGAAATTACAGCATACTACTCCCACACCCTTTGCTTGAGCAACTTAAAATATTCCTGTTAGCACAAGTAGAAGAGGGAAAGGCTGGCATAATACGATCATTCCACATACAGCTAGTAAAATTATAAATACCTCAGAGAAAGACAAATATATAGAACAAAGTGATTTTAAAAATTATCTGTGCTCAGTTCTGTGAGGCTTTTTTATTCTGTGCACAGAGAAATCCCAAAAGATGTTTTCTCTAACCATAATTTCATTGCAATGATAATCCTGTAATGGATGAGTACAGACTCACTGAGTCTGCAGTGCTTGAAAAGTTTATCTGACAGTTTTACCTCCAGCATGCCAAATCTTCTTGCAAAGCCTCTGGCAAGTCAAGACTTGACGCAGAAAGAAAAGCTTCAAAGGGATTTGAATCCACCATGAAAGCAGGGACAGGTAATTCTCTGCATTAGTTGGATGATTCATGAAAGAGATCTTTAGCTAGATTCAGATTACATATGAGCAAGTAACACAGTCTAAAAATCTATATTATCTCCCTAAAACGAAGACTGGAATGATCATTTATCTATGAAGGAAAAAAACCCCTGAAATACTATCTTTTTCTTATACTCTTCAGAAAGCTGCTTATAGAAATCCTATTTTCTCAGAGACCACCTGTGACAGCTCCAATAAAAGGAAAATTCAAACATTCACACTTAAAATATGGGGCTTGATTTAGGGGATAGGAAATGTCAAACCCAAAACTACAACAGGGTTTCCACACCCCTATTGACACTACTAACGCAAGGTCACTTAGCTCATAAACTTTCAGCATACAAGCAGAGATTTAGGCAATTATGTGGTATTTAAGATGTGCTAATTAAAACATACATGTTGGGAGAGGTATCTAATCTCCTACTTCATGGCTCATGTCGGTCTCAAATTTGTGTCAGTGGACAACAGATACAGCTACTGCACCACAACATTTGGCTGCTGCAGGACTCTCACACTCTCTGGGCTCTTCCTGGGGAGAGAAGGAATCTTGTGTCTGATTCTTCTGAGCAGCCCCAGCAGCCAGGGGAACCTGCCACCAACAGTCTGTAAAAATGTGGCCATATCAGTTCTCTCGATCCCTCTCCTCTGCCCTGATCCTGCAGACCTCATCCATGGAAACAAGGATCTCCAAGTCAGGGGTTCCACTGCACATCCATATGGCACTGATCACAAGACAGCTGGGATTGCAGCCAGCTGCCACAGCATTGTTGTCATAGAAATAATACATTTCAAAAATCATACAGTTTAAGATGCAAATAGAGTAAGAATCCATCACAGACTTGAGAAGACACAATCTGGCATTTTAAGGGCACAGCACTTCAAGGTAGCAGCTTGGACCTTCCACCTTCATATTCTAAACCAGAAATTAGAATATTCTCATCTGTTAATTTTCAAAGCCAAGTAAAGCAGATGCTGGAGAACTGTAATAATTATCATTAAGGTTTCAGCTCCTAAACATCTCTGCCTTTCCCTCAGAAAACCGAGGATATCATGTTAAAAATAGCACCTTAGGTATGAAACACCAGTTGAGCAGAGAAAAGAAAAAACAGAAACAATGTTGTTGCACAGAGAACACATCTGCATTGCACAACTGTAGAATAGATTTAGGTATAGATAACAGCAGCATGTAGTCAAAGCATTAAGTTTCACATACCTGAGAATTTCAGTGTCTATCCAGTGTGTCTTTCCATACTGTCCCACTAACAGTTTTTTACTGAGCTGTTTATCAAATTGATGAAATGAAGGAGCCCAGAAGTTTCTAAAGAGTCTACAGAGCCTCTTTAGCACTGGAAGGCCAAGGGCAGCACACAAAGATACCTCTGGAGATAATTAAAAGGAAAATAATATAGAAGATGAATGAAAAAGGATTTTCCTCAGAGGAATGAAGTCGGTTTTCACAACATGAAGTTAGTTTTCACTTTTGTGTTAGACAGAAATTAAACTTTATTAGTTTTATTAATTGTGAACCAGTAAATTAATTCACTGCTCTGGACTCAGACATCCAAGAGCCCAGTCTCTGATATCCAGGCCAAGAATGGCTGACAACAAAATCTTATGGCTGCAAGAAACAAGGACGACCTTTTATCAGCTAGAGAGGATTCATGTCCCATTCTGTCCCTTTTCCACACTCCATGTATGAACAGCTGATGATCAAGTTCCTGGGCTGTTCCACTGACAGCCAAGTATTCCCCATCATCCTCAGGAGGCAGCTAAGCCATCTTCACAACTGCCACTGCTGTCTAAAGATTTGAGCCCAGTGTTTGCTTTTTTAAATCACCATAGATTTTCTTTGCACATTATGTCTCTAACATTCGGATGGACAATATCAGCTCATCCCATCACTGCACAGCTTATGTACACTTTCACAGTGTAACACTGATGACAAGACCTTTCTGCTGAACGCAGAATTAAAGTCTACTGCTTCTGTGCTTTGCCACAGGCAAGGGAGCAATGTTAGGGGGAGAGAGACAAAAACTGTCTCACATGATGCCCTGAGAGAGGGAGATTTCAGGACCAGGCTGATCTCGCATGTTACACAGAATTCCCAGCAGCTGTGCCCAGGTCTTGCTTTATGTATCTATTCAGATGTATTTACCTCTACTTTGGTCATGCAGATAAGAATATCTCAGTAGTACTTCAACAGGCATAACAAGCTGGCAGAAAAGACCTCAGCTGGAACCCCTGCACAGCTGCAGGCTACTTGTGCCAGCATTCCCCCAAGTGACACCTGAGTCTGAGTGGCACAAACGAAGCTCTGAGTGCAGAACCCTAAGCAGAGCAGCTCTCTCCATCTCTGCTCAGCCCATACATCATCTGCTCAAACACTGCCCTAAAAATCCCCCTCCTTCCACTGATGCTATGCCATTATGCAGAGATAACAAATGTCAGCAAAAATGAACTTTTTCAGAGGAAAAGGCAAACTTTTCTAGCTTAGCAATGAGAGAATTTATGGAGGGCATGGAAGTCACAGCTCCTCTCCTGATTCAATATTTTTTAACCTTCTGCTGAAGTCTTTCATGTGAAATACAGAAATTGTCTTGATTGAAGGAAACGGAATCCACGTCAATTCCCTTCCCAACTACAAAGCTATCATTCACTCTCACTCTGTAGCCAAATAAAACTTATCTTGTTTCTGTCAAAAGAAGCAATCTCCAATAAATCTGTCATGCCATTCCCATTGTATAAACCTAGAGAAACAGAGCAATCTAGATAACAATCAGGAAAATAGGAAATAAAAAAAAAGAAAACTCATTCTGAAGAAAACAACTTCAATCATGAAAGGAATCATTCAACATCCAGTAATGAAATGCAGTTACCTAAATAAGGCCACTCCTCAGTTTTGGCCTCGGTATCCTAACCCCAGTGACATAAATCCCCAGTGGAAGAGCCACCAAGAACACAAATAGAAGGAAGCTAAAGACATTAAAAGCACAAAAAAGTTAATTTTAATAACAGTAATAATGCACTAGCAAGTCGTAGTCAACATATCAACAACATTAAGTCTTCACTAGATTGTCCTTGAAATACCTACACCTCCAGTATAGCTTGAAAATTTACAGAAAATTAAGTCTTCCAGTTGAAATAACTATATTAAGGTCTCTTTAGTGCACTCATCCCTAAGCATGGAAGAACATGAAAGTTAAATTCCAATTAATCTGTTCTGACGTGCAGCCATCTAGAATGACTTGAGAAGTCACAGCCTAAAGAGAAGAAATAATGGGATTAATCCTGCCTGTCTTACATATGCAAGTAGTTCTTCCATTGCAATTAGCTACATTGGGACAGCAGGTCTCTCTGCTTGTACACAGACAGGGAATATGGAGCCCTCTGCAGTGGAGCAAGGGCTGAGTGCTCCCAGGGCTGCTGCCTAGTGCTCGCTTGTTTCTCAGTAGAATAAATACACTGCAGTGAGTGATAAACATGCCTAATTGCTTTCGAGCTCGAGGGAAATAAGCTGGAGGGATTTAACAATTAATTATTCCCAAAAGGAAAGTACCTCAGGAGTAGGAGGCATGGTGGAGTGGCCATTTGAGTCTTAGTGAGTTGACTTTATGGAACCCAGTCAGGGTTAGTTAGCCAGGCTGCAAAAGCAGCAGACATTCTTCTTTGTGTTTGAGATCGAGAAATAAAGGGTAGATAAGAAACACAACATTTACCTACTTAAACCTCTCTCAGGATAAAATTAAGAATGTGGGTTGACCTAGTTCCCAAGCTCAGAACATGCAGTTTCTGAAAGCAAATCATTTCACCCTAACACCTGACCTCACAGGGACAGGGTGAATCACACACTGGGGACCTCTCCCTCCCCCAGCTGACCACAGAGGGTGATCAGATATCCAACTGTGGGATAGCTAATATTAGCTCAAGGAAATCCACACAGCGAATCATTCTAAGCAGCAGAATGAAAGATAATGTAAACAACTCTTCTCTCAAAAATTTTCCCAAGTCCACACAGTGCCTGATATTCCACTGACAAGAAGAGATGCAGCAGCTTGCAAGGATGGAGCACCAAAGTCCTAATAGAACACAGACGCCTTAGAACCATGCATTGACCTCAACTAAGAATTCAGCTAGTCCAGGAATGAACTGTGTGTTACAACTTCAATTTAGCTCTAGTCTGTCTTACCTGCATGTAATTTAGTAATTCTGTTAAGGTCCAAGGTGTTGGGAGGAAAAATGGAGTAGGAGAAAGGAAGCAAGTTCATGTCATAGACTCCATAATCTATGATCTTTTAAGATAATTCTAGAACATAAACATCATCTGATTAAAACTAGGAAGGTTGAAAAATGCTAAAATGACATTGCATAATAAGACAGACACGGTGATGTGCAGAGGTGTTTTGAGTGATACTGCTTTAATCATAGCTTAGCTTTTCAAGGAAAATGAAACTATGAACTATGATGGCCTAAAGTGAGACTGCAGAAAGCAGCACATTTCTTCCTTTTTGCTAGTGTTTTTCACTTTGTCACTGATACAAACTATGTATCAGATTGAGAGCAGCCTGCCCACTCACCTGATCTTCCAATTGCACATACAACTTAAGGCAAGTTTTTGGTGCCAGAGCCAACATACGATGCATTATTACAATGAACAATATCTTGTGATCTGTCTGAAGCACTCTTGTATTGATTTTAATAACATGAGAGTGTTTGGGGATTTTTGAGCCATTTTGGTGCTTGTGAACTCAACGGAACAAAGTTTTTTATCTCATTTAAAGTTGTTAAACTCAGCCCTCTAAAGTACACTTTCTGGGAATAAAGCTCAGTACTACCAGACAGTCCATGTGCCACACACCTTTGTCAGGCATGAAAATGACTGCATTTCTCATCAAGCTACTCATCTGGTCTTTTACTGAGTTTCTTGCATACAGATAAACACATACACACAATTAAGCTCAGAAAAGACACCATCCTGTTTGCAAACTCAGAAGGAGGTGGGAACTAAGAGTTTCTCTCAGTGGGCTGCCTGCTAGCATGGAGCATATGCCTCCTACTGAAGATTTGGGCTGGGAGGGAGGTGAATCTCCTTGGTGCTGGCTGGGGAGCATTCAGATGTAATTAACACCACAATCAGCACAGCACACTGCCACAGAAAATCATGCAGGTTGTCATCATTGCAAAAAAGGTAAAGTCATTTGACCAAAACCATCTTGTGAGCTGTGTCTGGCCACAAGCCAAGAATTCAGGATTCCGAGGCTTCAGTCAGCTCAAGTTTCAGCATCAAGCTTTAGTTCCACAAGGTTCTTCTTTCTGTGGCCTAGGAGTTCCCTGTCCCTCCTGCTCTTTCCAAACACAAGACAAGCAAGCTTTGATTCCATCTGAACCTCTCTCATCTGGAAATCGCTTTTTGGTCTGATATGTTTCTTGCCGGGAAATGTCTTTTTAAAAATACATACTTTAAAAGGGGTTTTATGTGAAGGCACGACTTATTCCTTCTCATATCCAGGACACTTGATAAAATAATACAAGATTGCAATTTATATGCTAAAGGAATTCCCAGATGGCATCTAATCAAACAATTCAATCAGAAAGCAAATTAAAATGAAATATTAGCACAACCCCATGTGCAAAATGCAGGCGCTAAAGCTCTCTGGTATTTGCAGGATATCCTATGGAATGTAATTCTATTACCCATGCTAATTTCATGCCTGTTCAGTATTGCAGAACATCTGAGCTATTGAGACCTCTCTGCAACACAAAAAAAGAAGTGGTTCAAGGAAAAGTTTAACAGCAAAACTACAGATAACCCTTATAACCACATCTAGAACCATTACAGCATCTGTTTTACCCAACCTCTGGCAACAACTCCAAAACATGTAATTTCTTAAATCTGACCTTCAAGTTCAAATCAAGTCAAGCTTGGGATGTTTCTTCCAATAACTTCAGTAAGTTTTGCATCATGAATTCACAGCATCTCACAATTCTAAGCAAAATCTGATTAAAGTAACATCCTATTCTGCAGTATCTGCTACAGGAATTCCTGTGAGAACCCCAGTTATAATAATTTGGCAAGTAAAAGCACAGAAAATCCACTTTGAGATAACGATGTGGGATTTTTGTTTTGTTTATTTATCTTAAAGACTAAGTAGTTTCAATAAGGCATGAAAAGTTTGTAAAGCTTTTTTTTTAAACCCCTAATATTTTAGTACATATTACCGAATAGTTTACTTAGTTACTTTTGAAAGACCCTCTTCAACTTTAAAACAAGCATTATTTAAGGAAAAACCTTCTGGTTTGGCTTATGGATAGTCATAAAAAAAGAAGTTTATGTTCTAATCCCCTGAATTAAGTCTACCTTTTCTCTGCTACTCTGAGAACTACTGACCAAAGGCACCAATATGGTTAGTTTCCTTGAAAACAGTTGTTAAATTCGTGAAAATAAACACGGCTATTTGACTTTCACACCAAGAAACCTGAAGGAGTTATGCTCTAGCCTCATAAGGAAAGTCAATTAACTTTGTGTCTCTTACTCTTAGACAGAGCCTTTTGAAAAATCTCTTGCCTTCATATATGCTTCCACAGTGCACTCCACTGGCACACAGACAAGAATACATTTCCTTCTAGAAATCCATTTCAGAAATCAAGAAAAACTTAAGGACTGCATGATAGAACTCAAAACTTGAAGAAGCTGCTATAACCCATTCTTCAGAGAAGAAAGGTGGAAAAAAATATAAAAAGCAGCATTTTACTACTTTGAGCAAGATGACAAGACTATCTGAGAAATGAGTACATATACAAAATGAATGATGATATGCTGTATTTAAAAACATATTAATGCAAGTCAAAGCAAAGTAGCTGGGTTTTAATAGCACTACAAAGTTTTGTGTATTGACAAGCAGGGAAGCCTATCTCATACAGGATTAGGCACCCTGCTCGCTCCACTTGCTTCATATTCCCAGAAGAGCAGTTGGTCAAAGCTGCCTGGGAGCGAGCAAGATTCTTTGCACTGCTGATATGTATCCTTCACCACATGGTTTACTCTTTCAAATTTAGGAGAGACTAGAACTGGGATTTGAGCATGCAGTGCAGGTTATGCAGAAGCAGAGAAAGATGGTCCCTCTAGACTTTGTGCAGGGTCTCACCTACCCTCAAGCCTCCTTACTAACCAATCCAGTTAGCAGGCTGAGAGTGACACTATGATGCCATGCAGATGATGAAAATATAAAGACACTAAAGAACACCCAGTAAAGCAAAAGTAATGTAAAATCCCAAACTCACTGGAAACCATCATATTCTCTCCCACTGCTTGCCCACTTCAACCCTTCTCCCAGAGCGCCCATTAAAAGGAGATCAAATTAAAAGACATTACACAAAAAGAGATTGCCCCAGTTACAATCCCAAGGGGCTCCCAGCACTACAGCAGCACTAAGGGACACAGGAACGCCACCTCATCACCCCCAGGAACAGAGAGACTCAGCACGGATTAGCAGAGTCAGGTTTATAGGGGGAGTGGAACAAGAATTCCACTCGCAGCAATCCATTTTGAAAAATAACAAATAGAAGGAAATTTTAAAATAAAGAAAAAAGATGGTAACAGCAAGAAGGGAAGTGGGTCTTGGCGCCGAGTCTTCGTCGCGGACCCTTACTTGAGGAAGGCAGAGGCAGGCAGGGAGCTGAGGTTTATTGCAGCCCCAGGCCGAGCCCCGCGGGTGGGGGCGGCTCCCGCAGGTCCCCCCCGCCTCCGCCGCTCCCCCGGCCGGGCTCCGGGAGGGCTCCGCCGGCGACGCCGCACGCTCCGGCAGCCCCGGCTCTTCCGGGCTGGCCATGGCTCAGCCGATCGCGACAGACACGACACACGCACACACAGCCGACACACAGCGGGAGGGGATGGAGGCTGCACACGGCAAGCGGCGGGCGGAGAGGGGAGAGGAGGGCAAGCGAGCGGGGGTGAGGTGGTACCTTGGATGTGCTGCTTGATGACATTTTCCAAATGGTCCAGCCTTTCTATAATCCTTAAAGTGTCCCCTTTGTCTTCCTCTAACTTTTTTTCTGAGATCGGCTCCTGCACTTTCACATAAACACTGGCAATGTAGTTGGTGACCCAGCCCACGTACAGCAGGCAGACGATGTTAGTCATTCCACTCAAAATCACGCAAGTGGACACTAAAGTTTTGGTTTTCCTGGTGCACACCATCCTGAGATCCCTCCATATAGCTCCAAAAATCCTGCGATCCAGAAAACAAAAAGAAGCTGCGATGAAAAGAAATCCTTTCCCCCCTTTCCCCGAGACGGAGACCACTCCGAAGTCAGTAAATTTCCATGCAAAAAAAGTTCTCTAATCCACAGAATAAAAAATACTTGTCGCCTACCTAGAAGGAGAGGTGGGGGCGGGGAGGGCTGATAATTAGAATCCTGGCTTTGAGTACATGAAAATAGCTGAAACTTTGCGATGGCAGTGCCGACAGCAGACAGCGAGGCGTGCCAGCCGCCCGGCTGCCCGCTGCCTTCAGGCACCGCCCCCCGACCCGGGCATCACGGACGCCGGCAGCCCAGTGCCAGAGCGTGGCAAACTTTGTTCCCTCCGACGCCGCTTCCCATCGCGACCGGCCGCGGCTCCAGACTCAGCCCTCGGGAGCAGCCTGCCGGGGAGCGGGGCTCTCCCGGCCGCCGACTGACAGCGGCCGGCTCCAATGAGGAGCGGCGCCGGCGCGGGGGATGCTCGGAGGGCCGGCGGGGCGGGCGCGGGGCGGGGATGCGCCGGGACCCACCTGCTCCTCGCTCGCACACGGAGCGGCGCCGGGGCCCCTCCGCCGCGCTGCCGCCGGGGCGGGGGCCGGGCCGGCGCCTCCCTCCCTCCCTGCCTGCCATTCCCGGGGCTTGCTGCGAAGGGTTCCCAGCCGGGAGAGGCAGAGGCGGCAGCCGCCGGGGCTGAGAGAGCGCCGGTGTCGCCACTCGCACCCAGAGGCGTCCATTTGCCTGAGGGCTGGAACCGGAGACGTGCCTTGGGCTCCGCGGAGCTCTCGGCTCCCCGCGACCACCCACTACTGCTATATGTTTGCCCCTGATCCTCTCGGCGTGCCCGCTGCCCGCCGAGGTTGGGCTGGTGATATCGAATGGTTGCTGGCGTCCACACCAGAGAGCCCCGTATCCATCCGTTCATCGCCTCCCCCACCTCCGTAGGGATACGCTCTATCAGAGAACATCCAGAATTAGCTTCAGTGTCAGGGGCAGTATCAGTAACTCACAATTTAGTTCAGTATACCCATGCTGCTTCCCTCTCTTCACATTTTACATCACTTCTGAAAACACATTAAAAAGGCAAATTCCTCTCAATATGAAATCTCACTGATTTGAGAGAAGGCACATGATTAACCTTTTCCATTCCTATTAAATAGGGACTTTTGTACTACATGAGATCATTTTCTTTCGATAGACTCAAGATAGAAAAGTAACCAGCATATCCAGTATTAGAAACAATGAGGAACGCGTTAATTAACGTTCTAAAATTAATTTAAATACTTATCCAATGAAAGCCAGAGTATCAAATGTTGTTGTTCGACTGCACTACGTAGTCATGCTTCAGAACTCATTGTGTCACCAGCGTCTGCCCGTGTGCAGAAAGCACAGCAGGCACCAGGACTTACTACTCTGAAGCATAAATACGTGAGTGTTCAAACCCTACAATAACTCAAATGTACATGGCAATATCTTAAGAGAAGTAAAAGCAAATAATTTGTCTTAGGGTTTGGGGTTGTTATTTTTAAATTAATTGCAAGCAAGACCCAGTATTCAAGAGAGAAGGCAGGCAAGTGTCCTGCCAAAAGGCAGAATGACTTCTTCCTTTCCATCAGTTGGTACTCCATAGGAACAGTAAAAATTACGAATACTCCGACATACAAACCACCACCAATAGAAGCTGCAGTCAACTCTGCCAACAAAGCTGAAAAAACAAACTGCCTCCTCAGTCTTCTGAGCCTCTCTGAAAACCAACTGAAATTTTGGCCAGTTTAAAAGTACTTCCCCACTGGTAACATTAATAGAGGTGAGCCCAAGAAAACTCCATTGGAAATTAAAATATATAACACAAGTTATTTGAATGAGAAAGCAATATTTACATTTTAAGAAAAGAATATTTTTAACAATACAGGGAAGTTTGCTTCATTTGCAAACCAGTCAATGAACAAGGTCAAGCTTTGTAAAAGACACAACACTGACAGAATATACTAGAACAGTTCCACCATATAAGTCAGTTAATCCACTTGGTCTGCAATGAATGTTTGTCTACACCATCATTTATTTTCCTATTTCTTATCTTTGTGTAACACTTCAATGTTACAGCTTTGCTTCTGGTAGCAAATGAGAGCAGGAAGTGCTGTGGCTGAAGCCTTTAATAATAGTGTTACCTAGACTTGCTTTAATCTTTGTAAACCCTGCCTGCGGTCACAAAACACAAATTCTCCAGCAATTTAGGCAGCATCCAGGACTCAGCCTGGTACTTCTCAATTTAAAGCACAACTTATCTGAAATCAATCCAGGTAAGGGATGAGTTACAAGTATTAATAAGTCATACTTTCCATGGAAGTTTATAAAATACTAACAACTAACTGCTTTTATCAACAGATACAAACAGTACTTGTTACCAATGAATGTAAGAACACCTATAACACAAGCATTTTGAAAAAGATGGATAATGTGTCTCACAGGCTTAATGGGTTGCTTATAACAGCACATAATTGATTAACCTACAGTAACTATTAATAATAGTTTATTAGCCCTTTGTTCCCATCAGCTCTCTGATCATGTTTAAAATATATTTTCATTTATAACCACATTCTTCTACTACCAAAGCTGCACTTCTGTCTCCTCACTTGAGCCTTGATTTTACTGAAGCTATTCTTAAAACTGACTTCAGAGCAAAATCTCCAGATGCTTTGATACTCAAAAAAAGCTCTTGCTTTCATGTCTCTGGTAATAATATTCTAGACAGGTCTCTTTAAAAGCCTTCTTTTATGTGTTTTTACGAAGTTGGAGGTATCCAAGTGTATGCCATTTAGAAATTGGTTGGTTTTGTCATTTTGATTTATTGTTTAGCATTACAATCCAGATGAGACCCCTTTGTGCAGCGTATTACATAAATACATATGCAGTCCACTTTTATAATTTAATGGGAACAATAACAGGAGAAGGAATAATAGGAAACAGAAATGCTGCCAGCCTCACATTATAGTCAGGAAGAAAATTAGGTGGTAAAACCCCTAAATGTTTCTTTTTTGAACATTTAAATTATTGGGGAGCACAAGGTCTATGAAATATTTTCTCTTAAATCAAAGTGGTGTTTTCTGCTTCAGGTGTTTAAGCTTGAAGCAGTACAATCCACTGTGCGGGTTATTAAAATATGGGGTTTGAATTTATCCTTGACCTGACAATACTCTGCTATGTCATGCTATGCAAAATATTTCACATAATTATTTCACTTTTCTTCAAACATGCATGTATTACAGGCTTTAATGTGGATTTCCTGCAGCTACACAGCTGGAATAAGGCACCATTTCAAACAATGCTGAGGAATTACCCTCACAATCTAGTAAATAATGCAAGATAAGTGGCAGCTGGAAAGTGACCTATAAGTAATTCAGTTAGTATTTCTTAGTTATCATTACAGTTCATGGAAGGGAAACGTTTAAGAACTATGTATTTATTGCTGCATTTTGATGCGGGTTAAAACATTTTTACATGTAAGATGGTCCTTGAAACATCAGAACTAAAAATACTTATCCCATTTTATAAGAACAAGTTTCTTACATATGTAAGAAATCAGTGGAAAAGCTTAACTTTTTAACTTTATTTTTATCACATTCTATTCAGATTCTTAGTTGAAATCCTATTAGTTTGGGGGAGATATAATCTTCATTATTATCTAGTCTGAGGAGATTTTCTTCTATTATTTCTTCCCTCTCACCCGTGATTATCACATCTTTTGTTTGGAAAGGTGATAAAAAATTCCAGAGGCACTCACTAAGCAACACAGCATTTTACATTGTGGAGAGAGGTGACTAAATAAATTTAGCAAAGTCTGAATTACTCTGAGAAGGTAATTTTTTTGGAAGCTCTGATGTCTGAGCCTGCACACACAAATCAAGACCTGCACATCTTGAGCAGAGATTACCCCTTCTGCAGATGAGCTCTTTCCACCAGTTCAGGCTATAAAACTGAGAATTTTGCTCCTCAAAAGAGGCAGCTTTCCATATTTTGAAGGTAAAGGTCAGGTGTTCAGTCCCCAGGGAAGTGATCTGATGATCTTTGGTATCTATTGCCCCTAGTCATCACTCTTACTAATTTTAAACCAATCTTAAACTTTTATTAAATCATAAAAAGACATATGCAGGTATTGCAGAGATGCGTTTGCATTTTCTGGAGCTGGGTTTTGGAGTAAGGGGTTTGTTAAGTGGATGTCGTAAGCTCATGAACTGAATGCAAAACAACAAAAAAGGTAAGGAAAATAGGAAGAAGTTGAATGGGTGAAAAGTAGGATGGAGGATGACAAGAGAAAAATAAAAGTACTTTTCCCTGTTATGCTGGGACACATTCTCATCATCCTTATTCCCCTGGCATTTTCTCTTTCTTACTCTCTCTCTTGCCTTCTTTGGGTCCATGTCTGCTCTCTCCTTTTGCTATTATTCCCTGACAACTTTTCCACTCTTCATTTAAAAATCACCACTTTTAAGTTTACACCAGCTCTGTTACACCTCACCCTTTGTGACATTTTTAGCAACCACGACTTCATTTAGGCCACACAGGGCTCCTCATTCACTTCTTGGTGAAGCAAGCACCAACTACAGCGAAACTCAGCTCCACGTGGCCACTGCAGCCTCCTAAGGAGGAGGTGATGTCTAACACAGACATCCAGTGGCATTCACACAGCTAACATCCACGAATCACAGAATCAGTCAGGTTGGAAAAGACCTCTGAGATCATCCATTACAACCTCTGACCCAACACCACCATGTCAACCAGACCATGGCACTGAGTGCCATAGCCAGTCATTCCTTGAACACCTGCAGGGACGGTGACTCCACCACCTCCCTGGGCAGCCCATTCCAATCTCTAATCACCCTTTCTGTGAAAAAATTCCTCCTGATGTCGAACCTGAACCTCCCCTGATGCTGCTTGAGGCTGTGTCCTCTCATTCTGTTGCTGCTTGCCTGAGAGGCCAACCCCCACGTGGCCACAGCCTCCTTGCAGGGAGTTCTAGAGAGATAAGGTCTCCTCTGAACCTTCTTTTCTCCAGGGTAAACACCCCCAGCTCCCTGTGCAACTCTTCACAGGACTTGCTTTCTGGAGCCCTCGCCAGCTCCACTGCTCTTCTCTGGACTCTCTCCAGCCCCTCAATGTTCTTCCTGAACTGAGGGGCTCAGAACTAGACAGGGCACTCGAGGTGTGGCCTCACCAGTGCTGAGTGCAGGGGGACAATCACTGCCCTGATCCTGCTGGCCACTCTATTACTGATATGGGTCAGGATGTCATTTTGCACCTGGGCACACCCTGGCTCAGATCCAGCTGCTGTTGACCAGCACCCCCAGGCCCTTTTCCACTGGGCAGTTTTCCAGCCACTCCTCCCCCAGCCTGTAGCACTGCCTGGGGTTGGTGTGACCCAAGGACTGGAGCTGGTGCTCAGCATTCTTGAAACTCATCCCACTGGGCTCAGCCCACGGATCCAGCCTGTCCAGACCCCTCTGCAGAGGCTTCCTGCGCTCCAGCAGATCATCACTCCCGTACAACTTAGTGCCATCCACAAACAGACTGAGGGAGCCATCAATTCATCAATAAAGATACTGAACAGGACTGACCCCAACACTGAGCCCTGAGGACATCACTGGTGACTGGCCCCAGCTGGATGTGTCCCCATCCACCAGCACCCTCTGGACCTGGCTGTGCAGACAGTTCTTAACCCAGCCAAGAGTCCGCCTTTTCAAGCCATGCGCTCCATCCTTCCAAAACCGTTCGCTACCACTGAAAAGAAGAAATGTAACAATATGGAAGATACAGAAACAATACTGCTGACACTGTTTCAAGCTGAAAATGGAACTGTATCCTGTCTTCTAGACTAAGATCTTACTGCGCACCAAGCAATGACAGAACACCTCATGCAGAGGGAACAGAACAGAGCCAGAAAGAACATTAAAACACCTACTGGAAACTTAAAAAGCAACCTGCAAGAGCACATGGGTGTGTGGTCTTCTCCATCACTAGATTCATGGCTTCGAAGGCATTTTCCATCTCCCTTATACAGCTGCTACAGAATTTATGTCTGTATTTTCTGTTTCCAGATGGCATTTTCAATTCACAGTGCTTGCCAGGCTTATCTTGTCCATTTGTCTTTCCAAAATGTTTTTCTATCAAAACTATCAAAAATCACTTTCTACTGTAATTGATCTCTGCTATGCTGCTTTATTAGTTACTTTTATGCGCTGGCGTAATTTTTTTTTTTTCTGGCAGCATTACACTGCACCATTTTTTTGCCACAAAACTCTCAGTTAATCCATCTCAAGTGACTCATGTGTGACCAGCAATTCACCAGCAGGAGTAAAAGATGCAACATATGGTCCTTTGCAAACGGCATGTCTACAGTTCCTCAGAGAAGCATTATGTTCTGTTCTCTTCAAAGCTGTCATCCGTCTACACCCTACACCTCCAATGACAACCCTGTCCCTAAGCAACTTCAGTCTCTTCATTTTATGGTGTTAAACCTTGGAAACATTTGAAAAAGATTTCCAGCAATTGCAGCCCACTCAATCTCTGAATCTTTTTATATTCAGATGCAAAAAAAGAGTAGTAAATGTAAAATAATTTGTGACATCTAAAAATCTTGGCTTTCTCAAACCATTCCTCAATGCTGTTTTTTTCTAACTATAGTAATACAAATCATTGTACTACGTCAATCAAAAACTGAGGCAGCCAAATATCCTATTTCCAAATACTGTCTAGCTCTGAATATTGAGGGACAAGAATAGCCCTTTTGCCAGGCTTTGCCTGGAAAAGCTTCAACACATTTAATGGCTTAAAGGCTGTCTGTGTCAGTGGTTGCAAGCGATTGCTTACACTAGCTGTGCCAGCAATCACAAATTCCCAAATTCTGAACCAGTACTTTCTCATATTCCAAAGAAACATGAACAGATTGTGCAGGCCTATCACAAACCTCCTTCTTAGGTGGCTCTTGGCCAATATGAGTCTCATATATGCAGCCCCTTCTCACATGGCAGGAACTGCATACTTCAATTAATTTCTGTAATTTTGCTATTTCATCAACTCGTCATTCAGGGTCATGGCTTCTCCCACCTTTTGTAGTTGGATTCAGAAATTACTGAGGCTACGGCACCCTCACTATTTACATGCTTGCCTGATCACATCTGCATATGCTGTACAATGCATATCCCAACCTCCTCTGCTCACGGCTGTCTTCTCTCTGGAAACTGATGATTTCTTCCTATTCATTGTCCTTTCTGTCTTAATCAGTTTTTAATGCATGAATGGAGCTTCTTCTTAAGCATAATGGGTGTCAAGAGCCTTTGGAGAGCAAACTCCTGGGAAGGCTTTGCAGCCCAAGTACCAATTAAATCCAGCATCAACTACCATCATTATCCATGTTCTCTGATGTCTCAAATAAAATTAAAAAAAAAAAAAAAAAAAAAAAAAAAAAGTTACTTCCTTCAGTTGCTTATTAGAGAACTACTTTTCTAGACAGAAATTCCTTAAAAGAAGCCAAAAAATATGCAATATTCCTTTTCCTCCCATTCCTGCAAGACAGAGGGTGATTATTTCTTCCAAATTCTCTCTTTTCTGAAGGCTTGGATCATCATACTGTTTCAGAGGAATTGATACTGGAGCATTCAAGAGCATTACACCAGGGTTAAGAGAGGTAAATGAAACCACTCTTGAGGGTTAGAAGGGTAGAACCTCAGAAGTGCCTGTAAACTCAAAGCAGAGATCAGAGAAAATATAACATTAAAGTAATAGTCCTTTTTAATCCAAATTGATAATTAGAAATAATTAATTTATTCTGTAGGTTCAGTTTATTGTTCAACCAGAAATTACAAAAAATTGTATGATTCTGCTTTACTGGTTTAATGTCAGGTAGGACAGACACCATTGAACGACAGTGCTGGAGAAATAAATTTGTTTAACTCTTCCACTTCTAAATCAACATTATCCAAATCATTTTAAAGATGAGGTTTGGCCAGCTGTCCTTCAGCCAGTGGTTAGAGTAAATGCACAAAATGTTGATTGCTCTTTTGCCAGATTTATATCCAAGTATGCAATTTAGCTGAAACATAGATTCTAGAATTTGAGACTGCTGAAACAGTTTTCCATATGGCACCTTCTTTCATCAGATACTGCAGCCACAGCTTAAGGAAACAAACAATTCACCTTCAAATTCTCTTTCTTAGATAGATGAGAAGGTATTCTGCTTTGGATGTGTCTTTGGTTGGTTTTTAAAGGATTTGGTGTTGCCCAGGAGTTACCTTTTCTCTGATCTTCTCATTGCATAAAAAACACAACCACCAGCACCACCACATTGAAACAAAAAAGAAAGCCCTTGTATCACTTTTAAACAAAACTGACTCCACAGCAAGAAAGCCTTCAGTCCATCTTGGTATTATAACAGCTCTCACGGTATGAGAGCAGATCGAAGTTTTTGTTTGGTTAGGCCTGGAATATCACACTGCTCCAAGAATGTCTAACAAACACCTGTGCCCTGCTGCAGAGCTGCTCTGATGAACTGCAGAGGGAATGGTCTTGTAATGCTGACAGTTCAGATTTGTATAACCCAGTCACCTCAGGGTTTTCTGGATTAGCTACAGATTTTAAGAAAAATGTAAACCTGCAATGAAGTCTCGATACATGTATCCAAGCTTAGCCTTCAGACACATTTTCTGTTACTTTGGAGCTCCATTCTCCTCTGCCTTGAGGGCTCTAGGACTTGAAAGCTCCTTGAGATTCTCCTGCTGCCAAAGCAGCCACATCCCGGAACTGCCTTGCGTGTGCTGCTCCAAGTTCATCTCCAAAGGTGAGGCTCTGCTTCCTGAAAAGCTCCTCCAGAACAAATCATCTCCTACTTTTCAGTCCCAGTCTTTTTTCCCAGGCTATTTCTTGACCTTTCTCCTTGTACAAACTGTCTGTGACATGAACCAGCAGGTCTTTGCTGAACTGCTGCTTTCTTCTTTAATGGAAGGATAAGAAAAATAAGGAGAGCAGCCCCTTCAGATGGTCTAAAACTGAGCAGCACTCAGTGGCACAGCCTCTTCTACTGCCTACAGGTCAGTGCCACCCTTCTCTGAGGTGGGCAAGGACAAGAGGGAGCAGATGCAAACCAGAGGGGTTTTAAGGTGTGCCAGGGGATGTTTTGGTTGGACCTTAGAAAGAATTTTTTCCCAGAAAAGGGATTAGGTTTTGAACAGGCTACCCAGGGTGGGGGGAGGCACTGCTGTGGTCTTCTACTGTTCCATATGAGACAGGATGCAGGGAACGATGGTTTTGCATGTGAGCTCAAGAACAGTGGTCATGGAGCAACATATTAATACTTCGAAAGCCTTTTCTTTTTGTTTACAAACAAAGAAGTTATCAGAGGAATAGAAAAGGAAGCCTACAGAGCAAGCATTGGATTAGAGCCAAGAGTTTTTTCAACAACCAGTATGGTACCAGCAAGCAGAGATTACCCAATACAAGAATCACAAATTTCTAGGTATGTCTGGAGCCAGGTAGAACTCCGGATTTTAGAACTGCTGAAGAAAATATTTCCAAGCAGAAGCTTCAGACAACTTATGAACCTTAGTTTTGAATAAAGGCTTGTAATCAAAAGTAAAAAATAGTAAAAAAAAAAAAAAAAAAAAAAAAAAAAAAAAAAAAGTTTGTAAAGTCTCCTATGCAGTTCCAACCATAGAAGACTGTTCTTTCCTTACTAAAGAGCAATCTTCCCTGTGGTGTACACTGGAGTCACATGCATACTCTTCTGCTGTGCAACTCTCACACTCCTTGCATTTTTTTCCATGGGATTCACATGTTCTATATTTGTCAGCATAACCAATCACACACTAAAGAGCACTTCAAATATCATTTAGTAAAACCTGCAGACAGCAAACACTTCTTCTGTGACACCTTCATGGTGCCACAAATCAAAATATCTCCATGTTTGACATGGACAAGGATTAAAATGTTCAACACAGGTTAGAAACATCCTACAACATATTGAGATGAAACACAAATAATTTCACTTGTAAAGCTTGAAGATCAACTTGAAGCATGAACTGCTCGTGAAAGCCTTAAGACATTCCCCGAGCCCTCCATGGAAATCAACAAATTCTCAGTTACAGAGACAATCAAATGCAATCAAGCATGTGCAAAGCAGTGTAACAAATCAAAGCAACCGCAATGCATAGAGTAGCATTAATGTTTCCAGAGAGCTCATCATGTGTCTTTGAGCCTAAAGAATTATATGTTGATCACAAGGGAAAAGAAACTAAGGAAAATAACTTCGTACTTTTAACATGAAGAAACGGAGCACCAGTTTCGCTGAGATTTTGCGTAGATTGAGAGGACGGGGCTTTTCAAGGCATTAGCCTTTCACTGCAATGAAAATTCGTCGCGAAAACAAGCAACAGAACGATTTTAGAGGGAAGAGTTACCAGGCAGCTGGAAACATTGTCACAGCCTCACAAAAACTCTGGATGCCAGCCTGAGGTGGATGTGAGTTATTTGAAGAAAGGAAGAAGCAGTTTCATTGTATCTCTGTGGGTTGGGGGCACAAGAGGTTGAAACAAAATGCTGTTACATAATTTGGAAGATTTCCAGTCTAGAAGCTGCCTTCGCATATATCCGGGTCTAGGCTCCACTTGCAATGTTATTTACAGATTAATTTACAGCTTGAATTTTTATCAGCACAACACACACACACAATTCACAGCTTCTTTAGGCTAAATAAAAGCTACAAAATGCATTTTCTAACAGGCATCTAGCAGTTCACTAACTCACAGCTTTCACTCTAACGGTCACATGACAAGATTACAAAAACACGAAGGCTTTTTTTGACAGGACAACTGCAAGTGAGAATTTAGGGTTTTTTTAAACATGCTGAAGTGGTTTCACCCTTCCTTGTATTGTCTTTTCTAGTCAAGTTCAGAAACAAACAGGACTCACATTGTCATTATCGCTACCTGTTTGTTCATTGCCAAATTCATACCGGATGTCAGAAAAATATCAAATTACTTATTCCTTTGTTGGCCTTCCGTAGCCTACACACTAGGAAAAATACTTCTTTTTCATGAAATCACCTACTTTTATACAGCTCAAGATAGGAAATGGCATGGATTTCTATTAGCCTGTCTAAGTTCAACTCACAGCATGTTCACTCACAGAATAAGTAACCACTGGTCAGCAACACTTCAAGATGATCTAAAGAAATAAGCAGCTGAATTGCCCTGTGTAGATATTCCAGTTTACCTTCCTGTTCTTTAGGCTATTTGCTCTATAATTGCTGGAACAGTCTCATCTGCCCCACAGAAAATGTCCTCAAAAACATGACTGGGTCCTGGAGTCTCGAACAGAAAGTGTGAGCTCAAGAAACTTTTGGAATCCCTGTTATTGAAATACTAAACATCACATGTTTAAATAACAAAGTCAACTGCAGGGTGGCTTTACTATGGAAATTTCATGAATAAAAGACATTCAGAAGTCCTAATTCATGCAGTGGGTGTGCAGTACTAATCAGAAGATAGGATCAGAAAGTATCAGTCCACTACAGAAAGGGGTATAGGAGTTTTAGAGATTTTTTTAAACCTCTTTTTTTGTTGTTGTTGTTGTTTTTAGTTACTTCAAAACAGTCCACATAAGAGACATTGGTTCAGTTCCTCAGGTTGCTACAGGTTTAACAAATTAAATAGCAGGTTTTGAAGTTCCACAGCCTGCCATCTACTCATCATGAAATCGTGGAAAATACCTAAGCAATTATTTTTCAGCCACTGACATGGCATCCAGACACACTGAAGACTGCTGTTGCTTGTGTTTTCCAACCTACACAGTCCAAAATGTTACAAGATCGTAGGGTTTTAAGAGTAAGGTGCAATCTGTTTAAATCCTACCACATCTCTTCCTCCTTAGAACATCGCAGTTGCATGTTTTCAACTACCCACTTTTATGGTCTTGCTTTTGTTAGATAATTTCCTCTATAGGAATACATTCCACTGGCTTCTCGCCAAAAACATTCAGACTAGAGGAGATGAAATCTTCAACCATCAACAGAATAGTGTAGCTGACATATATCTTCAGGCAACTGCAGTCTGACATCTACGAACAGCACTGTGCTAAACACAAATTTCACTAAACATCACTTGGATGGTGTTTCTACCTAGCTGTTGATTTTAAAAGTGCAATACAGACTGTCTGTAAAGTGTGGAAATTGCAGTAGACACTGTTTCTCAGTAGATTGTAAATAATACAGTTATTTTAGCAACAGAAATTCTGCCCAAGGCTCATGTTATTTACAACAACCTCACGCTTTCCCCCCACAAGGCCTGCCTCAACAAGCTTCTGTTTCTTTTGCCAGGGTGTTAGAAAGGCTCTGCTGCAAATGTTTCAGAAACAAAGTTTTTAATTCTGAGAATTGATGTCAGCTTTTGTCAGGTCCTCCTCCTGCATCTGGACTTCTCAGCCAAAATCTCTCAGGAAAAAGATGGCACAGAACCAGGATCCGCACACTGATTTGCATAGTAATCTATAAAAACAGTATTTGAACCTTTTGCACCGAAATTTAAAGAGCAAAGGGTAGACTGAAGGTGGAGGATTTTGGGGAAAGATAGGAAAACAACTCAACCTGTAAACAAAGGGAAAAAACAAGGCACAGTAAAAAATGGTACATTTAGTATTAAAGTGTTCACCTGTGGCACAAGATACAACTCTATGCTTCGGTTTTTACTCTCAAGGGAAGGACCACTGGAGGGATTAAAGAGAAGCACCTAATCTGATGTTTATTTTCTGGTGATATTAATTTATTTTGCTTCTTGCTGTAAAATACTTCAGGGGGGAAAAAAACCCCAAAACCCAAATCACGCTTCAATGTAATTCTTCCCCTAGCTCAAACGATTTCCACCAGTTTTAACTTGGATTTATCTATCACATGCCAAGCATTATTTCATTACAATTCTGTGCTCTGAGGATGACTCATCAGTCAAATAATATTTCTGTGAAATATCTGCAGACCTCAGTGATGCCAGCCTGCAGAACACACTGCTGGCTGTTAAGAGCAGTAACAATTCTAGTTGCCATTTCTGATTATAGGAAAAGCAGGTAAGCATAATTTGGGAGTTATTATCATTGGGATTTTCATTAGAAAGGACCTCCTGTTTGCTCTGCAAACTCTGAACACAAGCTCATCATTTCCCAATTTTCTCAGCAGAAGTTTTCATGCTTGTAAGTGCACTCTGACACACTCTGATAATCAAACGGCATTTGAAACACTCAGCATACAGCAATAGGGTAAGTTTGATGTCTTGTAATTGGACATCTGTTTGGGAACATGTTTTATGGCCAGTTTGTGGCAAAGACAAGAACACATGAAAGAGGCAATGATTCTTTTACAGTCCTGGCAACTTAGATTTGTTGTATTTCTCAGAAAAGTCAAACTGGTATCATGTACCATCTTCAAAGTTCAATGTCAAGGCCCTTTTTACAAGGCCTGAACAGAGAAGTTAAATATCCTTAAATCTTCAAGGGTGAAATAAATGCCAAGCCCCTAAGAAAATAGTTTTTTTAAGTGAGCCAGTCCTCCTGGACTCACTTTTATAATTTTTCCTTTGTAATTTTTTATTATTGAGAGTTATGGGAAATAACTTTGCTTGATTTTGGGGGAGGTTGTTGTTTTTGTTATTTTCTTAAAACAAAGTAACTTAATGGCTGTGACAAACACAAAAGCAGGAGTAAAAGCAAAGTGCCGCCAGCTTCCTTCATTAAAGCATATTTTCCACTTCACTGTGTCTGGTCAAAGAGCCCAGGAATATCTCTACAATGCCAGCACTGCTTCATTATTTTTGTTTTGTTTAAATGAGGCAACACACATCAATCCAGCAGCAAGAAAGAAGATTCTTTCTTCTCTGCAGTGAAATAGCTTCCATTGGTTCACAGATCCAAATTTTATCTCCAGCACTGTCACAATGAGACAAAACATCAATTGTTGGTCAAAGGCTGGAGAATATTTGTAGAACAGGAGGCAGAAAATATTTCAAACTAATTAATCTCTACCATAAAGAAGATATTAATTTATACAAATCAGGTTTTTTTTTAAAAAAAATTAGACACACAAATATGACTAAAATAATTTCATTATTTCCATAAAAACCATTACCTTTAGGCAACACCAGCATGGATACAATTAATAACTCATCGAGAAATAGTAATTTCTTCTCTTTCAACAAAGATGAAAAGCTTTAGTCTCAAATCTGACTTTAAATCCTTTGCCTAAAATCTAGATGTGTTCCCCCCTCCCCTGCAAGCTTTTCCACAGAAAGGCTATTTTTTATGGAAAAAGACATTTTTATTTAAAGACAAAAAAAATCAATATATTATTTGATTACTATTGTAACTTACAGTTCTTTCCAGTGATGTGGAACTTTTAATATTGTGTTCCTTCTAAACTCTTGACATTCTTAGAGTGAAATAAAAAAATCCAGTCAAAAACATATTTGCTTGCAGTAAAAAAGAAAGAATCTGTGGACTAATTTAGAAAAAAATGAATCCAAGAGCAGGTTCACAACCCTGTAGGATATTAACAAGGCTTTCTGAAACTGTAGTAAATCTATCATGCTTTTAAAAACAAAATTGAACAACACTGTCAGAAAGGGGACAACCCCCCACTCTTTCCTGTAGCTAAAAACGTAAACTCATAGAAAATAACTGAAATATTTACTTTCAGCCTTTGAGCCAAATTTAATAAATACCCTGAATCAAGGCATACAATGCCACATGATTCATATCCATCTGCATGAACTGAAGAGAGAGAACCTTTCCTGTCGGATCGGATAGAAAGTCCTTGCACTGTTGGGGAACACTACAAAGTTGAACACATCTTGTATTCCCTTGCTTTGTTTATTGGACAAGGAGTTGAATTATGAATTCTCTTATAGCAATAAAGCCAGTCCAATCCTCAAAAAGGGTCTCCTGAGACAGCAGGTGTTCCTTCACAAGGTAAGAAGAAATTGGAAAAAAAAAAAAAGGTAAAGCTTCCCCAGGTTTTAAACTAGAATTTAGGGAACACTGAAGTTTGATGGTGCAGTGCGAAAATACATAAAACTATCAATGCCACTAGTCACATCGTTTTCAAAAAAATGTGGAATAATAGACAGAGAAGGTAAGACTCTTTAAGCACCAATTCTTAAGGCTGACACAGCCATATCAACCTGAATGGGCCGTACTTTAACCACCAGAGGTGTTCCCCCTCTGTGAGCTTCCATGGAGGGGTGGAGGTCACACCAGCTGAAACACCCCAGATTGCAGAGATCACAGAGACTCATTCAGACTAATTACACACCAAGTATTCTGACATATTCTGAGAGCACTCATGGAGAATGGGGATCAGTGGCCCCAGCTCATGGTCCTGCTCTAGCCACCACTCACACAGAAACACTGTGGGGAGGGGAGGAGCTGGTGTTAGAATTTATTTTACACCTTTTTTTAGTTCTAATGTTAACAGTGAAGGTTTCTATAACCTACCATAGCCTCATGTATATATAAGAGCCTTTACATGTATGTATATATAAGCCTTTATAGCCCCATGTATATATAAGAGACCATGAATTTCACTATTCCCTATTACATGAATAAATCTTTGACTGTAATCCACTTGTTATAGGAACGATACTCCAAACCAGATTAACATGTAGTACAGTAATATTGCTAAATGTTAGGTGATTCTTTACAGAAAAGAGAGTTCTGATGCCTAAAATCATATCAAATTTTTAGAATGGGCAGAAGAAAAAATCACGTTTAGAGTTTGTTTCCAGTTGCCCTTCAAAAAGATGATGATTTCCCTTGATATCCTCCCCTTTCTCATTCCCATTGTCCACTTTCCCCACTATCACCATTAAGAATTCCTGCAATGTTTTACAAGTTTTAACAAGTCTGTTAGGCAGCTAAATCAGATAAAACTGTAGTAAAATCCTATGCCAAGTAAAGACAATTTAAAAAAAAAACCCCACAGGAAAAACCTCTCAAACTCTGCAACTGCAATTATCTTTTTTAATTCTTTAGGTGGTAGAACCATTGAGTTTGCCACAAATGTCGCACTGTAACTTGTGTCACTGGCAAGAGAAATCTAGAACCCTGACTGAAATCTTGCTACATGCCATTGCCAAAAGCTGCTTTATTTCTTTTTTTCCCCCTTCCTGCTAGATAAATATCTAGCAGAGCTGAAAGAGAACACAGATGGAGACTAAAGGAGGTTTAATACCACTAATTCATGCATCACTGCTGGTGGGCTTTGCCTTTGCATTTCACTAGACTGCTTGCTTTGAATGAATCTGCATCAGAGACCAATGATTCCATTAACTGGTCAAAGCTGGCTGCATTGGAACATGAAAGATTTGGCAAAATTGTAAATTAGGGGGTGTATATTTACACATTTTTCTTCAGAATTCATTCATAAAGAAATTTAATGGACAGTAAATTTTATTGTATCTGTTAAAGAAAAAAATTTCAGACATAGTTAGCTGACGGCTCAAGTATGAAGAAGTGGGGTCTGCAATCACTAAGCTGCAAAAGTACTATTCAGGAATTGTCTGTCCTCCACTGGTTATGAGATAGTGCAAAAAAAGTGAAGACTTACCTTCCCCAGAGGGCAGTTTCCGCTAACCACGTGTAAACATGAAATCCATGTGCACTGGCTGGAAGCACTGCTACTTTTCTCTCCTAGTTACAGCTGGAAGTAGAAAGTTGGTTTATTTCAGATTAATAGGATTGGCTGATAGTTAGAGAACTGCAATATTGTTAAACCTGAGGCTGCTCAGAAACACCAAGGACCTATTTTAGTGAAGTGCCCTTTCAGATCAAGCCTTTAACGTCATAGACAGTACATAAAAAGGTAAGAGAATCACGATTTCAATCTTTTTCTTGTGACACGAATGTACACCTTCCATGGCTATTACTCCCCCTCAAGTGAACAAATGAGAACTTATAGTATTTTAGAAGTTTAACATTTAAGTTACAAAATAAAAAGGAGCTTCTCCTACCTTTTATTGTATTTGGTGTTCTACACATTCAGGCAACAATGCAGTTATTTTTACTTTTGTCTGCCACAGAGAATACTTGTGTTTTGAGCACCCGCACTGCAGAACAGGCCCAAAGGATAGAGAATATCCAGCTCTTCATTCCCTGAACTAGTTTCATGCACACAGTAAGGACTGACCCTGGCTGACAAACCAGCATAGCTTAACTTAGTTTTATTCACTTGCAAGAGAATCTTTACCCTTCTTATTTAAAAGAAATAGTAAGATGAACATGTCACTCAGATTTCACTCAGGTGAGATTTCTCTCAATACTGATTTTAAGACACCTCCCTCCCCTCTACAGTTCATTTTTGACAGGCATCATAGGCAAAACAAGACTGTCAGGAATGTCAGGTTCAAAGGACAAAACAAAAAAAAGACTGTTTTTTTCCATAGTGTGAAGTCACTGTGATATGGAGATGACCTGTAACACAAGCAAAAGTTGCAAAGGGATTTTTCCCTAAGAGAAGATTTCCCATTGTTCAGAGGAACACTTTGGTGGCTCCAGTTAACATTTATGTGCTCAGCACAGGCTGCTGTGACTTGCACTCTACCACTCTTGGTGAGTGATTTGTAAACACACTGATCACCACGTGGAACATTTGTCCACAGTCTCATTTAAATAATTTCAGGATTTGACTGGTTAGTGTTGTCATCTTATTAAGATTTTAGGAAAAAAAAATTGCTTCTCTTCTGTAAATGTTGATAGAAGAAGTCTTTGAAACACCTTCCTTGCACACAATAATGGGATAGAATAGCATGACTTCCCTGCCCTCTAGAATGTGATTTTGTGTTTATGTGTCTAAGGGGATCTGATCCTAGCCATCAAGACTTGGTTTTCATATCATAAACTAGCAACCAAAACCTAACCTACAGAAACTATTTGGAATTTATCCTCTGAAATAAAACAGAAAAAACCCCATCCAGAGTCCAGAGCAATGTCTGTGCCTGTTTTCTGTCAGAGAGAGGACATCACCACACCAGTCTTTAGAAAGGCAAGAGACAGGACACGCCCTGCTTTACCAAAGGCTTCCATCCACAAGAACCATCTCTGTCATGTTGTGCTATTGCTTCACAAAGAAGGTTTCAGGCAAGTAGAACTCTTTGCAAGACAGCCATAGCTGACAAATGGAAAATCACCACAGGCTGCTCCCTCATCCTTCCCTCACACTCTGAATTAATCAGGTTTTGGCATTCTGATATGGCAGTGACCAAGGTCTATGCATGCACTTTCACTCATCATCAGGCAACACATAATTAATTCACTGTGGTGAGCCTAAGCAAAGGCCAGCTCTCCTATCCACCTCCAACCCAGGGATGGGTTGGAGGTGGATGGGAGAGGAGAGGGTCACCTAAGCATAGGATGCGTCTAAAATGCATCTACAATTAAAGATAGTGAAACAGTTTCACCTCCTCCAGGCTGGGAAAGTCTTATCAAAAGATTTTACCTTTGAAACCAGAAAATGTGAAAAAATGACAACTTAGCAGCCAATCATTAAAAGACAATTACACATTGACAAGCAAGATGGTAGCATTTCATTGACAGTTTCGTGTAAAAAAAATGAAGACAGAAACCCAAAGAAATTCTCCATTATTATTTTAGTGCACCCCTTTATTAACAGACATTTTCTTCAGTAGGTATTAAATGTGATAAATGTCATATTCTCAAGTTACTGAGGGCTGCTTTTCCATCACTTTCAGACTAAGTTCAATTGATTGTTGGGCAGATGGTGCAAAAGAACACATAATGTGTTCTCAATCTGACTGACACAGATTATAGTTTTAAATCAGTAATTGAAGCACTTTGATATACCATTTCCTCATCCTCCACCATCAGACAGGAAAGTTTCCTTAGTTACATTGATGCTGTCTCCATAGTAAATTGTGTTCCAATTATTATGCAAGTCACGGAAGTCTATTTTAAGAGTCTTTGCTTTTATTACAGTGCATATGGAGGAGGTTTTCTCCTGACACTTGAATCATCTGTCTTCACCTAGCAGGTGTGTTTTCCTTTCAGATTTTTTTTTAATAACCGCCTGAAAAATAATCAGGAGGATTGAAGGGGAGCAAACTAGAATTCTGCTGACGGGTATATGCACTGTGCTTAACAGCGCCCAAGAACGGTGCCATGCTAAAAAAAGCACTAAACCCACACTTACGGCAGAACAAGAGAATCAAGCGAGAACATCCACGCAGTTCCTTTTCAGGTCAGCACACAGCTTCCATCTTCGCTCCTCCTTGTGCTAATGGTCTAAGAGTTGGAGCAATCTTGGTAAAAGATTGTTCCAACTCACCAACCCAGGTAGAACCAGCTCCTAGCTGCAGAGATCTTCTCAAGCCAGAGTAATGCAGGTGCAAGACATGTCTGCCTGGAGTTCTGATCAGTTATCATCAGACAGGTGTGCCTTTATCAGACATGCAGTGAAATAAACCCTGTCAGGGGTTGTTAATGTGCATTCTTCAGGATCTTAGAGGCATCTGGCAGATTTTTTTCTGGCAAGCATCTTGGAAGCCAGTGAACAGGTCGCAGCTAAAGAAACATTTCTAGAAGCAAGCAACAGATGTAGCCAACACCCTGAGAGAGCATGCTTGACTGCTACCCAGTTTGGAGGCTTCTTGTTCAAAATACAACTCACTGAGTGGTCCTTCTGCAAGTCCCCTCCAACTGGATGGTTCAGACTGACAAAAATTTGAAAGCCAAAAAAAGAAAGGTGAGGTGAGAAAGGCCCTGTAAAAAGATGACCTTAGCTGGGGTAAATGGATATACCTCAGTCTTATATGAATCTAAGCCAACTCAATGAGATTCATTTAAAATAATCCCACATTCAGCTTTATGACAACCTACGACCTCCAGGCCTTGCATCAGTAGGTGGCTCAAGTAGGCTGAATAAGAAAAATCCATAAATGATTTGATTTTTCTAGCTCAGAGCTTTGGCTATGTGCCCAGTGAGCTCTCAATTATTTTAAGTCATTCAGCTACAGCAGTAAAAATATCTCCTCATTAATAAGAACTAGATGTTTAAGTGCCAGTTTGGAGTGTTAGGAAGGACAGAATATCTCCAACTTGCTGACAAAAGAAAAACCTGGAATTTGACCTTTGCTCTTCCTCTGAGCATGATGAAGATGATCTCATCAATACCCAGAACTATGACACTGAGACCCCCTCCAGTGCCTGGTGACCATCACTGTCAGCAGCACTAGCAACAGTGAGCAGTTTACTAAGAACTCGGACAAACACAGGAACCTCTCACAGGGAATCCTGGAATTTTTTTAATGCTCATTATTTTGTACCAGTGTTGGGTGGTTTAAAGTCTGTAGGTATCTTGCACACTTGCAGACCTTCCTTCTTTTCTCTGCTTTGCACTTGTCTGCAACCTCTGGCTCTCTGTTTTGTGCCAGATTTCAAGTGACCAAATGCCACTGGCAGCATGGAATTCTTTCTCTTCAAATTTGGGCAAAACTTATTTGGCAACTGATTGTGTAGCATCATAGAACAGTTAAGGTTGAAAAAGACCTCAAAGATGATCAGGTTCATCTGTTAACCCAGCACTGCCATGTTCACCAGGTGCACATCCACAGGTTTTTTGAGCACTTCCAGGGATGTTGATTCCACCACTTTCCTGGGCAGCCCATTGCAATGCCTGGCAACCATTTCATTGAAGAAATTTTTCATAATACCCAATCTAAACTTTCCCTGGCATAACTTGAGGCCATTTCCTCTCACCCTGTCACTTGTTACCTGGGAGAAGAGATGACCTCCACCTGGCCACATCCTCCTGTAGAGGGTGATAAGGTCTCCCCTGAGCCTCCTTTTCTCCAGACTAAACACCCCTAGCTCCCTCAACTGCTTCTCTGAATTGTAAAGCAGCAGGATACAAAATCAGCCACCTTCCAGAGAGGATCTCAAGTTACTCCTAGATGCAGTGTTTGCATCTGGTGCCTCATGACTTATTCTGATGACTTGACGTTACTGTCTTCTATTTCACAGGAGTGCACAAAGATAAAAACACCCCCATCTTTGAAGGGGATGAAGCCAACACAAAATGAACAGCCCACAAGACCTGCAGATTTCATGCCCAAGGAAAGGCAAAGCCAGACAGAATTTAGGCAAGAGAAGAATACAGTAACTCCTAATTCTGAAGATTTACTAAGTTTTACAGTATGGCTCAGCTAAAACTAAGAACCTTAACACTCACTGCATTTTCATTGCTACCATTAGCTACAATAGATGAGAGAAACAGTGGGTGCATTCTCCAGAAGGACTCATTAGCTGACACAAAGTTCAAAACACAACTGCAGCTGAAGCTTCCCTTTGAAGAAATAGCACTGGTTACATAAAACACCCAAGCACTTCTAAGGGGGTCCACTTTAAGAATGCTTGCTCTAACAGTGACGGTTTCTATCCATGATGTTCTCCATGCTTTCAGACAACTGCAGTTTCCCTTAATGAAGAAAAGCTTCCCTTCACCTCCTGTTAAAAAGATCCCCAAAGATATGTTAATTTTTCTTTAATGTATTATCTTTTCCATCACCGCAGCTGTCTTGTCTGCCTTTTTTTCAATGACTGATGCAATTGCAAATACTTTCCTGGATCTCATGATAGATTTTATTAATGACATCAAACGGTTTCATGCTTTGCCTTGTTATTAAGTTCTGTGCTGGTAGCGGATATTGCATTCCTTTGTGTAACTTCGGTAATTTTTCTGAGTTTTGATAAGGCCATTAATCATAACACAACTATGCTAATCCAGACCATGCTGGTGTCCGAGACAATGCTACAATAACCATTCCTGAATAATCATTCTCCTTGGCCTAATACCTGTGCAGATTTTCTCTGCTTAGGTAGCCTTTTAAACAAATATGGGCAGAAGATGAGGACTAGAAGAACATTATTGTGTTTCAGTAAAATTTCTTCAAAGAGTCAGGATAGGGCTGACCTTATGAGCTCAGCTCATTATGTGGGATTTGACCCCACATCCTTGTGACTTCACTGGTAGTTGAAAATATTCAACATCTTTCAATACTTGGACTTAAATGATGCAAAGTACTTGAAAATTCATAGTTGAAAAGGAATATAAATAGCAGTGAAGTCTTTGCTCCTCGGTAGCCTGACACTGAAAACCTTCTGCTGACTGCAAGTATTAGGTCTTCCTTGCATTTACTAATCAAAATCCTGGCTTCTTTCAAAATAGCTGCTGACAGGTCAACACCTAAAGAAATCACTCTGCCAAAGAGCATAACTGAACAACATTTGGCAGGCTGCTATCCTCATTTTTCTCTTAAAGTTTTTAGGTATTGCACCATTCCATTTGGGTACTGAGTAGTATTGAAATATACACTTCAAAGTTACGTTTTATGTCATCCCACAGAGGTCACACACATGCCTGTGTGCTCATCCATATATAAAGCACAGGCACTGTGTTACATACGAACCTCAAAAAAATTAGGAATGTAGCATTGGGGGAGGAAAGGCACATACCGAATCTGTTTCCTTCTAGTACCCAAGGTTTATTTCCTTTGTAGCACTTACAGCCACCTCCTTTATTTGAGATGCCTGAAGTACAGAGGTTACCTATCCCAGGCTAAAGCACACTCAGCACTTCAGAGGATTAAAGCCCAGCAGGTGTTAACTGCAGCATGGCACAAAAAGAGCTCCTTCCATTACACCAGGAGACTGTCTCTGAGCAGGGCAGTGGAACTCCTGGGAGTCTGACTCCTTCCCTAAACCCACTAAGTGTTTAACACACTGTGTCTGAGCCTTTGACTTAGCACCTGTCCCGTGCAGCAGCCAACAGCAAATAACCCATAGAGAGCCTGGATGGAGCACACAACAAAGGTTTTCTTTCTCCAAAATATTCTTCCAGCCCCCCAAGATTTACAGGAGGCTCAATTCCCAAGTCAAAGGTAGTGCTCTGGTGTCTTACAGCCCTGAGTGAATCTCCCAGAAACACAGAGAATTGTTAAAGCAACCTGGAAGGTAGACAAGCCCCAAACCTTGACAAATGAGCCAAGGAGCATGCACAGAGTGGTTTCCCTCAGTTCTGCTTCTTTCCCCCAACCTTGCACCATTTGATGCCTCTGGCTCTATTAGAGGACAGTCAGGAGGCATCCCTGACTGAGCACCTCAGTCACCACTCTTCCATTTTAGTCTGATTCTCCCTTGTTCAGAGGACAATGTCTAGAGCAGACACAGGGACTGAATACAGGAGCTCCCTATCTCAGGCTATGCCTGCCAGCTCTTTTTCTAGTGCTGGCACTTGTCTAACCCAATAAGGAGCGAGCTCAGAAGGATTCCTGGCAGACAGTTCAGCTCTGAATTGACCATGCCCAGGAGAGGGTGAGACTGTGTGGTGCTGAGCAGCAACAAAAGCCACAGCAGTGAAAAGCTCTGCTTGTGTGGAACTGTGCAGACAGGACTGCCCTGGAACCTGGCTTCTTCCTCATGTAGTACCATGAAGAAAACAAGCTGGTCCGAACAGTGGGTGGGTATAAATTACACGGCAATCTCAGGTGCTGCCTTACAAATGAAGCTTATGGCTGACCTTTTTGGGTGTGAAAAGGTCTGGATTTGCAGGCACAGAGTCAGCTCTGGGTTTGCGGCAAGACAAGAAGTGCACTCATGATGTACATTTATCACACAAGCCTGTAACAGTCAAGTGATTTTAGTGCTCTCTTATGGAATATTACAGCCTACTGGGCTTGGAAACAGGCAATATAATTCCTCAAGTTTCAATAAATTCTATTAGTTACCCCACATTTAATTTTTCTTCTAGAAACTTGCTAATACCAGCTCATTTTAGAAGTCTCCAGATAGCCAGCTTTGGTTTTGTGAAGGGGGGGGGGGTGGGGGAGAAAACATGTTTGTTTTGCTTCATTGTACAACAAAGTTTGCTCTTAAATTGCTTTTTAACTATTAATAGCATTGCCATATAATGCACCTAGTGTTTAATAGTACAACTGTAGAAACACAACTCCTTCCCTGGCTCTCTTATGGCTGTGATTCAGCTCCCTGGCAGCCCAAAGTACATTAGCTGTGTGACTGGAAACAGGATTAGGTGCTCTGCCCATTAAAGAATAAAAGCATGTCCTTCATGCAGTATTTCATGAAGCTCTCTCTGGTAAAGTGCAGGTAACACTATGATAGAATTAAATTACACTAAGAGTAGGTGATCCAAAAGACAGGGACAGGAGTCACCTGGACCCAGGTGTCAAAGAACTGGACGTAACACACCAGGGAAGAACACTGATCCAACCATCCCTCTTCTTTGTGTGAAACTTCAGTGCAACTATTGGAACATAAGCCTATATATAACTGGATACAGTAACTGGAAAACAAACTTAAAAGATGGTATGTGCAAATGTCCCAGAAATATAGGAAATTATTACAGTAGCCTGGAATGTAGAGAAGGCCCAGCCCTTGACAACTGCTAGATTATCCAGAATCAAGGCATGTTCTATATTGTTATTCCTCTGGAATGTTAACCTTGCTAAGCCCTCACACATTTTGGAAATCTGCCCATCAGTTATGAAGTTCGTGCTTTCATAACAGCAACACCATCTAAATAAAGAGAGAGAAATAAAACCCTGAGCATATCTTTTATTCAAAACAGTGTGCTAGTGGTAGCAGAGTACTCTTTCTGGAAGTCAAATCACCAAAAATTCCACCAAATGAAGCAGAGACTACAATGATTGACCCTCCTCCCACCTCTCTTTCAGAATAATAAAATCTGCGTTGTTTAGAACCATTTCTTAAATTTGAAAAAAGGGACGGCTAAGAGCAGATGTCAGAAACCTTTTCAGTTCCGAGCCCCCATCCCCAGGTACCCACGCAAGCCATGAATAAACCCAAGAGGATCATTCAGTGCCAGAATATGCAAGTCCTAGAACATACTTTTGTGAAAATGAGCCAAATTTATCTGAGCATAAGCTAGAATTAGAAAAATAGCAGATGGCAAATTGCAGCACCACTGAAATTCCAACAGCTTGTTTTGAAATGTTGAGTTAATTCTTAAAATAAGGTTTTAGAGTTGAAATAAGATTCTCTAGAGATCTAGGAAACTTGGTTCAGACAGAACAACTCGGATTATTTTCAAAAATTGACTGGACATTATTAGCTAGCTGCAGTTTTCAACATTCTCCTCACAGGAAGCTGCTCTAGGTGTTCCTCTAGCAGTCATAACTGAGGACTTTTTATTTAACTTTTAAGCTATTCTCACTTTCAACCAGTTACTCCTGCCAGGCTTAAAAGAACTCCTCACACCTTCCCAGCCCTATCATTCAGCCCTGGAGATGGTTGTACTTCGGACAGAGTAACTTCATAACTTTGTTGCCATTCTGCTCTGGGTGCCTACACTGGGGAGCAAGTTCTGTCACAAAGACTAATGTGTAGTACTTTGCCTTTTAGGTCATAGCGACAGTAAGGGAGAGGAGAAAGACTAAAATGCTCGGGTTTAGTGTCCTTGGCAGACTGAATGAAGCCAAATTCCCCACAGGCTTCCTGCTTATGCTGAACCACTGATTTCAACTGTGCACCCAGGGTTTCTTCGCTTTCTCAGGAGAAAAAAATGGTTTTGGGAGTGAGGGGAAGAGCCTCCTCTTCCAGACCTTTCTTCTCCCCTAAGCCGGCTGAAGAGCTAAAAGTAAACAGGATAGATGCTCTTTTGTCCTCCAGGAAATGCTTTCCCTCCTGTGCTACCACCACACAAATTCAGGACACTCAAAAGCCACCCTGGGCACGCTGATATTACCACGTCCTTGTGGAAGGACAAACAACACAGGAAAGCCTTGCTTTGAAGCTGCGAGCCAGGGCTTTTCATCGCTCGGAGGAAATGAAGCACTGACGTTGTCAATCCCTCCCAAAGCAGCTTGCTTACAGCTCCAGGGGGAAAAAAAAAGCCCAGGGAATTAAAGCCATGAGCCGGAGGCAGAAGCGCAGGAGCGCGGCCGCGGCTCCACCTTGCGGCCCCGGCCCGGCTTGCCGGAGGAAAAAGCCTCACCCCTCTGCCCTTCGCCCAGCGCACACGGAGAAGTCCTCCCTACAGACGCAATACCAACATTTAAAAGCAAAACGCTCCCCTCCGCGGATTAGGGCTGATCTCACCGCCCACATAATTTATCCTCATCACCTACCAGCAACTTCCCCGGGTGGTGCAGCTGCCTTTTCTCCTCTGAAATCGTGTGTGGCTCCGTCGTCCTGAGTCAAAAACATCCCTCACAGCAACACCTCCACCAGACGTTTTCTCAAGACCACACTTCGTTTTTGGAGCAAAACCAAGAAGCAGCTGAGCCCCGCCCTTGCTCCTTCCAGAAGGTTCTGGCCAGGTGGCCCCGCTGCCGGCATTCACTGGCCACAGGTGCCGGCACCCAGCTGCATGGCTCCAAGCAGGCACAAAGCTTGCCATTTAACCACCTGCGAGGGAAGGCAAAGCAAAAACAAAGTGTAAAGAACTTTAAACAACTTTAAACTACTTTTCGTTTCTCAAAAAACAATTTTTTGAGAAAGGTGGTGCTTTCTCAAGGGCAGTTGCTGAGGCCAGAGCTGTGAGGACCCCACAAATTGTCCTGTACAGGCCACAGAGTCTGCCTGTACAGACAGTGTCAGTTACATCGAACACTGCTTCTGACTTCCAGGATCTGGCACAGGAGAGTTTTAAGGTTTTCCTCCTCAAATTTCTTGGTGTTCTAGTCCCATATTAGACTTTGTAAATAATTATTTGTATGTGTATTTTCTTTTTGTGTGTGTGTGTTTCACTGTAGGGCTGGATTTATCATAGTCAGTATTTCTTAAGGCACAGCTGTTTCAGCAGACAGTGATCAAGGCTAACATTAAAGTCAGGTCACAATTTACATTACAAACACTGACTTCTGGAGTCTTACTACCCTTGAATAAAAATGTCCTGCAAGCAGAAATAAAGCTCTGTGAGAAATAAAATTGAAGAACTAAAGAAGCTAAAGAACTAAAACAGGGACACAGTTTTGCACCTACTACCCCTGGTTTTATGAACCTATTTCCACTTTTCATCAGTCAGCGATCTGACCCTTTAAAAATCATATTTTCTCTAGGCAAAACAAAGTCGACACATGCAGATGGTGTCCAAGTGCCCATTAGAAGGGGCTGGCAGCTGCAGCCAAAGCCTCGTGGCCACCAGGACAGGACAGTTTGTACTGTTTAAACAAACATGCTAATGAAGGTTTGCTTTAGAAAAAGTGAGAAACATTTGAGCACTCTGAACATTAAATCCTCATTTAATGATGGGAGGTGTTGTATTTCCTTCCAACACCCAGGCACAGTGCCATGACTTCAACAAGCTGCTTAATTTTCTCTGTAATGCCTAAATCTATGTGATGGATATACAGTGCCATACCACCCTCAGCTGGGAATTGCCTGAACTTTATTGTTTTCTGTCACAGTCTGTATGCTCTTCCAGTGTTTTAGTGATTGTGAAAGATCAGTAAAGAAGGACTACTTTGAAATTCTTTGCAAAGGAAAAAAATCCACAAGGGAACTTCAAGCAATAATAAACCTGAGACCTGTTGTGCAGCACAAAACATTTAACGAGAAGAAGAAACAGCCTTTCAACTGTGACAAATAATGAGAGATGCCACTGCAGGACCACTGCTGGAACACATTTAAGAGAGCATCAGAAGAGTAAGTGCTCAGCTTTCGGGAAGCATTTTGTTCCCAGGGTCCCATCCTCGTGGATCAATACAGTATTTATTGTTGGCAGTGATTATGAGTTACTGCTGCTGCTGTTACATGGACATCTCAAAGGCATTTTCATCAGTCTTTCCTTCTAAATTAAAATTGGTGTGCAGAGGCTGGGGTCCAAATTCAACAGGAACATAGGCAGCACTTTCAACACATCAATGATAAACAGGGATCTTTGGGGCAGTTTCATCACGTCCTTAAGGCCAGTGCTGGCCTGAAGGGCCATGCCACTCTCCCTGCTAGACATTTCTGCCCCTTCTTTGGTCCTAATATCAACATTTGTCAACTGACCAGGCAGGAGCTTTTTATTTGGTCAAGTTTCGCCATGATGCAGTGTAAATGGTAGTAGTAGCTTACAGCAGACAGGTGAGATAATAGATATTTCAACTGGAGAATGCAGAAAACTTGAAACAGAATATTCTTGATCCTACTTGCTGACACACTTTCCTGTGAGACTCAGGTTCTGCCTTCAAATTGGATGGACAAGTGAATTAAGTGTGAAACCAGCTTGTGCTGCTCAGTGTTCATTTGGTGCTGCCCACCTCCTTTGTGCTTCTGCAGGGCTGTGCAAGTGGGAAAGACAGGAAAATATATAACCTGTAAAACTTGCATCAGCTTTGATTGGGTAAAAGTGCCATGATGTTTAAGCTACGAGCAGTTTTTCACATGAACATTGTGAAACTTCAGTGGATCCTGACCTTGACTGGATTAGGTGGCAGCTACAGTCTCACAGGAGAAAGCTCTCATGAACAGCCGCTAAGTGCATGAACCTGTTCTCTCAGCTGCTGAATTTGTTCTATTTTATCTCTTGCTGTCCTCAAGGTTATTCAGCTCCTCTTTATCATACTGCAATTCTCTTGCACAGTAACAATGTTTACCAGCTGTATTCCAACAGGGGGTTTCATTAGCAAACTCCTCATTATTTCAGAGAGGTCATTAATGAAAGCATCACATGTTTGGCCCCAGGCAGATTCCTTGAAGATCTCTAGTAGTCAAACCCCCTCTAGCCTCATAACTCCTCCTAAGGAGGTGCCAGCCTCACCTTACATCCTTAAATCCTGAAGCTTCCTTATAATACCCAGTGTGTGATTTATCTTAATCTGCTAAGCACTGAATTAATAATGTATTGCGATGTTATAATGAGCCAGACTTGCAGAAAGGTGTAGATTTCTTAAAATGTAGAATTTCTCTCCTAATGCAAGCAGGAAAAAGATGATGTCTTAGGAAAATAACAACTTACTAAAGGACTAAAAAGGAAAATATTTGTATTATATCAGAATCAGACAAAACAATATGAACTGACCTGAAATATAGTGGTCTCAGTGAAAGCCACACACAGAATATGATCCCAGCAACATCAAAGAGGTAGCAAAATACTCATTATTAATTCATCAGGAAAGAGTAAAGAAAGCAAATGGTTGAGTTTTTATAAGAAGCAGAAATCTTAACATATCACACACTTTTATCAAAATACAACAATGGATGAGCATTAATTACTAATCCATATTAATCAAAGAGAATGTTTCATTACTGTCCAAAATAAAACAAAAGGCCTCTTTAGACTTGTGTTGCATGCCAAGTAATTAGCACAGCCACCCACCAATTTGGCCAGCTGAACAAGGAAAAATTCACCAGCCAGAACAACCAATGGGGGGAACATTTTCGGTCCAGTCACCATGTTGTTCTCAGAGGCATGGAAAGGAGTTCTCTGCAGGGTGAATCTGGAGCTAACCTGGAGCCTGGCTTACCATCACACCTGGCTTACCCAGAGCCTCTAAAATGAGTAAGGCATCAGAACACTTACTGAGAGACAATTAGCAAAAGTGTGAGATACGTGAATATCATTTAACAGCTACAGGAGTTAGCACAGAGACTGAGTTCTTGTGTTGCTTCCTGATGCTGTTAGATCAGGACCTTCTTTGCTTCACTTCTTCCTCCACACTCTCATCACTGTCCACTCCCACAAGGTTCCCAGTTACAGAACAGAACCTGTTTCCTGTCTCCAGTCAAGAATTATGTCATATCTGCCTTGCCATCAAGCCTTATTTCTTGCTTCTTGGGCCACATGACCTGTTCCCTTTCTCTGTTTCACTTTAAAACTCCTGGCAGATTTTTAAACTCCTTTATTCTACGCTATACTTAATATTAGCTTATCTTAATAAAACACAGTCAGCTTGTAGTCACAGGATTAGGTCTACTTTCTAATCTGATATCTAAAAGATATCTGGCAAATTTATTTGGGACATGATATCCTGAAAAACACTGTTTATGTTGGATAAATTAATAAATAAGCCAAGCCAAATATAGTTTTAAGCAAAAACTACATTGGAAGGTTTATTTGATCTGTTATTTCATATACTATAAAAACATACATGCACCTGAGTATAAGAGAAAACGTGGAAATTACCATTCAAAAATTTTTAAAAAGTTAAAACGTTATGAAGAATACAGTGTCATTAAGCCAAGATTTCTTAAATATGTTTATATATTACTTACAAGAATAATTTACAAGGATATGAAAAGTATAGCCAAGAATTAATGAATTAGGAGATACAAGGATTAAAACTGCAAACATTCATTATGACCTACAACTTTACTACATGCACAGGTACTATTTCTTCTGTGTAAGCTGTGCTTTATTCAGATTTAAGACAGATTGATTGCTCTCTTATTGAACCACTATCCACTATTTGATTTTGTTCTTACTTGTTCACTGGGCAAAAGCCAGTCCTGTACTCAGCACACACTGTTCCATTACTGCTTTAAAGGAGCAATATTGGACTTCAGTGGGTATGAATCTTCCTCTCTCTCCTCTCACATACAAATGATTTCATAGCAGAGAGGGCACGGCTGTACCGGGCAATGGAGCAGAGTTAACCTGGCTGCTCCAGTGGCTCCCCAGCAAACACAGCATGTGCTGGCCCCATCAGAGGATGCCTGGGTATGAAAAGCAGGTTAGATGGGCACCCTGCCTGTGCTAAAGCCCTTGGCTCCTAGGACAGCTAATCAGAGCTGACATCTGTCCTGCCTGCAGCACCAGGCAAGACTGAGAAATGTCTGCAGGGCTGACACGGACAGGGCTGATGAGCTCTCCCTCACGCCTGGTTAGCGTAAGGAGTATGAAATCTACAGAAGGTTTTATCCCTTAAACTCTATGACTGAGTTGATACTGTTGATACCTACAGAGAAAAATCTTCCAGAAAAAAAAAAACAAAACCAACCAAGCATTATTTGAAGAAGGTATCAAAATTAAAATGGCTTAATGCACAAACATTTCTGGTGGAAGTGGTAAGACCTTCCAGAAGAGCTCTAGAACTAGACTGCTTTATTGGTCTAAAACATAGTAAAAATTACTGAATAGACACTAGACAGTAGCTAAGGCTCCTTGTCTGCATCAGGCCTTGAGTGACTGGCCCCAGATACCCTTGACCAACAATCCCTCTTGATATTACAACCTATGGTATAATACAGGACTGTTTTACTAGGAAATCTAAGAGGCCCTCTTATTCATGCAGTTTCTTAAACCAGGAACTTCTTACTTCTAAATAAACATGCCTAAATGTCTGACAGCCAACAGAAAATTGCAATCTTTGGTGACATTTGCTAAAAGTATCAAATTAGGGTTTTCTTATCCTTGTCACATCATAGTGGTCACACCCCAGGATTTTTACCTCAGTAAGATACAGAAAATAACGCTGACATTCAGCCCTGTCTTCATTGGCAATGTCTTTATTTCACAAAAGTGTACATACCCACTCGTTTAAAATGCTTGAGCTTGATATTAATATTAGCAATAATAATAATAATAATAATGATGATGATGTAGTGTTGGGTGTGCTGTGTTCACATTAAATATATTCATAGGGCCCTAAAAAACAATTAGCATGTTTGTAGGTGTTGCACACTCCATTGGCTTCAAAAATCTATTTTTAATTCATAAGGTATGGTTTGAAAGTAGGTTCTGTTTGCATGAAAGGCTGTGCTCAGAAGATCTCTCTGTACACTCAGAGAACTGAAGGTCAGCCTGGAGCATCCAGACAATCCTGTTTACTAATTCATGCAGTGTTTCACAGCATGCCAGAAGGACACAACAGTAGTGTTCTCACTTCTTGGTATTCTGCAGTGGTGGAGTTTATTGGATTTTCCTCGGTCCCCTGTCACGCCTTAAGCATTTCTAGATCATTAATGATCAATAGATCCGTTTAGATAAGAATAATAATTCAGACAATTGAAAACCACACAGGCTTCCTGGAAGGGCTTGTGGTCATAGTCATAAATGAATTCGCTCTTCTACCCTCCTTCCTCCAGAGGAATAACTGTGCTATTGGAAGAGCACATTTTGGAATACTAAAGATGCTGGCTTTAATGATTCCCTAATAACTGCAGTGTAATATTTGGTTTGTTTGTTCAAACACTGCACTATTATACTTCCTTTAAATTTATCATCTTTACTGAGATTCTGAGCTCTGTTTAGACCTTATGACCTGATTGTATATTTAGTTACCACAGCAGCCTCTGCAGTTACAAAAGTAAAAATGTTCTCTCTTAAAGAGCTGCTTTCTCGGTTTTGAGCAATGTTATTTCTAAGTCCCAAGCAGGAAATACCCAAGACCCAAGAACACAGGGTTAATAGTAGCCACAGGCACCTTGGGCTGATTCAGGTAACTGAAAGAGCGGCTGGCAAACTCAGATTTCTCTTATTTCTCATGTTTCTCCAGTTTTGATGGAGGTCTTTTTCCCCCACACTTTATCTACATGTTCAGTGATCTTAATCTTCATTGCCAGGTTTATCATCTTTTGAAGGATGTCAGTCAGACTCATAGTCCATCATTCGCAGCACCCTTTCTGTGAGTCCTTTCTGTGGACTGGGCAGACCAGCAATATTCCTGCTTTTCTCATATTGAAATAACTTTAAACTTTTTAAAAAATTCTTTCTCTTCCTCATCCTGTGCAAGGTGCTCCTCAAACTCTCTCTTAACCCTCTTTATTTCATTGTTACATTTGATCTGCCATAGGGAGTTTCCTGTTCTATTCTGAATGACAAAATTCCTGTTACAAATGCCAGTCCTTCCTACATGAAAATCACCTTAATTTTCTATTTAGTCCTGTAGGACTTTTGCTGGACCACTCTGATTTCTTTTCAAATTTCAGCACAGAGTTTGTCTTGAATATTAATACAGGAATTCTCAAAAATGGCTAGGCTACCTCTAGGCTTCTTGATTTTTAACCTGCTCCTTCCTTAATACTTTCTCTTCCTTTTAACCACTTGCCATATTAGTATGCAGGCCCTTTTTTTTAAATTGAACACTTGTGTTCTGGATTTGTTCAGTCTCTCCTGCTGGAGTGTTAAGCCTAATCATACTGCAATTGCTATTAGATCAGCACTCCCACTAGCTTCTCGAGCTGGTCCTGTGCACCAGTCAGGACCAAAGCCAGAAAAGACCTTTTCTGGGATGGTGGTCCAGTTGTTCTGGAAAGCAGCTCCAAAAACTGTATTTCTATGTCCTGTCACAGGTAATGAGGCATTAATTCTGTTGGTAGCTGATACATCCTGATGTTAATACCTTCCCTGACTTTTTTCTCTGAACTCTATCCTCTATCTATATCCTGACTGAAGATGGGGGTAATTATAAAATTTTAACATTGTAATTTTATTATTATAGTGGGATACATCCAACCACAGGGATTTCAGAATGTTTTCTCATTTTCAAAAACAATTTCCCTTGTTTACAGTTCATTTTAAACTCCAGAAACAACATCAACCCTCTGCATGCATGTTCTACCAATCTGTGTGAAATTCATAGGCTGAGAACATCACATCCACCAATTACTCCCTTTCTGCAAGATCTCTGAGCTGCCTCTCACCGTATGAAGCCAAGCATCCTGCTTGTCCCATTTCATTTCCCACGCTTCTAGCACTGGCAGTGGTTGGTCTGTTGCCCTCTGCACTGGACACATTGTCAGCTGACATAGGAAGGAGGCTTATTTCCCCTGCCTGCTTGCTGCATTTATGGTACTTTCCTTGCAGCTTTTCAGACATGCCCTGAACATCATCCATGGGCATTTGGGGGCATCACAGCCCTCTGACATCTGTGCTCCTCTACATCTATCAGCTTACTCACAGTTTATATAACTTTTTTAATGTTTTCATCAGCCTGGCTCTTTCCTAGCCAAGATTTCAACACTTTCTTCCTGTTCCCCCTCTTCTGAAATATTACCCACTTCCTAGTGCATGTAAATCTCTTATGCCAGTATCAAAACAAAATAATTTCTTACTGAATATTATGTTAATTTCTGTTCATGAACAGCAACTGATCATCATCCTAAGAACTCCCCCTCTATTACAGATTAGATGCTACCAGAGCAGAGAATTTCTAAAATGTTTTTATTTTATGAAAGGTTATTAACAGACAGCTGCCAGATTATTAGCAGGCAGCTCAAGCATTATATTTATCCAGAAAATAACAGCATCTACACTGTATGCAAGCTTTTCCCATACAATTCTACTAATTTATTTCCATCATGCCCAGGAGAAATTCCAATAGGGAAAAGGGATTGGAATGAGTTTCATGAAGTCTTATTCATGATAAGCTGTTATAGATAATGATTCAGAGAGGGAGAAAAGGATATGGGGCATCATCCAGAAACTGGGGAACAATAAGGTGTTAAACCACCAGTGCCTGTTTGTGAAATCCAGATAAATAGCAGGCAAGACCCATATTCCCTGACAGATTCAGTTTCAGCACCTTGCAGGGTGCCAAACACACTCCAGCATGTGTGTACAAGGGGGAGTTCAGGTCTGCTCTGCACTGGGGTGGGCTCACCTCGACTCCTGGGGGCAGTTTTGGGCACCACAATATAGAAAAGACATTAAGGTATTAGAGAATGTCCAAAGGAGGCCATGAGGATGGTGAAGGGTCTGGAGGGGAAGCCTTAGGAAGAAAAGCTGAGGTCTCTGGGTTTGTTCAGCCTGGAGAAGAGGAGACTGAGGGGAGATCTCAGTGTAGTTTTCAACATCCTCACAAAGGGAAGAGGAGGGACAGGCAATGATCTCTTCACAAAAAAACAGAGCTGGAGGAAAAGGCCTGCAGAGAACAAAACCTGAGAGTATCCTATTCCAGGAAAAGTTAAGAGGAAAGCAGATACATTTTAACCTGCTGTACATTCTCATTCTCATTTGGACTCTAAATTCTGAACTCACAGGCACTTTCAGCAGAGGGAAACCTGTTAAGGTACAGCACCTATACAAAGGCATATCACAAACAGTAATGACTGGTAGCCAGCAGCAATTTGACTTTAAAACAAAAATCCTATCTCGGCACCTCTTCAAAGACTTACCCCTCCTACGGCTAGAACAGGCAAGTTATTTTGCCTCCCTTCATTTTGTTTTGTGGAGTTATTCACCACACCATATACAGTGGCTTATTTATGATGTGAAAGGTGTGTGGTAAAAATCATCTGTTCAACAGAAAGTACAGCATTCTAAAATGTCCAGGCACTTCCCAGAGCTGCTCAGTCACATGGCAACTGCCACGGGCTGGATGAACACTAGGAATGAATAAATACATGATCTAGATCTGTACCATTTGTGGTTTCGAGTGTGTGTTGCAATATAAAAAGGATTTTCATAGCAGTCAGGTACAATCAATGAAAATGGGTGAGGCAGAGCTGCAGAAAGTGTTCAGAAAGAAGAGTGAGAGCTAATGGTCTCAGCTTCATGTCAGAGAAATGTCATAAAGCCTCCATCACACCTAGAGCTGGCACTGCTATAAACTGAGAATCAGAACGGGAAAAGGGTAAACAAAACATTGATTGTACTGTTTGGTGTGACAAGCACATTACTCCTCACAGGATTATGCTACAGATTCCATGACAACAATACAAACTAACATATTTCTAACTTTGAAAACAAGTCTCTGTCTTAATGCCAGAGTTTGCATTCACAGGCCAAGGACAATTTTAAAAAGTTTTGCAAGGGGATACCTCAGGTGTTTAAGGGATTAGTTGTGCTTTGATTTATGTATGAGCTGCAATGTGACAATGCCTGTGAAAAGTGGCCTTTTCCAGGGTGCTGACTGCCAGCAGTGCTGGGTGCACTGAGCAATGGTGAATGGGAAGCCTGGAGTGCAGGAAGAATGACCAGTTTTGAAGTGCTTGTTGTGCAAGAGGGAAACACTTACTAATCCAGAACATTAAATGAGCATAGCCATAGCCTGTGCCACTTCCCTTCGAGCGCCACACATTTAATAAAAGCATAGCTTGGTGCATCTGTCATTTCTCAGTTCTGTATGGCCTGCACACAGCAGGTGTGCTTTAACTTCAGCATCACACCCATACATCATAAAGGAAGGATTTAATTCATATCTTAGACTTAAATGAGCTGAAAGTTTCACTGAAGTTTTCAGTTCTTTAGCAATATCCATTTTATCCTCAGTAAGCAACTCTCACTGTCTAAAAATTAAGTCCGTCTATCCAGATTTAGAGCTCTTGCATATCCCTCAAAATCCAAGCATGGTTTGCAAGCTGTCTGACCTGAAACTGTTAGTGGCATAAAGAACCACTGGTATTCACTACCCAAGGCATTTTTACATATTTCTTCCCAGCATCTCTCTTTGCCCAGCCAAACTCTGTAATTTTTCATCCACAATGACACAATTTCCAGCAGCAAGATCCCATTGCTTGCCCTTTGCCTTGAGCCCAGCCACTCGGTCTCATCACCTTCTCTGTGTAAGCTCCAGCATTCCCATGGCTGGGAGGTGAGCTCAAGCCAATTAAACATTCAAATATCTCAGCTGATATTACTCTGTTTGTTACTCTGCACAGCTGCTATATACGGCACAAAGTAACAGAAATTAAGTAGGAAAGGCTAAATTCTTTCAGCCTAGAGAAATTACAATAAAGAGGTGGGACACCATGGCCTAAATATTTAATGAGAGCAAATAATATATAAATTGAGGCCTTGTGATTGGACAGTGTTAAGTTCCCACCTATGGAACTGATTTCTCCAGTAAGGTCAGGAAACAAAAAGATTTTGTTTTAATAGTAGAATAGATGGCAAAAGATGCAGCTCTTCACACACCATGGTCTTCTGACAGTTTCACTGGTGATGTGGTTGCAAAGGCACACAAGAACCTGGCAGATTTAAAAAAAATAGTAGAAGAAGGTTTCTTATGTTTGATATTCAGTGAAAAGGAACAATTATATAATTCACGTCACAGTGTACAGAGAGTCAGCTTAGGACAGACAGCAACAGAGCAGCCGAGTGAAGAGGCAGAACAGAAGAGGGTTTAAAAACAACTCTCTCTAAAGATGCATTTTGATGTTGTGAAATGAGACACATTCAGAATCCATAATCATTGAATCACAGAATACTTTGTGTTGGAAGGGACCTTCAAAGCTCATCTAGTCCAACACCCCTGCAATGAGCAGGGACATCTTCAATTAGATCAGGTTGCTCAGAGCCCCATCAAATTTGGCCTTGAATGTTTCCAGGGATGGGGCATCCACCACCTCTCTGTGCCATCTGTGCCAATGTTTCACCACCTTGCTTGTTCAAAATTTCCCTTGTCATATTGTACATGCCCTAATTAAAGGTCTGTCCCCATTGTCCTTATAAGCCCCTTTTAATTACTGAAAGCTGAATAAGGTCCCCCAAAAGCCTTTTCTTCTCCAAGCTGAACAACCCCAACCCTCTCAGCTTTTCCTCATAGGAGAGAGGCTCCAGCCCTCTGATCATTTTTGTGGCCCTCCTCTGGAACTTAGTTCAAGAGGTCCATGTCTTTCCCATGCTGAGGAGCTTGTCCAGGTCCCTCTGGGTGGCATCCTGTCCCTCAGGTGTTTCAACTGCACCACTCCAGACCTGCTGAGGGTGTACTGCATCCCACTGCCTGTGTCCTTGAGGAAGACATTAAACATACTGGTGCAGTACAGACCCCTCTTGTCTCCCGTCCCCATCTGGGCATTGAGCCATTGACCAGTACCCTATGCATGCATGCATCCAACCAATTCCTCATCCACCAGATAGACCATTCATCAAATCCATATCTCTCCAATTTAGAGACAAGGATGTTGTGAGAGACTGCCAAAGGTCTTATGAAAGTCCAGAGAATGAACACTTCAGAATATTATGACACAGTACAAATTGTTGTATTGTTCATAGCTGCCTACTCTAAGTTAGGCAAAATTTTATTTATGTTCCTGATTGTCAAAAGCACCAGGAAGTTTAGTGCTATCCCTGAAAGTATTTCTCTAAATAAGGACTACAAGACTGAACTGGACCTGAAAGCCAACCAATGCTTGTTAACAAGTATAGCAGTACAAATCACTTTATTGCACCCAGACTTGAGTTTCTCTCTTTGAGGTGCTTCTCTTCCATCTTCCTCACTCAACAGTGTGTACATACAGAATGCATCTTGAAACACCTACATTTTCATCAGAATCTTACTTCATAATACAAAAGCAAACAGGCACCATCCCCGTGTCTTGAATGTCTGCCTAGACAGGGAAACTACAGTTGCTAAACTCAGTGCTCCAAGCAGCCTCACATGCTTTATAAGCCACAGTACTGACACAGCCCAACCTACCAGGAGATCAGATACTCCTGCTAGTCCTCTGCAATTTCCCAATTGCACTGCTGAAAACAGCACTCACCTGAGGGTGCACATTTGTCTAATGCTGAACATCAGGAGAATAGCACAGGAAAATATGAGAGAAGGGAACTGTATGTCAAATGCAAAAAAGAGACCAACAACTAAGTGTCTCACTGCAAAAACAGGAAAATAATTATGAACATCATATTAATTTGTTCCCTTCAGTGCTACTGCAGAAGTTACACAAAAGTTCTTACTAATTTTATTTAAATCCTATGTAGGCATGAAAGGATTCATCCTGGCATTATGATAAATGATGAAACATAAAATTAGCATAAACTTATTTATATGAGGAACCCTGCTGACAGTGTACATGCTTCTTCATTTTATTTTTTCACATTCCCTCTAAGACACTCAGCCAGTTTTCCCATCAATTACACCCATACAAAAGAAGAATAACTTCAATAAAGCTTGTATAAATTCATCATCCTAACTAGGGGGCAATATGTATTAATAAGCTGATTTTGACAAAACCACTGGCTCAGAATAATAAAGTTTAACCCCAAACTTATCCATATTGTATAAGGAGAAGACTTCTAATCTTAAAACAGATAGCAAAGTGTTTATGATTCTTTCTACTTGACTGCAAAATTACTTATGTTAACAGAAGGAATCTGGCTGTGTTTGTTCAGCTGAAGACAATAAAAAAGGATTTTTGTTCCGCTGTATCTGTGCTGTCCACTGTTAGAAAACAAGCTCCAACAAGAACTTTGCTTTCCCACAGACTCTCCTTTCTCAGAGCCTGGCAGTGCTGCTCTGCAGCTCATAGCTAGAGGCTGAAACTCTCCTGCACAGTACAGTGAACTCTACCTACAGGATCCAGGTAACCTCACTAGTGCCTGGTTTAGGGAAAAAAAAAGGTCTGCCACTACTTAAACCAATGGTCACACAATAGAGCAACTTATGCACCACAGAAAAAGTCTCAAGACAATTCTAAAAAGAATTGCCTTGGGAATTTTGTTTCAGAAGTAAGCATGCACTCAAGGAAAGACAAGCAAATCCCAGAGTACAGATGTCAGACAATTTAAACACTGGCAAAAATACTGTAGCTCCCCAAAAATATTTGTTTTCTGTTTTCACTCTTTTTGGTAATTACAATTTTAAAAGCCTAAGGTGGTCCTTTCTAAAAAAAAAAAAAGATCTTTTACCTCTTGAACAATACTGCAGCTATTTTGTTACACAGCAATGAAAAAAAAACCAAGTTAAATATTGGATTAGCAGGTGACAGCTCTTCAAAAATATTCTCACTGAAGTTGCTCAGAGCACCAGAATAAGGTTTCATGTTTTAAAAATTAAGTTGCAGGGAAAGCTTCCTCCCTCTTACCATATCCTTGAGGACCTGTGAATGCTGTTGTGGGTGGCAGTGTGCTGGCAAAGCAAATGTCAGCAAACTGCCTCCCCTCACACAAGTGATTGATTTATCAGTTTAATAGAGCTGTAAATTGAGAAAAATGTTCCTCAAGCCTGAACAGTGAACCACAAGGAAATAATAGGCAACAAGCTGTGATGCAGAATTGAAAATATAAGTACTTGTGAAATACAGCATATGTTACATTTTCCTGTCAGCAGCCCACGGAAAAGCTGACCACTCTGATTTCCAGCTACAATGACACTGTCCTTGAATTCTGGTGGCAGAACCTTATAACATTAATATTGGATGCCCTTGCTTTCTTCAGTGGAGAGCACCCATGTGTGTTCTATTACATTTTGGTTAATTTAGAACAGAAAGAAACCAGTACAAAGGAGCTCAAAACAGCACTACAATTCACTAAGCCAAGGAACGAACCTCCAGCCATAAAGCAAAAAAAAAAAAAAAAAAAATCTTTGCAATCACTTAGTGCCTCTGTATTTAGAGAATTAAGAAAATTTCTAATGTCTGTAATTGTTTGAACAAGATATAAAGTGCTGGCGATGTGTATAATTCCCAAAAGATTCCTTAAGTACTTTTCTCACTCCATCTAAACACATCACTGTCATACAACCTGCCTTCTTTTCTTTCTTTGCAAAACACTGTTTCTGGCATATCCTGCCGTTTCTGTCTAGAATTTCTCCTTCCTTCTTCCCATTTTTGCAAATTTAACAGGACATTTGCTAGTTAACTCTTCTGCACTGTGAAATGGGGAAAGCAAGCTGTGTTGGGAAGGGAGAGATGTTATCCAGCAGCCTGCAGCAGGATAAGTGCCAGCTGCACACAGCCCTGAGCCTGGAAACATCTGTAGGACAGTAAAGGTTTTCTCATTATACATTCAGTTCCCACTCATGATTAATCATATCTTTATAACACAAAAAACAGTTCATAAGAAAAACCTCAAAACTTCAGCCATGACCTAACTATTCACAATTACATTTTTAAGAGTTACCAAATCAGATAATGCAAGCATTCTGAAGATAGAAGCTGAGGTAGAGAGACAGTTCAATTTTAGACAAGCATTCTGTTTCAATTACCTGAAAATATTAATCTTGGGTTTGATGCATTCTTTTCCTCCAGTTTGCTTCAACAGTGAGACAGATATGGGTTTTTTTATCGCAAATAACAGCAGGTTTTCATTCAAGAAGGTAGGGGGTGAATTTCAACACAAACACTGTTAAAAAGAAAATTTTTTTTGTGGTTGAAATTAATTCTGTTGTGTAAAAAGCTTAGTCTTTAATTGAAAAGAAAAAGCATTTAGTTGAAAAATCTCCAATTGTTTCTAAGTCTGACACAATTGAAACAGCAAACCTCTATTCCATCTTTCACTAGATAGAGGCAAATGCAGCCAGCAAAAGGCCAAATACCCTGAGAGATTCAGCAATGTCTCTGTAGGCCCTTGAACCCTTCCCAGGGAGCTGTGCCTTTACAAACAAGTCAGGCACATCTCCTGCAACCTTGTCTGCAGCCCAGGGGAAATAAAGACACCACTCACATGGGACTGGACTCATAACACTGGTATTTTGTTCCTCTGGCTGCTTTTGTTTTAAAAGCAGTGCTTGTCCTCGTTGTACCTGCTGCAAGCATCAAGAACTCGCTGCAGTGTGGCCTCTGCCCCATCTCCTGCTGCAAGGCATGAGCAAGGAGACAAAAAACCCCAGGGAAATGTTGTGAGGGAAAAGTGGTTTCACCCTGCCAGCACATCACATCCAACAGCTTGTTTGAGTTCTGCAATGCCTTTTCCATATTGGCCTTCATTAGTTTTGGCATGTCCCCTGAACCTCTTGGAGGTCTTTAATATGCTCAGCTGCGGCCACTACAATCTTTTCACTGTGGTGTCAACCCCCTGTCCCTCCTACCACAATTTGTAGATATTTTTAGACGGTATTTAAGTAGAAGCCTGAGCTCTGTACTCACCAGAAATACAAGTCAAATAATACTGATCTGCTTCACACGAACTTGCTTTCACTACTGGACAAAATCAAATGCAAGGTCTTCCCAAGTCCCTGTAACGTCCATGGAAGTCAGCAGTCTTCTGCATTTAAAAGCAATCCAATGTATTTCAGGAGTGCTAAAGTGCTTCTTTCTTCTTCTTCTGAGGGTCTAGGAGCATATCCATGTGCAATGTCTGTCTATTGGATTAAAAGTTTAACATGCGTTAAGTATTACTGAAGGAGCAAACACTGAACTCTGGCACTTGCTGACTTTGCCTCCATGTTTTTCTTGCCTTGCCTTTCTTCATTAGAATTCAATCAGTAGGCTGTACCCCCAACCTTTCTTTGCTAGAAAATAATCAGCCAAAAATTAGTTTTTACACAGTGGAGATAAACAGGATCAACTTCAGTGAGAAGACTACATCCCATGAAATTAAACTTATTTACTTGCTTCAGTCTTTTAAGGTATTGTAGCAGCAAATTTTTAAGTGTTGGTACAGCAAATGACCTGCCTAGCAGGGAGCTGCTGACTCACAGGACCACGTGCTACTTGGAAGAAACATCTCAATGTAACTTGTATTAAATTCCCTAGTTTCTCAAATTTTTGTCTCAGGAGCACATTTAAAAGTAATTAGTTAATGAACTTGAAAGGAAAGAGAAACCCAGGTAATTCTAGAATCATATTTACCATTAAATTTAGCACTTTTTCAGAAAAAAATATAATTTTACTGAATCAACTTACACCCTGGATAGCTCATTACAAACTTAGAATCTCATTTTAGCTTGAAAAATCAAACTTACCGAGCCAAGCCAATAAATAACGCTGTTCAGTATGGGCAATAAATAACCAATTTAGCTGCTTTCCAAATCCATTTGTAAGTAATCATGCAGACATTAAGCAGTTTTATAACTGATACCTAATGGCTACATAATAATATATTTATTAAAGCTAATAATTCCTGTTATACTGGTAAATGGACGAGCATGGTTCATCACCATCCCTAATGGTCTCTTTATGAAGTAAAAGGGAGGCTGTCAGGGAGTGATTGGTACACCCCATGAACAAGGCTTCTTTAATGCACTCTCTCATTCCTGGAGAATAATGCTCAAACACAGATGTCAGGGGCCTGTCAAGTCACAGGCTTGTCAAGTCATGTTATAACAGATTTATTCTCCCAAGTTTTGTCTGAAGAGTGCAGTGACTGCAGCAGGCTGGAACGTGGAGGAAACTAGAAACCTTTAAGAAAACCTACAAAAATAATGTATTTATCCCCCCATGCTATCCATCTTGAAAACACTTTGTGCCACTAGAAATGTGCAAAATTAGCTTCAGCTGTCAATTAAAGCAGTTTAGTTTGCAGTCACAATTGAATAAGAAATTGTTTGTACTCCAGCACTGACACCAAGCAGGAGAAGAGAGATTCTGAAACTCTCTTTGTGTTCCTCAGGCAGTGGGTGAGGCTGTGTTTCCCCCTAGACTCTGCTTCTCAGAACTCCTTTCCAGGCCCTGGGAAACAGCTGTAGCACAGTGCACTCCAGCGACAACCCCACCTCACTCTTAAACCATTATTTTTCCTGTACTGCCATATGTGCCGTGTGTCAGGGCTAGAATTAGGGCTGGTGTGAGCCATCACACAAGTTATCCTCTTCAGTCTTTGAAAAACAGCCATGGGCAAGGATCTATCTTAAGCTGTTTCCTCTTTCTAAGGTCCCTTTCATTCTGCTAGAGATGGGAATTTTGCATACAAGTGTTCGTTTTTAATTTCTAGAGAATGTTCCTTGGTATTGATTGTGTCAAGATCTTGTTTTCCCCCTACTGCTTGCTAAAACTTTTTAAAAAATGCTCAAAAATCCTCCCCACTTATGCTCCTCTTCATTTATCACAAAGGGGAATAAAGAGCATTTTTAAAACAAAATGCACAGGCTTGTGGGCACTTGACTAATACATGGAATGTAAAGAATATAGATGGGAAGATGGATTTTTGTCTGCTATCCTCTGCTGTTGGAGTGGTGTGCACCCCAAGCAGAGGCTGTGATAGCCCCCTGTGACACCAATGCAGTATGGGAGTGATACCCTGGCCCCAGGCTTGTTGAGCCACAAGTGCCCAGCAGGCTGAGAGCAAGAAAAGTGACTCACCATCCTCTGATGCCTCGTGGAACCACCTCTGGTGACTGTGAAGGGAATGATCACAGATTTTACTGACAAGGCATATAGAAGATATGAGGAAGAAACAATACTGCATCGGTGCCAATAGCAATAGAGACGGCTTGCTTAATCTGCCAGTAGCCTGAGGTAGGGAATGTCACTGAAAGCTCACCTTAATAATATTGCATTTGGAGGCAAAGCCCTGTCAGTTGACTGTCTCATTTATGGTTTCATATCTCTAATCTAACACTGAAGAAAAGCTTTATTAAAAGTAACTGACAATTTCATTCCCTTCCTTGTCACCATCTTAGCCTGAATCCCTGTCTGTTACAAACACACTGACATCATCTCACTTGGGATAGCATTTTCTAAGAAGAAAACTGCACCAATGCTGCACCTCTCCTTCTCCTGCTTCCTCTGACTGCCTCTGAGTAACCATTTATAAGAGCAACAGCATTAATCCAAAATGCAGCATTTAGGGCCTGTTCATCCCTTGCTCTAACAACCCCCAGTGGGGGCTATAGCTTGGGGGTTAGCTCAGGCTTGCACCCTCCCTGCTCACAGCCATGCTCTGCCAGGGAATGTTCCTCTTGCTCAGTAGGACCAAGGTGGCCACGGGACTGACTAGCAGCACCCAGGCTGGGATCTCTGGTAATTGCCCAGATGGGCTTTGGTATGAATTTATCTCCTCCTGTCCTCATTGGCTGGGGTCACAAATCTAAGAAATTCAGTGGAAAAAGGTGTCTTCATTCCTTCATGTCTTGGGAAGGCAAGTAGAAGGAAAGGTTCCCTGCCCCTTCTTTTTTCCCAGCTAAAAGACAAATAGGATTTTGGCTTCACAGTCTTTGCCAGTCAATGTCATTATAGATAAGGAAAGCAGCTTTCCTAGGGCAGAACATGGGTTTGCCCTCACTGCTCAAGCTAACCTGATTTTGAGCTGATTTTGGGGGGAGATCTGCCCAAGTGAAGAAGCTGTCTAAGCTAAAGTAGAATGAGGCCTTGGTTTACACATTCAATTTATTTGAAGCTACTTTTAAACTAACAGTGATTAAAATATCAGCAGCTTTAAAAAAAAAATACAATTATATTAGCACTAATAAATATAGATGACAGATGAACAAGGAAGAATATACGCTGAATGGCAGATAAGGATCTCTCAATGTCCAAAATTTCTGTGATGGGGTAGTAAAATGCTGGCTTGTGACTAGCTTGTGTTTTAAATAAGATACGCCCTTTTTGTTTAAATGCTTCTTTTAAGGTGATTCCAGAGTCTCTCACCAGAAATGTGTTTCTTATGAGCTGAATTAATTTTTGCTGACCCTAACAAATAGTCATCAGTCACCTGAAACATGTCCCCCAGAGAATCAAACAGCCAGCAAAACTTCACAGAGCTCGAGAATTTATGTGTTTGAAGGATGCATTAAGTATTTCAAACAATTTCTAGGATGTTTTAGACCATAAACTCTGCTTTCAACTATCATAGATCATTGGCTCTGCTTTACAAGAAACATTGTTTTACAGGTTCATAACTTGCCTATAAAAATGTGCTCCAGGCTAAAGCTCAGTACAAAAAGGTCTCAGATAAAGGGTAATTTTTTCATTACAACTTTCTTCTACTTTCTTTAGCTATTTAAGATCAGGGCTGCCTTCAAAAAAATCCCCTTTCACTGTAGGATTACCACCAATGCTGGGTGTTGATTTATACTCTAAACTGCAGGGAAGGGAAAGGTAATCCAGATTTAGAAAAAACCCACAAAACCACCATCAAATGAACACCCCAAAAATGCTGGAACTATGAATTTTTACATGGTCAAGGATTTCGATTTTTAAGGCAATGTACTGGAACATGTTCATAAAAGAGCTGTAATTTAGTGACACTTCAGACCATACAAAACGATCTAACATTATTAATGTACATCTGTAACAGAGTGCTCCATCAATGAACCTCTGCATTGTTGACAGTTTGGGGTAATCAGACAGTAATGGTAATCAGTGAAGTCAGATCCAGGGCAAGCAAAGTTCAGCAATTTGAGCTCAGTTTTATGTTCAATTATTTGCCTCATAAAAGCTAAATAGGTGTTAATGCCTATAGGGAACGATAAGAGTTATTAGTATTAAGTTATATGAAACTACCATAAAAACACAGCATTGGGCTTTGTGGGTTTTTTCCCAACAACTGCAGAAGAGGTATTGTCGGGAAAAGCAGACAAACGCTTTTTCCCCAGTCTTCAACAGAGTGAGTGAAACTGCTGGATTTTCGCTAAGTTTCTGGACCAGCTGAAGCAATACTGTTGGTTAGAGGGTACTACAAGGTAAGAGTATTTGTGTCAGAGATCCTGGACAGCCCCAGCTCATATTCAGGTTATAATACCCATGCCCATATCCATTTATATGAGAGACCTTTTGGGTTTAGTGGTTTTTTACTATCTAGTTTTTCTAGGCATACTCCAGTGTAGAGTTACACTTCCTAGAAACATTAGTGCTGTTGCTTCTACATTTAAAGACACACGAAGAAAACAATTCTGTTTCTGTAGTTATAGAAATAGTTCAAATACTGATCAGCTTCCTGCCCTACAAGCCTTACAAGAGTATTTTATGCTTCTTTTGGAATCATAAGGTCATAGGTGCTATACTTACAAGCCTCTATTTATATCCCCTACAGTACTATTTCCCTGATGTTTACTACTGGCCCTGAAAGACTTGGCAGCCCATCACACACCATCACCATGAGTTGGGGGTGTTCAGTCTGGAGAAAAAAAATGCTTCAGGGAAACCTTGTAACATTTTCCAGTACTTAAAGGGGCTACAAGAGAGCTGGAGGGGGACTTTTAACAAGGGCAGGTAGTGATAGAACAAGGAGAGATGGCTTTAAATGGAAAGAGGGCAGGGTTGGATCAGATATTAGGAAGAAATTCCTTACTGTGAGGGTGGTGAGGCACTGGCACAGGCTGCCCAGAAAAGCTGTGGATGCCCCATCCTTGGAGGTGTTCAAGGTCAGGCTGGATGGGGCTCTGAGCAACTTGATCTAGTGGAAGGTGTCCCTGTCTAGGGCAGCAGGGGTAGAACTAGAGGACCTTTAAGGTCCCTTCCAACCCAAACCATTCTGCAAAACAATTCTGTGATCATTTAAGTATTAACTAAAAATACAGAACAGCAATATGTTTCCATGCATTAGTAACAGACTAATTATGCCTTTTCAGCTCAGCAATATTATGAAGATCACTGTGTACATCTAATTTTACACAGTAAAGTCCAAAAACCCCACAACCAAATCAGAATATACCACAAAACCCTGTGGATGGTATGCAAAGGAAACAAACAAAAAAAAAAAAAACCCAACAAAAAAAAAACCACCCAAAAAAAAAACTAAACCAGCACTGGTGATGTTTCTTTTAGTTTTTATATAATCATCAACTTTTAGTTAAGAATTATTAAAATGAACATATCCACTAAAACAATGTATTTATTATCTATTACTTGCTATGCACACATGAATGACAACAGTGATGATTTCACAAGTGGCATGTGCCACACCAGGCAGTACATCAGGGTTTACATGAAGAGGTCAACTTTGTCTCTAGGTATTCAAGAATTACAGAAACAATATTACAAGTTGAAGGCCATTGAAGTAGGAAAGAAGTTAGGATTTTCACTGGCAATCCTACTTCATTCATAAGAGTGACATTTACTGGTGATTAAGCCTTTTTCTGCTTAGTGAGGAGGACAAAATTTTAATCACTGGGATGAAGGTACAGTTAATCCAAAACAGCTCAGCCCAACTACGGTGAGAAACACTTATTTGATGGTCTCTCAGAGGGAGTTCTGCAGAACCACTGCTCCCCCAGTGACAGGGCTGAGAGGATGAAGGTGCCCAGACTGAAATACACCCTCTGTGCCTAATTCAATTGCTAAATCTCATCAGGAACAGGATACAAGCACAGGCTCTATTTGTACTAACGCGAACTGAAACACACACTGAAAGAAATGACTCATAGGAGAGACTCAAGGACCTGGGGGAGATTGTAATACTGTACCTAATTTTGGAAACACTTCATGATTTGTATCCTCTTTCAATGCCTATGGAAATAATGAAATTTAATACCAGGTGCACCAGGGCATCCTGGCAGTTTTGACCTTTAGGAGAGCGAACTTGGATTTACAGATGGCAAGATTCACTGCAAGCACATCACACAACACTGAGCTGCTGACTTTCAGGCTCACTAAGATTTACTGGAATACCCCAGCCCATACACCAATATCTCAACACCTGCAGGAAGGGAAATTTTACTAACAAATATCCCTGGCTGCAATTTTACCAGTAATTCCCAAGACCTATTTCAGCCTTCAAAATAATTTTAACCAACATGATGTGAATTTGGAATATTTTTCCCCATAGGACTCCTTAGTGCTACACATTGCAAATCTAATACTAAGGCTTTCCATTGCACACAAACATAGTAGGAACATAAATATGAGGCAAAAGTGGACCACCTGATAATAAAGTCCAGTGCAATTAAGGACCTCTGGAAAGCAAAATTAATTTAAGCACTAATCCAAGAGCTTGCTTTTTTGCTGCTTCCTTTTGAAGGCATTTACCTAACTCACCTGTCCCCATCTCTTGTAACTCTCCTTCACTAATAGAAGTTAAAAATAAATCCTGGAGGAATCCCATTTGTGAGTTGAGACATCAGCTACCACCATACACCAAAAGTATATTTGTGTACCTGCAGGCAGACATAAAAAAAGCAAGCCTTCATTTAAGAATTAGTTATTACCTGCACATAGACATATAGAATGCTGATTGACTTCTGCAATCAATATGAACAATAAATTAGGTCTGAGCTGGATAAGCAATGCAGCACATTGAACCAGACTTCACAGAGGAAGTTTGAGAACTTTATCTCTCCCCTTTTTATTTTAAAAGCTGTTGTTCTAGTTCTCCTAGCTTCATCTCTGGCCTTTCTGAGACCTGGAAATGGAGACATGCTTCAATTTTTGGGATTTCTTTTTGTCTCACAAAATATTGTGTTTTTCTTGACATGTATGGACATGACGGAAAGAAGACAGATTACAAAAGACAGATGTCCCCTTTCTGCATGCCCTCAAATCCTCTTTCTGGTTCCAAAAAACAAAACATTTGGACAATTATACTCAAGCCAATAGATTGTACTTCTGTTCCTCTGTGTTTATCATGTATTTGATGCAGTAAATCCTGGGCACTGGCTCTTGAAATCCACAGAGGTTAACTGAGAAGCCTTCCTTGCTTGCCTGTACACAGAATGCTTTTCCAGCACTTCATATCCCAGAGATTCGTTCACTGACTGTACTCTGTGATCCAATGGGAAGTTCTTCACACATTTCCTGAGTAGAGAGAAAACCCATTGCAGTTTAAAAAAAGATTATTTAGTTTTCAGTAGTGCAATGCCATGGCAAGAAGTTTTTCTGCCTTCATAATATATCACTGTAATGTTTTATTTACAACAGGATTTGTTCTAGATATGAGTGACTAAAATATGCTGTAGGCTAAAGCCATAAATTTTCAGATCTCACCCAGTGAGTTTTAACATCTTAAGTACATTAAATTTTTAATTAAAAAGTAACTCAACTGCAATGTCATAATTTGAAAAGTCTAGAAACCTTACAAAGTCCAGCTTGCATTCACTTATACTGAAAACAGCACTACATATTTCTATAATTGTCTGAATTGGCCTCCAGTTTCTCTCAGACTTCTCTTTTCTTCCAGTTAAGTAAATACACTCTCACATTCAAACCTGAAAGAATGTGAAAGAAGTCCAAAAAGAGCATGCAGCCTCTGAACTCCCAAGGCCAGAGGCCTCCCATTACCTTTAATACACTTTGAATCAGATCCGATAAGAGACTGGGTTGATAGAAAACTTCATTTCCCATAGAGTGCCCCATAGCCTCTAGAACCAAAGCACTATTAAACAAAAACCCCCCAAACCTAATTTTTACATTTATAAGGAATATATATTTATATAATAGGTTAAGGCATTTTAAAAATAATTGGTAAGCATTTTAAAAAATCTGATTTATCTGACCTTAAATACTGAGTAAATATACATGTAACAATAACGTACATTGGTTTTTAATCAGCCTGAAATTGTTTTAATTAATCAAACCTAGAGTTAATCTGAGCCAAACTTTATTCAAGGATTTACAATAATGATAGTGCTCTGCACAATCTTTGGGTATGTAAGAAGGAAAAAAAAGGCTTTGTTACCTTTAACTGATATTTGCCTGGTTTTGCACTATAAAAATATTCTCACAGTGTCATGGCCCCTCAGCTCTAGGATAGTGAGGAAACATTCCTGTAACAATGCTTCCAGAATGGAATGAATAATACTCAGCGATTAATAACTTCCACCATTTAATAACTAATGGATAACACTTAATCCTGATTTGAATGCATGACAGAAAAATCCCATGGGAGCCCCAGTGTGATCCTATTCATTAAAGAGCAGAATCTTCACTCCTTAGAGATGAGTGCAAACGTTTATTCTTTGATATGTCTCTCTGACTACAGGTGGCCAGGAATACTCTCTAAACTAACTGTAATGTGCTGTGTGCACTCAGATACGAAAATAACACTGCTTACTCCAAGCCAGCACACAGCTCATTTACATTTTACCTCAAATCAAGCCCATGAATACAAAAGAATGCTGTTCCCACAATCAACTTCGCCTCCCTTTGTCTTGTTCCATAAGATCAGTTGGCAAGTAGAGGTTGTTACAAATATAGGCCCACAGCACAACCTTACTTTTCTCCCTTTCGAAAAGTGAGTAACTTTGAAAAACAAAAAGCTATGACCCACAAAGGTCTTATTAATTTCCTTTATTGATTGAAACATAAGACACCAGGCGCCTCATGGCTCCTGAGCCACAAAACAAAATAGATCCAAGGAGAAGCAACAAAAAACACCAAGTAATGAAACAAAAGAAATTATGAAAAGTAAAGCTAAAGATCAATATGTTGCTTTTCTGAAAGACTGTGCTCAGCTTTAAAAACAGAGTCGTTTGTGCTGAATGTTTAATTAGCTATAGATCACTAAAGAAGGATTCCAGACCATCTGGAGTCTATTCTGTAAGTTGATCTGGAAACCTCTAGCTCAAAAATAGTCCCGGTGGGAAGGCACAAACACACATACCACAACCTCATCAGCAAGTTTCTAGAATATATTTTAGATAAAAATATGCCATGTTTATGTCCTGGGAAACCTGAGATGAAAAATAAAAGAACCCAAATACCAAAGTACTAGAAAGAATTGGAGTAGGAAGGTATCACTTCTTAAAGGAGCAACAAAAGGGAGGTTAATACCAAAAACTTTGAGGAGCAGCTTTAGCTTCAAAACATCAAAAGATCCAATTATTCAACAATGTCAGATAATCAACCAGATGATAAACATAGATCTTCTGAGCTTTTACAGGAAGCTTGAAATAAGACTTAGAATACAGCAGAAGAACAGAAGCCCCCATCACATTGTGAGGGTGGGGGAATCAGAGCATCACACAGAAACTGAATGAAAGCTATCCTAAAATAGAACTTGGAATGATGCCATAGTTCACAGCTACAAATACAGAATATGCTGATGTATTAAAGATGTTTTTTAAATACAGCTTTAACCAGAATGGAAAAGAAAGGGAAGTCTTGGCAAAGATTTTGGTCACCATCAGCAGTACAAATAAAACTGAAATAATTCTAGACATTGACTAGTGAAAGACTTTTGTTTTTATTCTTAAATCTGGTTGGATCAGACTAAAAGGCTCACTCCCTATTTCTATACCAAGAAAGGAAGAATTAGTAGGCGTCTCTTAGAAGGAGAAAACAGTTTATGCACAATATTTGAATTACAGTCTAATGGCACAGCATCTCCAAGGGAAAACAGCAAATAATACTCTGGAGGTGGTAAACAGGCAACTAAGCAGTTGACAATCAGCCTTTGTAAGAGATCTTTGCTCCTAAGAATCAGAGCAGACCTTTCCAGAGCGTATTTCCCGCTTTTAATAAAGGTGGTATCCTAGGAACCTAAAGAATTGGGACTGGAAACAGAACTTGTTTGATTTTGACATTGGGAAGGGTTTCCAGAAAGAAAGTTAATGGGGAAAAAAAACCAACAAAAAAACTATAAAATATGAACTGCCCGAGTATTTGAAAAATGAGATGCGGTCTGGAATCATGAATGTGTCTCTAACCTGGCCATGACTGAGCAATACAATCAGGCAGCGCCTTACCAGAGGGAGTTCTAGCAAACCTTCTATCCTCTTTCTCTCCATCAAGCACAGCCTGTGCTCACAGAGTAAGATACAGATGTGGGGACATATTTTCCCATTCAGACAGGGTCTCCATCTAGCTCTGCACATGGTGACAAAGAGTATGTCACATTTCGCTATAACCTTAGGTATGTTGTGAAGTACAAATGTGGTATTTGGAGCTCTTCAAGAGCTGCTTCTAGTGAAGCCTTTTGTAAAATCCCCACTTTCACAAAATATTGACATACATAAATTGATAAATCAAGATTCTTATCAAGCCTCTTTCAACACTTAACACAAATTCCAAATTTCCCTCTACAACAGCAATTCACCTGCATCTAAATGACCTGATTTAAATGGGATACAAATGATCGTTAAGGGATGAGTCCACATGAATAGAAGAATGGAAATGCACAAAGTAGGAAGTGAAGAGAGGATTCAAGCAGTTTCTCCCCTAAGACCCCAGGGACTGATTATACGGGCAGGCAAATTTCTTTCAAGATTTTTAATGCACAGAGATTTGTGACTTCCTTCTGTAGTTTTCCTTATGTTAAATGAAATTAAATCATACCTTTAGAGATTATTATATTAAATATTATATTAAATTGATATCTTAATAGATTATTTTAGCTTCATTTATCGCATCACTGTGTCTAAGTGTGATGCACCAGACCCTATAGGCAAGTTTCTCTGTGTTTTATTGATTTGCAAGGATTGCATACATTACAATTAATCTATAAACCCCCCCTTTTTTTTTTTTTTCCCCACAAAATAGTTTCATACTATTTCCATTTCCCTGGAGAAGTTCAGAGGAAGCATTACATGGGCCATGACACAGGGACTCTTTGCCGTCCCAGTGCTCAGTGCATCAAGTTACTAAGGATTCTCCATTCTACTCATTTTTTTATTTTTCCAGCAGTTTCACTTCTTTCAACTTCTAAATTCAGAGAATTCAGAGAACAAAATATTCACAATATTTCAGTCAGTAACTTACATTACATTTAACACATAAAGGAGGAGGAAAGGCTCTACTGAAATCCAAGCGGCACAATCACAAGCCATCTCCAAACTTTTATCAGTCTGAGAATCACTTTGGACAGAGTACTATATCAAGCAGCAAAGCCCCAGCTCTCTGCAGCCCAGTCTCCTTGAGAACTTGTGAACTCAACCTCCTTAAGAGAGCAGTTCTTCATGAATCTTGCTCTGATGTGCAAAAGCAGCATTTTTGACCTGTGACACCGATTTGCCATCCTTCTGTTTTAGCTGAAATAATGGGGAACTGTGATCTCTGCAGCACTTCAGTTTCACAGGGGCTGTGAAAATCTGATCTCCCAACTGTTGCAGCTCCCAGACCAACATTTTAATATATAATATCCTCAATGATGGGCTAACTTAACTATTCAGGCTAGGAATGGCAGCAGGCCAGAAGCCCACACAGGCTCTGCCAGGCACCTGAGCCACACGAGCTCCCAGTAACTGCCCACAGATCTGAGGACAAGGGCCAGCAGAGCTCACCAAAAGCCATTGCTAATTTCTATTAGCAAAGCAGATAAAAATGTGATGCAAAGGAAGGAGATACTGCTCTTTTCTTTCCTAAAATAGTGCTGTCATTAGAAAAAACCCTTGAAAAAGAAAGCTCAAATATTGGAACCAGCCTCATGTTACAGGGGCCCATGGCACTGGTATTGTAAGATCTGCATGGAAATCAAACCTGACTATAAATTTTTCTGTATTCATTGTTTCTCTTCCTTTAGCAGATTACAGAGTACGTTAATTCAGTAAGATTAAAAAAAGAGTAATAATAATACCAAATGTACAATATTTACATGAGTTTTTGTTGTTTCAGAAGGAATTAATTCAATTTTTTCAAAACCAGCTACAAAATGACAATGATTACAGAAATAACATCAGGAAAACAAAAAAATTATGGGAAAAAAGGGACCCTTTAGTTCAATGGCTTCTTGACCCACTTTTGAATCTTGGGAGAAATGGTTTGATGATTTTAGAATTTATGTATCTATCTATACATATTACTATTTCAGCAAGCTAAATTGATAAAATCATATGGCTTAAAGCTAAAGTGACACTAGCAAAACCTGCTAAGATAGTAAAATAGAAAACCCCTAAACATTTATCTTAGGCTGAGCCCCGACATTTCCTCCCACTGTATCACTTTTTTCTCAAAACACGTTTTTGTAGATTTCCTATGCTTACAATGGATCTGCTTTTGAAAAACAGCCTCTGCAAATACATGTTCTGCTCCAAAAGAAAGAAAAATAGACACCACAACTCATCATCCAAGTAACAGAAATGTAAAATATAGATGCAAAAGTGTCTGAGATAAACTATACTATTTCACTTATTTACCCTCATCTCTCTACTTTGTTTTTTCATTATACTAATCACAAACAAGCAAAAGCACTGTGACAAATCAGCAACTGGGAACAACTCCCAAGTACTCCAAGGTCAGAAATAGTCAATCACTTGACAGAGACCAGGCATAGGATATTTACTTTTTATTCCTACCAGATAAAACTGAGCTTCTACCTAAAACTGTGTCTGTGCTTAGGAAGATGGAGTGAAAAGATCCCTACTTTAAAAGGGTGAATAAAATTTACTGCTGCCACTTGTGAATTTAAATACTTAAAATCATCCATTAAGGTACATTTGAGCATAAAAAAATGTCCACAGCTTTCATTAGGTTCTATTAAGTCTTATCTATTTACAAATGCATCTCTGTGGCTTCTGCAGCTCTGACACTCACTGGAATGGGTAGCAATACTCCCATGATCTAAGCCCACACTCCCTTTTTCTGTAATAAAAATAATGGACAGGCAGCCACAGAATGCAAAGATATCACCCTGCCAAACTTTGCAGCGATATAAACCACAAGAACAAAGCTCTGGGAGCATCATTACAGCTCAGAGTATCTTGGTACTTCTGTGATAAACTCTGAGGTACATCACCCATGCTGAACTGCAAGGGGCTTCAGCTTCTCCTGCAGGACAGAAGCATGTAACTTCTCGCACACAATGGGAGATCCGCAAATAAATCAGATTGTTTGAAGCCGAGCATTAAAAAAGAACATAGAGCTTTTTCAAGAGCATGGGCTTTGGAGAGAGAAGCTGCTCCCTTTGGCTGAATGCTTCCTGCAAACGAAGGTGTTTTTATAGAAAATGAAATGACAGTTGTTCTGTGCAATTATGTCCACTCATATCCTCAGCAGATGGTCAAGGCATCTGTAGTGGTTTAAACCTGCTTCAGAATTCTAACAGGTTCCCTTGACGGATGTGCATTTTCCCCTCTCCTTTGGCACGCTAATTGCATCACTCCCAGCAAAGGTTTTACTCAGCATTTATAGACGTGCCCTAACTTGACAGCTCTACAATTTAATCTCACTAACAGCAAAATAAAAGGCATTTATGTCCCATTATCATTACCAAAGCCACTCTTGGCCTAAGATTGTAGGAGCATCGAAATTTCTATTTTGTTGCAAAAGAGCGAACTCAAAATTGACTATTTTTCTTTCTTTGAAAAAGACTTTGGTGCCTGATTTAAGGACCACTTTTCTTCTGTAAGGCAACTGAAGCAGACCAGCATTAATGACTGATACAGTGCCTTTCCTCAGTCATCTCACACTGGTTTCTGTATGACAAATAGGCCAAGTTGTGAGTGGGACCTCTACAACTAAACAGCAGGAGCAGGTAAAACCTGACCAAATTCTTTGCAGAACATGATTATATGGCTCAAAATGTCAGTGGAGCAACACTCATTTTCATCAGCAGAAAATGCAATCCTGTGCTTTTAGCCAGAGGACAGCTACAGGATTGCATATTCAATGGACTAAATAATTCCAACAGTACTTCTGGTTCATTCTGTATTGAAAAGGACATTCTTGCAGTAGACATCTTCTCAAAGCTACTATTCACCTGGAACTGAGGCAAACGTGCATTTCCATTTACTGTATAACAGCAAGTAATGAATAGTCTCCCTCATTAGGCTCACTGTATTTTGAAATAAATTAAAATGGAACTGTGAACATCTACCAGTCTTATAAACAGGGTTTTTTCCCATTTCAATGATAGGTAGATGAAAAGTACAGTCAACCTGAGAAAACCTTTACTGCTCTCATTTGATCTTAGCACTCAATACACCTTTTTTTCCTTAAGATATGATCGAAACCCTTCTAAACTTAACAGAGAGGTTTTCATTGACCTCAGCAAGCTTTGAATCAGACCTGTAAATTAGATTCTGACCCCTTTCACAGAATTTATGAACTTTATAGCCCATCCCTGAAAAATTAGGACATTGTGGACTCTGTGTTTTATGCATCTCAAAATAACTGCCAACAGACAGTGCAAACTATGCTGTTCATTTAAGCATATCCTTGAACCCTGGTTATTTGTCTAATTTTTCTCCAACTGACCCCTTGCCCCTGATTATACTTCTTTCATCACAGTAGTTCTAGGCCACCTGTCTTGCTGTCAGGTTAGGAAGCTCAGGCATGAGAGAAAAGGAGGAACTGTTTGGACATCCAATCCCATATTAATAATTTAAAATAGAGTTTTAGCAAGTTTTTCTTATACTATATGAAATGAAGCGTAAGATGAATGGTTAACAGCAGTCATCCTTGACTATTATAATATGGAGCATGTAGTAAATATTTAAAGAATATACACATTCATATGCAGAGAGAAAAAATGTTTGCAGTAGAAGTGATTTTTTCCCTAACTCTCCCCAGTTCAGCCATGACTTCAAATTATACCACACTCAGTGATCCCATCCTCACTTCAAACTGAAGTGTCCAGTCAAACATGACATACCAGCCCCTCAGCTTCACCATTCCAATACTGATTTACGCAAATACCTCAAAAGCAATAATTTCCTCAGACTTAAACTTCTTGCTTTATCATCAGTTTCTAGAGAACAGAAATTTAAAGGAAAGAGATAAACCATTAGCCTGGAACTTCAAACTACCGGGAGATGAATGCTGTAATCCAGGCTAGGTCCACCTTGAGCAGGAGCAGTGGGTTCAGTACTCTAACCATAGAATCCTAGAACATCCTGAGTTGGAAGGCACCCACAAGCATCACCCAAGTCCAGCTCCTGACTCTGCACAGAACCATCCCCAAGAGTCACACCATGTGTCTGAAAGCATTGTCCAAATGCGGCTTGAGCTCTGTCAGGCTGGTGCTGTGACCATTTCCCTGGGGAGCTGTTCCAGTGCCCAGCCACCCTCTGGGTGAAGAGCCTTTTCCTCATGTCCAACCTAAACCTGCCCTGACTCAGCTTCACTACTCACCACAGGGAAGACATCAGTGCCTGCCCCACCTCTTCCCCTCAGGAGGAAATTGAAGCTGCAGTGAGGTCTCCCCTCAGTCTCCTCTTCTCCAGGCTGAACAAGCCAAGTGATCTCAGTTGTTCCTTGTATGGTTTTCCCTCCAGACCCTTCACCATCCTCACGGACCTCCTTTGGATGCTCTCTTATGGCTAAATGTCTTTTTCTTTGTTGTTGTGGTGCCCAAAACTGACCCCAGCACTCGAGGTGAGGCCACCCCATTGCAGAGCAGAGAGGAACAAACCCCTCCCTTGCCTGGCCAACGATGGCAGGGGACACCCCCGTACCTTCACATGACAGTGGCAGCCCTTTAGGGGAAACAAGCTAACAAAACCAAAACAAATCCCCTGTTAATTACTTTAGCTCAGCCTTTTTCCACTTTGCAGCTTCCTCTGGCAATAAGCAAATTCCTCTTCCACCTGCACTTCCCAGCTACAGCGCTCAATGCCAAGAGAAAAGGTGTGTGACTGAAGAAACATCATGTCCTGTTTACAGCCAGTCAGTGCCAGATGTCTGACTTCAAACAAAAAGAGCTGATGTTAAACCACATTTCAGTAACCCACAGGTAATTCTACAATGGAATATCTTTACTGAAAGAAAGGATTACAGCCCATTGGCACACTGTAAAGGCACTCGGAAAGACGTGTTCCGATCTAACAGCATTTTAAACACTGTATGGAGGCCTAAGTGAATCCACACACAGTGAAGCAGTGAGAAGAGTAGCAAACTCCTATCCATACTATATGCTCAGACAGTTTTGTAGCACTCTCATCCAACCACACTTCTTCCCATTAATATCACATACGTGGGAGAAAATGTAGACAGAACCAGAGTTTTTCAAAAGTCACAGCTACTGAAAGAGAAAAAGAACAGTTAAGTATTTATTGTTTGAGAAGCTGTTAGACTGGCATATTTAACCAATCTCTCTATAGGATAAATTTCTATCTGGAAAATAAAATGCTTTAGTGCACCCCAGCTGACACAATAAGAGAATTCAGGTTTTATTTATAGCTACTTGCAAATTACTGACCTGTCAGGGTGACTTTTTTGTTCTTTGATACTCTGCTTTGCCACAACCGCAGAGATTTTCATTGTTTTGAGCTTCCAAGTTTCCAGAGGGTTGCAGTGAGTTTCTGTATTGGAGACTCCCTTTTGGTGCCTCTAGGTTTTCCACAATGTTTCCTAACAAATAGATCTGATTTTAATTAAGGAGGTAAAAAAACAGACCAGATGCTCTACAGTTACACAGGTCCCTGGTCAAATCTTCTGTCAGAGAAAAGACAGTGGCAACCAAACATTGGTTTAATGTTCAGCAGCACACAACTAGAATTATACAGAGAAGGTGAAACAGTCTTGGTTCACAGGGGTTTGTGATGCATTTTGGTTCTCCTACATCTCCTTCAGGTAAAAATACGCATTGACTAAAACTCCAGATACCGTGGATGAATCTCCTTTCAAACATGATTTATTATGCATACTCTTTTATAAGGCTCTAGTTAAAAAAGTCAAAAGTGACCCAGAAGCTGGTGCACCTATTTAGCACCTGAATAACTTGTAGTTAACCACAAGTACATATGACTAAAACAATCATTGTGACAAACTGCTGTACTGTTGGAATTTACAAAAAAACCCAAACAATTACTTAGAGCTTTCCTAGAAGTAGAACAAGAGCAGGAGAATGATCACATTGAAAATAAATGTAGCCAGGTTTTCTCTAGGCAGTCTTGATGACTGTCTACTAGTGGGGATTTACTGCAATGTATGCATGAAATTAATCCATAATTTAACATTCATGCTAGTTTACATCTGTTTACAAGTCCTACTTCCTATTTGATTGAGTGACATGACCCTTTCTTCACATCAGCCAGGGATATCATTATTAACTGATAACAACCTCAATTTGCAAATTACTTAAATCTAATGGGGCTTTATTTCATTACCATATTGGCTGTAATTCCAAGTCAACATTCATTACTGACATAGTTCCATTTTAATGCAAACAACTATGCATTGCTGAGAAGTTATTTATAATATCCTAAATATTTTACTCTGAAAGAAATGTGCCCTTTTGCCTAGAATAAAAAGTAAGAAAAACCCAACACTATTCTGTATTATGTAAAGAAATGAAAACCTCAATTCAGGACTTGTCTACAATCATACGGAGCATAAAATTAAAGAGCTATGTAGCCAGACAAAGTTCTATACAGCAAGGATGTATTATTTCACTTACATCTCTGCTTCCTCAGCTTATCAAGAGCATACTTAACCAAAACCTGTTCTTTTCTTCCCACTTTCAAGCCCTAAAGAGCCAATTACTGAAGCACATTGTTAATCCACTTCCAACCTATGCCATATGGACATCTGAGTCAGAAATCATTTTTTCGACACTGCCGTAGAGTGACCAGGCAAAAGGAACACAGCACATCCTTCCATGGATCTGTCATAAATTCATTGATTCTCCAAATCCAAGTGACACAACATCCTGTGTAAGGAGAACAATGCCATATGAATTGTTCTTGCCTCTGTAAGGACAGCAGAGAATCCACCAAAAATAGGCCAAAACCGAACAGCTCAATGAAGTTCACTACTGTTTGCAACACTACTCCATTTATGGACTGGATGTTCAGCCAGTTTGGATAGCTGCCTTCAGGACTAACTTCCATATTTCTCTTAGGGATCTAAGCTTGTGCCTTAACCCAGAATCTGAGATGTATCCAGCTGTTATCCAAATTGGATTTTTGTCTGTCAGCCTCCTTCCAGCCCTAGAAAAGATGAACATTATAGTTCGTTGCTTCTATTTTTTTCCTTGTATGGACAGCTCCCACCTTCAATTGCAACTTTGTGGATTAATGCTCTCCAGCTCAGATCATGGTTCCTCTCTCCAAAAAGCATAGTTCAACCTTATCTGCTTAGTCTCTCCCACCTAAAACAGTTATCTGATAGCAAGAAGGCAGCAAATATAAATACAAATATAAATACAGTGTGCATAAAAATCTGTTTCTAGCAGGTCCTTTTCCAAGGTAAGTAAAGCAAGCAAAGTTTCAGAAATTTTTCTTATATGGGTCACTGCCCATGAGCTATTAGGAAGTAACCCTTACAATGTACTTTGAATGGGCCTTGGCAAACAGTCAGGAACACTCAAATACCTCACAGAATGCCAGGGGCTCTTTTCCATTTCCTGTATTTGGTACATTTCACACCTTCCAGAGGATGCTTATTTAAGCATAAGACATCACCTCAAACTGTTTTATCAAGAGCCAACCATTCAGAGACTGAGACTTTAGTCCCAGAATTCTGCAACCAACAAACTATAAGCCAGGAATTCTGAACTAAATAATTCACTCTGAAACAATGTTAACTTCAGCAAATGCGCAAACCCACCAGAATCCAGAGAGGACTTGTTTGCAACTCACCATGGTAACAATGCACCAAGGCCAGCTATCAAAACTCACCCCTCTCCACTAAATGACCTCTCCTGCAAAAATAAACAGAGTATCAACAACCACTTCCCCAGCCCCCTTTAATTCTAATACAGGTTTCACTACCATACTTTGGAAATGGTGTGCAGGTTGTTTGTGGTGTTTTGTTGTTGGGTTTTTGGGGGGTTTTAATTTATTTTCTGTGTTCAGTCGAAACACTGAAGAGCTCTTTGTGCAGCCCCTCTGCAGATCAGGAACAGGCCAAGCCTGCTCCCATTAATGCCAATAGAAGCCTTGCAATTGACTTCCTGGGGAGGAGCAGTTTGTTGTTAAGTACAGTAATATTTGTTTCACCTTCACCAATCTTAACCTCTTAGAAGGTTTATATTTATGGGCAACAGTGTCTGCTCCTCTCAAAGGGGTTTTGCAAACTCATAGCATTAACCTGTCATTTGATTTTCTACTTGAGTTGGTGTACACACCAGCTGCAAAGAGCAGCACTAAGGTATGCTGGTAATGACTCCCACAGATGAATCCATACATATTTTACATTGAAGTGTGACCCTTACAGGTTAGGCTCTTATTTTCCCACAAAAGATGATTTGCATCTAGCTGGCTTCCTTCCAGGAGTCACCAGGAATGCACAGAGAAGCTTACACAGGACACCCTCAACATTCTAATGGCCTCAATATGGCTTTTGGATTTATGGCAAAACTATCCCATTAGTACACGGCTCTATTGTAATACAACTGTAAGTGTAATTATCTGAGACAAACACCATCCTTCAGCAAGGACAGCTCCACAGCATTAGCGTTTTATTCTTACCTGATTCAGCATAAGATTTTTAGTTCATTTATTTTGATACAGGAAACAAGAAAAACATCTGTGTCCCATCATAGTATGCACTACACATCTGCTATGCATTTTTTCTGAGTCTTCTTGATCTGAATCCTCACATATCTCCCAGCTTTACCTTATACTTTTGATGTATTCATTTATTACAAAGGCATTTCTATGCTATCCCATTTCTTTCTAATGTAACATCGCAGATAAAAGCAATAAACAGGCTCAAGAATTGAATCCTTTTCTGCATCTCTACAGAGATTGCCTCAAGCTGTACGTTCAAAATGTATCGCAGTGATGCAGTTCAAACATGTTTAAAGTAATGCATCTATTCATTCTCAGGTACGGTTTTTGGTAGGTAAGTCAAATAAAGCAACTTCTCTGGCTTGCCAGGGAAATGGCTGAGAAATATTTGACTCTTTCCTGCCCACAATCCATCTCTTCTGACAGCACTGAGGGAAGCAACTTCTGTTCTCCCTGTGCACTCTCTCAGGTGGGCTGTAGTGCTGCTTTACCCTTCTACCACTTCAGCAAGTATTCTGCACTGTTACTTCGGCTGTCTCTGCCCTCACACCACACATCTGTGCGCTCCCACAGGATCCAAGAATTTGGTCTCAAACTTCTCTCAGTGCAGATGTTAGTTTATGCAACTGCTTCTCATACAATGGGCCCTTCCCTTGTGGCTCCTCATGAGTTCCTCAGGCCCTGAGTATCCCTAGTTCCTTTCTTCCCTGCTGGCACCCACCAATGGGTCTGACTCACCTAGTAGGTGTGTGATGTAATAGTTTTCTCCTTGCAAATACATCTCTGCTCCAAAGTACCCTGTGTGCATATATTTCACATTAAGATTGCCCCTCTGGGCCACTTCCCTGCTAGCCAGACAGCAGTTAACTCCACACTCTGCCATCAGTCACGTTTTAAGTTCCCTCCTTACATCTGACAGTCCTTTAGAGAGGAGCTTGCTAATTCTCAGATTCCAGGCACACCTTTCAACAGCAATTACTCTGTGACTTAATTAGAGAGAAATCAATTATACCTGATCTGAAACATAGGTTTCTCCTGCTTATTTTGTCCTGTTTCCTCAGCCTAGAAATGTTTTAGCAAACAAGTCACTAAAGACCCCATTTTACTGAGCTCCAGGCTCATATTCACTGGTGGTCAACTGAGACTCATTCTCCCATCTAAGTTTTGAAGCAGAGACATTTTTGGTGCTGCACCACAGGTTCTCCACAGGCTCTAGGTCTCACACAGTGGCTGCAGGAAGCCAGAGCAGGTTTAGGGTTTCATGTCACACATGAATAATTCCACTCTTGTGTCCTGCTCAGAGCTGCATGACAGAGGTGGTCTCTCCTGTTCACACTCTACACTCCTTGAGAGAGCACAGGTGCAGATTAGAAGTTTCTCAGATCATATTATTTATTACTTTTATAAAGAGAATTAATGGAAAGTATAAAAACAGAAACAGAACTGCTGAATGGAGAGCACAAAAAATTATTGCTTTGCCCCATCTCTGTCTAAATTACACTATGCTTGAATGTAGCAACACTGGCAGAGCTGGTATTGCCCTGTCAGTGTTCTGCAAGCTCCTATCCAACACCCAAATACCCCTTTACACCTCAAAAATTAACTCTGTACTGACAAATGTTAGAATTATAAGATCTTCTACACCTTTTGGGCAATGGTTCTAAGAGCACAGACCCTCTTTTTTCTTTCTTTTTTCCCTGAAAACTCTATATTTTTAGTGAGAAATCAGAGTTTAAACAGTTGGATTCTATTACTGGTGCAGTCCCATAAACCAGATTGAGGGTGTACAGCCTACAGTGTTGCACTGCAAAGAAATAGTCTAAAATTACAAATTTTTCAAAGTAAAATTTAAAATACATTCAGCGTTAAGGCACAATATTGATTTTGCTGCTTGTGTGACTGTAGCAGAGCCCTTTCCTAGCAGAATAGGGCTGTAAATGATGGGAGGGGACCACCTTGATCACTGTGAAGTCCTAAACTCTGTAGTATTTGTTAAATTAAAACAGAAAAACAACACCCATTCTATCCATCCATCCACACACAGCAGTTAAAAAACATTCATAGCCTGTACTGTATATCTTTAGTATGTAAGATAAAAACCCTCTTCAGACATCACACAGAAATAAAGAGCAAATATATTTAGCAGCACTATAGACCTCACACTGTCAGGCAGCCACAGTGAAGCACTTGAACTAAGCCCAGGAAGTGAACTTTACTCCATAAAACAGAAGAGCACGAAAAAATAAAGATCCCAACAACCTCTGCCAGTGTAAACAAGGATGAGAGGGGTGGGAGAGAATTCCTTACTCCCCTCAAATCTAACAACTGCATGCCAGATGGCATTGCCAAGCATGGGTGGAAAACAAACAGGATCATAAAAATTTCCCATAGGAATAACAGTATGGCATGTTCAGACTCCCCTCTTTAGTTCCTATCAAGGAAAAACAAATAAACAAACAAACAGAAAAGCAAAAAAAAAAGCATTGATAAAAAAACCGCATGACGGAGATACAGGGGAAAAAAATCTTCTTCCATCTTTCACATAATTAGTGGCAGTCCTCAACTAAGATAATTGATTAAAACCAAAAGTTTAACAACTCTTCCTAATCCAATTAAAACATTCAAGAACATCCTAGCCAGTCATATAACTCCTTCCTTAAATTTGTCAAGATCCATTTTCAAATCCTGTGTTTTCTAGCCTTTTGCTCTACTTCAAAGTTAATTTCATGACTTCAGTTGTCCTGTTTACAAATTCAGTAGCAGTACTGAACTAGCCATGAAAACCTTGCATAGAGCACAGAATCCCAGGTCTGTCATCCTTACTAATGGCTTAGTTTAACAATATACAATAGCACAGGCTAGTGGAAATCTATAAACTTTATTATCACTGTTTTCTAAATTAACAAGGGGCATTTCATTACTATCACAATTTCACACATGGCTTCCAAAGACAATGCAACAGGACTATAAATATTATCTGGAAAAATGCTCTAAAAAGGGCACAAAAATATATGTAAGAGTTAAACAAAACTCCCCCCTTCATCCTCAAGAACCTCACTGGTTGCCTTTTTCAGACATCAGTCCAATCCAAATAACCCTGAACTTTCCTACCGTGTCTTCTGTATCAGGCCAAGCAGACACCTCTGAGCCTGATTTCTTCCCCTAAAGAGGTCAGTTTTATGTCAGTTTTTCATCCTCATTGTTTTATGCCAGGTTTACCCTCAGCTGTAATGTTGCTTCTCATTTCCTGTTCCCTAAATAAAGAGAAAATTATGTTCTCAGTGCAGATCCCAAGTCCTATCTTCTTCCTTTCCTGCCAAAAATAACTTGTTTCAGTGAGCCTGCTGGAATCATCACACTGCCCTGATTTAGCAAGGCTGTTTTTATAGCCTGTTTAAACTATCTATTTGATGGTGTTCCATGTGCAGCTGGTCTGAACCAAACCAGAAATACTCACACAATCTTTGTTAAGCTACTGTCTCCACAGTTAGAAACATATACTCTGTAATACACATGGCTTTTTCTCCAAAGCACCTTCCCTGCTCATTTCAAATGCTTAAAAAACACTATCCTATTCAACTATAGTTAGACAACAAGATTTGCAAAAGGCAAGATTTGTTATGAAGGCAGAATGTAGACTGCAAAGTCTTTGAAACAAATTTTAAAGAACTAAGTTGAATTTTTGGTTCCACCACTGCATTTCTGGTTAGTTTGAAGGTGTACTTTCTCACCTGCAAAGGAACAAATCAGAACAACATAATTCAATGCCAATGAGCAGCACATTTCAGAACTGAACTGAGTAACATGGAAAACATACAGAAACTATCCTTAGAAGCATTAAATGGTTAAAAAACTCCACTTTGTATTCCATGTAAAGCACCTTTTATCAGCATCCTGCTAGTAAATCTTAACTCAGTATGTCAGCATTAAGAGAGAATTTCAGGTTTATATGCAAATACTATTGCAAAAAGTATTGGGGATTTCCTCCAGCAATCTCTGAGCTAATACCATACATACCTTTCACCACTGCATGTTACTCATTCAAGAGAAATCATAAATGTACTACAGCCTTCTAATACCAATTCATTTCTTAGCAAGGGATTAGCATGTTACAAAGATTGTTACAAGCCTACATTGTGTCATGCACCTAACGTTTAGGAGCAATGTCTCTCAAAACCATGAAGTCAATTTTTAAATGAGAGGTATCTGCTTACCCTGGGCTATTACATTGGAAGTTATTTCAGATACTGGATGGTTTGGGGAGCTTTTCATCTTTCAGAAAAACACAATTAAAGGCTTTAGGCTCACAGCAGCTGTTAGTGCTTGCTTTTACAACGCAGTCAAGGTTTCTGTTTCTCAGTTGATTGTGCTTCCAATCTTCTCTCAAATATTCTCCACAAAACCTGCTGCCTGCTAACTTTTGCTGCTGGCAGTGCCATCAATATACATCACTTGTACACGTCTCTCTTTCTTCCCCCTCTGAGACTTGAATTACAAAAGCTCTTCCTGCATGTGTAGCACAACTCTGTCTTGCAGAGAAGTTTTCAGAGCCTACACCTCGTTTTAGTTTCAATAACTTTGAACAACATCTGACCATGTAAGCTTGCTGTTAAAAAATGGTGGAAACTAACAGACCCCTCCACACTTTGGGCAGGACACATCCTTTCCTCTTCTGACTGCTCCTTCTGCTGCAAACACTAAGTTCTGCTTTTCAGCTTTTACTTTTGCACAGGGCTTTGAGAAAGAAACAAAGAAACAACTGCCCCAAGAACATTGTAATGCACATTCTATTTTTAGCCTTCTTACATGAAGTGTTAGGATACTGCCAGGTGTTTGATCTCAATTTTGTTACCTGTGAGAAAATTCAGTGCAAGTATCTTTCACTGACAGGTATATTTATAATGTTGGATTTCTGTAACAGCCCAGCCCTAAACAATGAAATCATTGCATTCAAATGTACAGCTCCTACTCCTGCTCCAAGCCTGCTGAGAACCTTCCTGTGATTCCTTACTCTGTAGTTTCCACAGAGGCCTGCACGCAAATGGAACAAAATAATCTGCTCTTTGCTAGGACTGTATGGATTATTAACACTCCTGTCAGTTAAGTTTCCATTGCAGAGACTGAAAGCTTCCTAAATTTCCAATCACCTATTCCCATGTATTCTGTCCACTCTTTCCATTAGTCGGGATTCATGCAGATGTTTCTGTCTTCACTCAGCCATTCTCCTGGTTTCATTTTTATCTGCAAACTCCTTTACAACTTTTCATTCATCTTCCATTTTATTCTAAGACCCTTCAGCTTCTTCTCCAATATCTCCCAACTTACAGTAATTCATAATGTGTTTTTTTATTTTTTCTACATCTTCTTCAACTATGCAACTGAATGCATGCACCTACAATCTTTCACCTGTCAAGCATGATGCACTCTAAATAAATATTTCATATATAATTTTAGGCCATATAGTTTTAATATATAAAATGTATCACTTGTAACCTTAAATGATGTCTGTTTTTACAGCTCTGATATAGCAAGGCATGTACCATAAAAAAGTTGGTCTGTTAGGAAGGCCTAATGCTGCTGTATGAAGCAACAGCTCACATTTCCTGGAAAGCTCTCCCATAGCCTACAAACCTCTGTTTTGCTTAATTTGTTATGAGTTATTCCTAAATAAGCACCCCAAAGATCTGAGGACTTATAAAGAGAATTAACTCACACAATTGTTCTACATTAACAGCCCAGCATTTTACCTTAATACCACTGCTTTTAGGCTTTATTTAATTCTCCCCCATCTACAAATGGTAGAATATTAACAAATTTCTTCTTAGCAATACTGCATAAAGAATAAAATTTATTTACTGTACTACTTTCCAGGCAAGCCAATATAACAGACAATGTTTAGGACTAAGTAATATGTACTGTACTTACCACATATATTACCACTTAAAAATTCATATGCAGCAAATGGTACAGACACTAAAATATGCCAGTATGAAATCTTTGCAAACAATAGCTTGTGTATTCTGGTATTTTTCAGCTTTAGGTTTATTCCACATCTGTTAGAGCAGAAAGTGGAATCTGGCCCAAGGACTACTTCTAATAAATCCTTTCCTTTTTATTAGTAGAACAATGTTATTCACAATACAACATATGTTCCTCTAATTATGTTTTTGAGCAAAAGTATTAATGACATTTTGACCATATGTCTACTTATCCTTTTCAGAATATGTCTGGGGATTTTTGATATAATGGTTGAATTTGCATTATATAATGGTTGAAAACTTTAATTAAAAGTTTGGGATTTCAATATCTCTTGTTTGTAGTAAAACAGAAGCCAAATGCAGACTCATCCAATGACTTTGAGCAGTACTCAGCTACTGAAAATCATTTGTATGAACATTCTAACATTATGTATGCTTCTGAAGAATATATTTTCCAATGGTGCACCTTTATGAGAATATGAACCAACTGAAATTTAAATTTTCACCTCTGTCTATCCTTGCAATTCCAACATAAATCCTTAAAGCATGGATAAGCAAAATGGGATGGCAATTTTCAACAGAACATTTCACTGTTTCTGAGGGAGAAGTAAATTTTGTAATCTGGCCATATTCAACAGTATCTTTGCAAATTCTTTCATGACTGAAGTAAGGCATTGAAAAAGGAGATGCCCCTAATTATTTGTACATTTCTTCTGATAATTTCTAGGCAATCAACATGGCTTTCAAGAGTCAAACAAATACCAAGATATTCTATGAAAATTGCATATATGAGCCATAGTATAAACTTGGATTAGTGTTATTCTAGAAGTGACAATAAATAGGCCATACTAAAAACAAGTACAAAGCCAAAATTCAGCATTTCCTTAAACCATCTGAGATCTGTATCCTCCTTGTTATCTACTTTTCTATATCATCCTCTGGATACTCAGAGGGAATAACGTTACCTCTCTTCTTTCTTTTTGTGCTTTGTATTTAGCATGTGTGAAAAGCATTGACTTTCAAGTCCTTAAAAATTAAATCTATTTGTTTGTGAGTCAGGTAGACACAAATGCTTAAGGAATTAACACATGTGATAAAAGCTACATCATTACAGTTTTGCATTTGTCTTACATGTGCCACTGTAAAGATTAGAAGTACCTCATTTTCCTGTGTCTTTCAAGTGTGCTTCTAAATAGCCCTGAAAAACACAATAAAAGCCAAACCCATTTAAAATGCTTTCTAAAAAAATTGATTCTAAAAACTTAAACATGAACATTAATGCTTCTAGGTTAAAGAACCACAAATAGGATCACTGCTGTTCAAACCAGTGAGACCCACTTATAACCAGAATTCTCATCCTCTAGGAGGAGGAGAAATTCATTTCACACAGCCTACTAAAAAAATCGCTTCTGACTTTTAACAGTGTGGGATGGATTTGAATGCAATCAATAGTGCATTTCATTACCAATAACCTCAATTATTTTGTTTCCTTGAGCAATCCCTCAATTTTCTGCTACAGGCTAGCCCTTGAAGTATCTTCCTTTTAAAAGCAGAATGTCTTTCAATTTTCTTTGAAAGCCAGACTTGTTCTACTGCCAGGATGAGTGAGTGAGGAGGCTCATGGAGAATATCACAGGCTTTGTGTGACCAGGAGGTTAGATTCATGCTCTTTCTCTTTTTTAACCAAAGAGAGGTGGAATGATGGAGGTGTGCTGACCTGCAGCAGCCAAAACAACCTCCAGTGTTTGAACCTACTTTTCTGAAGCTCTCACACACTGCTGTCCATGTGTTCCAGGTCAGTTCTTACAACATCTCAGAATATATGTTAAAGTGGAGACACCAGGCTCTACAAATGAAGATATCAGGTGCATTTCTTTTGTTTCCTTAGAATCTATGCTGGGTAGAAAGGAAAGAGCAGAATTCAGCAATCATTGTCACCCAAGGACCTGACTTCATTCTCCCAATATCATTTATATCCATGGCTTTCCTCCTTCAGCAATTTTAGAAAATTTGTCCAAAGCCACAAAAGTAAACAATGCAAATGGCACGCTTGTGTTTGGGAGGCTGTACTGTGAATTGCTGAAGATGAGGAGAATTGCGCCAATAAAAATTCCTAGGTACAAAGAAGAAATTAAATACTCAGTTCATACATTCCGGTTTGGTAAAGTTTAAACATGTGAATTTTGATATCTCCGAACATTAAGTCCAATGCGTCAGGCTGTTAGCAGAAAGTTATATTTGCAGACTAAACCTGCCTTAGTCCTAGGAGTGCAAACAAAGTGACCACCTGTCAGTAAAACCACTTCTTAAGCATGTTGGATTTTGAGAAATTGAAAGAAAAGGTAAGATTTTTATTTTTTTTGTTCAGCATAAAAACATTCAAGAAAATGAAAATACAAGACTTTAAATATTTTCTTGTTAAAGTATTATTGCACACCAGCTAGTATTGCTTGAAATAACAACAGTTGCTACCCAAGGATAGTAAAGTAGTCCTCCTTCAGTACTATAAGTATAAAAGAGACATTTCTCCAGGCAATCATGAAAAATGCTTTTCTGATTTAAAAATGAAGATTTTTAGTCTTGTTAGTAGAATATCTGAAGATAAAACAACCATATGAATTAGAAAGTATTATTCTTCAGCTCAGAACTCATGCTGTAAAATCAAAATCATAGGCAAAATGGTAATAACACCCAAAGAAAAAATATCTATATCCTTGGGAAGCTCAACTTCATCCAAGAAGCACAGTGAGAACTCCTGTATTTTTAAAGCTTTTTATTCCTTATGGGTAAGGCCAAATTGGAAGACCTGTTTTTAGAATCAGAAATAAACTTGACCTAATTCCTTTACAAGTCGATCAGTGCTGCCCTGAAATAAAATAAACGTGTTGCCCAGAGTTAACTGAAGGTCAGCGCTTCTACTGGTTCAAACAGCAGCTCTTTTATCATTCCTGATTATTTATATGGGGGGGAAAAAAATCAAAAACCCCTTTAAAAACCCCACTTTATTGACCTTTCTTTTCTGCTGTTTCTATCTCCTTACAAGACTTACCCTAAAATTCTGACTCAGCCACCAACTTCAGAGAGAGCAGGATGAAGCCTTGAACGAATAAAAACACTCAGTGGACATGGAGGGAAATATGTGTGAATCTGAAATTAAATTCCTGTAAGATATTTCTGCTTAGCGCATTTCAAACAATCAAATTTTACTGCTGAAATCTCAGGAATGCACCTACAGTATTAACTGGAGTCACAGTAATAATGGCATTGTTTCAATTCACAAAACTCGTCAGAGCAAGTTATTTTCCTGGCGAAGCCTGGAAACACAGCAGCAAATGAATGAAATCCATCCAGTCCCGTGCCTGATGCTGACACGCAAGTTCAGATAACACAAATGAGGACAGCTATTGGAGTTTCTTTCACATACTGGGTAAAATGAAAATATTCATATGTCCAAGGCCCCCTGACTGGTGCAGGAGGTATTATTCCCTGAAGCAATGCTGCCATCTTGTGAGGGAAAGGCTCAAACCCACGTTTTTATTCCAGAGATGTGTCTGCAGTGACTGGAGATCTACAGGATGCACAAGTAAGGGATTGACAGGGATGTGAGCTGGACATTGCCCTCCCTCCACAAAACCAGGTCCTTGAACACAGAGCAGGAGGGATAAGCAATACTGTACGCAACTAAGAATTCTTCAAAGAAAGCTCACCTTCAGAGCCAGCAGAACATTCACACTGCAGTGGTAAATTCAAAATTAAGGGAACTTGTATTTCAGATGGAAATGAAAGCAAAGGAACCACAGGCAGTTCATGTTAAAAGCTGATGAATTCCACTTCCTTTCTTTCAAATTCCACTACCCAGCTGGTATCTTATATTGCTGGATTGGAAAATCCAAGCAATTAAAAAAATATGCATTTTGCACAGCCAGATATTACATCCATCCAACAATCCCTGACATTAGGGATCAAGGAACAGAGTACAGTTAAAGGGAACAAAGTAATTTCTTAAGTTGTTGACCAAATAACAGAGCATTGTTATTCTAAATCTAATAAAATATTTTACATTTTTCTAAATCTCCATATTCTAATTCTTCGTACTCTCATTCTAATGCATACACACCAGATATCAAGACAAGAACTAGGACCACCTACAGTGGGGTTGAATTTAATAGTATGGGCCAAAGAAGAACTGCTTGCTACTAAATCTAGAGTGACATTTTCTAACAATGCTTTTACAGCTGAAAATGTCACTTCAAGTGTTGCACACCCTCAGCAGGAATCTATTTTGAAAAAAAGATAAAGTAGCTCTAATATGATCAAAATATTCTGACTTCATATTTGTAAATGGAATATTGTGATCTTCTATTTCCATGTTTATAATATGTAATGCAGAAAATACAATTTTATAATGTTTCATTTCTTGAAAGTAACAAGAAAATTTATAGTATTCTAATGACCATCCACCATAGAGTCTGTATCACATTCAGTTTTCACATGGGGATACTGAGAAATGTCCTAAAATTAATTTTATTAGCATGCCTAAAGATTTCCTGCTGCTAGAAAAAGAATCACCTGCTCTTCCTGGCTGCAAAATCCATGTCTTCCTGCAAGCCCCTCACATCAGAAACAGCTTCACACCATTTAGGTTTAGAGTTGTGGCTATAAACAGTGACCTCTCTGCTCTCCCCATACGCAGATTTGTTATGCTACAAGAAGTTATTTTAATAATCCCTCACAGGTGTTACTGAAATGAATCTGTTTCTTTGCAGTTGAAGCAGTTGGTGAGGAGACAGTGTCCATCCATGCTGCATACTGTTAGATTTTATTCTTGCTCTGTCACAGTCTATTGCAGCTCTGGGTCTTCATTTATTCCTTTGGAAAAACAGTATAAACCACTGTTGTGCTCTGTGTCTTTGAATAACACAGCTATTTACACAAAAGTAAAATGTTTTGGTATATCTGAAGGAAAGGACTGCAGCCTCAATTATCAGACATTTTGGAACTCACAGTGCACACAGTTTGCAACTAGTATTTATTAGCTTGCATCACCACCCCAGCATGCACCATGTGAGCCAAGAACACCTTTTTCTCTCTCCCTGCTCCTTCAGAAGGACTGGCAGAGGAGGGAAAATTCTATCCCAGGCTTTCCAAAGAACGGTTCTTTACCAGGAAACTGTAAACCAGAAAAAATCTGGCCCTTTATAATTACAAAATATTTTTGTTGTTTGAATTACCAGCAAGATCTGCTCTTCGTAATTACTTGGAAGTGCACTGAATCAAGAGATATATTCTACCCCCTTCTCTGTAAAACACATTGTCTTGTATTCACTACAATGGTCCTGAATTTCATTTTTAGTTCAATATACTTAGGGAGTCTGGAGTCTCTAAACTCTGTATTCAGTTATTTAATCTGAAACCACAGCCTAAAATAAACTGTGTTTAAGCAGAGATTAGAATGCATTGTACTTCTCCTCCATCTGCAAAGCTGTTGTGGATTTGTGGGTAACAGCCTCTGAATCCTTTGATGCTCCACATCACCATGTTAATTCCAGTAAACATCAATGTTTCTGGCCTAAGAGGGGAGCAGATGAGGGGAGGGGGAACGGATGCTGTGACCCACATTTACAAACAAAACCCACTCATTGTATTTCCTGGTACTGGTTACCCAGCTGACAAATGGTGATTTTTAATTTGCTGGAGTCTGAGAACTCTTTAAAAAACGGACTCAGGAGATGTACCTATTTCACTTGGAAAGCAACCGCACATTGCCAGCATTCAAATGCCCTTTAAAGTTAAGGGGCTTTGGTTTTAATGTGATTTATCTCTATAGCTCACCTACAAATTTTAATCTGCTCTCAGGTATTTTGCCTCTCCTACACACCAGAGCTTACTTTGCTGCCTTGAACCTATTAAAAAAAAGTCAGATGCATTAGAACTGTGGGATACAGAGGACGTATTTTCAAGGATGGCTTGTGCAAACTGTTCTTCCTTCAAAATATGAAAAGCCATAAAACTCATGCAATTGACCAAGTAAGAACATCTCCAGAGACAGAAAATGCCCAGTGGAGGATTCAGTGACAGTGTCTGGGGGTCACTATGGCCCCACACCACCCCTACAGCCCTGGGTCCCAGTCAGCCACACCCAGCATGCTCCTAGAAGGGCCAGGAACAGCTGCACAACCTGGTCAACCCAAATTCTGCTCCAAACAGTCCCAGAAGTTTGGGGACCAGAACAAGAACTAAGAGGTCTGAATCTCTGAGATCCCCTGAGCTCATTTGAGCTTCCTACATGAGTTCTCATGTCAGAACACCGTCTTCTTGGCAAGCAGGGAACATTCACAACTCTATTTGATGTGCAAAGGGCTAAGTTACTTCCAGAGTTACAAAATTCTACTTCAATTTTTCTCTTTCTTCAAAGCCTTTTTTTCATTTCTTCCTTTGAAGGAGCGTCAGTCGCGGCTACATGTTCATGGGGAAGATCTACAAAAGCGTCTGCAGCTGAGCTGAGCCAAGCATCCAACATAGCTGCAGTGAAATGATCATCATCAATATCTGCACTCATCATGAATATTCAGATCTTAACAGGCTGAGTAGTATTCTAACTGGACTTCTTTATGCAAAAGTTCTACCAGCAAAATGGATGATCACTTTTTGGAACTGGAGGAATTCTTACCACAAAACTGTTCAGAATGACAATGTTTCTAAGCATTTTTCAGTAATGTAATTCAGCAACTTAAAATATCCATATAACGTAAGATAGAGCTCCCTGCTCAGCCAAACCATGACTAAATATGATACATCTTGCTCCATCTGATTCACAGAGTACATCTTGAGAATACTGTGGTAAAAACTTTCTATACATCTATTATCTGATGCATTATACGTGTTGAAACAATTCTCAGCTGTTTACACAAGTATGGTAAGGGATGCAAAATTCTAAGAATCTCCATGACAGTTTTTGGAAAAAAAAAAATCCTGAATCAACAGCTAAGGATTCTGACCTATTCAGGGTACTGTTTGTCCTCCCTCAAAAAATTACTTCAAAATATTACATACTTTACCTTGCAGGTATAGTTTAATGCATTGCAAACATCAGTGAAAGAATAACTACTAACCTAAACTAAGGTTTTAAAATAGGTATTTTCCTTTATAATGTCCACAGCTGTCAATGCTGCACACAACCAATATCACTGCTTAAAACATTATTGCCCAAAATGAGATTTAAGAAAAGCAAAAGACACTAAAGAAAACAAAATACAAAGAAAAGTTACCAAAAAAGAAAAAAATTTTACCACTAGGCTGCTAAAAACATTAATTTCTAGAATAAATGACCTTCACTTGAACTATTCATCATACTTAAGCTTGTACTGGATATTAAACTACTTTCTCTTTATTAATTTCTTCTTTGGTTACCATTTCTGACTGCAGTAATTATTTCTGCAGAGCAAGTAAACACCCAACAAGTACACACAGTGAAATAATCACAGCAGAGCCAAAAGCAACTGAAGCCTTTTACCAGAGAAGTAAAGGAAAAAAGGAATCTCATATTACTTGGAATTTTGGGGAAAGCAGAATATCATTTGCAGAACTTCTCCCTAACAGCAGAAAACTTTCAGAAAGTGCAACCCATCCAGCAGAAAGCCTGTAGACCAAACCAGTGGTGCTGAGGTCTTCGCATCTACACATTCTATGGATTTGAAGAGACAGCTTGAGAAAGTGAGCCAAACAAAAGTAAATAGTAATAACCAGGAAATTTACTCCAAAAGCACATTCCTGATCTAAATTAAAACCCACATGCACCCTGAGTACTTAAAAAATTTAGAAATTGGGTTACAGGAGTAGATGATCAAAGGAAATGTCTTTACAACACTCCAATCCAATTCCTCTATATAACTGTTCTCCTGTTTATAATACTCTGGTTCACTCGCACCAGAATTAGGTAAAAACCTTTTGTACACACTACACATAAACCAGCAATAGCTCAAGGAACAGGTGACTTGCCTCAGTACTGTGAATGGAACAGGCACACAAAATCTGAGAACACAAAACCTGAGCTACGGAACTGCACTCCCCATCAATCCTTCCTCTGCATCCCTAGGTTGCCTTCCCATCTATTCTCACCATCAGAAAGCACACACCCTCCCTTTCATCAATGACACTGAATCTGGCAGATCTATAGAAAGAGGAATCTGAAACCACTGCTTTTCACACACTGAACAAAGTGTATTTAATACCTTATTTCTTGAATATTCACTTGCACTTTCAAAAGCAGTAGAAGTCAATAACGCACTTGTCCTTTCTAGACTACCTGAATAACGAGTTCTTCAGTCAGTGAAAAGTAAAGCACTTTGAATATTTCACTGAGACCTAGAAAAGAGAGGGCAAAGTTAAGAGAAGAGCAGACTACCACTGTTCTGTTGGAGCTATGCTTTAAATATTTAAGGTTATATCTGAAGGTTTAAAAAAGAATATATGGGTGGTGCAGATTGCTAGATGAAGGAGAAAGCTCATGCTCCCTGCATATAAATGAAATACTGAATTTTAAATTAATATAGTGCTTTCTAGAAAATTTACAAGCATCACTAAAGAACTTTATTTAAATAACTGCATTATTTAAATCAAAGCCTAGTAGGAATTCTTTTGAGGAACAAGAAATCCTTTTTTGCCATAAAATATTAATAAGACAACTAAAATATTTTCATAATACTTTTGCCATTTTTGGACTAGTGTTAATTTTTTTAATAGCCAGAACACATAGCATTTCTTTGAGATACTCTAAGCTCCTTTCAATTTGATAGACGTAAACCAACATTCAACCTAAATCCAACATTCAGTTCAACCTTCTGCCTCTCTTTTTCTCCTTTCCCAACACAACCTACTGCACAAACAGAGATTTGCTAAGTGTTCCTTGAAAATAAAAACATTTTTAAAACAGTCTAAATATAACCTACAGTAAGTTATTGTAGGACTTCAAAGATGCCCAAGATGCACACATTGTGGTACCTAGGACAATTCCTACAGTATCATAAAAGAACAGTATAAACATTTTTCTTTAATGCTGAAAAAATCCTTCCCTATTTAGCTGACCTTTCTTTCCAATTACAGAACCTAACATTAACACTGAAACATGGTTGTTGAGCTTGAGCTATTCAGCTAGAACCAAATTAAACTATTCCCAGACCAGAAATTAGAAAAAAAGTAAATTCTTGTAAGACATCTTAACTGGCTGATTTTGTAGAAAGGAGAACAGAGGTCTGTGGATGTTATTGTGCAAAAGACTTACGGAGAATACAGCCTTCAGCAAGATAAATCAAGCATTCTTTATCTCTGCTAGAGGTGTAATAATTTTATAAGGGCACACTTGTTCACAATCCACTCTCTAGTTCTGCTATACTGAAATAAATCAGTTCTAACAACTGCCAGTGAATCCATGTAAATACATTCCTTTTAGTTTGCTCAGCAGTGGAACAACAAAGATCTTTTAGTCTTATTAAATTCCTGGTGGTTTTTTTTTTCACTCTGTTTTCTGGCACTGGATTCATGTCTGGTGTTCTGGAAAATGCAGCATCTGAATCACCTTTGACTGTAAAGAAACAAGATTAATTAAGCAGTATCTGATCTTAGTTTACCTCATTAAATACTTGTGATTTGGTGAAATCATGATTTTCCCTTTCCTGTGCAAGTACTACACCTCCAGGAAGATGTTTAGTGGATCCAAATGTTTATATAAGCTTAGAAAACATGTGAATATGTCACCAGCAGCTTCTAGTGAGGAAAGCACTCCTCATTATCATCACTTCTAATTCTGCAAGGCAAACTGTGGTCTGGTTACTGAGTCAGTCTGCAGATATTTCCACTTAATGAAGAGGTGGCTGAGGCTGAAGAACTGTGAATGGTCTCTGTTTGCATTGCTCACCCTCTTGCTGAGGAATTTCTCTTCCCTGTTTCACTGTCATACTGCAGTGAGAAACCTGACTCTCTTCACCTCAGGCTTCTCTGTTCAAAGAACCTTAAGAAAACTGTAAAATACCTCTGTCATAGGGGAAGGGAGAGGTAAGGGGAGGAAGGGAAAAAGTTTCTATTAAAGTTTGTTTAGTGAGCAATACTGGCAAAAACAACTTCTGGATTTGAAAAGCTCTGGTCTCTGACCAAAACTACCACATATCACCCAGTTTCCAAGGTCCTGTGACCAGCTCCCTTATCCCATAGGCTTCCCTCGCTGAATTCAAGGCCTGAGTGCTAAGTTTCCATTCCCAGTTCTGTCAGACTGGATGACAAAAGAGACACTGTACTGCTGCACAGCTGTTTATTCCAGTGGCACTGGCTCCTAGTAAACAACCAACAGAGATGTCCTTATGCAATTTCTCCTCAAACCTCACTCTAATTCCACCCCCAAAACAGCTCCCAGCAGTGCCACAAAGCTCCTGGCTGCAAGGTGTCTCACACCTAGAGCTGCCTCTGTGATTCCATACATTAGGCTCAGTTTTCTCAGCAACAGGACTATTGTGGGATAGAAAGTGGGAGAGATGGATTTGTTCACTTAGTATTAATGCTTTAGTGTGTTTATCATAGATATTTTTAATCAAAAACTTTTTCATTTATCACTGTCTGCTGCAGCACCAGGAAGTAGCTTTTTTGCTTTTGCCTTCTGTCCTGGAAAAGCACATGGGGAAATGTTTTGGCTCTTCCCAGAATGTCTTTGGGTACAGAAACAAAACAAAAAAGCAGCTGGACAGTGTCATGCTTGCTCTTTCAAAGATGATTGCTTATTCCTTCTATGACCAGCATCATGCATCTCCCATGCACACAGATTCTCTTTGATTTTGTAGAGACTACATTTCATTTTCTCTTTTTCTTACTTTGTCTCTCCTTATTTTCCAAGCCTTTTGGACAGGCCTTTCACCTTGCCGCGTCCTTTTCCGCAAAGTTCTTTATCATCATGCTAACCTTCAAATTTACATAACTTAAGCAGTTTAGTTCCTTCTTCCAGGTTTAACTGGGAGAGCTTAAGAAAAGACAGAAGTCTTGAAATTAATGTGAAAAAAATCTAGTATATGCAGTAATTAGCAAAATTTTAAGTGTCATAAATTGCATCATGCATGGTAAAGACTAATGTTCACATGCATCTATGTCATGCTGTTCCCACACTTCCCACACTTGAAATTTCCATATTCTTTTCACGTGCTTTCTGACTATATGATCACTAAGCACAAGAAAACATTGCTAATATGCTGTTAGAGCATATCATTAAAATAAAAATAAACTATCTGCAGACCCAAAGAGATGTTAAGCTGTTCACATCAACCGTCTTACCATAGTGATAGAGGAAGGTCTAATTGTGCTCTCAAGAAGACCTGAAGTTTCTGGGACTTTTAAAATCAAATTAAGATATATTAAAAATTTCAAAGAAGAAAGGACATCAAGTTGCAGTTAACATTTTATTGAAGAACTCTAATATCTAACTTCTTCTAATGTACAGACACATCCACTTTACAGTAGAAGTGACTGCCTGAGTTACTCTCTTTTCTTTTGAAAACCAGACATTTCCTCCTCTGGGCTCAAAATAGCAGCACTCATCAATACTCTAATTATCTCTGGATTTGCACACTTGATACAAACCTCCAAGCTGAACTATTTCAGCTGTCACAGCATGGACTTCCATGTTCGCTAAGTAGAAGTAAATAAAGCTTATAAGTAAAGGCACTTTCCTTTTAAAAATGTAAGAAAATGAGAAATATCTAATGAAAGTAGATTGTTCCAAACCATAAACCTCAGCTATTTCCAAGATTCAAAGCTGCAGCATCACACAGATACACTGAACATCTCATGTATCTAAACAATGAATTACAGACTGCTGAGATGTGCTGAGAAGCAAAGACTCATGGGAACAACAGGACCAAACATAACCATGTATTCAAAATCAAACTTCTCACACACTCAAGACTTTATACAGATGAGGTGAGTACTGCAGAAGAAAGCGTCTTGGGTTTGTACTTCATATCTATCTCTTTAGTTCTGCCTGTGAATGTCCCCCAGGTATTACAGTTTTAAACCAGATTTCTTCATACTGCATGTTAGTACGGAACTAACTCTGTGGTTGAAACATCTTACCTAATTACTGTTTTACAACACAACACTGCCTAGAAAAAAGTCATTAAGCAATCCAAGGGCACTGAGTAGCACCATTCTCTGTCACATGATGGATTTTAAATAGCCAGCAAAGCACTAGTAACTACTCTGAAATATCCGCAGATAACCATTTCCACTGAAGATTTATTAAAAACGCATGTCCACTTTAATTCTTAGTGCTTCCAGTTTTTTCCCTTCCTCAATTAAAAAGAAAAAAATCAGCTAGATACTTCATCCTAAGGTCGTGTCATAGTTTACGTAGCCAAAGGACCAGAATCAGCTAGCAGTGAGGGCTTTAAGAATTATTTCTTATGTCATGAACTTATTTCCAAAAATTAAATCACAAAAGCATCTTCGAAACACCTTTTCACGAACATTATTTTTATTCACTTCAACCGAGAAATTCTCGGTTTTACTACGTGTTTACTAAAAGCTGCCCTTTCAGTTTCCAACTATAAAAGTGCTGTTACAGCCAAGGACCATAGAAAAAGACTCCCCTAAAGATCCTGTTAAATCTACTTTGGCTGTATAGAAATGCAGCAAAGACGATAAAAGTCCTTGCATGTGGCTGCAGGCAAGAACTACCATCCCAAGGCTGCCAAGAACATGGATGTTATTATGAGGCAGTCACTTAAAGCTTCATTAACCCCTTCATGCCTGAAACGTGTACTACATTAGTGCCATTCTGAGTAAATTCAAAGATATGAAAATAAGTAACATGGGACTACAGAGAACAGATTAACAAAAGACAAAGTTTCAGTTTTAGCCTGTCTCTGAAGTAAGAGGCTGAGGGAGCAGCCATAAAATAAGGAAGAACAGACTGAAGAACGGTCAGGGTATTAGCAGAAAATTTGCAGTTGGAAAAGTATGTTATCATCATGCTTTTTTTTTTTTCCTGGAATTCAGAGGTCAGAAGAGATAAACACCCTAAAAGACAAATACAAATGCTTTGATTATCTTTGTTTATAACTTCTTAGGCAGTATGGATAATAAGCCTCTGGATGATCTGAGGCTTGCATTTTCCCCATTTGAGAAACCCTCCCAGACTTAAAAATGAGAAATCTGCCATACAACACAGATCTGGGATGCAGAGCAGGATGGGAGCTTTATTGTATATGCAAGCTTTCTTTGTAGGTAGAAACAAACCTAGAACATCAAAAAGCTGATGCATGTAAAGTTTAGGTGATTCTTATCCTAGTAAAGAGCATTCCCATCAGCAAGTCTGGAATTTGGTTTCCTGTATGTATTTCCATTGCCGGCGGTATCAAAAGCACAGCTCTATGTGCCTGGAAGAATTTGGAATTGGTCTGGGTTGCTTAATATAAATCTTTTGTTCCTGTAAGGAACACAAACCCAGCATAAATGCAAAGGCACACATTTCCAGCACAAGGACATAGATTAATTCCATATGTAAAACACTGTGGTAAATACTACAGTACCTAGCCTATAATTATATCTCTGAGCCTGGCATTGAGACCCTTCTGATTCATGCACCCCAGCATTCCATGGATGCACCCCACATTAGTAACCGGCCAACCCAAAAACCCCAACGAGCCCTCTTCCTTTAACAACCGTGTATGAAAGAACACTCTGCAGAAAACTTAAGTCTCAGCAAAGGATCTGGATTCAGTCCAAATTATCTGGAATTTGTCTCTACCTATCTGGACACCTCTGGTAGATGTGCTTACATCTAACAAGCCTGGTTTAAATCACAGGTGAGAGGTAAATGGGTGTGCTGTTTTCTAACTTAAAACAGCTGGCACAATTCACTGCAAAGAAGTAACAGTATCAAATGAAATTTACTTCCCACACAAACAGCAAACAGAAGACTCAAATTGGCACAAATGTGTGCACCCAAGCTTTCTAATCAAAATGCTGAAGACACACAATTGATGTCCAGACACATCTATTCACAAAGACAATGATGACAAGCAAGGACAGTAGTTACCAATTTTTTTTTATTATTTTTCCCATGTTAATTCAACTCAATCAACAGACAAATTCCAAACATTTACAAGAAAAAGTCCATTAAAAAGACTTAAAATTGAGATACATGTGACCAAAATTATTGCTTTTAGAAACTACATTCTCTCGACACCGCCAGTGCTTGCCCTACTCTTTCACCCAGAAGTGAAACTCCCAGCACAACAGGATTACTTTATCAGTGTATACCCAACGCTCTGACAACTACTTACAGTCAGGTCTGAACACAAATCACAACAGCCAGGAGCCAGCAGCATTTCCTTACATATGACCCAAGCAACACAGGTGCCAACTTGCTGGGAGATTTCAAAGGGCATTTTACCAACATCAGGATACTCTGTACACAAGTCCCTGCCCCGGCTGACTCACACTGTGTCCACACCGACATTCCCTGCATTTGTCCTGTGACAACATTCCCCCTGCCAGAGCTCCAGTGCTGGCAGCTGCTCTAGACTGGCAGCTGACATTTTAAATGCTATGTAAGACCTCTGGCAGCCCCCTTGGCAGCTGCTAAAGGTAAAGCTACGTTAATTAATGCAAGAAAGAGCTCGGCACAGCCCCACAGCAGAGTAGTCCTTAAAGCCCCAGAAGGCTGCAGATGTTCAGGACACAGCACATTGCAAAACAAGGACAAGGTTGAGCTTGGAGAACCAGGGAGCCAGCAGCAAGTTTTAGACCAAGCCTCCCCACCAGCACTGCACAGGCTGCCTAAAAGTTGCTTTAGAAAGGTCTCAGCACAGCCTGCTCTGAGCCCTGGCACCAGGAATGATGACAGACGAAGAGCAACTCCCCTCCCCTCAGTGATCCTAAACCAGCTATAAAATAACCAGGTCCAGCCCAATCAATACTCCTCAAAATACAAATATTCTCCTATCCCCAGTGGAAGAAAATTATTGGTGAGAGCACAGAGCAAAGCAGAGAGTGGTGTCAAGCTCTTAGAGTAAGCACCATTCAATTAGAAATGGGAAGATGGTGACAGCCCCCTCCTGCTTTCCAGCCCTGCTCAGTAAAGAAGGCTGGCAGGTCTCCTCTGCTGGGCTCTGCGGAGGTCAAAGGCACATCACACCACAGATCCTACTGCAGGTACTCCACTTGTACTCTACACCATGAGACCTGAGACATTCAAAAGATGTCCTTGCTTCCCTCCTCTCAGTGAGGCGATGGGGTGGAGCCCAGGCAGCTGTGAGCTACCTCCTTACACTGATAATCAGGACACCTTACAAAGAAAAGGTGAAGAAAACATATTTCATTTAGGAGAAGGCCACCTAAGAACTTCAGTCTGGAAGGATGGAATGTTCTCTGTGTGCTGGGGCATGCTGAGGATGGGAAACCACTTCCTGCTTGCCCAAAGCTGCAAGCAGCGTAATTAGCACTCACTCGGAGTATTAAACGTCACCAGGTGTAATCTGAAGGGTTAATGGGAACCCCTAATGCAAACCTGAACTATTAAACTCCCCAGGATCCAAAGGCAGCTATAAATACCTTGACTGTCCACTCTGAGAGCTACTGAATACTGAGGGTGTACTGAATCCAGGCTACTCTGTTACTTTTGCACAGCACAGACTCTAGTTTACTGCTGCCTTTGTGCTCCCAGGCTGATTATGCAACAGCAACTCCTCATGTGCAGGAAGTGTTAATTCAGTGTTTTTAAATACACTGGCTATGTCACTGGGAGCTCTTTTTGAACCTCTGAAGTAACTGAACCATGCTGGTGACTTATTTACTGCCATGGTATGCATTTAAGGCAACTCTCCTTCCTTCTTGCTTTCCTACAGGCAAGCCTTTCCTGTGCATGGAAATTGCTTCCCCCTACTGCCACGTCCCAGCCTTAGAGGGCTAGATAACACGGGAGCCCACATTCCAGAAAGGAAGCATGCACCCCACCAGTCTGCACATTTAAAAAGACAGCAGATTTCCAAGCTGCTGCACACATTTTAGATCCACCAGCGACAGCCTGGCCATGTGACCAAGCCAGCAAACTCCATGTGAGATTCACTTGGAACTCACAAACTCCACACGATACCAGCCCACATCTCTTTCCAAACTCGCACCACACAAAGTGGAAGTTGGCCTGCTACCACACGTTTTACTCCCAGTGACACCAGCAAGGTTTTGACAAGTGCATCAAGAGGTCAAACGCCCTGGAACTGGGTTTTGTTGAGACTACTAATGCCAGAAACTGCCCTGTAGTTACAAGCACACAATGCTGAAAATTGTAAGTCAAGCTGGTAAAAGAATTCAGTGTTAATAAAGGAATCCATGGTCCTGCAAAACTCTCTGCAGTATTTCTACTTCCCTTTACAACTGTAATTTGACCTCCAAACTCTTTTGGGAATTCATACATAAGATTAAGGCTACTATGGAAAACAAAACTAACTTCCTAAACTGATATCTAAACACTCGGTATCTTGAAACTAGAGTAGTAAGATAATCTTTAACAAAAATGTTAATGAATCTTGGCTGCTGATTTATAATTAATTAAAATAATCCCCTACTGGTTTTGATTAAAAAGATCTTGGCATGAAACACCATGTCAGAGGAGAGAAAAGTACCTGCATGTTCATAAAGATTATGGCAGAAAACACTGCTTAAGATCTGCAGAACACAATGCTTAGCACTGAACGTAAATAATATTTTCCTTAATCTCATGAAGTTTAACTTCAGAGGGCTGCTTACCTACCTATTACAACACGAGACCTGCTACACTGGTGCCTCTATAGCAAAAGAATTCTTTTTCCATCGTAAATCTCCCATTTAATGTTTTAATTTTCCACACCCTTCTCAACTCTAGGAAACGGATCTTTTACTTTCTAAAATTCTGCTTCAAAATATACTTCGTTGGACACGAAAGTCTACATGGTGTTAATTTACATATCATAGAAAATAATTTAATAATTCCTTATCTTTAAATAAATACTGTGATTCCAGTGCTTAACACATTCAAGAAACAGTCTAAAATGCTAAAATATAAAAGCCTCCTGACAGGTACAGAAGGACTAAAGATCATCAGTGTTCTTTTTTTAAAGATCTTAATTTGCTCTAAAGAGCCTTTTATTAACCTTTTTCATACCTAGGAAGCTAACAACAAAGAGATTATTATGTAGCCAAAAGGACAATTAAAGATGCAGAATTCTATAATCTTCTCTTCTTTACTTTTACTAATTCTATTTGTTCTTCCTCTTAATTCTCCCCTCTTCTTCCCTCCATCTGTATAAGGGCTGAATTTACTGGTTTGGCTTTTTTTAAACTTCCCCTATTGAAAGGACTGGATGGTGCAGGCATATTTTCAGAGAAAGGCTTCAAAATTTGCTGCGCAATTGGGGAAAAGTTACTTGAGGCTCAAACAGCAAAGTAACCAGCAGTGCAATGAACTGCTGGACTGTGATATCATGAACTTTCACACATCTCTTTTTCTATCAGTAAATGTGGAATTGCCAAAGATTGAAAAGGGAAGAGGCCTTGAGCTGTGTTTTCTTAAAGTGCTGACAATGCAGATGAGCTCTGAATGAACACTGCATCAGCACTGGCTACATTTCCACTCCTGGCAAACACAGAATGGCTATGACATTTTGATAATTTGTCAGCAACTTGCCAAGGACTGCAAACATCATGCTTAAGGTTTTTTTGAGGGTTTGGTTTGGGAGATTTTTTTGGTTTTTGGTTGGTTGGGGTTTTTTTTTGTGGTTTTCTCTGGTTGCTTGCTTTTAACAGGACAACACAGAAAAAAAAAAGCACTGCAATATTTGCTTTACGTCTGAAACAGGACATGATCTCCCACTGACAGCCTATTTGAAAAATGAAAACCCAAGTGCTTCAAAGAAGACATCCCAAATCAGTGCCATTAGTCTACACAATCCTCTTTCCAAAGGCTTTCCATTCCAAACATGTAGGATAATATTACTTTGGGAAAGACATCAATTTGTAGCACCTAGCTGCACAAATGAAAGAGCTAGATGGCAGTACTTCATTTCACTCTTAAAACTTTAAAAATTATTTGTCAAATCTTGGGACAAGTTTCAGTGACTTCTCAGTGACAGAGAAGGAGCAATGATTAGAGCATAACCTTTAAAGAGGTATCCCATTCCTACAGACCGATTTACAAGTTCATCATCCTTTAAAACAAAGGTTTGCTATTTACTTTAGCACACTGACATTGCATAATTATCTTCCCCTTAATCCAATACAAGCAGTGTATTGACTGAAAACTGCAGCACCTCTGATTCTCATTAAGGTATCTCTGAGCAAGTTTGACAATCAACAGCCTCAACAAATTTACCTGCACCTGCAAATCCAGCACCAAACGTAGTCTGAAATAGCAGTTTTTCTCCTTTACGCTAATAACAAGTTAAACCTGTGCTATGTTAAATCAGCCCTTATGTAAAGCCACAATTCCCTTCGTGAAAGTCAAATACTAAATATTCCTCTTTAAGAAGTCTCAGATAAAGAGATTAAATACTGTAGCATCTACAAATTACAAAAGCTCCTCGAGATTTAATTATTAACTAGAGATTATTACTCCATTAAAGATGTTTCATGCACACATGCCACACTGGATGTTTGCACAGTTTTAAAGGTTGGCTGGAGGATCTAACAAAGTATTTCTTTAAAAAACAAACTCCTGATTCTTATCTTGTAGGCACATATTTGTGGTAGCTACCTCTTTATTTGAAATATATTGTTCTGTTAGAATAAAGTCATTGAGTTCTGTAGCTTTTTCCCTTGTTAAGCTCAAATGGCAGCAAAAAAAAAGCCATAAGAACCTAACATTTCAGAGACTCAAAAGAACTTTCAAAAGTAGTATCTGAAAGCTTCTTGTCCCTAAATTCTGGATTCCTTACAACACAGAGGCAGAATCCCCCGAAGTGGGGGAGGGAGGGGAAGTTACACCAGACCAGTCAGTCACATACCATTGTGCTTTGATGGTTATATCCCTTGTGTTGGAAGCTTGGCTCTGGTGGCTCTTCAATTCAAGTACTTGCTTGCTAATCTCATGGATCTTTGGACACCACTGGACAACTGGAGACCACCAGGCAGCTGTGCTCCTTCAAATCTCTACAAATGCTGACATAATTTTTCATTTCTTCTGCAATTTTACCTCTTTTCACACCAAGATGCTTAAAAAGTCCACCTCAAAAAAAACCCCAACCAAATGCCAAACCTCTTAACTGATAAGGATTAATAAGAAACCTCTTTTCAAAAAGACAGGAGTTCATTAACTTCATATTACCTTTTCTATTAAAAAACCCAACTATTTCAGATATTTTTTTCTTTTTGTAGAGAGGTAGCCCTACACAACCCCATGCTTAACATAAAGTAACATTAACAGCAAGGGACTCACAGGTTCCTGTCTCCATACTTGATTATATTATATTAGAGCTCAAAGGTCTAAGATGAGGGGCTTTCAGGTGCAACATATTGTAAAACTACAGGGCAAGAGCTCCTGTCTCAAAGAACCTTTTGACCTTTACTAGATAAGAAACTTGAACCACTTAAGTTACATAATGGAAAACAGGTTAGAAATGTACTTCAAAACTGCTTTAAGTTTTTCAATGAGAGAATTTCTGTGGTCAATTCAAGGAACAAAAATTTTTTTAAAAACCCCAAATAAGCCACAACAAAAACAAAAACAAACGAAAAAAAACAAAAAAAACCAAAAAAACCAAGCCAGAAACATAGCACTTATAGAAACACTAATAACATATCCTGATCCAAATGCTTCCACTTATCTCTGAGAAAGCAGAGGAACCTGAACTTTAAACATGAGAAGGCAGAGGAGATAATTTCATTTTATCAAATTTTCAACAGCCTCCAGTACAACAGATTTCAAAAAAACTGAGCTGCGGTTTAAAAAAAAACCCAAAACACAAAACTTCACTGACACGAAACCAAAACCTATCCCCAGTACTGCATTTTTCCACAAGAGGACACTAAAATAGTAAGAAAAATAGTTATGCGGAAATGTACAACTACATATAGCCATAGGTTCATTAACCAAGTAGAATGCATCTCACTAACAAACTATTTTACAGTAAAATCGACACAAGCTACTTTTCTACTAATGTACATTTTAGTCATTCTAGTAATTTGGCTTTTAGCATAGCTCAGGTGGCACAAAAACCAGACATATTTCAGCTTGTTGCGAACAAAAATCAACAATTAAGCAATGCCACAGAAATAGCCTTGCACTTCGTTTGAAAACGAGCTGTTAACCTCGGATTTACAGCGAACACATGCTGAACTTCACCGCATGACTTCAAGGAACAATTTCTGGGCACCACTACAGGCTCACATGGCAGCGGGACCAGGCTGTGCTTACACGTCCGCTCCACCCTGGCACCAACAATGTAAACGAGCGAGGGAAACACACGGAAATAGCCTCCCGTGTCCCTGCAGCCCGGGGCTCCGGGAAGGGCCGCTCGGGGGAGCGCTACAAGAGTACGGAGCCCGTGTAGGGGAGCACACCCATGGCTGGGCCGCCCCCCGTGCCCGGGAAGCCCTTACGAGCTCCGAGCCGCACCTGGGGCAGCGACCCGGGGGCGCTCCCTCCTCCCTCGCCTGCTGCTGCGCCATTTCCACGGCTGGCCTTAGGCTGGAAAACGCCTCTGAGATCATCCAGTCCACCCCATGAGCGAACACCAGCGTGGCACGTCCAGTCTTTCCCTAAACACCTCCACGGACGGTGACTCCACCACCTCCCTGGACAGCCCGTTCCATTTATTCACTCCCTGCTCCCCCGCGCCCGCCGCAGGCCCGGGCGCCCAGCGCTGCTCCCCAGGGCAGGATAACGTGAGGGGGGAGCGGCAGCGGCCCGGCGCCATGGACGGCCCCGGAGCGCGGGGCGGCTCTAGCCCGGCCGCCCTCATCGCCTTTGGTTCCGCGCTGCGGCTCCGACACCTTCGTGCTCGATCAACACCCGCGGGGCTCGGCCGGGCCAGGCAGTGGCACACGGTCGGGGTCCAGGACCCGCCACGGCCGAACCGAAGGCGATGAGGGCGGTGGGACGCGGCGGGCCCGGGGTGGGGCACCTCTCGCGAGAAGCGCGCCGGCGGCCATTTTGCCATGGATTGGCGGCGGGGCGGGGCCGCGGCGCTGCCCGCGGGAGCGGAGGAGGTGGAAGAGGAGGAGGTGGAGGAAGAGGAGGAAGAAGAAGAAGAAGAAGAGGAGGAGGAGGACGAGAAGGAGGAGGAGGAAGAAGAAGAAAAAGAAAAAGGAAAGGAGAAGGGGGAGGATGAGCTGCGGGCGTCCCCCCGCCTCCCGCTGCTGCTGACGACGGCGCTCGGTTCAGCCTGCTGCGGGCTCCGCGCCGCGCCACCGGCCATGGTGCCCAGCGAGGAGAACCAGCTCGTACCCAAAGAGGTGAGGCGGGAGGCGGCAGGCGGCGGCGGCCTCCGCGGCGGGCGGGAGGCCCGGGGCGCCGGCGCCGACCGAGGAGGGGGTGGACCAGGCCCGGCCCGGCCTGGCTCGGCTCTGCTCCCTCCCTGCGCGGCCCGGCAGGCGGGGGCCCGTCTTTGTGCGGGGCTGGGGGTGATGGTGGCGCGCGGGGGGAAGGGGCTGGCGAGGGGAGGAGGCCGGGGCCGAGCCCGGGCTGCGCAGGGCCCCGGGCGGCCCGAGGGCTGCACCTGTCCGTGCCGCGGCATGCGGCAAGCCCGGCCTGGCGGCGGCGGGGCCGAGCCGGGCCGGGCCGCTCCGGTGTCACGAGGCTGGAGAGCAGCGCGGCCCCTCCTGCCGGCCAGCGGGGCTGCGGGCGAGGGCCCTGAGCCGAGGGGCAGAGCAGGGAGCCGGACCCCGCGGCCAAGCTGGTCTCGGCCCGGGGGCAGGGACTGACGACTGGTGCCGGGCGGCTCCGTGCCTGCGGTGGGTGCCGGAGGGAATGTGTTGAGCAGCGGGTTCCTTTATTCTGGGTCCCTCATCTCTCCCCTACTGCAGGGAGAAGGGGGAACGCTTGTTTTTGGCCGTAGGCTAGTGATAAGAGTCCGAGTGAAAGAGGAAGGCGAATCCTCTGTCCTGCTGCGATAGGCGAATGACACGTGTCAAGTTGGAGCGATACTGTGCAGGGGAGGGAGTTAGAGCGATGGCATGAAGGGTTTGGAAACAGCTACTGGTAGAGTAGTATTACCAGAAACTTTGTTTCCTGGGCAGGTACACTTAAGCATTTTGCCAACTTTTCTGATAGTTTTGGTATTCTGATAGGTTACTCAAACCCTTCCCGCTGTTTCTCGTCAAACATCAGTGGTTTTTACGTTTACCTGCTCCGTCGTGTGTTCTTACAGGAAGCTTTGTCAGACAAGGACTTCATTTTTGTGGACCTTAACAAAATGAGGTGCTGATCCTTAAATGGTATTCTTGAGTAGTTCTGGGATACACATAACAGCACTGAATATTAGAAATAATTTTTTGTGCAGGCAGTTGTACATGTAAATACAGTAGGACAAGGGCAACTTTACCTCGTTTCCTCTCTTAAAATACTAAGGTTTAAAGGACTATATTTAGTCTTTTTACAGGAAAGTGGAATCTCAAGAAACTTTAAAAAAGAGATGGAGTGTAGTAGCTAGTATGCTTAAATGTTAGCTTTTAAACAAAATCTTCGAAAATTTAAGACCAGGGACAAAAGATAGAGTAGCTGATATACTTAAATATTTCATTTTAAAACCAAAGGGACATACAGATAAGGGAGAATGGCAGGAGAAACATTGTGGCAGTAGCTGTAGTTAAGTGGAATAGACAAGGTGATTAATAAAAGCAGCTAGCCATGGCTGTCTCTTTAGTTATATGTATTAATAGTATCCCCCTTGGCTTTAGAGTTGTATTCAGAATATAGTTATGATTCAGATGTGTATTTTTAACTGACTCATTGGAAGAGGATTTTGAATGCACTTTTATCTGTAGGGGGGGAGGTATGGGGAAAAGAAGATGAACATGTATGATTATATATACGGATCTCTTAAACTGTGAAATCTATAAACTTTCTACATTGATAATACTAGCATGAGTTGCTTTTTCTCAGGAAGTTTTTTCAAGTTCTTTCTTGTGTTTCTACACATTTTTTAAATAGAATGAAACTGAACAAACTATTAATTAAACCAAATTGACAAAGAAAGCAGATGAACTGTTTGTGTTAAGCCCATCTGGTTATATATATATGTGTATGTTGTAACAGAAGTTTATCTTCAACTTTTCCAGTGTTTTTCAGTATATCCTCGTTTTTATTTTCATTATAGGAGGTTTTAATGAATGTTACACTGCAGCATTCCCATTAAGTCCTTCTGAGATTCATTAATAGTCCCATTGCAGTTATGGGTAGTTATGCAGTTGAGTTATGGGTAAACAGAATTCTCCAGGTCACTTACTTCTTAACAGCCTTCTCCTAAATATTCCTATTGTGCCCTTAACAACAGTTGGAGGCAAAGAAGATCATTTGGAGTTTCAGCTCTACCCTTTAGGGATGGATAAAATATCACAGTTCATGGGTTTTGCCCCTTCCCAGTGGGCTGAGTGGTCTCACTTGTACAGCTCACTTCAGAGATTTAAGCTGGGCTGTGAACCAGTGTCTGCTAAAGATGAGTACACAGCCAGATTTTCCTTTGCATTTAGTATAAAAGAACAAGAGATGTAATGTTGTTTGCTTTAGACTGGTTTAGGGAATGACTAATCATCCAAGGAGTGCATGGGAAAAGGATTTTGGTTCTTGTCTACAAGTTATGTGATGCCTTGGTAGAACAAGTGGTAGGAGGTATCTATAACCCTACCAGCCTGTGTGTGTTGAAGTGGAAAGATGGGTATTAAGTTGATTATGAGTCTTCAGTTTGTGTTTGTATCCATGTTTTTGTATATGCTAACAGGAGCTCAGATTGCTGTTTCCAAAGTAGAATTGCATGGATTTTTTTCTTTAGCTTTTGTAAGGGGTAATACCCTGTTTTCATGGATATGAAGTGGATACTAAGTTTCACCACTGCACTTCAAGTATCTTTTATTAGTCCTTCATGAAAAGTTTTCTTTTGGACATTGCATAGCTGCAACTGCATCTCTGAAGTCCAGGTAATCAGGGCCTTGTTGTCTCTTGCTCATAACTTTGGGATAAAGTTTTTTTCCTCTAGGACAGATGTATTAAAGCAGTTTCTAATAACCCAGTGTTGAGATTTCTTTTTAGATAAAGATTTTTGCCTGAGCTATGCAGGCATTTAGTAAGTTCATTCTTGTATCCCTACTGCTACCTAATGCTTTCCCCACTGTTCTTGTAATTGTGTGGCCAATAGTTCCTTATGGCCAGGTCAGTGAGAATCCCTGTTCACGGGATCTGTTGTTCATTGTAAACTGGTCCCTGTTCTTTTCTTTCCAATCCTCAATTACTTTGCGTTCTCCATTGAAAAGATTAAAAGCTTCAATTAGGTTTCTTTTATATCCAATAAACTAGAAGCATTGAGTTAAATACAGTTCATTGCTGCACCGTGGTTGCAAAGTTTGAGCATATTCTTAAAAAATTGCTATATTAATAGGTGTAGTTTTTTTCCTCATTATAAAGCACTAACCCTGAGAAGGGAGAGTAAATATTTTGAGTAAGATAATTAAGGAAATAAGAAGAAAATGATGCTACCAGAAGTGAAAACATTTCTATGGCTTTCAGTGTTTCTTACAGGAAAAGTTGACTTGAAACTTATTTTGGGAAAATCTACCTCAAATAGAAAATAATAAAATACTCTTATCAACACAATTGACGAGAGAGATGTCCATGTGTGTTTACTGGCAATATAAGCGAACTTTAGAAAGACTTATCTTGAAAATCAAGATGTATCAGAACTTAGTGAGTATTAGTCAGAATATGAAAAGTATGTTCTGCTATGAGGTTTTTGTTGTGTCTGTGCTACTGATAAAATAAATGCTGTGCAGATCCTTTTTCAACATGTTCCAGCATGAAGTATCCAAAGTACACCTGTCAGAATAAATGTATATATATAAATATATGCTTTGTACTTGCTGCCATTAAATCAAGCAAAGTGGTGCGAGTTCTCTCTCAGCTCAGTAATGTGAGTCTTTTCATCCCTACACTAATGAATCCATTTTAATCTTCTGCACTGAACAAATCAAATGTGTCTCTTGATGGATGTCATTCTGACTTCCTCATTAGAAGAGCGGGAATTTGATTAAGATATTTTGCAATTCTGTTAAGTAAAGGGACGCTGTTTTTTTCAATGCTGATGACATCCTTGTTTTTTCATTCCCATGTATTAAAAGATTCTACAAGTGGTTACAGCTTGCATAATTTATCAGTTTTTCCTGCTTTCCTTCTCATGTGCTCCATCATAAAACATAAAGGTGTGATTGTGACAGCTAGAGAAACTGACTAATTCATTGACTGAGCAGGTATTTTGGAAATCAGATTTAGAAAAAAACCAGAAAATCCACATGGAATTCCACGAAGTAATTTGTTCCTTGCCAATGATGTTCGTGTAGTTAGTTTGGTGAATAAGGCTTAGGAGTAGAATGCAAGAGCTTTCCATGGTTTTTTCAGCCACGGGACTTCCCAGTCACTATTTACTTTCCCTTGGTATCATCTAGGTATTTAATCTGCAGTGTAGAAAGATGATCAGGATAATGAACTATCAGCACCTCGAGATCATCTGCTGAAATGTTTTTTGCCTAGGATGTACCAGCTGCCTGATGGGCAGTACTTAGTACTGGAGCCTCAGACTTGGTACTGTAATGCACTACATTATGTACAAATGTTCATATATTCAGTCACAGCTTCGTTCTTTTTGTTGTGTTTAAAAATATGTTGGGTTTTATGTAAGAAACTAAGGGTGAGATTTATGTGTATAGAAAATTTGGTGTTTGAGTTACATGTACATATTCAGCCTGATAAAGTTTTTAGTTCGTGAACACTTAAAGGTGATATTTTACACTTTGCCCTTTCAGATTTAATGTGGTGTACCTTCAGGTGAGCTGCCAATTTGGCTTTTTGTTATTTTTCTCATCTTGAATGAAATATTCTCAAAACAATGCCACTAGTTTCTAAAGAGCTAATAATTGTAAATACTAGTACGTCACTGAATTTTTTTGTGAAGTTCTGATAAAATAACAACTTGACCACAGTTTCAGGCACTGAAATGCAAGGGTTTTTGTTTTCTTTGGGTTTTGCAATGTTTGGCATGTAGTCAGCTTGCACTGAGCAAATGCTCTTGCACAGCATTGGCAGATGAAATAATTTCTAAAAATGATGTTGTGCACATTCTAAAAATACTAAGGGGTGAAATTGGTACAGATCACTTGATTCAATGTAATTGTTGAGATTGTGATCACAAGGATGCTTTAGGTGCTTCTGAAAAATGGCAACAGATTATTTTTAGATTGGCATTTCTGTGAATAGCTTAGAGCTGGTTATCGTGCTGCAGTTCAGGTACAGCTTCTTAATAAGCACATGTGATGAAAGCTGCCTCAGTGACACGAGCAAGTGTGCTTGAATTCCTTAGGATTGGTGCATGCTCTAGTTTTGAAGCTGTGTGAGAAGTGTATTTGATATAGTGTGAAAGTTTTCACAGTAAATAATGTCTGAACATGTATATATCATTTTCTGAAGAAGTTTGGCAGAGTGCTACAGGAGGTAAAGGAATAAAAGGCCACCATACTCACTGATTTGTGTAGGTATGGGGTTAGATCAGTAACAGTAAAGGAAAAGAAAAAAGAGCAGATACAGAAACTCTGAAGTAGTACCTGGTGTTTGTAAATAAAATGCTTTCATCTATTTATATATGGAAAAATCACCTGGATCCTCTCTCATGTACACATTGCCATCCCTATTCCTTCTGCGGAGACATTGCTGCAGAGTTCTGTGTTCTCCCTGGAGCCCTTTGTGGCAGTGGCAGCAGGCAGAGTTTATGCCCAGGCTTCCTGGTGCCTCCATTCTGAACTGTACCCTTCATTCTGTGTAGTATTGCTGGAGAGCTGCACAAAGAATTCCTGCTAACTCACCTCGCTATTCAGCTTTATTTTTCCTTTCCCAGAAGCAGCTGGACAGCTTAAAATTAGAAAGTTGTTAAAGAATTAAAAACTACGCCTGTAGTCATGTTTTAATGTCTAAATTGTACAGGGTTTAAATTTTTTAGCATACATATCTGTTGGTGATTTTGTAGGGAAGTAAACCTTCGTTTCAAAGTTTCTCCATAAAGAGCAAACTTTTCTTGGTACTAGTTTTGCTCAGACTCTTAATTTGTTTTTATGCTAATGTTACATTTGTAATTCAATCCAGCAGAAAGTTCTTTAGAATAGTAGCAGCAAAGGAAAATGTTTTACATAAAATTCTTACTTGAAGAAATGGAGGGCAAGTCCATCCACTGCTTCTGTGACTCTATAGGAAACTAATGATGGAAGTATTGATTTATATAGATAAGTGTAGTAAGTATCTTGTGGTGTTCTTGCATCCCCTTTTTTCGGCTATTTTGGGGTTTTTTGAAGGAGAAACGAGCATTCTGATTAAGAAGGTAGAGAGAAATTATAAGTGAAGGAAGCTGTATGAAGATGAGGTTGTTTTAGATTTGAATGTAAAGGTTATACTGTACTGAACGTAGAGAGTCTGGCAGACAGTTTGTGAATGTAGAGAATTTCATTGACATTTAATTCTCACAGTTATTTTAGTGTGGTTACAAAACCCTTTGCAAGTTCAAAAACTTTGGGTCAGAGGAGGAATAAAAATGGGATCAGTTGAAAATATAACCTTTAAGAATAAGAGAGAGAAATATTCAAAATGTCCAGTTGTTAAGAGAAAACTATTTGGATTTTTAAGCTATTCTTTGTTACCCCTTAAGGAAACTTTGTTAGCGTTCTTGTGTGATCTATAGGCATGACCAGGAAATATTTGCACTCTTTTGTTATTGACAGTTGCTTTGTTTGACTTTTTTAAAGGGAAGTAATTAATCTTTAATCACCTTAATTTACTGTATTTAAATGACCATTTAGAGGTAAGTGTAAGAAGACTGGTTCTTCAGGATGAACTTAGTAAGACATATGTGAAGTCTTTTAAAAGATGAAAAAAAACTTCTGTAAAACTGAAAAGTGGATATTTTGGTCTCCAGTTCAGCTCTCCCCAGACATGTGTCCCCTAACACTGTATCTTTTTCTGTAGACTTTGGAACAACCTCCAGGCTTTTACTTATTTCTGGCCCCATCCCATTTTTTTGGTCATTCCTATTCTTTTATAAGTGTTTTTTACAAATGACCCAGTAATACACAACAGTAGGAACATACTCTCAAAGGTAAACACTAGCCTCATAGCACACTCTTTATTTTTGAGGCACAGGGTTATTTTTGGCCATGTTTAGAAAGTTGGAAGTGTTAGACTTTAAAGTGTATGTGTATTATAAAAATAATTTGTCCCTATGCATTTTCCAGGAGTGACAGTTGACAGCTGGCATGCAGCTGATTCAGTGAGGTGGCACTTTTAATTCTTTTTAACTAAAATTCTGTTACTAAAGACAGACTTCTGAGAAGGCATCTTTGAAAACAGTAAATGAATCCATAATCTGCACAAGGCAGAGAACAGAGTAAAATATAAATCCCGTTTTCCGAAGAGAGCAAGATCCCAGAGGCTCTGCTACAGAACTGATTTTGTATGTCTTCTCTATGATTCAGGTCATCCCCCATAGGAAAATTGGTAGGGTTCACTTAGCCAGGGCCATGGTCTCAGTATGGCCCATCTGCCTTCTGGGATGTGCAGCAGTTACCCTGTACCTACAGCAGCTCGCAAACAGAGCGAGTGCGGCCTGAGGGTGGAAGCAATGGCATTGTCACAGTGGGGACACTTTTGGCTCTTCTAGGCCTTTCAAAATAGAACGGGGAGTTACTCCTCTTGTCCCATGAGCAGCATTGCCATTTACAGGCCCTCCTAGGGATGGAGGGTCTCATTTCAGTCTCTTCGGATACCTCAGAAAGTTGCAGTTATGTCTGGGCGGTGTTGGTTTCTAGTAATGTAAGCACTACTACATATAATACGTGCATTTAAAATAGTCCTGCTGCTCCTCTGCTGGTACTGTTAACTCTCCTGAAAAGGACTGATATCAAAGACTGTTATCAAGGACTGTTGAGAAGCTAGCTACTGAAAAACCAACCAGAAATCATTAATTTTAAGAAACCTTAGCTGTCTGAGCCTGTTTAACATGTTGCTGCATGACCATTTGTCCCAGCACAAGAAAGGGGAGAGTGCTGGGGTGGAAATGAGCAGGTGGGAGCAAGACTACTTCTGGCAGTAGTTGCAGCTATTCCAGCTTTCACTGCTTGTATAACCAAAGCCTTGCTGTGTTGGAAGGTTTTAGGCTGCAGTGTATGTGTGAAATGTTAATAGTGCATAGTAGATTCAACAATTCTCATATGCTGAGTTTTCAAAATATGTGGGTATACTCATATTGTTGTATTAGGATGTCATATTAATTTTTAATTGCAGTGGTCTTAATGAGGTATCTTATTCCCACATCAATTTTGTTCTTTTAAAGTATATCAAATACTATGACAAGAAAGCACAGCTGAATGCTGTAGATTGAAATAGAGAGGAAATGGCATAACCAAGGACATAATGCTGCAGATGTGTTCAGTGAAACAGTGCAGCAGTTTGTGTAAACTGAAATAGATGAGAGGTCACAAGGTTGAAATCTGACATCAGGCTTTGTAAGGGGCATTGGCTAGCCTGTATGTGGGTTTTTTGTGTCTCAGATTTTTACTCTATTGACAACTTTCAAAAATATTTTGTCCGTTTTTATTGATTCAATTTCTTTGAAGTCTCTCTAACTGCAGTTGTGTGGATGGGGAAGTTGTTTGAAGTCTGTGTGATCCACCAGAGGTGAATGGGTATTAAAAGTTGATAAGCAATAAGGATAAACAAAGAATAAAGCCACATTTCAGTCATGACAAATTAAAACAATAATGATACCGCTTTCAAGATTATATTTGAAAATCACCCTGTTGTGTGTTAGCTTTAGTAGGCAGCTAAGCAGTGTGCAGCTGCTTGCTCCCTTCCCATTCTCACTTGGATAAAGAAAGAGGAAAGAAAAAGTAAAAGCAAGAAAACTTGGGCGTCAACATACAATTTTTTAATAAGTGGCAGAGAAGTGTAAGAAAAAAAAAGAGCGAAAAAGAAAAAGCCCTAAACAAAAGCAAACATTCAAAACAAGGAGTGCAAAGGCAGTCAGACACCATGTTCTACAGGTGATCAATGCCCAGCCAAATTCCAGGCAGATTGAGTCTAACTAAACCTCCTCTTTCCCCGGATACTGCTGAGCATGGTGTTATATGGCATGGAGTATCTCTTTGCTTAGTCTGGGTCACCTGTCTGGTGTGGCCCCTCCCAACCTCTTGCACAGATCCAACTCTGTTCATTGCCAGGGGCAGAGTAGAAATCAGAGGTGGCCTTGCTGGTATGCAAACACCCTTCAGTGAGACCTACAACTTCACTGTTTTATCAGCATTTTCTGAGTCGCAGATCTAAAGCATACCTCCTTACGGGTGTCTGCGAGGAATATTTTCCCTATTCCAGCCTGGCCTGGTACAGGCATTTGGTAATTTTCCTTTCTATCTTCCAGTCTTGTTTCTAGTCAAGAGGATAGACTGAAAGCGCTTCCTTAAGTGAAACCTTGGTATCACATCCCAGGGAAAAAAAACCAGGGAGGGGAGCAAAGGTTCAATAATTACAAAAATGGTTAGAGTCAGGATATATATTCTTGAATTTTGGTGGTATCTTAGGCTTGTTGTGAAGCAATTTTTTCCCTTACTTGTAGTGGGTCAGAAGACCTCTGTTTTGTTTCACTACCTTTAAAACATTGGTTTTCGATTTTGCCTGAAGTCTCCCCAGGTATAATGAAGAATTTGAAGGTGAGGATAAAATATGTTATTGAGGTGCTCACAAACCTGTTACTGTAAAATCAGTCAGATCCAAAATTAAATGATTGTGTCTAAAGGTTGTTCAGAATTTTATTTTTGCCTCAGGAAGCATTCCAACACAAGATATATCAAGTTAACAGCTCAAAATTACTCTGTTTAAGACCTCCTGGCATATGTGTTTTAAAAAATATATTCAGTTTGCCCCAAGTGGGCTATAATATACTTCTTTGTGTTTTGGTTCAGGCATTTGTAACAGGATTCTGAGTGCACTGTTCTCTCATTAACTCAGACAGGGCTGCAGTGAAGCACCTGTGTTGAGTAACACATCAGTGCTCTGATAGGATCAGTTTAGTATTCTGTATTTCAAAAAGAAGTTGCTTTTCCCCTCTAAAATAAAGCTAAATGTGAGTCTGAGACCACCTGCTCAATGCTTCCCTCATTCTGAGGACCTTTATCACCCTTTGTTTACTTCCCAGAGGAGTGACTCTGCTCATCTGGCTGTACCAGGGAAGTTGGCCTCTAAAAAGAGCTTTGTTGGGCTTGGGAAAAACCACAGAGCATGATAGCTCTGTTGGGGGTAGAAGGGGGTCATGAGTTGTAAGAACTCCCTGGAGTCCATGGTTCAAAATGCTCAAGGTGTTCTCCACTTATTTGCTCTTTATTGGAAAGATCTTTGACCTTCACATTTTCTGCAGAAAGGAATGTTGTCAACATGTATTAAACATGGTGTTTAATGGGTTGGACCTCTTGGAATAGGTCAAGGAATTCCTAAATGATGGTTGTGGGTTCTCAAGGAGCTGATTTTAATAGTAGTGTCCAGTCAGTTACACAGACTTGGAAGGTACCCACCGAAGTTTGCCCAGCAGTGACGTGACAGGCAGTAGTCTCTTCAGATGGGAGTCTTAAGTTGCTGAAGCCACATTAGGTTGGAGAATTGCTGTCTTAGGCTTAATCATCCAAGTAATTGTGTGAATATAAGCTTGATGTCTGCCATTGCTGCTTGCTGCTGATCTCTTTGTCTTTCCTCTGTATTGCAGTGATTTGTGAGAATTATTTACAGAGTGTGGACTTGTAGAATCTGGTCTTGTGGTGATCATTTTAAGTCTCAGTAGGCCGTTAACTTTACTTGGCAGTCAAACTTCAAACATCTGTTGGTTTAACTCTTGACTTGAAATTTGTGATTTTTACTTACTGTCTATTTTTAACTGTTGGAGATATTGAAATTTGGAAATATTGGGTAGAATCTATATTAAGTTTGACCTTAGCTTGAGGTTTGCTTTCAATCTCTGAAAATAATTTTATAAAAATGAAGCAGGAGTTAAAATAGTGAAATGCTGTTATAGAATTTTAATTCACTCAGTGATTCAAGGCTGAAAGATAGCAAACCACATCTAAATGCAGTGTTAAAACCACTGCAGTTCTACATTTGAATATTGTTTTGACAGATCTAGTAACACTCTATTTTTTTGTTCCTCTATTTTCAATAAATACAGAACCTATATGGTCAAAGCAAATGTCTGTCTTGCAGATGGCAGTAATAACAATGCTGCCTTTGTTAGTATGTACAGAAATACAGCTTGAATTGCTTCAGTACAACAACATGCTTTATGCTCTGCAACTTGCAGGTGCAGATCTTTCATGGAAGAAAGATGAAGTATTTTTTAGAAAGGTACATAGGGTTTAAGTGCTTGTATAGCATGCCCCTCTAGAATGTCCACCCAGGTCAGATCTGTGTGTTGATTGCATGTTTCTGTTGTAAGGAGTCTTTGGCAAGTCTGCTCTAATTGTCAGAAATCTTCTATCTACAGGTTTAATGTCATCACCTTTCTGGAAATGGAAAAATGGAAAGGGCCATAGAATGGTTTGGGTTGGAAGGTACCTTAAAGATCATCCAGTTCCACCCCCCCTGCCATGGGCAGGGACAGCTTCCACTAGACCAGGTTGTTCAGAGCCCTGTCCAACCTGGCCATGAAGGCTTCCAGGGATGGGGCATTCCACAACTTCCCTGGGCAACCTGTGCCAGTGCCACACCACCTTCACAGCAAAGAATTTCTTCCATATTTCTAATCTAGATTTCCCCTTTCAGTGTGAACCCATTACTCCTTGTCTTATCACCAGAGTTCCTGAGGAGCACTTGCTCTCTGGTTTCCTTGTAGGCCCTTCAGATACTGCTGCTGTGAGATCTCCATGCAATTTTCTCTTCTCCAGGCTGAACAGCCCCAACTCTGTCAGCCTGTCTGTGTAGGTGAGGAGCTTCAGTCCCCTTATCAACTTCAGGTCCCTGCTCTGGACTTGCTGCAACAGTTCCATGTCCTCCTTATGTTGTGGGCACTAGAAATGTACCCCGCTCTTGGGGTGGGGACTCACAAGGGCAGAGTAGAGGAGCAGAATCCCCTCCCTCAACCTGCTGGTCAAGCTCCATTTGATGCAGCTCAGGATTCCTTTGGCTTCCTGGGCTGTCAGCTCACACTGCCTGCTCATGTTAAGTTTCTCATCAACCATCACCCACCCCCAAGTCCTCCTCCTCAGAGCTGCTGGCAATCATTTCTCTTCCCAGCCTGTAGGTGTATTGAAGATTGTCCCGACTCAGGTGTAGGACCTTGCACTTTGCTTTGTTGAACTTCATCAGGGTCACACAGCCCCACCTCTCAAGCTGTCAGGGTCCCTCAGGATGGAATCTCTTCTGTCCAGGGGTTTGACAGCACCACACAGCTTACTGTCATCAGCAAATTTGCTGCAGATGGTCTCTATCCCACTGGATTCCCACCCTCAGCAAGATGGAGTGACTTGGGGTGAGAGTGTCAGTGTTTCAATATTTTTTGAAATTACAGTTAACAGTTGAAATTACAATTTCAGATATCTCTTGACCAGAATATTAGCCTGAGAAGATTTCTGTGCTAAGATAATCATAGGATGATTTTATAAATTGTAGCCTTAAGTAGCAGTCTGCATTTGCCTTTTAGGTGCTTATACAGTTGAGGGTCTGCAACTTGTTTTCCTAAGCGACTGGTGTAGTATGTCACGCTTGGCAAAGTAGCAGCATGGAGCTTTGAGGACTTCTGCCAAGTACTGGATGGGTGTGCTTGCTATACCTGGGTAGTTGAGCTTATTTCTTCTGCGAAGGCAGTAAGGTATTTTTGCATTTGCCTGTGGATACAGTGTGTATGTTAATTTGAAATCCTTGAACTGTGTAGTTAATATGCTTATTGATTTTGTGAGGTGTAATAAATAATTGGCTTGGTGTGTTCCAGAGTAACTTTTATCAGGGTAAAATTAAGCGACTTTATAGAATGACCTTTGTTCTCTTAATTGCAGCTGAAATAATTTCCACAGTGAGAGTAGCTTTTTTGTAAAATACAGAATTGCACTAGTGGTTATTACAAAGTTCACTTGGAGTGTTTGAGTGAATGCTTTAATTGAAAAGTAGAGTATGCTGCATTTGAGAGATGGACACATCGGTGTTATTTCAACAAGGCCAGGTACTATGTCCTGCACTTGGGTCACAACAACCCCATGCATTGCTACAGGCTGCGGGAAGAGTGGCTGGAAAGCTGCTCAGTGGAAAAGGACACGGGGATGCTGGTCAACAGCGGCTGGAAGTGGCCAAGAAGGCCTGTGACATCCTGGTTTGTATCCGGAATAGAGTGACCAGCAGGACCAGAGCAGTGTTTGACCCCCTGTACTCAGCAGTGGTGAGGCCACACCTCAAGTGCTGTGTCCAGTCTGGGCCCCTCACTTCAGGAAGGACATTGAGGTTAAGTCCAGAGAAGCAAGTTCAGAGAAGGGCACCAGAGCTGGGGAAGGGTCTAGAGCGTAAGTCCCGTGAGGAATGGCTGGGGATGTTTAGCCTGGAGAAAAGGAAGCTCAGAGGAGACGTTATCACTCTCTACAGCTGCCTGAAAGGAGGCTGTAGCCAGGTGGTGGTCAGTCTCTTCTCCCAGGCAACCGGCAACAGGATAAGGGGATACAGCCTGAAGCTGTGACAGGGGAGATTCAGGTTGGTCATCAGGAGGAATTTCTTCACAGAAGGGATTGTTAAGCACTGCAAAGGGCTGCTCAGGGAGGTGGTGGAATCCCCATCCATGGATGTATTCAAGAAACCAACTGGATGTGGCACTTAGTGCTGTGGTCTAGTTGACGCAGTAATGATCAGTCAAAGTTTGGAGTTGGTGGTCTTGGAGATCTTTTTCGCTGTAAAGGGTTTTGTGGTTCTGTGACTTGTGATTTGTCTTGTCAGAGCAGCTGAAAGCTCTCAGTTGCTTCTAAAATTTCTGAACCTCGTACAAACAGTATAATTCGTAAATCTGATTTGTTTGATCTGTTATCTGGAATTTGTTTAGTGAAGTGGCTTTTGAAAGTCTTCCAACAGTCCTGAACTGAATAAAGAAGAGCTGAGAAGCCAGCACAGAAACGTTTTGATAAAAGAAGCAGCCTGTAGATAGTTCTGTGCAGATGATACCTGGAGCCTGTCCTCCCTTTCCGCCCTCCACTGTCTGCACCAAGTCAAGTAGCACACTACAAAATTACATGTGCCCCTGTGTGTGCCAGGCTTGGCTTGCCTGTCTCTGGAGAGAAGGAATTCAGGCTAAAGTCTGGGTTCTTTGGAGTCCCCGATTAGGAGGAAAATTGGAAGTCTTAATTAAGTCTTTGACACAGGGCAATGTATTTGATGACGATGATAATATTACAAATCAGCAGTTTCAGGTTTGTGGTTCTGGGACTCCATTAACCTTTGAGTCGTTTTCACAAAGTGTACGTGACTTTCAACTGAGAGCAGGTAAAACCAGTAAGCAGCAAAACATTTAAATTGTGTGATTTAAATCTGAAATCTCTCAAATCTGAAATGACAGACTGGTGTGTAAAGGGAACTGCTAGATACACTCTTGGTATCTTAAAACTTCCAAACTGGATCTTCAGTTCTCAGTATGCAAAGAAAAAAATCTTGCCTTATGTGTCATCCTCCTGAGGAGTTAAATGCTGTAGTCTAATTTGGGCTGTTTTTGTAGGTCATTTGGTGGGGCAAATAGGGCACGTCAGTAAAGATCGCATCAGTGGTTTTTGTTTTGAGAATCTTTACTGCGGGTACAGTTGAAGAAATTTGGAAAAGAGCAGTGATGTTGTTATTATCTTCATTCTCACTTCCTGTTTCTCTTTTCTGGAAAAATACAAAGTGGACCACTTGAGAGTTAGAAACTGGTTAATTTGATGTTTAGTCAGAAAACAGTTTTGTACTGTTATTGTTTGTTGTTGAATTTTTGGTGGTACAGCAGAGACACCAAGGCAGGCTTTCTGTAAGAGTGTTAGGAATAGTCTGTAACTTCATTTCCTTACTACCTTCAGCTGCATACTTCAGAATGGGCTCGTGTTAATAAAGCTTTCCTACAGGAAATAATTCAGGCATGGAAGAACAGTTTCATATGAAACTGGACAGCTTCATAATTTATAAATCCAATAACAAACTGAATTACAGGGTTATATGCTAATCCTACCCTTAAACAATTTGAGGTAAAATATTTCCCTATGTCTGTGGCATGTTTTAAAGATAATCAAGGGAAGTGTTAGTATGAATTTATGTCTTGAATTGTTGTTTACATTTTCTTATCCACTCAGTTCTTACTCTATGAAATGTAGTATGTGTATTACAACTTAACTGACATTTTCTGTAACACTGCTCCTGTGATAATTTAAATATTAAAATAGGCTATTCCTTCTTAAGCTATTCTGTGAACGGTGTTTCCAAACTCAATAATAGTATTTTTTTATACTATGAAACTGACATTATGTAAAATAAAAGTCAATTTACAACTTTCAGTTATTATGACTTGTTAATTTTGTTTTCATATACTATAGGATATGTTTTGGAGTTGCAGACAAAGTATCTTTGCTGAAATGAAGAAGAAATTTTCACAGGTAGACAGATGAAACCAACTTTATAAAAGGATAACCAAGAAATAATAACAGCATGATGCTGTAGTTTCTGTTTTATTTGTGCATGAGCTATTGACATTAAATTCTTTGTGCATGTTCTAGAATACAAAGATGATGTATGTAATAAATTCAATCTTAACAGTAGCTTCAAATTGAATATGTGTTTATGTGCTTTTGCACTGGTGTGTGAGGTTTTGGCTCTCTCTAGCTCTGCATTAAAAAAAGGAATTATTTTGCTTTGATAATATATTGAATTATGTAATGGTTAAAATTAATTTTTGTGTTTCTGTTGTGGACTTGGTTTGACTGTCAAAATAGTTGAGGGATCTATCACTGGCCAGTATTGCTTTTCACACTATTTTTGTGGTAAAGTAGCCCCAAACAAGGTGTTACATTGTTGTCTCCTAGTTTAGATGGTATGTGTGAATGCTCTCCATGAATAGACTTCGGCTGAGATTATTTTTGCTTTATCTACTTGCTACTAACAAAGCAGTGGCAGTGTGAATGAATGATGGCTTAATACCCTTTGCAATACTAACCCTGAGTTAAACCAGTTCAGTCTGTCAGAATTACATCTGTGAGCAAGGAAGAGAGGATTTGTGTGACGTGGAACATCCAGCAGCCCAACCAGCAAATCTTCTGTAATCTTCTATAATTTGTTCCCTTAATGTTATTTTCATCCCTCAGATATTGTGTGTCTAACTATTTTCAGTAGCAGCTCTAATATAAGTCACAACTGATTCACCATCAAAGGCAGCAGAGAAAGTGTGAGTGGGAGGAGTTGAGTTTATAGGTAGCTCCTGCAGGGAAGAGAGGAGTTACAGAGGTAGTTGCAAAAAGGGAGTAGCACAAGGAATTGAGTCTCCAGTGGAGAACTGGTCATGCTGCGATCATACGCAGTAGCCCATCAAGTTATAGGATCAATACAAAATCAGTGTGGGGATAATTAAATCCAAATTAACTTCTATTTTCCAACTGAACCTGCATGAATAGTAACAAATGCCTCTTACCTCCCTGCACTGTTCTATAGAGGAGGGTGGGCTTCCACCCAGGACAAGTCTTTACCATTGCTGAGGGACATGCATATAAATATAGGTTGATCTTACAAGCTTGTTGGGTCCTAGCTGCTGCTCATCTTCTCAAAAAGAAAAAAAAAAGGTCAAGATAGAAGACCACTGAACAAGCTTTGCCTTCTCTTTTCTAACCACACAGTGAAAGAGAGAAATTGTTTCTTCAGCATAAAAGAAAAAAAAATGCTGTGCTGGGAAATTTGAAGGAAAGAGCCCAGGAGAAGTAATCACCGGTGAAATTTAATTTTAGTCTACTTAAGTACAGCCCTGTGTGTTTCTGTGGGTGCTGTAGATGAAAGTGAGGATATAATATGTCAAAATTACTTTGACTTCCAAATTGTGTTTTCTTCTTAATGTGTGGTTAATGTTTCAGAAATAGTTTTGTGTTTCTTCTTGGAAAGTAGTTCATAAATGTAAAATTCTCCTGTAAAGATGAAATATATGAAGATGAAGTGTTACAGATTTGCTGCAAATGGTGCCTTGAATCTTTTTGAGCATGCAGTTAAGGAAGGCTTCCACACAGGATATTGCATTTGTTAAACCTCAAGAAATTAGACTCCAAAGTCTTAAGAAAAATCACAGTTGAAAGCAAACTAACGTCATGCAGATTGGGTCGAGGGTGGTTTCATTTGCCTTTCTCTAACAACTTTTTTCTGATGATGATAGGAATAGATGCTGCAGTCAGCTAACATTTTATTCCATCCTCGCACGAACACTGCCAGCAGATCTTGAAATCCTGTGTAGTGAAGGCATGCAGCATCAGCTGGAATATCCATGTTCCTTTTCAAAAGGTTTGGTGATGTAAGAGCTCTCAAAAGGGACTGTACCACTTTAGTGGTGGTCATTTGTGTTGTGAGGTTGGTTGTGTAGAAATATAAGGGATTCTGAAGTTGTTCAGATTTTTTTTGTAGTTCTGAATTCTCTAGAAGATGCTTGTGATGTGGCTGAAGGTTTTAGCATGAACATAATTATTGCCATTTATTGTTCTTATCCGCTGAGAATCACGATAGCACCGCATGTGGTTTTTTGCCTCTTTAGATGCTGTGGCTTTTAGCTATGGACTGAGATTTGGGCACTCTGACAATGCAGTACTAATGCTTTCTGTGTGTTACAATTTTAAAAGGCTGAGTTCCTGAAGAGCTAATTCTTTTTACTTACCTGATCCTTTCTTATGAGATGTGTATTTAAATATCAGTCATTCCTTGTTCCACAGTTTTGGGTAATTGAGAGAATTAATTGATTGTGCTTAAATCTTTGACTTCCTGGTTTGTCAGTGTTGGAAAAATGCCATTTTTCTTGGCTTCTCTGGGTCCAGAAAATTTTATTATTATTATTCCATAGCCACTTTCATTCAAGATCATTATTGTTCTGATTTCAGATACATTGAAGTTTCTGTTGAAACTCTCTGTACTTTGTCCAGTAGCCATTTGTCAATGTTAATTTTCTTACTCTGTTCAGGCAGAAGAATATCTCCTGCAACTCAGACAGTAGTGGATTTAGTTGGAAGTTGGTGGTTTGATTAGGAAACTTTTTGTTTAATGGTCAGCTTCCAAGATTATTTGGAACCTTGCAGGTTTTCTGTGTTGTATTCCTGAAAGTCACAAAAGGGTATATTCTGCCTCAGCAGGATTTATGATTGTGTCAAAGCAAAATATGAGCTGAAAGTGATGACTTGGAAGTCTGTTCCTGATTTTGAAGCAGTCTGCTTGCTGGCTGAAATTCTTGAGTGGTTTTTCTCTCTCTCCACACTCATACAAATCCCTTCTTGTTCTATAAAAATGGAGCTTGTTTTTCTATATTTTTCAAAATTGGAAGGTACTTAATTTCACATGCTTACTCGAAAAAGTAAAGTCCAATTTTAGGAACCTTAGGTTTTAAAAGTATACTACATTTTATTGGTGAAATCTTGTTTTGATTTTTCAAATAAACTCCTAAATGTTAACTACTTATGAGCTGTTGTCTGCTGTCATTCCAGGCAGAAAGTGCTGCTGAGGAGCCCAGGGTGCTGTGTATAATACAGGACACCACAAATTCTAAGACAGTGAATGAACGTGTTACCTTGAACCTGCCAGCTTCCACCCCACTTAAAAGGCTCTTTGAAGATGTGGCTTCCAAAGTGGGCTACGTGAATGGATCTTTTGATTTGATGTGGGGCAATGGAGATAATGTCACTGACATGGTATGGCAAGAGTGCTTTTTATTTCCTCCTGGTAGCAAACATTTCAGTCTTCGCAGTATTGAACACTTCATTCTGTATGTCATAGTGCTCATTTAATTCCTGTAACATTTCATGGTGGGTGCACCACAGCACACTGACACCATTGTGTTGATTTGGCTGAATTTTAGTCTCAAAATGTGCCCTTTGATACATCTATTTAAACAGAACCTAATACGATCATTCAGATGTAGTATTACTTTTCATTATCAGTATGTTTTTTTAATAATAATACCTGTGATAAATAATCTCCGTTTCCTGTGGTCTTGTTTGAGAAATGTTTTCTTCTCAACCAGCAGCATGTTGTATAGTGACTCCCCATGTTTCTTACACCTATTTGAATGTATTATATATTTTTTAAAATATTAATATCACTCTTATGCTTTATTGTAAATCAGTGTTTAGTTAATATGATTTCTTTAGATGCACCTAGAAAACTTTACAAGATTTGTTAAGAAATAGATATGAGTTTATTTCAGGTCATGTTTATGCCTACTGGAAGTAATTATTTTTCTTTTAAAGAAAAAAAATGTCTGCGAGCTATAGAGGGCACTGGATAATATGATGTTCGCAAGAAGCTTGCAGACCAGTGTCTAACTCCTGAAGAGATTAATCAACATCTAAGCATTAGACTGTACTGTTTCTTAAACTGTTCCCAAGTTATTTCAGTGCTAATGATATGATGTATGTTTTGTTTACTGAATAATTATTTATTTTCATGTAATCTTACTGTGTCAGAAACTACTGGTGTAATCTATTTGGATGGAATCTGTTAATTCCATATAGATCTGTTTAAAGAAAGTGTTGTTTCTGTTGTTTTACTCTTTTTTAGCAGACTCCAATAGATCAGAACAGTGACAAAACTATTCTTGATGCTGGTTTTGAGCCAGGAAAGAAGAACTTCCTGCATTTGACAGACAAGGATGGTGAGCAGCCTCATGTAATGCCGGTGAGTAAAATCTTCACCCAGCTGCATAAGCCATAGTGCTGGTGGGGAAAGGTGTGTGTTCTTTGTAGTGCTCCTGTGTGTTGAGAAAATGAAACAAAACTGGGCTGTGTATTTCATATAATAAGCTTCATTGGGAACTTTGTCAACAGACTTTGACTATATTTACATCCGTACTTACATTTCTCCTAAACAGGACCAATTCCATTAGTAATGATTTGCTGTCACTCTGTTCATGTTCATCAAATATTTATGTGATGTTTGCTGGAAGTAATTTTCTAAGGTTATATAATTTATTAATCTTTGACATGTTCAGAGATAAGCCTTAACAATGCGTATTTAATCATATATCCTTTTCCTCTGGGTGTCTGAAAGCAGTATTAGGCCCTTCTGACAGAATTCTTAGAAACAGCAGCCCTGCATCCACAGCAGTTACCTGCATCCACATTTCCTATTTACCTTTATGGAAAAATAAATATATATATGTAAAACAAGAGTTGGCAGTGTTGTTCTAGAAGCCACTGTTGGCCATAACAAATTTTTTGAAATTTCCCAGTTCTCAAATGTATGATACACACAGCTGCAATTTATTTAAACCAAGTATTGGATAGACTAGTGATATATTAAGATTGATTATTCAGCATAATACTGGCCTACTTAGCCTTTGTTTTGGAGTTTAATTACCTGAAAAAGGGAAAAAAACCCATGTATAAATATCTGTGCTCAAGATCTGAATTTAAGGGTGATTCTAAAATAATAATGGACTGAAATATATATGTCTGGAAAAAAATGGGTATTTCTGTGCAGAAAACACGAGAGCTAGGAGATGCTAAATTGGAAACTTGCTTGTTGTGTGCATTATAATACTGTATTTGGTTGTACCGTATTTCAAAGGACCCTTCCTTTTGCTAGTGCTAAGAACAATGTGTCAAGGGGTTGAGAATTTGGAGGGCAGAGCTAAAGTTACACCGTGAATCTGTAATTTTGAAAAAATTGTGTTGTGCCTAGCAAAATTGATTTCTTAGCCATGAGATAAAAGTAAAACTTATAGGTACTTCAGTAAAAAAATATGTCTAACTTTTGCATGAAATGGGTGTGTTTGTGTTTTCAGGAGGAGTCAGGTACAACAGATGACGGTGCACAAGAGAGATTTATAGGTCCCCTTCCAAGAGAAGGCTCTATTGGATGTACCAATGACTATGTCAGTCAAAGCTATTCTTACTCTTCAGTCCTGAGCAAATCAGAGACAGGTATAGTGTTCTCTTTTGTAAAGGCAATGCTAATTTGTAATTATTTTAGCACATTTTCAAACAGCAGCATCTCAGGACTTTTTTTTAATGAAATGCAATTTATTTTAAAAGTACCCACATCTCTGCTACATTTTCTATCATGTTCTTTATGATAATTCTCACATCACTTTAGAAGTGGAAGAACTGTATTCCATCCTTCCTTTTCTTGGGACAGGGTGATTCAGACTCTGTCGGGGTCCTCCTTTGTAGTGTCTGTCTGCTCTTGCGTCCCTAGTTCAGTAGTCAGGGTTGGATTAGCGAAGCGTGTTTGGCTGGAGCTGTGTTCACTGCCAGCTGAAGGAGTACTTGATACTCTGTTCTAGGGGGCTCCTGGCCCCTCCTGCACTTGGCCTGCCAACTTCCTGCTGTAGCCGCCAGTTGCAGCTTCTCTGCCTACAGGATGCTCCTCCATCCCCCCAGCAGGCAGGGGCTCCCTGTGCAAGGGAAATGCTAGGACACCTCCAGGGAGGCTGCCTGGATGCCCTGGCTGCTCAGCAGGGCAGGAGGAGACACACTCCTTAGAGTAACTTTATTGAGCTGGCACAAAGCTCGCACTCATATTGCACCACTTCATACATGCTTAAGACTTTTTGACAAATAAGAAAGTTTGTCTGTCATGTACCATTTTTTAAATTTAATATAACTGAAAAGATTATTTATATAGTGTAGAGCGGTAAATAAAGTTCAAATGTTCTGACTCAGTCTCTTCACAGAAAATGCCCGTGTGCGGAGTAGCTGCCTTTTCATTACTAGTATGGTACTGACATTATTTTTTCTTCAATAGTTTTCAGAATATAAATAGGCATATTTAATTTCTTTATTACACTATGCTTCAGTATCTGCTCTTTGCTTATCAGTTGTTGCTAATATTGGATATTTTGGAGAAAATCTTAAAGTTAAGATTAATAGAAGTAAGTAATTTCATTTCCAGCTAATAGAAATGAGACAGAGTTTTAGTAGTTTAATTAGTTTTTAAATCAGTTTTTTATGAAGGAAGGTTTTAGAATAGTTGTGTTGTAGGGGCATTTGAGATTTTTTTTCTTTTATTTCTAATTCTAAGACAGTAGTAAAACCAGTGCAGATACAAATTATATTAACATCATTACTGGGATACTTTTACCTGACATCAGGCAATAAGTAAGCTGGTATACAACTGTTTCTTAGAAAGTTCTGGTTTATTCTGGAAAATGCTTAAATCTGTTATTAAAATAGTTATATCTGTATTATCCCCATTGGTGCAGTGGTCAGCATTAAATAATAGTTACTGTTGTGATCATTCAAATGGTTTCATGTCATTCAGGGGAATTATTTCTGTTATGTAAACTATTACTCTCTATTGCTCTCAGAAATGCTAACGTTCCCTCCATTTTTATAGTGTAAATAACAATAGATGAATGCAGTTCTTAAACACTGTGACAGAACTGTTTTCTTGTCAAATGTTTTAACTCTCAAAGTGATTTCCCATCTTATTGCATTATTTCCATCTCATTATTCTCGTATTTTTAGGTTATGTGGGGCTGGTAAATCAAGCTATGACTTGCTACTTGAACAGCCTTCTGCAAACACTTTTCATGACTCCTGAATTTAGAAATGCATTGTATAAGTGAGTATATAGAATCCAAAACTTCTTAAATTTTTGCTGGTGTATATTGGTAGGAGACCCTTTGGAACTTCTGTCAAAATTTCCTTCTTTGGTTACTGGAGAGCATAAAGTCAAGCTGGGTAGACATATCAATTATTTCTGCTTAAAAGCTTCACATTTGTAGTAGAATGTAAGTTACTGGATGTGGTATGGACAAGGTTTTTAAAGAATCTTGAAAACATCAAGCTTGAAGTTAAATTTGGTACTAAGTGCAGTTCATGTCTTTGCAGTGAATGGCTTCAAAATTTTCCTTTGTTAGATTTATGCATTTTTAAAGGGTATCATTGCCGTTTACTGCAGAAGGGGAAAGCAGCCGCATTTGACTTCTCCCAAGTAACAGAGCTGCAGTTAACCTCTGTGATGTGGCAGACCTCTAGAAATGTAGAAAATGTTGATTTAATGCATTTTTGATTAATGTTTTCAGAGCATTTTTAATTGTCAAAAATCTTGTGTTGCAAATAGATGGGAATTTGAAGAATCTGAAGAGGATCCTGAGCGGAGTATCCCCTACCAGCTTCAAAGACTGTTTGTTTTACTGCAGACCAGCAAAAAAAGGGCAATTGAAACAACAGATGTTACTCGGAGTTTTGGATGGGATAGCAGTGAAGGTAATGTGCAGCTATTGAACTGGTGTGATTTGCTTCAGCTACTGCCTGCTAGGGGCTAAACTGCTGTTTATGGGGGAAAATACCCGAATAATTGAAAATAATTAACTGAATCCTTTTTTCAATGGAAACAAAATAGCCTACATGGATACTTTGTTGTGGGGTGTGTCTGATTTGTAAAGAAATGTGGTCTAGCTTTAGGCTGTTAAAGTATAAAATGTTACATTTTTAAATTAAAGTGGCATTACAGATGTGAATTGCTTCTAAAGAAGTAATTCTTTAGGGGAAACTTGCTTCTTTTTTGAATCACAAGTATCAAATGGCCATGTTGCATTTATGGAATTACCCATAATTTTTACCAACTTCTAATCACACACTGTATTTGTCTTTTTTACACTTATGTGGTATAATTTTGGCCCATAACCTGTTGATTTTTCAATTTTCACATGATGATAAGGAGTTAGAAGTTGAGTTTTGTAGAATCATCATGAAGTGGGACAGAAATCAGCAACAGTTTATTTTATAACAGTGTACATTAGCGGTTCTGTATTTTTCACATATTCTTGCTTATGTACACAGTTCTTGTTTATGCATAAACATTGTGAGAAAGCTGGCTGCTTATTTTTCTGACTTGAGAGGCAGCTGCCTGTGGAATTGAACACTGGCCCAGTAGTGGATAATCTAGCTACAGATTTAAGACTAGTGAGTAGTTTTTTAGGAAGCATTCTCAGGCTACACTGAGCAATGGGACTAATAACATCTCTTGCTTTAATTAATAATAATTTCATTTTCTAACAGCATGGCAGCAACATGATGTACAGGAGCTTTGTAGAGTCATGTTTGATGCTTTGGAGCAGAAATGGAAGCAAACGGAGCAGGTAAGCCTGGAAAAACTGTCTTTCTTCTGTGATGTAGTATTGTGGGGGTTCGTTGGGTTTTCTAAAGATGATTGTAACAGTCATTTGCTAAATTCTAAATACCATTTCTTGAAATACCATTTATTATTGTGTTGAAAATCTGTGATAGTTTCCACTTTTCTTGTTTGATGCAGCAGTGAAGCTACTATAATGTATGACTTTCAAGATGCAATGTTGCACCTGTTTTCCTCTCCCAGTTAAAAGTGGGATATTCTGCACTCTGGATACTTAGTCTTTACTTGAAACATGGAAAGTGTGTAACTCCCACAATAACTTCCTGGCTGTCAGTATTTGTTAGGCTTTGTTGTGGCCTTTTGAAGCTCAAGCTTTCTCTTCTTAATGCAGGAGAAAGTTAGGAGTATTTTCATATATATAGCACATGATACATTCTGATACGTGGCCAGCTTTTTGCAGGCCAGGTTAGAGATTTGAGATTGGTAAATAGTCCTGTCTCTGGAGACACAGGCAGGGACTGCAGGGTCAGTCCGTTAACAATATCTGTGAGATCAGGCTTGTTTTAAACTTCAGTTTGCTGCTTTTGTAGTCACTTAAGATGTGACTGTAATGGACCTGAGGCTTATGTAACATGATTTGAGAAGCTCATTTAAAGTGTGTTTTGGGCAGGGCAAAATAAGAAATCAGGAGATGGATGTCCTACTGGGAAATGGTTTTTTAAAGGTGTAGCCATGCAATTAAGACTTAATTTAAAAAAAGACATTTTCTTGTAAGGCTAAAGAAATATGGTATTGGTCATGTTTTTAAATCTCTGTTGCTGAATCTGTTTGTTTCAGGCTGATCTTATAAATCAACTGTATCAAGGCAAACTGAAGGACTATGTGAGATGCCTAGAGTGTGGCTATGAAGGCTGGAGAATCGACACTTACCTGGATATCCCTTTGGTCATCCGGCCCTATGGCTCCAGCCAGGCGTTTGCTAGCGTGGTGTGTACTATTATGCTGCCTAATAGTGCATCCATACACACATAGAATACATAATGCCACAGTGGTATAATTGGTTCCGTGGTAAGTATCATCCTAGATACTCCATCTTGGGGTGTTCGTCTTTGTGCAGTGAACCAGCTAGCAAGTTCTAGAAGATTTTTTTTTTTTTTTTGGCTTTTTGGTTAATTTTTTGTTTTTGTTTTTGGTTTTTTTTTCTTTTGCCCTTCAATGAGTCCTACTGGTGCATGTATAAGGGGAGGGGAAATGCGACTTTATTGCCTTAGGGCTGCAGTAATCAATTATTTTCTTCCTGATAAAATCTTCAGCATTTACTTGAGAGATTTTTATGAGATCACAAAGTTTTATTTGGGTTGTTCTTTTTATTGGCACATCTGCTAAATTTTCATAGCGTTGTTGAAAGTCTTAGTGAAAGAACAGAACATTGACATAAAATTTTTACTTTAATTGCCATGTTATTGCTGTGCTTTTTAAAGTTCACTTCTTAAATACCATAATCCTTTTAGTAAACAATTTGATGATTAAAAAATCCTGTTATACATCAATGTTCATGGTCACTTTTGCTCCAGCGTTACTGATGCTGGCAAGCATTTATATTTCTTAGTAAATCTGTGGAAGTTCTTTTGCTTTATTTTTTCCACCCCCCTGAAAAAAAAGTGATTACAAACTGTGAAATTCCACAGTTGTGGCTTAGGATGCCTGTATTATGGATGGAGTTGTGAGAAAGAATAAATCAAACAAGTCTTTCAGTAAAGGTTATTTTAAACAAACACTTGTGTAATTGGCTTGTTTATTATATATTAAGTATTTTTCCTTACGTATTTAGTATGCTGGCAATATTTTTAAAGCACTCATAGTCCGTAATTCTTAACAGTAATTTTGTTAAGAATTGCTAGAATTAATTTATACTGCAGTGTAGGTTCAAAGTATTTCATACTTTGAAACCTTAAGTACTAGTCTTGAGAAGTAGTAAAGGTGAGGGACGTTGATCTTGGAAAAAGGATTGAAGTTAATAAAGTCCTTTGAATTCTTTTTAAGATTGCATTAAAATTTTCTGGAACTATACGGCTAATTGAAGCTGTCTTGATAAAGATTGATATTTTATACAGATGGCTTCCCTCTTCACCTTTTAAAGCTAATTTCTAGCAATATTCCCTGAACCAAATTTTATTTGTAGTAATTTTTATTCAATAATGAGATTTTTTTATGATCCATTAAAAATAATGAAAACTATTCAGTTCATGTAATTTTATTCTGCATTTAACAATGCATTGTATGTGTGTCTCAAATGGAAAATTTTTTTCTTTAGTGGACAAGTCTATAGTGCAATGCTAAAAAAGAGACTTTGTCTATTTGTAAAAACACAGAAAACTTGAACAAATAAGGACTTAAACACCAGATGACTTTTAGCAGTATTTGATATTTTCCTTTCAATCAGCATTTACTGGGTTTACTACATTGAGGAAAATAGTTTTAAGATTTTTGTTACACAAACTTACATGGTTGCAACTTGTATTGATGCTTCAATTTTTGAGCTTTTTCAATTCATTCTCTGATTATATTCAGTTGATTCTCCCCCCTGCATTTGTATGATCAATAGCAGATGTAATTTTTAGTTTTGTAGTCTTCAGCAGTGGGGAGATATGGAGGATACTTGCTTTTGGAGAAGGGAAAAATCGCCTGTTTCTAAATGGAATTCTCTGAAGGTAGTATCCTCCATTGATCCATAGATGATGGTGATTTAGTAGGTGTAGGTAAAAGGGTCTGAGTGAGAGATCAAAAACTTCACACATGCGCTAATAGGGCTTATAGAAGGGAATGTAAAACTTTTTAGACCTTGCTAGTCAGCTCCTGAGGGAACTTGCAGCAGGCGACACAACCCAAGATAGGGGATCTAAGGAGGATACTACCTTCAAAGAACTCTAGTTAGAGGTAAGTGATTTTCCATTACTTTCTAATAAGAGAGAATGGATGGATGAACCTTAAGTAAGGTTAATCTGTAGAATACCATTTAAAGAGTATTATCCCACTGTTCGACATTGTGTACTACCAGAGAAATGTAGATACTTGAAATGTTGCATTAATTTATATGTGTATTACTTCTCAATACATGGGGACATTGAAAAACTGGGAAGGATAATGTCATGCTTTCTTTATTTGCTAATATGAACTAATTCTGAAGTTCTTCAGTGTGATTTTAAGGTTTGCATTTGGAATTTTTCTTTCTTATTCCCCACTCTATCCCCCAACTCCATTCGGTAAGACAGAAGAGCTGCAAACTCATTACGGTAGCTCTGGGGCACTGAGATGTTGTCAGTTTGTAACTCAAGATAGTTTCTGAAAGAGTATTTATGTTACCTGCATTGTTCAAGGGCATGGTGTAAAAAAACCCCTGAATCAGGCTTTTCTTGAGGTCAGTAGAAATCTAGGCCTGAAAACATGTGGCTTATTTGAGGGAGGTAGACAGGAGCAACAGTTCACATACAGATTTTTGTAGGTACTAGTGTCTTGTATAGATGCCTGAATTTAACAGCATTAGGCATAAGCTGAAATGTTTTGTAGTAAAAAGTCTTAAATATTTTGCAAGATGAGCAGCTGAAAGGTAGATGCAACTGGGAACTAGCAGTGATGCTGAAATTACGTTATTAGAAAACAGTGAGAGTTGGTTTGTAATACCAGAAAACTAGTAATGATACGAGCATTCTGTAGGTGTAGAAAATACAGTTGTTTTTGGTTAAGTGTTGTTAGTTTTCAAGATCTTTTGTATGATAGCTTTTTTTTGGAGAGTGTATGTGTTCAAGTAGTCCTTTTTAGGACAGAAATTAATTTGGACTTTATGTGAACTTACTTTGTGGTGTCCTTGCCAAACTTTAGAAGGCAGAATATGGATGATGTGATACTTCCTTGCTTTTTTTTAAGCTAGATCAGTAACAAGGAGGTCTTGTATTTTTCATTGAACATAGTCTTTGAACTCAGGGAAACTGATGAGCTCTGAAAATCTGAGATGGCAGTTAGTTTCTAGTGTTCCAAGAGCAGTTTTGCCTAAGTGCCATTTGTTGTGTAACTTCCATAAAGGTTCTGCTGTTCCTATTCACAGGTTTTACAAATTTACACATGTATGAATGCTTATAGTATGATACCTGTCAAACTACTGACTAGATCATAATGCATTTTTGTGGGGGGAAGGTTGTCTGAAGTGCCTGTCTTGAGCCAGATGATAATTAGGTTGAATTGTTGTAGCACTTTAGTGTGCTAAGTGATAGAAATCTTAGAATATTAAAAAGTGGATGCACTCAGAACTGGGCCGGACAAGCAATGTGCTTAAAGTTGGACCTCATTTGAGCAAGGGATTAGGATCAGATGATCTCCAGAAATTTCTTTCAGCCTGTATTATTTTTTTGATTCTTTGAACTAGAAAGGAGTTTAAATAGCTTTTGTCATACTAATCTGTAGCTTGATCATTTATGCATTATTTTGAAGTGCGTGTGTAGGGAATGTTGGAAATGCTTAGTGACTCCAAGGCTAAATAACTGTTAGTACTTTGAAGATAACTTGTGAGGTAACATCGGCTTCTAGTGGAGCTGCAGGGCAGTGGGTGTGTGGTGTGGTAGGTTGTGCAGCTTAAAAGCTTTGTCACTGGTTTTGCTGAGTAAACTGTCAGAGTAGAGAGTAGTGAACGGCGCTAGAATAGGAATTGTGTTAAGAAACATCCCATTCAGCAGAACTAACGTTGGTGTAAAGATTGTGTAGGAGGCAAAAGAGTGAGCCTGGGGAACAGCAATGGTCATTTTACAAGGATCGAAAAAATACATGGCTATTTATATAGGTCAAAAGTAATGAAGGTCCCAGGAGTTTTAATCAGACCTTTCAAAGCACAGCTCACTATGTGTGGTAAGCAGTGAAACCTCAAGAGTGATGTAATAATACTTCATTGCATTCTCAGAGGTCTAAAGCATCATCACTTCTTGCATTATGTAAAAATTTATAGGGTGTTTCCTTGTTAAATTGCACATCACATGAGCCTACATAAGCATTACACTATCATTTATGTCCCATCCTTCTTCTATTCCCATTTATAATCCTGTTGATACATGAGCTGCAACTTTTTTCTTCCACTTGAATTATATTTTTATTGCCTTAACTGGCATTTGGCTCATAAGAGAGAGCTCTGTCACTGTGATTATTATGTCATTATGTGATGTTTTCTGATTCATATTTCTGTGTGGGCCATTACTTTTTTGCTTTCCTTGAAACATTTCTGAATAATAGTCAAAATGCAGTCAAGGATTTCTTCTGCTTTCTTTTTAAGCACGTTCTAACTTGTTTAGTCTTTTTTTCTTACATTTGAAAATGAGATTTCCTCCCATTTCAGTACATAATCTCACTAAACATTAGCTGCTTGGGGCTCTGCAATAAAAAGCAACTCAGCCTCTGTAGCATTTAGGAAGTAAAGACAATAGACAGCAGTTCAGTTCAGACTCTAAAAGATTTTAATATGTCTACAGAGTCTCTGCCCAAGAGCTGTGATTTCAGGGCTGTTCAAAGGCTTTCCTGGCTGGGTCAAAAAATGGTATATTGAGATGACTGTCTTCATTTACAGTTGTTCTATGGGGTTTGACTGGTTTTCCATTTATGAGTAGTTGTCACTTGGAATAGAGTTCTTTTTTAAAAGTCCTTTCTCCTAGAACAGCAACAGAGCTTTTGTAAAATATTTGCTTTGTTGTTCTTGTTGCTTGTGTCAGTTCTTGGAAAGAAAGAAGGGAGAAGGGAAAAACTGGAGGCCTTTTGAAGAACTTGGCATATCCTTGATTTGTTCCCAAAGTGGGACCTGCTAAACGACACAATTTAGATACCAGTCTTAAGTTCTTTGCCAGCCACTTTAGGACTGGTGAGTTTACTCTGCCCAGTTAAGACTCTTCTTACTTCCCCCTTTAGGGGAAAAACCTCAGCCCTTCATTAAGAGATTTTAAAAACATTGTTTCTGTGCAATTGTATTTGTTTTCACCTCCATGGGTGAACAGAGAATTTTTGGCTTCCCTTTGGAGTTCAGAAACCCAGAGCCTTTTGGCTTGCAAGCTGACTGGGTTATAAGTTTTAACTTTTAAACTCTCTGGGTAAAATTCTTCACTGAACCCATCTCAGTATTCTTAGTGAATTTTGTTTGAACAAGTTTGTTCTCAAGTATCTACAACTTAAAGTGCAATGTCATTGCTGCAAATTGTATTAGGGAGAGGAGTAATGATCAGTTTGGTTGTGTTTTGAATGTTGTTTGCTGTAGTGAGGAGTGAAGTAGAAATCATTGAATTCCCAGATTATGTAAGCATTAGTGACAGAACTTTTGGGGTTTTTTGAGCTACCCCAAGCTAGGCAGCTGTCAGAAGACAAAATTCCTGTTCTTGGTTTGTTGCCTCACAAGGTTTAGCTAGGGAGCTAGTTCTGTCTTTACAGGAGATGGTCATATACGATTCTCACTCCTTTGGGAGCAAAACTCAAATACTCTTCCTCCATCCTTTCCTCACATTTCACTTAAAAATAGTATCTTCAGATGTAGTTTCCTAAGACCCTTTCTAGAGCAGGACTAAGGCTATCTTCATTCAAGGCATTGAGGAACTGAGTACCATTTTTGTCTGCCACCTCCTCCTTCCCCCTGTAAATATGGGATGGTATCGCTTGAGAAAAATCCCTTTAGAAATGCAGAAGAACCATCTCAAAATTCTGGGAGAACAGGGACAAGGCAGAGTTAAAAAGTAGCCTTGTTTTCAGAGCAGATGACACTACAGACATGACTAAATGTGATGTGCAAGGTAACAGGAGTAAGTGTGACTTTATTAAAACAAAAACAATTGTGATTCATCAAATACTGAATGAGATACAGTTAACAGTAATTGTGGTTTTACTGTTTACCTTGGGCTGAGTAGAAAGGTTGGTTTCTGGTCATGTTTACCTGACTATTGTGTCTCTACCAAAGTTTGTCAATCAAATTTTGATGGGAGATTTGATTGAAGTATTTGTATATGTTTGCAATCTCATTGTAAATTTATACCTGCATAGTAAACACACTTTAAAAATGGGGTAACATGTTTTTGTTCTTAGGAAGAAGCACTTCATGCTTTCATTCAGCCTGAGATCCTTGATGGCCCAAATCAGTACTTCTGTGAGCGATGTAAGAAGAAGTGTGATGCAAGGAAGGTAAAGACTGGTCAAATGATTTGCAAAAATTACTTTTACTAAATACCAATCCTGATAGCAGGAACATAATCTTGTCCTTGTTTCATTTAGGGTCTGCGGTTCTTGCATTTTCCATATCTGCTGACATTACAGCTGAAGAGATTTGACTTTGATTATACCACTATGCACAGAATTAAACTTAATGATCGCATGACTTTTCCTGAAGAGTTGGACATGAGTGTCTTTATTGATGTTGAAGATGAGGTAAAATATTTGGTTTCAGAGAAAAGTATTTAACTTTCTTCAAGTTTCTCATTAAGAAAATCAAAATGTCAGTCTTATAACCCCATTTTAACAACTTTATTCATCTACATAAAATGTTCTTTAGCCATGGTAGTGCTACAATTTCAAGATTATAAATCTGTCCATGTGGATTTTTTTTTTTTAATACTGCAAAGGAAACATGTTCTCTCTCTAGTTGGGGTTCCTGCTTCCATAAAGAAGCTGTTTCAGATTTCTTGCATCTTCATTCAAGACATGAGTCTCAGGGCTTCAACATATATACTGCAATTCCAGAATGGAAGATTTTTCTGAAACTTGGGTCTGAATCTGTTGGTAATAAGAGACGATGTAAAGTTTCAAAACTCTGAATGGAGAAGTTAGGCTGGAAATCATTAACGATTAATTCCTTCTCTCTGAATCAAAATTTAGTGTATACTGTAGAAACAAGATTTCAAAAATTTTATTTTTCCCATCCATCTTCTGACTTTTTGTTCTTCTGGTTTTGACCAAATTTCACGTTGTTCAATTACTTTCACCAAGAAGTATTTACTCTGTATTCTGCATTGAAGACCAAAGTTATTCCTCTATTTTCATTCCTGAAAACATTTGTTGGCTTGCACTGGTGTAAGAGAAATACTTCCTGGATATGCATATGGGGAGGCTTTTCTGGCTCTATCCAAACCTTTGTCTTAAAAGTGTGCCATGTAGGCAATTTGATACCTCTCAAAATGTCACTGGGCAGGGGGGGGATAAATGACAATGAAGATTGATCCGGGAGAATAGAACTCAGATAAAACTAACAACTGTCAGAAAATCAGAAGAATTATCCAGAGGCAAGAGCATCAGGTAAGAGATGAATATACTGAGTGAGCTGCATTCATAGTATTAATGGCACCCTGCTTTTAACTAATAGAACTCTAATCAGTCTTACTGTAATACCTTGGCTCGTTCCGATGAGTTGAAATGGAAAAAGAAAATCTTTTATTGTGATTGAAAATATTTTCAGTCAGTTCTGACTAACAGTGCCATGTTACAACAGGTTTGTTATTTGATGTTAGGCTTCAGGTAGTGAATTGAGTTAGCTAGTGCAGGGAATAGGCTAATAACAAATACAGTCTTGCCAAGTGTGAAAGCTGCTAATTACCGGTTTGTTGCACACAAAGACCAGGAGAGGTGGACTGAAGACACCAACAGAAACAAGTCTGTTCTTGGTGCTGAGTTGCAGGGGTCTCTAGGATTTTGAGGAATTTGTTTTGCAGATTGGATTTTTTTTTTTCATTTCACAAACACTGTTATTTCTTGTTCTGTGTAACTTTCAATGTTGTATAATGTTAGTATGTATGTCTTATTTTTAAGAAGTCTCCTCAGACTGAGAGTTGCACTGATAGTGGAGCTGAAAATGAAGGCAGTTGTCACAGTGATCAGATGAGCAATGATTTTTCTAATGATGATGGAGTTGATGAAGGAATCTGCCTTGAAAGCAATAGTGCAGCAGAGAGAATCTCTAAAGCTGGCAGTGAAAAGGTATGTTTAACACTGGTGTATTAACTTGGTATCCCTTGCTTGAACAGTGTTGCACTGCACCACTTCCTCTGTTTGTCATTCTGCCTCTGTCCCAGCAGGACATAGGGCTAAGGGTGGGCAAGAGGCTGGAAGCAGGAGCATAGCTGGCAAGGCTGACCTGGATTCACCAGAGTGATCTTCCATGCCATATTTCCTGCTGTGTAGCATCATGCTCAGCAGAAAAACTGGGGGCTTTCCAAAGTAGCTGTTGCTCAGAGACTGGCTGGGCATTTACATTTACCGCCGTCTCCTGGTGGGGGGTGCTGAGTAATGCCTTTGCACTATTAAATTATTTTTGTGTGTTTCCTTTATTTATTAAATATTGAACTTAATGGTAATGTCTACAATATGTACTTCAGGTATTGTTGTTCAATTAACTCATCTGAAATTAAGCCAGTAGCTTTTATTCAGACTTGTTAGGAAGCTATTTGGCTTCAGTTCTTACTTTTGTAAAGTAGCAGTTTTAAGGGCTGACTTGCATTTTTATCTCCACATCTGGCCCTCTTCATATTTACTTTGAACCATTTGAGAGGGTTTTTGATATATACTCTGAATACTGACAGTCTTCATCGGAAAAAATGAAAAAATTAATTCCAGTCACTTGACTGGAACAAGACCAGAATATTTTAATGTGTTTGTAGTGTAAGTGGGATGTCCAGGTATTGAGAGTAGCTTTGGCCAATTACTTCATACTACTTGTTCTCAAGGCAAACAAGCTGTCATGCCAAGCATTTTGGTTTGGATATCTTAATACCGGATGTAGGGATATGCTGAGAATATACAGAGAGTTTCCTTTACATAGTCTAAAAACATCCTTGTAAAACTTGTGAGTCAGTATTGTTCAGCTTTATTTTTTAATTTATATGCAACACTGAAGATATGTCCTTAGTGCCCTGTGTTTCCATCCATTTATCTATGAAAAAAGTGTGTGACAAGAAGTGTGGCAAAGGGTGATGGCAAATAGACCTAAGCTTTGTCGCTACCAACGCCCGTATACGGTTTGGCGTATCAGAGCTCTGATTTTGTTTAGTGCCTATTCCATTCGTTAGTTTTTATTACACAGATCCACTCTTTGCATCCAACTGTTTACATATCTGGATTTGTGTCATTGTTTTAAATCTTTTTAAAATGGCTGTTTGCTTATCTTTACTGAATAACATATCACACCTTTTTCTGCTCTCCACAGAGTTCTTTACTGTATGAGCTCTTTTCTGTCATGGTTCATTCTGGAAGTGCTGCTGGTGGCCATTATTATGCCTGTATAAAATCTTTTAGTGATGATCAGTGGTACAGCTTTAATGATCAGCATGTTAGCAAGGTAAAAATAGTATTTTTAGTTATGTTTTCTACCCATAAATGAACCAATAACTTTTCCGCCTTGTGGTTTTCCACTTAGCTGCCCATAAAACCAGCTTCATTATATGTATTTCAAGTATTTACTTGATTTCATCCTCTCATCCTAATGTTCTGTTGTATACATATGTTTCACTCATTAGCTCAACTAATTTCTAGGGTTTTGGAGTTATTTTTATTTATTTATCTATGTATTTTTATGTGGTAGGGAAAGGAGTGCTTCTCCTTGGCCGAGAAGGTGGGATGGCTCATAAAGAAGCCTTTATTCACGTACAGACCAGGCTGGATTTAGAATGTTGCCTTCTGCACATGTGAAGAACACTTCTTTCTTAGAGAAGTGTATTTGTAGAACTGTTACAGCCTGAACTGTGCTATTAAACCTGTCCAGTTGATGCAGGTGTTCCATGTATCATCCATAAGTATTATTGCAATCAAGAACCTGTATGTTTTTCTCTAAGAAGTTTCTATTTTAAAAAATTTAAAAGTATGTTTGCATTCATTGTAAAATGGAGAAGCAGATCACTTTGAAATTGTTTTTGGAAATCAGCAAATAAGCAGAAATATTTACAAAATTAGAATTATTAATACAGTGTGTTGTGTAATGCCGTGTTTCCTAGAGAGAATAAATGCATCATGATTAGTGCAAGTTTCTCAAGTAATCATTAAATTGATTTTCTATTAGATAACTCAGGAAGATATTAAGAAAACATACGGAGGATCTTCTGGAAGCAGAGGCTATTATTCCAGTGCTTTTGCTAGGTTAGTAGTAATGTTACTTTTCTTTTTGGTAGTGTTTTAGTGTAGTCAAATGAATGGCCAAGGTGCATGTGCTTAACCTGTTAGCTTAAAATGAATAGCAATGCTTCAGATACTTGTAAGAGCTACCCTGGCTGCTGTTTCAGATCATTAAAATAATGTGGTATTTATTTTTGAAAATCCTTCTTGGTTACTGTATTACTAAGATAGATACGACATAGCTCCTTACTGTAAGGTAAAAAAACCAAAGCGGCTTCTGAAGCCAATATTGTCTCCTGTGTGATTAATTCAGCTATTTATTTTCTTCCCCCCAGCTCCACAAATGCTTACATGCTGATATATAGACTGAAAGATCCATCAAGAAATGCAAGTGAGTTAGACAGCTGGTTTTCTTTAAACTTGTGTTGCTTGTTATGATCTTTCCTTGTTAAGAATCAGTGCCATAAAGTACACTAATCTGCATTAAGTGCAGTATTTATTTTATCATGATATAGATGATAACTTGAGACTTTTATTATCAACTAATTCACTTTCTGCAATTTACGTTTTATTTTATTTACATTTATTTTTAAAAAAGGATCGAGTGCAGTCACAGTCTTCATATATTTACAACAGCAAAGCTTCCCCTCCTGATACTGGAATCTTTTGCTACTATCACTTTCTTGTGTTGCTGATGATGTAATTAAGGGGAATAAGAGGCTGACTTCAGTTTAACTTAAATAATGAAAAATAGAATATGACATGGCATAGTGGGAAATAGGGGGGGAAAAGGCAAGAAAGATAACTCAAATGTACCTATAATGCCTAAAGTGTTGACTGCTGCAGAGAAACTGTATTTTTTTAAAACTATTGCTTTATTTTTATTGGCAGAATTTCTTGAAGCACATGAGTATCCAGAGCACATTAAACAATTGGTACAGAAAGAGAGAGAATTGGAAGAACAAGAAAAGAGACAACGTGAAATTGAACGCAACACATGCAAGGTTAGAATTTCTGCTGGATTGAGTAACAATAACATTGCTAGTGGGAAATGTTTCTACAGTAAACAGTGTTTTTTTACTACAATACAAGGACTCCTTTGTGATAAATGTTTGTACTAACAATTCTTTAAAATGAATTGCACACCTGTTGTAAACCTGTATGTAGTGCAGGCATCTGTTAGAGGTATTCACCAGACATTTTTATTGAATTCATATCTTGCATGTGGATTTGAATTGATATTAAAACCAAAAGAAAGCTAGTTAATCTGGAATCACTTATTTTCAGCAAAATTAGTTCCAAAGAATGTGTAATGCCACATGTTAGGTGTTTCATACTGTCAAATCTTTCCACGGTGCGACCCCTTACTTGGTGAAATGGTGTTTCTTAAACTAATTTTAAATAGTTATTTGGCAGAAAGAGCAAAACCTTTTCCAACCCTATATTCAGTAGCAAGGAACAAAGTAGGCCCTCAGTGCCTTACCAGCATGGCAGTCAGCTGGTCTGTCTGTGAATCAAGTGACTTTTATGAGAAAGTTCTCTCATTGCAAAATGCGTAACTCTCTGTGTGAAAAAGGAATTTCACATTTGTTGTTCATACATGCATTTTGCTCTGGAGCATTTGCTCACTGCCTATGGCTAGAGGATGTTCTGGTTGTAGAGGTGGTACCCTGGCTTGCAAAAACATTCAGATATACACATATATCTCATATGCCTTTGGGATTTTCTATCCGCAGTTGTATAACCAGCTGAAAGGAAACCATCCCGTAGCTGAAGCAGAGTTAAAGTTGTATTTCATATTAGATTGTTTGAATATGAGGTTTTCAACTTAAATGTACTCTATCAGGAAAGATGTTTGAAAATGCCTTCAGGATCATTTTCCTTCCTTTGTATTTCATAGATTAAATTATTCTGCATGCATCCTACAAAGCAAGTAATGATGGAGAACAAATTGGAAGTTCATAAGGACAGAACACTGAAGGAAGCTGTGGAAATAGCTTACAAGGTATGCAATATGTAACAATTGTTAAATGTAGTTTTTTCTGTTGTGTCCTTAGTTTTTAAATTTCTAATGCTGTGTGAATGTTTGGGAGGGCTTGGCTATGGGGGTTTTTGTGGGGCTTGGTTTTTGGGGGCAGGTTGGTTTTTTTGGTTTTTTTTAAAAGGTGCTCTAGTCAGCCATTATTGACCCATGTTTTCTGCCGGTAGCCATCAGCTGATTGCTGATTGGAGTGATACAGCCTGCCATTTTAAAAGGCAGTGTGATCTTCCATACCCTTATTTTAAAATCAGACAGTGAGAGCTGCTATTAGACTCACCATGGCCTCAGGAAGTTGAAAGAATTCTGAATGCTTTTATTTGTGTTGCAGTAAAAATGTTGTATTGGATACATAATAACAGAGTTCTTGAGAATCTTCCTGTGTAGCTACTGCAATGACATGAGTAAACACCACAGCATCTGTTCTCTGCCCTCCACAAACAGGTGGAAGCTGAAGAAATCAATTCTTAATCACCTACTTGTGCTCTTTGGTTCTTGCTCTCTATATCTTTGACTGGGAGAGCATCAGCAAAGCACTTACAGATTTGGGGTGTGTTAACATCTCCTTGAGATGCACAGAGGATAATTAGTGGATATGACTTCTTCAGGCCTCGAAGATACCATTTGGTATAACTGTTAGGCAGTGTATTCCTCTGAAAATACTTCTCGGACCTGTGTTCATGTGCTTGTATACATTTCAAAATTCCTTCTTTTCTGCGTTTTGATGCAGGCTTCTTTTTGAATTTGGAAACATGTATATATATGGCACGTGTGTATAATAATTATGATGTGTTTTCTAAAACCAAATCAACTGTTGTGAATTCAGAGGATTCCTGCATATACACAGAGTGAGATATTTGTAGCTTGCAAGTTAAAAACTAAGCTCACAGATAAGCTGTTACTAAGTGTTTGGGGGGTTTTGCGTGTGCATGTTTCAGTTAATGGATTTAGAAGAGGCTGTTCCTTTGGATTGCTGTCGCCTTGTCAAATACGATGAGTTTCATGACTACTTGGAGCGATCTTACGAAGGAGAGGAGGATACGCCAATGGGTTTGTTGCTTGGAGGGGTCAAGTCAACGTACATGTTTGACTTACTGTTGGAAACAAGAAGGCCTGACCAAATTTTCCAGTGCTATAAACCTGGTGGTAAGACATGTAATTACATATGTGATTTTAGTCTGTCCTTGTCTATATTGTGTGATGGCACAAGCACAAAGCTGGTAAAACAGAGCTTCAGTGTAAGGTGTTGAAAGAACTAAAACTAAATTTTACAAAGTCAATATTCAGAAATGCATAATGTGCTGTGCTGCTAACTTGTTTCTGATTAAAGTAGGTCTAAGGTATACTAAAATTTGTCAAACTGGAACTTTTTTCTTTTGTGGCATTAAATTTCATTGGAAAACTTAATTCTGAAATTGGATTGCTTTTCAAGTTCTTACAGGTTGTATTTAATGCAGCCCCTTAATCATTACATCAGAAGACAAGCATGTCTGTGTTTTCTTTGCTTGTTAAATTTTCTCTGTGTGTATGTATATGTGAGTTTTTCTTTTTTCTCCTCCCTACAGAGGTCATGGTAAAGGTTCACGTAGTTGACCTAAAGACTGAGTCTGTTGCTCCTCCAATAAGTGTGCGAGCTTATTTGAATCAAACAGTTTCAGAGTTCAAACAGCTAATTTCAAAGGTAAGTTACAGTCCTTAAGGACTTGTGTTAAAGAATTTTCATTCATTGTGACTGTGAAAACATGTCATAATTTAAAAATCTAAAATGAGAGCCTGCACTTTCTGTAGATCATACTGTGAGTCCTGTCCAGTCGAGTTCAGTTAGATGTTAGAGTTGAGCTTGTCCATCTGCTCACTCCTGCTGAAAGCAGCAGTCTGCTTCTTGCTTCCATCCAGAGTTAGTATCTTTAACAACCTCACTGAAAGTCCAGTTGGTGGCAGAACTAATGAACTGTTACCATACAACTGAGCCAACATGTAACTTCCCCTCAGCTTCAGTATTTGAAACTTGACATCCAGAGCTGTCCATGTTCTTTGTACAATCTCTTATTTTCATCCCAGGAGCCACTTGTTACTAAGATGCACATTGATTTTTACATGGTTTTAAACCAAGGGACATTACTGCTTCCATTGCGTTGGAAGACAGAGATTGCATTTGCTCAGTTCTGTGTAAAATAATTCAGTGGTTGGTGCAACTTGATAATATTTGTTATAAAACATGATTCCAGCAATTTGAGTTCAGTTTGAGTCTAATTAAGAATTAAGTGAACCCTGTGCAAAACCTGTTGCTTGAGAATATTTTTTTATTTTCCCTTGGTTCATACATTAAGGATAAGACCATTGTCATTAACAATTTTCCAGTTCTCTGCAAAGCCCAGGTCATTTTTTACATCTGATCTTTTGGAAAAACTGGCACTTCCTACGTATCAAGGGGTAGAGGAAAGGCACTGGGACTGAACAGGTTTGGGAGGTTCCCCCCAATGTTGTCTTCCGCAATTTAGAAGTTGATAAACAAACCTGCTCCTTTCCCTGTGAATAATCTCAAAAATGAAGCTCTTGTTTCAGTGTTTGAAGGTATGTGTAATGCACACGTTGTCTTCCTGTCCATGTCTTGTTTTAGGCTACACATCTGCCCCCTGAAACAATGCGGGTGGTCTTGGAACGTTGCTACAATGACTTGCGTCTTCTGAATGTTTCCAACAAAACACTGAAAGCTGAAGGCTTTTTTAGAAGCAACAAGGTACATCCTCAGGTTTTTTAATTGTTCATTCCTTGCATTTGTAGACTTACCTGTTGTGTTGGAAAAGGTGTGGATTTATGTATGGAATTGATAATGGATAACTGTCACGTATTTTGCTGTGTAATGTGTGGAGTTTTATGTGCCCAGTACTGTGGAGCTGATGAATACTATAGGCTATATATGAAACCAAGTGTACGAAAGAGAGAGTGGATTGAGAATCAGACATCTGGTTGTTACTCTGGTTCAAATGATGCTGAGGTTAACAGCCTTATGATAAAGACTGTTAAAAGTCAAGCATTCCTAGGGAGCAAAGATTGATATATTGCTATGAAGCCTGCCTGGATGTGTTTTCTAAACTGCCTGAACTGCACCTGCTCTCAGTATTAAACTTCTTAAAAAACAAATGTCAACACTAGAAGCAAGTTTTTGGTGGGTTTCTATCTTAAATTCAGTAGTTGTCACTATGCAGATTCCCCCTAGAAAATGTATACTATTTTTCAGAAAAAGACTTCTAAGTTGTTTCCAATAATAGTTGTTTAATGTGTTCAGAAAAAAGTCACTTAGTACTCAAGTAACTTTAATGTTTTAAATGGGTACATTGCCCTTTTTTGCTACAGTAGAAGTAGCACATCTTTTAGCACATTTTGCACATTCTCTGCCTCTGAAGTTTAAGCTAAGTATTAAATCTTCTTGATGAAGAAAGATTAGTGAAGGCTCTGGCTTGTAGCTGATGAAAACAATGACACTGAGTTGTTATTCAGTTACTTCGAGCCCTTTCGTGAGCAGTGTCACTGCAATGCAGAGCCCTTTGACAAAGGGAAAAGAAACTATTATTGCTTGCATATGTATGCATTTAAAAATTCCTTATGAGACTGTCCTGGGTAGTTGTGGGGCTCATTGCTACCACAACTAGTGCTAATGCACAGGTGAAGAGTGCACATGGAGTGATTTATGAATCCACTTCTGAACATGTTAACTGCAGCTGGTCAGTCTGGTTGCGATTCACTCCAATCTTGACACGGTTGTGAAAATAATGAAGAATAAAATTATTATTATTATTATACTACAGACTCTTTGGTCTGTCTTTTTCTAAGCATGTATTTTAACATTTAGATAAAAGGTGATGTTTCTTGATGGCATTATTTCAAATGTGTGCTCAATCCTGTTTTTTTGCTGTCGTTGCATTTATTTAAAATAACACCACCTGACACAACACTTATTTTATGTTCAGGTGTTTATTGAAAGCTCAGAGTCCTTAGACCGCCATGTGACATATACAGACTCTCATTTATGGAAGCTTTTGGATCGCCATGCAAACACAATCAGACTGTATGTTTCATTGCCAGAGCAAGCTCCTGGATCTCAGCTTAGACGAGCGCTTTATCAGAAGTCTAGTGGAGGTACAGGCAACTTGGATGAACCTTGTGAAAAAGTAAAAGGACCTGTAGGTAATATGAAATCTGTAGAGGCAATTTTGGAAGAAAGCACTGAAAAACTTAAAAGCTTGTCCCTGCAGCAACAGCAGCAGCAGGAGGGAGATAATGGAGACAGCAGCAAAAGCACAGAAGCCAGTGATTTTGAAAACATTGAGTCACCTTTAAATGAAATAGATTCTTCAGCATCAGCAGAAAACAGAGAACTTGAAAACCAAATTCAGATTTCTGATCCAGAAAATCTGCAGTCTGAGGAACGGTCGGACTCAGATGTCAATAATGACAGGAGTACAAGTTCAGTGGACAGTGACATCCTCAGCTCCAGCCACAGCAGTGATACTTTATGCAACGTGGACAATGCCCCCCTCCCCCTGGCCAATGGACTTGATTCTCACAGCATCACAAGTAGTAGGCGATCAAAAGCCAATCAAGGGAAGAAGGAAACCTGGGACACAGCAGAAGAAGATTCTGGAACAGACAGTGAATATGATGAAAGTGGCAAGAGCAGAGGAGAAGCACAGTATATGTACTTTAAATCAGAACCCTACACTGCAGAGGAAGGTGCAGGAGAAGGGCAAAAATGTACGTATTCTTTTTGAAGTGCCTTAATTTGGTGGGTTTTGCTACTGAATTCATATGCGGTGTTAAAAAATTCTAATGGCAGTACTGAAAACCTTGATTATAATGTCAAATTAAAGCTAATGAAAGTGCGAAGACAGGATGTGATGTTCAGCAAAAATCTAGCCTAATTTTGATGTTGTAATAAGTGATTACATATTTGAGCGGTGTTTTGCTTTTTTGTTTTTAAGAAAATGAACATCTATTTACATGTATTGATAGTGTTCCCTGGAGAGCAAGATGAGTTGCCTTCCAGCGAAGCAACATAGTTGCATCTGATGATGATGATTCACCTGTTTTGGAATGCACTTATTTAATGTGGTTAAAACAGCATATTTCTGTTACCATTTAGACTAACAAACCTGAGAAGCCCTAGTCATTTCACTGTAAAGAAAATTCAAATATACTCGGTATTGACAATTTAATTCACTAACTGAAATACAGTGGGTACAGTGAGGCATATGGCTGACATGAAAATGTCCAAACAAGTTCAGTATAAAAGCCTAAGTGGTATATAATTGCCATGAAATAAATCATTCCAACAGTGCTCTATACCTGCATGTGCTTTATAACTAACAGAATAATAATTAAAGAATAGCAGGATGTAAGGTAAATATTTTGAAAGGCGCAGGCTTTCATGTTGATCCAGAAACCCTGATTGTAATAGTAAAGAAGAATTTCTCACAGAGAAATTGATTCACATCTACTAAAGTTTTGATAAAATCACTCTTCGAGCTTGGAATGGTCTTCCTTTGGGACTAATTTTGAACTACTTTCATTTTTCTTTGTTTTGGTAGGTCTAGTTGGATTCAGGAATTATTTATTTGCAGTAATTTTGATGTTCTCGTAGTACACTGTGTAAATGATTATCCTGAAGGGAAAGCTTTTATGTATTTTTAGTATAATTAAAATAATTTATTTGTTCAGTTCAGTATTCTGAATAGTTCTGGAGTGTCATGACATTATATAATCACGACATAGTTTGCAGTGTAGTACAAATTGCAGGTATTAAGAAATACAATTTCTAAAGGTAAACTATTCCCTTTACTTTCCAGAATTTCGTATTACTACAGCTTTTCCTTAATTACAACATTATTCCATGAAAAAGTCCCTTAATCTAGGCTTGAGCTTGCCTTGTGATATCCTGTGGCCTTCCAGAACACGGAATTAACCTAACTTTTTAATCCTGAAAGCCAGGAAGGAAAACAAAAGGGGTTGGGTGGCCAGCAGCAAAGCAATTCTCTCTCCCTTGAGGCAGCAGGGGAAAGTTGTAGGAGGCTTATCTGCAGTTGCTCCATGGGATTCTGTTTGTTGCCGTTCTGAACAGACGAGACACTGCTTTGCTCCACTATGTCATTGGATGCAAAGCAGGGCAGTTTGGAACTGCTGTGTGTCCTGGAAATATCTGCCCATAAACACTTAGAACACAACAAAGCTTTTAAAGGCTGTAGTAACATCATCAGATAAAATGTAGGTGTAGCCATGAGCCATAATTCAGACTTTTCAGTACTGTTTTGCTGCGGGTGATAACTCTGAATATATGGAAATTGTACGTGAGAGTGCTTTTTTTTGGTAGCAAGGTGTTTCATACCGTTTCTATCTTTATTTTTGCTTAGGGCTGATGGTACATGTTGATAAAAGAATTACACTGTCTGCCTTCAAGCAACACTTGGAGCCTTTTGTTGGAGTTCCATCTTCTCACTTCAAAGTCTTCAGAGTCTATGCCAGCAATCAAGAGTTTGAGAGTGTTCGGCTGAATGAGACTCTTTCATCATTTTCTGATGACAATAAGGTTATTCTGAAGTTATTTTGAATCTTTAAAAATATATTGGTACAATATAGATAAACTTAATTTGCCACAGGTGAAATAATTCTTTTGGTCTTGGTAGCATGTTACAAAATATAATTCTGATTTTGATACCAGTTCTAACAATTATTCCTTTTGCCTTCTAGATAACTATTAGACTTGGAAGAGCCCTGAAGAAGGGTGAATACAGAGTCAAAGTCTATCAACTCTTGGTAAATGAGCCTGAGGTAAGGCATTGAATATTTCAAGATTGATTAATGAAAATATTAATCTGTGCCTTGGCCAAGGTATCCCTTTAAATTCTTGGGACAAAATTAAAGTCCTTCTTTCTTTACATTTCCTTGGAAGTTTTTCTGGATTAATAAAGGGAGCTTGAGATGATTTCTTTTCCAAGTAAGCAATTGGAATGTGGTCTACAGTATCTCTCAAGTGCCTTTATTTCTATAGTGTAAATGGAGACCAATTGAATTGTTTCTTTGTTTCCCTTGAATGCATGACAGTCACGTCACGTTCTTTCCAAAGAAGAAACTGTTTGCTCGTGGTTGTGGTTTTCAGTGATGTCAAACTGATCTAATTCATCACATTCATGTGCTGGAGATAGTGCTTATCAGGGTGCTTATCTGGGTAATGGTCCTTTCTGCATGAGGCAAGCCTGAAACAAAAGCGCCTCTCTTGCAATAAGACAGCTCATAAGCTGTTACATCTTCTGAGGCATGAAAAATATAGAAGTGATTATATAGACTGTAGACTTGATAGATTGCAGTCTTTAGAAGTTGACTTTGTATGCACTTTATTTTTTGGACAAAACTGCAGAACATATATATATATATTAATAATGGATAAGAGACTAAACTGAACTGCTAAAGCATGGAAATAGAAAGTAACTTCCATGGAGTCATGGAGTTCTGTCTGATCCATGAAGGCCAAGAAAGTGGCATTTTTATTATCATGTGGTTTGTTTAGTTTGAAAGCTCCTTTCCCATTGTTTGGAATGTGAATGTAATGGTAGCAGTTAGCAATACAGCACAGACAGGATTTCTGCAGAGGCATTCAGAGGGTTTGAATGCCCTGCCAAAGGGCTGCTGCTACACAAATTAGCTGTGCCCCATTTTAATTAATTCATTGCCTCCCTTGTTGATGAGAAGCCTTCTGCTGGTCTTTTTGCCAGGTGGATGGGACTGATCACAAAGCATAAACAGAGGTAAATTACAGTTTTATATTCAAAAGAATTCTGTCTTTAATCTCTTTCTTTTTCTGTTCACAGCCATGCAAGTTTCTTCTAGATGCAGTTTTTGCGAAAGGAATGACTGTCCGACAGTCCAAAGAAGAGCTGCTTCCTCAGCTTCGAGAACAATGTGGCCTAGACTTGACAATTGACAGGTAAACCTGATGAAATATCACTTTAAAATGTGTTTAAGGATTTCTTTCCTCTTGTGGAGAAAGAGAGTAATGAAAGAAGCAGATGTAAATTGCTGTGATCTTTGAATCAGTTTGTGAATACAAACACTAATTCAGCAATTCTTGGCTTTGATCTCATACAGAATGAATTCTGTAGGGGATAATATTTACACAGAATTGCCTGTGTGCAGCATGGCTGCAGCTTTAGATCTCTCTAATGATGATTTCCTTCAGAAAGGAGAATATTAAGTAAATCAATTCATAAAAAAGCCACCTGCTCTGTACATGCAGGCCCAGCATAGATCACTGCAGCAAACTGCTTGTGCAGCATCATTGTGTGTGAACAGCACTGATTTGTGCTGTCTTCCCTTTACCATAATTGGGTAATCCCTAATTAGGAAACTCTTTTCCTCCTTTAAATTCCTACGTATTTATGGCACTGAACAAGTAGAACAGAGACTTGTTTTTCTTGTGTTTATGAATGATTCAGCACTAAGCTAGTAGTGACACCCTGCTGTCAGGACTATGACAGAATGTTAAAATTTTTCCTGCTAAACCTCACCAAACCTTGCATTAATGAGTTGTAGTATTTCCGTTTTGTCAGAAAATACTCTGTTTTGATCTCTGGCAGTGCTGAGGTTTCAGAAGCAGATAGAAACTCAGTGGGGTTTTTTGTCGTGTATTTGTAGGTTTCGTCTACGAAAGAAAACCTGGAAGAATCCAGGCACAGTGTTTCTGGATTATCATATCTATGAAGAAGATATCAATATTTCCAGCAATTGGGAGGTCTTCTTAGAAATACTCGATGGTAATGATTTATTTTTTAATTAGTGTTGGTGATGACTAGTTAGCTGAAATATATATGTGCATATACATATACATTTGTCTAATTTGTTTTAAGTCAACACAGCAGTTCAGTCATTTAGTAGTTTTCAGACAGGATTGAAAAACACTTCTGTCATGCAGGGCTACAATTTGGAACAGAACTTTGGTTCATCACAACAATTTTGGAATCAAATATTAGAGAGCAAATTGTTTCTGAAGTTCTGCTTAAATATAATTTAAAATATGCCATTTCTTAAGTGATTCTTTGCATATACACTTAAAATTTTGATTCTAAATGCAAAAGCATAATTTAAGGGTAAAAAAGGTAGGTCATGCTCTTTGTCCTCTAGACTAACAGATACTGCTGTTGATATACAGATGAAGAGTATGAATTCCATTCACTCAGGAATTTTTTTGCCAAGCATGCCTGGTTTAAGAAGTCTCACTTAGCTGTTAGTCAAGTATTTTGGCAGCTGTGTTCAGTTCTGGTGCTGTCAGTTTTTAACAGAATTGTGCCAATGCAAATACTCAAATTTGAAATGAACCTGGAAGATTCAGGAGGCCTGCAGATTCCTATGGCCATATGTATCAGCTCACACTGCAGTTAAAACTTTGCAGTTAAAAATTGGTTTTATTAGATATAGATAATTGCTGTACTGTTTCTATAGTGAGTAGGTCTTGGAGATAGAGCTTTAGACCACTGCAGCCCACAGACAGGTTATAGATTACAGGGCTTCCAAGTGTTCTCTAGCAGTTTCATGCAAAACAAGTATGTAATGTTAGACATAAATCTCAGCCACATGTTCTGCATGCTAGATTATAAAATTACAGACTAATTAAAAATAAAATCGGCCCTTGGATATCACTTCTGCTTATCTAATTGTAATATAAACAGTATTGTTGTCAGCCAGGGACAGCTCTGGAGCCTGAAACAAGATATAAAAAGGCTGGAGGCAACGCATACTAAAACTCTTAAATGTGGTGGGGGGAAAGAAGATTTCAATAATGAGTATGGAGTTGGTGAGGGAAATCTAGAAGTTAAATGGGGAAAGCTTATTTTGGTAAAGGAAGTGAAACACATGAATAAATACTACACTGCTGAGGAAGGTCTCGTGCAAATGCCAGATCTGGAGTCAGCCTCTGGTTGGGTGGATAGATCTTGTATGGTTAACTGAGCTGTGTGTTATGGAAAACTCTGCCCTTTGGCTTCAAGGAGATTCTGCCCATGAAAAATTCCTTTAAAGGAGCTGATAACAGAAAACTTCAGCTAAATTCTAGTCCTTTCCTCCTCCCCTTTTTTGTAAGTGAACTGCTTGCAGCACAGTGGGTTACTTAATTCTTGTATGTATCTGTTGGGCAATCCTTCCATATTAGAGTATGTTTAAGATATGGAGTAACCCTAAATTAAAAGAGAATATTTTGTGATGTTAATACTATAAATTTCTCTTGTTTTACTAGGAGTAGAAAAGATGAAATCCATGTCACAACTTGCTGTTTTATCCAGACGATGGAGGCCGTCAGAGATGAAATTAGATTCTTTCCAGGAAGTAGTACTAGAAAGCAGCAGTGTCGAAGAATTAAAAGAGAAGGTAAAATGTGTAACATGATGCAAGCTTCATGTGATGACCACGAGCCTTATTGATGTTCCGTGGTGGGAAGCACAAAGATGTCATAGCTACAAAAATCTTGTTGTATGGTGATTATTTTCTCCCCAAAACTGATAACCTATCCCATCCCATTACCAAAGCCACATGAATTATGGGCTTTAATTCTTAGTTTCACGTCATGGTCTGGTTTGAAAATATTCAGGTGAATAAATGCAAAAAACATCACATCTTGAAGTTTAAGCAGCCTAATAGTATCTGTGTACCTTATCCTCAAAATACACATGTGAGAGAAAAGCTAAGCTATTGCCCCTTTGTGTCTTTTCAAGCTAATGTTTCATTATTCCAAAATACCAAACCTTTCATTTTCCTCATATACGAATTGGAGAGCTGTTGCTGAGGGGTGGTGTTGCTGTATCAGTAGGTTGAGCTGTATTCTGGTTGGAACGAAGTATGGCTGTGGTATGGTTTGGTTTTCCTTGAGGCCAGGTCCCTCCATCAGGTAAGCAGACCTGTGCCATCCCAACAGTAATCTGGAGCAGGAGTGTCTCCTATTGAGACTGCTTTGTTAATCCAGTGTGTCCCAGGGTTTCACTCTTGGACAAATGTTGCTTTATGTGTGGAAATACCCAGTTATTAGGAGGCCACCCTGGATGTTGATGCCAGCAAAAATGCTGGGACCAGTGACCCTGAGAATTGGTAAATTAGGGGGATTAGTTCACAGGATGAGTTTGTGTTTTACACAGACTAAGCTATGGGCTGCTTTCTGTATTCTTCAGGTAGAAATGAAGGTATGACTACAGGTTCTTGCATGCAGTCAAAAATTCCTCCTCACTTGTTTCTGATGAAGGGTTGGCTGCCCTTTTTTTCTTAAGAATTGTTGTGCAGGGAGCAATTTTGGTTTTTATGTCCTGGTAGGAAGTGTGGGTGTACCTTAGTGGAGGTGAGTCTTAGCCATGCATATTTTACAGCTGTGCCTGCTCCCAGGCTGACTGGATAACAGCTTCCATGGCACACAGGGAAACTTCTGAGCGTTTAACATGAGACAGTTGGTCTCTTTGTATCTTGGAACTTGGATGTTATTAATTAATTATTTCTATGAACATTTTTTGTCTCCTCTTCAGTATTAAGAGAAGTGTGATGAAATACTGTCACAGCAAGCATCACTTGTGACACACACTGGTAACTTCAGAAATGTTAAAAATGTAAACTTGGCACTGTAATTTGGTACATTGGAGGACTTTCAGACGTTTTGATTTCTAGGTTTGGCAGCACTTGACTTTATGTAGACACAGTGTAATACTGCTTTGCAATAGTATTAAATCCACCATTTCTCTTCACTTTGCAGCTAAGTGAAATAAGTGGGATACCCTTAGAAAACATAGAATTTGCAAAGGTAAGTAAGATTTTGTGTATTTTAACCTTTTAATGGCAGAGATGTATGAATTTTATTGTATTCACTAAGTAATTGTTTTTTCAGGGTAGAGGAACTTTTCCATGCGACATTTCCATACTAGAGATTCACCAAGATTTGGACTGGAATCCAAAAGTATCCACATTGAATGTCTGGCCCCTGTACATTTGTGATGATGGTGCAGTAATATTTTATAGGTATGTATTTCATTACAGTATAATAAACCAGGCAAAAAAAAAGCTGTCATTAACATTTGAGGAGCGATGTAATGGACAGGGACATAAAATACTCTTCCGCAACCTTAAAGAAAAGTTTTAAAACATTCAGCTGAAATATTTGTGCTCCTCAGCTTCCTAAAAACTTGAATATTAATTAAGTTTAAGAAAACAAGCATTGCACCCTTTTACTCCATCCTCCCTCCCAAAGCACTGAACTTAAAGCTAGTTGCTGTGCTTGACTGTGTATCTGGATTTAATTTCTTAAAATAGAGCCATATCCCATGTGGAGCTAGTGACAGTCTTGTTGTAGGTTATAGAGAGCAAGGATTTTATTTTACGAGTTTATTCCTTTGAGAAATTAGTATGGCTTCTTTCTAAAAAGCCTGTTATGATAAAAATTCTGTTAATGTGAAAAATGTTGATCAGTAGGCAGTAGCCCAGGGTCAGGAGTTAAGGACTGAGAGCTTGAATATTGTCATTTCTCCTAAGCTTGGTGGGTGGGGCAACTTCATGGAGACATCGCTTCTCTGGTATTTTTCATAATTGCATGTGAGCTGGGGAGAAACAGCTAGTTAATAACATGCTGGTCTCAATGAAAATTACTTGGGAGAACATCTGGTAGGGACTGGCTAACACACTGCTTAGAGCTGTTGGCACTGTGACTAAATACAGAGCAGAGCTGTAGTTGTCTATAAAGAACAGGCGCAAGAGAGATGGAGGAGTATGGGCTTGTTTCTTCCCCATGGTCAGTAGTCAGTCAGAACACTGAATGTTTCTGCTGGGAAAGCAGGTTTAGAACACGTTGCCTGTTTCTGCACAATAAAGCAATCCCTAAGAAGTAATATGCTTATTGTGGCTTTTACTAAGTTGCTCCAAGCAAAAAAAAAAAAAATGCAGACATTGACTTATGGTTACCATGTTGATCTGAATTTGAACGTATGTTTATGTTTTAGGGATAAAACTGAAGAATTAATGGAATTAACAGATGAGCAAAGAAATGAACTGATGAAAAAAGAAAGCAGCAGACTCCAGAAAACTGGACACCGGGTAACCTACTCTCCCCGTAAAGAAAAAGCCCTAAAAATTTATCTGGATGGAGCACCAAATAAAGATTTGACTCAAGACTGATACTTGCTATAGCATTTTCCCTGGGGAATTTTTTTTGTTTCCAATCAAAAGGTTCACTACTACTGTGTAGTGCCATTACGGCAGGACATTCATTAGGTGTAAAGCGCTGACACCAGCACCGGCCGGGCGGGTGCCGGCCGGCAGCGCAGGGCCCCGCTGGGCCACTGTTTGACTTGGAATCATGTTGTGCACTATAGTCAAATGTACTGTAAAGCTAAAAGGGATGTGCAAATAAAAGATTAGAACTCAAAAGTGGGCGGGGAGGGAAATGAGTGGAAATTGTTGAGGACAGTGTGCACATAGTAGCTAGTGAAACTAGCCTCCAACAGGATACTCATAGCTTAATAATAAAAGCTGTGCAAAGGCCATGAAAGAATCCTTTTCTCTGTTTGTTTCACTGATACACGCATTACCTCATCAGAGAGTCTGGAGTAAATGTTAACACATTGGTTCTAGGTGAGCAGCGGGAAAGGGCCGGACATGGGAGTGCTGCAAGTGTCAGGTTTTAGAATATTCTTCCATAAAACAGGGGTCTGAGAGGTGTCTGCGGAAGCTGCCAGCAGGCGTTGTGTTTGCAGAAGTGCTGTTGTAAGGTAAAGTGGTTTTTAATAGGTTACGGAAGCCGATGAGCAGCTCTAGTATGTTGCGTTCGATGTGTAAATAAAATCTGCCCTATCCATTTACCAGAACTGCAGTTCAGCTATTTACCATGCTATTTCTTTACACATATCAACATTCATTGTGTACATTTGGAAGTATAGTTGCCTATTTAAATCTGTATTCATTTTATGTTTGACGATGCTGGGTACTTTAGGGTTGTACTTCCCCTTGTTAATGAAGTTTTTGTTCTGTTCTGCTATTTTTTGTACATTTTGTTTTTAAGACTATTACCAGTTTTGCATCTTCTCACCCGCTGAAAGTCCGTTTATTTTTCCCAGAGTTGATTCCATAGCTGTATGTAGTCAAATATTGGGACAACCTCTTAACACCTCAACGTACAAACTCGGTAGTTCAGGCTGTGGTGCAAAGACTGATGCAGTCAACATGATTTCATTGCAAAGCCTAGGAACAGCAATTTTTTGCTTTGGTCCATAAAGATCAATAGAGAACAATTCTCCATAGTTTTTGGAAAAACCACCTAATTTATAACAATCAGAAGATTTTGGTAAACTTTTTCATGCCAGATGCTGTTTACAACAATGAACATGCCAATAAAACATTTGTTCATTCTGTTGTGTTATTTTAATCATTAAATGCTGTGTTTTTTATTTAAAAAATTAGGGAATTGTTTATGAAAATACAGACTTCCCCAAGGCAGTGCTGGAGTTGCAAGGCTGTGTGTTTGTGTGTGTGTGCACCCTCCCCAAATGTACAGAGTGTTACAGGAACTGGTTTATAGGCCGGCTGCTTCTCCTTTACATACACACCAAATTTTGCTTCAACTCTGAGTTTCCTTTTCCAGAACTGAGTTTCTCACCAGTGAAATTTCTAACTTCCAAGTATGATTGGCAGCTCAATTCCGTTCCAGAGGGAAAGGGATGTTCCGTAACAGAACCTTCAGTTCTTCCCTGCATGCTGGCCCACAGCAAACTAAAAATCCTAAACTAGGAATCTGGCAGCTTGAGAGCCAGGCATTGCACAGAGGAATTCCCTCATTATTCCTCTTCTGCCTGTCCTGTGCTGCATCTTGGCCAACATCGGCGAGGGGGAAGTGGGGGCAAAAGGGAGCAGAGAGGGGACACCATCCCTTAGGTAGGGTACTTCCTTGAAATACCATTTACCCTACATATATATATGGGCTGCTGAAGCATCCTTAGAGCTTTTGGAATAGGTAATTATTTTCTCTATCAAATGGATCATGAATTTTCTTCAAACTCAGTCATTTGGAGAGGCAAAAAGATCGAGATAAAATTTGGGGTTTGCAGCATCAAGAACTTTAAGGGAGAAGACTGTCCAGAAGAGGGCAGTATTTGCAGACAGTTACTGCTCTCATGGATATTTTTTTTTAAACGGGAAAATTGCAGTGACTTTTAATTGCTTCTCTTTGTATAGATGGGGCTGTCTCTAAAGCACAGTAATTTTATTCAGGATAGAAAGTGAGGGTAAATTCAGTGAACTCTCAGAGCCTCTGTGAGTGTGTGTTGGTGGGGGAATTGGTTGTAGAATCCTTAAACCAAAAGTCAGACAGTTCTGGTCCTCCCTATTTCTAATGATAATTGTTATTAATTCTGCTACCCAAGGAATGCGTTGAAAAGCCTTCAGAAGTGGTGAAAGATGTGCAGATTGGTAGCACAGTCTTACACCTTCTCCTGTTATTGGTGCTCTAGTGTTCCAAGCTAGACAGAAGCAGTAGGGATTTTTTGGGAAGATGCACCATGAAAAGTTACTTGGCTGGAGCCTCATGTCCTGTTTTACCATGTGCAACAACAGATGGTGAAATCTATACCCCAGAAAACCGTTAATAGTGGAGGAGCCATGGTAGCAAACTGCTGAGACAGCTGGGAGCTGGGGAGCTTGGTGGGTTGGATTTTACTCTTAGCTTGCTATTGATTTCTTAAATCAATGACCTTTTAAGATGATAAAAATAATCATATCTTGTAACATGCACAGATTTGTGCCTATGAAGTGTATTAAAACCATAAGCCAATTCTAAGCGAAAAAATTTAAAAATCCTTTAAAAATTCCTTAAAATCAATGACTGCAACAGTATCAAAGTAAATGGTCCTTACCCTAGAAAAATAAAACAATTCTAAACATTTGTACTCAAAAATCACTTCTGCAATTACTATAGTAACTTAAAATTATTTATGCTTGTGTGTATTTTTTAATGAATACAAGTACTAAGAAGTTTATTTCTGATGTAAAAGGGGAAAGTACAAATCCAGAAGAATATTCATGTGGTTCCCATTTGACAGAAGGTTTGGTCCAAGGATTGAATGGATTCCACAGTAGCTGGGACATGCAGGTTTGGTGCACAGAAAAGGATGCTCGTTGAACACCTTATTTATTGCACTTCTATCCAGCAGTATGTGTTTAGGGTTTGTACAAGCAAGACACTAGACACAAAAAAAAAAAAAATCTAGAAATAGCTAACTAAACTGTCTGGTGTTTGGGCTTTAGACTTCATCTCCCAAAACCGAGTCCTGAGCTGAGTCAGGCTCAAGTTTCAAACCTGCTTGGTCCTCCAGACTTTCTAATTCTCTACGCACTTCCTGAATGACACTGCTTTCCTCATAATCAGAGAGAAGATCTTGGGGGATCAAGCTGAGAAAGGGCATCTCATCCACGATTAAGGGATCTTCTTTTTCAGTGTTCTGGGTTTCATTGGCAGATGGCTGACACACAGATGTAGCACTGTGGCTGTTGGAAAAAGACACATCTGGTCATATAGTACATCATTTTGTGTTCTGATTGTTTATTAAATTCTCCATTCCCTCCCCACATAAAAACAATGTTACCTGACTTCAGATAGAAAATTCTTGTGAACTCTAGCTGGACAGTTCAGCTTTATTCACACCGTAATTCATTTCTGTGTTTCTATAGCCTCATCTGAAATGTTGTTGTTCTTACTAGACCTGACATTTGCTGACAGAGCCCTGAGCTTAATGGCGCATTAACTAAAATTTTGGTGCTGAAAGGATGGGATCAGCTCTGCTTGCTTCCTTAGATGACATTTATGAAACAAAATGTTACCCAATTCTTTTTCATGCATGAAAAAATGTGGAAAGAGTTGGACACAGAAGAGGGAAATATTAATCTACCTCTCTTTCCCAGCTATGATTTCTTGTGGGAAGTTAATATGATGCTGGTAGTGTAGGAGCAAACTTGGAGAATTTATTTTATGGAAAATGTAGGTTTTCTAAAAGAACAGTGTAGTATCAAACTTAGAGAATTTATTTCATAGAAAATGTAGGTTTTCTAAAAAGGCTTTTAATGCAAAACTGAAATGGTCTCACTTTCTGCCAGTGAAACTGGTGATGATTCAAATAACTCCTTTTAAAGAATTATTAAAATCATGATCTATGAAAAGTCAATATTAAAATACCTTTAACATGTCTTACATTCTAAAGCAAGCAAAACATCAGACAGAAGCCCAGTCTAACAAAGTTGGTGGACAAGAGTTGTGGGCAGAGAATTAAATTGGAATGATGCATTTCAACAGCTGGTAGTACTGACTGATTAAAAAGCAGGACGAGCCTCATTAATTCACACACTTAATTCACACCAGATTTATGTGTTGCCAAACTCAATTAGGCACATCTGTGGGGGACAAAGCAGGAGGTTTCAATGCTACTGATGAGAAAAGTTGTCAAAACCTTTTCTAGTGAGGAAGAATCTGCAAGTTCTGTAGCTATTCACTGCAGAAATAGACCTCTCGAAAATGTTGAGCAGCTTGTTTGCCCAGTTTGGTCCTTACCCCTGAGGCTGGCAGCTCAAGCCACTTGCACAGGGGCACTGCTCCAGGACTCCATCGGGCTCCAGGTCCCAGGTGATCAAGTTGAGAAGTCTGTTCGAAGGATCATGGCAGGGCTGCCCTTCCTCAGGTAAGGGTGTGCACACAGGGAACAGCAGTTCTGCAGGCCAGAGGAGAAGCATTTTAGGAGAAGTCGATTGCTGCCTGCTAAACTGAGATCACCCCATGTTTAATTCTGTATGCAAGACAAAAACACATGCTTGATCTCTTTTTAAGTCCTCTTACACATTGGGGAGCCATTACAATGTTTTTACCACTAGGTGGGAGTGAGACATTTGAAGTTCATCCTTGATGAGCAAGATCAACTTGACTCAGAGCCTACTGTCAAGACAGTACAGCACAACTCCATTCCTTGGAGATTCCAAACACTGTGTCCCCAAGAAAATTAACATTACAGTGAATCCTTTGCAATGAGGAGCATTAATGGTTTAAAATCTGAATAGAGAAATACCTCTCTATTTTAGAACTCTTTTTTTTCCTATTTCTTTGCAGAGGCTACAAATACAAAGCAATTGTTCAGAGACTAAATAATAAGGCTACAAGAACTACAACTCACACATTTAATTAATTTTGGTAATTCTGCTGGAGGCAAAGCTGTCTGATGGCATTAGGGGCTTGGCACCCTTGTTTCTACACAGAGCTGAATTTCAGCCTGTGTAAGAAATTATTTAAGAAGGTTGTGTCCTTTGGGTTTCCTCATGTCAGTAACTTCCAGTCAGTCTGGAATTCAGCTCTTCCAGATGTTCCTGTAAAACCCTTCCTCCTCTCATCTTCAGTCAACTCATATGGCAGGATAAACTATGAGAAGAATTCAAAATTTAAATTTTTAAACCAGACATGGTCAAAAGACACATGTGTGTGTATACACAGACACATATGTATATGACCTATCAGTTCCCAATTTCAAAACATTATGTATTGAGCAGCAAATACTCCACAGTTTACTAAAGTTTTACATAAAAAATACACATCTTTATTAGGACCATCTTTTGAAATACTCTAGTGATGGAGAAAGACCTTGAGGTTAGGCCTAACCTGAAAAACCCTAAAGCCCTGCTAAAGCAGACAGCTGTAGAGAATAAAAATTAATTGCTATTAATCAATAACTCTATTTTAGGTTCTAATAAGAGTATTCTGTCAATTTTCATCAATGTTCTTATCAATTGATTCTTAACTATATAATTACTATCAGTGAAGGTACAAGGTCACCTCTGGCTCATAACAAGGAAGAAAGCCAGGGAAGTATCTGGAAGAATCTACCTGGTGTAGGGAGGTGGTTGGAAGTAGGTCCTGTCACTACTAAAATAAGGTGAATTTTTTAAATGCAGTGAGAAACTAGTGGGTATAAAACAGTAGAAGAAACTGGACCCCAAACAGCCAAGATTGGGGACTGATTTCAGGCCTGAGACCTTCTCCTCTGTCCTCCCTTCTGTAAATCAAGTTTCACATTCCCATGTGGACTGACAGCATAATCTGGGACATCATTCCTCTCCCTCTCTTGGCTGCCTGGTCACTACTGCAGGCTGTGATGCCCTGGAAGGCTCACATAAAACTCAGACTATGAAAGGTATCTGCAGTCTGATTTTGATGGTTGACTTGCTGATAGGAAGGAGAAGCCACTTTCAAGACAGCGCATTCATTTCTTCTTCACATCTTTAATTCAGTTATTTTTGCTCGATTGTGTGAAAATTTGACATAGAGCTCTGCTGCTTTTAAATGTCTAAGACTCCCCTTCAGAAATGTAAATGTTTGAGCTTCTGCTGCTGGTGTCATCTCTAGTGTGCAATAGGCTTTGCTTTCACCAGTGTGCACCCCATCAGGCTGTTTCTCACTCCTAATTCTCCCAAAGTTTTATAATGAAGTTAACTCAGTGCATTCCACAGGCCAAAGGAGAACAGCCTATTGATTCTGTAGAGATTTAACCACTTCCCCTGGGCTGAAAAGAGCCAAATATCAATGCTCCTGCATGCTTAAATGAATAGGATAAACCCCTGTGTACCTTTCTGGAAAGCACAGCACGTTCCAGGGTTGCAGTCGTGCTGGTTCTCGCAGATGGTGCCGTTCTCCCCTCTGGAAGTGGATCTCCTGCACTCGCCCCACACGCAGAGCTGCTCCCCACAGCACTCCACATCCCGAGAGCAGGGCTGCCAAAGGCACGGAGCATGGGAGAAAAGTGGCATTTAGCACTCATTGAATAGATCACACACAGCTACACACAGAATTGGACCCTGGGCCTGAAGACAGCAATGTGTACTTCAAATATAAGCATGTCATATTCCCACTGTTTCAGTAGAACTGCTTCATTTCTCTATTTAAGTGTACATAGAACTATTGCCAGACAGGAGCCTCCACAGTAGAGTAGCAGTGCTCCATCCAACCCAGCCTTGAACGTTTCCAGGGATGGGGCACCCACAGCTCTGGGCAACCTGTGCCGGTGCCTCACCACGCTCACAGTAAAGAATTCCTTCCCAAAATCTGATCTAACCTGCTCTCTTTCAGTTTAAAGCCATTCCCCCTTGTCCTGTCACTACACACCATTGCAAAATGTCCCTCTCAAGCTCTCTTGTAGCCCCTTTCGGTACTGAAAGGCTGCTCTAAGTTCTCCCTGGAGCCCTCTGCTCTGTAATCAAGGGAAACAAAAATTAATAAATGAAATAGCAATGGAGAACATTACTGATTTTTTCCATTGTTAAATGCAGTCAGGAATTTGCAATTTGTTCAGAATTGTTTTCAAAGGGCAAAATAAAAAAACATCCTGCTAAAATCCATATTAGTTGTAATAAGAACCAGACTTCATTGGTAACCAAGAATCTTTGAAAAAAAACATCTCTTTGCAAATCAGAAATGCAAATCTCTAGCTAAATGTGGCTTTGTATGACAATTGCCCCAGTGTTTCAACTACACACACCTATGAAATCAACCTAATAAAAACCATGTGTGTCACTTGTTTCCTTTTTTAGGTAGTTTGATTAACATCTTCAAGAGTTGTAGCAGGTCAGCATTCCAGCAGCCTTTTCCTGTCTGTGGAAAGCCCTGTCTGGGCAGCCACACAAAATTTGTATTTCTTTTCCAGTGGATCCCACAGGCAGTGCTTAACACAGAGCAAGGAGTAGGACTACCCTGGCACTATTAAGACCTGCTAATTAAGGAGAAAAATTATTTGTAACTGTGGAGGTTTTAGGTCAGGGAATTGAACCCATGTCCTTCAGCCTGAGTTCACTTTACGATAGACGGATAGCTGGTATCCAGTTTTTGCTTTCTTTATCCTACAAGTGTTCTACTGACAATGGCAAGGAAAAGATGGGGAGGGGGGTAGGTGTTAGGTCATCCCAAACTCGATTTTTAATTACTCCAAATTAACATGAAAATTTTTTTACCCTCATGCAGAAAGCTTTGCAGCTTCTTTTCTACCAATTTTGACTTGCTGACATTAGCAACAATAACTGACTAATTTTCTAAAGATCACATTAAATCACATCTCATTCAGGACTTACTGTGTGCTGGGGTTTGCAGAGCTGACATTTGTATTCTAAGGTGGAGAACTGACAATATTTCCCTGTTTCACAGTCTTCGTCAATGATACACTCCTGAAGAAAAGGATACAAGTGTGATTTGCCAGAAATCCATACCTCTACTTGAAATACCAGAAACTCTTCATGGATTATATTTCTTATTTGGGAACCAAGAAAACATCTTGCTCTGGTTCTTCATACAACCAGAGTTCTGAAACAGACCAGTGCCCTCTCCCTGGCTTTTCTAAATAATCTGATCTTGAATTGTTGGGTGGCTTCACTTCTTGAGTCCATGGCAGTGAGGAGAATACAGAGAGTGAGTGGATATATTTGTGCACCTTCATGGCTGATTCACAGGGAGGCGGTGTTCTCTTATCTAATGGTTACCTCTTAAAAATTTTTATTAACACTCTCCTCTAAAATGCCTTTTTTTTTTTTTTTTTTTTCTCCAGGCTGGAAACAATCTAGCCAATAGAAGAAAAAATGATGGCACCATTCTGAGTCATCTGTACTCCATCATTGGTTTGTACCATGGTTAGAGGAAAGGGAAAGGAAAAAGGAGAAGTAATTACACAAAAATCCCTGAATTCTCTAAGTAAGCACTTGACTGCTCTTTGGCAGACACTAATCTCACTTGCTGGAGCAGATCATCTGTGCAACCTTTGTTGAAAGTTTCCGCTAAACCTCTCATTTTCTTCAGATCTTCTCCAGAATCAACCTTTTGAAGGGTTCTTGCCCTGGGCAGGGCAAGGCAGCTCTGCCTGTATCAGCCTTGTCTGAGTTACCCATTTGGGCCACCTCAGATGTTTCTGAGCAGTTTGATTACCCAGAGCCTAGAACAGAAGCTAAACACAGTCTAGGACCTGACCTTTTCAAGTCAATGACTCGACATTCAGGTTATATCCTCATAATTCAGAAGAAGTCATTTTAGCCATTTTAAGGAATTAGTATCACCAGGTCTAGGCTGCTATAAATTATCACAATGTCTTTCAACTTCATTATCCCAGTATTGTGTGTGTTCTTCTTTTCCTTTTCTGTTGCTACATAATCAGGTGGATCAAAATCCAGATATCCAAATGTTATAGAGTATGTTGGAGGTTTTGTTGTTCCAAGTGATCAGCCAGCCACTGCTCTTCAGCAGCCATGCTTTTTTAGGCCAACTTTCTGTTTGTAGCCTTGTCAGCCTCTTTTATGAATCCCCTGTATAAACCATACCCAGAATAGACTATACTGTTTCATTCCTGTTCCATCCACTTTCAGGCAAACAGCCAGGTCTTGCTGTAGTCAGGTTTTCCAACTGTCCTTCTCCACAAAGGAGAAATATTGCTGTAATTGTTTTTAAGCTCATGGAATAACTCTCTCTCTAGCTCTAAAACCACCTAACACCAAATTTAGGTCGCTGCTTTCTGATGGATTAATGAGTCCCACACCAAAAAACTTCTTTCCTCTTACTGAATTTTGTCCCACCAGTTCAGACATTCAGCTTTATGAGGGTTTCTAGTCAGGGCAAAAAAATCCCTTTGTGGTTTTGTTTCCTGGCATGGAAAAGGCTTCCTTTCATATGTTGTCTGTGAAATTGTGTGCCACACTCCAAAACAATTTACTTCACCCAGATATTCACAGTCAATGCAGAACTCAGTAATGCTTACATCCAGATGCGTAACCATATTTTTTTTTGTAATTATTTATTTTCTTTATTTAATCAGGCAACAGACCTTTTATAATTCAGCTACTTTTAGATAGAATAGTTGCTCAACAAGGAGCAAATCTGAACATCTTCATCAGCTGCAACAGATTCTGAACAATCCGTTTTTTCCTGGAATAGTGCAAACTAAGTTATTTCCCAGAATACTTTGTCTTTGCAGGAGCCACTGTGTGAATTGAGGAGAGGGAGTGCTGGCTTCTGATATGCAGCAGAGCATACAAGTTGCAGAGATAATTAAAAGACAGAATTAGCCACACTGATAACAATACACATCTCTCTGAAATCCATTTCAATGTTACACCAGTTAATTTAATATTGTAGCAAAGGAATATGCTGTTTGGGAAGAGCTAAAGAATAATACAGAGTGAAAGCAGCATTGCCTATTTATTAATGGCTGTAGTGGGACCCATAAACAACAGAGGCCAGGATGGAGAATCCCATCTATGTACCTGTAAGGACACGCTCAGCATCCTGTGGACTCTTATTATAATATTGTGCTCTGCAGTGAATATCCTGCAGCACCTGGAAGCAATCTGGGCATTAGGATCGGTTCCAAAACCAATGGAGGGAAAAAAACCAAAATCCCACCCAACAAAAAACTGAAACTCATGGAAAAATTTCCTAAGACTGCTGAAACAACTGATGCTGCAAGAAACTCTTGTCTCTGGTAGATTATGCCAAAGATTAACACTTTCCTAAAGAATGGTTAGTGTCCATTTTGTTTAAGAATAAAACAGTGACTGATGTTGGTGATAGTCAAATATGGCAGGAACACAGTTCCCAGAGCACTGAAGCAGATGGTGCAGGACTGTAGAGGTCAGAACAGGTGGGACAAGCTTTGACACGAGTGCCTTCCCTCAGGCCTGGTGTTTACATACACATGGAAAGGCACAAAAGAAAAGAATTTTCTTTCCATGTGATGTGTCACTCTGCAGCCTCCAGCCCCCAGCATGCCCATGGCCTGGAAGGTGCTACAGGCTGTTCTGGCAGACTGTCCTGACTGTGGAGTGCATCCCACTGTGGTGTGGACCACATTGCCCTCTGCCCATAGAGCACACTAAGGATAAACAGGGGGAAGCAAAGAATTTCTTATTTCAAGTTATGAAAGCAGAGCAACGTGGCCAGAGTTAACCTACTTTCACACAGAAACCCACTTTCTTTGGCAGTGTGCATCTGGCTTCTGTACCTCAGTGTGGCAGTACTTTTAGTATTCTGTTTTGCTGGTGATACAGTATGTATGGAAATCATACTCATTTTGCTTTGCTTTTCCCTTTAATCCTTAATTAAAACCCTAAGAGTAGGCTAGAAAAAAAGCTCAAGTCTATCCTGATGATGTCAGACTTTCAAAATGGAATCATTGATTTTGAATTCAAAATTGATATTGGATTTGTCTATTCCCTCTCCCCAGTCACACTCACCCTACCTCCACATTCTCAGAAAGTTTTAGTAACAACCTTGGAAATAAACTGGGGCACCTCTGGCAGTGTCCTGGGACAACTGTGCTCCAAAAGCTTCTCTGAACAAAAGCCCCTTTACATGTTTAATAAAAGCTCCTCATACAAAGCAATTCCCTTTGCAAAACCCTGTAACTCAGGTAAATCTCAGTGTAAACCCCCATAACCCATAGCTACAGATCCTTCCCAAACAATGCCAGAGTTCACCCAACTGCACCTGTGAGACAATGATTCCAGCCATGGCTGAAGTGCCATGTTCACATTGGAACTGACATCTCTTAGCAAGGAGTACTTCTAAGAGTTAACATTTCTGTGTTTACAAATCCCCTTCTAGGTTTTGTTTCAACTCCTACAAGTTGTTTCACATAGGGCTGGTCTCCATTACTGCAGCAGATGGCAAAAAGTGCTGAGTAGTAAGGAAAAAAACCAGCTTAAAACCTGGTTTATATCCTACATGTGTTCAAAAAAAAGGCAGAATTACATAGAATGGAATATTGTTTTATTGAAACTACTACCTTAATTTGAAACGCAGTAGCCTTCCAGTTCCTAATCTCTCAGTTGTCTAGACAGGGCACATAATGCATTTGTCTTTAATGAGATATGAAATAATTTGCCCTGAAATACCTCAAAACCTCTGTAATATTTTCCAGCAGTGCAAGTCTCTCACTGCTGTCCTGCCAAGTACACAGCACTCGTAAAATTAGGAACTTCTGTTAAAAAGCCATCCTAAAAAGAGCAGACATGAGCTGCAAACTGTGGTACAGGTCACATCCCAGTGCTATGGGGGAAAGCCAACTCTCTGGGTGGCTGTTCAACAGGAATGTGACTTCTGAGCTCAAAACCAACAAATAACAAAATGCAAGTCCCTTGGTTTTGTCTTGAACTTCTCCATAGAGCTAATCTCCTCTGATTCCATTTCCCCCATTTCCCAGAAAGGTTTTAATTGGAAAAACTTTGTTCCTGGTTCTCCACATGACGCAATACAAATGGACGCAAAGTATGTCTACATGGCATAATTGAAGGTGGCCTAAAGGCACTTGAGCTTGGCTTTAGGTACCCAAAGGAACACAGCTAGGGTAGCCTTAAAATGCTGTCCAAAAGCTTAGGGAATTAATTGAGGTAGGCTGTGGCCCCCAGTAAAATGCTCACCACCAAAACAGTGTAAGAACTGCATCCTTTTCTACACCACCTGCTTATTCCCACCACACAAACATGATCCTGTCACTGATCAGACCCTTATGCAGTTAATGCTCAATGTCAAAAGAGGAAATTAATAAAATATCATCTTTTCCACAGCTTCAAGGAACTGACTCCAGTGAAAGAAGAAACTACACCCAAAACCCAAAGAAACAAAACAAAAAAAAACCCTGACAAATGTCTCAGAATAATGAGAAAAATGGTACCTAGATGCTCTCTCAAATCGTGTTCTGTTCACACTTGGTCAAAATCTCCCTGTATGCCTTGCAATAATTTAATAGCAGGGCACTCTGCAGAAGCAGTCTTCATGTTCTTCCCTCACCCTTTTTTTTCCTCAGTAATAATAACCTGATCCTGGCAAGTCTACAGCTTCTGCAAAAGCTCCTAAATAGGAAACACAGTGCCAAGTACTAATTTCAATCTATTTTGCAATGGTATCAAAGGGAGCACATGAGAAGAACTGTTCAAATTTTGTAGAAACCCCCACAAATTGTATCTCTGACCAGTAATTAACATAGTCTGGAAACTAAGAGCTATCCAACTAAGAAGAAAAGGACTGTGTCTATATACATGTGTGTATATGTATATACATTTATGTATATGTGAGGTCAAAACACTGATGCAGGTTTATAATCAAAGTTCTTTTAATGAGTGTGCAATTAATGGTCTTAACAGAGAAATGCATCTACCTGTGGACCTATTAACTGGAGAACAACAATTCTTTGATAACCAGAAGTTGTGTCTAAACACTTGTGGTCTGAGAGATCCTGGCTTTTATTCTTAATGTCTTGAGATCCAGTAGCAGCTGTGGAACCTCTGCAGAGCTGTGCTACAAAGCTCTGAAGTGCCATTATTTGTAAGTAGCAGTAATCATACAAAGATACAGCTTTGATGTAATCATGTTCCCTGGGAGCTGAATTTTAATGCAGGCCGCTCTTGTCTCTACAATTGGCAGCTACAAAGTTTCCGTGATTCACTACTGAACTATGTAAATTTTTCAAATTTGTAAAAGCAAAACAACACAGAGTAGCTGTACACAGTGAGGATGTGAAACAGCTGTGTGAAAAGAAAAGCCTGTGAAAACAAGATTTCTGTACTTAATAGCTGCTGGCTACTCCTAATCACTAATTTAAGAGTAGCACACTGAGAATAAGATGCTGACCTCTGCCCCATCCCTCAATGAACTGATTTCAAACCCTGAATTTCACGGGCTTTGTTCTTATATAATATACTTTTTGGGTAGTCTACAGTTTCAACAGACTTACTGACTGTGCTTAAGGTGCCAGCCAAAGATAATAATACTGGAACAGAAGTACATTGGTAAGGATTGACATACAATGGATTTTGCCTGTGGCAGTGCTGACAGTGTAGGAGACTGCTGTTACTTTAGAAGAAATGGAATAGTTTATTTTCCATGAGCTGTAGATGGAATAAGAAAGGGTCTTCAGCCCACTCTTTTCATCCTTCCAAAAGAGACAGAATAATATGAATGTATTACAGATTTCCATCACATATGAAGTCCAAGAAAAACACCAACTAGGAGACCAGAACTTTCACATGTTGACAGCTGTGAGATATCTTGGACCCAGGAAAGCCACTAAGGCTCCCCTTTGCCTGACACTATGATGTTAAACTCTCTACGTGCCCTGAGATACTGCTTCTCCCCCTGAACTTTCTAAGGAAAGATGTTTGAAGGATTCCTCATGTGATACAAATTCACGAACAGGCTCTGAGTCATTCCCAGAGAGAATAACAAGTAAACAGATCTAGAATTCCCACCCCACCCTGCACATCTTTTGTACAATTATGCTGCATTATGATATATTACTAACTGGAAGGGAGATGTGGACTTGTTGTGAAGGTAAGGATCAGGACAGGTAGGATAGGTGGAGGGGGTTCTCTGTGTGAGAGGTGAACAAGCACGAGCTGGCAGCTGATGCATTCATCAATGTGGTGTCCCTCAGTGCTGTCAGTGACTCAGCCCCTCCAAAGGCCAGGCATACACTCACTGCACAAAAGATGCCAAAATGGTCTTTGTGAATCACATGGGAGGAAGGGCAAAGTTGAGACTCACTCAGCTGATACAGAAATGCATTTCTCAAGGCAATGCAATTGAAGCCACCATTCTACAGTGCCTTGTTCTTTCTTTCTTTTCTTTCTTTCTTTGCTTTTCTTTCCATTTGATGAAACAGAACTAAACAGAAACAACTTCAGTTCACCACTTTCCTTCAATTCCCATTGTTTAGCTTAATGAATCCTAGTACAAACACCATCAGGCTGGACTGGTAGCATCTCACACATCTTCCTGACTATGAGCTAATGCACAGAAGGCCAAGCAATCATGGATTACATTCATTCTCTCTCCTCCTACTCCCTGGTATAAAACCAGTATCATTCTACAGATTTTGTTGAATCTATACCTCCTAAAGTCCAGGAAAAAGTTAGATAAGGCTTAGGCTCATCATATGCGTGTCACAGGGCCAACCTCCCAGCCACAGCAAATTCTGCTGCCTTACCTATGACAACACAGACGTAACCAGCTGCTGATTTAACCTATTTATTTGTATCTTTTGTATCTCTCTCAACCATTGTAAGATTATAACAGATGTAAATAAAAGATAAAAAGACAAAATATTTATGCTATACATCCAGTGCTGTAGCCTGTATTTCCTAAAACCTTAGCTACAGTTGTTACTGTAGCTACCAGCTAAGGCTTGCTGCTTAATTAGATAATATGGTTTCAGCTCAAATCTCAAATAAGCAGCTGCTGGAGCAAATGGATTAAGTCATGTAATCAAAACCAGCAGAAAAAAATTCTCATTTGCCTTAAAGCTTTTCCTCTCATTTGCTACATGTGTGTGGCAAGAGGAAAGAAACACCACTAATGAACCTTCAATAAAGATAATCCATACTGTGATCTCTTAACAGGTGTCACTAGATCATGAAATTGCCACCAGCTCACATAAAAGATTCAATCTCCTGACTGTGTGTTACCTGAAAGAGAAGATAAAAAAACCCATTTCTCTTAGAATAAATAGATTGATCCAGAAGAGGCAGAAAGTAAAATCATTCACAGTGATTTGTTTTTGTATCTCCCTACAACTTGGACATGGTCTGTAGAAGACAATTGCACTGCCTTGGAACCCTAAACTCAGGATGCCATGCGTGGGAAAGCTGAACCAAAACCAGGGAAAAGGTGAACAACCATCCTTTGACTTACACTGCTCCCTTACCACGGCTGGTTGGCAGAAGGGTTGTGGCAACCAGTGTGCAAACAAGGGAGAAGCAGGAAGCTTCATTCCTCCCTGCACACAGAAATCTTCAGACAGGGAAGGATTTATTTCCACAATGAACAAGAATGCTGGAAGCTTTAGAAGTGGTGCATGGACACTGGTGGTGTGGTGATGAAGCACTGACTCTAAGAGAAAGTTTTGTACCCTTCAGAAGAGCTTACTCATTTACCAATCTGCTCTTTCTAACCATACCTGGAACATAGAATCAATTCTAGCCACTGTCACTGTGTTACAGTAATAGCTCATTTCTGGGGAGGAGAAATTCATTTCAAAAAGAGCTTTCTCTCTTCAGTATTCAGCTACTCAAAGGGTAATAGTCCAGATAGATGAAAATGGTGGGGCGGGTCTTCAGCCAACATGATTTTGCACAAAAATGTTCTTTTTCTTTAGGGTTTAGCTGAAATAGAAATATCACATTACAGCACATGAGGATCTGGCAAATTTTGTAACAATTTTAGATACAGACATGGACTGGAATTGCTAATGGAGACTTTTGGAATATCTACAAGTACTACACAGTTTTGTTTCCCCAACTTCACAGAAAAAAACCCCAATTTAACCTAAGCTAGACTAACAGGAAATATGAATGGAATCCTAGTTGCTCTCTCAATATGTTTTTAGTAGTAACAGAGTAAATTTACCGAAGTCATCTGAATTACCTCAGACTCCCACTGATACAAACAAGACCAGGATTCGATACTTTTAATTAGGAGCAACCCTTCTTCTGTAGCATGAGTTACTTGCCTGGAAATCTAAGCCACCATTTAACAGGGGAAAAAAAGATAAAGTGATACCGATCTGTGTTCTCTGACCTTTGCTTGCTATGTTTTCAGCCCAAACACCTGCCTGGTTTGCCTCACCTCTCAGCAAAAGGCGCCTTGTTTCTCTTGCCTCTGATAAGGTCCAGCAGCTGTTCCCACCTGCTTGTTTGCTCAAGGTCACCAAGCTCGAGAGCTGAGTCCATGGAAATTGCAGGCTCAATTCTCACACTGTCGCCATTGCACCACTATAATATTGCAAAAACACCTAATGGCTGTACACACTGTCCACTCCTGTGTCTCTGTGCGGACCCACAACTTTCTACACAGCATTCTCTGAGAGAAAACCAGCTCAGGATGGACTGAGTTTAGTAAATAATGATGTGGATGCTGAGGAGTGTGTCAGGCAGCTGGCAATCACAGACATTTCCCACCTTCCTCCTCAGAGAAGTCTCTTCACACTGGATCAAAGGTGACACTCATTTTTCAAAGTGCTTCTGGCAGGTCTTTCCGTTCACTGAGGCTAAGAGTCAGACTTTTTTTGGCCACAGCCCAGTGAACATCAGATGACTGTCAAAAACATTGGGTTTAGATACACTGTGACTGACAATAAGGCCATCCTATCATCCATGACCTAAATTAAATCTCTTAATAGCTTTTGCATCACTAAGGAGCATTTGCTGCTTACAGAGTCATCTATGAAGTCTCACAGATATGCACACAGTCCATCACACCTTTCATGCAAGAAGAATATGTCCCTCTCTGCAGCAAGATTCACAGCCTGAAAGTATTCCAGATTAATAAAAGCAACTCAAAATGCTAATTGAACCGTTCTTCTCATCTTTGGCTGAATCCTCCTTCCCTTTGCACCCTTCCCCACATCAGTTTCTCCTCTAACAAACACGCACTACTCCTCCTCATGAGCTATTTGCACTTGACCCTCAGCCTCATATTCTACATTGAAACTGAAAAGGGAAAAAAAAAAGGGGGGGAAGTGGGGGTTTAACAGCAAAATGTTAAGAATTGGTTAAGGATGTCTAAACCTGCCTGAGGAGCCATGGCTCCCTACAACGAGTACAATTTGCCTTATCTGCTCCAATACCAAGAATTACCTAAAGGGTGGGTGTTGTGAAAAGAGCTGTGCTGGTCCAGACAGGATTCATGGACCAGAGCCGGCTGGATAGTTAAAAGAAAAGCAAACATAGAGTACCAAGAAATTAAATTATTAAATACACAAAACCTACCAGATTTAGATATTACATGATTTTTGGCTAGAAAGAGGCCAGGATTTCAACGCAGGAATGCACTTACTGTGTCTATTGATAGTTTAAGGTTGTTGAGTGCAAGCCACCAGGGACTGAAAGTTCTGTGAAGAATGCATCAAAAAAATTGGACCCAAATGTAAGACTGCCCAAAACAAATGTCCTCCCTGAGACATCAGAGAGCAGAAGTCAACACCAAGACACTGCATTTTCGAATTTCTGTCATCGACTCCTCTCCTGCAGTGCTGCTGATGGAAAAATTGCAATTTCCATTTCATCATTGCTTCCTTCTCAATTTTCAAAGCTCCCTTTCTATTGAGCACTGGTAGGAACTCCTCTCCCTGGAGCAACATGAGCCTCAAAGAGAGCAACTCCAGTACACGCGGCTGAGAATGTGTTTGGTGAAATCATACACAAGTTGTCTAGATAGGAATCAAGCAGTGCAAACAATGGCCTGTATTTTGAAAATCAAGGTCTGGCATCACAGGTCTCCCTCCTAAGGACCTGCTGGTGTTTGAAATCACTCCCCAAGCAGCTGCTGTGTTTGCAGAAGGTGTGTCCCGAGTGCACACAGGCACACACCCGCCTTGGTGGAGGAAGAGCAAGCACTTTGCACAGAACCACGCCGAGGGCAGCTCTGCTCACCCTCCCACAGAGAAACTTTGACCTGTGCTGAGTAACTCATGAGAAGGCACAGCCATGCTCTCAACAGCCTCTGCCACCAAGGACAAGTAAAAGAAAAGAATGGATTCCATAGTGCCAAAATAAAATTAGAAATGCATGATACCCTTTCAGTTCCCTGATACACTCTCCTTAGACAGCAGCATCTTTAAAAATCTCTTTTGAAAAAAAGAATTGAAAGCTACCAGATATACTTCTATTAAAATTTGAAAAAAAACAAAACCAAACCCACAAAAAGCAACCTTGCTAAAAAGGAAGTATTGGGTTTTTTATTATTTCTCCAATTACTAGGGACAAGACAAAAGTTCAAGTACATGAGCTTTGAATTAGAAGAGAGAGCTGATGTAAAATACTACTCTGAATGGAAGTAAGAAGAAACACAACTAATATTTGTGCAGCAAACCTCACCAGTACCCAATTTTTTTTCCTTTTATTTTTCATCTTGGCTTTCCATTGGTTAGGCTAATGTATCCCAACTGAAACATGTCTAGCCAACAAGCTGGAGAAGATTTTGATTTTCATAGGATAATGAGAAATGCTGTTATTTTTGCTGTGCTCTGCACATGAACTTTAGACTGAAAATACTCTATTGATTTGCAGGCTAACCAATGCTCTCTGGAGAAGTAAATTACAGAGAATTTGAGCCTTAAATCCAGGAACAAATGGATATCAAACCCTCCACGGCTTTTATGCCCCCATAAAGACACAAGACTTCTTGATGAAAGCCTGACACCTATAGGGGAGACTGCCAGCCCTCACTGACATTTGAGAAAGTGAATGTGAGTCTGGGAATGTGAACAAGGCCTCCCAATAATGCAGCACCTCTGAGGAACTGGATTGCATCGCCAGAAATGGCAAAGAGCCCAACTGCTCTTCTGGAGAATTCAAATACCAATAGCCTCCAGGTCATAAAAGCACTGTCCAAAGAGCCATCCAGTCACAAAGAGCAGTGTAAGGAGAATGCTTCTGTGATGCAGAGCCAGGACAAAACACTGTCTGAAAGGAAAAGTCTGTGCGTGGAGGGTTTTCCCTTCGTGTTTCTGTAACAGTGTATCTGCACTTTATGTGTATATGCCTATATATATTTATTTATATGCACTATTTGTGTGTGTATTTGTACCTGCTTCAGGAGGACAAGCACTATGATTTAAAAAGCAGGCACAGCTTATTTTCCACAAAGCTGCTTCTCTAGTGCTGGATTTCATTCCAGACAGTATGTGGATTTATTATTGCAATGCAGATGCATCTGTGCCTTCTTGTGAGGCTTTTGTGTCATCTCTCAAAGCCCAAAAAGTCACATGAAAAACTTTCAGTGATTTCACAGGCTTATGACTCAGCTCAGAAAATGAATGTAAAGCGAGGGGGTGCAGGCTTCCAGTTATCACAAAGTACTGCAGGAAGAAATTATATGGAGTTTAAATTCCAGAGCAGGTGGTTCATGACGGTTTGGAAAATTCCTCTTTTTACCACCCAGATTCGTACCTAAAGTGCAGGAGCTGTGGGAATCCTTAACTTTTATAAGGTAATCCTATAAACTGAACCTCTGAAACCAGCAGAATTCCTCTTCCACCACCTGTTGGTCTGTGAAGCCTGTGGCCTGGAGAGTGACTGGGGCATATCACAATGTCACACAAACTTCAGGTACAGAAATTTGTGTACGTAAAAATGAGCTAAGGGCCCAGTGCAAAGTTTTCTGCAACTCATTTACCAATACCTTTGCCTTAAATTTACAGAGCTAAGCAACAGTGTCTTTTAATTTGGACAAAACTTTTCTTCTACTTGGTAGATCTCTCCTCAGCTGCACTTTTTTTCCTTGGTGTAACCCAAATTTTCCAATTCTTAATTGCATTACTCCTACAATATTTCTTCACCCTTGTAGTACCAAAAGTGATTCATATTCCTCCTTAATGTTTAAATTTTCTTCTGTAAGGCAACTCTCAGTCAAATTAATTTCACGCTCTCCTTAAATAACAACTGTATACATCTGTAGACTGCTTTTCATCTAAGTTGGCAACCTCTAAATAAGGTGTTTGTACCATGGGCATGCTGAAAGTTCAAAATGAGTGTGAGAGGGGAAATAAACATTAACAACTGCAGTTCTGTTCCAGCAGCTGCTGCAGGGAGGATGCTGATGAACATCGTGCAGTGGGGTTTAAGCAATGAGGAGCTGATGGTATCAGCTCTGATTATTCTTGCTTCAGAGCTGCATAAAGGCTGCCACTACCAAGTTTGACAAAAATTTGTATTCAGCCCTCAAATTCTTCAGCTGGAACACTAATAACAGTATGAGTTCTGGATGCAGCACCGGCTTGGTAAGTGAGGCAAACTTCCCACATGGAAAATGCAGCTGTACCTTGATATATGAGGCTTACAAGGAACTTTATATGAACCTTGGAAAAAGTTAATTTAGAAATAATTTTTACAGCTGTGAAGAATGATTAGACACCACAGGCAAGCCAAATACATTATGAAATATTACTAGTGTTGTGTTCCAGTGCTACGAAGGTTAAAAAGCTTGCCTTTGTACACTGGATTTGAAGATGATGATCAGGTTTGCTTGAAAAAACCCCATTTGGATTGCCTTCATTAGGCATAATCTCCTTATTAAAAAGAATTGTGCAGTATGTTAACACTTTGTATAAACCAGCCGTAGTTTAGAATGGCTGCAAATTATTTTATTCCGTGACTTTCCACTTAAACTATAAGCCTTGCCAAATACTAAAAAAAAAAAAAAAAGTTGCCTGTGTATGCTATATTTTGCTACATGCCATTTTCATGCTTAAATAGCAGTATAAAAATATGAGCTGAAAGAGGGAAAATTTTAGAGGATGGTAATAGAAAAGAGGCACTAATTTCAGGTTCTGTGCCCATTAAAACTAAGAACTACTGACAGGTTTTTTTTTCTTTTTTTCAATGTTTTATAAAATAGGTACAAAACTGCTTCAGTGAAAGAACTGGAAGATACTCTAAAAAAAGCCAGGGCATGTCAAACTAAATCAAACCACAAACTATTAGTCAGATGAAGGCAACAATCAAAGGAAACCTGGCAAGCCCAGTCTTAATAAGAGCACTAAAAAGAAGTCCATTTTGGTAAAACTATAAGCAAAGAAAACCTAATAATTTTTCTTTGTACTGATACGCACTGTATTTCTCATGTGACTACTGATGTTTAGCAAATGTACCTGTGCTTGCAAGACTCACATAAAGAATATTCTTGATCTTTTAAACTTCTTTGAGAATCCTTGAACAACTGTATTTTGAGAGGGGAGGAGGATTATTATCCCTCCCTTCCCTCTCTCCCCTCCACAAAGTGACATTTTATAACTGGTTGTCCATCATTGTGTTAGGCTGAAAAGCAAATAGAACCATATATTGTCCCACAGACTCTTCATGAATAGATGATTTGGGATTTTCTAGTGTTAAAATCTGTAAAGCAATTTTTTTATGAAAGAAAAGAGTACTATTATAGTAAAGGTTTATCCCCACTCACTGGAAAGGGCTGTGTAACTATGCTAATTAACATTTATATTTGACAGATGAATTGAATATTCAAACATCAATTAACCACATAATCGAAATTCTATTTCCAATTCATAACATTCCTAAGTTAAATTAATTAAAAAACACAAACTTTTTTGACTGCTTACCCCAATAGTTTTATTTGTTTTAAATAATTTCAAAATTTTGTTAGGTGAGCTCTGTCAGAGTCTTCTGAACAAGGAACCCAAAGTATTTGTTTGATTTTCAAAAGGAAAAAATGAGCTCACTTACATGATTTCTTTTGTTTTCTCCATCTCTTATGGATGTAATAACTGTCTCAGAAAAAACTGTTGATCCAGTTTTGTTATCTGTAACCTGATACGGGAAAAGAACAAAATATCAAACTACTGTTTTTATTAGTCCTTTGTTACTTTCAGTCCTACATTCTGCAATAATTAACCTACTCCCACCCCCTCTTTTTTCCCATTTTGTTGTCATTCTTAATAAACCCTAATCTGAGGGAGGAAAGCAGATGGCAGGGCTACCTCCTTATCCATTTAAAATGTCACTGTAAAGAAGTTAACTGAGCAAGAGACGGTCATTCTTTTATGGCCCATGTAATAGCTGTAGCTGTGTCCTATTTTTAGCAGGCACTTTGTTCAAAATAAATTATTATTTCACACTAACCTTTCATGACAGGTGTCCTTAACACCATGACTAGTCAAGCACAGAAGACACAATAAAACCCCAAAGTAATTATCATCAAGAAAGTTTCCACTCCAAATTATTTTGTGAATAAACATGTAAAATTGTGGGGTTTTTTTTAAGAAAAGGTATGTTAGAATGGAGAGCTCACCACATACAAGTTTTCTCATACCTTATCAATTTCTTGATGAGTCTGAACAGTTCTGTTGCCAACTCTGGTCTCCGTGTTGGACTCGTTATGGTAGTTGGGAGGCAAGTTTTCAAAGCTTACTTCTGACAGCTTTTTTGCCCCTTCCTCTTCAGCTTCCATCTGCCAAATTTAAAAAAACACCCAAACAACTGAAAATTAGCAAAAATGACACAGAAGAGCCCAAGCCAAACTTCTTGTGCAAGTCCCAGTGACACCCTGTTTAATTGTGTGGTGCTGTTAGTACAGATGCCCCAGGATGGGAATGCTCACTCAGCTGCTCCAGACACTGCCTGCAGCAGCTCTTTTAATGGTCTAGAAAAACAAGGCTGAGCTGAACGCTTCAGCTCAGGGTTGTGGAAGCCGAAGTCAATGCCTGTGAGGGAAAAAAGTGTGCAGGCTAACGGCAATTTTGTAGCTGCACAGGCTGATGTCTATTGAGAGCCCAGCTTTCTGTTCTTCACAGAAAACCACTAAAGACTTCAGACAGACTTTCCTACCTGACAAAGAAAAGAAAATATCCTGGCAAGAGAGAGAAACAAGCAAAGTCTCTTGAAGTCAACAGAAATAGCCCTATAGATGAGGGCGCATGTATCCAGAATTTAATTCTGTATTTCAGTTCCTACTGTCTTTGTTCGTGGGATGAGGAAGGGCAGACACACAAGAATAAATCACATCCATTTGTTATTTGCAACCACTGTAACAGAGCTAGGAGGCCACAAGTTCAACCAGGATGAACAACAGGATTTTTCCGGGGTCAAAATCTTTTTGGTGTGTCTGTTTATTTTAAATAACAGCTGCAAATCTTGTTAAGTGCAAACCTTCTATCTCCTAAGACTCTGCTCAAACAATTCACACTTTGTGCTGTACATAGACCTTTCCTCAATCCAGAACTGACTATACAAAAACAGGCAGAAATTTTGATTACATCCTTAAGCATCTTTGCAGTGTTACAAAGAATGGTTTGTCTCAATGTGTTTGCAGTCTAAATGAAGTGGGTGACAGAGGCGGATTTCAGCAACAGTCCAGATGACAGTAAAAGTTCAGAAATTATGTAATTATAGTAAACTGAGGTCTGTTTCCCTAGCAGGTTGTCAGCTAAAGATTTTTGTAGACTATGTATTTTTGAATGACAGGGAAAGAGAACTTGAAAGGAAGATTCTTAACAGGAAAGGGGAAAAAAAGCGCACAAGAAAGGCGTGGAGGGACAAGGTGTTTTGATGGCCATATGAGATAATGGCTTGGGGTCTGGTCTCAGTTCCTGGCTTTGAAACGGGTCCTGTGCAATTCCGGGCCAGCAATTTTAGATCGAGACATGCAATTACATCACAATCGAGCTGCTTCTCCACACGTTTTCAGGACACTTACAGCTCTGAATCCTGGTTTGGGATACCCGCCTGTGCCTCAGCTCCTGCTGCACAAAGACAACCAAGTAACTCTTCCTTTCCCTCCTCCCCTCGCCACGTACTGCTACTTTCTCCCTCTGGGATCCAGCCGGGCTATGGCCTGGCACCTTTGCCTCGCTGCCTGCCCTCATAGCCGCGGGCGGGCGGCTGTCCCGCGCCATCGCGGGATGCGCACAGAGGGCGAGTTCCGAAGGGCTGAAGGACACCGACCAGGGGCATCCCGCGCTGCCCAGCCCAGAGCGCAGCTCCGGCCGCGGGGCGCGGGCAGGGGGGCCCGGCTCCTCTGTGCCCGGCGCGGGATGCGGAGCGTGGCCGGGATGCTGCCGGCGCTGCCCGCAGGTGCGGCCCGGCCCGGGGAATACAGGAGCAGGGAACCCCCCGCACCACCCCCTCACCTCCTGTACGGCATTGCGCAGCTTGTGCTGCGTGTCCTCCATCAGCGCCTCCACCTCCCGCAGCATCTCGCCCAGGCTGGCCGCCCGCCGCCGCCCGCCGCCCGCCGCGGGCAGGCACAGGGCGCCCAGCAGCGCGCCCAGCAGCGCCCATCGCCGCATCCCGCTGCCCCGCTGGCCCCGCCGCTGGCCCCGATGTCCCCGGTGTCCCCGATGTGCCCGGTGTTCCCCGATGTCCCCGGTGTTCCCGCTGCCCCGCCGCTGTCCCTCCGCCGTGAGGGCCGGCGGGCGGGGCCCGGGCGGGGCGGAGCGGAAGGAGCGGGAGGGCCCTCAGCCCCCGCCAGAGCCCCCCGCCCTGGGCGGGCACAAAACCCCTCCCGGGGAAAGGACGCTGAGGGAAAGAAGGGAAGTGCTGAGGGAAAGGGGAGAAATGCTGAGGGAAAGGGGGAAAGCGCTGAGGGAAAGGGGACAAATGCTGAGGGAAAGGGGGAAAGTACCGAGGGAGAGGAGGGAAGTGCTGAGGGAAAGGAGGGAAATTATGAGGAAAGGGAGGGAAATGCTGAGGGAAAGGAGCATTGTGGGTTTCCCCTTCAGACCTCAGACGCTCGTGCTGTCGGTGTTTTGAACAGGTTTGATGGGAAGAGGGCAGTGGGAGCTGCGTGGCACCTCCATTATGGGCTTGGCTTTTCAGCGAAGGTTCTCAAAAGATGCTTTCAGCTCTGAGGTGTGGCATGTCCTGCATCTGGCTGGCCAACATCTCGCTCCCCCTGATTGATTCCCTTTAAACTTCTTCTAAAAATATTCATGCCACATCATAATGTTGTGTGTGTCTTCCCCAATTTCCACACAATTTTACCTCCTTGTGCTGTACCCCGAGAATTTCATGGACAATTTTCGCTGCAGTCAGCTCACAGTTCCAGGAGGGCACTGTTGTGCCAGAATAGAACTGTCCTGTAAGTCTCATTTTATTTTGGAGCCTGGGTGAGAGATAATGGTGAGCAAACTATTGAAATCTTGAAAATGTCCTGCAAGTGCATTATTACAATGATCCCCAGTATAAACCCAGTGCTCCTGGCAGGCTAAGAGAACTTCAGGCAGCTCTGAATGCTGGCAGAAATGCAGTAAAAGGCAGCAGAGATGGGAATGCCCTGTGTCCCCACAGGGAAACCCTTCCCTCAGTCTCCCAGCCACCACACATCATTCTACTGTTCAGTGCCACAGAAGGTTTATTCTGGACACACCATAAATCTTAGTTTGTTGGTACTTTTTTTTCTTTAATTTTTTTTTTTTTTTTTTTTTTTTTTAGAGGCAAACCTCTTGGACTACACAATATAAGTAATAACGAATGTCAGCAGTTATCAGGAATCAATTAAGAGTTTAACTGTGTTCTATCACATTGCAGGGAGTATGGCATATGAAACAACCCTGTACTGGCAGAGAAGTATTTAGAAAAAAAACTCTGCTTTTCCACCTCTGCCTTTATGCTTTGTTCAGATGTTGGTCAGATTTGGAGCTTGGTGCTTTTCCCCTCCGTATCAACTGCTCTGCCAGGTAAAGGGATGTTGGCAACTGAGAGGGAAAAATTGTCACAGATGGTAGTGCACCTAAAAATTAGGATTTGTAAAGATCAAGGCCTTAGGTAATTTAATTGCTTATTTAACTACTTATACTGAAATTTATTACTATTATTATTATTAGTAGTAGTAGTAGTATATCATAATCTCCTACTGAAATTAGTGGGAAAATGCCCATATATTCCAGAGGGACTTGCACTCTACCGGTAAACAGAATAACTGAGGATCAGAAAGAGTTTGTAGTATTGATCACATCTTCTGGTCATTTGTTCCACTGTTCCTGTCTTGTATGAATAAAGGAACAGTAACAACCACAAAAAAATTATCTGTATTTGATGTAAAGAAACCCATAATCGGGTTATCTCTGCTGGCTTTTTTTCAGTGGGAAGAAAGTCATGTCTATTGAAAATGCTGCTTCTGTTTAAAAGCATGCTGCTGGGGACATAGGATTAACTATGAATAGTATGTTCTTAAGTTGGACTGCAACAAAGTCTTGTCTAAAATTATTTTAAGGATTAAAGAGAATATGTTTTGGACTATAACAAATTTTCATGGCCAAGGTGCAGCCCAGAGAGGTGATCTTTTTCTAAGGCAAACTAACGCAGCTAAAAAGCACCTCTTCCTGAATACATATATTGCACAAAAAACACAGATCATGCAAAACCACATATGATCTTTTTGCCAAGACGTAATTTATTCTCAGGCTTTAATTTATTGATTTAGAAAGGGCATAATGAGCCAGAATAATCTTAAAATATCTACATACATAGTTAGAAAAAACACATTTCAGAGCTATTACATAAAAGGAATTTGTAAGACTTAGATCGGTGTCAATACAAGACCCTTAAGGTGGATTTGAGGCACAAACAGCTCCCCGTCATGGGGAATGCACTCTTATCAAAGGCATCATCTGAATCAGTGATTCTGGAGAATAGAAACCACCTTCTGGTTGGATGAGCTTGGAGACAAAAGACCACGTTCCTGAAAGCAGCAGGGTAGGGAATTGTGCATCTTTGATTTATTTTTTTCCCACACATTGTTTATTCATTTAAAGGCATATATTAAATTCTGTTTTTCATGTCTCAAACATCTGTTATTTTGCATGTCCATTTACCAATTTAATTAATAGTTCTCTTCCCTCTCCAACAATTGTACTGTCAACAATTGATCAATTGGTCAGCTGCAGAAAAAAAGAATAGCAAGGTGTAGTAAGAATCCTTTTCTAATCACATGAGGTTTTACAGTATGGAAACTTGTAAATGTTGGGACAATAAGTTACTGGATTATCATAAAATTTTCTAGTGGTTCAATTATTATATGTCAAGGAGTCATTAAACATTGACCTACCAGTGCACGGTATGTCTTTGACAGTTTCTTCAAACTCAGCCCTCATATGGCAGCTGTGCTTTACTCAGGAAACACAGTACTATGTAAATACAAATATTGTTCATGTTAATGGCTCATTATTTAGCAGGATACCAGCCAAACATCTGAAAAATGAACATACTTTGGCCTCCTTTTTATTGCTTTGTAGACTATTTTCTTTTTAAGGTACTCCAGGTTTTATCTGGTGAAGACGTAACTAATCGATAATGATTTTTTTTTTTTTTTAGTGTGCCTTACATCGTGTCAGTTACTCATGCCCAGAGCAGATGGAGCAGTGAGTCACCTACCTGACCTTATCAGAGCTGTGACAACAAGAAACCAGATGAAACCTCTAAACAGAATCTGCTTTCCAGACCACAGAAATACAGCATATCAAGTTTGCTCTAACTTACATGGATTGCAAAGCCTGGTAAGGACTATTTTCTGCTGTCACAAGCACAAATCACGTACACGGGCAAACAGATGTACTCTAGCAAATGTCCTAGACATGTTAAATGCCTCTCCAAAATTCTGTCTCCATTTGAAAATAATGTTGGGTGGCAATAACGCTCTGAAAGTTATAAGAAAGTATTTATTTATTTCTATTTGTAATGCCTAAGTCCATGGCACTGGATGGGAATCTTTTTGCTTCTCAAATACATTGTCCATGTGCATTCAGATGTGTAGATGTGGCACTTAGGGACATGATTTAATGGTGGATTTGGCAGTGTTAGGTTAACAGTTGGACTCAATGATCTTAAAGGTCTTTTCCCTTACAAGGGATTCTATGATTCTATACAATTAATTTACACTTTAAAGCTTCTGAATGTTTAAATTTTTTCTAACTTCCCAGGGAGTACAATATTGTCTGATAAATTAAAATGTTAATCCTTTTTACAGAACTGTGCACATGTTTTTCTTGGGGGCGGTGAAGAGTGACAATCCTGGTAGGATTGTCATGAGGACTGTGGTAGAGACAATTTAACAGCAAAAGCAAAAGCCACGTGCACAAGCAAAGGCAGGGAAACAAGGAATTAATTCCCCTTCCCAAGGGCAGGCAGGTTCAGCTACCTCCAGGAATGCTGGGCTGCATCACACCTAGTGGTGACCTGGGAAGACAAGTACTGTCACTCCAAATGTTTCCCCCTTCCATCTTCTTCCCCCAGCTTTATATGCTGAGCATGATGCCACAGGGAACGGAATATCCCTTGAGTCTCCTGTCCCTGCTGTTTCCCCTCCCAACTTCTTGTGCACCCCGAGTCTTCTCGCCAGCATGGCAGCACAAAAAGAGTAGGCCTTGGCTCTGTGCAAGCCCTGTTCAGCAATAACAACAACATCTCTGTGTTATCAACCTTGTGTTCAGCACAAATCCAAAACACAGCCCCATTCCAGCCACTGTGAAGAAAATTAACTATCCCAACCAAAATCAGCACAATGAGGATAAGGTTTTTTATCCCTTGGTCAAGAATAAGTATCATACATCAGCAAGTTTTCTCCACTTTTATGTTATAAATGACACCTGCTGTTACCAGAAACCACAAAGATAATAGGTGTGTTAGGAAAACATTATAGATCATACAAGCAGTCCAATTTTCCCTCATAGTTTTAGTGAAGTTTTGTCAGTGTCATGCTAGATGATCTTTAACCATGTGCCATAAACATTTATGAAGAGAAATACAAAACTGTATATTAAAACACCATCAAAAACATAAGCTGTAATTAAGACTTACAAAATAGACCTTTCTAATTAATACATTGCAAGTGAGTGTTACTATTCAAATTTTCTGGTTTATTACATAGTACAAACTTAATGTCATTATCATTTAAAATTAAAGAAAATGCAAACAATATAATAAAACCTTATAAGAAAGTTTGTCATACACTCTGACTTCCATTTCCTATTCCAAATATGAACGTATTTCATCCCTGCATATGTATCTAACATCACATCTATTTCACCAAAGTCAGAACAGCATCTAAGCTAAAATTAGGCACTGTACTTTCACAGAATTTAGCAGATCTGTCATTAATTATACCCACGTAAGAGGAACAACTCCAATATTTCCAGTTTAAAATTGCCTGCCATTCTGAACTATGGTATTTTGTACATCTTTCCATTATGGAATTGAGTCTGGCTAGAATTAGCAGGATGGGTATTTCTGGAATATGAATTGGATGGGTATTTTTGTGTCTTTTTTTTTTTGCTGTTTCATGCCACACAGTTTTCAGTGGTTGTTATGGTGAATAAGTTTGTGTCTTAAATGAAAGAGAATAGAAATCCCACAATAAAGGTTAGCCATTCACAGCTGGATGCTTCCCTGAGGCTACAAAAACATATGAATCCTTCATTTGGAAAGATCTGACTTTTAAAATCCAAAAATCAAAGATGCTCTAATCCCTTTGCTCAAGCTAGGACTAGCCAGTGTTCTTAGCTGACTGTGTATCTTCAAAGTTGCAAGAGCAAGTACAAAGTCATTGCCACACTGATATTTAACTTACACATGGTCTTTGTTAGAGTACACAAGAAAAAGCTATTGAATGATTCAGGGCAAAGAAATGCATTTCATTAAGGAAATACAGGTGCCCCCTCCATCTTGGCTTTCTTGAGTTTGTGAATTACTATACAATCCATTTTTTTTTCATTAGTGTGTTTTTTCACTTTAGCACTTCACTTTGTATTTGGCTGCCATTTTACAGCTTTTTTTTCCTAATATTCTCCTGGTAAGATGCTTAAATAAATTCCTATTGAAATATGGAGGGCAAAGTTCATAATCCATACGGAATATTGTCTGCAAAAAAAAATTGAAGCACATCCCTCTGTAAGTTCACATTATTTGCAATCTATTGGAACTATTATTCTTCTTTAGCTTTAATACAAATTTATTATGCACAAAAAATATTTTAAAGCAATTTTCTTTTAAATTCAGGATATTTTAAAATTGAAAGTAATCGACTGTGGTAACATTTGTAGTTTTTGAAACTAACTTTTTATTGTTTACATAAAAATCCCATAAATCTACTAAAATAATAAAATTGAGACTGAGTCATCTACAGGGAAAGGTTTCCACAAGCATCTTGACTTTTAAAAAATCAAATACTTCTGTGTAGTTCAATACAAGTGAGGATTCTACTTTTGATAGAGGCCTGAACCCTATGTTTAAGAATCAGAAAGGATCTGGGGCAGAAGCAATGGATGAAACTATGAAAATTAAAACAAAAAACTTTACTTTTAAAATTAAAACTTTGCTTTGCAAGTTATTTTGAAATACTTGAATGCAAGTGGGCCAGAGTGCTACTGTGGAGTGATTTTTTGTGGTCACATTAAGGAACAGGGGCTGCCAACCCTATGCAAAATAAAATCTAGGTGACACTGACTTCACAAATGGCACAAAGGAGAGATAAAATGTGCCAGATAAAATGTGCTAGAGGAAAGGCATGAGAGTAGCAATGGCAACAAGAGTTGCTGTACTGCTGCAAGAGCTGTGAAAATAAACAACTGATTCCATGACAGCAATCCCACCAAGGTTGTCATCGACCATAAAATGCTGTTAAAACTGATCACCAGAAACTACAAAAAAGCGCTAAAAGGAGAGGCTTTACCAGCACCAGATGGTGCAGCTCTGCAGCTGGAAGGAGTGACAGTAGTGACACAGAAGCAGCTCGGGCAGGGAAGGAGGGATTTGCCATAAATGTTATCAGAACATGTGTGGCTGCACGGCAACAGCTGAGGAGGATCACAGGCTGCTACAAAGCATTATTGACGAGCATTTAGCTACAAAGATAGACCTTGCCAGGAAGCTGCAAGCCCTGAAGATATATTCTGGGTGCTCATCTTATACTTGTGCAAACACAGGAAAAGGAAGAAGAGTTGGAAGAAGTTTGCATCACCACACCAGATTTATCATGTAGAAACAGGTTGTCAGAAAGAATAAAAGAAAGACCAATGATGTGACTAAGCCTTAAACAAAGAAAAAACAATAGAATCACAGTGCCTGCTGAAAAGCAGAATGTTCATTAGCTGTAGGAAATAACTGGGAGTAAAAGCACAAGTTGTGGAGAGAAAGCAATTAATCAGAGAAGAAAATTCATCAAGAATTTTTCAAAAGCATTAACAATGGTCACTTTAATACGGGCTTATTCTGGAGAGGAAGAAACACCCCTAATTAGCCTAAAATGAATATAGGGGCAAAAGAAATTACCCTTTGTTCAAAGGAGAGAGAATCTGGGGGAACTGAGGGAACATGATGTGTCTGACACAGCCAGGCAATCAGTGGCTGATTCAAGCACAGTCGTATTTCAAAATAAATTAATGAATCAACCTGGTTGTCAGCCTGGAGCAATATCAGCCATGGTAACTTTCTGGAGATGAGATAATGGGTGCAGAGAAAATGTGAGACAACTCTGCAGTGACAGTGCAAGGAAGGGCTCATCCACTCTGGGTTTGCCCAGGATGAGAGAGTCATTTTCTGGACCAGTGACAAAAAGCCCATTCTTTTCACCTGTGAAGCCTTTTTGAATAATGTGACTTCTCTGGCCTTTGGAGGTGTGCTAGTCTTCCAAGAGCTTACTTTTTATTTCAGCATCTTTGAACATCTTCCTGGGCTTCTGAACATCAGCGCCTTACAGGTTATACCCTTGTCCCTTGTGGACTGTATCAGCTTCATCTGCTGATGGAACAGTTTCCTACACTTATCTTAAACCTTTGCATTCACCACAAGGTTTTGTGCTTGCTGCAGTGAATGCTTCAGGTTTTAGTTGCCCTTCCAACTGCAGCATGGAATATTGCCTGTGCAGAGCCTGCCCTGACCCAGCAAGGATTACGGCACCAGAAAAGAGAGACAGCACCACAGATCCCAATAAGCTGACTGACCTGTAAGGTGGTGATGGCAGGAAACAATTCCTGCAGTGCAGTGATAAACAATAAGGGCAAAACACTGTAGAAACTTCAGTTAATTCAATTCTGTGTTAAGAATTTTTTTTCTAACCTCTCTACTTTGCAACAAAATTGGGGAAGGAAATAAAAAGAGCTTTCATTTATTTGGGTTTTGGTAACCTTTAAGCTGGACTATATCACCTGACAATTCTGTTGTCCCTGTGTCATGCAAACACATCTTGCTGCAGAAATAAATGAGTAATAAAATAAATGCTGCAGCAAGAGGTTTCTGGCTTCTCCTTATCGGAACCAAAGGTACTCTGAGCATGCAAGGACTCTCTGATTTTTACACCCTTACATATTTCAAGGCTTGTGATTTGCAGAGTTGAGTCTTCACTTTTTTTCTAGACTGATGTAACCCAGGGCCAGCAGCCCTGTGGGCAGGAGCTGACTGGGGAGATGTCACTGTCACTTAGCTGGAATAAAACATTTAATACTTCAGCTTTTCCATTTTACAAGACTGCAGCCTTGCTTATATCTCTGACTGACTGCTCCCAAGCCTCCAGTCAGACAAATACTTTCACCATTACTGATCTGACAAGTTCTGCAAAAGCAAAGCCAAATTTGGGGCAGATCCTGCAATACCCGTCATCCCTTCTCTGATGTGTATGTGGTACAGAAATAGCAAAGGACAGACACATTTGTGTCTCATTCCCCAGCAGGCTACAGTATTGCCATCATTGGGGCAAAAGATATGTTAATAAGCCATCTATCTCAAGGTTTTATCAGCAAAATTATATGCTATTCAACGCACAGGTTTTCCTACGAATTTTTAAGATTCATATGTTTCTTTCCAGCATAATTCACAGAAGTGGGTGGATTTGTATGTATTTGCTGCATGCACTGTGTCAGTCATGGAAGAAAAAGGGTTTCACCCTAAGTTATCTACTTTTGCAGCTATGTTATATTTTAAACCATTCTGATTTTTTCCATTTCACTCACAGCCTCCCTCTTGTTTCTTTTGGGATTTTGGAATTAGGGTAGGAGGGTTGTGCTGAAGGTTGATCCATGCAACAAACCAAGCTCATTGCTGGGCCTAATACTGGTCAGAACTAGGGCTGACTGCTCTACTATTGTTGGTATCTCTGCAGTTATTCAACTGGTGAGGCTGGCTTTTAAATGACATTCAAAACAGTTGTAGGCTCTGTGGAGTTTGATTAAAACTGCTTCCCTCTCCTGTGGTGGGAATGATGTGGAAGTATAAAGATGTGCTGGTGTGATAAGGAGCTGTGAGAATGAGACTTGCTGTTAAATAACACAAACCATGATACTGGTAGCATTTTCATAAAAAGATAAGAGAGGGTCATACTTGCAGTGTTGAACACAACAAAGCTGTAACAAAAAAATTTTCTAGTGAGTAATATTTTTTTTTGTAAATGCCAGTGTTAAAAATGAATCATTATAAATTACTGTCTTTACTGTTGTTTCTGTAATTCATATGCTGCTTTGGGCTAGTTCTCAACTGCTGTGCATCACTCTCTCTTCATCTCTGCAGGACGGGAAAACAAAAGTAGTTTTTAATCTGAGGGATTCTGTAACCTCTCTTGAACTGCAGGGCTGAGCTCCTTGATGCCTGAGCAGGTCTCAGAGGGTGCCACGGCCCCTGGGAGTCTGCACCATCACACACTCATCCTTGCTTTAATGTAAAGATTATTGAACTGTGGTCCTGGTGCTGCCCTCCTGCCTCTCCCACCGTGCTGACCTTTTTTCCCTTTGGTCACAGATGCTGGACACTGATTATGGTGTTCTCTTCTGTAGTTTGTATCTCATACCCTCTACTTACTTCACAGTAAGTTTTCACCCATGGTATTTTGGTCTATGAAAGCCTGTCACTCTACATATTTGAGAAAGATCCTCGACACTGCACATGCATGAAATTAATTCAGGTTTTTTTTTTTTTTAAAGAACATGCAAGTATCAAGAAAAGCCATTAAAAGAGAGCTTCTGATTCTGCCCTTGCAGTGGTGTGTAGTCAAACTGAGATATAAGGTGCTACCTACAACACTTGGAATACATTTGTTTTTTGAAGTTAATAAGAGTTTGAAGTATAGTTTGAAGTAGCAGCTATTTGCTGATACCAAAAAAAAAAAAAAAAAAAAAAAAAAAAAAAAAAAAAAAAGACTGGGCAAACACTTCTCTGAAAACATGATGTTACAGAGAGCACCTTGCTTTTTAATAAAAATTTTATTTAGCTTGGCTTGGACAATGTTTTCCAGCAGTTCCACTGGGTTGTATCACTGATGCTGGAAAGTTGTCCAGAATTAAACTTGCATTGACTGCTGACTGAAGGTTTATTTCAGCAAAACTGCAGGCTATGGATACATTGTCAAATTTCTTACTCATGGTGTGTACAGGTAAGTAGATGGGGTTGTAAACTGGGTTTTTCCCATATGTTATATGCTCTACCTTAAAGCATGCCATTTGAAACACTTAAGTTTAAACAAATTAAGAGGGGGACAAAGGAAGGCACTTCAGAGAATTTGAATAGCACCTGATACTTAAAGAAAAGCTAGCTGTGTCAAAGAAATACAGCAGAGACCAAGGAGTTAATTTTTTCTGGTGGATCATCTCTACATACTTTTCCCAGACACCAGCTGAGTTATTTCTCAAATGCCAGCCAAGAACTACTTGCAGCTGGCAAAAATCCACAGTTATCAGTGCAATGGAAAAGAGGTGAGACAAAATAAGAGCAGTGTGTCCTTGTTGATAGTGAGGTGTGGGTTCCTGTGCTCTTACCCAGGTTGTAGGCATAAGGGAAAAAATAGTTAACAAAGATAACATTTATGCAGTGATTCAGCTCAGTGGTATGTGTGATGACTCCCTAGGTCTCTGGAATCTGTTCTGTGGAGTGTGTGAAGTTCATGAGGAACCTGTGGAGTTCATGTACGACCTAGTTTCGCTGGGGCTCACAGAAAGAAAAATCATTTTAATTGTAAGTAATTTCAAGAAATACCAAACAACACGCTCTTTACTTATTTGTAGTATGACACATTAGGAACACAGAGATTTCCTGTGAGACAGCTCTCCTGTGTAGAGACAGCACAGATGACATACTGGTGAAAGAAGACAGAAATCTTTTAAAATCATGACTATGTGTGTTTATCCTGAAGAAAAGGAGGATCAGGGGAGACCTTATCACTCTCTACAACTCCCTGAAAAGAGAATGTAGCCAGGTGGGGTCAGCCTCTGCTCCCAGTGATAGGATGAGAGGAAACGGTCTCAAGTTGCAGCAGGGGGGGTTTATACTGGATTTTAGGAAATGCTTTCTTCACTGCGAGTATGGTGAGGCTGCCCAGGGAAGTGGTGGAATCGTCATCCCTGAAGTTATGTTACCGATAGGTAAGGCTTTGCAAAGCCTTACCTATTGGTAACAATGAGAAGATGTGTAGATGCGGCCCTTAGAGACACAGTTTAGTGGGGTTTGGCAGTGCTGGGTTAACAGATGGATGATCTTAGAGGTCTTTTCCAACTTAAAGGATTCTATGAATCTTGTAAACACAAAGTGAGAGGGTCTAGCAGATCCCCAAATCTCTGCAACATAGGGTGGAAATAAGGCATATTTCCAGTTCTGATGTTAGCACCTATAAAGAAAAAAGACCTCATAAATCTCAACATTTCTGTAGTTTCTTTTTCTCAGAATAAGTGACTACCCCATGTAGGCCTTATTCACATTACATAGAGACCAGATTCTTATGGACTTAAAAACACTTGGGTGCAGGAAAGGATCTTACACGTAAACAAAATGAAAGTTTCTGATTTTCAAGCAAACCTGAAATACTTCTAAAATGCATAACTAAGTTTAAATTTTGTTTCAATAAAAAACATAAGACTATTGAAAAACTAGTCTGTGCCCAAAGTCTTGCATTTCTGAGTTGCCTAACTTTCAAAGGCTGTAGAAGCATTTACTCCAACTAAGGAGCAGTAAGATTTTTGCTCCACTGAGGCTCTTGCTCACATCTATGTATGTAAGTATGTGTATGCTTGTGTAAAATCATTTGGATTGGCTGCTCTTTAAAGGGGAAAGCTGCCCCAAACTGCCTGTTACTGCCCTGAATGAATATTTACAGCAAATTAACGTTGATCCTGTCCAAAATTCGAGGATGTGAAATGTGAATATGAGCTGGTGTTGGTACAGTTGTGGCACAGTGAGCACTGCCGGGAAGCCAGGGTGTCCTATGGAAATATCCCCATCTAGTGGATGTCCATGGGCTGAGGACATCCCAGGACACTGCTTGCCCACTGTTTTTAGAGCAGCTGCACATTTATTATTTTCCTCAAAATAAACAACAAAATTAGGGACCTCCTACTGGCTGTAAAATTATTTCCAATTTTATATGGATATTCCAAGACCACATACAAATGTTTAATATGGACTTTCCATTATAGACTGCTCTGCTTTTCTCACTGCAGAGTAGGCTGGGTCCATTATGCCTAAAAAATCCCCTAAAATATATCTGATCATTTGTCCAGAAATCTACTGAATGAGTTTTAAAAGAAATTAAGAACACTGAAAAGTTTTCGGGCTTGACACACCCTCCCCACAATTAATGGTATTGCTTTTCTCAGAATATATTTTAAATAAGAAGAAGGAGTTTATTAAGGTTTGAGAGCTGGTATGTTTGTATATACTTGTTACTGTCTTCAAGACAAATTAATGTGAAAATTTGAAAAAACAGTATTATCCTAATGTGAAACATAGCTACAAAATACTATATCTACTCTCTCCCCATCTTTTGAGGGAGTTGTTCTTAGCTGATGGGAAGGAAAAAGAGTTTTTTCCCTAGACTCACTAAAATTAGTAGGAGTTTTGACATTAATAGAGTTAGGGCTTAGTGAGGAATATTTCAGGAAGGAATACAGCACAGCAAAACCTGCAGTACATTCAGTCCCAAAGAAAGTACAGTACTCATGCAATGGACACCCAATTAATGCTTTCTTACTTGTCTTTCTCAGAAAGGATTAGTGGCTGCAATGGTGTAATAGTTATTTAAGGATGGTTGAATAACATAATGGCATCTAACTAATCAGACGCCTATTGTTGACATTTGTCAGCAAGGCTTCAGATCCTCCATCATCCCATCCAGGCTAGGAATTTCTGCCATAAATCTAGCAGCACACTCTAGGTAGAAATAGAGAAAGTTTTCTGAGAGGAACTGTGCGGCACCTCAGGTGACTGGAATTGCAAAAAGTCTTCATCTCATTTGTCCCATCTTTTAATGCTTATCCTGTTATCAATACATGGAATATACATAGTTTTATACACACATATAAAGATATATTCCTAAGAACAAGTAAGATCCTTCTTCTGCAAACTCATTTGTAAATTCATATTGCTTTCTGACTTGTCCCATGGATGCATGTTTTCCTTTCCACTAAAATCTCCCTCAAAATGCTCTACAATCTCTATGTTATTGTTTTAAAATGCAGGTTTGAATGCTGTGGTTGTGAAACCAGGAGATTACTGTCATTAGCTCAAGGCAGGCACCACGGGGACAGGTGCCATGCATGTTTCTCTGGATAGCTCTGCCAATGCACATTAATCTTGATCTGCAGCATTCCTGCTGTTCCAGTCCTTGGCCCCTCTTGTGCCAAATTTTATAGTTTATTTGTTTACAGCTCTAGCAGCATTTCCAGTGAAGCAGAAGTTATTGTGGATACCTTTTGTGCATTTTCAGCTTTCACTTTTTACTCTGCTGGTCTGATCTGTCTCCTCCATGGTGCTGTTATGAAGCGAAGGGCCCAGACACGAGGCTGACTGGCACTGCACTAATCCCATGATTTTACATGATCTGAATGCCAAAAGCAGAGAACCCTGAAGTTAATCATTGCTTATGATGACTGACTCAGCCTCTCTAATCCTTTTCCATCCTCAGTCCTTGTCACCGTGCCACTTGACCTGCTTCCTTCAGGGCTGCACTGTGTGTCTGCCACGCACTGCACAGCAATTCGGTCTGAGCAGGGGAAATCATTCTGGAAAACCTGAGGGGCCAGCTGTTCACACCAAAAGTCTCTGGGGGAAGGGATGGTGCCTTTGGGCTCCCTGAACATAAAATTTGGTATCTCCTGCCGTTGCTCACCCCTCTCTTCCTGTGCTTGCCGCAGAACCTCTTCACCTTTCAAGCAGAGAGGAGGATCCAGTTTCTGACAAAATGGACATTTCTAGGCAGTTTTGCCTCCAGGACTGGGAGTACAGATACAATCTCCTGCCACCACCACATCTATTCTGAATCTGCAGGAGGTCATTTTTATTTCCTTTCCTGGCATTCATCACCCCTGGCAGAAGGATAAGGGCAGCAAAACACTGCTTGGTGACTGATGTGTTTGTGCTGCTCTGCATCGAGAACTGAGGTTTGTGCATCCCTCAGCTTACACACTTCTAGTACATCCTGTTAGAGGAAAAAAAGATTGAGGGGTGGTTTTGCTCCTGCCCCTGAAGAGGAAGAAGAAGCAGAAACTATATGATGAACTGACCACAGCCCAAATTTCCTAATCCCCCTGTGCCATTGGGGGAAAGAGGTAGAGAAATTGGGAACAAAATTAAGCCTGGGAAGAAGGAAGGGGTGGGAGGAAGGGGATTTAAGATTTGGGTTTTATTTTTCATTATCCTACTCTGATTTGATTGGTAATAAATTAAATTAATTTTCCCCAAGTTGAGTCTACTTTACCTGTGATGGTAATTGGTGTTTTCTCTGCCTTGTCCAGCTTAAGATGAGAGTGACAGAGTAGATTTGGTGGGCACCTTGTGTCAACCCACCACACTGCTGCTCAACACAAATGAAATACAGCAGGGGCCTTCTCTTGTGCAGAAAGGACCAGGTATTTACACATTACTAGCAAGACAAAATAAAATACAGAACTATAAACCACAAGATCACACTGCTGGTATTTCTAGTTTTAAGTGGTTAAGAAAGATTTCTATTTTAGTTCCATAGAGCCTCCAGCTGGTGGTGCCAAATAATAACTGCAAAGGACATTTTTTCTGTATTTTGAATGCTCAGAATACAAATTGTTTGGATAAAGGCTTAGACTCTTTATAGCAACTGTCCTTCTCAGTCGCAGTGAACTTAGCAGGTCACCTTCTAAAAGTCAACTGTTGTGTGTTTATGCCTCACACCAAGGGCTATGACCCACTTCTGCTCTGATTTGTTTGAAAGCTCGTTCTGTGCATGGGCTGTAGAAGTTGTGTATACACGTACGTGATCATAAGCAGTGGAGGATCAGGCCCAGGACATTTTGGCCCAGAAAAATATGTTTATTACTTCATAAATCACAGTAAACCTTAAGAACACATACACCTGTTTCCTTGGGTGGTGAGGATGTCTGTACCTAGCATTTATAACTTACGTGACCTGGTGTCCTGTCCAGGATCTTTAGGAGTCCAGGCTGCTGACGAGTCAGCTTGTGACCTTCTTTTTCTGTGAAGTTCAGTAGTTAAAATTATTTAGCTTGGAAGAAGATACCTGTTTTCAAATTTAAAAAGGGGGGCAAGGGGGAAGTGGTGAAGGAACACCGTGTTATGTTTCATTGGCCAAACAGTGACCTATAAAATGTGCTGGTGAGAACAGAAAATGTAATGCACCACTGACTGCAGCCACAGTTTGTTTTCATTCTTTTTGATATTTGATTATAAGGGTTAGAGCAGGGGAAAGGGAGTGCTAGCCTGAAGTGCTACCTTTCCTATGGCTCCCTGCCACCTGAGTCGGTGCTCATTTGAATGGGTCGTGCTCTTTGCTGCCAGGCACGAGGCAATGAGGAATAAACCCCAGGAGGGTCAGCTTTTACAGAAGGTAATACACAGTTATTTTAGGGAGCATTTTGCCCTGTTCTGAAGGGTGCCACTGCTCCCATGGGCCTCCTGCTTCCCTCTGAGAGATTGCAACAGCTTGCTGCTTGCACAAGCCAGGTACTGCTGAGAGAGGCCAAGCAGGTGGCAGAGTGTTAGTGTGACCAGGCAGGGCAAGGAAGGTGTCACAAAGGTGTCAGGCAGAAAGTGACGTGGGGAATGACACAACCAAGTCATGTTCCCTCCTTTTGGACTCCAAGCTGACTCGTGGCCCATACAGTTCATACAGGCACTGTGACAGTCATTTTCCAGAGAGTAGTTTCCCTATCTTTGGCCACTGAAACAGACCAAGTGAATGTTATATGCTGAGTGAACACTGAGAAGGACCTGTCTCCAAAGACATAAGATTTCCACTTTCCCACTTACCAAAGTAATACCTTAATTGATTTCAGGGATGAAGGCACTCCAGTATGGGCGTTTAATATGGGTAAAATCATGACATGGGAAGGAATATTAATTATATTGTCAAGAAAAAAACTTATGTATAGTTTCTGGTGCAGTAAAATCAATCAGTGGATTGGTTTGTTCAGTATTTTAAAAACACACTGTGCAATAGAAATATTAGAGGAACAGCTCACCCTGATTTGAGATCATGTGTCCAACAAGTGTGACTTTGTGTTTTTGCTCTTCTGAAGCACACCTCATAAAATCTCCTCAAGTATTCTCTGTGCCACTGTGGAAGCTAATGATTTTACTCAGACTCATTAAGAAAATTAAATCCTCCTCAGAGAATTATACCCAAACATTCTGCAAATGTTTTGAAACCAAGCGGCTGCTCTCTGCCCCAGTGGCTCCTGTGAAATCCAGCTGTGGTGAACAGAGGCTACATGTAAGAATAGGGTTGGAACACAGCTGGATGAGCACTCACAGCTCACCTTTACAGCATTTCTTCAGGGAACTGGGGGGTATCACCTGTTCTTGTCTCCACAGAGAATCTGTCTTACAGGAATGGCCTGAGATGCGGCAATGGAAGAAATATGGGACAAACACTGTTGAGTTTTACATCCACATAAACAGTGAATGTGTTTGAGCACAGGGAGGTGAAACAGCAGTGGCTGGTTAAGCTCTGGTTTTGCTTGAGCTGCTCACGCCTGGGCTGCGTGACTGCAGCAAAGAACAGAATGTGGCTGTCTGTTCTTATGTGCATGTCCAGCTAGTCACCATTTGATGAAATCAAGAGGATAAATTGTACTGTGGATGGAACTTCTCAAGCTCTGTCTGTGTTGCCTTTTCTCCTGGGTGTTTAGTTAAATGAGGTTTTCCTTTTCCTGCAGGCAAGCCAATAGTTTCTTTTTGATCTCTCAGGACGCTGGTTTTTTGCCGGCTTGTCTTACCTTAATTCCTTTTGATAAAAGAGCCTTTTATCATGCCTGATAATATTGTCTATGTGCCATAGGTCTATGTGCCATGCCATGATGAAACTAAAAAAGCAGCTTTTTAAAACTCCTTGTATCAGTTCATTTTTTCTTATGACTCATCAATGGATTTTCACAGTACCATAGGAGTGTCATGATTTTTGCTGTTTCGGTTTTTGTTGTTGTTGTTGAGCTTCAGCTTCTGGATTTTTTACCTTAAAATAAAAATGAAAATAGCTTACATATCAAGCTGCTGCGGTTGCTGAAAAACACTTAATAACCTGCTCAGTTTTATGTGAAAAGCAAATTACAAGCATATTTATTGTGAGAAAGCTTCAGACTAGGGCCATGATTATAAAATGCTTAGGATCGATATTTCAGGCACAGTTGTCTGTTGTTTGTTAGCAGGCAACCAACGAGACAGGATTACTGAAAAAATTCGGATTAGGAATTTAATTACTCTTTAGACATACTTATTGACTTAGGCACATGGTAGTTTTCAGCATATCTAGAAATGTAACTAATAATTTAGCCAATTACAATAAAAATTAAATGTATTTATGGACTGGTCAGGTGATCTCCTGCTTGTGAGTTTTTCTAAACCAGGAATATCTGAGCTACTTAATGAGTGTGGCCTTTAGCTTCTGGGAAACACCTACAATATGCACTGTATTCTAAAGAATGACTAGAAAAAATACAGTTTGTATAATTTTTGAAAATAAAACTTTTTAGATTAGATATAGAATTGTGGGAAAAAACCCTCCACATTCAAGGTTTTGCTTGGATGTGGGTTTTTTTCTTCCAGGATGTTGTGTGGCTTGAAAACAGCAACCTACTTTTTATACCCTGTCGCTTTTATTTTAAAGAAATAACTCTGCACTCAGGTTTTCAGTTGTAACCTAATTAACACAGAGTTTTGTGTAGCAAATTATGGTAGCATCTCCTTCTCTTCAGACAGTAAGTATAGAAAGATACTTCAATTAGTGCCTTGATTTTTTGTTCGTCTGAACGAAATTTCAGAGACTTGTTTGAAACATTGGGAAAGGATTACTATAGGCCTTCAGTCTGCAAGGATTTAAGCACATATGGGATTTTGATGGACTGTAACAATGTAATTTAGCAAGGTCAGTTCTTTTATTATATTATCACATTTTTTGCATTTAGCTACTGCTACTGTATTTCTGACTTGTGCAGCTTTTCAAGACCTTAGGATTGAACCTTTTAATAAATTACTTTCATATGAAGGTTTGTTCAAAACCTTGAATTTTGCAGCAAAGCTCCTGTAATGAGAGAGGGGGAATTTTATTTGTTTTTCAGCAGTGAAATCAATACACAAGCACAGAAGACATATTTAGCTGTGAATTTGCTGTGGGAGCAGGGACATGCTGTTGTAAAACAGTTTTCATTTCATAAGCTCAGTTTTACAAGCCCTGTATCACTGCAGCCTATAAAAAAAGAGTTGACTCATTATGCAGCTATTGCAAATGAACTAAGAAGGACAACAGGAAATGATGACTTCTAAAGAAACATCCGTACCAAATGTTTCCCTCACCAGGGCAAGGATGTTTGACTTGTGATTTATAAAATAGATGGATTTAATTAGTAAGTAATGGACAGATTCTGAACAAATTTAGATTCTTGATAGCGTGTTAAAGATTGTTCCTTTATACTGCACTGTTCAGTATTTGAACAACTGCACATTGTTTTCACACAGGTAGGAATTTATGAACTTACTATTCATACTCTGGTCTTGCCCAGTTTTTCTTCCACTAGTATCTGAATCTTAATTGTACATTGATCTACAAAACCAGCATTAATTATTGTTGATTTTCTTTTCTTATCTCATATTTATTACAGTCAAAAAGTAGAAAGAAATACTTGTAATAACTGGTATTTATCCTTCATGCATAAATTGAATAAATCAGATTCCAGGTCCAAGTATTTATTTTCTTCCTCTTTGATTTCCAGAATACTTTTGATTTTTCTGTGAGTGTTTATTCTGTTTGTGAGAGAAGATGTGTAAGCAACAAAACAGAGGCTTTCTAATGACAAACACCAGCCTAAACACAGCAGGGCTGTAGCAGATCTCCAGGCAGAAATACTAATGAAAAATCAGATAACCTTTTTCAATTATCCAATATCAAACCTAGCAGTGACCAAGAAAATGTTTCTCACCTGGCACACCTATAATCTTCCCAGATTTTTAGAATATATTTTGTTTAGACACCTTTTTCTTCTTGGTTTCCTCTCCCCCGTGCATGACCAGATAAATTTTGTTCAAGAAATGCAACTTTTTTCCCTTACATTAAACTTCCAGTGCTTTACACAGAAGGTAAGAGGCCAAATCCACAGCCAAACTTTTTCAGATGGCAATGGCAGGGTAGCCTAACTCAGATGAGGGCTGTAAACACTCATTGCTCAGCTTTTAAATTAAAGAGCAGCTTCTCCCTTTCAGCTCTCCTATTTCTGGTGTTATCTTGATGGTTGTTCCAGGTAAAAGCCTCACAGCATTTGCATGCTGAGGTATCCAGTTTGGAGCATGAATGTTTAAAAAAAAAGGAGTCTTAGAAACAAAAGTGGTAAAACACTAAAACAGGCATTGGATCAGGGCAGAGTGCAGAATATTTGTGTCACAGCAAAGACTGCTATAGCCCAATCCCTATCTTTTGCAGATGTACTTAGCTTTGCATGTTCATTAAAATCCTTTGAGGCTGATAGGACTGAATAGTTGTGGTGAATTTAAGCAGATATCTAAGTCCTGAAATGCTTCATATTCCTAAGAGTCAGGTTCTCTCAGCAGCTACCCTAAGTTGTTTCTTGTTTCCATTGTATCCTTGACAGATATAACCAAAGTTGGAATTCATTGAATGTTCCAGTTCTGACCCTGGTCCTCCAACATCCCATTTAACCACTCACATGATAAAGTTATTTGTAAATGTTAAATCTTTGCAGGATTATGATCTAAAGGAGTATTAGAGCCTGATCCAGCTACTTCAGAGGCCTGCCCTAGATTTTGGTGATCAGTGTATCAGAGCCATACTAAAGGGATTAAGATACTGCCAGTGCTTACTGAAGATATGGTTTTCCTAAAAGCACAGTCCAGTCTCCTGGTACTGACATAACCAGGGCACATTACATGGTACAGCTCACCCTGCTGAGGCTGGCACCTCTCTGATGGCTTACAGTGGCTCCAGTAGCCTTTCCTTTATTTATGCTTTCATAATCCAAATTCTTAGCAGTGTAAATATTTCCTCTGTGTGGCTACACACAGAGAGATGGATTTACTTATATAGTGTGGGACGCCGTGTCTTGGAGAAATAGCAGAGTTTTGCTGGTGTCTGTCTGAGACAAGTGGGTCACCTGCTGCACTGACATGGAGGTCACCACCTTCATCCACTTGTATCCTTTCACTTCCCTGCTTTCCCTGTGTCAGGAGAATCTTCCCTTTGTTCCACAGGTGTGGCAAGCAGAACTGAGGAAATGATACAGGGAGAGATTTGGCTCTTTTTGCTCTCACCAGCTGACAGGATGACCTACACTGGGAGAGGGATGCCCTGAATATCCAAGAACCAGGTGATTGAAGACTAGGAAAAACCCCCAAAATCTCTTTTCTTCTTGTGGTGAGTCCTTTTTCTGTGTGTTGTAAATCTGCTATTGCACCAGAAAGGCTGGAGGCCCAGGAAAGGAAGGCAACATGCTAGATTGAAAGACTTAATGCATAAAAAGAAGGTATTTCTTTTTTGATGTTGTCTTGTGTGATATGATGATAATCCTGTTAACATGGTTTATATGATGGGTATTTTTATCCAAGCAGTTTTGCACCCATCACAAACACACATTAGCTCTGCTTAAGAGCACTAAAGGAAAAAAAGTTATCACTTCTCTTTTGCAGTGAGGGTCTGTAATGTAGCTATGTAGCATTTCATGCCCAGCATGAAAACTTTGTGCCAGCCAGAATACAAGTTCCCTTGCCAGATCTCAGTGTCTAGTTTAAGAATACTTCCTTTCTCATTACATTACATCATCATGAACAAATTATATTAAATGGTGTAAAATAATCACTCTTGCATAATACCTTTACCTTTCATCTTGGATTTCAAAGCACTTTACAATCATTAATCTTTACTTCTTAACCCACTAATCACATGAGTAAAGTCTTCCTCACAGAGAAGAAACATTTCTAAATACTTTTACATCCTGTTGAAGATGAGAGGAGAAGCCAAGTTCACCCAGACAGGATCTGGGATTAAAATTCGGTACATCTGCTGTCCTTGAGCATCTTTCTTCCTTTCAAATGTATCTACAGATTCAAAAGACCAAATAAATATTGACATGTAGGTGGTTTTGGTGCATATCTGAAACCTGATGCTGCTGGGTTTAAATTTAGGATCTCCAGCTGACACAGTTCTGTTGCTCTGCAGAGAAATAATTCTGTCGTGTCACGTGTGCAATCACAGCTGTCTTGTTTGCTTGTTTCACAAACAGCTTTCTTCACAAGCTGGATTTTGTTCAATATGCATTCCCAGTTACGGCATATTGGTCCAACAGTGTTTGGAACAAGAATAATACTTAACCAGATGAAGAGTCTTCTCCCATGTGAATAACCAGAGACTTCTAACCCACTCATTCAATCACTCAGTACAGAAAAAGTATACACACAAAATCTATCAACGGGACAAAAACAGAGCTTAACTCAGAAAAAGCTTTCAGAATATTAACTGCAAGTTACTGGATGATTTAAAAGACAAAATGTCATAAAAGACAAAGTACTGCTGCAACTTTTCAAAGTCAAACCTTCTTTGTCCTGCTCTGTGTGCTGATTTTGCCGATTTTTAGTGTCACACTTGTTTGTTCAAGGGTGAATGGGCTTAGGGCCAGTGTAAATCTGGACTTACTGTCTGAGAGCCAAGAGTCTCAACCCTGTGAATGAAATTATTTCTTCTGATTGATGCAAGTCTGCCACAGAAATCCTCAACATCAGGTTTTGATCCCTTGCGTAGCGACCATCTAGGATCCAGTGTAGCCTTTTACAATCTGTTTCTGTTCCTTATGCTTGTTTCTCATGACCAAAAGCTGCCCCTTTGATATTATTTATCTCTAGAAGGAATAGGGTTGGTGGCAATTCATTGCCAGAAAACCATCTGGCACTGAGGCCTCCTAAATATAACCACTTACTGAATTTACTGATTTTATATTTTCTTTATATGGAATTACATTTCAGCCACTGCACCCTTTTGGATTCAGGCTGTTGTGCTATTTTTTAATCTTCCCACTGAAGAACAGTATTTCAAGCATTTGAACATTTTCACCACTTGTAGGAGAGTCCTAGGCTTTGACCCCGTCACCACCCGAGACGTTTTGAAACTTGCCCACACCTTTATTTACTTCAGACTGGATTACTGTGAGCACTGCCAAACTTCCTGCTCAGACACTGCTGTTAGGAGGTTTTACTGTAGTCAACATATTGAGAGCAGAAATTTATAATATTTTTTAATTTTCAAGTCACTTTATTATTGATTCTTTGTATTGTGTGATGACATATATCCCTCTTGTAATTCATTTTATACATAAAAAAATATGTTTTCACCTTTGATTTTAGTCCAATAATTCAGGGATATAGCTGGGATGGTTAAAGAATTTTTTTTATCAAGTAGTGTTTTACCAAATTGTAGGATAAGATGAACTAAAAAGAGATGATATGCCAACATTTAAATGGGAGAAAAGGAATGGATCAGGAACTTCAGAAAAGTTACTTTAAGATTGCCTGAGGCAAAATTAGACTAAGCCCAGATGGTTTGCAATAAGAAAACAAATAATTTATGGTAATATAATAATATCAGTTGACATAGTTTTATGGGTGATAGAGCTTGACAGTGGACATGTAATGTATATTTGTAAGTGTGGCTTATAAACACACCTGTGTTGATTGAATACATGATTCAATTGTCCTAAAAACATTGAACATTCTGATTAAACAGAAAAAAGAAAGAAATGGAATTTTAAATACTTAACTAAGTGATAGTAAATGAAAGGTGACTGTCAATTCCATAATCCAGCAGAAGAAACGCCCTAAATTTGGAAGTAGAAACTAGATACGTTCGAGCTACAAATAACTGCAGTAGCAGGGTTTCTTTTTATTCTGAGGCAAGCTAGGTCTCAGTGCAATTTTCTTTGGTATTCAGAAGCTTCTTTAATACTTCAGCCTTTTAAATTAAGGTTAAAATACTTCTAAAAGGGGCACTATAATGCTATATACAGAAAGTGTATAGTTAAAAATTAACAACCTGTGTTAGATAGGAAATCAAATTAAATTAAGATAAAGTTCCTCAGGTATTCATTTATGTACCTATCTTCCTTTGAGTCCTATTTTCCTTCTGATTATTACTAATCTCTGCATTTCTGCTATCAGGGGTATACTCAACATGTATTGATCTGGTAGAAGACACGGCTCCATTCCTGCTATTTGCTATCTCCACACACACATAAAACAATTCACTCAGAACTTTACCAGGACTGGTGAAGTAGTGAATGGTTTTGAAATATTTCAATACTTTGAGGTTTTAATGTTTTGTTTCAGTAAAGAACATGATGATGATCCATTTACTTTGCATGACAATGGCATTACTGTTGGATGAGGCACTGCATCTGGGGCAGTAGCAACCCCCAGCCAAGAGGACATAACTGGGTTCAGAAATCACTTAACCTGCCTTACCTTTATGCCATATGTTCCCCAAAGAGCATTGAAAAATATGGTTATAGTTTATTGTAAGAAAATAAGTTACTTTCTCATCACCCGGTGCTTCTGGCAGCACTAAAGTCTGTGGAAGTGGGATGAGGCTAAATGGGTGTTAATTAGTCTTGAGAACTTTTTGTATGTGCAAAACATCTCAGGCTGCATCCCTGCAAGTTAGGGGACAGAGCTCCCTCAGGGGACAGTGCGCAGGCTCTTTCAGGGCAAGTTAGATAAGAAGCTTTAACCTGACTTGTCATTACATCGGTAAAGGCCTCTTCTCCTGTGGTGTTTGTGCTTCTTTTGGAACTATTTCTGGCAGAATTGACAGATTCTTGCTTCTTAAGCATTTCTTAAGCAAAGGCCAACTGATCTATTGCTCCTTAGTGAGGGATTTTATTGCTCTGACAGAAAATATATACATCAACAGCAGTTTGTTGGGTATCTTAATTTGCCTTGTCTTGATGAAGTTTGCTTCTGTGGTCTCCCAGGAAAGGTACATGGAATTACCTGTGGATGGGATGTGACCAAGCTGAACTCAAGCAGTTTTGCTCTTTGCATCCACTTCCAAACATACTATATCAGAGCATGGGAAAAGTGCAAAGGAGAAAAATAAACAAGTTACCTTCACAGAAGACAGTGAAGGACTTTTTAGTAACATAAGAAAAGCAGGGGCCTTGGAAAGTAACACTGGTGCCCAGTGGTACTTTTTGTTCCGTACACAATTTATTTTGCTCCATCTAATCTAAAAAATGCAGTTGTATAATGAATTTTGTTAAATAAAAGGTACACTGTTGAGCTGCTTAATTGTACTTTGGCTGACTTGCTTGTAATTCCAAATCCTTATTTCCTAAGAACTTTAAAGCAGATGAAGTTTTCCAAGGTCTCTCTTTAACTATTTCACCTGTGTTTACTTGGGGAGTTTTCTTTTTAATCCGGTTTGCTCCCTCTTTCCCTCTTTCCTCCTTCTTTTCCTTTCCTCTCCGTTGCAGAACACAATGCCAGGCATTCAGACTTAGGCAGTTGTCCAAATCTATTTTAAAACAAAATTTTAAATCAAAACTTCTTACAGCTATAGGCAGAGGCCCACATGTGCTTGCCCTACAGGGTCAGCAGGAAAACTTGTGATGACATGGCAGACCCATCCCTCTTTCCACTCCCAGTAAATATATGCACAATGTAGAGCTATGAAAATGTTATTTTTCAGAAGAAGTCGAGGTCACCTTGTCCCATGTAGGACCAGTGGAAAGAATTTTGGCTGAGAAAAAAGAAGGAAGGTAGACATATTATACCCAAGAAACAAAATTTTTCCTGATTAAGAGAAAAGACTTAGCAAAACATGTCTAGATGTCTAGATAAGAAATGAGCAGTTTCTTTATTATCATAATAATATCACTCAGTATCTGGGCAGAAAAGTGGAAGCTAAAAGGCCAGGAAGAGATGAGAGAAATCATGGCATTCTGAAAATACTGAGATATACAAAGCTTTTTTAAGTGCTAGTTCATGGCTCACACCTGTCAGTTTTCCATTCTGAATCCCCAGTGAGACTGCAGTGATGTAGAAAGGTTGACACTTTGAAGAAAACTTGGAGTAGAGGTAGATGTGAACACATCAGAAACTGCATTTGTAGCTGAAAGCACGCTGGTATTTTGATTTCCCCCCTGCCGTTTCTATGGTAGTTATCCTTGCATGTTTTCCCTCTGCTTTCGAGCTACTGCTGTAGTGCTGGCTGTGACAGTGAGAGAGCAGCTCCTGCAGATGAAAGAGCAGCAATGATAGTGCTGGAATGTGACCTTGGCCATTTATCATAATGACATTGTCAGTCAGGCGATACCGCATCCTTATTTTTCCAACCACTTCTGGCATGAAATCAGGCCAGTGCAGAATGGGGGCATCTATTGCCATGCCGTGCATATGCCCATAAATGGCCTATGAAGACTCTCAACATTAATTTAGCTCAGTTAATGTGGAAAAGGTTTAATTTCAAGAGCCCTCTCTCATGTGTAAATATTCGACATGTTCCTCTGCCACTTCCAACCTGTTCTAAAAATCTGCTTGAAAGAAAAACAGTGGGATTAGAGAAAGACTGTTTAGTCTCTCTGAAAAAAAAACAAAACCTAAAAAAATTGAAGAAGATATCAAATGGTGCTAATTTTCTAGCTGTGGATCATGGGTATTCTTCTGCTTAATAGACTGCAGTCATAAAATCTAAGAGATTATTCAGGTTCCACAGGGTCAGGAATATTGTGGGTTTTTGTTAGTGCAATCAGATTAGGACAAGATGTGCAGGTGAGGCTGTCTTTAAACTAAATGGCTGAAATGCCAGAAACACAGTGCTTTTACTTCTGGACAAAAGGAAATACTTCTCTTTTTCAGCTGTGGAGTGTGGAAGAATTTCTGTGGTTGTCGCCATGATGAATCGTGTAGATAGTAGTTATGCATCAGTTCTTGTTTCAGGATGAAACTCCATCCTTAGATTTTGGTAATGCTTCTGCTCTTGAAAGGAGAATTGAGAATGCTTGTGCTCTGTATTCCAGTTCTATTCAATTTCTAATTATTTTGCAGATGAATATGCTGGAGGAGCTTTATGAATGATTATTTATATAGCGCTCATTTTAGTGCATACAAAATGTAGCAACATCTCTCATATTCTAAAGCTGGAAAATAAGTAATGAGTTAGTAAATAAGCTGAAAATGACAATTTTAGACAGTTACATCCGTAATTACAAGAGAGGTCCTTATGCAAGATAAAAGGATCAAGTACTTCTTCGTAACAATCCCCTCCCCAGACCAAAAAAGAGCATTGGGAGACTCGTCCATGTTACAATTTTTGGCCATTGCTTTTGAAATATAATATTGTGGTAGAGTAACTATAGAAATAGAAAGCATTTCACAGTGAATGAATGAGCAAAATATTATCATTCTTGGTGAACAAGTCCCTAAGTGCTCCCAATGACAAGGTGAACAATTCGTAACATGTACCTTTAGAACCAAGTAAAGAAAAAAAAAAAATCAGCTTAAACAGTATTTTGACTCATCAGTCAAATTTTGAGCATGCTCATAATTTTCTCACTGGTTTTGAATCCCATGTTTGGGAAGTGACTGGACTGATTGGCTGAGTCATTTTCTGGTGTCTGAACAGGAAACATACTGCAAAAGGCTTAGGGGGGTTATAAATAGAACATGTTCTGAGGGAAAATTGTTATTCAGAGAGCTAAGGCTTGATATATGACTGCATAGATGTAGTCTGTTGTATACCACCAGTACTTTTAATGAAAATTTTCCTTCTTTTTTTTTTTAAAACTGAAATCCCTTTAATTACTTAATACTATTTCTTTACATCTTTATTTTATTTAGGTGAATGTGTAGGGGGAGTAATCACTTTAGAACTTCAAAATAAACTGCCTTGAGAGCTGTCCTTTTGTTTTCAGGTCCTGTGCTTTTGATTCCAAGAACGCATATTTCTTTAAACTTCTTAAACTGACAAAATCCTGATTTCCTGTACAATTCCTATGTGCTTTCCTCTGTGACACAGTCTGTATATGTCACATGTCATATATACAGAGAGAGCAAGGAATGGGACACGAGCTGGGAATTTCTATCTTGATATTACTTCTGCCATTGGAAAACTAGAGATTCACAATAGACCAGTTTTACCATAATTTCCTAGAACTGTGATTTACCTTCACTTTCTTCTGGAAAGGTAGGATAACAACTATTCCCCCATTTCAGAATGCTGAATACAAAGCATAATAGGATGCTGTATGATTTCCCCTGAAGTCAGTGATGGTCCACAAAACCAGAAAGAGCCTCTTTTTACCCTTTCCCATCCAGCAGCAACCTTAGGATGCCTATCTGGTCATATTACAGTGTAATTTACTGACAAATGGATCACTTGACTGGAAAGAGCGGTTCTGTCATTGTTTAAAGAGGAGCTATGTTGCTAACACAGGAAAAAAATATTGTGGACAAGTAATGGAAATAAAATCCAGCTCCCATAATTTACAGCTGGATCCAAAGCTAACCCAAAGCCAGTAGGAGTCTTTCCACTGACTTCATTAAACTTTGCATATTTGTCCTCAGAAGTGCTGCTAATGCAGCCCAGCCAGGCCCTGGGAGATGCTCCAAGCCCTTGTTCTCAGCTGACCCCCTTTGGCCAGAGCTGTTAGGGAGAAAGTGGTGCTACATGCAGTGTCAGGGGCAGGCAAAATGAAAACCTGGATCAAAAAAATACTGCAGAAAGACCCACACTAAACCAGAAAAAGCTACATATAAGTAACAGTAAATGGCAGCAATATCATGGGCTCTTTCCGCCTCCAGGCAAGCACCCACATATTTATAAATAATGACATGCAGACATTAGTTTAGTTTAAGATGCTTATTGGTGCTTTGTAGACTAATGTTTTAAGCAAAACAGAAGGCAAGAGCGGGCAAGTTTCCAAAGTCTGGATATGTTGTGAAATAAAAAATACAAAAATATAAACTTTCTCTCCATGAGCACACAGTGAAATGTGTGTGCTTGCTAAAAATCCTAATGCTGTGCACCAAAAAAAAAAAAAATCCCTGCTCTGTCACTGCCTGGAGTAAATGACAAGAGAAGTGGATTGAAGGAAACCAGCTCTTTAACTCAATCATTAAAATGGGAGTCTGCTCGAAATGCAGAACTTTTTTTTTAATAAGGAAGTTTCATCTGTGAAGTTTCACAATAAACCATTCTCTGAAACAGTCTTGGATAGCATTCATATGGTATTGAAATTTAATACGAATTATCCATGTACAACTAAACTTTTGTTTGCCATCTGATAACACGTATTTGTCTCTGTGGGTGAAAGTAAAAGGCCAGTGATCCCTTGATCACCAGGAAGTAAATAAACCATTTAAATCCCGTGGAGATATTTCAAACTGACTTTTTTTTTTTTTTTTTTTTTTTTTTTTTTAAATTCTGAAAATGCCTTTTAGTCTTTATCTTATACATTGCTAAACAGCTTGTTGGTGAATGGGTGATGGCAGATGCATATCTTGAAAGAGCAGCATAATTGCTGCTCATTAAGAAATAGCAAGGATGCAATATAGGGAGCTAAAAGAAGCACTTCACATGCAGAAAGAAGTGCTTGCAAATCAGGAAGGCTGAATGGCAAAAGAAGACTTTGGAGCTGTGCTGAGTTTCACAGGTCCATCCCATGTGTGAATTGCAAATATTGCCAGATGAAGGGCCCTTAAAAGAAGTGCCAGTTCTGAGCGATGCGGAACAATCCTACAGCAAGCTGATGGGCTAAGTTTCTGCTCAACAGGATTTCCCCTGGGAATGTGGCAGTTGTCAGTCTTCATTTCAGCAGTTGAGGAAACGCACTTGTGCCCATGCTTTGTTTTCCCCGCAAGTGCTGCTATTGCCATTCCAGGCAGTTCTAAGTAGTTTTGCTCTCAGTTTGTTCAGGCTCTTCCTCCACTAGCTGAGAGCTGTTATTTCAAACTCTGGGTGTAGAGGAGCAGGAAGGGATGCCATCTGCCTTGCTGACAAATTTGCAGATGCACGGGACTTTTTTTTCAAATTAGAGAATACTTTTTTTTATGCTGGCACTGAGACGGGAGAGCTACTGGCAGATGGTGCAAGTCTGAAAAGGTCTCCCTGTAAGCTATGCCTGCTTGTTTGAAGTTGCTAACAGGACAAGTTTAAACACTAAACGATGAAGTTCATAAAAATATTTCGCAGGTTGTCAGGAACAATATTGCTCATGCCGTGATCCAGTGAGATGGCGTGAGCTGAGGAAACGCAGGGAAGGGGAAGGAGGCTGTTCAACAAGCCTTGGTGTTACCCTGGGAGCTGGTGGACACTTATGAGGTGTCACCTCTCTGCCGAGCACTGAGCCAATGGCCAAGTGCTGAAAAGAAACGGGGTGCTGGAGAGCCTGGCATCCCTGGGGAGCTGCAACATCCTTGACATCCCCAAAACTTATGGCAGGGAGGAGAATGACCGTGGCCTTATTCCACACATGGTCTCAACGTCATCAAAAGCTTGCTAAAAAACTTGTTTTGCTGTGCCAGGTGGGCTCTGGCACAGGTCTTCCCACTCCTAAGCAGTGCTGAAGAGGGTTGTATCCTCCTGAGCCACTCTGAATGTGGCAGAAGGGTTTCAGCAGTGCCAGTGTCTGTGCATGGCCCACATCAGCTCTGAGCTTCCCTGAGAGCAGAGATGTTATGTAAGGCTGAGCTCTTCCCTATAGGTTTATGGAAAACTGACACTGCTGGCAGGGGGCCAGTTTAACTGGGAAAACTGAAGTTGACTAAGCTTGAACAACTTAATTATCCCACGAGGTTAAACAGGTAAATGGCTTTAGGCCCCATTTAAGAAACCAGGGATGAAAGGGTGAAAACAGGAATAAGCTGCTTTTTTTTTTTTTCCTGTGATCAGATAAGAAAGAGAAATCTTCAGTGCTGCTGTAGCTGGATACAAAATTTAAAAAAAAAAAAAAAAAAACAACTTGGAGTTGCAGTGAGTAGTTAAAAAGCTGTTAAACTTTGAAGAGCATATTCCTGAGTAGCAGGTTGAGAACATGGTTGTATTTTTACCCAGCAAGAAGTGCAATCTTCTGAGGATAATTTTCATAAGTTTAAGGTAGTGATTAGAGACCTACAACTCTCAACTTTATAATGCCAGGTTTAGGGAAAAGTCTCCTCTGCGTCTGTTTTAAATGAGCATAGCATTGACTCCACTGAAATGTAGGAGGCTGGACAAATTTTCTCTCTGAACAATAAGAACAGTAGTGAAAAATATCAATATGCACATTTCACTGGGCATGCCCACTTAACTCCTGGACCATGAAAACTGATCAGTTTTGAACAAAGTTTACATATACAAATATTTGTAACATATTTAAATCATACTGAAATGCAAACCTATATGTAAACCAAATTTTTACGATTATCAACACTTCTTGCTGCAATATATTTAACTATAATAAGCAAAACTCATGTGGAACCTATGGGTCCTCTGTTATTCCCCTCCTATTGACAGGATCCTTTAAAAATCCATAAATGGCATTAAACGTGCATAACTCTTGTTTCTTAGCAACCTTATTTTTTAAACAAAGGGGGTTTGAATACATATAATTTATTAATTTTATGCTGTCAAGACTGATAATAATGTATAACAGACAAAACTCATGCCCAGCAGTTGCTGGTTGTTTTCTATTATCTCCATAGAGCAAGCCAGAAACATTTGTGTTAGATTTTTTTAAAAAAGGCTATATCTTCTTCCTAGCCATTCCTTCCTGGCTAAGCATGAGAAGTGAGGTCAACTCTCCTTTAATACAGTGCAATGCAGCACAGTAAATGATCAGTCACTAGAATCTCCCAAAGTAAACTCTGGCATTGCCAAAGAAAGTACCTCCTTCCCCGAGATTCAGCACTGGCCTTCTTACATGGGTTTGCTCATGTGTATGGAGTCATAGCCATTAAAGAAACAATTTCAGCAGCACAGACTAACTACAAATGTTTAACTTAAAGAATGAGAATCTGTGAGACTGGAAGGATGGTACTTAGAAGTGTTGCGGTTTCATCCTTGAGTTAGGCAAGTATGTCTGAGTGTTCAGCTGTCTGAGAAACAGTGATTTCCCTAAAATATCTCTGCATTCAGACTTACTGTGATGGTCCTTACTGGTTCAAACTCTTTGTCATTCTTCCATTAATGACACTCAGGGAAGTCTTTGTTCAGTAACACCCACAAAACATAAATAGCATTTAATTAAATAAAGTCTCTGCTAAGATTTAATATGCTAAGATCAAAGCATGTGGAAAGTGATCTTTGTCTCTGACAGAAGGTTTCCCACAGACAAGAAATAATCTCAGGTTCTTGATGACAACACATACAGAAAAGTTAATTTGTATTAAGAAAGTGTTTATACAATGTTCCACTTACTCACTGACAGTCACATTCTAGGAACTGTTTTCATGCGGGTGTGGGAGTTGTTTCTATTGTTTGTGCATTTGGGTTGGTTTTTTTTCTTTTCTCACAAAATTTCCCCAACATATCTATCACAGAGCACTGTATTTTTCTCCTGATAGAATCTGAAGCATCCTCTTTGCCTGTTTTGCAACGTGACAATCCTTCAAGCAGCTGGCAATTACTGGCTTATGCAGATGTTTTAGCACCCCAACAAGCAGAATCTATTTCCCAGCTGCACACAGCCTGGAATCACTTGGCTCGGAAAACTGTACATTAATTTAAATTCCTTTATCACTTTATCACATTGAAGTTTCATTTTTCTCTGCAAAGTCTTAATCTGAAATCAAGTATGACCAAAGTCAGAGCACATTTTCAGGGAAGGTGTTAGCACAGCAGTGCAGGAAGGAAATCTTATCAGCTTTGCTGAGCTCAGTGGGTTAGTTTTACAGAGAGTCATTTGTCAGCACAATCCAAAGAAGCAAAGCTGCAAGCACTGGCTGGGGAAACGAGGCCTGATCCAAAGCGTGTTGGAATCCATGCAAAACAACGTTTAATTACTTGATCCTTTTCCCTCTGAAGTCAGTGAGATGTAGACATTTATTTCAATAGAAGTAGCTCCATGGCTTTGATATCTCTCATGTATTTCTCAGAGTACTGATTTTCTGCAAATCAAAGAAGAATCAAAAGCTTTTTAAAAAAATCTTTTGAGTACATAAACCCAAGCGTCAGAAATGAAAATATAAAATATCTGTGGAATAAGTGCTGATGACTTAACATAAATAAAATGAAGGCCTTCAGTGGTATTCCTAAGGGTAATAATAAAAACATATCCTTATGAAAGACTAAATATTTTTAAAGCTGACTAAAAGACTGGCTACAAGAAGGAAAGAAAAAGATGCCACCCTTTTAAATAATGATTGATTCTACCCTTCATAATGTCCACTTTATTTGATTATCTGTCAAATCTTCTCAACATTCAAATACACCTTACAAGATGATATGTGCCCCATGAGAGGTTTGAAACTTCTTAAGGTTGTGACTGTTGCTTTTCAGAACTCAAAAAATGTTTCCATGAGTTGTAATTACAACATCGCCAGAGCTGACATTATCCCTTAATGAAGTAAAATGACACTGAGACATGACTCCATCATAGGAATAAATATGGGACCATAATTTTATGCCCTACTAAAATGAGAATTATCCTAGAGAGTGTGAGGCTCATTTGTTCTGCCTTCAAATAAAGAATTTTTTGATTGATGAGCTGAAGATTTTGGGGAGGCTGGTGCTGACTAGCTGGCTACTCTATGAAATTGGATTTAGCGAAGTGTCTTAGGAAATGAATCAATTAATGTTAAATGATACCGGGAGCAAGCGATTATCCTGTGCCCATATTTGGTGTATTATTAGAAATTTCACATCAGTAAAATGCTTTATAGCTTTAGGGAGATTTAGCCAGCTAAGACATGTGACCCAAGGAGTGAAATTTCCTGGATTTGTGTGAGTAACCTGCATCAGACAAGTTCTACCTCCTGATTGTCAAAAAAGCAGAGAAAATACACATGGCAAAACTAAAACCACCCCCATACATGCCCAAAACCCAAACAACAATATTTGTTTTGAGGAAAGAAGGACTAATGTTACTAGCTTAGGGATGTGTCACTGGCCAGGTGTGCTGAGGGATGGTTTGTTAGAGCGCTTAATGGACAGAGGCAACACAGGGCAAATACAAACCCAGCTGAGTGAGAGAGCCCCACTCCTGCTTCTACAGCAGAAACACTGAGTGTGTGACAAACTGCTCACAGGGGGAAGGTAGGATGATGAAGAATCCATCCCCAAACTTTCCTGAAAAATGAACTTGTAGTCTTCCGTGGGAAGAAGGCTAGAAAATTAGCTGTGCATGCTTCACAGGTACTTCTGTCTGCTTTTTCTAATGAACCAAAGTGTCTTGAATTCTTCCTCAATAGACCTGTATAAATCTGTTAATGTGCTTGGAAACTTGAACAGAAATGTTGTTTAGAAGGTGTCTCACACTGGAATAGTTCCTTTATGTGCTAAGGGTATTATCTGATACACCCAGGATTGGGTAGGAAGGGCTATTTCCTGCACATGTGGTAAGAAAATCCAGCTATTCCAGGCCCCAGGAAAATAATATGCTCCCACGTAAAGAATCCAGCTTCCTTTCCTTAGATCTCTTTTCTTTTCCTCACTCTATAAAGCAGAATTCCTTCAAAAGAGCCACTCTAATGGCTTTATATGTTGATGTAAAACAAAAAGCATTAATGAAGGAAGAGAATGTGAAAATTTGTATTTATCTACTTATTCTCACCAGAGATGAGTATGATGAGTAACTTTAAACCAAGAGCAGGAAAATACCAAGCTATCCATAGAGACCTTTCACTTGATGCAGCAGAATGTCAAGGTTTCACCCTCATAACAGGGTTTCACCCTCATAACCCCCATAAGGGAAGGAAGTCCTATTACCTGCACCCTATAGATCACTGATACACAATGTATACATGAATTCTCAAAGTCATAAAGGAAATAAGTGATGGAGGAGGGAGGTCAGCATGGTTTCCTGAGAGCCAGGCCACAACCAGGCCATCTCTTTTGTATGAAAAATTCAGTTAACTTTGAAGACATCCACAGTTAACCAGAAAGGATCAGACAGGTTGTGTGAATACCACAAGAAGGGCTTTTATTGTGCTGGATGTGTAGATAGGACTACATTTACAAGAATTTGAATAGATAGGCTTGCACACATCAGGAAAGGGAGTGCTGCACATCACCAGCCACAGAGAGGGATGAACGTCCTACAGCAGAGTTAGCAGGCACAGCTTTGTATCAGTCGATAAGGAGGGATTGTTTTTCATGAGGACTTTCTTATTCCTTTTTCCTCTCCTTTCAATGGAGGAGGACAGGCTAGGAGCTGCACTGTTGAAAAAAAAAGGGGTTAGGAACTTGGTCTCATGGGAAGGGGAGGCTGCGCAGCAGCCAGGGAAGTTGCTATTTCCCTTTATGCTTGTGTGTTCCACACCTCAAAGAAGAGAGGGGGAGGCTAGGATATTCCACAGAGCCCCATGCAATCCCAGATTGGTGGCTCCTGATTAATGTTTATTAATCTAATCTTTACTGATGTGTGTTCATCTTAGCCCAGAGTGATTAGACTGTATCTCAGTTATGTTTTCCTTTGGAGAGAGGTAGGTGTGACTGCGAATAAAGAATTTCTTAATTCTGGTTAAGTAACATCTAATGAAACACAATTTTTAAAGATGGCTGTGATGATAGTTTAGATTAGTGTGAATTATACATTCATCTTTCAGACTCTTTCAAAGATCAAATAGTTAAGGACAGTGAGTAAATACATTAATTATTATTAATTACTGGTGGTCTTCATGCAGCCTCTGATGATGCATAAAAATTTTGGAAGAACTTTGGAAAGGGTTATCTTTTTATGGACTTAGTAACTTTATCTGAGAGGCATGGAAGGAAGAGGACAGTCATGAAGGTGAACAGACATGTGGGAGACCAGTGCTGTAAGTGTCTTTCCTAACCAAAAAAGAACATCTATCCTAAAGAAGGAAGTTTTAGAATATTTCCTAGTAGGGGCTAAATTCTTTCTGACTTTGTATTTTCTGGGTTCTCTGTGGTGGACTGAAACTAGCAAGACTTATTAAAAATCATACAGATATGATTTCTTTCATACACACATCCCCCTTTGCTAACTACAGATCCATTTTGTTCTGAAAGTTTGCCAAGAGGATTTTCTCATTCCTTGTTCTTGTCTTCCCCAAGGCTGCTAAAGATGATAGTCTTTTAGATAACAGGGAAATGGTATGCACCATTATTTCTATATTCTTGCTTTTATCCCTTTGAGGAAAAAGTACAGTTAATCTCTCGAAGTTAAATAAGCAGACAAACATACTGCAATTCAAAGTTAATGATTGAGTAAAACTTGGGTTCAGCCAAGCACGATGCAAAAAGCTAGAAAACAAATTTCAACCCAAATGAGAGGTATTTTCTACAACAAAATTCCTGTCTTAAGATCAACAAATTATTTTAGAGGGTTGGCTAAACCACTTGGGTCATTAGAGATGATGTTACATTCAGCTTTCCATTGATAAAGAGGGCCATATTCACACTTGCTTTCTCTCCACGTTATCCAAGGCTGCTTCAAATTTGGCTCAAGTGTGGAAAGGTCAGAACTCATGACAGACCAGGGTCTCTCTCCCCTGTTCTGCCACAGTTTTCTGCAGCGTCACTAAAGCGTAGTGACTGATTGGCACATGTCAAAATATTCGTGACTGGTTGAGGTTACCTATAAAGTGGGCCTGCCGAGGCTTTTATCAAGCCTTCCGGTTAGCAGACATGAGCTTTAGCTCATTCACCGTCTCTGTTTCAGCACTTCAGCTGATTTCTGATTGTTTTTCTCTGCTCCTTTTTCATGAAACTTCACTCCGCCGTTAGCAAGATGTTACTCTTGATCGGAGCCGGGGAGTCACAGCGTCAGTGCTGTTACCTGATCTTGAACTTTCTCCCCAGCGGTCTTCTATTTGCCTGCTGAACGAAACCTTCTTGAATCTCCCGAATATGTGACAACCTTCACGCTTCCCCAAAAGCAGAACTTAAGCAGATGAGAGGAAGCGCCCCGAGTTCCCCATGCCGCGCTGTCCCTCTCAGCGCTTCCCCGATGGCAGGTGGCGGTGGCCGGACCCTCGGGAAAACACGCGGGCGGCCGTGGGAAAAAGCCACAAACCAGCCCGGATCGGGGGCGGCGGGAGACGCGCACCTTGCGCCGGGCACAGCTCGCCCGGCGGCATTCGCATGGGGCCGAGGCCGGGGCAGGCCGGGGTCGGGGCGGGCCGGGGCGGGCGGGCCGCGGGCCCCGCCCCGAGCCCGGCGAGCTGAGCCGAGCCGAGGCAGTGCCGGCAGCATGAAGAGCGGCGCCGCAGCCGCAGCTACAGGCGGTAGGTCCGCGGGAGAGGAGGAGCAGGTGCGGCGAGGCTGGGGCGGGGAGCGCGGCTGGGACCCTGCGGGCTGGCGCTGGGCACGGGGGAGCCCTCGGCGGGCGGGAGGGAGTGAGGGAGCACCCTGAGCCGGGCTCTGCTCCGCGGGCGGCGGCGCTCGGGGCCGCTCCGCTCTGCCCCGGGCGGCCTCTGCCGAGCCGAGCCGAGCCGGGCTATGCCGTGCCGTGCCGTGCCCCACTGGCGGATCCGGGCGGGGGCTCTCGGAGCCCTCTCTGTACCTGCCCCCCGCGCGTCCCGGGCGGCGACGCCGCGCTGGTTCGGGCGGCCACGCAGGAAAAGTCAAAATAATCTTTTCGCTCCGTGAGTACCCTGCGATTAAGGCAGCCGAGTGCTTTCCAAATGTGTTACAACACTGGAGTGGGCTATTAGTTTGGACGCGACCTAATGAGTGTGTTAATCAGCGTAACATCCTTCTCTGCTCACCTTTTGGGCTAATTGAGGATGGCATCTGCTGAGTTTCTCTTTGCGCTTTGAAGTGTTTGTTAACTTGTGATAGTGATTGTCTTGTCATGTTCGCTCCGTTTTTCGTATGTAAATTCAGCATGTGACTTGAATTCAGATAGTTGGCTTGTAGACTGGTGATTGTAGATTTGTCTGCCCCTACGCCTGTAAAGTTGAACCAGTATCAAGAAGTTCTAAGTTCTTTTTCAAGCTTATTGGAAAAGATCTGGAGGTTTCGGTCGACTTTAAAAACTGTTTACAATTGGCAAACTTGTTGGTACCTTCAGCCAAAATGAGATCTGAGTGTGGATACGGGACTGCATTCTTGTATCTAAAGATGGTCCCTTGCAGGTCAAAACGGAGGCACGATGGCATAGGCAGGAAACTTCATGGGAGCGTAGACTTTTTTTTCTTTTTTTTTTTTCTTTTTTTTTTTTCTTTAGAGACTAAACCTTGCAGTAAGGTGGAGCAGCGCAGGCCTCTGCTGCCAGTCCCAGCTAGGGTGTAGCTGCCCCCTCTCTGACTCTGCTTTTGGTTTTGAGGAAGTTCTTAATCTCTCTGTGACTCAATGTCTTAATCTTTAAAATGGCTTAATAAGACTTGTCACGCTTGCCTCCCAGGGACATTAACATCTAATTGATGCTCATGAAGTGCCTTGATCTGGGAGAAAAGAGGACATCTTGCTTCCCTCATTTCACCACTTTATGTTGGGTGCTAATTATATTGCATGGGTGGAAAACAGATTATCTGACAACCAGACTGGAATTCATGTCTGTTATCATTGACACAAGCACTCTAAGGAAGTGTATGCCCACTTATGCTTAGTTTGAGGTGTTTCTCTAAAAACAGTGGGGTTTATCCTTTCTGGAGGATGCACCTTAGAAATGTGCTTCTAAAGAACTGCACTGAAGCATCAGTAGACTTTTGCTCCTAGCTCTAGAGATACCACCCAATTTTTCTATGTGTATTATGAGGTCAGTAAAGGTTTTAACAATTAAAACTATTTTGACTAAACTCTTGGCATATCCCTGATCTTAAATCTTACTCTGCCTGAATCTTACATCAGTCTTAGTTTTTGTCATGTTTCACTTCTTTAGAAATAGGGAAAAACATACAATTTTACAGTTCTCTGGTTGAGACTACAAGCTTTAGAATATAAAATTTATCTTTTTAACGATTTTACTTGCTGCTCAACGAATAATTAGCCATTTTACTCCCCTGACTTGAATCTTGCCCCACCTCCTCCTTATCACTGCTGCCTCCCCCTTGGGCAGATAGCAGAGCCTGCGGTGGCAATAGCTCACAGCTAGGATGATGGGGTCACCAACAACATACACCAGAAGACATCAATATTCCATAAATCAGCTGATGTGAGAGGACACACCACCTTACAGCACAGGCACAATGGTCTTTTTCACCTAAAACAGTGGGCTGAAAGATTCTCAGTCCTTTTCCTGTGTCTGTTCCTCCATGCTGCAGATCTGTGAGCTGGGAGGCTGCTTTGTGGCAGGGCTGACCAGTGCATTTGACTCATAGGTTTGTTTCAGTTCTCCTTTTCAACATTGTTGCTGCAGTATGTCCTTCCCTCTGCTAAACGGCCCTGTAGTGTTGTTACCTGACGAATACAGCTTTTTAAATACTGTTTGACAGTTGTTAGTGCTGTTCTCTTTGTAGTACTAGAAAAAGATAAGGCAGATGCATCTTAAGAGTGTGTGGTGGAGAAAGGACATTCTGAAGGGAAACTGAAGCATGCTGCATTCCACTTCCTCTTGCCGTGGGGTCTGCAGCAAGTGATGTGACTTTTCCTGTCCTGCCTCTAAAATTAGGTGAGTTCTTAACAAACTAGTATAAAGAAAAGTATACAGAAATGCAAAGTTGTCTCTGTTTCAAGCTCCAAATGTCTATTGTTTGTTTGTTCTTAATTGCCTTAATGTTGCTCTGAAGTTGTGTAGCAGTACCAGATCCCTGACATCAGGGTGGTGCTGTTTGTGGGGAGATCAGAGTTCCTTCAGTTTTGTCTAGAATCTAGAAGTATGATCTGAAAAGGTTTTGTCTTTACTAAGATATGCTTGAAGCAGGGTTTTCTAGTCTGGTGTTGATGTCCCATTCCTCAGGGAGATGAGAGAGCCTATGTTTTGGCTGGAGATGTTCTTCAGGTGTAGAGAAACCAATAAAACAAGAGAGGTGATTGCTGTCCTGTTTCTCCATGAGTATGCTTTAAGTCTTTCACCTCTTTTGGCACATACCTTGTATCTGCTCCAACTGTCTTGCTGCTCTGATATTTTTTTATTAGTATCTTGAAAACTTTCAAATGCTATATATTTCCCATCTGGACTCTTCCATGTGGCTGTAACATTTGTTGTGAGTCCTTGGTAACCCCTATCTGTTCCTTTGTCTCACTTTGATTCCCCTGGTGTTCAGCAGAAAAGCTCTCTTTCCTAGGGGAAGAGGCTTTGCTTCTTAAGGTCATGGTGTGCTCTCATTCCCTTAAAATGAAGGCAATTTCAGGTGACTGAAATTGAGATCTGCCTCCCAATCGTCGTTCTGTTTTCTCAGCTTGCTCACGTGTTAGATCTAGATTCAAGGAGCTACAGAAAGGCTGAGGGGTTCATGTCTGTGCTGTCTGTGCAAACCTGGCTTGCATGCATCTCTATAATAGATATGTACCTGTATAACAGGAATTTGGCATGTGCATTTTGTGTGTGAGCGAATTCTTGGATGCACCTTTTCTGTTCAAGCTCTTTCTGTGTGAGGAGCCCATGAATTTGGAAAGTGTAGGTTCTGCTCCTTGTCTGGCAGCTCAGCTGTGCAGGGAGGGTACACGGTTTGTTTCTCATCACTGGGACCAGTTTTAGAGGTGTTTATACTGCAAACTGACTCTTTCAGAAGTGGTGTTAGTAGTTCAGGGTACATTAGACTGATTCTGGAAAATATAGATATTCTAAATTAAGGCTATTAAGTGTCCACTGATTCAGTGACTGTGCAGATATGCAGTTAATATTGTATTGTGACACATTCTGGAAATTGCTGTGTTTATTTTTGACATGGAGAAGATGACTAACTCTTTCATGTATGCATAGTTACATTTACAAGCAAGTAAAAACTTCCCCAAAATTATCTTTTGGACTCCTAGTTCCATGAAAGGAAAAAAATTCAGACTTGTCCTTAAATCTGAGCTGTGTGTGCTATCGAGCCCTCTCCCTGCTCTGGGTTGATAACCTTGTGTTCAGTGGGGGTTATGTTTTCAGGGTTATTATTATCTCCTCCAAATTTTTGTAGGCAATTTACTGTGTGGGGAGAGGAACAAGAGCAACCCCATGCTGTGTTGGGAGAGGTAGGTGGTACCACAATACAAATTAGAAGACGCTGCTGCCCCAGCTTACATTTAGTTCAAATTCTGATTGTTCTTATTTCAGTGTCCCAGTAACACTCATGTAACTAGGAGGAAGCTTGGGTTTGTTTCTTCTTGCTTCTGACCTCCTAGAGCTGTGATGGGGCAGATGTTTTATGGAATTGTGTGATAGAAATATGTGAACTAGATTTACACTTTTGTTCTTGGCTCTGGCATCTCCTCTGCCATGGTTTGGAGAAATAATGGCAGCAGTTTCTCCAATTGCTGCATTCAGCCAAGTGAATGCTACCAATTCAGTTTTTAAAATGACTGCCTGGCATTGTAAGTGTGTGTATGGGAGTTTTGGCTTCCTAAAAAGCAGTTTCTTTGGATCTGTTAGTCCATGATAAATCCTTCTCAGACCTTTTAAGCTTGCAGCTTATTGCCTGTTTAGACTGCAGTAATGCCCAAAGGGGTGGTACAGTTCATCATTCTGTGTTGCTGCCATTGCCAAGCATCAAAATAGAATTCCCGAAGCATGTGAAATTTTTATTTGGAATAAGCAGGGATGTTTTGTAATCAACTTTAAATAGTCTTATAGTGATTCAACAGACCTTAGACTACCCCTCCAGTATCAAAAAGGGCTACAAGATTGCTGGAGAGGGACCTTTTACAAGGGCAGGTAGTGATAGGACAAGGGGTAATGTCTTTAAACTGAAAGAGGGCAGGATTAGATTAGCTATCAGGAAGAAATTCTTTGCCGTGGGGGTGGTGAGACGCTGGAACTATGATATTTTTATTATATAGTGTTACTTTTAAAAGACTAAGGACATGAAAATACCTGGTTCAGATAACATGTTTTGTCATTTTCATACCTGAATAGGTGATCCTATAGCCAATTGGAAGGGTTATAAATCTTCCAAGATTTTTCTTCCTAATCCATGATGTGCAAATCATACATGATGGAGTCCAGCAAAAAAAAAAAAAAAAAAATTAACAGTTTTGTAAACAGCAAAGCAGAAGGTGGAGCAGGAGTAGAAGACAAATTTTCCCCTCTCTTTGAGAAGACTCGTGTTTGGCAGATAGTGGAATTCTTTTTCTTGTGTAATCGGATAAGAGTGTATTGCAAAGACCATAATCTGTGTTATTGGCTGAGGTGAGCCCCATCTGTTAGTGGTGTTAGGGATGTGCAATACCCTTGCCTTCTAAACTTGTGCACACAGGGAGCAGCACCAGAAGGATTTACAGAAACAAGTGCAGGCTCTGAAGGCAGTTGCTCAAAGCAAAGGGAGGAATTTGTAATGGAATGCAATGTTCTCTGCTGACACCCTTTCTAGCTGAAGAAACCCTTTGGTTAAACAAGAACTTTACAAGATACTGGGTAGCTTTTTGTTTCTGCTTATTCATAGTTGAACCTCCTTTTGTACATGTTCATCTATTGTACGTGCTTGTTATCAGGCCATTTTTTATTGATTGTCTTTATGGCAACTTGCACTAATATGGGAAATTTTAAGTAGCAATGTGAGCTGATTAGAAGAAAATACAGGGCTTGTGTTGGGCTTGACTTCTTAGTGGTAAAAGTGTAGTCAGTGCTAATCACCCCCATGTCATCATTCACCCCAGCTGTGGGTCAGACACAGGATCTGCTTGTACATTTGAATTGCCATTGCTTTTCTCCCTTTAGAGGCAGTAAAGGAGTGTGCATTCTGACACAAGAGCTTACTTCTCCAGGTCTCATTTCCATCCTAGGTGAACTGAAAGAACTTCTGATGGAATGTGATATTTGGGCTTGGATAATTTATGTGAGCGAGTTCACATTCAGATCTGAACTCCTGGCCTTCTGCTTGGTATTTGATTTTCCCCTTTCAGTGGATGCTACAAATTCATATGGCTGTCACCTATGCAGCCAACTGTTTCTGTCAGTTCAGAAAATTGTTTCATTAATTACATGGCTGTAGGGACAAAAGAATATTGAAGTCTGGAGCCATTTTTAAGATTTCAGACTATGAATGCAGAGTGTAGGTTCCTCCCATTTCTATCTATGGATTTTTTAAAGTAACAGCTGACACCCTTGTGTGCAATATTTGTATTCAGAACACTAATGTGGTTGAATGAATGTCAGAAACATGCACATGGTTAAGGCTTGGACACAAGCTCCATAAATATGAACTGTTGGTGCATTCAAAAACAAAGTCTGTGCATGTAACCAAATAGCTCTTGCTGTACTTACTCTTTGAAACTCTGCTTTTGCACCAAGTCAACATTAGGTGTCCCAGCAAATGCATTAGGAGGAGTAAGGCTTGTGTAAAGAGCTAAATCCATCCCAATGAACCTGTGCAGACAAAAAAACCCCCATCTTTCTGTTTTTCTGTTCAGGGGTTGTATGTGAGAAGGAAGAAGGGTTAGGGTGGTTAACTTGATTTCCTGGAAATGAATAGCATACATTTTTCAGTGCACAAAACGGATATTACTCAGTTTGTGACCTGCTTCCTTGTAAAAGTGTCTTGAAGTGGGGATTGGTTTAAATCTGTTGCCTGCACTGCTGACACACAGCATTGTGTGATGCTGTGTCAGCAGAGGCCTGCCATGTGCCATGACCTATAAATAACCCTGTGTATCAAACGGTATTGGAGACAATGTGTCAAATATTTAAGGATGTGCTGGGCCTTGTCCTGGCTATGTCTGGGATATGTTTGGGAGTAGGTATCCGAGCTAAAGCTGCAGCACAGGGGTGATGGGTAATGTAATCCTCCCCAGCACCTACTGCTGAGCTGCTCTGCACGGTACAACCACAGAGTGCCACAGGTCAGCCACATCTTAGTTGTAGCTTTGATGCTTAGATAAGCAGACAGGAAAATAGGCTAATGTGTGCTAGGCCAGCTTTGTACACGTTGTGGGGAAAAACTGCCTTGAGTACTCCCTGTGGAGTAATTCTGATGACTACTTCACATATCAATTTTCAGGTTAAAGATAGAATAGCAAACAGGGGAACGGTCCTATTCCTTCAGGAGCATCGGTTCTCCCCTGGAGGGGGACTCAGTGGGATGCTGACCTCCGGCAGTGCAGTTTTGTGCTTCAGAGCAGAGTTAAGTGTCCTGGGGCTGACAGCCCTGTGAGGGAGATGTGCCTTTGGGAGATATGATGCAGCAGGTGCTGGCACAGGCAGGAGGAGCTCAGGCGCCAGGAGCTTGGCAGAGGTGGGTGCTGGCCCCTCACTCAGAGAAAAGGGTTTCTGTCTGAGTTTCCTTCCTATCTGGGAATGAAAAGTCACAGTGGAGTGTTCACCTCTGTGTATTTATGTGGGAAAGGAGAGCCACAAGGTATTTATCTTACACTTACCTATGCAAAAAATGCAAAGGGCAGTGTTATTTTCTTTCCTTCTGTTTTCTTTTTGACTGAGGAATGAGTTGTGATTGTTTACTGAACACATTCACACAGAGGGCTCCACCACTGCTGAATGCATGCACATAGAGGGCTCCAGCAGTATTTCTGATACTATTTCATGACAAATGCGGAAGCCTTACATCTTAAGGCCTTATTTATACATGCATTTAAATATAGACCACTACACCTGTCTATAGCTACTTCTTTAGCTACTGCCTGACTTAATGATTGATGGTATTGGTAACTTCTGTGTGGAAGCATCTTCAATCCCAGTTATGGAATCAAAAAATGTCTCCCAATTAATGCCTAATAAACATAAAATAATAGGGACTGAAAAGAATTACATGACTGTTTCAGAGCAAGGTGAGATATTTTTGTTGCTCATCATACTTTTCTCTAACAAAGACAAGTCCAAGGTTCCACCTGACACTCAGTAAAATACACAAAGGACTTAATGCTATGTTTGACAGAGTTTCTTGACTCAGCTCTTTCTAAGGCAGCATTTGTATGCATCCTTCAGTTGGTCAGGTGGTTCTGCGAAGCAGTGTCAATATGAAGCTTCTGCTCTTTGTGGTGAAGCTTTGTGGATTTTGACTCAGAACTTGATAGGATACATATTTGTGAGGTAATTTGGCTCATTTGAAATCTCAAGCCAATAGAACTACAAACACCGGCTTCTGAAAAACAGCTGAATAGTTATCTAAGTGTTTCTCTTAGTTCATTAATTTCCAAGATAAATCCAGAAATGACATATATAGTATAGCAGGTCTGCATTTGCACACAAGATTTAATTTAGAGGTAAATATTAATGCTGATATATCTCAGGTGGTTTTGCTTTAATAGTTCTAGTGAACAAAGAATGTGAACCACTAGTTTTCAGATTTATTTGCTCTCCTGAAGTAGCAAAGAAAGGATGGCAAGGTTTTCCTTGCCTGGCTGCCTAATCAGCTTTCCTCCAGCCAGTATGCCAACCCACATGCAAAATTTATTGAAAGTATGGGCAAGAGAAAGAGTTACTGGGACTTCTACGAAGTCAGCTTAGTTCATGGCTTTGTTCAACTTTCCTGCTAGGTATCAAGAGGCATTGCAAGGTTGTGATCAGTGCTTCTGATGAGTTCATGGAAGCCTTCACTACATTTATTTTTAATGACTTTCGCTAATGAAAAGAAATACACCTCTGTCATACTAAGAAGCAGCTCATATTTTGAATTCAGATTTTCTACATTTCTTTTGGGTTTTGTCTGTTGTATAATATTTAGCTGGGATATTTTCGAGTCATAGGGCTGAAATAAATGTGTTTTTTAATTTTGGAGGAGGAGGTTAAATCAAACAGTGTTTTCTTCCTTTTGGCTGATGATTCTATTATGATTTTAATTATCATTCTTCTTTCTCAGGGGAAAATATCCAGAAGAAAGGGAACTTTTTTCTGCCAGGTCTGAGGAATTTAAAATAAAATCTAATAGATTATTTTGGACCTCATCACTAGAAACTAGTATTGACGACATGAATGTTACCTTTCACAATTAGAATGAAGCAAGAAAAGGTAACATTTACATTAATTAATTACCTAACAGATCTGTAGTCACATGAAGAGTCTCTGTTAAGTGTATCTACAGTCCCCTTTCTATTTTTGGAAAGGGGATCCACATTTCTAGTATTTCGTATTTGATAAATTTTAATCTTAAAAAGGGTATTTGTTGTCATTGCCCTGTGTGAAGAGTTGTTTTGCATCTTGTTGGCTTTTTTTCTTCTTAAGTCTTCTCAAACTTCTTTTGCAATGCCCTGTCTTTCCCGATTGGTGGGAGGGGGGGAGATAAGAAGAAATTACCTTTCTTTTCAGATGGGTGGCTGGCTATTGACATACCCAAATACGTGCTTAGTCATGTGCTGTGCTGATGGCGAGTTTCGCTTGGCACACCCTGGCAGATGCAGTCCCTCCCCTGTTTTCAGCAGAGCCATCTTCTCCGTGGTGCAATTGTAGATGACTGGGTTTGTTTTACAGCAGTGACAGTGTAATGATAACCTTGCCAATGCTCAGGGAAGGCAGAGACAGCAGAACGTTTTGCTTGTATAGCATGTTTAAAAATTTCACTCAAGATACTGTGACTTGAAGGTTTTGGTCAGTGTCACAAGACTTGTTGTGAACTTCTGTCAGAAGGTGTTGAAGTGGCAGGGAGACTTGGGCCCAAGGTTCTTCTTTCTTCCACGAAATTAATTGCTCATTGGGTTTCTTTACCTGTTTCTTCTCTGCTCTAAGCCTGTATTCCAGATTATGTTCTTATCGCTTTTGATTAAAATTCTAGCAGTAAAATTGTCAGCTTTGAGCTGTGACATGCACTGATGTATGCAACCTCACAGGGATCAGAAAAATAGGGCATAGGCAAGAAAGTGGAGAAAGCCACCTGGTAATTGTGTTGGTAGCTGTTGCTAATAATCTCTGTTTTCTGTTTGGGAGTACAAGGACATTGGATTGTTTGTGTTTAACACCAGAAGTGTCTGTGCCTGTGCAGTCTCACAATATTAGAGCTGGGTGCACTCTTCCCTCTGTGCCCATAGCGCCTGTGAGCACAGGGTGTTTTCACTCCCTGCTCCAGAGTGTTGTAGGCCCGGGGCACTGAAGCCACATTAGCAGTGGCTGCACTGAACGTCCTTGTTGTGATCCTTGCCCCTGCCTGCCGGGCTCTGCCTTAAGCAGATTTATTCACCTGACCTTTTAACCCACTGGAGATGATCAGACTTCTGCCAAAGAGCTGCCAGACGAGACGGGGTGACTCCGGAGTGGCCCTGGCAGCAAAGGTAAAGGGAGCAACCACGTAAGTGCAGCTGCCCCAGCAGCAAGAAGATGGGCTGGAAGGGGCCTGTGTGAAGCTGTCAGCTTCTGTTTTTGGAAAGCAAGGGTGCTCTCTGCTTGATGCGGCACTGACCTGAAAATACCGAGGTGAACTGTTCGTGTGTTGCTGCACGCTGCCTGCCAAGATGCCTCAGGGAAATGGGCTCTGCAAAAGTCTGTTCATAATTAGTTGATATGCCAGATATTAGGAATCCAGTGAAGTGCTGCGTTCGGCACTTTTTTGCTAGCAATCTCCCTTACACTCACTTTATATGTTCATGTACGACATGGGGAGGGTTTGTGACCAACTCAACATCTGTAACTTGTACCTCTTCACAATTTTTAAGGCTTCTTTTATGCAAACCTATGGCATCTTTTGTCCAGTGAAGGAAACAGCATTCCAGAACTATTAGCTTGTCCTGTCAATCACAGAAAGCTAGGACTAAACTATTCTGGATGTTATTGACTTATGCATTAGGGCATCTGGTAAGCAAACCTTTTGTTACCAAGACTCTTGAGCTTTTTTCAGTGTGCTTTTGTTGTTCCCCCTGTCAGGGCACTGGTTGTGTTCTGTGGCAGGACTGGTGGTCAGCAAAGGGCAGAGGTGGAAGAGCCCCTGCTCTGTGTGGTGGGGAAGGAGGAATTCTGATCATGAAGGAGAGATAAACTATCAAATGAAATACAGCAAAAGTTTCTCATGGAAGGCTCCATGTCGTTAGTGGCAGCAGGAGTGCTGGAATAGGTGCTCACAAGCCAAATCACTGTAATATTCCTTGGATCTGTGTGTGTGTGGTTTTAAATATGGCAGTTTGAGGTAGCAGGTTGATCTGGCTAGAGAGGAGCTCATTTTCCCCAGACACAGACTGTGGTCTGTCTGATGGGCCTCGTTGGAAAGGAATTGCCTGAAGTTGATAGCGTCAGTGAAGAAGTCGTGCTCAGTCTAGCTTTGGTAGGAACATGAGGTCAAACAGCCCTGCCCAGATGCACAAGGAGAAGCACCAAAGGGACAGGGATGTTCCCAGCCTATGCTGGGATAATCTGTGCTACACACAAGAGGTGCTGGAGAATTTGAATTTAATGTACTTCACAGTGCTCTGCCCTTGCAGGAATGAGGGCAGGGGTAAAACCTCTCACGTTGTACCTTAAGGAAATGGAGTGACTCAGTGACTGTTGCAGTCACTTTCAGGCTTCCTTTCATAAGGTTTTTTGATTTAGAAATGCATTATGAAAATACCTTGCGTGGCATATGTGCTTTTTTTAAATGTTGCTTTGTCTTCTTCTTTTTATTTTATTTTTTTTTATTATTTTTTACTCTGACTACTGGTTTGAGAGTTTTCTTTTAAGTAGTATCTGGCTGTAGTGTGACTTGCACACAAAAGAAGGTACTGTTTCTTGAAATTTTTTGCTTCCAGAGCTGATATAAATAACCTTTAATCGTCATCTGAGATTTAGTTTTATGTTGGCTCAACCTTTTTTCCCCTTGATGGGGTGAGCTCATAAGATGCAAATTGTATCCTTTTGGACCTGGTGTGCCAACTGTCCAAAACTTTTTGTATGCTGTGTATCTCTTGCTTGTTCTCTTTGGTAATTCAAGTAGCTGTTCCAAGGAACTCTTGCAGGGGATACAATATATTTTTAAAGCCCTGTCTGTGTAGAAAAGCTGAGGTTCTGTGCTGATTTCATGGGTTTATGACCACCCAGAGCCTGTGTAGCAAGCTCCAAGGATGTCCTACTTTTGAAAGATGCTGCAACAAAGCCTGTTCTGTGCATTTGGCTTTAGGGACAGTGGTTGTGTTGGTATTTAATCACAGTGGTAATACAGTATTAGGATGTCAGCCAACTCCTTATTCCTAGTAAACTAAAGCTTGATAACTGGAGCATAGATAGAGAGCTGATTACACATTTCAGTGAAAAAAAAGCAATACTGTTTACCTGTATGCACAAGAGAGGGAGAAATCTGCGCTAATATAGAAACAGAATGAAGTCCAAGCCAACATAAGGTCTTGGGCTCAGTAACAAAATGGTTTTTAAAAAACTGTATTTGTAAGAAAGAGAACTAAGCAATATTTCTTTTGTGAGTAGTTTAGATTTACACATTTTTCTCTCTATCCTTTTTCTGAAGGTCAGTTCTCTGTTTTCCTTCTTGGTCTCTATGAATTGAGGAATAATAAAGCTGTTTGAACTATATATTAAGGAACTGTAATAATGAAATACATCTTTGTGTCTTCAGTTGGTCTGCTTGTGTAAGCACATTGGATGAATGGATTTTGGGTATTCTGATCAGCAGTTGGCATAAACTTCCAGTATTCTGACATTCCCCAGTCCCTGCTCTTGGCAGAGCAGGCACAGTGAGGGAGGAACGTGGTGCCCAGGGGGTCAGTGGTGCAGGCTCAGCTAAAGCAAAACCAGCTTGACCCAAGATGTTTCTGCAAACCACTTGGCCTCCTAAATCGCTGTCTTCTCTAACAAAGCCAGTTCTAATCAGCACCTTGGGTACCAGGCACTCTGTGAACCCAGAACCAGTTAATCCCTTCCCTTTCTGAAAATTACAGGCTGTTTGAGAGTTAGGGAACCAAAGCAGCTTTAGCTCTGTCTTCCTGTAGCTGTAGAAAGAAGTGTGATGCCTCTTACCTACTCTGTCCTGAAAACACCATGCTCAAGTAAGCACCATGTAGTCACACATGGCATCATTTCAGGATCCCCAAACAGCTGTGGCTGCTCCACGTAACCTCATGTCAATATATGGGAATGAAACGGCAGCAGTGCCTTAAAACTTCCTGGGTATGTGCAACATACCTGTGATGTTTTTGCACTTACACAGGCTCAACTCTTTAAATGCACTGTTAACGTTGCCTTTCAGGTATGTGTGTGTTAATGCTGGCCACAGATGCATGCTTTCACTAAGAGGTTTTGACTCTTCTGTACAATAAAGTGAATGTTAGGACTAGATGACAGTGAGAAAAGACACCGTTTAGAAAAATCTGACATTGTGCTTTGCCTTGGCACTTTAGAAGGGCTTGCATTCCTACAGTGTCTGCCTGCTTACATACAATGAAATGCAGGTACATGATAAAATAAGTTTTCCAAATGAATGGATGACTAATGAAGAGCATGATGATAACATCTTTTATGTATTACAGCATAGGTCATTCAGTTTGGTAGATGACTGGAAGCAAATGGCCATTGATGCATAAAAACTTTACTAGAGAAGGTGCAACAACCTCTGACCTTTAATACTGTTGACAGGACTAACACAGAGAATTTAATCCTTAGGCTTTTGGAGCCAGGCTGTGTGATGAACAGTTATTGTTAAGAAGTGGTATTTTTGGTGTTTCATATTTTCTAGTAAATTTTGCTGTGCTGGAGAAGATGAATCATAATTTAATCCTAACTATATCTCTGCTTGCCTTGTGAAAACAGTGATGCATTTGTCATCCCTCCTGTTGTTCGTTAATGATGTTCTGCCCTTAGAATTGTTTTTTTAATTTCTTGATGGGACTGCTTCCCAATATATTATTCCCATGGGTTTTTTGGGTTTTTTTCCTTTTGCTGGTGGACATCCCAAAACTAATGTTTCAGGATGTATTCTATAGTTTAACTGTGAGGATTTTTCTCTGCAGCAGAAATGGATCATGTTTTTGTAACTCTCTTGGCATCTTTATATGTTTTTTTTTATACTTTGTTTTTCTTCATATTTTAGGAAGTCCGGGCAGAGGGAGGGTAGAAATTGTCCTGCACATTTTCTTCCAAAAATACTGTTTCTACTTTCAGAAACTATGCCTTTTCTAATCTCTTCTGGTAACTGTGAGTCCAGTTTACAAGGACAAAAAACATAAAACAGATACTAAGCTAACACAGTAGCTTTCTTTCTCTTTTTGTCTTTTCATGTAAATGCTCCTTGCACCAGAGTTGATGTTTAACCTAATTTTCTGGTTTCCCATCACCCTCTGGCTGACTTGTCTGGGTGCGGCTTCTCATTTCTCCACTATCATTCAATGGCTGTTTTTTGGCGGTGAATTAGGATTGCTGCAATGAAGGAACCTATCATTTACAACTCAAAACTGCTTTTAGGTTTCTTGGATTCTTTAACTTTGTGGTTCCCATGGATTTTGGTGTGACTGATAACATCAATGCCCCAATAAAACACAGGCTACCTTGTGTTTAAAAAAAAATCATAGCAATGGAATGTGTTGATTCCTGAAAATGTGTGTGTATGCATATGAAATATTGCCCAGAATGTTTCATTTCTTTGATCATTTGCAAAGCAATCCCGTCTGCGTTTTCAATGGATTAATCCTCACTACTGATCAGGAAGTCTGATGTCTACAGATGAGGGCAGCTCAGCCAAATGAATTGTTGTAGACTGGAGCCCTCAGGGTCTTGCAGCCCCAGTGCTGGCTGTTTATTCCTCTTGGGTAATTGCCACAGCCCCAATAACAAGAGGGACACATACTGGAGAGCAGAGATCTACAGATCCATGCTTGGAAAGATGATCTGAAATGTACTCTGGAGAGCTTTTGGCATATATCCATGAAAACTAAGATTGGTGCTGTTCTTTTTCTCCCCCACAACATAACTTGGGCAGTTTGCTTCAGCACAACCGTAATTTCATATTTTTGCTTTAAAAAACCCTGAACAAATATTGATTTCCTTTCTCACAGAAACTCTGAGGAGAAACAAAAGACAGCCTTGCTTCTCTGTTCTCTGAGGGCACTTTCTGGTGTCTCCAGCTGATGTTTAGGGCAGTTCTCAGTTAAAGAAGCAGCATTGCTGCTCTTTTTTATGCTCTGGGTTGGGAGTGATCACAGTAGGGGGACAGACAGGCAATGTCTGGGCATTGGGTGGCTTCAAGGAATCAAGACTGGTGGCACTCTTTGTCCCTTGCTCTCTGCTGGGATCCACCAGAAATGGGGTGTCTCCTCCTGGGGCACTGCCAGAGGCATTGGCAGTCCCACATTGCTATGTCAGTTCATGACCTATCTTGCTGCCCCATCCTTCTGGATTATTCCTATTCTCAAAATATCATAAATGTTATTTCTGTGATTGCTGACTAAGGGAGTCTGCTTTCTACTGCTTCGTGTGTTTGTTTTCTTTCATGGTGTATTTACCTCCGTAATTATGTCCCCATGCATACAAAGGGAAAGCTGTGCTACAGGAACCGCTGCCAAATGTGGCTCAATTTTGTTGGTATAGCTGCATATATACCAGGGATTTTGCTGATGTGACTCTTGTAAGCTAGAGGGTATGCTTTTTTTGGTGTTCTTCATGGTCACAGTTGTGCCATCTAAGCTTTCCCTGTGACCTGAGAAACAGAGAGGAGGACACAGGGCTGTGAGAAGAAGTGGGATGTTGAAGTTCCCACTGGCAGCTGGGCAGGAGTGGTGCCAGAGTTCCTCTCTGTCATCCTCTTGTGTTGTCTGTCCCTGCTCAATGTCTAGCCCTGCCATCTCCCTGATGCTGTGATTTTGAGAATGGAAAATAGGGTATTACTTGCTATCCAGATTAGTCTGGCTCAGTGTTACAAACATCATATTGAAAGCAGAGAATCTGCAGAGAATCTGTGCTGATCAAAAGACAACCAACACTGCCTATTCTATGATTAACATTTGTATCTATGCTGTCCCAGCTTGTGAGCTTGAAATTATAAGTGTACCTACAGGAAAAGAAAGGCAGGCATTTCAAAGAGCTTAAAGATTGTCCTTTTAATTTTTTTCACGGAGGCTGCATTCATAACATCTCTCTAACTTAAATAACAGGTGTCTTTTCTTAAGAGGTATGCTTTCTCGTAGGCTGATGTTACCCTTATGGTATACTGTCTTCCTTTGTTCTTGTGATCCTAACCTAGGAAAACATCAGCATAAACCTTCTACTGTTGTTTATATTGTGTTTCTGATCTACTACAACAGAGCTGAAGAATGTTCTTCCTTGTAACCAGTCTAAACAAGAGTCAGGTTTTAATATCTTGTTTATGCACAGCATTAACCCCAAATGACTGTGGCATAATCATCTGCAGTTACCTTTGAAGATGTAGACTATATGGAAACTTGGGACTTCGTTGCAGAACTTTTAGCAGCCCTGTAAAAAAAAAAATTATAAGTACTTACTGTAACCTGCACAGATTAAGAATTGAGCTGGAGACATTTCTTCTTAAAACCATTGGACTTGAAAGTTTAGAGTTACAATTTCCAGTGGTGTATGTACAACAACACTGCTTAAAAAAAAAAAAAAAAAAGGAAATGAAAGAATATTTCCTTATTTTAGAACTCACTCTTCAGACATGGTGGTATTTCTGATAAGTAGTTTAAGTATATGCTGCACACACATGCCTGGAAAACGATGTATTGTCATTCATTTGAAATACCTGTGCCTTTGCTTTGCAAAATGAGCATCTGGGGGTTTTAGTGATGCTCACAGGACAGGCAGGCAGGCAGCAGTGGCGTGTGACTCCTGTGGCTGCCAGTTTTCTGTTTGGATTTATCTGAAACTTGGGAAGTGCCGTGTCCTTGGGCCCACCAGCAGTGGGGGCAGAGGCCTGAGCCTCCATCCCCAGGCTTGCACATGTGAACCCTTGGGCAGCATCCCATGTGTTACCCATGCCAGCACTGTATGTTTCTATGAATGGAGACATATGCAAGGTGCTGGTTTATGGGGCTGATCTCATTTTACTTGTCAGTGTCTTAGTGCATTCCCACAGCAAAGCTCAGATCAGTAACATCAAGAAACAAACCGGACTATTTTTAAAGCTTCCAGCTTTAAAATGTGTGGAATGTGACTCAGTCTGTGTGGCAGATAAAATCCTACAGATGGGTCATTTTATTTTATGCTTCCTGTGAACATATCTAAATATCCATTGCCAAACCCTAGTGTACATGTTTCCAGCTGTATTTTATGGTGGATGCTTCCAGCTGTAGCAGGTTAAATCGGCACAGCAGCACTTGTTGGAAGGCCTGTGTTTGAAATGTCTCATATAACTGCTGCAGAACAAGCTGATAGCATGTACGGTAACCCTGTAAGTTCATAGGCACAGAGTGTCTCAGTAGGAGCTGTTTTGAATTCCATACTTGGCCCGAAAAGTTATTTTGCAGGAGTTCTGTGGAAGTTGGCTTTTTATAAAAATACGGAAGAGTAATCTGGGTGTTTATAGAGACAGTTTGTGAGGCTTTGCTCAGAAGCAGTTTCCCTTCATTGGTGTTTCTGGTAAGACTGTGCATCTTAAGGAATGTGTTTTCTCTTTGTCGCCAGCACAAAACACAAGTATTTCAGACCAATGTGCCTTTAACTAGCAAATGAGAGCTTCACTTGTTACCAATTGCATATAATTTTTTTTTTCTTTTTATGTCAGTTTTAGGACAACATGCAAAGAAACCAAACCACCAAAAAGCTGTGTTTCCTCCAGATAGAAATGTTTATATTTAAAATGGTCTCCACAAAAACAAAGTGCATCACAGTAGAAACTAGGCTGAAAAACTTACAAGGTTCTGTAACATGGCCATGTTCACTTGCAAACTTCACTTTTTGTGGTGGTATTGATCTGATAGCTCAAACAAGGAAAGAGACAGCAGAAATACTGTAGTTTTAACTGAGGATGAGGAAAGGCTGAAGTAGATGACTACTATGATTACCACAGACATTGCAGAATCCAGTCTTCTGTTTCTTTTGTTGTTTCTAACCTTAAACAAACAATAAATGTATTGTATCCTGCATGCATGCCAAACTGGAGTCTTAATAAAAGAATTTATTCTTGGTAAACATGGCAGAATTAGGGCTGTATTGAAAATGGAATCAGGATTAGTGGTATTGAAATGCAAGGAATTTAATCCTTTTCCGATCTCCCTGAAGAACATGTTCTCAAGTATTAGAAGCAGCGCATTAAGGGACTAAGGAAGAATTTAAGTGCTTCAAGTTTGAATTAAATTTGGGTTGTTCGCATTCCAGTGGAACAAAAAAGCCAAAAGAGGTTTTTAATTTTTGCGTATTGTGCCTCAAGACCTTGCTGACAAGCAATTTGCATGGTGCTGCTGTCAAAAAGTTATTTTATTTTCCTGTAATGACTCATATATGTCAACTTTACTGCTTGCTCAGCTTGCTGCTGAGAGACTCCGTGTGCAGATGTGAACCAGCTCCATTTGACTAGAGATATTTAGTGGAATTGCCCTGACAGTGGAGGTGCTTTTTTCATTATTCGCAAAATTGTCTTCCATAGCAGAGCTTGTTTCACTGACAGGAAATATCAGCCAAGACTGGAGACATTTGCTTTCCTATGTATGAATCTGTATGTGCACCTTTGCTTTAGCTTGTGCTTTCTCTCTCTCCCTTTTGCACTGCTTTCCTTTTAGTTGTAACAAGATCCTCACTTTCTTCTTGAGCAGCCACCAGGCATGAGCAGCACTTCTCAGTTTTCCTTATCTGACATTCCTATTTTCCCTGGCGGGAGGCAGGGATAACTTCTGACAGTGGAAGGGGCCATAGAAACAGAACCTTTCTCCCCAGTGCACTTTGTGCCCTGGAGCCCTCCAGAGACTCCTGTAATACCATGGGCAGCTGGGTGGAAGACCAAGTTCTTGCCTGTGCTTAATACATCGTGCATGGGACCTAAAAGGGTAATTCTTGAACTCATGGATGCTTCAGTTCTGACTTAAAAGAACTGTTTGTCCAGACTATTTCCTGTGCTCTCATTCTTTTTCTTTCACTGACCCAAATTTTTATTGGGCTCTGTAGCACTTCAATGAAGTTTCAAATAAACTGCATTATATTTTTGGATTGGGCTTCTAGAGGAAGTTCAATAGTAACTTAAAAGAGCATAGTTTGCAGTTTCAGCATCAATACTCACCTTGATGAGATTTTTGGCTCTGTATTTCATCCTTAGAGTGATCTATATGATGAAGGAAGGAAAAGGATAAATGATAATACTCTAAGAACTCAAGTACTTTGCCAAACACTGTTAATTTTTCTACTACAGGTAAGCAGTTAATGCATTGCCTCTTAAGTCTTTGAGACAGTTACAGAACAGGAAACTTTAATTATAGTCAAGAATGACTCTGTTGAACTTCTTGTCCTTATTGCATTGTTTCTAGTGAGTTATATACAGTACTGCAGTGAAATATCAGTGACTCCTTAGAAAAAAATTCATACTTTTCATCAGCTGCATATACTTAGAGCACCATCTTCAGCTCTGTCATCTGTCAACACAGTGTTCCTGCCAAAAAGAAAAAAAAAAGATAAAATAAGTAGTGTTTCCAGCAATCCAGAAACCTTAGTAACCAAAATCTCCTGTCTCATCCTGCTTTTTTGACCACAAAACGTTACTTTTTTGGAGAATATGACCTCTGACACAGCAAGGAGAAATGCTTCACTAGTGAGAAAATGTCTCTACTGAGATGCCACTCCTCAGTTTTTCGGTATGGACAAGATGGGAGTGTGTTGGAAGTTCATGAAGAGAAGATTTTGTGCCCATAAAAAATAGTCTCAGTCTTGGCTTTGAGGTGTTGGAGAAGGGAGGTTGTAAGGCTGTAGAGGGTGTCCTGCCTGTGCCCACCAGTGGAAAGGCAGAGGAAGGCCAGGCCTGCTCTGTGTTTGTGTGTGTACAGCACGTACTTCCACTCCATGCTAAAAATGTTTTTGTCCTATTCTCTTTGCCTGCAGGGGGTCCTGCTGATTATCTCTTCTGCCTTGTCCTGTTATCAGCACTGCCACATGCTGCTTTTCTTCTTTGGTTGGTTCAGATACAGCTCTCCTCTCTTAGCTTTGCTCTTCCCCCACCTCCTTGCTGGAGAGCAACAGCTGAGGCCATAAAACTCTTGTCTCTGTTAGCAGAAAAAGGCACTGAATTAAAGAGCTTGTGATCACACTCGCTTATCAGTTATGCCAAGAGTTAACTTTTAAAGATGCTTGTGTTTTAGGAACACGACAGCAGTCCTGTGGTGAGCTAATAAAACAATGGAGATGAAGCACTGTTTTATAGCTCTTGTGCTGGTCAAAGTCTCTGGTAGCGCTGAGGAGGCAGTGTTCTGTGAGTTTATGGTGACAGAGGAGAGCTAATCTGGCTGCCACTCCCTCAGCCGACGTGGGACGTTTCACTGACACTTCCCTCCTCCCCAAGAAGCTGCTCATGGTTATTTTGAGAGAAAAAGAAAAATACTTTGACTTTTCTGTTACAAAAATATCTCAGGCAGCCACAAAAGTCAGGTAAAGTAAGCGTTTAGCCTTGATTTAAATTTTTTTTTTTTCCCAAATAGGCCTCAAATCATGAGGTGCATGTATATCAAGCTGTTCAAGCCTCATTGTAGCATCTTACATTGTGTTGCACGGTTGTTCCCTGCCTTTCCCATGGAACTTTTGGATCTGTTGGCCCTTTTGGACTGGCCTAAACCCATTGTGTAGCTCTGCATTCCCAAAGCCAGCACTGGTGAAGGGAGTGCTGGGCCCCGCTCACGCCCACTCTGGTGGCAAAGGTGGCCAGGCTCCCTCCTGCTGACAAGTAATTCTTGGAGGGGTTTGCTCATTAATCATCGAGGGCTCAAACCTGGGAAGGTGCAGAATGTCCTGAACTCCTTTTGAGTCAATGGGAGTTCATGGCACTCAGCTGCTTGAAAAATTAGACCTTCTGAAAGGCGGGGCATATAAAATGTTTGTGCTTTTACCTCACAAAGCCACAAAGCACTTCAGAAAAGGGCATGAAATGTGCTATAAATGAAGTATTCAGAGGGGAAAACAAAAATTTCCTGACTTATTCTTGGCACCAAGTATTTAGTCATGACATTTGGTCTAAGAAAATGTACAAACCCTCAACATTGCCAATTTTTTTTGCCCACAGACCAACAACAGACTGATGATGTGCATAAAAAGGTTATTTATTTTGAGTGCAGACAGGGAATGTGAGTATTCCAAATGCTTCCTTATATTTCCCCATGGGATCTCTTAAAGTTGCATAATATTTTTTTGTATTAGGGGACGGTAAGATAGACATGGTAGGTCTCTTCTTTACTTAAATACACTGGTTATGTTTTCTGTTTTCTTCTTTGAAGGAAATGCAAGCAGAGAATGAATAGTTTGTGAACAGTGCTAAGCTGAAAAGCATGACTTCAAAGGCCTGTCTAACAATTTATTCTAAAACTATCAGCCAACAGATGATGTTCCAAGTAAAATAACTAATTATGTGGGAAGTTAGGCCAGCATTGATTTAGTTTCTGGTTTCTTGGACTGGTAGATAATTCTTTAATAGCAAGAAAAAGAATACATGACTTAAATTTCTGAACTTGAGTGCAGGTAAACTCTCTTCTGAGGACAAGTTTATACATAACCTGTAACAATTTTCTTGGAAAACGTGGAAGCTGCTTGGATATTTTCTGTGGACCTTGGCTGACTCTAAGATGCTCCCCATTAGAGATGGAGAGCAAGGTTAAAAAAGGATAAGGGAGTGCCGCTGTGAAAGTATTTTAGTTCTTTGAAACTTGTGTTAATTTAGAATAGCATTGCTCTTGCAGAATGTAAGGGTATTTATCTGGAATATCAGGCACATTTTGACAGTGATCATGTTACTAGGAAAAGCCAGTGGGGCTTAGCAGGCCAAACATCATTACTTTATATCATCAGCACATGACAAGGTAAGACTCCAAACACATAACTTCAGCACTGAACATGTGGAGACATGGAGATAAAATTCCTTTCTATGCGCTGGAGCACCAAACCCTTTCTCGTTTTGGCAAGAGAGTTAGGAAAAGGGGGGTTCTCTGTGATTTCTTGTTTTCTGTTTCTTCAGTTCTGGTGTAGCTTGTGATGATGTTTCTGCTTAGCCTGGTTTGTACATTTGCTTGTGACAAGGGATTGTGCCAATTCTAAATTGCTCTGGGTAAGCTGCACTCTTGGCCCTAACTTGTGCAACAACATAAAAAAATCCATCAAACAGTGTTGACTTTTGGCTGCAGGTTTCCATGAATTCTTAAGACCAAAATGTCACTTGCTGTTACATAATTTCTGCTTGGGGAAAGAATCAGGACATTTGGGGTTTCTTCATCAGTTTTCTAGGACTGAACCAAAAAAAAAAATTAAAGAAATCCTCAGGCTGTCAGTGAAGCTGATTTTTCTTGAAGCGGTAGGCTTGAGTTAGCAGGGTTTTTATAACAGTCTTTCTGAGGACAAGTGGTGACAGCATGGGTATGTTATGTTAGTAACACTTGGGTATCACTACTAGCTTTTTGTGCCTCCTTGTCTAGTCACTGTATACCGGGTTTTTATATTCATATTGTATGTGCAGTTTGTGGTTTAATTTTGTCACACAGAACCTGCTCTAATGTGACCTGTGTTTGTCTTTTCTAGGAATAACGCGCATGGAAGTACTCACCATTGTTGATCACCTGTACCCTGGCACAAGAGCTCCAGCTTAATCCTCTTCAAACTCTTATCTCAGAACATGGGGGAAAACGATGATGAAAAATACAATCAAGCTGGCCAGATATTTGAAAACTTTGTACAAGCATCAACATGCAAAGGCACCATTCAGGCCTTCAATATTCTCACTCGCCAACTTGAATTAGACCCTTTGGACAATAGAAACTTTTACACGAAACTGAAATCAAGAGTGAACACATGGAAGGCCAAAGCTTTGTGGAACAAGCTTGATAAAAGAGCAAGTCACAAAGAGTATAAACGTGGGAAATCTTGTATGAACACTAAGGTAAGTGGAGTTCAGTTTTGAATTTCATAGCTTGGAAACTTTTAAACTTGTTTTTCTACATAAGCCAGGTTTCTAATATCACATGCAGTGTATCGGTGTATGTAACCCTTTAATATACTGAAACTGGTAACAACTGATTTGGACAAATTTTAAGGTATTTTTCTTCTGAAGGTTCTGTGGAAACACACTATGTAAGAGTGGGCCTTAAAGTAGCCTGCTTTTCAGTCTGTCTCAGATTTTCTGTCCTTTTTATCCATCATGACCAAACAGGCATAACATGCAAACTTCTGAAGAAGTAAACTGCATTCATTCCAGGCTCTCAAGAACTACTTGCTTTGTTAAATGGGGTTTTGCAAGGTACATATTGTAACACATTCAGCAGGCTCCTCAGCTTTGTGTGTGCTGTAAGAGACCAGGGCTAGCCAAATGTGTTCCAGCAGCAGTTCGCAGCAGCTGAAAGTGCTGCTTCGAGGTCAGGGGATCTGGCTTTGTCACCTGGCATTGGCTCTACTTGCTAAACAACAGCAAAAGAAAATCCTGCACTATTTGTGGATTTAAGTCCTTTCTTGGTAGTGCTTTTTCACAAGTGGAATGTGGATAATTGCTCTGTGGTAGTTCCTGAGGGAGATGGTCTGCTTGGTTGTGGAGAGGATAGGAAATGATCTTTTCTCAGAGCATGCAATACATGTTTTGATAGAGAGCACCACTGAACATTGATATAAATCTTGCTGACAAAACCATGCAAAATACTCTAGTTTTTCCCAGTTGTTTCATCTGGCTATCACAGAGTATTTCTACTAGCTTTGTCCCAAGAGCAATTCCCTTATTTACTGCCAAGTGATGGCTAAAAGTTGCCCCAAGAAGAGTAACTTCTAAGAAGCTACTTGACTGTATAGAGGTAGAATAGAGAGGAGGAGTGCACTGGGGGCTAATTAGACACCAAAATATGGAGGACTTTTAAATTAAAACTATCACAAAAGTGTTATTTCATGGACTAAGTAGATAGACAATGTTGAAAGTCTCTTTCTTCTGGTTTGTATCATTGACTGAAACTTCTCAAGGGCATGAGGGAGAAGGACACCAAGTTACCTTCAGTATGTATGGATTCTTCTGATTTGGTTAATTTTTCATAAGCTCCCAATGATTATTAATGTTTTCTAAGGTCATAAGGGTCCTTAATATAGTTTTATTTAGTAAAGGAGTGTCATTGCAGATATTTGTGCTGTGTTCCTGGCAGGCTCTTTTTTTATTTCCTTTTTCCCTTCATTTCTCTTTTTGACCTGTGCATCCTTCCTTCCTTTTGTTCTTTGGAAAAGTCCTTGAACATATGTCATGGAGCATCTTTGTGATGAAACAGACAGGAAAAGGAAGGAAGGAGAAAAGTGTGTGATGATTAACAAATTATAAGAAACATTCCACATGCACCTCACCATAGACATACAACCCCAGATCCAAATTTCCATGGTCATGAATTTGAGGAAGTATTTGCAGCACAAAAAAACAGTTTTAAGACCCATGTGCAACATAAGAACTAAGTCTTCTCTCACATGATGACATTACAAAGCCAAGGCTTTGTTCTGTAAACCTTTTAAGCAAAGTGATTAATTTTTATTTTGTGAGAAGACTCGTGGAAATGGGTTGGTACATAAAATATATAGCCTGTGTAATGCTTTACAAGGTTGCCAAGAAGGAGGCTAATCAACGCCTTCCACAGTGTTGAAAGAATGGTGTTACTGCCCTTTGAGATTAAAGATTTATTTTTAGTGGCATGGTATAAGTATTTGCAGAAATTAATGGGTATTTCTGTGATGCATATATGACCAACTTGCAAATGGATATAGAATGTCTGTATGTGGACAGTGTGAGTATAGATATTCTGAGAAATACTTGGAGATGTTCATCATGAACCTGGATCATGCCCAGACCTGCGCTTCACTGTGTCATCGCTGATTTAATGAGAGAAACATGAATCTTCAGATTGCTGGGAGCGAGAGCAGCAACCGCAGTCTGCAGGCTCGGTGGGGATATCTACCCAACATTCCTTGTGTGTGAATCACAGGCTGCTGCAAAGCCTATCTGTGCCTATCCCTGCGGGAGAGGAGCCCTGCTGTGGTGGGAGAGCAGTATGGACCCCCTGCTCATTGTGGTGGTGGGCTCTGACAGCCCCACTTACAGATAAGGGATTCTCAGGATTGCTGGCAGCCCAGCCAGCGCACACAGATTAGGCTGCAATAGGCATAGCACCCTTTCCTTCCAGTGCAAATGGTGATTTTAGCTTTCTGTCTTCTTTGGGTGCTGTGCCGGGTGCTGTTTTTAGTGGTGAAACACTCCCTGGCTCTCACCTCTGTGGAGCTGCCTGGGGAGTGGTTGAAGTAAGCCCCAAGTAAAAGTCCTACTTGTTAAAGCAGGATCGCAACTTGAGCAATGAGCTAAGTGGATTTTTGCAATTGCAGCTCTGTAAACAGAGCCAAGGTTGCTAGTAGGCATCATTTAGAAAAAAAATACATGACTTGAAGGCTTTAAATTAGGTTGTGGCCTTGAATGCTGTAGCTGAGCCTGCAGCTCATGGTTCTTAGATATGGCTTTGCAATCTTCCCAATCTTTGGAGGAGGTAAAGGAGATATAATGCAATTGAGTTCTAAATTACTCATAGGGGGTTTTTGGTGGTTTGGGTTTTTTTTTTGTTTTTTTGTTTTGTTTTGTTTTGTTTTTTTTTTTTTTTAAACAAAATGAAAATCTGCTGCTTCATCCCAAAACTGTTTGGGTTGTTTTTTTGGTTTTTTGTTGGGTTTTTTTTACATGGTATTTAAGAGCTGAATGCTGTACTTGTTGATTTCTGTGCTTATAAACTCTTCAGCCACACTTAAGTTACTCATTACAATATATACAAGTTTTATACATACAGAATGTTCCAGTCCAGCTAAATAAGAACAATCCTGTGTCTTAACTGCTCTTGAAGAACATTGCCAAATATGGCTTTCAAAGTTTCTACAAAGATACAGTTTTAAGCTGGATGAATAAAACTGGTTGAGCAATTTTCAAGAAGTTCAAACCCTCTGCTATTTCAGAGTTGTCTTACTGAGGGCATTATTTCTCCTTGAAGTCATTATAGAAGAAGAAAAAAAACAACCCAAAATAAAACCAGAATGTTTGTAGAAAAACATGCACAGAATTGGGGCAGAAATGAACTTCCTGAAACTGTAGGAGTCCACCTGTATGAATATGGAATCTGTACAAAACATAAACTTCTTCAATCTCAAACTTTTAAGTTGCGAATGAGTCCTGTTCAAAAATTGTTTCTGGACCTGGCACTTGTCCAGTTCCACCAGCATTAGAGAAAAACACAAGTTTGTACTAATCAGGAAAAACTGTAGATATCACACTGTGGTTTTTGCAAATATGTCTAGAGAAAGAGCACAGTTTTTTTACGCTGACAAAGTTTCTCTCTGGTTTTCATCTTCTACCAATTAATGCAGAGGAGCATGCTTGGAATCTGAAGTGATTATTTGTTTCTTCACGGAATGAAGTGGGACAATCAAAATACTTTAATGATTTAATGCATGTTGTTCCCTATGCTACCAGGTTGAATGTCACTCAAGATTTTTGAACATGCAAAAGATAATGCAATGATGAACAAGAATTCATCCAGCTAGTGTTAGTATATTCATTAGCCTTTTAAAGACATCTGTGAGTGTTATCTCTCTATATGGAGCAGATTCATTACTTGCACTCGATTTAAATTTATTTTCAGTTTACCTGTGTAAATGATATGAATATGTGCATGCACATATAAATGAGGCTCCCACTGGTGTTTGAAATAGGTATGAATATGTATCAGAGGGTAGGACCTGGCTCATGCTGTGCACTTGTAATTCTGGCTCTCCCATGCTTCAGGAGAGCAGAGATTTGTGCGCATGGAAATATCTCAGACTTACTCTGAGAGAAGGTGTTGGTTCTCTAAAGCATGGAAATGTAGTGTTGCCTTCCCCTTCAAATGTGCATGCTGTTTTTGCAAAACACATGTTTACACCTTAGAACTAAGCAGACTTTACTTAAAAGTGCTACTGTGTAATTATCAGCTGCCTTGGTAGACGCCGGCATTTCTCTCTGGATATGTGAGTTCTGGGTGAGTTGAGGGGGACAACACACAGGACAGGGACAAATTCCTGGGCACTGCTTTGGTCTCCTGAGCATTGTCTGTATGTTAGATCCTACCTTAGGCACAGTTCCTGGGCCGGGGACTTGTACAGTCCGAGCTGCCTTTTCAAGGCTGAACAATATTAGTATAAAGCAAGGAAATAAAATTAAGATGTTTTGAATGCTGTGCATTTAAAAACATGTATATGTTTATATGTATATGTGCATTTGTAGGTATATGTGTAAATGGAATCATATCCTAAAAAACAAATTCAGTGATCTTGAAGTCTAATAGAATCATTAAGGTTGGGAAAGGCCTGTAAGACTGAGTCCAACTGGTTAACCTAACACCACTGTGTTCACCACTAAACCAGGTCCCCAAATGCCTCTCTGGTTCTACTCACTCCTGAACTCGGCCTTTCAGATCTTGTTTTACAATAGATGAGGTTTCCTCCCAAAAAGTCATATTGGGAGACTTACTGCAAGAGAATGACTCTAAAATTATTTTTAACCATGTTTCTGGGACTTACTTAAGAATGGAGTGGCTCTTTTTTGGTGCTCTCATGTGCTGCCAGTCTGCCTGGGACTCGATGGCATCGATGTTCCTGCTGCAGAGAGGGCTTCATGGTGATGCTTCAGCCAACCCAGCATTACAGAGAGCATGTGGTTTCAGGGGAGCTGGGCCAGGGTGTGAGTCAGCAGAGGAGCCCTGGGTTAGAATTGGGGTTGGAGGTTTTGTGACTGAACCTGAGTTGTGTCTCCCTGTTCTAACCACACTGGCGTACCTGGGAGTGATAAAACGGGGGACAGTCTTTATCTGCAAACCCCTTCCGCTCCTCTTCACATTGTCTCCATTTCTAAAGACTGCCAAATGAATGCCTTGGGAATTAACAAAACCTATTTTGCCCTGTGCTCTCCTTCCCACAGTGTTGAGAAAGGGAAAGGAGCTCCTGGGTGATTAGCATTAGTGGGTGCCAGGTCTCTCCCTTGTTAGGTAGAAACTGGCTTCCTACCAGTCCTCAGTTGTTTACAAACATCCTATTCTGTAGCCTTGCCCCTCATGGTAAATCAGGCAGGTTGGGTTCCGCATGTCTTCCCACCTTCCTCTGTCGTGCTAAACAAATACTTGTCTCTTAATTAAGCAAATCCAGCATGTATAAACCTGCAGGTAAGGTGGCTAAATTTCCTCCCCGAGTGTTGGCATTTGTTGATCCTTCAGAGGCAACTGGGATTTTCAGCCAGGTTTCTCCAGTTCTGTACATATCAGTACAGAAGCCAGTGAGTTTGAGCGTTCAAATGACCTGACGGATTGCATCATACAAGACAAACATTTGGTTTTTGAGTAATTGAATTGTAAGATGAAAAAAGGGACTTCCAGTTGTGTTCCAAAAGAAAAAATATTGGTGTCATAATGAAAACTTTAACCTCTTTACTCCATAAAGAGTAAATAACCATCCCTTTTCCTGGATTTACTAATTTCTTCAAAAAAATTATTGGAATGGGGAGATTTCCAAACCTGATAAATCAGGGTTTATAATGAACACACCAAACTTGTTGCAGATAGTAGATAATGTTGTTAACTTGCTTATTTTAATAAAAAAGCACTCCTGTGAAGTTCACAAAACTTGAACTAGTCAGCTAGAAGATGACTGCCAAGTTTAGGGAGCTGAGTGAATGAAAGGTTGTGGCTTTTTACAAAGAGACATTCAGCTGCTTTTTTCATGTTTGTTTTTTTTAAAAAAACAAACAGTGCTTGGATAGTAGAATCCAGAAGCTGTTGAGGTTTGGGAATATTAAAGGCCACATGTTCTACTGACTTTTTAAGTGGCACCTAGGTGTGTTTGGTATACTTGAAAGATAAGCTGTTTATTTTGATGTTTGTGCTTCTTTGCTTTTGCCTTTTAGGACAGGACATCTAAAGTCTTGCACTGAATTTGTGCTGTAGATTTACTTCTAAGGATTTTAATAAGCAATTTCTATTTCAAAGCTATAGAAAATATGGGACTAATGAGGATGAGTGGCAAAGCAGATTGCTTGAGATGAGTGGAGAAGCCGTAAATCATCTATGAACATGCAGTGAAACCACAGTTGTTGAACACTATATATGCATTCATTTCTCTAAGGATTTTTAGAGACAGGATAGGAAGAAGCTGGGGTGATGACAGGACACACAGCAGACAGTTCTTTGAAAACAAAACAAAGTATTTGGCTCTTTGTGATGTGTTTTAAACTGAGATTGGGCCAAATTACATCAGCAAAAGCAAATGTTTGGCATGTGATTTGGTAATGAAATCACTTTATTTTCATTATCCTGGAGACATTTCCACAAACACAGTTATTTCAGCTTTATCAGTCATGAAAGGCAATGAAGCCTGGCCAAAGCGGAGTAATCAGACAATCTAGATAAGGCTTTTTAGGCATTTGGAATTTAAATTATTTTTGGCTTGGAAGGTAACAGTAGCTTTACATCTGTGTTTTGACCGAACTGTGCTGTTTCTCTGTCCTTCACTTAATGGCTTTGCAAGTAATCAAGAGAAGGGAACTGTCCCACCCTGACCTGATTTCCTAGATATTTTATTAAGATTCCCACAGGGAACGAGATGCAGCTACTTTCACACAAACCATCACTATTGTCACCGCAAGTGGCTTAATTAGGTCTGAATGAAAAAAGGTTATGACAGGGTGTGTTTGCGTGACCCTGGCTTTGTAGGGCTTTGGGGTTTGGTTCTTTGAAGCAGCTAGGCTGTGTCCACCCACCTGGCAGGCTGGTCTGGGGGGCAAGGGGTGCTCCAGGGCAGGATGCTTTGCTCCAGTCAGGTCTTTCTCCTGCCTTCCAAGAGACCCCATGTGGGTGTTAGGGGGTTGGTGCCAGATGTGGTCGTAAGGGGTTTGTTGTTAGCTACGGTTCCAGCTTTTTTCTGGTAATGTTTGTGTACTGATAAGTGAGGAAATACATAACTTTTGCTACCAAGAAGTGATTAAACGCTTGGCTGCTAAACCCCAGATTTCAGACAATAAGGCAATTTCCTGTCTCCTGCAGCTGAGGTCCTTCCCAAGGTTCTCATGTCTGCCCTGAGAACAGGGGGTTCTGGGATGTGGTTGCTGTCTTTCTGCTTACAGTGTAGTTCTACGTTATCTGCTGTTTAGGACTCAGTGCAGATAGCTTTTAGTATACTGTTCATAGAATGTAAAATACTACTGTTCTAATGTGCTGTATTATAAGAGAAAATGTAAAATATTTTAATAGATTATTTTCTTAAGCAAACAAGAAAATTTCTATTTGCATTTTCTCTCTAAGAGGTCACAACAGTGATGGTGTTCATGGTGAAAAAAGAAATTTAACTGGTATGTGTCAAAAGGAAAAAGTATAAATTCCCATTTAATACCCTTGAAATTGGTTTCATTTGCTTTACTTTCTTTGCTACACTGTTTAAAGGTGAAATATTTTTGTCAGACAGTTCTTGAAATTCCCATGTTCCCTTGCAAGTCTGCACTTTCACACAAAATTTGTGTCTATGAACAGCCAGGTTTCTGCAAACTGTTTGCCATTTGGCATATTTGTGTCTTAACCTGAGATCAACAGGGTAAAATTGCTAAAAGCTACTAGAAGACTATAAACCTTCCAACAGAGGAATGTAATACCCAGTGAAAATTGGGAATATGCTGCAGAAAATGATCTGGTGCTTGTAACAAGCCGCACATCCAGCCTTGAGTCCATAGGGTGCTGATCTTAGGGGAGATGATGTCTGAGGAGGCCTCTACTGTGTCAGGGACCAGGGTGGTTTCCTTTCCACCTACTTAGTGCGGGTGGAACCCCAGCTGCTAAAATGTTCTGTCAGATAGACTGGAGCAAGTCCAGAGCAGCAGGAATGGTCAGAGCTTTGGAGAGAATGTGACCTGCAGGAGAGGCTTAAATACCTGCACCTAATCTGTCTTCGGGAAGGCCCCAAGGGGAGCACCATGCAGTTACTTGGAGCACTACCAGGATTGCTGTGGCATTTCACCTTGTGTCTCTTGTAATCTTGCTGACGCTAGTAGATCAAGTTCTGATTAGCTTTTCAAAGTTTGCGTTTTGCCCTGGACATTTGGTGCTTCTGGAGAACAGCTTGTGTTTCTCCAAGGGCACAGTGTTTCTACTTGACAAACCAACCAAGAGATACTGCCTGACTTGTCTTGCATCACTCTCGCGATTTTTTTATCTGACTGAGATACTGTCTGAGCAGGACCCATGTGGTTCTGCCACGCTGTGAGTTAGCCTTGTGTTGTTTCCTTCTCCTGCCCTTCTGAAAGATTTATGAGAGCAGCTCTGAAAGGACCTGTGCAACAGCAAGTGCTCTTTCCTCCTGGTTCTGTCCTGCCTGCACTCTGCCATCCTTGCAGGATTTACAATTCAGATAAAACAACTGCTGCAGGGTAAATTGCAACTCAGATTAGAAAATACTGTAGGAGATGGCAGTGAGCTTCCTGCCAAGGACTACACACCCAAAGCAGTAATAACAAGTTATGCAGATCAGCAAGTGCTCGGTGGAAGGCAAAGGCATTTCTCTCAGGTTCCTTTCCCCTCCCTTTTTCTCTTATTTGGGCTTTAGCAAGGTAGAAAACAATGGCATAGGGTAGGAAGTCATTCCTGGCTGGTGGGGCTGCTGCTGGGTCTGGTCCCTGCTTGGCCAGCCATGGTTCTGTGTGTCCTGCCTGGCTGGAGGCACAGGGGGTAGGAAGTTCACTGCCTGTCAGCCCAGATCCAGCCCTGATAGTGGCAGAACAAGCGTGGCTGGTGTTGTTGAGGCAGGTGCCTCCATCTGAATTTCACCCTGCCTGGAATGTGAAAACAGACTCATTAATACATGTAAATAAACACCGATCTTCTGTGTGTGTTTATCTCCCTTCTATTGTGTCGGATGTTGATGTAAAAGGAACTGTTACAGCTCATGATGTGCAATTTACTGCCAGATTTTACATCTTCAGCTCCCTGCCCCTCTTTTTGAAGCGTGCTTATTTTTATTTTTTTTCCACCGTTTTATATTTAATTTCATTTTTGAGGCCCTTTCCTTCAGTAATAAGGGTTGTGTACTTTCTTTGTTTTCATCCAAGAAAGGTTTTGGAAATAACAGTTGGAAGTTTTGAAATTTAACTTTCACTGTGTGATGTGCTACCAGCAGCCTGGTTTGTGGGTTCTGTGAGTGCTGTTAGCTTTCCCTGCTATCAGAAAGCTTCCTAAAAAACCTTATGCTAAGGGTAAATATTTTAAATTTTGTTTGTTTGAACAATTCAAGTCCATCTTGCTTGCTGGCACTATTGGATGCTATAAGAGGTGCTGGTTGGTAATTCATAGTGTTCTCAAATTCTAAGGAAAATTGTAAAAAGCAAAAAAAGTAAAAGCATTGTCTACCCATGGCAAAATGGTTTGTGCAAGTGACCAGTTAAACTAAAAATAATAATAATAATAAAAAAATCAGGTTATCATTCTTTTTGGAGCTGTATTTAGTTTTACCACTTAAGTGCCTGTTAGTGATAGCAGTGGAAATGCAATGACTTTGAAGGCTGCATGAGGAACTGGAAAAAAAAAAGACCCCAGGATCCCAGAATTGCTGCATTCTTTTGAGCTCATCTACACTGCTGTACAGTCATTCTTCTTAGGAGAATTAGTAATGATGGGATTAAATGATTAAGGTCTTCTAAAATAATAAATAATAATTAAAAAATCTGGATTCTTAGACCTGATGTCTAGTTCTGTATGAGCTCATTTACACAGGACGGGCTTCTAAAGGCTGTGTTTTAAATGGGTGTTGGTTAACAATTCACCTAATAGAACAATGTATTTTAGAACGTATTTTAAAATACTCTGTGAAATATCCTTAAAGTAACTTGACTCCCCACTTACTTGAAAAAGTCAGCTTCCGAGTGGAAGCTCAGCTCATTTATTAGACTGCTGTGTTTGTTGTCCGGTTGAAAGTCCCAGGTTCAGTGTGGGATCCCATTGCTGTACTCAGGCCAGGCTGTAGCAACAGGGGTGTATTTTTAAAGCGTGTTACCAACCTCTTCCTGTAGCAAAGGCATGGTTGTTGACCAACCTGCCTGCATGCTTGAGGTGCCATAGAACATGAGAAATCCTTTCCTCTGGGTACACAGACAAGTCCTTTGCTGGCTGGGCAGCCCCTGGCCCTGGAAACCATGAAGAGGATTAACCATTTTCTCTCAGCCACTACTCTCAAAGCTCCCAAGACTCAAGGCTTGGTCTCTGCTGTGCTCAGAGGTGAGGCTCTTGGTGCATTTCTTTATCTCTCTTCACATCAGTTCTTTGATTCTGGATGAATTCTTTTGTTTCATGGTTTTGTGTTGGGCTCTTTTTGCTACATTTTTAAGTATAGCCTTGGAGCACTATCTCAGTGTGACAGGCGTAAACCTACAAAAGCCAGGCCAGGTACTTACATGCTGCCAACCATGTTCATGGCTGGGATAGTCAGGCAACATTCCTTCTGCAAGGTTTATCTTGTTTTCATTTTGATTGTTTAAGCAACTGGCCAAAAAAAGAAAAGAAAGCAATCTCTTCTGGGTTTTGGGTGTGGGCTTGTGTTTTTTTCTTTCCCGTGTTTTGGTTACAATGAAAGACAGGTAAGGAAACAGCAAACACACTTAATTCCAAAGGATGTTAGAGGGCTTATTTTGTGCTTTATTTGAGGAGATTTTTGGATTAAAGCATTTGTTTCTGGTGGATATGTTGACTGAAATAAGCGTAACATTTTTTGTTAGATAATGTGCAGGTTTTTTCAGATAACTGTAATTGGTGCAAGGGAATGGAAAGTTTCTAGGGATACTTTCTTGTATAATGTCTATCAATAGCAATTTTTAAAAAATTGTTTTTGCAAATTGTTACAAAATATCTGAGATCAAGTCACCATGTTTAAATGCCACCTGAGTGAACTCTTCAGAAAAGCTCCAAAGTCCTGACGGTTCTGATGCACTGTGGAAGGCACTTTTGACCTTCTAACACCCTGAGTGCACACAGCCCCTCTTTAATGTGTGGCATAGCAGAATATAAGTTTTGGACATCTTTCATACCATTGTTTTAACTGCAAGCTATGGAAAGATTTTTTCTTTAATACACAGGTCTAATATTAGTACATATATCCATGTGACAGAGAGGGTGGATGTACAAGTGTGTCCAAATACATGCAGGAAAAATGAAGGCACATGCTTTTTTCCACACAGAAGCTTATCTTCCAAAAAAGAGAAAAAAATCCCATTAAAGATGAGCCAGATGAATGCAATAAATGTACTAATGTTTCACTTCTGGCATTTTGACTCAACGAAACAGGAGGGCAATAAAGATAGATCCTCTGATCCCTGGATTGTGCTGTGTCCAGCTGCGAGTGCAGCAGCTGCAGGGTACAGAGCTGGGGAAGGAGCTGTGGCCAAAATCAGCCTGTGTTAGGTAGCCTGAAATCCACGTTACAGTCCTAGAAGGGAAGAAAAAAAAAACCTGTGACTCCATTTATTCCAGTCTGTGATCTGGGAGAGGACAAAACTGTACATTTCTGAGGTACTCAGCTGGGGGTACACAGGGTAAAATACTGGAGGGATTGAAAGCAGAAGTGGACTCGTGGTGATGCACTGAATTCATGCATTGACACAGAGTTTTGTTGCAATTAGGGGTGTGTGAGCCTCGCTGTTCCCAGCTGCCTTTGAACTTCCCCAACAGTAGTATTTATGTGATGTTCACTCTCCAAAAATACCCATTCAGCTAGATCCAGCTAGTCTTAATAATATTTTAAGGTAGATTTTCGGAACTATCTGTAGTGTATTTAAGCAGTGTCCACATAACCCTTTGGATAAGTTAGGATCTCTCATGAAAACACATCTAACTAAATATTGTTTTTGTCAAATGACATGGTTTTTAGCCTTACTGATTCTATAAGGAGCTCATAAAACAGTACAACAGAGAAAAATACACTTTTAAAGATTACGTTTTCTTTGTAGTTTAATTAGCTGCTAGGCCTTCTCCCTCCCTTTCTTTGATGGAAGAATTAATTTTTATTAAAAATAAAACTTCAGCCTGAGACATTTTTAATGTTGTCTGAAGTGGCTTATAGATTTTCATTTTTCAGTGTCTTCCATGATAATACTTCAAACTTTAAAACTAGATTGATTATTCAGTGGGTTCAGGGTGCATTTGGCTGCACTGTTGTATCTGGTGGCTGTCAGTGAATTTATGTGATAAAATCTGAGGCTGCAAACGGGAGATGAACTGTAAGTCAGTAAGTCAGGAATGTCCCACTGAGCAGTCCTATTTTTGCCAGAAGCATTTTCATATCTAGTAAAGGGGATGGACTGGAAAGCATTGTGGTGGAGAAAGCTGCTGGTAGCCATCTGCCTTAGCTGCTTATGCAGCTGTTTTTCTTTGGAGCTTTTCCAGGGGAACAGTCGCTGCTGTTCCAGAAAATGTGTTGTTTCATTACATTTCATGCCTGTCTCGTGTTGCATCACATTAAGCCCTATCACTAATAAACACTTGTCCAAATCCATGTAGGATGTGACCCTCTGGAATCAGCCAAATCAGTCCTTGGTGCACCCCTGTCACTTTGGGTGTTGCACGAAGGCCAGGGCCTGTGCAAAGTCTCGGATCTGGTGACTGTGGAAATGAAGGTGCCCGAGGCTCAGGGAAAGTAATGGAAGAGGGCTTGCCATGGCAAGGCAAAGCATTCTGTCCCTCTGTGTCCTACAGGCAGAGCCTCCTGTCAGTGGGTGGGGGGGACCACAGCTGCTGAGGACAGTGCAGTCATGAGGGTCAGGGGCCTTTAAGGCATGTGGGGAAAGCCACCCCTTGGTGCTCCTTTTTGGAGCACAGTCCATTCCTGTAGGTTGCCTTCGAATTGATTATTTGGCTAAATATTGCATATGAACTAAAGACAGTTAAATCACCTGGGCAGATGGCTTTTGCTGTTTTTTCACCAGTATCTGTGTGCATTTCTGCTGAAGAGCAATAGTGGTGTTTCTCATTTGGCATGCCCTAGGACAACGAAGGGTGCCTCTGTGTCTATCCAGCTGTTGTTGAGCTGCAGGCTAAAAATAATGTCCTCTTTTTCACCTCCAAAACAACTGAGAGGCAGAAATAAGAAAATCTTGGATTCCTGGAGTGACTGAACTTTCTGTCTTCATCCCAAGAAAATACAGGGAGTGGATCATCATTTAACAACCCTTTATTTTCCGGGATGAATTTAATGGTTGGCTACCTTGGGCAGGAGAGGAGTGATGGATTTTGTGTGGGATGACAGCAGTGGGATAATACATTGGGCTACAACAGGATTTATCTATTCTTTACAATGCATAGAGATGCTGTTTGTTGCATCCGCCACTGCCATGCTGCCACTAAATGGTAGATTCTTTGAGCATGTAAATGCTGAAAGCTAACTTTTCTTTACATTTTTCAAGGTCAATGAGTAGATTCTGCCTTTCAGTTATAGTGGATGAGATTTTTGTGATTAGATTGCCCTTTGCCTCCTTTCTCCCAAGCCCTCCATTGTTTCTGCAAGCTTGCTTTACTGCGTGAGAACCAACGGAGGCATTCTGCAAATTCTCAGCTGTTAAACTGCTTATGTTTTTTCCAGAGTGGGATGGAGATGTCTGGATTCACAGGCTGCTGATTTAATAGTGGGGGACAGGAGGGGTTGCAAGAGGCCCCTGCTTTGCATCTCTCTCTCTCCCTTTCCTCCTCTCTTATTTTGAGTATATATTTGTAAATTATATAGAGGAGATCATAGCATAATCCTGTGCGTGGCACAGGAGCCATTGTGCTATTGGAGAGGTAATTTGTGCTGCCATTTAGGTTAGCACTAGGAATGTTTCCTGGAGATTTTCAAGGCATTGCCATTCCTAAACATCATCATAGAGACAAAGTAGCATCTCTTACAGTCAGACTGACCCTTGAGTGGAATCAAGCTTATGAGACTTACCAAATGCTGTGTGTGTTTATATTAGTACAAGTGAAAATTTCTGATATATTTTAATTGTAGCAGGAAGAAATCCTTGAAGTTCTGCTCTGTTTCAGTTTGAAGATAAATAATGCATTGTGTACTGTGCTTGGTTAATAGTGTGGGACAAGATTTATACAGAAACAATTATCTTTTAGGGAACAGTACAATACTTTTTAACAGTGTCATAGAAACATAGTATTTACTCAGCAACTTGAATAAACAGCTTTTACAAAATATGCGTGGGCTTATTGGTTATTTATTTTTTATTGTGAAGTGCAAAAATGTTCATGCTTTACTTATTAAGTATGAATTTTAACTGAAATAGTCTTAAGTTAGTCACTAGGCATCTATTACTGGCCTGCAAACTTGCGTTAGTCTCCTTCAGTGGGAATTTTCTAACTCGTATTCTTTCTGTAATTTTGCCTTAATGTAGGTGCTGTTCTTGGGGAATGCATTAAATTCAATTAAGTTTCTCATCTGGCAGAAAATATTCACATACATTTGCAGGCAGAAGATCAGCCGTTTATACTAAGAGCTTTTCACCAAGAAAAATGTCTTCTCTTAGTACTATTATCTTGCACTAACATGGTGTAGTCTTAGTAGTAAAACAAGATGTTACATCAAATGTGATGCCGATTCTTCAGGCAGGTAATGGAAGTCTGGTCATGATCTTATTCTTTCATAAGCTGCCCTGTAAAACTATACAAGACTTTCTCCCTTCATTTCCAGGTTGTGCAAGAAATATGCAAAAGCTCTTTGTCTGTTCTTTTCAGCAACTGTTGCTTGGAATAATTTGTAGAAGACGCTTTGAAAAGTCAAGTTGCCCTTTAACTTCATGGGGGATGATCTGGCACTGTTATAAGGCAGTTAATGTGTGAATGGTGATGTGGATGTCAAGAAGCTCTTGGCATTTGTCCATTCAGGATTGATTGGTTGAGACTCCCTTATGTGATGCCAGTTGTCATGATCTGTGTTAAATTACAAGAAATTAGTTTCGAAAGCAGGCCCTGATGAGCCAGGAGACTGGGATAACAGGAGGGGAAAATAAGATGCCATTCAAAGTTTGTTCTAGGCTGGCTGCAAGCTTTCTTCTGTGACTGTTGGCAGGCAGAGCACTGGGGAGTGGCATGCTCCCTTTCCTTACTTAATAAAGATAAGATACACAAATGTAGTAAGAATTACTTTTGCAAGGGTTTTGTGCTGGTTTTGACCCAAGAAGTTTCAAAATCAGTTGAAAAAGTGCCAAGAGTAAGTTCTACACCAGCAGGAAGCGTCCTTAATAAATCAAAGAACAAATAGCTCTGTGATGTAGATAAATGTGTTTCTGGAAGGTAACCATGGATGATGGCAAACATAAAACTATTTTTCATGGTGTCTCTAGGCAATTATGAAGATATTTTGTCAGTGGTGATAGAAGGAGGGAAGAGGGCAGAATCCTCCTTAAAATTCTCCATACTATGTTGCAAAGCACCAGGAGGAACGAAGGGTTTTCTGTGTGGGTTTTGTTACTTGGCAGGATCCAATATGACTAAATCTCCAAAGACTGCTGTTTCTTTTTATTTTTTATTTTCTTTAAAGTTCCATTTATTTATATATAATATGGTTTGTAAGCAAAAAAAAAAACCTCACCTTATCAGATCATGTATGGGCTTTATTTGTAAAATGTTTCTCTCTGCTCAACATGACTGGAAAACCCTGTTGCTGTGAAGGCTCAATTGAGTCACTCAATTGTCAGAGCTCAGAGTTCCCATGTTAATCACAAGAACCATGTGCAAAAAAAGTCTGACCCAGATCCACCAGTGATCCTCTTCAGTTGGGCTACATCTGCACTCTGTTTTCTTCTTTTATATTGTTACAGCTGTTGATTTTTTAAAATTTTTTAAAAAATATTCATCATGCAGTGAGGAGCGTTCTTCTGAAATTGTGAACTAAATATGTTCTTTTAAGAGGAACAAAGCCAAATGGCTAATGCAACAGCCTAACTTTAATATCTCTGGTTAACAAAACACCTGCCTAAAGCGAAACCAAAGCACCTCACAGGAGTTCTTCTTTCAGTGGGAATTTATTCAAATTATTTATTAAATCTAAAAAAGACATTTTTGCACTTTTATGATTTGGGTTGGATGAAAGTCAGCACCAGATACTTTTTGCTTAAGTTGTTAAATTTGAAAGCAAATGATAACCAAACCAAAATAAATAAATGACTCTATTTTATGAAATTGCAATGTAATGGGAACCAGACTCGTATCCAGCGAGCCTGCAGATACAGCCTGTGCTTGCTTTGAAACTGCAATCACTGTCTGGCTCTGTGTGCGGGACGCACAGGAGCGTGTCTGGACCCTGACATAATGGGCTTGGATTTTGCAGCACAGCCCAGCTTGGCTGTGCTGGAGCTCTCCCATCCTCCCAGACCCCCCTCAACTCTCCCTGCTCCAGCCACTGCAGAGCTGGAGCTCATGGCATGGATTTTGTGAAATCTAGGGGGGGTTGGGGAGGGGGGGTAGTTTGTAGGACGTATGGAACAGCAGCATTGTCCAGCTATAAGACTGTTTCTAATCAGTTTTTAGTAATCAGACAAGGAAATGTAAGCATTAGATATGTTCGGGGTTTAATTAGTTTGCTTTCTGGAAATCCTTTGCCTGTTAGTCTGTGAAAAATTACAGCTGTCAACTAAAATTTGGGCAAGAATCCTCCATAATTGTTTTGGAAGCGATTCTTCTGAGGATGCCCAAATTTAGATTTAAGCTCCTAAAATGTAATTGTCCTGAACGTGAGAATGTTTAGCACTGGGTAAAGTGGAATAGGACAGGCTGAGTTCCCTGGCTCTAGTGAAGCAGGACAAGTCTGCTGAGTTCCCTTGGCATGTCCTGCTTTACATCAGTAGGTAAACCAGGCTGTGTTGTATCCACCCTTGCTTGAAAGAGAGAAGGTAATACTGTAAGGCTATTGGCTTATTGTAGGTTTGTCTAACAAATCTAGTAAACGTACACCCATTTCCTCTTTAAAATAAAAAAAGCCTACACTAAAACCACTTACTTCCTTTCCCCTCCCTTTTACACAGCTGTAATGCTGTTTACTGCTAGTACTTGAGAAACACTAAAAGGGGGTTAGAAACGTGCAAGCAGATGCTCAAAAGTGTTTGGCTTTTTGCTGTTTCTTTAGTTATTTCTCTTCACTAGATTATTTTATGTCTGCATTAAGCACAGTTTATCCTTTTGTATAAATTGGCTGAACACCACATGCAAAAAAAAATCATTTTCATTGATTTAAATAAATTACTTGTTTGCACTCTCAGTAATGCAAGTCCGGTTGAATTTCAAGTCAGACCAATAGAGTAAGTTGGAAACTGTGTGAAAATAATGCAAAACCCTGTGTCAAACTCCTCCTTTTCTCTGCCAGTGTTTAATTATTGGAGGTGGCCCCTGTGGCTTGCGCACTGCCATAGAACTTGCCTTCCTGGGAGCCAAAGTTGTCGTGGTGGAGAAGCGGGACACTTTCTCGAGAAACAATGTGCTGCATCTCTGGCCATTTACCATCCACGACCTCCGGGGACTGGGAGCAAAGAAATTTTATGGAAAGTTCTGTGCAGGATCTATTGATCACATCAGTAAGTATCTGAGGGCATGGGCACTGTTCAGATAAGAGGTTACGAGGATCAGAAGTTTAATGGAGACTTTCTTGGTTTAGCAGAAAGTTCATCCACCTTAAACATGTGCAAGTGCATGTGTGCTTACAGAGAGGAAAAAATGGTCTCATTTATGCAATGTGGCAGTAGAACAAGCTACAGTCTTATGGAGCAGCTTTTTTTTGTTAGTCTGATATTGTTAAACAATAGGCTTTGGTTATGAAGTACGAAGAATATTGATATTTATTCCAGTATGTGGAAGGTAGACACAAATAGCAGTGGACTATTTTACGTGGAAATATGCTGTGCAATTTTGCATTCTAAAACCTGCTGGTTAGCAGATCCTTTAAATACCATTAAGAGGCAAACCTCAACAAAAGTATTCTAAGAAACTCAACTGAAATGAGTTTTACCCACAAGATTGTGCTGCAGGAGGAAAAGGAGACAGAAGAGAACAACATCCTGTGGTGGTTGCTACATTTGTTTTCATTGCAGTATGGGAAATAGTAATGCTACATGCTTGTGTTAACAATGAATTTTAGTTCTCTGACAGGCTGTTGGCAGCTGTGATTGCTTACTTATCAAATATGTCTTTGTTACTTGCTATCCACAGGTATTCGACAGCTTCAGCTCATCCTCTTCAAAGTTGCACTTATCCTGGGAGTTGAAATTCACGTGAACCTGGAATTTGTGAAAGTCCTGGAGCCTCCTGAAGATCAAGAAAACCAAAGTATTGTTTATCATAATATAGTTCTGTTCACAGCAACTTCTTTTTGTGGCAGGTGTTATGTGAAGTCATTCAAGGCAGCTGAACTCTGTTTAAAGAAAGTTTAAAGAAATAAGAGGTTTTTGCCCTTCTTATTCAGCCAGCCCTGCTCTGTGCAGTTACAGGCATGATAAGTATCAGTGTGTCAGAGCACTGATAAAACTTAAAATACAGCCCAGGCTGAGAAGCTGAGGTTTTGCACTATGCCTCCTGGCATGCGTTTGAGGCTTTGTAGGGAGTCTGGTGTGGCTTCTTGGGATCTTCCTGCAAAAACAAATCTTGATTGATAATATAAATATTGAGGATGGATTAAGCGCCCAGGGCCTCGTTTTGCTTTCACATTTGATAAAACTCCCACTGGCACACCAAGTCTTACCAGCATTCTTATGAAAGATTTTTAAACAATAGGAAAAGATTTCTCATTTTCTTTCTATTTATTTTTAACATTAGTATTCAGGATGTGGTAGCAATAGAATATTTTAAAATTTCACTCTAATTAAAATACTATGCTGTTTCTTTAAAGGGTCATATAGTGACAGCAGAACAGATATTGGTTTAAGTAGTTAAAGTGCATATAATTTTAAAATAGGGACAGTACAAACACTTTCACATAATCAGCTTTTGTGAAAAGATTATATATGGCTTTGTGAGTATGCTTCCATTTAATTTCTGTTTAGAAGACAGTTAAAAGCATTGATGATAGAATGCTAGCCAGCTCTTCCTTGCTGTAACCACATGTATGTACTGTCCTGGTAAGGTGCTGTGGGGTTATTTCTGTGAGAATGAAGTACTTGAGCATCTTCTTCTGGTCTGGGTCTGAGAGGAACTTACTGCATTAGGTGATCCAGAGAATGAGAAATGCACCCTTTATCTTAGTGCCCTTTCCTCGGACTCTGAAATCACTTCTCCACTGTAATACTGAAGAATTAATAAATACCATTTGTGTTTTCAGAGACTGGTTGGAGGGCTGAATTTCTCCCCATGGATCACCCTTTGTCAGAGTACGAATTTGATGTTATCATTGGTGCGGATGGCCGCAGGAACACATTACAAGGTGGGTGAATGTGTGTTTTTAGACTTATTAGTTCTCTTTAGGGTATCGTGAAAGGCAGAAAGGAGAAGAGGAGAGCAGAGGAGAATGCAAAGCAACAGGTTACCTTACAATCCACTGTAGTCTGTGTGGAAGCTATTACTTTATGTGGCATCTTTAGATTTGTTAAGTTGTAGCTCAAAATAAAAGACATTTAATGTCATTACTGCTTCTGAGCTCTGTGGATCTGCACTGCCTATAGAATGCATCACAGTGCCATTGGGCTTGCTTCAAGCTTAAGTAATTATGTGATGATTTAACTTGAAGGAGGCTGACGAGATATGCGCCAGGAATTGCATAGCCTTTGCTGTTGTGCTGTGAATTTGCCCTGTATGCTTGAACTAATGACCACAAGATGATTGCCAGGTATTTAATGAGGGCAACAGAGGCATTGCTTTTTTGTAAATGAGACTGAACTGCAGAAGCAGTTTCTTTAGAAACAATAGCAAAAGATAATGAATAGCTCTAAGGTGTGGGGGAGGAGAGGGAGTAAATGCTTCCTGAACTGGAGTCACTGCTGAGAATTCAGACCACCTGAGCTGTCTTTCCTAGAGAGACACTAGAGAAGCTGCTCCTGCAACACACAAACCAACCTGTTACTTAATTATGTATTTCCCTTTTAACTCTAATTATATCCATGTTAGTTTCCGTTCACTAAGTACACTAGTTCCTTTTTTTAATTAGCTTCATAGTTGTCTGCTTTTTCTTTTATCTGCCAACCACAATGTGCTTACAGTTAATTCCTTATAATGTTGTACTGGAAATTTCCCTACATTACTGTCCAGCTGTCCCCCATAAAAGACTGTTTAAACTGTAAGGTACCAGCAAACCCTAATTATTCTTACCTCAGCTGCAGACTCTATTGAGAACTTAATGTTTATCATCATACCAGGATCTAGGGGAGATTTTTGGCACTGAAGATATGTACAGAAGCTGGTGTTGTCATATTAAATGTATCCCAATGAAATAACAAGAGCATATCAAGAAGCAGAGAGAAAAAAATTTGTAGCCAATTTATTTCTTTTTATAAAATACAGATACTCTCTGAAGTCATCTGCAGTGGGCTAAAAATACTCTTAAGGATCCTCCGTCCTATTTAATTTAGTTACAAATAAGGGGAATATACAGGTGGAAAAACTTAAACGTGTGATTGCAAGATTGTGGCTTAGTGGGCTTTTTTCTGTGAAAAGTGAAAGCAAAGATGGAGTGAGAGTGAGGAACTTCTCAGCTGGTCTCACCTTGGAAATATAACAGTTAAACCACTGACTGTTTTTCAAACCCAAATGTCTTTGAAAAGTCTCATTAGCGAGTTGTGTGCGCACCTAAGCACTGCTACAGAGGTTTCTATTTTTCACATCTTTCTCTTCTGCTTTTGACTGCTGATCTCTTCCATCTTTTTTCATGAGCTGTTTGCCACCTCTGTAACAAATATCTAATTTGCCATTTAGCGTGTTAAAAATGTCTCCCTCCACTGAATTTGACCTCTTCTATTTCCAGACATGTCCAAAAAATTTTCCATGTTTTTCTTCAGTCGTAACTTTTCCTTAACTTCTTCCCCTACTTCCCCACCAACCTTTTTTTTTAATGAGACTTTTTGACTTTTTAATGAGAATGCAGCACAGCTCCAGTTTTACAGCTGAAAATGGGGAGAAAAGACTCTTTACATTCAAGGGAATTTTGGAGGAACGGCAGAATCTACTGATGGTGTGGTGTTTGATGATATGTAGGAGTAGATGTAGGAAAGATACTGAGCTGCCTTGAACTGACCCTCCCTTAAAGTCCAGTTTGAAGTTTCCAGTTTTAATTCTTTTCTTTGCTCACCAGGCTTCAGGAGGAAGGAATTTCGTGGAAAGCTGGCTATAGCGATCACTGCCAATTTTATAAACAGAAATACAACTGCAGAAGCCAAGGTAGAAGAAATAAGTGGTGTTGCTTTCATTTTCAATCAGAAGTTCTTCCAGGACCTTAAAGAAGAAACAGGTGGGTGCATCCTAATTTTTTCCTCTACCAAATACAAGATGCAGCAGAGGAACTCTTTATGTGCTAGGCTGCCCTCCTGTTACTAGTAACATCAGTTTTGAATATTCTGTATAAAAAATTTCCAAGTGATAAAATGTTGTTGATGTCAGAATCCTGCAGATGAGGGTGTCCATTTATGGTGCAGTGGGATATTTTTTTAGCTTGGGCGTTGCCACATCACAGCTTGTTTTAATGTTTAAATTTTTCTCAACTGCAAAAATGTCTGCTATGTTGGACAAATTTGGAAGAGCATTTTCAGGGCCCAGAGATTTTCCCTTAAGACATGATTTGTTTTGTTTCTATCTCTTCACATGCTGAACAGCTTAAACCCTTTGAAAAATCTCTGCCCTTCTGGGAGGAGTTTATTCTTGCTTTTTGATGTGTGGAGCTGATAAACTGTGAAGAACTAGAATCTGCCATAAATACTAAAAATATAAACTGTGAAATACATCTAAATGAAAAGGAGTTTCAGAATAGTTGCATCCCCTGTCAGTAAAAGCAATTCTAGTCTTGATTTACAGCTGATTTTTAAAAAATGATTGTTGTAATAGAAACCAAACCCCCTGGTTAGACCCAATGCCAGAGCCCTAGCAACCTGAAAAACACTTTGTTCCCTTGGTACCCAGTTCTACCTCAGAAACTGTTCATGCTGAAGTTAACTGGCTGTTCCCTGAAAGGATAAATTGTGCTGAGAAAAACCCTTGTAGGGTGAGTCCAATCTCCTCTCTTCTTCCGTTTCATAGCATTTTGTCCACTAATCCTTCATCCCAGCTGGGAAAGCGAATGCGTCCCAAGAAGGAACGGCACCTGCCGGGATCAATCGCATGTTGTTAGTAAATGACACAGACAGGGCACTGCACTTGGTAACAAATGTGTATCTCTTTTCAGGGATTGACCTGGAGAATATCGTTTACTATAAAGACAGCACTCATTATTTTGTGATGACAGCAAAAAAGCAGAGTCTTCTGGACAAAGGAGTGATTATTAATGTATGTAAAAATGCTTGTTAAAGCCCTATTTTATTTACTTGGCACAGAATAAGTGTGAACATCTACATAAACGTTGTTGTATGTTAGAGAGGGTGTTTATAGACTTAATCACTTCATTCAAGCTCAGGGTACTTGGATCCTTACTCTGACATTTTTAGAATTTGCTTTTCCTTTCAGTCAGCTCAAAGTTTCTATAGAGAACTGAAAACAATACTTCCTAAAATTATCAGTTCTGAAACTGGCTGAAATGGGATCTTGACTCACCTTGGAAATATGTGATGTGATCATCACACCAGGAAATAAAAACCACAATTATTTAAGGGTGAACTTAACACAGCTCTGTCCAGTTTTATCAGGCAAATAAGGAAGCATAGAAATCTATGCTAGGCTAAATTGCAAGTTCTCTGAAGTGGATGAAGCATGATAGAAGAAGGCTATAAATATGATGGCCCGAACTTTCAGGGGTACTTTCTAGAAAGTGTTATGGCACCACTTAAATTTCCCTTTCTGGAAACCCAAGGGAGGTCAATTTTTCTTGCAAAGTAAGACAGTGCCAAAACAGCCAAATGCAATTTCCTGAAGGAAGTACTTGTGGGGAACTATCAGAAGGTTTCTTGGCTTGCTGATGGGACCACTTAGCTCAGTGCCATGATTCCCTACCCTTTTGGAGGCCAGGGCCTCCCAGGGCAGAGTTGCTGTGCATGACCAGCCAGAGTGGGAGAGAGGAAGGGCGGAAGCCCTCAGGGGGAGTGGGTTGTGGGGCTGGAACTTGTAGGTGGGGGCAATCCCAGGAGGTCTGTGGGGAGTTTGGAGCAGAGGAGCAGCAGCTGTGGCTCATCAGAGCTGTTTTCCTGACCTACTCAAGTCTTAGTGGAAAAAAAACAACACCCCAGTCTGTCTGGAACAACTGGGCTAATAGCGGTTCTGTGGTATCATCTGTGATTAGGGGTCTCATCCACGATTAGGCTGGAAATAGAAGCTGCCTTATTAATGATCACTGGCTTTAAGCAGGATGACCTGTAAAGGCAGGGTCCTTTATCACCCTGGCCAAAAAAAACCCCAGCCCAAAACCGAACAACAGAAGGCTGCTATGATCTAAGTTTGAATGCGGTGTTGTTACTGAGATGTTGAGTCAAACCCTGAGGCTGAGCCCCACATGCTTCATCATCAGTGTTTCTGCACTCCTGTGGTTTCAGATGTGGGGTGTACATGTGCAGAGATGCATTGCAATGATGTTGATAACATCTTTTGATATGAGGGAGTAATGTTCTGAAACTAACACATAACCAAGGGACTGGGAGAAGCTATAATATTCTGCTGCAAAACAAAGCTGCTTGTTCAGGGTCAGCCAGGAGAGTTTGTGTTTGGGGTAGTACCTATGGTTGTGCATTGGCTTTTTGGAGGAGATGAAAACTCTCACTTGGTTCTTGTTGCTGTGAGATGTGTGGCTCCCAGTTGTGCTGTGAGACTGAAGTGTTCTAATGCAGAAAGGATATCGGAGTCTCTTATCCCACATCCTTCTCTCCTTGCAGGACTCCATTGATACTGAACAGCTACTCTGTGGGGAAAATGTGAATCAGAGCAATTTGCTGTCCTATGCCAGAGAAGCTGCTGACTTCGCAACCAACTACCAGCTGCCTTCCTTGGATTTTGCAATTAATCACTATGGCCAACCAGATGTAGCAATGTTTGATTTTACATCCATGTATGCATCTGAAAACGCTGCACTGGTGAGAGAGAGGCACAGACATCAGCTCCTGGTGGCACTTGTTGGAGATAGTTTGCTTGAGGTATATCTTGGAATGCTTTCCAAGTAGTATTTGTAATTTTTTTACTGTATTTCCTTAATCCAGCCATTCAATTTACCCTCCAATATAAAGTGTCCCCTTTTACATGTCCTGAAACAGTGGTACCTTCTTTGGAATAGACTTTTTTCTTTTTTTTTGTTTTATGCCATAGATTGTCATAGCTAATGCTTGGCTGGCAGCCTCTGGCTGAGATACCGTTTTGCTTTATTCAAGTTGTGTTTCTGTCTGAAATCTGTGAGCTCTGTGTCCTCAGCTTGAGTGCATGGCATAATTTTCCTGAATTCCGTCATTGACAAAAACTGGATCCAAATTATTGCAGTATCCTTACCTTAGTATGTTCCTTTTTTTCTTTCTGAGGTGAAAAGTGTATGTAGCAACTCCTTTTCCTTTTTTTTTTTTTTCCTTTTTTTTTTTCTTTAAACTCACAGTGACAACCCTGAACCATTTTAAAAGAACAGTCCAATTTAGGAGATGAGAAAGGCATAATTTTATTTTTTCCTTTCTCTCCTTGAGTAATTATTGAGTCTTCTTTCTTTTTCTCCTATTACTTTTTTGAGACTTTACTTTTTGAGGCTAAGACATTTGTTTTTAAATATATAAATTAAGAAAAGGAAAAAGTGGAAGAAGCAGTCTTTTCTTCCTTACCTAACACTTGGAGGAGAGATACGTTTAAAACCTGCTAGTGTTGCCTATGTTCAATTTTGACTCTGGACTATTTCTCCAAGACAGTATGAAACCCTAGACTCCAAGTTCGCATTGAAAGCTACTTTTGTAATAAGAAATGCAAGGAATTAAGGTGTGAATGATTCTTTCAGCCCTTCTGGCCAATGGGTACTGGCTGTGCAAGAGGCTTCTTGGCTGCCTTTGATACTGCGTGGATGGTGCGGAGCTGGGCTCAGGGGAAGCCCCCGTTAGAGATCCTGGCTGAACGGTGAGTGCTGCTTTGGTCTCCAGCATTTCCAGTGTTTAAAAGAGTCACAGCATGGGTAGAAGGCAGTGGATTTCAGAATGCCATCAGGAGAAATATTATTAGGGTTTAAATCACTGATTTATGTCACTTAATCACTAGAATTAAGTGTGATCCTTAAAGAAATAAACCAGAGATACCCTGTATAGATGTATTTTAAAAACTAATCATCCAACCATCTCAACACCTGTCTTTTTGTTCTTAAAAAAAAAAAATCCTAGAAGAAGTCTAAATAAATTCTTCAACACTAACAGCTTTTGTAGTAGTCTCTGTGATTTTAACTCTGCAGTTTGACTTAGTGGTGCTCTCTTTAGGCTGATAAATATGTGGTGAAGGAGAATTGTTAAAATGTTACACCATAAGCTTTTTTTTGACTGGAGCAAAAAATCTATTGTTAAGTACCACAGCAGTCCTGGTGTCACCATGGTCTGATGATTGAAGCTGCTGACTTTGGTCCTGCTGGCAGCCACCCTGCTGTGCTACAGCCCTGCTACAGCTGCCCAGGCTGTTTTGGGGCAGATACATGATAGGAATAGTCATAGTTGTGGTAATGGAAGCAGGAGCTTTACTAACTACAGCACTTTGAGAAGTTTTAAGATAGAAGCCTGTGGGATGACTCAAACACGACCTAGTCCCAAATGGAAAATTGAACACCATAGTAAAAAAAGCTGTGGTGGTTATAGGAATTGCAGGATGACAGGATTTAGTGCTGTTATGTGGTAAAGAAGTTACTCCTTGAGTGGATGTTAAAGCAAAACCAGATGACTGGATGATGTAACCTCCTTTTTTTTTTTTTTTCCTTCTTTTTCTTGCTCACTTCCTGCCTCAGGAAAATATGGGCATAAGCTCTAAGTGTCTGTCTGTTGTCCTTTTTCTGTCTGGCATCCTTCTGTTGAGTGGGGATAAGAAATGGGATGGATGCATTATGCATTTAGTCTGTAACACTTGTCCTGGCAGAACCAAAATAAGGTTCAGGCAGCTGCTAAAACCCCCCAATGTTTTAATATAATAAATATTTATTTTAATATGTAACTCTTGCATCTTTTTCCTCTCTAAGAGAGAGCATTTACCGACTCTTGCCTCAGACAACCCCTGAAAATATTAATAAGAACTTTGACCAGTACACCATTGACCCAGGAACAAGATACCCGAACTTGAACTCGAGCTGTGTTCGACCTCACCAGGTCAGTACTTAAAAGGCTTGCTTGTGAAATCAGTTCTTTTTTTGTCTAGGATAAATAGAGCTGCAAGGAGTGTGTAAACAAAAACTTCAGGAGACTCCTTAATGTAGAACCAGCTGCTGATAAAGTTAACCTGGAAACAGAACTGATTTTTTGTCTGACATTATGCTGGTAATTGCTTTTCCTTGTAGGTGAGACAATTATATGTTACCAATGAACTACGGCAGTGTTCTCTTGAAAGAGTGAGCTCTATTAGAAGATCAGTGAATCTCACAAGACAAGGTAAATGGCATTTCATGGTTGCTGTGGCTTAACATTTGTGGCCTTCTGAGCATGCAAAAACTGACTGAAATGTTTGTTCTCCTGTTTCTGCAGAGTCAGACATTCGGCCTAACAAGCTTTTGACGTGGTGCCAGAAGCAGACAGAGGGATACCGAAATGTTAATGTCACTGACCTGACCACCTCCTGGAAAAGTGGCCTTGCGTTGTGTGCGATCATCCATCGCTTCAGGCCTGACCTCATGTAAGTGACATCTGCAGACCTTGTTGGGTGAGGCATTTACCAGAGTGTAGCATGAGACCAACCAGAACAACACTGACACTCTGCAGTCCCCTTCTGGGACTGCTTTCTGCAAGGAAGTGCTCACCATGGCCAGGTTTGGGGCGGTGGAGAGGGTGGGGTTGGTTTTTCTTTGTTTCTTCTGGGTGTCCTTGCATACCATTTAAAATGAAATATATATGTGCTTTCAAAGAGCTAGGAAGGCTTTGAACCCTGTGATTTATCATGTTTGTGGGAGTCATGTGCCTATTTAAAATGAAATTTGCAGTGCTGGGGGAATGCGTAGAGCTTGTGTTCCTGGATCCCTGGAGACAGGTTTTTAGTGTCCCTTTGAAACCCCAGCCATAGAGGCACAGTCATGTGAAAAGAAATCCTGGGTGAGCCTGGAATGAGCCATCCTCTGTGTGTTGTAGCGGTTGCTGTGACAGTCAAGTAGGGAAATGTTGGACCATGGGGGTGGCGATTTTGCACAGCTCTCTGCCCAGGAGAGCACAGAGCCCTTTCACGTGGGCACAACAAAGGATGGTCCTTGAAACTTAACTGCCTTAGGGATTCCTGAAGCCAGCATTCCCCTTTTGGCAGTGTTTCTGGGCCTAATGCTGCATGACCCAACTTCATGCATCTGAATATTTTATCATTTCCCTTAGTTAGATACAAGAGGGTCGGTGTGTAACAGGTGTCAGGAAATGGCAATTGCTGGCACTGCTGGGTGCAGTCAGTGGGGTGACGCTTTCTTCTCACCAGTCTCTAAAATGCAGTGGATGCATTCTCTTGTCTTCCTACAGAGCCTTAGGAGTCACACACAAATTACTGCAACCTCCCTTTATTGTGGATAAATGAATGATTGAGCTTTTTTATGAGGGCTGATAAATCGGAAAAAATAGGAGTGGTACCTAGGGTGCTTGTTTGTACAGTTCTGCCAGAGGAAGAGCTGAGCTTTTAAGAATAGCAATTTTTTTTTTGCCTTGGGTTAGTTTAAAAAAAAAAAATTAGAATTATGGATGTGTTTGTGACTATAAGGGGGGAGAAGGTATAGAAAGCAAAGTAATCTTTGCTGCCTGTGGAAAACATGTCTCTTAAGCACTGCTCTCTACAAAGTTGATACTTTTATCTTCCTGAGCTAACAGACCTCCTGCTGTTTAATTAACATTGTGTTTGGATCTTGTTGGCTTTTTGTATTCAATGAGCCTGCTGAAAGACTTGTCCAGATGAAAGCCAGGCAGGCAAGAGAGGTGGCTGCCAGTAGCAGCCCCCAGCACCAGAAAGCAGTGGGTGGGTGAGAGAAGATGAGAAATTCTTTGGGGATTCAAAAACTCACATTGCATTGTGAGGAGAAAGAAACTACCCCGCCTGGAGCTTTGTAATTTATTCGTGTGTTTATTTTAATCATGAATTTTGGAAGCTGTTCAAAAAGGTCTGAGTCTTAGAGTAGGTCCCATAGAAAATGGATTAGAGAGTGGATAACAGAGTTCCAGATGTGTGATGTTCCTATTTAGTGCGCTGCTAAATTCAGTTATGACCTGGAGAGGACTCAAATTGTGTGTGTAATACCTTAGAAAAAGAAAGGTAGTGCCTTGTGCACACACATATAACATGCTACTTCCATAGAATGCTATCCTAAATTTATTTCTTCTGGATTTGATGATTTATAGAACTTGTTGAACCTAAGAAATCAGTTGCTAATGGATGAAGTCTGTAGTACTGCAGCTGTGTTTGGAGAGGGAAAAGTTTCTTACCACTTCTGAGAAAGAATTGCGTTTCCCCATAAATAAGAGGAGCCTTTTTTTGTGGGACTACATCAAGATCCAGTTCAGTGAAAAAGTAAATTACATTTCTGGCAAAGCCGGTATTTCTAATAATGGGATTTGTGTGAGACTCTTACCTTTGGCATTGTGTGGACACTGTAGCTTTGACCCAGCGAAATGCCTGTGCCCTCACTCCTGGTGCTGCTCTGCTCCTCCCCCTCCCACGGGTAGGGGAGTTCCCATGTGTTCCCAAGGGGAGCAGAGAGCAGGGCCACTGATGCCATTGTGTTGTCCCCACAGCGACTTTGATGCCCTGAATGAAGAGGACGTTGTCAAAAACAACCAGCTGGCATTCGATGTGGCTGAGCAGGAGTTTGGGATCCCCCCGGTGACCACAGGGAAGGAGTTGGGCTCAGCCGGGGAGCCCGACAAGCTCAGCATGGTCATGTACCTGTCCAAGTTCTACGAGCTGTTCCGGGGCACCCCTCTACGGGCCGTGGGTAAGCCAAAGCCAATCCCTGCACCTTTGGGAAGTGTGGGAAGTGGAAGCGCTTCCTTCAGGCTGCTGACGAGCACTGCTCTGGAGCCAAGAGCCCTTTCCCAGCTGAGCCATTCTGGCATGCCTGTTACCTTGGGCTTAACACAGGAAAGAGGGGAAAACTTGATTGAAGACCAAGGTTTTGTGGGTCCTTGGTGGTTTCAGGGAATAGGAGCAGCTGGATAACTGCTGCTTGACATCATGAAGTTCATGTATCAAGTTGTTAGTGTGATCCCCTGGTAAGGATGACTGCACACAGCACATTCATGCTTGTGTGTTTCTCTTTCCTGTTTTAAAAGAGCCACCCTACATTGTATGTATTTACTTTACTTTGCCTGTGCTTCTTATATATAATTGCTACCAGCACTCAATTGGAAAGCTTTGGCTTAGTCAAAATAATTTAAAAACAAATCTAAGTAAATTTCCTAAGTGATCGTTTTTTGAACAGATGCTGCTGAGAAGCAAAATGGAGAAAATAACGATCTTGGTTCAGCAAAATCATCGAATTTCATCTTTAATAATTATATCAATTTAACTTTACCAAGAAAACGAGTACCAAAGGTAAGTTGTGAAGGAAGACTTGCCCTATGAATGTTTTTTATTCTGAAAAGACAAAAATAAACTTTCAGGCTCAGAAATAAGGGGCTCGTATATGTGCTGCTGTAATTTTCTGGGCTATTTCTACCTGTAAGAAAAACAGTACTGCAGTTCTGTATTTCTAGAGTAAAATATACAGCCATTCTGTTATGTACGGGTTCAAATAATCAGAGGTATGCTACACTGCTTATTGATTGGGAGGGAGCACTGCTTTTTAAAAAAAGCAGTGATTTGCACAGTTGGTGGATGCTGTCAAGGAGCTTTCCAACTCCAATAGAAGAAACCTCCAATGGTAATAAACAGTGGACAGGTTGATCAGCAGCTCTGGGATAACAATCTCTTAGTAATGCCCATGTACTTTTCTCTCTTGGTCACTTATTAATGAAAACTTACTGACAGGCCCTGTTATGTCCCTGTATTATAAAAAAATTCATGCCCGTACATGCTGTGATTAAAGACTCCAGAGCCTTGAAGCATTACAGAGGCCTGAGTTAATACATGTACATGTTTGCTGCATTTCTCAGTATTTTAATATATTGCTATTTAAATTTATTGCTCTCTTGTCTTGTAGAAATGTGATTTCTGTTTTTTTCACCTGAAGAATTACTCAAGAATTTCCAGATACTTCCTACACTGAATTTTGTCTTGAATATTTTCCATCCACAAACACATTTTCAAAACCTTTGGACAGTCAATTGTCCACTAACTTCATATATCCTTGTTAGGAAATTATTTTTCCCTGCCACCCACATATACACAAAACCAAGTGACATGTTTCCCAGATAACCAAGCAGTGAGAGAGCAAACAGGCAAAATAAACTTTGCTTTTTCTTGCGGGTGACTTCTTTAGAAGAAAAACCTTTATCATGACCACAGTGTTGTTTTTCAAAGAGTTGTTTGCAGAAGTAAATAGACTTTTAGCAGTGGGAAGAGCTTTCCATTACTAAGCCATACAGCCTCTGATAAACCTTCTGTCATGAAATAAGCTTTCTGTCGTAGCAGTAGCTGTAGTTCTTGGCAGTACATGAAAGCACGAGGTGATTTGCTTGAAGGGCCCCTCTGGTTTCACGCTATGGGGGCTCATTCGAAATGAGGAGCGGAAGTGGTATTTCCCAAATCAGCTTGGGAAAAGAAGGCATTTTGTGTGAGGTTTCACAGCTCTGTCATGGGTAGGGTGTGAAACTAGGCAAGATAGGTGAGGGTATTTGGGTTAGGACAGACTTAGGAGTGCCATAACGATCTAAAGCTAGCTGGGAAATGAAGCTCCTTGGAAAGCAACGGCTTGCGTTTGGGGTTTGGCTGTGACTTCAGCTTTATGGTTCTTTCCCTTTTAAGGTTCTTTCCCTTGCAGAAAGTGGTGCTGAGTGTTATCCAGGTGTATATATATTTAATGTTCTATCCAGGCTTTAGGAGAGCACAGAATGTTGCTCACTGAACTTTCCACGGCATCTCTTTTGTCCTTTGATTTGGCTGGAGGAGGGATCCTTATCTGGGCACAGGCTGTGAGAGAGCAGGAAGTGGGGCCTGGAGCTGGTGTGGCTGTAGCTGTTCTGGCAGCCTGTGCTGAGCTGGATCATGTTTTCCATTCTCCTCTGAGTGTCAGCCCGGCTGGAGAGGAACTGAGATTTCCTGTGCTCCAGACTAATAAATGAATGGAGGTGTTTACACAATACAGGGCACAGCCCTTTTGGAGTCTTGTTCGGCAATTAAATTGCTTTGTCTTTCACTGCTTTGTCGACATGTTAATGAGAGACCTTTGTGTTGGATTTCTGAAAGACAGCATCTTGTTTGCTCCATTCACTCAGGCAAATTCTGCTTTTATGTGGCACAGGCTATTAAGCAGAATACATTGTGCTGTTCTGTGTTCACCCTTTCTGGGTAGACTGATGACTATAGGTAGTGTAAAGCTGGGTTATACTGAACTGGTGCTTGAAAGACAGTGTAGCAAAGCAGACAAAGTAATCAAAATATTGTCATCTGGTTCCTTTGGTGTTTGCCCAGAAGTTATTTGGGATTACTTGTATTCACTGCATAATGATTTATTACCAACAGTGCATGTGTAAAAAGGAAGCCTGCATTCCTTGATCTTTCTCTCTTTATTCCTTTTTGGTTATTTTTTAAGTTGCCTGAGCAGTCACTAATTTACAGCGTGGACAAATGCAAATAAGTGGAATGTAGTTTATTGTTCACTGTAAATTATCACTGTATCAAATCTTCATGACTGAATTTAATAAGTGATAAAAATTTCTAAGCATTGACTGTTTTTCAAGTTTGTGCAGACTGAGTATGAAGTATTATTGATTTGTGTAATCTCTAGTTGAGTAAAATTATGAAATAGCTCAAACACAAAAGAGGCAGTTTGGTTGCTTAAGTATTGTAATGGTCATCCATAGTCAGAGAGGTGAAACTTATGAGGGAGACAGATCTTTAAGGCAGTCAGTAATTGCTCCAAAAAGGAGATATGACTGTGATATGAATTCATGATCTGCATGCAGAGAGCTGGGCTAAGAGAGATTTGGGGGTTATAGTTGGAAGAGTGAGGGTTTTCTGGATTTTGTCACTTCTCTGGAAACCATGTAGTCTAGGTGAAAATTCATAGAATAGCTGGTGCTGTAAAACCTTTTTCTTCAAGGATGTGTCAGTGCTTTATGAATCATAAACTCTCCAGTACTGAAAGAGGGAAAGATAAACACCAAAGTTGTAGGGCCAGTGTTCAGCAAAGTGTATGAGCATGTGTCCTCACCCATGAGAGTCCAGTGAGAGCTCCCAGTCAGGGGTTATAGGGCAGTATTTACTGACCTGATCCCTGCCTAGAGGAGCAATCCTGCTGAGCTGGGGGATCTAATGGGGCAACGACACCCCCTTATGCTGGCACTGCTCACCTCTGGGTGCCTGGTTGAGCACAGGCCAGACCTCACCTGCCTGGTGATGGAAGTTGTTATCCTGGGAGGAACTGCTGGGGTAATCTTTGAAGCTGCTGTACTAATCCATGGAATTTGTTTTGGCTCTGCCCATTCAGGCTGAAGGGAAAACAGAAGAAAATGAGACCAACAAAAGACGTCGGAAAGGACTCTTCGGTGTCTTCGAGGAGGTTGGTGTTCAGTGGTACCCACCCGTGTCCAGCTCCTTGATGGGTACCAGAGCTGAGGAAACAGTGGGAGTTAGGGGGCCAAGGTTTGGCCTTTGGAGCTTGGCAGGAACAAAAAGCCTCTCCCCTAAAACCTTGAATTTACTGTGGTGTGCACTAAAGAAGAGCTAAATTAATTAAAATCATTTGGTAGGGAGTAGAGCATTAACTAAATTGCACTAGTTTTTGTTCTGACACAAGAACATTTAAGGCACTGGGTTTTTCTTCCTTCCTCAGCTATTTAGACCATTTTTTGTTGGAGGAGTTTGCATTGCAGCTTGGTTTCTAGCCCTTCTCTGATTAGTTACCTTTGTGACTGCTTTATGAATAGCAGCACTGATTAATGATCTCTTTTACTGTACTCTGGGGCCAAAGAAAATACTTTTTTGGTGACTTTTGCATGCTAAACATGTAATTTTTGGTATACTGTAGACTGTATTTCCTGTCACCCTTTGCCGATAAGGATGTTATTTATCTCTCTCCTCCTCTCTCTTCATGTGTGTTGTAGGAAACCTTAGAAAAACAGTTTGTTGTTTCCTTGCAGGCTTCGGGCTTTTCAAGCCAAGGGACAAACAATGGGAAAGAACAGAGTGATGGCAGAGAAGGAATGAACCAGAACAAAGTTAAATCAATGGCAACTCAGCTGTTGGCAAAGTTTGAAGAGAATGCTTCAAATACAATTCTGCGGAGACAGGTAGATCATAGATGAACATGAAAGTCATCTCTGAAAATAAACTGTAGTCCCTCCTTGTGAAGGTGATGCAGATTTCCAAGGGAAAACAAGGATCCGTTAGGTGTTTGAAGTGGGTTATCTTTTTTAATACTTTATGCAAACTGAAAGTATTTCTCTCTGTACTTGGTGAACACATACAACTCATATAGAACAAATACGACTCATATAGATTGATTAATGCGTATAAATATAATTTATTATCTAATGTCTAGAAATCTAATGTAAGTCAGCCTGTAGAATTTGTTTTATTTGGAAGTCTAAGCTGCCTGCATATAATATTGCAAAAGGCCTGTTGTTGCCTATAGCCTTTAAATAAAGGACACTACATATCCTGTGGAGTCTTTCTTTGTGGAAAATCTAGGAGTGTCAGAAGGGAACCTAATCTTTTCCAAGATATGTCTGGCTGCCATTTCCATTCCATAACTAGGCAGAATGGAGCATGTTTCGGCATTGTGTAGTGTTTTCATGTTTTGTTGTTAGTGTGGCTAGACATGTTTTAAAAATAATACCATGTTGCCAAGGTAGGGATGGGATGAGAAGCTCAGAATCCCGCTTTAGCCAGAAATGGTTTGGATCTGAAGTGGTTTGATCCTCTGAAAGATCTGAAGGAAGGATGAGCAAGGTGTTGATGTTTTGACAAAGATGGTGGCTTTCTTAATTCTTTTTCCTTGTATCCGTTTGTTTATTTAAATATTTAGGTGCTCCAGTACTGTAGGCTTGATAGGTGTTCAGTGGCTTTCTCTATTCTGGAAGCAAAGTTGTTTGTACACTGCCTGGTTACTTGTCAATGCCCTGAGCTTTCTGTGTGTGGTAAGCGGCCAGAGATTTGCTTGACCACGCTGAAGGAAGTTATCCTGATTATAAACTCCATTAAAAATAAGGAATGTGTTCAACTTTAAGTATATCTTTGATGGTAGAAGTTGCTAATAAAATGGGTGGGTGGCAAATACGTGCAAAATGTGTTGTTAAGCTTCACAGTGGTGTGTCTTTAAAAGCAGCTTTTTTTTCTCTTTGCCTCAGAATTTCTTTGAATCCTATTTACTGTCTTTCCTTTTTTTTCTTTCCCATCACTCTGTCTTTGCAACTTTAAAAATGCTTTACAAGGAGCTAACAGATAGACCAACCCTGATCTCTTCTGACCCTCCTGTTAATCCTCGCTTTGCTAAACCTATGGATCCAAGCCTTCTTCCACCTCAACCAAAAAGGCAGGTAGGAAGCTCATGTGGGTAACAAAGCTTGGCAAGCACAGCATTTCTTTTACTGCTGGGAACTCACTGTTGTTGCATAACAACACAATATACAAAGTAATATTTGGATGTAATCTGCCGCGCTCACAGATACATTTAGGTGAGAAATGTGAAAACCACGTTAAAAGTTTAAGGCTATTTTACACGTGCTTCACCAGATGAGAAAACTATCTAAAAGTGTGGAAATACCCTAAAAACATAAGTGTTGATTTCTGTGTTACCACATCTAGAATCCAAATTGTGTAAATGTAATTACACAGCTACATTTAACATGTGAGAGAACTACAGCAGTACCCAAAAATTTGTGCATGTACTTGATGCTTTGGGCTATTGTAATGATAAGGCTAAGAGAGAAACTTAGAGAGAGAGAAAAATGTCTAAGATAAAAGCTTGAGCATTGAAAAGCTGATATTGATGCCCAGGTTTTTTATTTCTATAAGTAGAACTTGTGATAAGAATCTCTGCTGAAAGATCTTTTGCAGCACCATATATATGGGGAAAAATCTTGAAGATGTAGTCTTAAATTTTAGTCTAAATTTTTCTGTTTCTACTTTCACTGAAAGCAATCTCATCTCAAACTGTATTGATACTCACTTTACATCAGAGTTCTAAATTGAAGTAAATATCCTGTAGTGGCATTTCAAGAGCAGTCTGCAGGGAAATGAGGTCTGTATTGCATGTGGAAATCTGCAGATCAGAAGCTACTTGATATGAAAACTCAAATTCAGAGATGTGTTCTGAACTCCTCAGAAAATGACTTTAATCTGAAATGCATTAATTCCCGACTTGGATCAGGCTAGATCTAGAACTACAGCAAGAACTACTGTTGAAATCATTATAATTTGATTATAAGCTTAGTTTCAGGCTAAAAAAATGCTAAAAAAAAACAACAAAAAAGTCTGAAACCTTTGCTATAAACCCTAGAAGGAGATGCAGTTCTTGTGCATTGATGCTGTCTGAGGTTATTCTCAAAAACTCAAAAACCTAGAGTGGGATGTCAAGGCCTGCATAAGTTGTGTAAGACTGATTTATTTCAGTGCATGTACACAAGCACCAGAGGTGCAGTAGGTAGTGTGCAAGGAGTGATGTAAGAACACTTTATTTCTAGTTCTGTGCATGACTGTGCTGCGCTTTCGGAAGCATCCTTAAAAGCTGCATATACTGCATGGTAGTGCAGAAAGGAGATTTTTTTTCACTTCAAGTGTTTCCCAGTTTCAGGTGGTAGCTAGGAGTGAACACGAGGTCAGGGAACCCAAACAGTCTTTAAATGGTTCTGATCATATGGCCAGGAGAGCAAAGACTGTGCAAAAATCAGATCCCCAGCCCAGTCTGTCAGAAACCTCTGAAAATCTCGCATCTGCCTGTTCTGCTGCATTTGTACTTTCTGGAGTGCTTGAGCGTCTTCAGCACCTGGAGGAAAAAATGAAACAGGTGACAAGCAACTTCTTTTCCTTTCTGTCTCTTAACTGCATATGAGAATCTGTGTACTGTGTTTTTGCTGGCTCTGCTGGCTTTTTCTCTGTTGACTTGTAGGTTGTATTAAGACAATAAGAAGTCTTTCTACAAACTTCTATGTTCTGTTGATGGATGTGGTTTTAACTGAAATCTCTCTCTTTCTTTTCTTGGCTGTCCTTCCCTGGCTGTCACTGCAGAAAAGAGCTCAAACCATAGCAAATAGGGAATTCCATAAAAAGAACATTAAAGAGAAAGCAGCACATCTCGCGTCAATGTTTGGATACATGGAGTTTCCAAAGGTGAATTTTAGGTTTTGCACCTGAAGAACTGCTGAATTGGAAGGTGTATAAGAATTCATGAAGGGGAAAAAAAATTGCCGTGCTTTTGGTTTTAACTTTCCTTTCATTCTGTATGGATCTGAAAAGTAATGTGGATTCCACTGAAACTAGTAAAAAGTGTTGTTTAAATATTATTGCATAACTTAATTGAGGTAAAACACAATTATAAAGCTAATCAGAGTGCTTTAGCAGGAGAGAAATGTGTTTGAATAAACCATGTCTTGTGCTTTAGCACACAGTGCTGCCTCACAGTTTCTAATCAGTTGATGAGCACTGGTACTTAGTGCACTCTGTTTTTTCCTATATTTCATTATGTTTTCTCCCAGCACTAGCTTACCTTACTGCTCACTGTGAGTATTTTAATTAAAAAATAGTACAATAATATAATTTACCATGAAGATGGTGTGATGATTTCCATAGGTCCTTACTGTGCAGAAATAGAGATGAGAGTAGAACTGTCATTGTTATCTTCCTGGTGTTTTTGATGCATGACTGTGAACTTAACCTGTCTTTATGTCACTGTCTCTTGGATAACTCTCCTGTTTCTGCTCTATACAGAATAAGCTACCTACTAAAGGCTTATCCCACCCTCAGCCCCCATCTCCCTCTTGCCCTCCACCTCATCATTCAGCTGTTGCTGCTTCATCATCTGTTGGTTCAGCTTCCTCTGCTGTTTCTTCTCGACAGGTACTCTATTAAGAGATTTTTCATGTAAAACCCAAACTTCTACTCAAGCTGCTTGAGAAATAGCTTGGATGGAAGGTGCTGCCAGCAGACCTGTTGTATAGGTTGTAATTCACATTTAAATCAAACTTTATTTTGTTTGCTGTTGTTAATTCTGCATGTTTGTAAGAGAAATGTTGTCCTCAGAAATGGCTCAGGTAAAAAGCTGAAGAACAAAGCAAATAGTTTACATTTTTTTACAAAATTCTAAAAATTTTGCATTGCTGCTTATTTTAAATGATCTGCTGTTGGATAATGCCACAGGCATGTTGAGGAAATCTTCACATTTTAAAGCAAACTGGGTGACGTGGGGTTGGTTAGTTGTTCTTTGGTGGCATTTGTGTTTCTTTCCGTAAGAATAGCTGTCTGGTCTGCAGGGGAAAACCTGCACAATGGTGGTTATTTTAACCAGAGGACATGTCTTAGAATTGTATGAGCACTTACCAATGGAGATATTTTATTGTTGTTCGTTTAATCATTTGTACTTTAAACTTGCTTCTGCATGTTAGTTGTTGGAATACAATTCTTTGTAACAGCAGAGTTTAAAGAGAGGAAACTGAAAGACATGAGATGACACCTGAGTCAGAGATTCTCAGTTCTTGCTACTTAGGCTGATGTTAAAGGGCTGTGTTGAAACGATTGCCTGTCTATCCTTCCCAAGGGAAATACAGGGTACACAGCCCTCCAAGGACACTGCAAGCTCAGCAGGTGCCTTGCTGCAGTAATCTCCTAATTCCCATCAGCTTCAAAATAATTCCTTTGCCTGGATTTACCTCTTACTTTTTATGACCTAAGAGATATAGCATATGATGGCTTTTAAGCTTAGTCATGGTTTCCAAAAGACTGGGGGCTGATAATCATTTGATTTACCAAACCAAACCCAAGCCATCTGAGAAGCCCTTTAGAAAATGGTAACTTGGCTTTTAATCATATGGAAACTCTGTCAGCAGTAATTTCATTGGGATTTTAACATCTCTTCTTGGAGAACCTTTCTCCAATGTTGGATTTTTTTGATATTTTAAAAACTGTATTTTGTTTAATGTGCGCTGACAGCCTTTTTTAGTTTGCCGTTGTATTTAAATGGTGTGACAATAGTTTGTTGTGACTTGGTTTCACTCAGGCTGAGTTTACTTCAGTTGAAAAATGCTTTCTCTAGAGATACTGGCAGAATGCAGTGTAGCTGAAGCAAGAAAATCTAGTTCTGTCACCAGCACAGCAAAAACATGTTCATCTCACTGGGTAAATATTTGTCTGGCTAAGTAGGACTGCATTTACACTTTGGCAGATCTACATGCATGAGCATCTTGATGCCTGCATACACAGCTCCATAGGTTTTACAGGCTCAGGGCCTCTTGCACACTGTATGCATTTCATAGGTGTAAATACGGTGCATTTTGTGTGGCATTTTGGAGAATTTTTAAATATCAGGTCTGGTAACGATCACATGATCTTTTACTCCTCTTGTCTGGGGTAGATGTAGTAATAGAACCTGTCCATGCCCTTTCATGGTCAAATTGTTGTCCCTGTGTTTTATCCTTACAGATTGCACACTTTTCAGAATGTGGAAATTATATTCTACTCTATAAAACACTGACCAAATGTGCAGTGCTATATAAGTAAAAATTCAACAGTGTTTCAGATGCACAGTGTGCATTTTCAAATGCTGTGCATGATAATTCAAGAATATGTTTGGACCTCTCTGCTGTGAATATGCACCAGCAATTGCCTGTGTCTGTGTTATCTTGAGGGGGGTTATAGGTCTTAGAATTTGTATTTCTAGTCTCTGTTCTGAGAATTATCACTAGGTAAGTCTAGACTTCAGTATCAGAAAGTGTTTTGGGATTGATAAAGCAACAGGAAGAGCTCCTGTGTGTTGTTGTCCATGTTTCTGCTTTTTTCCCAGCAGAATAACGGGAGATAATAGAAGTGTTTTGAGTTCTATAAGACTTCATGATATATGACCTATAAATATCAGTACCCTCCCATGGTTTTAAATAGCTAGCGCTGTCATTTTAATTTCAGGTGAGTTCTGAGGTTGTTACCAGACGTGACAATCTGTTGCACCTGTTGAGTTTTCATTGCAACAGTATTAGTTATGGTGACACAGTTATTGAAAAGGATGGTTATGAAATTATACTGTCTAATTTCAGAAACTTGTTATTAAGTCTAAGTCCTGAAAGGAACACTTGAAGGCTGTGAGACCCTATTGTTTCTTTCAAGACAAGCAGTCATTACAACTTATTAAGAATTACCTTCTATATGCAATATGCCAGTAATAATCGAAAGTACCTTCTAGCTTTAATCAGCTGTCAAAATTCACATAGCTGGGATTGTGAATCAGCATATATTATATTACAGGCTGGGCTTTGATTTTTCCTGTTTTCTGCTTAAAGTTGTATTGACCTTCAGAAAACCCTGGTCGTCTGAGCTCTGCATGAGTGAATCCACACAGTGTGTGGTAAGAGCGGTGAAGTTTTTGCAATCAAAAGGCTTTGCTCCCTGCAGAGCTTGGACCAACTACTTCCCCTCAGTGACGTGACTAATTACCACCAGTAAGCAGGGCTTGGGTGTTTCCTACACAAAGTAACTTATTACTCAAATGTTGTTTATCTCAGAGGGAAAATATATGTAGCAGGTTGTACCAAAAGTAAATAAATCACCCTCATAGCAAAATAAGGCCAGGAAAATCATTAAGGATATGAAAGAACAAAGGGAAAGCATTGTTAGCTTTTGGAGGCAGAGAGCATATTTCCTTTGTTTTATGAGAATGCTACTGAGGCTTACTTGGCTGGCTGTGGGTTTTGGAATAATAGCACAGAGAAATACAGAAGGCAGCTTTCTCTTCCTATGTTAATAACCACCCTGATCAACCTGCTGAAAAGCAACATGCCATTGACAGGTCAACAGGCTGAGGAAATCACAAACACTTGGGATCTTCAAGTGTTTTCTGGTTGTTTCCTCAAATTCACCATGTAAGGTAACTCCTTAAGATTCCTTTCCAACAAAGGCTTTAAAGCTGCTGGTATGAACCTGCCTGAACTGTGAGCAGTAGCCTGTTCCATGCAGATACAGGCCCCAGCATTACAAAGCCGTGTGTGTGAGACTTCACATACAGCAATGGCCTCAGGGGGCAGTAAGGACATTCTCTGCGTGTCTCTGAGGGTGGCAGGTGCTCGTGGACCCTCGTTGGTTGGTTGAGTGGCGTTTGAATAGAATAGAACAGAATAGTTCTGTTGGAAGAGACATACAACAAACATGTCTGGGTTGACCAAAAGTTAAAGCATGATTTTGAGGGCATCGTCACTAAATTAAATTGAAATCCCATTTGCTTTTACTTTGAATGTGAATTCACATTCATTACAGGAACATTTCCTTTTAATAACAGTTTTAAAGTATGTATAAATATGCGATTTTCTTGTTTTGACTGCTTTAATGTTGACATAGATTGCTCCAATGGGTGGAGAACAGAAATCAGCCAACCTCATGAATTTCAAGGTGTAGTTCAGGCTCAAGGACACTTTTCCTGAAATTCAACTACTTGCACTTTAAGCACAGCCTTGTTATTTAACTGATGGCTTCAGTATTTATCTAGCTCAAGGTAAACTTTCTGCTTCACCTGACTTAGAACACTTTTTTTTACCTTGGAACTTGTGAGCAAGAAGTTGTACATGGCCTAGAAATTGCTCAGCATATTCAGAAGTGCAGAATTTGGGGAGAAAATTTGTTTTCTTCCATATTCTTAAACAAATCAAAGGAATGGAGTTTTCCTGTAGTAGCAAGTAGCACTTCTTGTATTGGTTTATAATTCTGTGTACCACTTAGGACAGCACTGTGGTTATGTTATTAGCAGTTTACTTTGCAATTGTTACCCACAAGTTGTCCAGATATTGAATAATACTTGAAAGTCTTTTTATGTTAAACTAAACCAAACACTACAGAAATTTGTCCCTTAAATGGCCTTTGTAGTCTTAACACGTATATTTTGTACTTGCCTGAATACTAAATGAATATGAGATAATTCTTAAAAGATAAGGGGGGCTGTAAGAGGTTGGACATATTCCATTGATTTTTTTTATTAGCAAGGATATTTTTATCCATATTAATTGTTGAAAACACACCACAGTGCATTATAGGTGTTTTTAAACTTTATAGAAAATACTTTAAAATCGTTTTAAAATATTGCAGATACTGTTGCATTTATATTTTTCTCCTTTCTTCATGGTAACTTTCTGATATTTTAAAACTTCCCAATTAGCAGGACTTGGTGTGGTGGCAGTAGACAAGTCATTTCACTGAGAAGAGAGGGGCTTCCTTAAAATTTGGGCTCTGTAGGAGGCAAATGGAGTGTAAGATATGATGCCATGCATCCTCAAGGAAAAGACGATGCCCTCACTTCAGAAGCAAAGTACCAGATCCTGGCCAGAGCAGGATGGCCCTTGCTGCGTTTGGTACCAGAGTGGTTGTTGTTACATTGAACAGAAAGCTAAAATCCAAATCACGACAGGAAATTTGATTTTGGGTAGAAAGTATTTCTGTAAATATATGAAGTCTTTACAGTCCTTTTTCTAGGACCAGAGTACCTACCTACCTGCTACCACTCACGCACTCAGGCACACACCTCTTTCTCCTTTTCCATTCCCCAGGGATGTGTTCTGGCAGGGAAACATGTAGTCATCAGTCTGTCCACTGTGCATTTGGAGCTACAGCCTAAGGAACTGCTGTCTCCTTGCAGGCCTAATTGATAAATTTGGTTAAAAGCAGCCTACCTTCCATGGCTGCAAGAGTGTGGTGAAGCAGATTAAAGGAGATGTTTCCCTTTCATGAGTGTAGTTTCTGCAGTTTTCCCTAGCATTACGATGAATCACTGGGGAAAGGGCGAATGGTTGCCCTGTGAGCATCAACAAAACATTTCTGTGTGGGACTTGGCTCACACATTTTGGTAGAATTTTCCCTGAAATGTCACAGTTTGTGGAGTTTAATCCCACCCCTGTTCTGAAATGTAACAACGAAGTCCTGGAGAAACTGAAGTGAACAATGGGGTTTTTTAAAATCTGTCAGAATGTGTAGCTCAGATAGCCAGGCAGTGGCTCCCAGCTCAGCCTTTCATGGACACAGCAGGAGGCCTTGTGCTGCAGAAGCAGCATTTTCTCCCATCAGGAACTTCTCAGTCATCCCCAGGGAAAAATATGTGGGCTGCACAGAAGCCTTCTGTGGTCCCAGCTGGACCACACTGGTCACACATGAACATGCTTGTGCTCTGCTAGGCTTCCCCTCAGCTCTTTCTCCTGCCTCCCTTTATCGATGTTTGCATGTGTCCAAATCATTCTTGTCCTTTTTTTGTCTTTAAATTCTCTTTCAAGGGTAACTAAAGCTCTTCCTTCTATTCTTCATCTTCTCCCCTTTCCTGGTTAGACGACTGTAGGAAAGGTCTCACGTGCAATTGGAGCTGTGGCTGAAGTTCTTGTAAATCTGTATGTGAATGATCACAGACCCAAGCCACAGCTTGAACTGGTAAGACTAAACCCACAAAAAATAGTAACTTGACTTAAGAGTAGTGTTTCCAGAATATCTTCTGACTTGAGACCCCAAGTTGTGGAGCACTTGAAGCCTTATGAAGGGTCTTAGTCTAAACACTTAAGAATGAAGTGCACATTGGCAGAATATGCTGATGTGTGAATGTGTTGGAAATGTTGCTCACCATCTATTTATATTTTCATTACTTGACTGTATGAATTAAAACTTCAGGAGGCTTTTATTAAATGTAATTACTGTAGAATTAGTAACAGAAGACAATTATTATTCAGGGTGGCTTCTAAAGAAAGTTTTGTGCAGTACATGCTTATGCAGTTATTTTTAACACACAAGTGCTGAATCACCGTGGCTACTTTTGAAGAGGGCTGTTTCTCAACTCTGACACTGTTCTGTATTGAATTCAGAAGCGGTCTCTGGACAGAACTACAGGTTCTTGCCCCATTCCTCACTCTCCATCTGCTGCCTCCACTGCTCAGAGCTGTCAGGTATTGGGAAGCCAAGTAAGGTGTTGTGTTGTGGTGATGACACTTTACTTATCAGCCAGCACTAACCTCAGTTGTTTCAGCTTCACTGTAACTATCTGATCTATTAACGCCCTGTTTTTAAAAACACATCTGTGTGGTTTTCTATCTGCATGGTTGTTCATTTGGAAAGTTTCATGCTCTAAAATGATCCATTAGAGCAAAATGGATTGCTAATGACAGATTCAGAATAGGATCCTCAACTTTTAAGCACAAGACAGTGTGACAATGACAATTGTGAGTTCTACTTTACATTAAAAAATGGTTTCAAGGCTGCCTTTTCCTGGCACATTGAAGATGACTTGTGTGGACTGTGTGCTGCTGTCTGAATGTGCCTTGCACTTTGACTCCTCCATCCCACATGTGGTACCTCTCCTGTGGCGGCAGGGATGGTGGAAGTGGAGGGTGATGGTGATGGATGTGGCAGACACAGCACACTCATTTGTACCGACCTCTAACCAACCATAATATAATAATGAAAAGTAATGTCCTCATACCTGCCTCAAATAAGAAAAGGGGGGTCCAGTGGCATTTAATAAATTTATAATGTACTTTTCTGTACCTTTGCATGTATATGTAAGAGAGGATTAAATTTGTGGCAATTAAAGAATGTTAATGACCAGCCTAATTTCAACAAACTTTCAAAATAGTTTCAAGTTGTTGATATGGATTGTATTTTGAAATCCAATGTGTTAAAAATGTTCTGAATGTCTGTGACAGGAAACAAACTGATTTTTAAAGCTAACCAAGCGCCAGCTTTGGCTGTAGTCTTGGGAGGAACACGGCTGAGAGGGGAGGCATGTCTGTGGCGATGGGAAGGGTGGTTCAGACAGCAGCGTTGTCTGCTTTTCCTCGTGGACCTTGAAGCACAAGCCTGCATTTTTCTCCAGAGTGTGTCTGAACTGAGTCTTCAGGGTGTCTGTTTGCTTGGCTCCAGATGCAAGTCTGTTGTTTGAGGCTGGTGAGGTGTGCGTTCACCTCCTGAGAGAGACACAAGTCCCTCAGCCAGGGCGGTACAGGGTGACGAGGGAGCACTTGGGGATGATGCTGCTCTTGGACCTGAGTAATCAAAATGTTGGTGAACTCCCAGAGGGAAACTGGGTGCAAGTCCTGCATAAAAGTCACCCCTTAAAGTCCTTGTGATGTCCAATTTATTAATTGCTGCATAAACCTACAGAACTGCAATAGTGAGTAATAAAAAAAGCTGACCACTGCTTTTTGTAATTGTGCTTGGAGAGTGCTGTGCAACACTTCAAGCAGCTAAAGCAGCTGCCTCCTTCATAAGGATTTATATCTGGGTGTGGAGCCACAGCTTTATGTTCTGTTTTTATCTTTTAACAGGGTTCTCTGCGAAAAGAATTCCCTAAGTCTATCGGGGGGAGTGACATTTGTTATTTCTGCAAGAAACGGGTCTATGTCATGGAGCGGCTGAGCGCAGAAGGCCACTTCTTTCACAGGGAGTGCTTCAAGTGTGAAATATGTTCTACAACACTCCGCTTAGGAGTTTATGCCTTTGATGTTGAAGAAGGTAATGTAGGAGCTACTTAGGAGTATTTTGAAATGTCCGAGTATTGGTGCTTTTAGTGGAACTAGAGGAAAAGATCTGGCCTGGTAGCACGGTCAGGAGGAGGTCTGCCAAGTGTGTTGTGTCCTTGCTGATCTTTGAGTCCTTGTACTTGCAATCCTAGTCTTTCCCAAAGAGTTGAGTTATGACAGACAAATTAAGAAATCCTCAGTAGAAAATAAGCTGAGTGACCAAAATACACTTTGTCCAATCACAGGTCAGAGTAAGGGGTAGGGGGGAAAGCGGTAAGTTTTCTCCAGTAATACAGAGTTACTCTTATCTCTTGTTTAAAACTGACCATTAAATAATGTGATCTATAGGGGCAAGCCATAATAGTGGCAGATTTACATGGGTGGAGGGGATATAGATTATTTCTTTTAAGATGTTATGGTCAGGAGTTGAAAGCAGTAGGACTGGCCAAGCACAGTGTGATTTATTCCACACTTCAGTCTGCTGTAGAACAAGATGTTCAGATCTTGGGTGCTCAAGTCCACCTAGAGCCTGGGGTTTGCCGTATTTTTTTAAATTTATTTTTAAATTTGGCATGGAATTATCAAACTGAATTGAAATTCCCTTGCCCCTCCCAAATTATTTAAGTAGATCAGAGTATTAACCTGATCTCCCTCTGCAAAAGGATTAAAGATTCAAGGTCAATGTGGTTATTTTTCAATCTGGAGAATCTGCAAACATGTCTTTTTGTGCTGGTTATTTAATTTTTTTTTTTTTTTTCTGCTTGATCTCTTGTGTTGGTTTGTGACTTTGTACTTATGGGATGTTGATTTTTTGTTTATTAATATTATACTTGAGTGGTAGATATATGACCTTGTGTTGTTGAACTAATGTACAAATCTGTAAAAGAAACATATTGGGCGCTGTTAATCAGAGTAAATGCCAGGTTTCCCCTTCCTTTTGCTGCCCAGCTATTCATTATCCTGGTTTCATTTTTTTATAGATGCAACATTGAGTTTTCAGTCCATATACATATAGATAACATATCCTATAACTGATTTTTCCCTCTTGTAGGCAAATTTTACTGTAAACCTCATTTTACGCACTGCAAAATCAGTACAAAACACAGAAAGAGAAGAGCAACAATACAGGTCCATGGAAAGGTATGGATTGATTATATTGCTAATGCAATGTTGAGGCAACTTTATCTGGAGCAAGGTGCAATACTTATGTGTGTGTGTGGATGTTTTCTAATAAATGTGCAGTAAAATCAGTGCTAAAATACAAACCTCCTGGTTCTGTGAGTTTGGTGTATTTATGATCTGGTTCTCAGTGGAATTTAACTTTTCCTATGCAAAGTAAAGTTGAACTTAAGAGCAACTGGAAATGAAAATGTATGTGAAGACTTGAAGATAATAACAGAAACTGGACTTACATACTTCAGAAGCATATTTAACTTTTTTTTTTTTTTAATGCTTTTTATAAGGAGGCGATAGAAGCATGGAAGAAGGTGGAAATCAAAGCCAGGGAGATCACCACAGAAAGCACTTTGTCTACTGCTAGCAGTCCAGAGGACAGGTCCCCAGGTATCCTGACTTCCTTCTTTAGGGGCGCGCTAAGCTGGCCCCTGCGGGTGACAAGGGATCTGCTTGACATTCCCAGACGCCTGTCTAACTGGATGCATGGTTTTCTGCACGCTACCCACCTCCATTTCAGGGACAATGCATATAACTATACCTACTTGTATGAACTCCTGAGCCTTGGTGTGCCACTCCTCTGTGCTCTCCTAGAGGTACTTGCTCACATGTACCGGGAAGCAGAGCTATCACTTGAAAACGTGCTTGAATGGGTGAAAAGGTTCTGTAGGGTTTGAATCCTTTTACATGTCTTGCTCAGTTGTGCCTTTCAGATTTTCAAAATTAACAGCCTGGCTATTTTTGTTGAGGGAGATTTTTGGTTTGGAGGGTTTTATTTTTGCTGTTCATGCAATTTCATGCATGAGTTCATTGAACGGTGGATTCCTTCTGATAGAAGCGAGGCACAATTGAAATTTTCAACATAAAGTGTACTGTATGTTAGAGCATGAAGGACAGTGTCCAAACACATTTCCACAACATGGAGATAGATGAAGGATATTTTGTAGATTATTTTTCCCCCAATTTTATTCTATGATCAGACCATTGGGGAAGATGGTACGTTTTGAAACCATTTTTCTCCCTGCCTACTGTTCCCAGCTTTTTTTTTTTTTTTTTTTTTTTTTCCCCCATTTAGACCAAGAAAGAATGTGTGTTCTTTCAGGGAATTTTTCTGACAAATGACTGGGTTTTGAAACCTGAGTGTAGCATGTAGCTTTTTTTCCCCTGCTTTCATCTTTGCTCTGGGTTATGAGGTTTATAACTTGCATGCATTTTTTTCTTTAAATCATGTGCATAATTCACATTGGTCCTAATCATGCCTTTTGAACTGCTTACATGTGATAGATACCTTTTGTTGATAGAGGGTATTATCTGTTCTACTAATTTATTTAAAGTTTTTAAATAAATTTGAAGAGCAAATGTTAGTTGAGGGAAGGCTTGATTGAAATTTTAAGTTTCAGTCAAAGGAACTGGTAGAAAGAACTAGACCTGACACTCCTCAAGTCAAGGCTTCCTCATTTGGTGGCTGATATGAGGAATATCAATTTATGGAGCACTCCTCTGTAACTGAAGTCACTCCTCTTGTGCTTCTGGGTAGGCATTGCTCCCAGAGTCTTTCAGAATTTTTAAAAAATATAAGTTTAGAACAAACATGAAAAACCTGTAAATGTATTCTTAGGACATTACTTCTTACTTGGGTAATTGATTTCAATGTGTGCAGCTGGTGGCAGAAAGGTGAAATCTGGAGCAGCAGATAAGTAAATTTCTTTCAGATGTCCCTCAACAAGGTCTACCTTAATCAGAAGGTGTCTGAACAGGTCAAATAATCTGTTTAGCAGCAAGGACACAGCGGCATCCCAATTCTGATTGTTTTCAGCCTAGTTAGCCAGTGAGGTAAGCATGCTCCCTGCCTTTCAAGTACTTATGTATATTCAGAAGTTTGCCAGGAAATAGGTAAATACTTAAACATGGCAATACATGTAGCCTAAAATTAAAAGCATCTGTAGCATTTATTTGTAGCCAAAAGAATGCGGCATAAAGAATAGGAAATACTGTTGCATTCAGTTAGTACCAAAATTGAGGATCACCTTCCAGTGGTCTCAAATGACCGTGCTGCTTATGGGCTGGCAGATTTCTCGGTTTTTTTGTTTTGTTTTGTTTTGTTTTAATATAATATGGGAAAAGATGATCTGAATTGTTTTGCCTCTTAGATATGAAAAGGAAATGTGTCTGCTGTTTAAAATAAATGAGAAACTGGATCTTTTTACTGGATAGTATGACTTACTTTAAACTATGAGGATGAGCTTTTCCAGTTTTAGAGTTGTTATGTATTTTGGGGAAAAGATTGTTAATTATATGCAGAGATCTTGAAAAAGTGCTTGAAGAAAATTGTTAGATATAAGGTAGCATTCCTTTGAAATAAATTGACATTAATGCTCAAACATGTATTCAGCCAAACTTTGCTACAACATTGACTGGACAAAGCAATAATTACAGTAACATGGTGGGCATCTGTATATATGTAATTTTTCTGTACCTTATAGCATTTAAAAAACGCTACTTTGAAACACTGTATCATTTTTAATTATTTGCTAATGATAGTAATGGTTTCACCCTAAAAAGGAGGCAATCTGGAGTGCGATTTGCCGTGTTACTCTCGCAACACAGCAAACTGCTGAGTGGTCGAGTTTAAAATTTGGGCTGGCATCAATTTTGATTTCAGTTTGTCAGTAGGAGAGTCTTTAGGAGCACTTTTTTCCTAAAATTTTCTCTTGCTGTTTACTATGGCAGAGTGAGCATAATGGTGAACTTAGAGGAAATGATGATGTAGTAAGAAACTTGGAAATCTCTGGCCAATGAACTTAAAGTAAATGAATCTTACTAGTAGAAAGTTTAAAAATAAGATTAAAAAAAAAAAAACCCAACAGAAAACTAAAATATGGTATTGGTTTTATATAGATTTAGATAATGGGGCATAAAATCCCTAAATTTCCACAACAGAATTCAGGACCTTGCATAATGAAAATGTTGTCCTGAGGAATCTTAATTACCATGCATATTCCACTGGGATTTTGTAGGTGATTCTATTGAGAGGGTTATTTATTGGTATAACTCCAATTGGTAGATTCTTCATCTTTTTATTCTGCTAGTAATATTCATACCTACTTGTCCTCATTGATAATTGAATGAAAAAAAAGGCAGTTTCATTTTGGCCAGTTCTTTGTACCTATGTAATCTTTCTCATGCTTTCCTACATAACCAAGTGAAGTTCTGTGTTTTCTTCCCTGCTGTCTGCTCTGCCAATCTTCCTCATTGCTTTTAGTCCAATTCAACATTCCGGTGCTGCACCCGCTCACTGGCTGAAGCCTTTCTGCTCTCAGGTGATTTTTTTTTTTCCAGTTCCAAAATTACATGACTAACCCTGTTGTTTGACAGCATTTCATTGTGTGTTTTGGGGGGTTTTTTAACTGTTGGAGCAATCTGTGTGTCTGGTATATTAATGGAGCTTTGGCATGATCATTTAACCTGTTGCTGAGTTCACAATTCTAGAAAAGATGTTGTCTGTGCTCTTTGTAAGGAATGTTTTTCTCTCTGTCTATGCATGTGCGCTTCCCTGTGCCTTTAAGGTAAGTTAGGCAAGTAAAGGGTTTCTTGAAAGAGCTAGTTAAAGCCTTATTTCTTCCAAAGAACTGAAGGAAAGATTTAAAATAAGGTCAGGGTGTGATTACCCAGCTGATTCTCCTGGTTAACATAAGCACCTATTTCCATCGAGCTCAAACACACAATGGGTAAGCAGTGCCTGAGCACTTCCCTGCTTTCCTACTGGAAAAGTATGGTTTGAAAGGGTTCTGCAGAAAAAGTAGCCAAAACTCTGCAAATTCTAGTCTTCCACCCCAAGTGACATTGTAGGCAGGCCTAAAAGTGCATGTGGTTCTCAGGCTGAAATATCACCATGGTGAGTTCCAGAGTGTTTTGGTTTGAGTGGTTTTATTAACGAGGCCCTGTTTGGCACTCTGATGAATGGGTTTGTCTTGCTGCACAAGACATTGCCTCCCCATTCCATAACCAACTTCCACCATTATTTTCTATGTATTTTTTACAGAAGTTCCAGTTTGTATAATCACAAGGTGACAGTCTACAAGGGGAAATGAATCCTAACAAGAACCAAGGGTTCAGGCTGACCAGCAAGTGCACTGAGGGTCTGGCCAATGTTCTAATAACCCAGCTGTCCCTGCCAAGGATCCGTTTTAAGGGGAAGGGACTTTGAGAATTGATCTGAGGAGCAGTTTTAGGAGGGGCCAAATATCCTTTGCCATTTGCCCCATTTCACACACCTCAGACAGGAATCTGGAAGGCAGCAGGGCCAGAGCCCTATGCTCCTTATCTTCCTGGTCTGTATTTTTGCATGACTCAACCAATAGTATTTATTTGTGTGGGTATCCTAAAATGACTTGATGGCTTTGAAAGTCGCCATGCTGTGCCCACACAGAATCTCTCTGTATTTTAAACATCACTTCCTGCACAAATGGCTGGGATGTGACTCCCTATGTATTTCAGGGCTGCAGTGCATTGTTACAAGGCTCAGCATGCTTTAATATGAAGGTCATGACATAAAGGTCTGCCATTTCAAACCTCTTCCTATTGCTGTGTTTTTTACTCTCTGTTGCAGAGTCTTCCTTGCTCTTCCTGCCCAGTGAGGATTCTGTCCTTCTTCTCCTAAATCTTCTGTCTTCATTTTACTTTATAATCTTAACTGAATATTTTTATTAAATAGTTCTTAACTCTGTATTTAAGTTTTCACATGGAAATTCTGTATTTTGCACACGGTGAAAATTGTTCTAGCTTTATTTATGATATCTGCTGTAAACAAAAATAAATGTAGTTCTTTATAAGTCTCCTTGTTTCATCTCTTCCTTTTATAAAAATTTCCTGGGTACAGAGACTTAGCAGTGACTTCACGCTGGTTTTGCAAATTCCTCTTGTGGTGGATGCTGTGGTGTTACCCTGCTTGTGGCCTGACCAAAGGCCTGAGAGTTTCACTGCGGTGGTGTAATTGCATGTGTGTCCCTTTTGGAAGGGATACACATCAAGGTCCTTGACAAGTTATCCCATTGCTGCAGATTCAAGGTGCCTGGTGTTGGGATTTATCCTTCCTGGGAGTGATAAGCTGGTGTTGGTGGGCATGGGGGTTGCTTGTATTGCATACACACACAGCGCTTGTCCTGTTCTCTTTGGCCCCTGTTACCTTTCCTTTTGGTGTTATTTTACATATTAACATATGTCATACAGGTGATAAGTTAATGTGTTTGGAATTTATATTGTGTTCAGGAAAAGCAGGTAATAACCCAGAATAAATGTTTACCTTTGCTACTCACTCTGGAGTGCTATTCCCAGTACCTTCTGGACCCCTGGAAGCTGCAGCTCATGGTGACCTGTTGCCTGTTAACAGTTGCCTTGCCTTATTTAATCTTTTTCATTTTAATTTTTGTATTTTAAGGTAGTGGGATTCTTTTTAAATGGCAGGTTCTCCAAAAGAACTTTCCTAAGTGTTCCTCCCCTTCATTTTCTTTCTTTTGCTTACTCTGCAATTCTTAAGCTATAATCTCTTCCTTTGTATTTAAAAAAGAAAACAAATCCCAGAAAGAATAGTCCCAAAAAATTAATGGAAGGATTGTGTGATTTTTTTTTTTTTCAATGAATTAAAACTTAGCCTCACTGGGGTTGTTTGAATGACAGAAATTAATTTTTTTAATTGTTGCTAAAGACAACATTGCCAAAGAAGAACAAATGTTATTCTCAATGACCTATTCCATCTTCCCTGCCAAAGGAAAAGCCACCACGCACAGTGAAAAGTTTGCTGTCTGAGGGAGAGATGATATCCATAATGAAAACATAGGGCAAAAATACCACCGAGGACAATACTTGGCACTTCGTTAATTTTAATGGACAAAGGAAAGAACTGAATTTACTCTTTGCACAATTTACAGTTTTAGGCAGATGCAGTGCAGAGGAAAATCAGAAGAGTTTTTGTCTGCAGAAGGTGATGATTTGTTTGGCACTGGAGTTTTGAGAAGCATCAGATGTTCATGCTGTTCTCATAAAGTTTCACTTACTCCTGCTAAAATATCAGTACAATAACTTGGAATTGGGGTAGTATTAGAGTCTGGATTTGTTCCTCATGGAGATGTAGAAGGCCTAAACAGTCACATCACTAGACAATCCTATCAACAGAGGGACATACCTTGCAGTAAACAACCCATGCACTAGTGGACAAGACAGGAGACAGTGTATGGATGAGAAATAAAACAGACAAAATGATCAGCATGAGGGGAGGAAGCTTGTGTTAGTTCTCTCACTCCCAGTTAAAATCATTACACAATAAAACCACATATTCCCTGTTTTGCTCCTGGTAATGCTGCTGAAGGCAGAGCCCAGCGGGTTAAGTTCTGTGTGAATTTAACAGGCTGGGGCTCCTGTCCTTATCTTGTTGTGTGAGCAGAGCTCCCTGTGAGCAGGAGACTTGGATCTTCCTATTGCTCTGCTCTGGAGTTTTCTCCAAAGCCTGGGGTGCTGCCAGTCTCCATGTGCTGGCAGCAGTGTCCCCCAAAGCTGAAATGCTCTGTCCCTTTGCAGAGCTGGAGATTTTTGAGAGGCAGGCTGCTCCTCTGGACTTGCCCTGGCCTTGAACTGGGTGCCTCCCAAACCCGTGGTTTCGGAGCAGAGGACACTAATGCCACTTTGCATAGTTAATGCTCTCTGAGACCTGCTGTTACAGATGCCATTGCAGCATGACAAGGGCAGAGGTGACATTGGCAAGCTCAGGAACTGCTCTGTCTTTCCTCTTCTTTCCACTGGTTCAAATGGGTTCTGAACTTGTCTGTGCCACAAGGGCCACTTGCATTGAAAATAAGCAGAGATGTGCCTATTTTCTTTATTAAATTTCCTTTTTTGGAAAACCAGGCTAACCTTTCATTCTCAAAGCCAGGCAGCATTAACTGCCCAGGTGTCTGTTAATGAAAATCAAACATGTCAGGATTCAGTCAAGGTGACCCACTTTTATTATAATTATGCTGAACCTTTAAAATTAAAAAGATATTGCAGATTTTAAACATACTTGATTTGAATAGAAGAAGACAGACAAAACTACTTAAAGTTGCTCAAATTCAAACACCAGCCTTTCATTAACTCTACCAAGAAGAGTAATTTCTGTTCCTCTGAGTTTTTTCTAAATTGCTACAGCTGTAAAATGCCAGGGAAAGTTGCTTCTGTGTGTCTTCCAACCTCAAGCAAGGACCATGGTCTGCATTTTTCCACAGCATTATGGCAATTAGTTACTATAATTGGCTTTAATTCACTTCTGGCTCACTCATTCCTCACATTCCAGTCAAAACCATGAGTTTTGAAATGCACTGAATTCTGCATTAATATTTATGTTTTCAAAGACATGACATGTTTGCAGATGACTTGATTTTTTTGCCTGTAAGATCATGTCACTGAAGATCATAAGACATTGTGTATTAATTCCTGATGCAAGTATACCTATAAGCCATGTAAATATTTCCCCAAGTCTCTTTCCTTTTCTTCATGGACTGTGCTCGCATAACAAGAAGGGAGGCTTTTATCTCATCTCATCAGGTGGTGGGCTCCAAACTTGTTTGAAATGGATAGAATTTCTGAAATGTTTTTTTGAAATGTGAAATGATGAAGAAATTTCCACATTGCTACAGTATTGAATTTGCTCTTCCAGCATTTATTCTGCAGGTATTCATTCATTTATTCACCTCTTTGTTTTAAGATTCTTGGTGCTTTAAATCTGTGTCCAAAAATACTATTTTGACAGACACTGCAAACTGAAAGTGTTGTCGTTGCACTCCAAATTCACAATTAATACATGCCTTAATATACCAGACTAACACAGATTGCTCTGATTAAATATATATTTACTCTAAAATGATAGAAGTAGTGTGTTATCATAGCAGGTTTTGTTTGAGAATCAGTTTTTCCTATAGATAAATATTCAGTATATCTAATAAGCTTCCTCTAAGTTTCTTTTTTTCTCCTTTATCACTATTAGTTTTTGTTCAGTTTGTTATTAGCATGTTAATATGCACTGTCCCCTCAGATGCATTAAAAAATCATGGGTGCCTCTGTCTGGCTTTGAGGGCTTCAAATTCCCTGGTTATATTTTGTGCCAGAATTCAAAAGTGTCTGTTTATGAAGTAAGTGATGGAGACTTGGAAGAAGTGTTTTCATGCTGAAGAACTTGTGTAGGTACTGGTGTGGGCTCACAGGGAAGTGTGAGAGGATGGTCTCCTGGCATGGGGACAGGAGGAGGGGGCCCATCCCTGGATCATGGATGGAGAACAGGTGGCAGGAAAGCATTTCTAGGCATTGGAGGTTGGAAGCCAGGCAGGGGATCTGGGCCTGCTGCCCTGGGAAGATGAGTGCCACCCCATGGATAATGGGAGCAGAAGTTCCCTTTAGTCTCTGCCATTTGTTAGCCACAATAAAGTGGAAATTACTTCTGTTAGAAGTATGAAGCAAGCATGAGGAAAAAGAAGGGGAGATGTGGCAAGAACTGAAATCTGTGAAATGTTAGCCATCATACCTTTTATAGGAATCCTTTTCCAAGGGCAAAAACCTGCCTGGTGGTATCTCAGGTGAGATGAAAAGTGAAAGTTTGGACAGGACATCAGTTTGGGAAAGCTGCTTGGAAGCATTATAGCCTCCTATCTGTGAAATACCTCAATGGGATGGCTTCAGTTCCAACTCTGACACAGGCAGTGCTCCCATGCAGCCTTATATGTTTTGAGCTCAGGTTCCGGGAAGCAGCTGAAGCTCTGACAGGTTTGAGCTTGGGTTTCACTCCAGTGTGAGCCGCTGGCCACTGTATTGCAGCAACACCAAGGTCTAACCAAGCTGGAGGTTTTTCCCCATTCCTTCTCCCAGTGATTCCCTAGTGAGTGCTTTTTGCCCTGGATCTGAGCTCACTGGGTTCATTTCAGCTGTGCTTGTGCAGCACTGGTGTTAAGACACCTTCCTTCTGTCCCCACAGCTTTCCTAAGGCACTGCTGTTTTGTAACCGGGATTATTTTTTTTTGTTTATTGCACAGTAAGAAGTCAGGCAGCAAAGTGAGCTGGGTGTGCTACAGATCAATTTGTGGTCTGCTGACTGAATTTCTTAATGCCAGTTTTTGATGCCAGCTGGTGTTTGCTTTCACCGTCAGAGCTGCCCACGTTTGTGAGTAACTCCACTTTAGAACTGCCCACTCCTGTCAGTGCCTTAGTCAGCAGCTCCATACAAGGCCAGGCAGAGTCCACGTATCCTGGGAATGAGTTATGAGGTGACACAGTTTAATGGCAAGCCAAGAGCCTTGGGATTGCCAGCCAGCAAAGCAGGGTGCAAGTTAGGCTGGAGTCTTTAATGGGGGACATTGTGTTGTATGGGGTCAGTTGCACAGCAGGAACAGTGAGCCCTGTGCCAGCCCTGGGTGCCCAGGCACCCACCCACACCCCGCTGACCAGAGCAGCACTCTGGATTTTGGTGGTGCCTTTCACCTGGGGACCAGAAAGCCCTGCGCCAGTCTTGAATGGCTGGGGCAGTTTTGGGTAAGTACTGTTTTACTGTTCCTGCTTCACAGCCCTCAGGGTGTGCCAGAGGTGTCAAAACATCACATCCTGATGCGGGTGGGACACCTAATTCCAGTGGATTTTATTCCTCCTCATCCCCCAAACAAGGCCCACAAGGAATTGAATGTTTCTTGTCTGCTTTTCCATAGCTGTGGAGCAGGGGTGGAACTACCTGCCCTCGGGGCAGGGCAGTTGTGGCAGGGTCCCCTTTCACTGCCAGCAGCAACTAGGAATAATTTATTGCCCCTGCTGAGGGCCCTGCTAGGTGGTCTCCACCTGGTCAGTCACCAGACCTTGTGTTTGGTGTGTGGGGACCCCCAAGCTGGGCAGATCATGAGGTTTTGGAGATGTTTTCTTGGACCAGCCTCCCTACAAATACTTTGTCCCTGACCACCAGTACCTTGAGTGTGTTGTGGCCCAAAGAAGAAAAGTAGATACAATTTTAAAATTTGTTGTTTCATGGCTCTGTTTGTACTTTTCATCTGCCTTCAGGGATGTTCTCTGGGTTTGAGGTAGTTTTCATACTTCAGTTGACTTGGTGAGGTTCACTCCCCCTTCTTATGTGGGGCTCCCATTTGCTCTGACTCACTTTAGCCAAGAAATCCCACGGGATTTGCTTAAAAATGCATTCCCCTCACATGACTTAAAACCAGCTAAAGAGGAGGAGGGAGGAGAAACGTGAGCACTTCTGGCTGTTTGTGGCCCAGCAGCGCTGACTTGATGGGGTCACAGCTGCAGCTGCCTTGGTTGGGGATTTTCAGTGGAGCATCTTTGACCATTTTTGTCCATGCTGGACAGAGGCATGTGGGGAGCAGCCACTACTGAGAAAAGCTGATCAAAGCCAGCTGCCCTGAGCCAGCTGGTGTCCGAGCCGCTTGGCACGGTGCTCCTGGTGGGGAGGGGAATGTTTTTTGGCAGAGTTCAGGGTTTGTGCCATTGTGGGCAGCACTTGCTTTGCCTGAGGTGGGGAGGAAACGGCTGACCCGGTCCAGCTGCCCCAGCAGGAGCTTGGCTCTGCCCCACACTGGCTGCTTCCCAAGCCCTTGTCACCTCCTTGCCAGGTCCCAGCGGTGTGATTTGCCTGGCGCTGGCTTGGCAGATGACTCAGGGGCAGCAGCAGCGCGTCCGGAGCCAGGCTGCCTTGTCGAGCAGGACTCACAGCATGAGCAGCATCTCCTGCTCGTGTCCGTGTGCTGGCCCGGGCACTCGGGGTGCGGGCGCTCAGATGCTGGAGCGATCAGCGCTTTACAAATGGTAATCAGAGAAGGTGTCGAGAGCCGTCTGCGAAGCCCCGGGTGGGTGGACGCTAAGCCACTTTGGAAAGGGCCACTTCTTTGTCACGGCTGCAGTGGCATGCTGCTTCTGGGCACGTTTCTGAAGGGGACCCGTGCCAGGGATTCTCGTGGGATCATGGTGTTTTCATCAGCTAAGCAAAACCCATTGTAATTGCACCTCCAAGCATAACAGAGATCGGTGTCAGTGTTTCTCTGTGCAGCTGCATTAGCACAGTGTGTGTGAAACACCGGCGTGTAACGCGGCACCTTTCCCTCACTGAGTCGGGCTGACGCGTTGGCAAAGCCTCTGGGACCAGGAGGAGCGATGCAGTGGTGCATTTGTCTGCCTGTTTTGCATTAGCAGAGGGAACTTGCCTGCTGGTGGACAGGCATTTAGCAGTTTGTTAGGCAGGGAAGGGCAGTAAACAGCTCTGGGGTTTGAGGTTTCAAAAACCTGCACTGGAGATTTTTGGTGGAGCAGTCCAGTAGAGCTGGCATGGCCAGGCCGTGCTGGGCAGGGCACAGTAGTGCAGGGCCATGAGGCAGCATCAGTCCTGGATTTGGTCTGTGCAGCTCAGTGCCCCCTGCAAACCCTCCTTTGGTCCAGGCAGGGACGGGCAGTGACACTCTGTGGTGCAGGGAGGGGCTCACGGCACAGAGAGGGGTCCCTACAGCTGTGCTTGTCCTGCTTGGCTTGAGCCAAAACAGTACCGGTGCCTGAGAGCCATGGGGGAGAACTGCCCTGTCTATCCGTGGGTATAAACTGCCTTAAACTCACCCCAGGAGTGAGTAAGCGCTTCCAAAAGTAATTGCAAGTTTTCAGAGCGGTAAGAATATTCATGTAGCTCATGTCTGTAAAAGGCAGCACTTTACAGACAAGAAAGATCTCTCCACTGCTGTGCTGGACTGTCAGCTTTGCCCTTGCACCCAAGGAAGAAAGGCAAACCAAAGTACTAGCAAAACCTCTTGAGATCCCAGAGTCCCTGATCCCACATCTCAGCAGCTTTCTCCATTCTTGTTTCTGGGCTTTGGGATGACTTTGGCTCTCCCCACTGTGGGCACATAAGGTTTCACTGCCACGTTCCTGCCTTGGACACAAAGCCTTTGCAGGGCAGTGATGCTGCTTGAAGGCCCTGTTAGATACTGAAATGCATCCAGACTGTGGTTGCTGTTACAAAAAATTATTTTAAAAATAACAAAAAAAGCAAACATGCTTTTTAGGTTATGATGGATTATCACTCTGTAAGCATGTGAATTTTACAAGCCTCTCATTGAGAGAATCAGGGTTGCACTGAACTTTGAGAGAGCAGAAGAGCCGTGCTGAATTTGCCTGCTTTTGGTTAGCATGACAATGCCTCGAGCCTGTGAGCTTCCTGAAGGGCTCAGCCAGGGAGAGCATCTCCAGAGAGATGAAGTAAAAGGTCTTTCATAGTGTCTCACTGCTGCATCTCTGACTAACTCAAGGCCTGGTGCAGACATTGCTGTCTGAAATGCAAAGGTAAGCTGGCACAATATTGAATTAAACACTTGGCATGGCACTTAATGGAGAGAAAAATGATGTTTTACTGGGAAGGGGTTTGTATTGCAGGCCTGTTGTTTGGGTCTGCAGGTACTCTTAGGGTGAGCCTATGGATTGGAGTGAGTTTTCAACAGCCCTGACCTCTGGATGAGAGCCAAACCAGATACAAGCCCTGCAAGCTGAAGCCTTAGGAACACTTCTCAGTTACCACAGGGTTTAGCTAAATCCTTGCCCTGTAAGGAAAACTGTTGTTTCTCTGCCCATGTGAGGAGGATGAGGTGAGTTTTGAAATACAGACAAAGGAGAAATTGTTTTTATCCACATTTTTCATCGTGTTTGAGTGGGAAGGCCAGATGAATATGTGATTGTTCTGTTGAAATCACTGGCTATGTTGCTGCTGTTTAAGTAGCTGAAGGCAGCTAAGTTCCATTGCTTCCATAAAAAAAGCAAAAAAACCGCCCAAAAAACCTACCAAAACCTCCCACATTCTCTAGACACATGTTATTTTCTCCCAGTGAAAATTGGTCAAAGACTGGGGCAGGGTTATGGATGAGAAGGATCATCATATGTGAGTAACAGCAGAATAAGGAGGAAGTTAACAACAGCTGAAGGAATGGAAAACATAAATTCCCTTAGTCCTATCATCCCTTTGGAGAGCAATGTGGAGTTTTGTAGGTGCAGACCATAAAGCAGCAGGAACCCCCTGAGCTGTGTTGGCTGCAGAGGAGCTGCAGCTCCTGCCCAAGCAGAGCCTGAGGGCTGCGCTCACCCCTGCACAGGACAGCCCCAAAGGACAGGCAGGATTTGGGAATTAGCACATCGGCTCCTGCTGACAGGCTTAGGGAACTTCAGCAGCCTGAAAGTGCGGGTCAGGATGTTTCCACTTTTCCTGGCTGCTGAGGGACGCTCGTGGCGTGTGCTGCCTGTCCCTGCAGCCGTGCTCGTGTGACAGACCGTGCCTTATCCATGCTCCTCCAATCCCCGTCCCTGGGTAAATGGAGTGTTTTAGCAAAGGATTAGCAGCGACTCCAGTCCAAACTGTGCTGTGGAGAAGGCAAATTCCTTGCCGGAAGTCTTTAGCATGCTGAGGCTCAGGGAATAGGAAATGTGAAGTGAGCGCTATGGAAATGAAGTAAGGCTTTACGCAAAAGCTATTTTGAGGGGCTGTTTCCTGAGGACTGGGGTTTCCTCTGATAACGCCTGGTGCTGCCATGCAGAGGCAGGAAATGGGGCTGGGCCTTTTCCATCCTGCACACGGGATGCCTCTTCAGCTTTTACATTTTTAAAGTTCAGTTCCTCTCAGGCTCTTGGCTTCTAATAGAAAATCTCCTGTCCTGGGGAGGAAATGATTAGGGCACTGGAGGATCTCTCTTATAAGGACAGGCCTGAGGGATTTGGGCCTGTTCAGCCTTGAGAGCAGACAGCTGAGAGGGAACCTCATCAATGTCTATCAGTATCTGAGGGCAGGGTGAAAAGAGGATGGAGCCAGGGCTCGTTGCAGTGATGCCAAGAAATAGGACAGAAGTTGGTGCACAGGTAGTTCCACCTGAACATGAGGAAGAACTTCTTTACTGTGCAGTGACTGTGCAGAGGAACAGATTGCCCAGAGAGGGTGTGGAGTCTCCCTCACTGGAGATACTTAAGAGCTGTCAAGTACAGCCAGGCACAAATTTACTATAGGGCTCAAGCAATAGCAGTCTGAGGTCCTTCACTCTCAACCTGCGTATGATGGGAATCAGGGCACTGAGGTTTTTACAGCCTGGTTTCCACCCTGAAGTCAGAATTCCAGAAAATCAGGGTCCTCCCGCTCAGCCTTGCTGTGCTGACGTCTCACTGAGGACCTCACTGGTGCTGCAAGGATGAGTGATTGTTCAGGATTCAGGGAGAGCTGTGAGGTTGGAACTTGCTGAATGTCCTGCTTCTAATTTAGCCTAACATCTGCTCAGGAGCATAAATGTGTGCCTCAGCTTTGTGTAAGTACCCAGCCTTTGGGCTGATCCAGCAGAAATTAGTTCAGATAGTTCTGATTGCACAGTTCATATTTAACTGTGCAAAATAAGAGCTTTAAAGAAGTCCCAGCTTTCTTTTTGAAATCCTTATCTGTATCAGAACATAACTTCTCCCTTTTGCTACTCCTTAAACATCAGCGGCAGCGCTGGCCCACGGCAGAGCAGTGGCTGGCTGGATGTGTTTGCATTGCTGTGGGGAGCAGGTAATGATTGCCAGGTGGGATCCAGGCCTCTGGAGCTCTGGGCTTTTGTTTGAATTGGCCATGCTCTTTCCCTGTGGTGCTTCCACGAGGCTGCAGCAGTGCATCCCTGCTGCCTGAACTTGGTCCATAGCCCTGTTGTCCTCAGGGACTGAAAACTGTGCTGGCTTTTAGGAGGGACCAGTTGAATTCTGTAACATCCTCAGAGCCTACCAAAAAATACCTGCTGATGGGGCACCTGGGACATCTCTGCTTGCTCTTTGAGCCTGTTACCCAAGGTACAGTGCTGTGATGAAGGACAGAGGTACTAACTTTAAACTTTCCAAATGTCCTGCAGAACGTATAAGCCAGTGCTGGAATCAATGTTCACATGTGGGTGTCCCACACACTGAAACACCAGAATGGGCCAGTCTCTGCTTTTGTGGAGCTGAGTGCAACATAATTTTTTGGACTTATATGTCACAATAAAAATACTGATAAAATATGTTAGCAAGGAGTTTGTTTTCAAATCCTAGAGTGGTTTGGGTTGGAAGGGACCTACAGAGGATTAATCCCTGCCATGGGCAGGGATGCTGCTGCAGGATGCTGATCTTAAACCTGGTTGATATCACTGTGGATGTAAACTTATCTTGCTAGGAAAGGACTGGGCTGTCTAACAGATTCCTGAGAGGATCAGCTCCTGGGTGCAGAGTTCAAGAAGGGAAAAGATTGTGATGCCAAAAAGAAATTGTAAAAAAGAAGAAAACAATAGGAAAAAAAGCAAGCACAGAAATGTATCTCTTCAGAGAGATAATGGTGCCATCCATCACTGTCATCTGGTGTCCTGGATGACACCCTGAGGTCCTTCACCAGCTCTGACTATTACATGTCCCTAATGATTGAAAACTGGATGTGTAACAAGCTATTGCAGAGGGATGTGTTGACTGGAAATGTGTTCATATTCAGGAACCACACTGGGAATCATTGTAGGTAGTCTGTCTGTCTCTCTGTGGGTTTTGATGGTCTCCAGCTGTGTGTCTGTTAGTCATAAACATGTTTTCTCCTCTTTCCTGTTAGCATGACAGGGAAAGCATTAGTGCGTGGGGTGGGAAGGGAACACACTGAGTGTGCAAGCAAATGGCAAAACTGACTTTCTTTAACAGCCACTTGAAGTGACCTTGGGCAGTGCTTATTGCCAGCATGGGTACAAAAGTTAACAGAAAGAGCTGGCAAACCGTTACTGGGTTTGCTTGCTCTGATTTTCATATAAAGTGCACCATCTTTTAAGGAGAAAGTTGAGTCGAAAGATTTGGGGTTTACAAATTGGCTCAAAACACTGGTTTCTACTTAGCTACTGGAGCCCACAGCATCTTTGGGTGGGTGGTCTGGCTGAGCCAAAGTAGAAGTCAGGCATGAAAATCAGAGAGGTGTATGAATTTCTTCCCATCTCCCAAAGGAAATGAAACCTCTGCAGTCAAGAAACACGTGGCTGCTGTGGTGCTATTGAGCTGGATGTAGGGCCTGAGCACATTCAAGGTAACTCTTGCAAGGAGAAGGGTGGGGAGAGTCCACTCCTGCAATAAATGGAGGAACTGCAAGTTAGATAGGAGCTTAATTGATATTTGCTAGATAGTTTGCCCTAGTAAACAAGAAAACAAGTCATGTCCCAAGTTTGATTTTTTCCCCACTTATTTTCCCCACTAATTTACAGTGTAAATCAGAAGCACCACTGTTGAATTAGATGTGGTGAAAGCACCATCCATGGGCAGTGAACCAAGCAGAGCCACTCTCCCAGGGCTTGTAATTTGTCCCTTCTGCATCAAGCCCCAGGGAAACTTCACATCTGATACGATGAGCTTGCTCAGAAATTAAGGATTTCACAGGGAGAGGTGATTTTCCGTCTTAATCACCTGGGGTGAGCGAGGGAAACTTGGCTTTATTCTTTATTCTTCCTGTCCGAATGTGAAGTTCAGGGGTAGTGCTGTTTAACTGCTGGGATGCTGCTTCTTTTCACAAATCAGTGAATTTACGCAAATCTGTATTTGCTCTGCGCAATCAACAATAACCTGAAGAGCCTGTGTTTATTTTGCTCACTCCCAGTGTCCTAAACTGACCTAAACTTGCAGCATGAGGCTGAAGGTTCAGCCACCCAAGCAAGGTTGGTTCATCTGCCTCCTGCCACACGCACAGGTCCCTAAGGGGCTGGAAAAGAGCCCATAAATCTCTACTTGTGTGGCTGGCGTGTGTGACGCTGCTGCCACCAGGCACCGGGCTGATGTCCATCCCACTGAGCAGCTGCAGAAGCTGCCCCTGAAGCTTTCTTCTCTCTGGATCCAAGCTGAGGAACCCTGATGGGGCTGGAGAGATGTTTTTCCTGTGCCAGGCTGTTGGTGCACACACCTTGCCTTCACCTCTGGGGACAGCACAGGGCCCCACACAGAAACCACCAGCCAAGGACTACTCAAGTGCAGGGGTGAGGCCCCGCCATGGCCTCCCTCCTCCCCTAACACCCTGCTGTCACCTTTGTGCCTTCCCAGGCTGCTGCCTGCCCGTGGCTGGCGAGCCCACCTTCCCCAAGAAGGCAAAGAGCATCCCTGAACACCTCAACCTGGAGAGCTGGCTCTCGCCCCCTTCCCCCGAGTGGGCCATCGTGAGGGTCATCCCCGAGGAGGAGATGACGGAACACAACCTCCTCGCCGTTCGAGTCATGGTCACCAGTGATGCTAGCAGGTACTTTAAAATATGAGTAAACCTGTAAGAGTGGTTTGGTTTTCTCTGGAATGCTAAAGAGTATCATAGCAAAATATAGTGCTGGGTATATCTACAACTGGGGGGAAAAAAAGAACCACACAAAAAAAACCCTCTACAAATGCTCAGAATAACAATTGTTCTTAACTGCAGCCATAAATCCCCCGGGCACATGAATCATTTTGCGAGAAATCTTCAAACATTCACATCCCACACAGGGGCCTGAATCAGAGGGAAAAACATTGCTGTGATCAGCCTGGGTTCAGCTCTTGGAACCGACAGTTTTTGGTACACAGGGATTTGGGCAGTGGGTGTGTTGTGGCAAAAGGTGCATCCTGTGATGTGGCCATCTCCCACCTTGGAGCTCCTGCAGCTCCACACCCTAGGCCTCTCCTGCGGCATTTGGGAGCCTGTCTACCCCTAAGAAATCTGAAATTTCATGAACCTTGGGGAGCTGTCAGAGGAAGCCCAATTTCTATGTACACATTAGAATATATTTGTTTTTGGGCAGGATTCTGTGGCAGTTTGTTCCATCTAAAGATTAGATTGGTATCCCCTGAGTAAAGCAGTTTTCCTTACTGAGAACTAAAAAAGAAGAGGGGGAGTGAAAAACAAAAAAGACCAACTGTTGCAAACACTGCTGCTCTGTAGGGAAGCTCATTCAGATTCCTGACACCCTCTGAACACCTGTTTGTGGTGCTGTGTGGAGCTTTTGAAGAGCAACTTGGCTCTGAGAAATGCAACTTTCTGCTATTCCCTGAGGTGGTTTTACATGGGGTTTGTGCTCTCTGTGTGGGTTTGGTTGCACTTATAGGGAAGGATGAACCTCTCCAGGGCTCCTGCCCCATGGGAAAACAGAGAACACAGGGAAGGGTTTCCTTCCTGTTTGACAGCTCCCCTGCAGAGCATGGGCTCGCATCCCTTGCTAACATCCTCCGGCTCGTGGTGCCCTGATGGTTTCCAGGCAGCGATGAGAGCTGGCTAATCTCTCTGATCTGAGGGATCAGCTCCTTTCCCTGGGGCTGGACAGCAGAGCCCCTGCTTCCCTGCCAGCAGGACGTGGCACAAGGAGTGACAGCACATCTGTCACCAGCACAGCGGGTGCCAGTGGCTCTGAGGTCAACCTCTCGCTGCACCCCCTGCCTCAGGCTGCTCCAGCAGGACAGCCCCTGCCTGAAAAGGGAGGACAAAGGAAATAGTGAGTGACAAATGGCACTGCTGAGCTGGCTGCGGGGAGCTCGGTGGGACTGGGAAAATGGGGACACAGCTTTGCAGTTCAGGCTTTAGGTACTGTGAATAATGACCCCCTGTTCCAGCAGAGATGAGAGGAGAAACCTCATGCTATAGCACTTACCTCCTTGCTGGCCAAGGAAAACACACGTTTTGCTCTTTAAAACAGAAAGATATCAATCAATGTTAATGGCAGGGCTTTTTCTTTTTCTTCGGTGTGGCGCTCTGCCCGGTCTCAGTGTGGTATCTCTCCATCCACACAGCATCTCAGCTATCAAAGCCTTCATATATTTATATTTTTACATATATATGTATGTCTATCTCTATGGTTGACACTGCTTAAAAGTCAGCTTTAAAAGTATGTTTTAGCATGAAATTTAAGGCCCCTCTCATTCTGCCTGCTGAGAGAGCAGTGCACCTGGAGAGGTACTCCCATCCCTGCTGTCTTGCCTGCCCTGGCCTCCCAGTACTGCAGGTTTGGTCCGGGTGAAGCCAGGGCCCAGCACTGGTGGATTCTACCCAAATGTATGGCTTTATATGGTCTGCAGCCTCTTCTTTACCTCTTCTTCCTCCTGGGCTGTACCCTGGGCTGTCACAACAAAACTTTGCTTTCTGCTGTATAAACACAAAGCAGCGTTCTCCTGCCACGCCAACAGGACTGCTCACTGTGTGAACTCCTTTTTTTTTTTTTTGAGGCACAGCTGTTAATCATCGCAGTAAATCTAAGAATTAGGTTAGCAGTACTGTTTGCATTAAAAAGAGGCTGAGCGGGATCATGCTGCACTCATTTATGGCAGTGGGAATGTGGTCACATCAGAAGGGTTGACGGTGTCTCTTCCCTAAAGTCTGGACTTGAGAGATGAAAGAAATGGCCTGATTATTAGAAAAAGGGCTAATAATCACCTCAAACAGTTGTTCTGCCCTGAGGCAAGGTCATGATGTGCATGTCATCCACACATGTGTTTGTGTGGTGTGTTCTTAATTACATTTAACCAAGAGGATGCCATAATCTGCCTCTGTGATCAGCTCAGGTGCCTCCCTGCACTGCTCAGTGTTACGTGGGCCGTCCCAGTGGAGCCGTCCCAGTGGCTCCGAGGAATGAGGAGAGTTTGTTTCCTTATTTCCTACAGACACCTTTTGCACATTGAAGGCTGCTTAGGTAGCTTCACTCAATCCTCTCTCTCTAGACCAATGCTTACAATTTTCTCTATTTTCTTGGCTAACCCTGCTTGGTGGGCCTGTGGCTGTCCTTATGCCTCTCCACTGGGCTCCTTTCTCTTTTTATTTTCAAAAATCTGCAGGAAAAAGGTGAAAAGTGTAGAGTTTCAACCCTCATGCCTTGTTTCCAGGCCAATCACGGCATTGCAAATGCTGTTTACTTTAATTCATCCTGCTGCAAAGCCTTGGAGGCAGAAAGGCCTGGCCTTGCTAACGGAGCAGCGAGGGATTTCACCCCCAGTCTCTCTCAGAGGCGCTTTGATTCCAGGTGCTGAACGTGATTGTGGGTGCAAATATGGAGTCTGATGGGAATGGGGATGGCTCAGCTGTGTAGCACCTACAGCAAATTACAATCCTGCAGTAACGGTGATGAAAGAAGGAAAATGAGGATATCTGCCAAACACCTATTCCTCTGAAACACCCATGCTACTGTCAGTGCTGATGCTAGTGCTTGTTGCACCCCCTGAATTGTCCTGTTTCCCTTCCGTCTTGCCCTTTTTCCCTGTAGCTCTGAGCTGGAGTCTGATTTCAACGGCGACTCCTCGAACTCTGAGGTGAGCGAAGGACAGAGCTCGCTGCCGGAGCCCCCTGCCTGCTCAAGCCCCATCCAGAGGTGGGCATCGCTCATCAGGAGCCCTGTGGCGCCGGAGGAAAGCTCCAAAACATCCAAAGTCGCTGATGGTAAGCAAGATCCTGCCCTGGGGGTGCTCCAGCAGCCTCTCCTGAGGGTGCAGGCAGGACTGGAGGAGATATTTCAAAGTGGAGGCTGTTTCCTGCAGCGTGGCCAGGTTGTGCCTGTTGATGGTGTCTTTTTGGGGGGGTTTCTGAAACACCATTCCCATGGTGCAAGCTAACCTGGAGGAGTTGTGCCTCGTGCTTACCTTGCAGGGGTGGGATGAATGTTTTCCCACTGGTAAAATGCTAGGATGTTATTAGTCAATGCAATATCTGCAGCCTAGGTAAGGGTGATGCTGGGAATCATTGGAGAGCTCTGCTCAGGATGATTTCTGTTTCCACAGGTAGCTGCTTAAGGTTTTTGTATCCAGGGAAAGCACAAGGAGGAAAGGACACAGCTAGCAGGGAGGTGGGGAGAGGTTTGGGAACAATCTGCCTTCAAATGGAAACTCTTTTCTGGAGCTGGTCAGAACTAAAAGATGTGCTAAAAACAGGCAGAGAAACTTTTCTGCAGAAAATAAAAGGCCATCAGCATTCATTTTTTGCCATCTCCCACCACCCCCGCATCCACATATGCATTTTTAAGCCAAGCAGAGAAGAGGGGCTTTCATACAACAATTTAAATCAACTCTTGAATAACAGAGCCCTTGTTTAGGGCCAAAGGACAGCAGCAGACCCCAAAGTGTGCCCCGTAGTGTGTGATCCCACATAGCCACTAGAGGATTTTATCCTTTTTCTTCCCCAGTTTTATGCTGTCCCCCACCCCTGGCTGCTAAGGTAATTTTCCTCCCACCATCACCTGTGTCGCTTTGGGGATAAGTGAGAGGGTTGCTGAGCGCTCCCAGTGGGAGCTGCTCCCGGCATCCTGCGGCGGGTGCGCGCTGCCCTCTCCCGGCTGGAGGCTGCTTGGAAAACTGACCCCCTGCCGCTGAGGGTTTGGGGTTTTGTTTCTCCACTTTTCTTTTTTCCCCGTCTCCCTTTTCACCCTCTGGCTTTTGCTGTATTAGCTGATGCTCTGTCCTCTCTACTTCTGCTCAGCACTCCAGAGAGCCAACAGTTTTCAGTCCACGGCATTAAATAAGTATCAGAATTGGAGGAGAAAAATCCAAACGAGTGAGTAAAGCCTGAGATGTGATTTTATTTTCTACTTATTTTGTTTTCCTGTCTTTTAATTGCCTGTTTCCCCTTCTTTCCTTTAGAATCTTTGTATGTTTGAGTCACTAAATGAGAAAACAGGGATATAAACACACCAAATAATGCTTTTCCATTTTCTTACCCTCAAAAGATCAAATTCCCTTTCTGTGTCCCTGCTCTCTGTGTACCTATACCCATCAACAAGTGGTGTCCACTTCAATTCTCCAGATGAGAACACACACTCCTATCCCAGAACTGCATATTTTGTCTCTAGCCCTGCCTGCCCTGATTGCTCTTCATCAGGTGGGACACTGGGTCTAACACGGTGTTGCTCATTAGAAATGCTCCTGAGGGTGCCTATTGACACCCTTCCACAGGTGCTCTGTCACCTCTTTTTTGCTGGGAAATAAAACCCCAGGTGATATTACTAGGTTAGTGAAAGGGAGAAAGCCAATCCCAAGAGGCGAGCTGATGAAAATAAGTGTTAGTGGTCCTTGTCCTCTAGCTGCATTTCTCCTTCCTGGCACCAGCTTTGCCTTCAAGTCAGGTGCACATGAGTACTGTCACTGCCCACCCACAGGCCCTTGGAGGCCTCTGATGCCACACATTTGGGATAACTCAGTAAATCTCCATAGAGTATGCACAGGGCTATTTCATGGTCCTGAGAGAAGGCTCCCACCAAGCTCAGCTTTCCCCCCTGTGATGGTCTGTCCCTGGAGAAGCAGCTGTGGCAGGCAGACACGAACATCGGGGCTGCATTCCCTGGGATTCACTGCACCTCCGAGCCGTGTGGCTTTGCCATGCTCTGAGAGCCTCCATGGCATTGTCCCACCCTGGGAAAGGCTCCCCATGCCTAGGATGAGAAGGTGCAACAGGGTGTCCTCAGAATCTCATGGCATCTGTGTCAGCCTTGGCTCTGCCTCTTGACTACTGTAAAGCATGTGGGAATCAGGATCAGAGTTTGGCTCCACCAAAGGCCTGGATTTAATATCTTGCCTTGATTGATCTCAGTTTTTAAAAGATCAATCAATTATGATGCTTAAACCATGTTTGAGTACAGGGTAAGAACGACAGTGGGAGAAGAAAGAAGATAAGACTGGAGGGGGTGTCACTCTTAATTTTGACTGATTTTCAGCTTGTTCTCAGCAAGGGCATTACTTAATGGTTTGCCAACTAGTTCTCTCATCATTTTGTTAAAATTTTCCGTGTGCCTCAAGGGCTCTAGAGGGAGCTAAAAGCCTTTGAGAGGGAAGCAATGTGCTGCATGAGTCTGCCTGAACCTCAAGTATGCTGTTAAAATGAGGTGTAAAGCACAGTCAGCATACACTGGGAACAGAATAAAGGCTTTTTTTACTCTCTGGAGGAACACTGTAAGTCATAGTTTCTATATTTAATCCAATTTGATTACAGGAATTCATATGATCATCAGTCACATGAAAAAAAAATCTGTCTCCTTTTCAGACATATTTCCCCAAACACATATGTTTCATAAACAGCACGGGGTAGGCAGCCAAGGAGAGGAAATCAGTGTCACGGCTATATTGGCTGAAAGGCTCAGAGCAGGATATTACCTTTCAAAACCTTTAATCCCCATCGCACGGCCACAGGGAACGCTGTGCTCTTAATTTATCTTGAGATTTTGGGCCAAGCAGATCATGATGGTGCCCTAGGGAACTTTTTTTTTCTTTTTTTAAAATCCTGTTTTGAAAATGAAGCTGAATATATAGGTTCAGCATCTTGGCGGGAATAAAACTATTTTCCCCGTGGCAGGCGGCAAGCTGTGAGTTTGCATGGAGCCATGTTCCCATGTGTGCAGGCCCTGTCCCTGTGAGCACACCCACGAGAGCTGGAGTGGGAAGGAATTCTCCCTATGGATACACGCAGACCCCTGAGCTGGGGGTTTTATGCCCTCATCAGTGTTATGGCTGTTGCTGCTGCAGCACTTGCATTTCCCCTCAGTGTCCTGAACAATGACATTTGCTCATGTTGGGGGCTCAGAGCTTTAGTGGATCAGGCTGAACCCCCCTGGCTCACTTTTGCAGGTGGTGGTGGTGACTTTTTTATCCTAATTGTGGATTCCCATGTTTTCCTGTGGCTCAATTCACTTTACAGAACATAAAGGTCAGTCCCTGGTTGCTGTCCCTGCAGGAGTTCCTTAACAGGCTCCAGCGCAGTGTGTCCCTCCAAACTTGATCCAACGTAACAAGTTGCATCAAGATTGGGTACAAATAGGTGAGACACTGAGAGGAAAGGAAACTCAGCCTCTCTCCCTGCCTTGCCTTTGTTGAAATCCACATACAGGAACCGCCCTCTGTCTCTCTGCGGTGTTGCATCTGTCCTTATGCAGCTTTTAATCCCTATGTAGAGGAGCCCAAGTTTGCTTTGGGAGCCTGCATGGATTTTTCAGAACTAATAGTTGAGTATGGGAGTTAATAATTGAGCTATAAATATACTTGCCATGTTATAGCTGGACATGATAATATCTTGGATCAGGGATGCTTTCGTTTGTCCAAAGATTATTTATTATGGAAAATTCCCACAGGCTCAAATATTGGAAACTTCTCCTGATTCCCTTCAGGTGCAAGTTGCCTCCTTTAGCAGTTAATTACCTTGCCTGATCCTAGGAGAGCCCTCAATATGCTGCCTGTTGTCCTGGCTTGGAAGACTGCAGGATTTTTTCTGTTCTTACTGCCTGAAGGTGGATGTATTTCCTGGGTTTTTTTCCTATTCTGATGGACAGCCCTCTCAGAAGTCATCCACTTTCTTCATTTCTTGGAATTACCCAAAGTTCAAAAGTCACAGGTTGTTTTGACTGCCTCTGCTTCTGAGGCCTGAAGGCCCTCTAAAGAGGGCTGGTTTTCCAGAAAATTTCCTGGAACTCTTCATTACACCCAGCCAAAAAGTGGAGGCAGTTCAGGTCCACCGTTGAAAATATCAACATATGTTTGGCACGGCATGCACACACATATGTGAGTGAGGCCATAAACTTCAATGTTGTAGGTCAGTTCTTCAGGTTTAACTCTATCCAGGTGGCTGTTTAAGCTTCTTCTCTTGTTCTTTAATTGCAGACTTCATTTAAGACAAAATCAATGCCAAAGGGAAGGTAAAATTTGTGTCTTTGACAGGCTTTCCTCTGCTGTCCAGCAAGAAACCTGGGCTACAGTGGAAGGACAGCTCAGCCAGCTGTCAGAGTGGTCCTGGAGAAGAGCATTCCCAAACACAGGTACAAAGGAGACTTGTGCAGGGCACAATGACTGTAACTTCTGTTGGAGCATGTCTGCTCTCAGCAGGCTGTCTCTGCTCCTTTCAATAGTTTTGGTCTTCACAGTGCCCACTGAGGCTGGAGTTATACTTGTATTGTTCGTAGGGAAGAGACTTTGATTTGATGTAATCATTGCCAAATCAAGTGGCTGTGAGACTCAGACCTCGATCACACAAAGTTAGCCATTAATCTGTTGCACCAGTCATAAAATCATAGAACGGTTTAGGATGGAAAAGGGCTTCACATCTCCCACTTCTCGGGAGCATCTTCTGTGTCCTTCAGGACCTCGGATTTCCATGGTATTTTGGGGTTTTTTTTTAATTTTTTTTTTTTTTTTTTTTTTTTTTAAGAAGGAGGAAGGGTGGGCCTGCCATAATTGTAGCACTGCAGCAGGAGTCATGACCGACCATCCTGAGCAAAGGGCAGCACCTCACTGGACTCCCAGAGCCAGGTGGAGGAGGGAACAGCCCACATTCTCCGTGCCCTGGACAGCTGTCCTCACCTTTGGGTTAAACATAACTAAAATTGCTTGACCTCAGGGCCTGTGCTAGAAAAAAATCGACTCTTCCACATCCAGGGTGGAAGATGAAATCCGGTGCAGGACAATGGGGCCAGGAAGGGAATGTCCCAGGGGAGCAGAGCTGCACAACGCTGCCTGTGCGTGAGGAGAGGTGATTCCATTCAGCTCCTGCTCTACAAGCCCTGGCCTTTTTCTTACTCCAGAAAGCAAGGATTAAGAGGGTGTTTATTTGTTTATTGTGTTGCTTACATTTTTCTATTCGAGATCCTGGCCAATAATAATTTTAGTCATCAAATAGAAGTGTGAAATGGAGGGGAATCATTATTGCCTTACTTTCGATGCTTCTGGGAAATGAAAAGTCAGACAGATTAATGGCTTCACCCACATGAATTTGGGTATCTGGCACATAAATGGAAGCAGGAATTCAATCTTCATGCCATCCATTATCACATAGCACTGATGATAAAATGCCTCCCTTTTAAGAAGGAAGAAAGAACTCTAGTTCTGGTCTGCTGGCTACATAATGTAGGTATTTATCCTTGTTACTATCTTCAGCATAAGATTTTGGTGGCTGGAGTAATGAATTTAATCCTTTACCAAAGGAAAAATAATCATGAGAGGCAACTAATTGAATTGTTTAAAACTGCCATCTCGCATTTTATAGTCTTTTCTGGATCACTTCTTTCTTTCCCACCTGCACTACATAAGCACGCAATATTATAAAAACATTTGGAAAGGAGGGATAAGGGTCTCTTGTGCTTGCTCAAAACTCTAAGGTGATGCAACTGGAACACAGGAGAAGAGAGCAGACTTGCTCTTGTCTATTTTCCTGGAGATAGGACTGTTTCTAAGGAAAATATTAAAGGCAATTCATAAAGATATGTCAGATTCTTAGCATGAATAACATTACTTTTAGACTATTAAAATTTCCAGTAGTATTAGATCTCCACTCCTAGAGAAATATTAGACCTTTAGGGAGAAAAGCTTTTCTTACATTATCAACTACATGTGTATTTGTTTATAAATTAAATATTATGTTCATTACTATTATGTTAAGATTAAAATGGATTGAAAAAATTTATGAAATAGAAGCTACACAAAGCAGTATTTTTATATCCCTAAAATAATCGTTTTTTCATGCATTTCACAGTTGGCTTCTTACAAGAAGCTACCAGAAATTAAAAAAGGACACTTCAAACCGTGCAGCCCAGTATTTCAAAGAAAAGAAAAAGCCAGAGAGATGCTTGAAGACACACATCCCTCTGTTCCCCACTGTCCTTACGGGAGCAGCACCACAGGCTCTCCACGGACCCTTCTTGGGAATGGGACAGTGGCTGCTGATTTTTCTGAGCCTGAAGACACAGATAGTGACATTGGCACATACTCAGCCCGGGACTGGAAAGAAAAAACACAGAAATACACCTTTGAACTAGAAGATTTTAACAGGAAGACAAAAGTGCTGGCATCTCTGGATTTGAAAGAGAAAGATGGCAAAAATACCAGGCACCCAGAAGAAAAGCTTGAGCAAGAAATAAAGGAGGCAAAAAAGAAGCTGGGGCTTTGTACTCAACCACAACCCTTGTATGACTCAAAAAGGACAGACTTAGGTGGGACCAGTCCAGGGAATCGAAACAATGGAGCCATGTGGACTCAGGAGAAGAAGGACGCTGGCTGGAGAAAAGATGTGTTCAAACGATCTGGCAGTCCTGTGCCTCTCCTACTTGCAGATGGTGCACAATCAACTTCGTCAGTTGACAAAAAAGGTGCTGTGAAGATTCCAGATGTGGTTTCCAGGGAGCATGCAGCTGGCCAGGCAAAATCCCCACTGAAGCTCATAGCCAATGCTATCAGAAGATCCATTTTGGAGCCTCTAACCTCGACTCCAGAAGGATTAAAGCAGGACTCAGAGAGCAAAGTCAAAGCCTCTTCAGAACAAACTTTCTTCACCTTCCCCAGCACTCCTGGGTATTCCCTAAGCCACAGGAACAAAAACAACAATAACACTCAGTCACAGGATCCTAAACTAAGGGAGTGGGCAGGAAAATATTTAGGAGATGGGAGCCCTTACTCAAATCTATCTCATTCTCCTGTTGGCTCTGAAGAGATATCTCTATGGGATTCCAGGGAAGAGGTATCCTTCACATCCCATAGTCCTTGTTCCTACCAGCCTTCCAAGAAAACCCATATACCTCAGAAATCAGCTTGCACTAAGATGGAGGAAGTCCCAGGACTCCTAGAAAAGTTTACCTTTGAAGACAGTCCTCTAGGGACTCCCATGGATGACGTATGTATCTGTAAGGAAAAGTCCATTCTTCTTTCATCTCCAGAACCCAAGAACACCTTCAGGGACAATCTGGGTGACTCTGCACAAAAAGGATCGCTCTTCAATAGACTGAGAAGTAAAGCTCATGAAAGAGAAGGGAGCTCCTTGGTGTCATCTCTGCCTGTTATGAGAGAGCATTCTCCAGAGAGGTTGTGTTATCCTTTCACAGGTGAGGACCTTATTTTGTCATTATTACTATTGTTGTCACTATTATTATTGTGTAATAGCACTTAGCCTTTAAAAGACCTGTGCGTGATCACGCACGTGCATATCTATTGTGCATTATGTTTCATTTCTAGTTATTTTCTACATAAGAAGAATTAATAAATACATTTTTGGGCTAAACTTTAGGAGTTGCTACAGATTTAAAGGGGTGGAGTGGATTTCGACCCAAGTTTGGTTTGCTGCTCACTGCTGTTCGGATGTGTTTATGTCAGGAAAATGCACTCAGGAGGTGGAAGGGGTGGCAAAGCAGGGTGGGATGCTGGGCAGAGCAGCTTCTGCAGTGACACTGAGTTGTGGGAGGGAGACTACAGCAGGCAGGCAGAAGGACAAGCACTGAAAACTCCAGTACAGTGCAGAGAACATTTGTTTTTCTTCCCATGAGGAGCCCAGAGACTGAATGAATATGGTTGTAACAGCAAGAAGCTTTGCTCTGTGTTTGCGCTTCCTCAGCAGGTGTCTCTTCAGCTCTGCTGTCAGAGTGACCGAGCTGTGGGCATACTTTTGGGGGCTTTGCAGTGTCATTAATATCCCCTTGTTGTTTAAATTGAGAGGAGAGAGCACCTTATTGACCTACTGTGACCTATTTGTGAGTCTATCTGGGCAGTGATTAAAAGGCATCAATTTTCATGTTTGCTTGCAAGAGCAAGGTTAGTATTAAAATTGCAGAGGAGTCCAAGAAATATTGATGTCAGACCAAGAGCAATCTGAGTAACCTGAGCATAGGCTCAGAAAGAATTAAATGCATCACAGATTCAGGTATGAACTATGAGGCATGAAAGCAGCGCCCACCTGTCTTTCGCTGTGATCCATCCTTCCACTGCAGAAAGTCTCGGTTATTTAACTAAATAGCCTATTGAATTTTGTCAGCATACCTGTTTGTCTCTTACTTTGCTAAATTGCAACCCAAACTGTAACCCCAAAATTGCTGCTGTGCCACAGCAATAAAATCTGTATGTAGAATGTAAAGTCATAGAAATGTTACCAATGAGATCCAGATCCTTTTGCTTCCCTTCTGCTTCAGAACTGCCACACACTGTGAGGAAGATACAGTGTGTAAGCCACTTGACCTGAAGCTCATTAAAGCACATAGAATAACTCCTGCTCTCATTCCAGAATTTTTGGATTTGATTCTTGGAGCATCCTTTATCTAAAAACTCACAAAACCAGGCATTCCCATTGAGCCAGAAGATGTTAAGGACTGCACTGAAGCCACAGAGAGTTGCTAGTTCACATTTGTCACACTGTGACCTTAAATGGGAGCCCTTTTCAGAGTCTGTACCTTGTCACTGCCTATCAGCTGAGCCAACCTGACTTGCACTTAACTAACAGTCCTACAATAATTGGTATGTGGTGCTCCTACTAAAATGGGAAAAGTTCTTGTTAGGTTTGAATAATGCTATACTTCATTTATGTTGAAAATATTTTGGAAGACCATGCTGGTGTAACATGTGTTGCATTCCTCTGCTGTGCAAACCAAAAGATAAATTATTAAATTATTACAATCATTGAATATAGGCAATGCAAATTCTGTTTAGAAAAAAAAAAAAAGAAAATTAAGCTCTAATCTAGCCATTTGCTCAGTAATCTGTCATGTTCAATGTTTCAACATTGCAGTTCTCTGAACCTTTTAAAACATTCATATTTGAGTAAATCAAACTGGTAAAGAGCCGAGTCCTGCTTGGCTCTCTAAAATGGCATTTTTGTCTCATACCGGCACTTGTCAGAAGCCCAGGCTTGGCAAAATTTAGTCATGAACTGATAACCAGCTTTAGCCCACATTTCTTATTATTTTCCCCTCTTGAAAGTTACCAAAAATTTCAGAAATATTTTTAATGAAAAAAAGATAAAAATACTCCCAGCACCTTGCAGAAACCAATTCAATGAGACTCTTTCTAATACTCCTCTTGCCTCTTTGCAGTAGGGTTTCCCTATCCTGTTTGGGGCCAAACTTGTTCTGGTCAAGTATGGTTGTATTACATTACAGTGGTGTTTTCTCCCTCAATGGCTTGTGGATCCAAAGAATGAGCTGGGTGATAAAAATCCATGGGCTTGAGATGAGCCTGGGCCAGCTCATGGCATAGAAATCCCCTGAGGAGTAACCAAATACTTAGAAACCACTTCCAGTATTGAGCATGTTCTGTCCTCCTGTCCTTTCCTGCCACATGCTCAGCCCCCAGCTGAAGCTGAGTGTGTCGAAGCAATCTTCACAAAAATGAAGAATCCTAGCAGCAGATGGACTGTTGTTCAAACTTACACTTGCAGATGCACCTTCCGTGAGGGCCATTCCAGTTTCTGATATCCAGATCTGATTTTAAGACTTTCTGCCTAACACTTTCTCTCTGTTTCATGAGAACTAGTCTTTAGAGCCACTTGGAAATTTTGGGCCAAGCAGAGATCCAGCTGCACAGACAACTTATGTGGGACCTAGGCAAAGCTTACTGAAATAACAGCGGTTCATGGCACACTTTTCAGTGAGAGACTGGTTTAACAAAAAAAAAAAGTAGATCCAAAGTTTGCCTCTAGAATATAGAACTGTCCACAAATAACCACAGTGAAGTTCCTAAGTGCTATTCCAGATTTTTTATTTACTGCACAAATATCCTTAAGGCTTTTGTCCTTTGATGCTTCCTTTGTGTTCCAGCCTGCAGTAAACCTTCCCCCAAAAAAATGATCAATAAAATTCTTCAGTCAGATGGCTAACTGTTCTCTCCTAAGCCTACTTGCCCTTTTGAAATTCAAAATTGCCAAAGTGCCATGTTAATTACTGGTACTTTAAGCAGGATAACTAATTCAGCTGATGAGAAAATTTAATGTGCTGTGAACTCACTTTGCTGATTTGTGCATCCTTAGACTGAGAAGTGATTGCTTGCAAATATTTCAGGTTCCCATTACTGCATCATTATGCCATGGAAAGTCTGTGTGTTTGCAGTGTTCTGCTCAGTGAAGACACTGTTATGGCACCGATTTTGTATTTTAGAAGAACTGAGGCACTAGGAGATTAATTGCATGCATAAAACCCCATGAGAAATCTGTGGAGAAGCAGAGATGTGAGGCCAAATAGCCACGTCCTCTCTTTCTAGTGGTCATTCTGCTGGATTTCTGCTGGGCATTCTTTTCATCTCCTCCCTCATGCCAGCTTCCTTCTGGTTTTGGACACCAGTGCCCTGAGAGATATGTGTAACTTTATCTCTTTCTTTTGTAAAACACTGAAGTTCTTACAGTGGTCATGATTAACTCCCATGGCTTTATAAAAATATGTAATCTTGGACACTTATGGAGGAAGCCAACAGATTAATAGAGCATTATGTTATAAAAATAATTCCTGCTCCAAGACATAATGTGTATTTAGACTGCAGTCATTACCATGACACAAAAACACCCCAGGAAAGAAAGGGAAGTGAGCTGTGACAGGCAGATTGACACCATTGGTGGGTTTTCCCTATAAATCTCCAAGACAATCAGTAGTGCTCCCACATCTCACTGAAGGGATCACCTTCTTAGCCTCTTTGCTCATTTTCCAGAGGGAAGTGAGTACCTTGGATGTTCAAGTTAAGGGAGAGGTTCTCAAAAGCATTGCACTTTGATCCAGTAACAAATATGTAATAATTGCCAGTCTGAAGGAATGAGATGCTTGGAAAGCAAAAGCTCAAGTCTAGAAGACTTGAGTTAATATTTGGAATAAAACCTGTGTTTCTGAGGCCTGTTCTGTAGCAGATCAAACTTTAAGGGTTGGGATAGTCGGAGTAGGCAGATTGTTATCACCTATCTTTAGTGTTGCAGTTTTAAGTTTCAGATTTTAATGACTCAGTAAGAGTCCCTAAGTTTGAACATTTTTATGTTTGTTTTTTCCAAATTCTCACAGCTGTTGGCTAAGTTCTGCCTATCTCACCCTGTTTGGTTCGAGGGGTTTTTTGGGTTTTGGTTTGGGGTTTTCGTTGTTTGTTTGTCTTATTTTTGTAGTCTTGAAGTTGACATTTGCATCTGCGGTACACTGTAGAGCATATTTCTGGTCTCTCTCACAAAGAAATAGCCAAAGAAAACACGATTTGGGTATTGGAGTCCCTTGGAAGGCTGAGCTGGTTTGGAGCAATCTAAATGGCTCTTCTCTGCAGGGCAAGGTACAAATACCAGTCTCTCTACAGCAGAGAGGCATTGGGAGGACTGGGAATGCTATGAATCTGTTCCGTACAGAGGCGTCAGATTCCTTGTGCTCATGAGATGGCCCTTGGAAGTCCTCAGGGAGGTCACCGACCCTCTGTCTGTCCCAGAAAGGCAGAGAGTTCCTGAGTCCCACCCCAAGGAGGAAGCAGGTGCCCTTGTGTTGGAGCAGGCAGCTTCTCCTCCAGCCCTTGTAATGCTTCTTAAATTATTGATACCACTCCAAGAGGCGGACGGGGGAAGCAGTCGCTTTTTCCCAGCACAGCTGAGAGAAGAAAGGAAGCGTGTAATTGCCTGTGTTGCCAGCCCTGCTGGGCTCTAAGCTTTGCCCTTTGCATATTATGGAATTTGATTTCTCCGGTGGCCTGACCGCAGTGTGAGTACTGCAGGCTTTTGGTTGCACAGGGAAAAGCAAGGTGGGTGAGTTCACTCACTGCAAGAAGCTGTGGCTGATGCCCCCCACACCTGGGAAGGGCTGAGTGTTCCCGCTGAGGACAGAGATGGATTGCAGCTGGATTTGCATGGCATGGGCCATGTGTGGCAGGGAATGACCCCAGCACTCAGGAGCCACTGGCAGGTCCCAAGCAGGAGCTGTGTCCCTTGTCCAGGCACTGCAAGGTGGGGAGGTGTGGGCTGACAGCTTGGGGAGGTCTGGAGCAGTGTCACCTGTGAGGCTGGAGACCCACCTGGAGAGCTACTGCACCCCCCTGCAGAAGGACCTGTGTCACAAAAAGGATGGCAGGACCCAAGTCTGCTCCCCTGAGCCCTCTGAGCTTGCAGCTTCATTGAGCACAAGGACTGGGTGCTTCTGAAACTGGGATTGCTGGAAAAAAAACCCCAGAATTTCTGCCTCAAATTATTTGGATTTGCTTTTATTGCTTTACTGTCTGGGATGAACATGTTTCTTGGATCCTGAGTTTAAATTAGGGCTGGAGGCAAAAGTCCTGCTTCAGCACTGGGACCCAGAACAAGACAAAGAAGAAACATTTGCACTGGGAGAATGGAAGGTGATTTTAATCTGAATACAGCTTGCACCTAGCAAGCCAACTGTTACCTTGTAGATACAAAGAAAAATGAACACTGTTAGCTTTAAATAATGTACATTTCCAAGATGCCCAGCTGTTAATCATTAACCCTGTAGCAGGTTGAAGCATAGAGACAGATGTTCCAAAAGTGGTTTTATTTTCTGAAATAAAGAGAATGAAGCTATGCATTAGACAAATTAAGAAGAAATTCAAATATTTACACCCAGTTGAAACAAGATGCTGGGAAAACAGGCATGATAAAATTGCTGCAATTAAATGTAATTTAATTTATAATTCTGAAAGCACGCTTCTTCCAAAGGCAGCCATTGAGTTTTCCTTATGGAGTGTATTGTTGTGATGTATGGATTTTCCTGACTTCTTATGGCATTTTAATCAACAGCCCAATGATGTGATAATATTCCTAAAGCAGAAAAATAAGTGACGTTTGTTTAGACATAATTAATGAAATATTTATGTTGCACGAGGCTGTGTGATAAAGCCCTGTTCTCTTAGTCCATTTGCTTCTGATTACATTTGTGATTTTTTTATATGACCAGACATTCTGACGCCAACTATTTTACACTGAGCAGATGTCATGTAGTAAAAATGGGTGCCAGATGCTACAAGCCACATAAGGGTAATTTGTTTAAGAGCTGGCTCAGACTTTGTGCATTCAATTACACTGTATAGTGAGCCTTATACAATCATTTGGGTAATATGGCTAACTTCAGATATACATTTTAATGAATGTTGAGTGCATTCAGAATGGCGTGCTACATGCAGGATACTCAAGGAATTAATTTATTTGTTTGTAGCACTTAAATAAAATATATATACATATAGCCAGACAGTTTTTGACAGGGATAAAAAATTTAATTAGTGCAGTCAGCTGAATTTCTATATTGCTCTAGGTGCTGCTGCTTAGAACTCGAGGCAGGTGCAAAGTGTCTGTTTCAGTTAAAGAACAGTATTTTTTGCTTCGCTAACCATTTTGTTCTTGCATTTTAGGATTTGATCGCATACCTGTCAGGAAACAAGCTACTGAGTATTCTACTTCATCCTCCAATGAGGAATTTGAATCCAAGCCTTCATTAAAGCACAAGGTAATCTTGATTTGATAACAGAAAGGTATTTCCTTAGTTGGACTGTATTTAAAATTCATCATATGATTTTGATCTAAAACGCAGCAATTTCTCAAAGTGGGGATCCAAATGTTGGAGGTTACGTGTCACAGAGAGAAAATACATTAAATGAATTTAAGACAGATGAACATCAACATTTCTTTTACCTCTTTGGATTTTTAATTCCCCCAGGTTACACCATCAACAGAGGAGGTCTTAATTTGACAAACAGACATGTTTCACTGTAACCACTTTGAAGCTGCATTCTTAAGTGGCCTTAATATGTATCCCAACAAGCAAACTATTGAAAAAATTAAACCAAACAGATGCAGATTTCCTTTGGGGGAATACAGACTCATTTGAGAAGTGCTGCAGGCAGGTTGCCTGGAAAACACTCAGTTTATCCTAATCAGCACAAGTGTGTGAGCTACGAAGTCAAACTTAGACCCTGCACTCTGAGCAGGAGCGGGGGGGTTACAGCACCCTGAACCCCGTGGTTCAGCACCGTTACAGCACTGTCATGCCCAGCTCTGACATGAGGAAACAGAGCTTTTGTTGTCTGAACAGCTCATCAGAAATGTGTTAATCTCTTTCCTGTGGAGGATATCAGTAAGTGCAATTAATAGTATGAGGTGGCCTTTTGATTTGTTGCCTTTGGGGGTGGGGGGAAGAGGAAGGAAACAAAGTACTGAAAAACACTGAGAAATCATCTGAGCTGAAAGCCAAGTGGGACTTCGAATGGAAACCCAGTTGTGCAGCTCCAGCAGAGGAACCAAAACACAGCAATGCGTGGCAGCACTTGTCACCAGTGGCTCTGTGTCAGGATTCTTCATTCATCTTTCCTGCTACAGGAAAGACAATCTATAGTACAATAATGTTTCAGTGAATTAGATAAGGTTTAAACAAAACAGAGAAAAGAAGGAAGATGTGGGAGCAAACTGGATAGAAGCAACCCCTGGCAGTTCAGGCAGTGACAAGGAGGGCAGGACCAGGCAATGCGAAGGCAGCACTCCAGGAGAGCTGCCAGAAATCGGGAGAAGGATCAGCTGTTGCACATGGGCATTAGCAGTGATTCAGTTTTGATGCACCTTCCCCACTCAGTGTGTTTCTTTCAGCTGCCTCCTACCATCCCTTTTCATGCCAGTTCTGGCTGCTATTTTGCCAGTACTACCAGTTGTAGCTGGCAAAACTGAGTGGGAAAAATTTTAGCAGCTTCCTGGATGGTTAATTTTTAATTGTCTCATCTGTGGTGCTCATGTATCCTGTCTCCTCAAAAATGAGATGACCAGAGCCTTGAGGCACTTCAGGATAGTGTGCGTCAAAGGCAAGATGCAGCAATGGCAGGTGATGACCAAACCAGCCCTGCAGCATGTGCTGTCCTGATCTTCTGGCAGCAGCCAAAAGTGCCCTGGGGAAATGCAAAAATCTCTGTAATGCAGCACAGAAATGGCATTGGGGAAGGTTTCAAAGGGCTTCAGGTAGTGTCCCATGATGTGAATTTGACTACTTTATAGCTGTAACAATAGAAATGGGTTGAATTTCCTTAAACTGGTGCTTTCCCAGCCTGTGCATGGCCATATATAGTAGGATGTTGTATACAGTCAGCTTTGGGATTTGGACGCTTTTTATTGACACAGTTCCCACTCACTTAGGGTTGCACTAAGAGCTTGCAATTATTGAAAGTCAACATAGCAAATGCATGTAAACATTCCTACATGAATGTTCTCGTTTTGGTTGGGTTACCCCAAGCAGTAGCGCACCCTGCTTTGGGCAGGGGATTGGGTCAGATGGTCTCTGGAGCTCTGTTCGATGGCTCCCTGATTCTGAGAAAGGTTGGAGGACAGTTGCAATGACATATTTAGGCCTTGATTGCCGTTTTCTTTCTGTCTTTTGTAGGCAAAAAGGGCTCTCAGAAAGAGAAGGAAACTGGAGAAGGAGACAAAGCAGTTGATTAAACAAGAGGAGCTGAAGAGGCTTCACAAAGCACAGGTGAAAACGTGGCTGCAAATGTCGTCTTTGTTTCCTAAGTGTGACTTGTGAGGATGGGGGTACCCAAAGTGGGCTCTGCACCTCCCCTCACTCCTCACTGTGGCTCACTGCCTTCTGTGCTGAAATCCCCCAGCCATTGGGAGCAGAAAGGTGTGTGTGGCAGGGCCCTGCATCCCTGTGTGACAAATCCATGTCAGTCCCAGGAGATCACCATAATTTTGTCATTGTGGATGAAGAGCAAGAGGGAATAGTGACTGGCAATAAGAATACACTGAAGGGGGAAAGAGATAGAAAGGGGAAATAATATCAACCCCATAAGACACAAGGTACTCAGCTATTACCTCTATGTATTACAGGAGGATATAAAAATACAGTGATGGCTTTTGTTCTCTGCCTGCCATAACAACGAAAGTGATTTTTTTTTTTCCTTAATGATGGAAAGTCACTTCATTTTATACAGGCCCCTCTCTTCAGACTCTACTGATGTGTTATTATTTCCAGTTACAGTTTAAGATTTGTAAGTGCACTTCTGCTCAATTTGATCTCAGATGTATCCTATTTAATACAAAGGAAGAGCAGTTATGTTTTAGTTTTTATCTGAGAGTTGTAAATAATCTTAGGGTAAAATTAGATGCATACATGCCTACTCTTATTTTACTGCTTTGTGGAGACAATCAAATCCAAACTTTTTGAATGATCTTTCGTATTTGTTTGGCTGTTGCTGAGGGCTTGGCTTGGAATGCCCTAACACAGCCTGAAGTGGGAACTGCTGAGCATCTGTCTTTGACATTTTAACCTTTTAAGGTGTTTCATGCCTTTTATCCCCACCACACCTCTGAAAATCTTTTTTAAAAGGGAATGGACAATGGATGAAGAAATCCTTCCTGAAGTGCCATTGAATTGTCACTTCTTAGCTATTAGACCCTTTTCTTTCTGGGTCAAAAACTTATGAAATATGAAAGCAAACCAAACAAAATCCCATGGACAATAAAATAACTAGCAGGGCTTTCTAGCTGTAAACCTTCCCTATTTATATGAACTTTCTTAATGTAATAATTCAGAATATATGTCTCTGAATATGTAAGTATTGACTTTTTGCCCCTTGGGAGGCACAGAAATGTTATGATCTCTTTTTTACAATGGGAAAGCTAGAACTCAGAAAAACTGAGGTTGTTTTGGTACCTGTGATACTTACCCACATAAAACTGTGATAGATACCCAGTGGCATTATTAAACTGCTTAGGTGCCTGACACACTCAATGAGTTGGCAAGAGCCACGACTCCTCCGAGACCTTTCCAAGCTGTTTCTCTAACCCCTGAGGCCATCTTTTATCTCTGAATTTTGAAGCTATGTCTGTAGCTTTCATATCATTACATTTTTGCAGGCAGTCCAGCGCCAACTAGAAGAACTGGAGGAAAGACAAAGAGCTCTGGAGATTTTTGGTGTCGAACTGGAGAGAGAACTAAGAGGAGAAGCAGGTACACAAAGCAGTGTTTGCTTGTTTGGTGGTGGGGTTTTTAACCTGTTTCAAAGCAGAGGGTTTTAATGGTTGTCCTAGAAATAATTTGGGGCAAAACCTGAAAAGGAACAATTACTGGTGGGACAAAAATTATTGATAAACCTTTTTCTCAAACTCTCTGTTAACTCAAGCACCTTTACATTACTATAAATTTTCTGTTGGTTATCACAGATTTGGAATCATTTACAATGCTATTGAACCTGAATTTAGATGTCCTTTGTGCTCTCACCCCCTTTTTTTTAAGTCCCATCCTGAGCCTTATTTCATCTTGTGGAGGGAAGCAGTGAGGTTTCCAGGAGCTGTATCTCAGTTACCAAGCCAGCAGCAGCCTGTGCCTAGTAACAGAGTCCTTAATGACTTTCGTGGAGTGTGAAATGCCATTAATATGATTAGAAGCAGCGGCCATGCTATAGGAACAGGAGCATGCAGGCACACAGACCCCAAGAGCACAGCTTTTCCCCCAGTGGGCAGGAGATGACAGGGATGTCCCCCTGACCCCAGCCAGGGGCCAGGTTTTCCCTCACCTGAGCCAACACTCCCAAGCACACAGGGTTGCAGGATCCTGGCCCTGCCTTGCCACTGCTCCCCAGCACACACAGGGTGAAGCAGAGGGACAGGACACCTCGGGGCTCCTGCCAGGCTCCAAATGGGGATCGGAGTGTGAACCATGCTCACGAGGGACTTCAGAGGGGGCTGTGGCTCTGTGCTGAAGGGACTGACAGCCTGAACGCAAATATGTCTTTATTTACCTCCACTTTAAAAACTGAGCCTTGTGTTTTCATGACAGGCAGTTGCACAACATGGAAAACCCAGATATGTTTTGGCACCTGATCTTGTTGTTGTCTTAACCAGGCAATCCAGTCCAACCCCTACATGCTGGCCTTTTTAATGCCATATTTCATAGCAGCTCTCACACTGAGCTGCACTAATCAGTTCAGCAAGAGAGCATTTGCCCAACCTTTTATATTTACTAACTAATTTCCTGGAATTGATACTGTCAGTCTATCTCAAATTTTATTTAAAAGGCTAACATCTATTTTTCTTAAATGAAATCGTAACCCTTTATCAAACAGCACCCACCTTACTGCCCACGAGGAAGTCTGCTAAAAAGGCCTTGAGAATTTGGAGAGTTAGCTTTTTTCTGCTGATTTGTGGTTGTTTTTTGGAAATCTCAAAAATAGAGAAGGACAAGAAGCTTCCAGCTCTTGGGATAGACACCAAATACCAGGATAAATGGCCTAGAGCCACCTCTTGTTTTTGCTGTTTTGACAATCGCATTTCCTAAAGAAGGCTGTCTGCCAAGAGATCGATGCTTCTCATTCTCTTACCATCCCTGGTAATTGGATTGCCCTCATTAAGGTGAAAGTACTATTTTTTTCTCCCTGTTGATTGTTTGTGTGTAGGTGGCCAGTTACAAATAGGGCAGATACTGAAATGTAGGATGTTACTGTCTCTCAATAACTCTTCTGGTGCAAAAGCACGAAGCCACGAGTTTCGCAGACAAAATGTGAGTGCTTTGCTGCTTGTAATAACATATGTGTAATGATGCAGGAATTGGTGAGTTTAATATTCTGTTCAACCTTCCTAAAAATAATGAGCATTATTGTTTAATGAATGACCAGTGTTTATTAGGTTAAGTTGTATTTAACCAGGTCTGCGCTTATGCAATTCAAGTGATTTAATAGGTATTATTAAGGTAATTAGAAAATGATCACAGTTCAGCAATAATATTGAGCTGCAAAGGTTGTGAATAACCAAATTTAGAGGCAGGCCTGCAAACACCAGTCTTCAGTGACATTTACGCAACTCTCCTCTAATAATACTGTGAGCCTGGGATGAATGGCCCCTTTGTTAGGGGGAGTTATTCATTAGCTCCTCAACTGAATTAGAAGAGAACATGCGTGGGTGCGAAACAACTGCCATGAAGACGGATGAGCAAAATGAGGTTTTGATGATCTTCTAATTGTAGTGACAACAATTCATGCATTAAAAAGAAAAACAACCAACCCCCAAAAAATCCCCCCAAAAAACCCAAGAAGAAATAACATCAGTCATATGAATAATTTTTCATGCTCGTTATTTCCTTTATTCTGTTTTGAAATACCAAACAATAAATCACTGATGTACTGTTGCTTTGTTTTCCACTGACATTTGTGAGGGCTTATGGAGAGCTTCTGCCTACAAGAAAATACAGAAATAAAAATCTCAAAACATGTTTTCCACTGAAATTAGCATAATGGCTCAGCTGACTAAATAAATCATGAACAATTATGGTAAAGAAGAAACCTGTGTTGAGAGAACGTTAAGAAATGTCTCCATGCTTTGGAAGATGAACAAATATCTACACATGTTAAAGCTAAATATGATTTCATTATCATATCCGAGGTGTCTTGGAATTTTCAAGAGTCAAAAGAAATCAGTTGGAAACCTGTAGAAATAAGGAATATGAGGTTTAACTGTACCTTAAAAGGTGCAAACTGGCCAAGATCCCTTTAGTGTGTGACAATTGTAAGGAGGGACAGTGTAGCATCAATCTGGAGAACAGAAGATTCAGTTTTTGAGAACAGTGTTCAGTAAATACTCCTCCGCAGCCTGTACGATTCCCTCAAAAGGGATGAAAATAGAAATACCCCTGACGTAATTAGAAAAATGTCTGACTTTCAAATGGATCTCAAGTCAAAGGAGACTTGGGTAAACCAGGAGGAAAGATTTGCTTTTGCAATGCTGTAGGGGAAAGCCAACATGGCTCACAAAACAAACTCACAAATTGTTTTCTCTCTAACCTTTAAACAGATCTGTCGATCTGCATTGTGCAAAATGCTTCTTTAGCTTGTTCTGCCCTTGGAAGGCATCAAGCACTCCATCAGATTTAAAAAACTATTAACATTGGTAGTAACAAACATTTGAAAAGCTCGGGGAAAAAATGCCCCTGGGAACACTTAGGGGGCAGTCTGTGGGATGAAGTAGGAGGGAAAACAAGGGCTATTTTTATTTCAGCTTGCGCTGAGGATTTTGCTAAAATGAATGGGTTTTTGCAAAGTGCATTATCTTTGCTTACCTCAATTAACCTACAATACGCAGTCTTTTATAATAGATACAGAGATTTTAAAGTGTAAAGAGGAAAAGCTAAAAGAAGGAATATTTTTGCCTAAACAAGGAATAGTAACCTTTTGTGTCTGTGCCGAACTTATGCATAACAGCAATGGCAGTGTTTTTACCGACAGTAAAATAGATCAAATTTTGATGATAACTTCTTATAGTGGCATACAAAGACCTAAGGCTCTGAACACTAATGCTGCATCCCTGAATTGGATCTGTGAGAAAGTGGCATGTTCCAGCAAGGACCGCTCCTGCAGTCACTCTGAGAAGACACTTTTTATCACCGCTTGCTGACCTGGAAGATCCCACAGGAACACATCCATTACTGCCAAGTTTTAATGGAATCAGGCAGAAATTGAAGCAAGATTGCTCTGCCTTCTCCTGTTGTTTTATCCTTCTGTTTCATGACAAGTTCCAGTTGGGGTCAAGTCCTGATGACAAATTGCAGAACTGCAGCCATGCCAGCATGACTCCTGTCCTTGGTGTGGGGGCCAGTGTAATTCCTCCAATTCTGGAAGGAGGCGACCTGGCTTTATGGGATGATGGTGTCTGGCAAAGGCATGCAAATAGGCTGGTGATCCCAAACACCCAACAATTTCCATCAGCTCGGGAGGATGGCTAAAGGGCTTCATTGGGTGAGACTGTTGATGCTCCAAGGAGATGGGCTTTAAAATGCTGGTTTTGAGTGGAGTCAAATCCTGGATCTGACCTTAAAGTGACGGCAGCTGAAGCTGTAGAGACAAGAGGGTAACTCCTGGGGCAAAAAACAAAACTCGTTTCAAAATGACAACAGAAAGGCATCAGAAACACTGCTGAACTGTCCAGGACTTGGGCTATCTTTCCCCCTGGTAACCTAGTTTAATGATAATCTTGTCATCAGTGTCTCTGGAGCTTGAACCTGACACCTTTTGGGTTAAGTTTCAGTGTTCTCAGTTATGTAAAATAAAGGTGCAGTTCTCTTAAAGTGGGAGAAATCACATAAGCTTCCATGTGCTGCAAACACCCCGGCTGGTTAGTGGGGATTTTATTCTTGATTATCAAGCATTGTAATGTAAGGACTAAGGACCAAAGAGCTTGCTCCCCTGCCTGCTGACAGCACCTCCTTTTGCTTCGTCCCGAGTCTGGTCATCCCTGTTTCCATGTGTGGTGGGGAGTGCAAATACAACATAATGGGGCAGGAGCATGGGCTGGCTGTTAGCTTATGCTTCTGAAGGTGCCAGTGTGTCACTTAGGTTGTTGCCTCAGACTGGAGTAATGTAAGATATTTGCTTCCCACAAGTGATCACTATTTTGTGGCAGCAGGCAGTGGATGGGCAGAACAGATGTGGGAGGTGTGTTGGCAGTGCCATCATTGTTGCTGTAATTCTGCATTGAAGGGATGTGGGGTGGCTTTGTTTCATAAAAAAATGAATGGAAAATGTGAAGCCGTGAGGATATTTAAAAGGACAGCAAGGAAAAGAAATACATATGTGCTCTGACTTGCCATTTGAAAACATCCAGGAGTTCTTCATTGCCAAAGAGCTTTGTACAGATGGTATTTTAGGAGAGTAAAAATAGGAGAGTTTCACTCCTCGCCCAGTGAAAGAGATCCATGCTTTTCCTCAGCAAGGCAGAGTCAAGCAGTGAGCTCTTTTGGAGAAAGACTGTCTACCAGTGATGCCCCAGCCTAAAGTGTTATAAAATCACCCAGTAAAAACAGATTTATCATCCAAAGGAGATGCAGATTTAGAGGCCAGTTGACAAGTGAAGGGAAATTTGAAGAGGATTTGGTTGTGCGTCTGATGTCCACTGGAAGCAGGGATTAAGTTGATACTTGCCAGCACGTGCATCCTGAAGGCTGATTGTGTTAATGGAATATCCACTAATACAAACTTCAGCTCTGAAGCCCAGAAGTTTCAACAGAGAAACTATCTTATCAAAGGCAGAGTTAAGAGACAGAAATAGTGCCCATTAAAGTCTATGGGATTATTTAAAGAAAAAACTTTAAGACAGAAGTGTTTTAAAATCTAATGCATCTTTAACGGCAATAAGCCACAACACATAATCAAAAATAGACAAAAATGTTATACTTGTTGTACCCAGCCATTACTGGTGTAGGTTGCATACAGCAAAACCATCTCCATTTGAAGTCATGCAGGCTTACACAGGAGGCCTATTGAAAGAGAACTTAGTTGGCAAAAGCATTGGAGAGAAAGCTGGTAAAACACACTGAAGTCTCCTATTTTACACAGATTCAGGCACAAAGGATGAAAATCAGATGCTACATGAATGGTTTGAGCTGGTCATGGAGAAGAACAAATTAATGCGTTATGAGTCTGAGCTCCTGATTATGTAAGTAAGAACAAGCATTGGTATTAAAGATGTGGAGGGGAGAGGGGAAAAATGTACTCACAATACTCCTGAACACGTTGCTGTGTGCTGCAGTTTGAGACAGCTGTGGAATAAACATAACCAAAACAGCTACAACCTGTTTTGAACACAGATTTGCAGTTGAGCCCTCCTCATCCTTCCCTCTCACAATGGTTCAAGTATTTCAGTTCTGCATGATATTCTGAACCAATGTGGCATACAGATGATCTGTCTTCACATAATGTGGGTCTAGTGAACACTGGGGCACTTTCTCCTGGGAAGAAAAATAGTCTCACAAACAAAACACAGATGGTTCAAGGCCTTAAGCATTGCAGTGTATGAGGGAATTTAATCTGACACATAAAGAAAAAGGTACTTCTGGAGCTGCTCTGGAGATGTTGGCACAGGAAAACCTTTTAGCCTTGGCTGCCCATGAGGAGAAAATACTGGACAAACAGAACACAGAATCTCAGAATTGAAATAATATTAACATACATGTCTTCATTGAAAAAAGCTTCCTCTTTAACATATTTTTTGCTGTACCCAGAGCCCAAGAGCTAGAATTGGAGGACCACCAAAGCAGGCTGGAACAAAAGCTGAGAGAGAAAATGGCCATTGATGGTAAGTCAAAGGGAATAGTGTTCTCCATCCCACAGGCACAGATCATGCCAACCCTGTGTGCTCCAAAAAGGACGACGGTGGCTGAAGCTCCTGTGCTCCCTGTGAGTGCAGCTCAGCCAGCAAAACATGAGATCTTCTCCTCCGAATCCTAGCGAAGACAGCTGAGCTGACGTGCCCAGTTCTACACTCAGCTGGATCAGAAGCATGGCATGTGTAATTACACTAATTGTGCTCTCCAGGCAGCAATGTCCAGCTGGTGGTGGGCAGCAATGGGAAGTAACTTCTTCAGTCACCTAAACAAAAGAGGTTATCTGTTCTCTTGTAGCATTGCTAGTTACCACAGTATTTTGGAACTGCATTGAGGTACTTGGAATTACAGTTCGGGCTTGTCCTTTCTTTGGGCATTTGAAAAAGGAACATGGGGAGGAGGAATGCAGGGAGAAGAGGGGCTCAATAGCACTGAATACCCCAAAATATCCTGTTGTGTTCTAGGCATGTGGGTTGCAAGTGAAGGCAGTTTTCAGAATGTTTTCTGAAAAATACTTTCCATTTCTTACAGGTACTACATTTCATGTTGGGATTTTTACCCTATAAACTAAATTTAAACTACAGCTTAATTGTTTTTGTAAATAAGTAGTGCTTTTCTTACCCCTTCTAGTCTAAATTTTGTTTAAAAATCTACTCTAGACAGTACGAGCCCTAGTGGTCAATTCAAATGGCCAAAATCCAGGACAAAATTTCCCTGAACTGTAACTTGAAAAATGCTAACTGCTATTGACTACATTTGCCATCGACTATAATGTTAATTCAAGCTCTGCACTAACAGTTAAAATGCAAACAGTGATCTGGTTTTTAACCTTTTTTTTGGTGACCTTTTAGACAGCCTTAAAGATGAGATGGATCTGAATGAAGAGGATGAAATTTTTACTGAGATGATGAAAGTGGTTGAAGAAAGGGACAGACTCGTACGTACCTTAGAGGAGCAGAGAGTGAAAGAAAGAGCAGAAGACCAGCACTTCGAAAGCCTTATGTTATCTACAGGTTATCAGCTAAGCAGGATTTAAATAGCCACATGCAAATAAACATCCTTTCAGCAATATTCCCTATCACAGTTATATGGTCTTCTGAAAAATGAAGGAATTCAAATTTAAAATCAGTTTATTTGGGAAACATGTGGTTTTGTCACCAAAAGCTTTAAAGCAGTTCTTTTGCTCATACCAGAGACAGTCATTTCACTGTCAGCTCAAAGGATCACTGGGATACAGATTTGGACTGAATTTGCCTGACTGATTGGTACCAGGGTCTGTGAAAGGGAAATCAGAGCTCTATTATTCTCTTGGAATTTTATTTTAGTGTTGAGAGTAGAGTTTCTGAGAACATGATGACATCATTTAGTATTTCTGAGACAGCCTTACTTTCCATCTGTCTGAATCTCTGTGTGGCTTTGTTAATATTTTGGCACAGCCAAGCCACAGTCAACTATAGAAAAGTCAGAAAACAAGCATCTCATAAAAATAGTGTTAGTTTTTTATTTCTGGTGGAGGAAGAGTCATTTGACTAATGACTACATATAAGCACTTACTAAAACTACTGTAAATGCAATGTCAGAAATTAATTTTTCAGGTATTTACAAGTTTTATTGCACTGTGTATTTATGAACAAGAAGTTGAAGCAATATTAAATCCCTGCATTTTGTAAAATGGTAAGGGATTATCAAAGGGGTGACTATTTTTACAGCTGTTACATGCTCAAGAAAGTTTCTGTATATCAGAGATTAATGCCTTTAAAATGTGATAAAAGGTAATTTAAAAATAGTACTTCAGACCCAACTGATATTTATAGGGCAAACTTCACTAGGGTAGAATTTACAATTTCTTCATAAAATCCATCACAAGTTGTATTGTTGGGTGTGATGAATGATATAGCAGTTAAAGACCTCCCTGAGAGTAATCCCTTAAAAAGATTGCAAAAAATGTTGAGTTTTTAATATCAACATTTGACAGAAAGTATTGTCAGTATATTTAAATTACATTTATCTTGCTGCTTGAGAATACATGCATATTTTTTGCTTAAAGGGACCATCTCCTGTATTTTTTGTACATGCATGTGTAGATATTGGCAAAACAGCATGCAGAAATTCTCCTAATTCAAGTAACTTCTGAAATCTGAGGTTTAAATTGCAATTCTGCAATTCCCAACTGTATGTGTGATGCACTAGATTTTCAAACTGAAAAAAACGAAGGGAAACTAAGACTGTTTCTTTTTGAATATCATTTTACCTCATGCTCTGAAAAGATTTGATGTTCTCATTATTTCATAAATGGTGCTAATTTGCAGCATCTGCCTATGGTACAGCCAAAGATAGAAGCATTCCTGTTTAAAAGGCTTTAAGCTGAAAAACCTTTTGGTGAGTACTTGTAAAGTAACAGACACACTGGATCCTGTCACAATAATTTCTGAATTATTTTCAGGTGTTTTTTTTTTTTTGTTGTTGTTGTTGGAGTTTTTTTTGGTCTTTTTTTTCCTGTATTGCAAGAAATTTTCAATACCCTTTCTAAAGGTAAAAGCAAGTTTTCGCTGTTGGCCACAGATAAATAATATACCTCCATTGGTGCAAGCTTTATACTATTGCTCTGCAGTATTTATTGATATTTATTTATTAGACTGTATAAAGAGGGTAAGATTGGTTACAGTTTGGATGTCATCTCTGATTTTGACTGAAAAAAGTGTCTTTCTAACAGCTGTCTACAGGAAAGCTGTGCATTATAGAGTAGACAGCTTTACAAATTTGGTAAATAATTAGCAATAAAATATGAGTTAAGATTTTAAACAATGTTCTCAGTGACCGTAACTTGAACGGAAACCCTTAAAATACAGCATTCAGGGCTTTAACATATAATTTGTCTTTCATCACACTGGAAAGATACAGCAGAATCCCTAAATGTATTCCAAAATAACCACCACACATTTCTTTTCTTGTCATTCATAGGCTAAGCATACCTGATCTTCAGATGACATTTTTACTGAGACAGATTGCAGTGATTGATTTTTTAAACTAACTATTACTTAAGACTGACACAAAGTAGGAGAGGCAGGGCAGCAATAAATATTTCAATTTTCTCTATTGAGATCTGCTGGTATTTCCAGTTTTGCAGAGAAAATTTCTGGGTTTTATCACTGTCTCCTCATACTGCCCCATCTAGTCCTGTAGAAAAAAGACAGTCTAGAAAATCTGTCATAGTTTTCTGTGAGAGTCATAATGTTTTCAAGTTATTTTTAAAAAGTTTGAAAGCAAAATTTCTTAGGGCTTTGCACAGGAGGAGAATTCTACAGAAACCTCCAGTTATATCAAAGATTGTTTTTTTCACCTGACTTCTATGATTAAAAAGTTCATTCACCTTAGTGTTGGTGTTGCAAATAGGCTCTGAGATTTCAGTTTACAACAGATACCTGTTCAGCTAGAAAACCAAATGCAAAAGGGTGCTTTCCCTTTAGCTCCAAAGATTTGCATTCCTGAGAGTATCAGAGTCCACAGAAGCTGAGTGCCATCAGAATTTTATGGAGTTCAGAAATGTTCTTTGCTAAGGAAATAATTTTCTGGATGCCCTGTGGTTGTTACACATGCTCCACCCAGAACTGTCTGCTCTTGGGTGGAAAAACCTGTCAGGCTACTGTTACCTTGCCTGATATGAAGTTCCTCACAAGATTAGATCCAAAAATAAACTGTGGAAGTGATTTAGACTATCATAAACTCTTAAGTCATTTAAAGCAGATCTTTGTGTATTGTGGGAGTAGGGAAGGGGGTAAAAAAGAGAAGCTAAGTGCACTGTTCACAGGTCAATTGAATACGGTTGCCTTGTATTAGAAATGTATTTAAACACTGGTTTGGTTATGAGTTTTCTTGCTGCTTAATCTTTTCTGTAACTTGGCGTACTAATTTATAATAGATTTGTTCATTTTTAAGTTCACGGCACTGTCATTTCGGGATATAATGTGATGTGCTGGAATGTACTGAGTGTGTCTAAATGGGCTGGTTGTGAGAAATTTTCTATTTAGCAAAAATAAAATTCTGTCTCACTCTTTGAAGTCGCCAAATCATTTCCATAGAAATTTCTCTCCATTGACACCTACAGCGTAATAATGTGTCATGAGGAAAGATCTACAGGTAAGAAATTAAATCATCTTCTTAACTCATAGACTGGTAAGTAAATCACACCATCTCACAGTGCAGGGATTCCTTTTGTAGTTCAGAAAGGGTGACACTGAAGTTAGAGGGCATGTTTAACAGAAGAGATTGCAAACCCCGTGAGATCAACAGCTTCCACTCATGTTTACATAGGAATTCACCAGCTGATTTCCTTGGGCTTGACACACAACTTATAACAGCTCCCTGAAGACTTGGAGAAAAAATGTTGATCAAATGGTGATCAAAACCTTAATTGTCAATTAATTGTCAATTTTTAAATGCCACTAACTTTACCTTTGTCAGTTTATCTTGTTTTGTTGCTTTCTACCCGTGGGAGAGTCTTACTGCCCAAGACAATGTGCTGCCCAGAAGAGATAAGAGGATAAGCAAGACTGGGCCCGGCATGATTGTCCCCTGCTCAGTGACTGAAGTGATTGATAGTTCTCTCCTCCTCAGAGGACAGATAAACAGCTGCTTCTCTTCAGAGGTCAAGGTAATTTTTAGCATCTTTGAACTGAGATTTTCCTTTTATTGTCATGTCCTTTCCCTTCCATCTTGTGGACTTTTCTGGCCCAGGAGCAGGGCAGAAATGCCACCATAGGAATTTACTGAGGTTCTCCTCCTAATCGTAGATAGCATGCACACACACCCCCTTCTTGTCCCCTCTTCAAAAGATCACAGGTCTAAAGAAACCCAGTTGATGCTTAGGGACATGGTTTAGTGGTGGATTTGGCGGTACTGGGTTAATGGTTGGGTCTGATCTTAAAAGTCTTTTTGAACTTATACAATTCTGTGATTCTATAAAAAGCTTGTGAAAACAATTTTATAAACCACTGTTTGAATCACGACCAATCCATTTGCCTCAATGGTAAAGGGACACCTCACTGATTTTTAGTGTGTTTGATCAGGTTTCTCTGGGCATAGGAAACCAATTTTGAGGTCTTTCACCTTGAACTTCTGCTGTGTAGCCCAATGCATATCTGATTTCAACTAAGATTTTCACATTAGTTTAGTAGTCTTTTTCCAGAAAGATACACTGTTTTCTTTCTTCCTCGAGCAAATAACAGCATGTCACATAGCAGACTGGAGATCCTGTACATCTTTTAAGACTTTGCTCCTGTTAAGATCTAGAGCTGTCCCTGCTGGGTTTTGCATGGACTGTACATTTTGGCATCATTTAGCACAATGGCTTACTGTATTAGCATGCAAATACTATCCCTGCAGTTTTCCTGGCAGCCACATCCTGGCAAATCTGATGGGTAAGGTATCTGTTGGATTTCACCCAAATCTCTTTGCCTGATATTTATAAACAAATTGTGGTTGCTTCTGTTGCTTCTAATTAACTATGAAGAGACCTGATGGCCCTGCATGCCAGCATCGTGCTCGCTGGAATATTCATGTAACACACCTGATTATAACTATAGACCCAAGAAGATACTACTGAAGCTTATTAAGAAAAAAAATCATATTGATTTTTTCCCCCCAAAATTATCTGAAGAAGGACAGTTGTAAATGCAAGTAAACTTGGCCCAGTTTTTATAAAAAACTAATTGATGTAATAACATGTTACCAGAAGTAGTGAATAACAGGATGATGTTCCCCTTTTACCAAAAAGTTTTAAACCCACTTTCTTTCCTTTGAAACTTTCAAATTATTAATTTCTGTGGCTGTATACAATATGTTATTTTTTGTCTTTCATGTACATTTTTCTTCATCACATCTTAGTCTATCTTTTTTTGTTCCTTGATGTACCCTAAAAGGTCACTGTACTTTTTAAGAATCTATTTGGAAATACTCTGCTACTTTTATGAAACCATGTTATTTTTTATATTATTTAAAGAGAATATTCTTATAGCAAATAAGTTAGAGTAGAAGGCATAGCTCTGTTTTAAATCCAAGCACATGCATATGCCCAATCTTAAATTTGCCTTGTGAGCTGGAAACAAATTTATCCTCAAGTGTGAGTTTAAGGTGGTGCTGGCAGTGAAAATTTGGAGCCCTTCCACCTCTGATATGCTGCTTTCTGCTGTTATAATGCAGCCACATTGAAATGCTGTGGAAACACCTTCTTTGTTCAGCAGGCTCCTTTACTGTGCTGTTAACTATTACTCAGGGAGGGGTGGGCACGTTCACCACACAGAGCTGGCAGGCCAGCACAAGGCTGACTGCAAGGATTTAGGAAAATAAAATGTGCAGACTTTGGTCTAGTCTTCTTCTTCCTGAAGTCAGCAAATGCTGTTCCTGTAGGCGAGCACAGCAGTAGCAGTAAGTTGATAAATCGCTTTTAAAAATTCCACTTCCATTCTTTAAATGACCCAATAGTCAAATGGCTGGAGCAGAGCAAAAATGTTAGGAGAACACTCTGAGGCAAGTGAATGATTTATTGCACAGTCTTAACCAGCCTGGCTGCTCTTTCTTACTAGCCTAGCCTGTGGTTGGGATATTACATACCTTGCCTCTTCTGTTTCATTGGGAAAGTAAAACTCTGTTCGTGAGCATTCTGAGTCTCATATTAAAAGAAATAAAAACCAGCTGTGCATGGACAGATATGCAGGTGAATAAGAATTATTTGAAGGGTGAAGGGGAGGGGACTTAGCCACCTTTTATTGCCTGGCAAATGTACATCTGTGAGCAGGATACAATTAATTTGATGTAATGTTTGGCTCATCTGTCTGAACAAGGTGCTGACAGGGAGCATGGTGAGAGCTCTCATGGTCTGCTCCAGATTTCTCTATGCCAGGTGCAGCAGGGCCAGCCTGAACAGCAGCCTGCTGACTGCTGTGTCCTATGCTGGGATCCTGAAGCATGATCCTGGAAGTATTCCATTGTCAAATATAAAGCAGAGCAAACTCCATCCCCATAGCTGCCATAACTTAGACCTTGTGTGTATCTATAAAGCCTTTTGTGATGAACGCAATATTAATTTAAGGCCATATGTTCATATATATTCCTAGACTGAAATAAAATGCAGCGTATCTAAATTTAAGACACAGAGGGAAAATGTTGTAACTATCCTCAAAGAGAAACATCACAATTGGAAAAACACTGCAATAATGTTATACACAATGAACTGCACATAAATCCTGAAAGAAATCCATTAAAAAACCCAAAATCAAAACTGTAAACTTAAGTCTGGCTGTTGCTTTAGTGTCATCACTTAAAGGACATAGTATTTGAGTTTCTAGATCTGATAAAGTTAATCTTAAACACATTGTTTCATTTAATGTTTTCCCCTTGTGAAACAGCCATAGTTCATGAGGCTACTAAATAAGTAATACTGTATTTATCATTAATTACATATATTGAGTGTTGTGAAATAGGAAAGATTCTGGGTCTTTTCAGCTATTTTGGGTGTGTATTATTTGGCAAATGCATGTTGAATTCTGACTACTACTACTACTGCACAGCCCAGTACCCGTTGCTCTTTGTGAGGTACCTGGCTTGTTCCTTCGGTCTTTACCACAAACATAGGGGTAGAAAGGCAAGCACACTTGTGCTTCCAAAATGCTCTCTTCTGCTGTGCCCACAAAATCCTATATTGACAACCATGTATAGTCATTTGGCTCCAAATGGAGATTTAGTTGGGTCGCTGCTCTGTTTGCAAATGCCACAGATTTACAGGCATATTTGAAAAAGAGCTTGATGTGTGTATTTCTCCTTTTGAAATTGTCTTTTACTATGTTCTTAAAAATTATTCAAAACTGTTCATCTCCTAACCCATACACTGTATAAGCAGCACTTCTGTAAAAAGAGAATAAGGTGTGAAATTCAGGCTGAAATTTGTAGACAAGAGGCTTGAGAAATAACTTGTGCTACAAACCAGAGAGCAAATGTAAGGAAAGGATTGTGCTAAGGCTTGGGCTCATTCCTGCTTATAACTGATGGCAGGATGGATATATGAAGTTTTCCTCCAGGGCACATACTAACTGTATGCAACAAATAGGCATTGATGTCTACCCCTCATCAGCTAACTAATGTTACCAGCTTGTAAAAACACAACAATTATTAGCTGATTTAGAAATATCCTCATGGTAATTTCATTTCACTTATTATGCCTAATGGATAGCTAGATATTTGCATGAAGTGTGTGTGGCTTTTTGCCTGAATTGTTAATCAAGTGATTAAGTGGTAAGTGAAAGTAGTGCATCCAGATGACATTAATGCTGTTCCAGTCCTGGATGCCTCCTGAACCAGTCACAGCAAATTATCTGTTTTAAACATACTTCTCCCTTAAGCTGCTCATCTGCAAATCAAAGCAGGGTTGCTATAGGCAATCTATCGTGTTAAGTCACCTTTCCTTCCACAGGCTTTTTATACTGGTCTGACTACAATAGTTGTTTTCCTTTGTAGAAGTGGATATGTTGATACCCACTGCTTCTCACCACAGATGTAGCTGAAACCTGCAGGCAGAAGAGCTTTGCAAAACATTGTCAAGACTGAAATGTACGTAGTAAGCTTGAACTTTAACTTGCAGTAAGCTATTTAGTGACACTTTATTACTTCATGAGTTCTTTTGTGTGTCCAGATCTGGGGGCCTCAACACAAGAGAGGTGTGAACTTGCTGGAGTGCATCCAGAGGAGGCCACCAAAGGTGCTCAGAGGGCTGTAGCACCTCTCCTATGAAGACAGGCTGAAAAAGTTGGGGTTGTTCAGCCTGGACAATGCTCCAGGGAGACTTAGCAGCCTTGCAGTACCTAAAGCGAGGGTACAAGAAAACTTTTTGCAAGGGTAGGTAGTGACTGGATAAGGGGGAATAGCCTTAAGCTGAAGAAGGGTAGGCTTAGACAAGATATTAGGAAGAAATTCTTTACTGGGAGGCTGGTGAGGCTCTGGAACAGGCTCTCCAAAGAAGCTCTGGGCACTCCATCCCTGAAAGGGTTCTAGGCCAAGTTGGATGCAGCTCTGAGTAACCTGGTCTAATTGCAGGTGTCCCTGCCCACGGCAGTGTGTTGGAAACTAGATGATCTCTAAGGTCCCTTCCAACCCTGACCATGACTCTATTTTTCTATCAGTGCTGAGCACAGGATGTAGCAACATCTACCGGCAGCTGTGACCCTCCTTTCTTTCAGAGCCTTCACTGAGGAGCAGTTGTGGATGAACTGAGCTGCCTGAGCCCTGACACTCCGTCCCCATCTTCCTTTAACTTTTGGCACCCACGTTCCCTGGCACCCTCCAGCCCCAGAACAGCGCCTGCCTCCAGCGCAAGGGCGGAGGACGGAGCGGGGGCGAGGCGCCGTGCTGTGCCCCCGGGTACAGCCGGGCCCCACAGAAACTCTGCGGGTGCCTGAGGCGGGAGGGGAGCGCGGCCCTCACAGCGCCCGGGGGCTGCGGGAGCCGTGCGAGGGGAGCGGGCCCTCCCCGGCGGGAGGGCGGGCGGGAGGAGGGAGGGAAGGAGCGGGAGAGCCGGGAGAGCGGAGCAGGAGCTGCCTCAAATGCTTGAAATAATTCCGCTTCCGTTCAGAGCCGGGAACAGCCTCCCACGGCACCGGGGCCTCGGACCCGTCTGCTCCGTCCCCCAGCGCCGGCGGCGCCTGGCCCAGCATGGCAACCTCTCCGCAGAAGTCCCCTTCTTCCCCCAAGTCCCCCACCCCGAAATCTCCCCCATCCAGAAAGAAGGATGACTCCTTCCTGGGGAAGCTCGGCGGCACGCTGGCCAGGAGGAAAAAAGCCAAAGAAGGTAAAAATTAACAGGTTTGCCTATTTCCTGGGAGTTACCTTAGTACGGGGGAGGGGAGGGAGGAGACAGGGGGAGAGGAAAAGGCTCTGGGGAGCGGGAGGAAGGGGCTGGCGGGGAAGGACGTGCGGGGTGGGGTGGGCAGGCGAGCGGCGAGGGAGGAGCCGCCCCGGCCCCTCAGCTCTGTCGGCACGGCGTGGGGGCTGCGCCGGGGTCGCTCCCGGGCTGTGGGTGCGGCGTCTGTGTGCGGGGCAGCTCCCGCGGCCGCTCGTGGGCCACTCCTCGTGTCTGTGTATGGGGCCGCTGCCAGGGTGTGTGTGCGAGGCGCAGCGCTGCCCCGTGTGCGGCCCGGCCGAGGCAGGAGCGCTCCCCGCACAGTGCCAGGCGGCCGGCGGGCTCGCAGGCCTGGGAACGGGCGGCGGTTTTCCCTCAGCAAGATTTGTCTCGGTAGTTGTGCGGACACGCAGAAACTCGGTGCTCAAATGCCCCGTGACTGTCCACACACATCGTTCTGAGAAACCTGCGTAATGCACGCAACTGACTTAATATTCGTAGCAGTGATAGTTCGTCAGGGGCTAGAAACGCAATTAGTCTTGTGCTAAGCAAAAGATTTTTGCTTCGCAGCAGTGAACCTTTGCAGAACGCCGAGCATGTACAACAGTCTGGTTCTTTGTCCATACATGTGAATAAATACCCACCCCGTGCTGAACTTGCCTGTGTGAAACCCCATGAGACAGATAATTGGAATTTAACCTCGCTCATCCATCGTTTTCACAGCTGAACTTAAATATGATGCAAATAGAGGCAAAGTAACAGTCACTTCAAAACAGTTTTTCAAGCATTATTCATTGCTTGCGAGTGTGAGGAAGAGTATTAGGCTCAGCAGCCCCTTGCTCCTCATGTGCACACGGGCACTGAAACCATGCGCAGTGTTTCAGAGTAGCACCAGTGCTGTGGACAAGGATGACCCAAGTTGGGAGAGTACAGCCCCTCATTCTGTAGCTGTCATGTCATCTTTCTGTATGCATGGCCTTGCTTTTCAGTTAAATCCATGTTGCACAGTTGTGTTCGCGCTATTTGGCTTTTTCTGGCCATTGCAGATGGACCAGACATTGATGAAATAGTAAAGAATGGCAGTTTCATTAATAACCCACTTTTAACCATTATTCTGTTAGGGTATTTGTGACTATTAGCAACATTAAACTAGCAGCAATCTTCCTATCTTCCTTGATGAGTCCATATTGTAGATATGATAAGAGATCTGTAATTGAGTCTATTTGTGGCAGTTCATGTATGTGCATTATCCTGTAATTATTGTTTTTATAATTAGTCTATAAAATATAAAAATTATTATATTGTTTTTATTATTAAATGCTGTTTTCCACAGTGATAGATGTTTGAAGTCACAGATCTCCAGCCAACTGTTAGAGGCAGCAGTTACTTTTATCCACATTTTGTAATCTTACAAAAATATGTATTCTGAGAAATCATACTTCTTCTGATTACTTTAATGTATTAATTAAAACCTGCACCTGCCATTTCATTATCATTGTCTGTCCTTTTGAAGTTTTGAAACTGCACTGCCCTTGTCTTTTGTGTTTCTCAATTTTCTAAAGTCTAGGAACAACAAAGGTTTAGAGAGTTGGGGTTTTTTAATTAACTTTGTAAGGACATTGTTATTTGCTGATGGACAGAAAAATGTTGTGTTAATTTCACCGTAGTATCCTTTTTATTTGGGCGTGTATTTGTGACATTTCTCTGGTGGAAGCATATATAGAGGTGAGATTGATAGTATCCTGTCGTATCTTTTTGGTTTGTTGGTTTATTGGTTTTGACACATTCAGATGGCTTCAGCCTTACTGTGCAGGCTGTCGTCTTCATGCTTCCTTATCTTTTCTCCACTAGAAATACATATGGGTTTGCAAACTATTAACGAGTCACGTTGCTGGCTGTGGCCCATGTAGGTTCCATCTTAAGTTGCACTGATATTTTTTGTAGGGCTCCAGGTGTTTTTGAAGCCTAGCTAGGAATTTCAGAGGTCAGATTACTTGTTCACCTGGGCTCTGTTCTTTGGGGCTTTTTTTCCTGCTTTAACCAGCCTGTGGCAGGTTTCCTATGAAGATGGGTCTTGGTTAACAGAGTTTATGTGGTTATTCATCGCTTTACACACACAATGTAATGGAAAATGTTCAGTATAAGTCAGGATAAATGAAGGACGACTGAAAATTTCCATGTCTTGTAGTGGGTGCAAGTTCTGCTGTTAAACAGAGGACAGAAATGTACTGATTTACCCCAGTGTTTTACCACAAGGGCTAAGAACTGGTGGTTTTTAATAATGCAGAAATGTTTTATCTCTTGTAGGGACTATGCTGGTTACACTTTAGTACGATCTCTGCTAAATATGTAGTTAACTGTTGCAGATGATATGTGATTACATCTCTGTGAGTTTTGTATTTATATCATCAGCAAGCGTTTTGATCATTGTCAAAATTACATTTTTATATATTGCAACAATAGAGCCAGTGCCAAAATGCTCCACCAAATGAAAATCCTAAAGGATTTGAAGTGACATTATGATGAAAAGTAGCACAGATTTTTTATGAAGACAGTAAAGTCTGTGTAGTTTTAGATATAGCAAAAATGGTTTCTAATACCACATAAAATGGGATTTCTGTAATGACATTAATTTATATATATAAATATTTATAAAAATGTATAGCAAGCCTTTCCTTAAGAACTTGAAAGTTCTTGACAATGGTAAGAGGTCCACCAGTGGTAGAGGTGAGGGTAGTCTAGACAAGTGAAATTAATTCTCTAATATAACAGCACAAATTGTTGACCAAAACAGAGTAACCTGAGATACTTGAGATACCACACGTGATGTAAGCAGGGATTAGTCATACCATAAGACATATGTTAATATGAAAAATACATTGCCATCAAATATTAGAGAATATTTGATAAAATCTGGAACTTGGAGCTCAGATTTACTTATGTTATCATCTGTCATGTAGAGCCTCAGTCTGGCTTTCATTTGCAATATCTCAGTGTATCTCATGGTGTAATTCAAGGATGAGAACATTGTACTTTATTCTTCCCTGTGAGAACATCTGCAGCTGCATCTTGAAATGGAGCATACATTCTGCTAAGGTAGCAAAAATTACAAATTATTAAGTGTGTTTGGAATTAATTAAATTAGCTTTTTAGTCAGTGAGAGGATTGTGAACTAATACTAGTATATTTGATGACCTGTCTGCAAACTGAACTGTGCGGTGTGCAGAAATGATTTGTAGTTTTTTGTAAGGTTCCATCTCTTTCGTTGCTGAAAGGCATTTAAGGACTGGGCCACCCTATGTATGCTACTGAAGGATCCTAGTCCTTATCTGTCAGGAGTTCAGATGCATGGTGAAGCTTATCACAATAGCAAAACCAAACCACTAATTAAATTTTTTGTAAGCTCCTCAGAGTAGTCTGTACTATGTACTAAACGTGTCTTTAAATGCACGTAAGAAGAGAAAAGAATGGCCTTTTTAAAAAAAGTTTGTTGTGGGGGGGTGGTGTTTTCTAATGAATTTTTCATGGGGGGTTTAGTAAGGTCATGTGATTGTCTTTCTTGAATTTTCCTGGCCTGGCAATTACAGACATAGAAAATTTACTCCCCCTGATAGCTTACCTTAGTGGAGAATGTAAAGAATTGGCCCCTGACATGCTAATAAATCTGTGATACATTTGGGAATGGAGAACGAAGTTCAGAATTGCTTAAATTGCAGAGGAGCAGATGGGAAACAGACAGCTTGGACCTATGAATTTGGTGGAGAGCAATTGTATGGGCTCACTCAGTTTTCCAGTTGATATGACATCAATTTCACTAATTTGACTGCTCTTCTGCCTAGTTTATTTGGGGTTGATGGGCAGGAGAAAGAATGAATTTTCTCCTGTCCTCCACTTACGATATTTCTTCTTTTCGTGTTGTATGTCTTGTTTTGATTTAATTTGGGTATGTGGGGTCACAGTTGGCAGCATTCTCTGTTTGCCTAGGGGAAGAGTGTGTTAACTCTGTAAAATATTGTAGATTCTGGTGGTTTTTATAATAACCTTACATTTCTTAATCTTCACTTTGTTTCCATCATGCATTTTATGGAATAATATGTAATTAGAAAAACCTGAGAATACAAGTAAGAGTAAATGTAGGTTGATGAAAGCTTTTCAGGTGTTTTAAGTAAAATGTTTGTCTTTCTGGAATCCACAAGTAAAATGCTTTGCTCTGTGACTCACTGAGAGATACCTTAGTCTTGTTCTGAGCTTTTTACTATGACAGTAGTAAAAGGTATACAAGAAATGTTCTGCTCAATTTTAATTGATGTATTTGAATAATTTTCTTTGGACCTGCTTCTGCAACTTAATGCACAACTGGTGCAAATGACTAGTTTTTATGTCAGTAGATTTTTGTGCTTGTCTGTTTCTTGTGTGAGAGATTCTAGGCTCGCTGAAACACTCTGCAGGCTTTTCTTTTCTTCTGCTCTTCCCTGATGCTGTGTTTAAAAGCGGAAGCTGGAAGAACTGCTCTGTGTCCTACCATCGTATTTGCTGATGGTATCGCATGAAGGATGAAAATGAGCCACTGGATGCTAATTTCATACTGGTGTTTCAAAGATGACATGTGGTGTCTCCTGTGAAAAGGAAGCAGCATGGGAAAGGCTTTATTGTCACTCTTATCAATACTTTGAAATTCTGTCTTTTGCTGCAGCGTATCCATTCATCAACCCTTGGCCTTCTAGTGCCATCAGAGTAGCTGAACAGCTGATTTTGCTGTCTGACATAACGCATTTTACCACCAACCTCACTGCATAGCAGCTGGAATGTGCTTATAATCTTTTCCCTATATGCTATGCTGCATATTTCCGTGTCCCTGGTGTACTGCCACAGGCGCATTAGAGACAGCTGCAGAGCTGATGCTGGACAAAACCTGTTAGCATCACCATTGAAGTAATTATTGCCTTGGAGCAAGTTCTCTTAAGTAGATAAAATACTTCTGTTCTGTGGAAGGAATGTGGAAAAAAGGAAAAATAGAGGCGAGGTCCACTTGCTTTGTCGTCATTTCACTGCTTCAAGCCTTCTGAGCAGATCTACAGTACAAGAGAAGCTACTCAGGAGGACAGCACTGGGGTTTTGTTTCGATGCTTTGAAGCTGAGTTGTCAGGGGATATCTGGGGAGGTCTCTGCTGCGGCAGTGGAGGGGATTGCTCAGTGGAAAGGAAGATAATTGCCTCTGAAAGCGTAGCTGAACACCCAACTGTTGCTCAGGCTGGGATGGCAATCGCCCTCCAGATGCAGACCAGGCACAAATGACAGCTCTGCCCTGCTTGAGGCTGTTTGGCATCTGTTGAGCTGAGCTCTGCCTGGTTGGAGCTTTATTTACCCTCCTTTTTTTAATAGCCCCTGGTTCCAGTTGGTTCAGAGAAAGATACGAAAATATTGTGAATGCGTTTCTGAGTCTCAAAAATAAAAGATAATCCTGAAATTATTCTAAAAAGTTCATTGTTTCAACCAAATATTCATGCAGGGCTCAGTCCGGTTATACTTGGTCCATGTCTTTCATGGACAACAGTCAAATCTGCAGGAACGTGTGAGCCCCAGATGCCAGCTTTTTTGCCAGGCAGGTTATTGAGTCTGTATCCAGAGTTATCCTGTGATGGCAGAGCTGAGTGTATCCATGCCTACTTTATGTGAGTGCCTCCTAGCAGGTGCGAAGGGGTTAGATCACTCAGGATACGGAATTGTGCTGACAGTGCTGAGATTAACCCAAAGCACAGCCCTGTCAATCTCCTCCATGCCAGAGAGGAGGCAAAGGAGCCCGTGGTGGTGTTTCACTGGAGGCAGGAGGACCCATGCATCCCTGGAGGGGATATGTATTACGAGAACACAGAGCCAGGCTGTGCATGATTATTTTCTGAAACTTTCTGCTGTTGGATGTTTTGGATGCCAGAAATACTTTTTAAAGGGAGTGGGGGATGGGGGCTAAAAGTGGGTCTGGGTGAATCTTGGGTGGAAAAGAGCTCCAGTGTTTCCAGTGGCCCACTTGCAGTCATGTAGGCCAGCCACCACAGACATTTTGTGTTCAGAAATCATGAAATACCTGTTATGACACCTTCTAGTATTATGAAGCTGTTACGAAGTTTATACAAAATTCTGTTGGTTTGCCCTTCCCTGTCTGTATTGTAAAGAAGGCATTTCTGCCAGTGACCAGGGCCCTGGGCTTTGATCTCCTATTCTGACCCAAAACAGCCATGAATTCTATTGTTCTTTGACTACCTGCATGAGGGCAATAGAGCCACTGAACTGTATTTTTGCATTTGATTTGCAAAAGCAGCCTAAATTATGTGGGCAAGTCAGCTGCTACACAAGTATGCCTTTTATTTCCTGAGGTTTTCCCATTTAAATAATTCCTTCATGGTCTGAGCTGAGGTTTCAGCTAAAACTAAACATGCATTGAACAAGTGGTTGAAGCGCCTCCATTGCTTTCAGATTACAGGATGGAGCCATGGAAATTATTTAAAAAACAGCTAGAAACCAGCTCAGACTGATGTACCTTTGTTTCAGTGCTAATTTTTTCTTTAATCTCCAGCTTTAACACATGCATTCCCTTATATCATCCTCATAAAAACATGTATCTGGTTTGCAATGTGAAGGTGGATATAACCAAGTAAAGCTGTAGAGTAAATATGAGGTTCTCAACTGAGGATGAAGTTTTCATCCTCACTGAAGTGAGTGTGCTGTCAAGAGGATAAGGAGTTTTAGAACTCTGATGTTTCCCTTGGCATTTAAAGGAATCTGCCCTGAAGATAAGAGAAGACCCAAAGACCAAGATTCAGACCAAGAGAAAAGTTCTCACTGGATTTGATTACTGCTTGTGGGTTCTACATCTCCTGAAACACCTCACCTTAGAGGCAGCTTCTTGTGAGTACAGGTCTGTGCTTCTGGGAATCTCCCTTGGACACAGTCTCTGGGATGTATTGTAATTTTTATTTTCTTTCTTTAATGCCTTTCATGACGATTGAATGATGCCCTCCCTGCAGACCGAATAGTTTAATACTGGGCTCTCTGCCTTTCTCACGGAGATTAAGATAAGGACAGTCCAGTTCTTTTGTTAACGTTGCTGTATCTGAGATCAAGTGCTTCCTAATAACTTAATCCAGAGTTCTGCAGTCTTTTTCAGCAGAATGCTGATGTTGCTGAAGGTAGAATCAGCAGTTGTAGGGACACAGTTCTTCGTATAAGTGGAACTTTAGAAAAGCAGTGGTTGAGGTGTATCTCATATTGTGTTGCTTTTCCATCTGCTGCTTCTGTCTTCTTCCTTCCCCCCTACCCCACCCGTTCCTACTAAAATACAGTTGTTGTTGACTTGTATCCCGAATAATAAGCAATTTTATTAGCTAAACTGCAGCCAAACCCAAAAGGAGATGATCCTGAAAGGACAGTTGACACTGCACGTGGTGCAGTCAGTGCTGTGCTGGAAGCAGTGTGATGCCATTTTGTGTGAGAAAGGATGAGCTGGAAGGCAGGATATTTTGCAGTGCTTCACGTTTTCACTTGCAGCTCTTCCAAATGTGCGGTTGGGGTGGGGCTGAAGGCTTAGCCTGCTCTCTGTGTGTTCTGTGTGCCGTCTCCAGCTCGTAGAAGTTTCTGTGCTGCTTTTGAGTGTGTGGCTGTAGTTGGAGCACTTAGTAGAGCACTCAGAGCCTTGCTCTCTACATGTATCATCATGCATTTTCTGCTTGGTGTGCTAATACTTACTAATAAATAACATTACTTGGCTTGAATACCCTTGTCCCTGTTGGAATTGGGTGTGTATGTGTGTGTTGAGAGCACCGGTGAGTTAATTCACTTTAGTGACCAAACTGAAATACAAACAAAAGATGTTTTGGACCAAAAGCAAAATCAGATCAACAGCCTTATGTGAATCCTTAGCCTCCTCTGCATCTACACCTTGACAAGCTGTGCTCAGGCCAGAGAAAACCAAGGGCCAGGAAAAAAAACAGGGATGTGAGTGGTCAAGAGTGAGTTGTATTGGCAGAGCTGTAGTAGGAAGATTAGCCACCATCTGTTCACCCAAATCCTGCACCTGGCTCTAGACTGTGCCACTGTTCATCAAGCAGTAATCTTACTCAAAATATTAAAGAATTGCAGGGTTAAATAACAAGGCTCTGTAATCTCCCAAATGTTTTGGTTTCCTTTTGGTTTTGTTGTAGTCCCTTGTGAAATAATTGCATGTGGTGCTATGAAATGTTTGTATCATATATATAGATTTAATACAAAATTAAAGAGAGCACACAGGTCATGACTTAGCAATGCTGCTTTTTTTTAAGTCTTCGTGCTTCTCTTCCTGACTTCTTATACATCTTTGTGTTAAGCAGCATATAATGTACTGTGGTTGATGATATGTTACTTTTTCTTAGAAAGAAAACACCTGGAATATGTATTTCTGTGAGTCATTCTTGATAGTTGCCGTCATGGTGAAGTACTTCTGGCTTCTCTGATTCCTGCTTAGCATAGAGCTGCTTCTGTTCTTTGCCCTTCCTGTGGAGTGGTGGAGCAGTCTGTGGTGCTGACCCAGTGATGGGTGATATTAGCCTTCATTCATATGAAATCCCACTTGGAAAGAGGGGCTTTAAGAGGAGAGGGGGTGCAACAATTGTCAATGAGCACTGTTCCCCTTCAGCAGCTCTGAGCAGTGACTGAAGTATGCAGTAGAGTGAGGAAGTGTTTTTCTCCAGCCCAGCAGTGATGTCCCAGACATGAAAATACAATCTCATACTGCAACAGCTTTGAAATAATAAAAAATTCCAAATGTAGCCTAAACATTATAATTTCCTGAATGTTCCTTTACCATAAGGTTTGTAATTTTTTAATAGAATGCGTGTTCACAAGAAGAAAAGGTCTACCACCACATCTGTCGAAATCTCCTTGGGAGACACCAGCTCTTTTCCACTAGCCATGTTTCTTTGGTCATTTTCATACGGTGCTTTCCTGTGTTCACATCTACTAAAAATATATAAAACTCCATGTTACCAGCAATGCTTCAACATACCCCTTTTCAGACAGCATGCAGGTAATGATTGCTGGGTTCTTTTCTGTTAGGATTTAGTACTCCAGCTTCTCATTTGCTGCAGAGGAAAAACTGAAGTTGCCTCTGATGGTCTGGCCATTTGTGGCCTTTCTGGATTCTAAGAGGTACATGTTGATGTGTGACTGCTGTCCTGCTAGTTGCACTGCAATTCTCTAGCCCGATTGTTTCTATGGAATTACAAAAGTGAAAGGCTGGGTGTTAGGTGATCACAGGGCTGTGGCTGACCACCTTCCTGGCTCAGGGACAGGCAGGTGTCACCCTCAGCAAACAGATGGACGGGGTGCAGGCAGCCTATAGAGCACATGGGGTGCAGGGCTGGGAGTTAAGGTCAGAGTTTCCCAGACAAGAATGTCTAAATTGCTGTGCCCTACTTATCCAACTGTGAGCTGGATTAATGAAAGGGAGAGTTTAGTTAGAGAAGTACTTTGGATATGTTTAGTGGGAGAAAAGATGTTTTCTTTTGTATCTGTACAGGTGGTCCTTTTGAAGCAAGCCAAAATAAGCTTCCTCACCTGGTAACGGCCTGAATAGGTTGGCAGGGTGTGAATCCATTTTCAACGTGTTTAAAGAGAAGTGTAACAGTTTGCCAGTGCACAGCCTTTCATTTATTTTTTTCTGAGCAAGTTTTTTCCTTGGCCATCGAGTTAGGCTGAGGCCTAATTTTTTTTTTTTTTCTTCTTAACCGTAGGCAGTTCTAAAGTAGCAAACTATTAATAGTGAAATATTGGTTTAGAAGAACACTAATGCACAGGGGATTCTAGAGCAAACGAGGCAATGCTGTCAATGGTTCAGATTGTTCTTAATTACAATAATGGCATTATAGGAGCTGCAGTTGCTGTCGGGCACAAAAGAAGATAATGATAATGTCAGAGTGCTCAGAGTAAATGCAGTATAATGTATTGCAGTGCTGAATTCAAAAGATGATATGCCTAACTTGTCGTCAGAGTGCATGAAGAAGAAGAATGGTAAAAGGTCAGAACACTTTTTGTTGTAACTGTGTAGTTCAGGGGTTTGGATTTTGTGGTTTGTTTGGGGGGTTTTTTGTGGCCTGTGCTTTCAGGCTTAAGAAGAAATGTCAGGTCTTATGTGTTTAAATGATAAGTATTAATTTTATTAGAAGGTGCTATCACATATGTCCCGCCCACTTGGAATAAAAAACATCACTCTTGCTTTGAGAAAGAAAGGAAATATCTATTGGCTCAGTACCCTCAATCCTCAACACATTTGATATTGATCCTGTCAGAATAAAAGAACATGAATATGGTGCATTTGGCCCCAAGTCAGAATTTGCCTCAGTAGCCTCTGGAAATTTGTCCAGATCTATTTGATGCACATTATCCCTATTTTATAATGAGACAAAAAAATTTCAACTCTGAGTTTTAGGTGTGTTTCAAAGCTGGATTTGAATTTTATGGCTAGAGGCCAAATCTGAACTACAGCACTTTTAAACATTTTTATGCTGTGCACTCAAATTCATTACTGCAAAGGAAGAGAGTTTACTGTTTTACTGCAAAGTAAAACATGCAGCAGAGCAGCTCGTGGTCTTGCATTCTTGTCACTGCTTTGTTAGAATTCTCAGTCATACATAAAGAAAACATAATAGACTGGAAAATAGTGGTAGTATTCCTTGTTATACCATGAGTGTTCAAAGTGACTTAGTGTCTTGCACAACTCGTAAAACCTTATTGCAGTGGTGAGTTGAACTGAAAAAAATCAGCATCCCATTGATTTGCAGCTTTATTATTTTGATCATTTTAACTGACTTGAAATAGTTACCCATAAATAAATCATCTTTAGCTGATTTCAAAGAAGTACTCTCAAATGAAACGGTTTATATAGAATCTGAATAAATATTTTTTAGGAGTTGTTGTCTCATGCACAAAATGCCAGCATGCAAACACAATTTTTCCTAAGCAGACCGCAGGGTGCAGGTGCTCTGTAGGGCACAAGGTGGCTCCAGCTCACGAGGAAAGCTGGCGTGAGCAGCCCAAGTGCCAGGAATGAGTTCAGAGGAATCAGCTACTGCTGTGTCAGAATGGAGTTCAGCAGTTCTCTGTGTGCACATCTGCTATTCTAAAGATGAACTGAATCTTAGTGGCCTTTAGAAGAAAACTGTATCTAGCCTTAAGAGTCAGACTAGCAAATTTAGATTGCATTTTGAATCTTGTATTTAATTTCTTAAGGAGTTACCCCAGTGGATTTTATCAGACATTCTGCTTTTGCCCGAATAAAAGATAACAATTCTGGGCAGAACAGCATTCCCAAGGTTGGCTATGGAAATAAACAAGAGTTGGTGTGTACAGCGATAACACAAATGTAAAGTATGGTAGGTAGAGGATAAAAGATACTAAAAGCTGAATAAGAAAGGGTTTTTTTTTAGTTGGTTGTTTTTTTTAGCAAGCAGGGAATTTAAATTTAATGGATAGAGGAGAGAACAGAAGTTGATAAGAAAACCTCATATTATAACCAAACTTAATAAAAAATGCTTTGTGTCTGTTGTTGGTCTTGCACCCTGTAAAACAGCATTTTTGTTTCAGTGTCTCTTAGAAGTGTATTGCTTGTCCGTTTCTGTTTCCGTCATAGTATTAGCTGCTAATAGTCTGCCCTTACAAAGACCATCATCATCTGACTGAAACACCTGAGAATTTTAAAGTGAGCTCAGAAAAGGAGAAATGTTTGTTCTCCCTGCACCATCTGCTTGGGGCAACTGAGGCAGAAAAAGGTGAATTGGATTTACTCATGTGATCTTCTGTAGGCAAAGAAGTGGAAGGGAGCAGTGGTCTCCTCATTTCTGTGTTTAGTCTTGCTCTATTAGACAGCATTGTGCCATTCACAGTTTTTGTTGGTTTTTTAATTCTCTGATGCATGTCTTGATGCAGTTTAGAGTTTTATATGAAACAACTTTCAATTGGTTGGGTTTTGTTGTTTGATTTGGGATTTTTTTATTTTTATGTGAACTAGGTAGAAGTTTCCTGCAGTTTGAATTTTAAAATATGCTTTACATAGAGTAGCAGCAGGCATTATATGAAATAAATATATGAAGAAATAGCATTTTTAATGTGATATTTGCCTCTATCCCAAAGAAGGAAGGTTTGGTTAAGAGGTTTAAGATGTTTTACTTGATAACAGTCTTTCTCAAAGTTTTGTCAGGTTTTAAAACAGATTTATAAATCTGACTTTGCTGCATTATTTATTTTAAAAGTCTTGAAATGTATAGTCTTCTTCTCTAACATCTAATATTAAGTACAGTGAAAGAGATTAGGTACCAGACCTACATAGAGTTAATATTAAAATTGTGCCATGCACCATTTTGACTTAGTAGATTTTTTGTATTTTCATTTTTACAAATGAATTTTATCAAAAGTTAACTGTGGGCATGATTCTAATTAGTAGCTCTCCATATTAGATCTAATCCCTTTGTTCTTCATTCAGACAGAATGCCCATTAGGGTTAAAGAAGGTTTTGACTGAATAAGGCATACAACAACTGGCTGTAGTTTTAGTACATATAGGGCTAGATTGTGGGTCAGGGCCAGCTTAAAGTGTACAGCTCCAGTGATTCCAGATCTTGTGCATAATAGGCAGATCCTTCACACTGTTGTGATGGTGCTTTATTAACATGTCAAATACAGGAGAAAAAAGCCTGACAGTTTTATGGCTGCTCAGAATCTTATTAGCACGTCTTGGTGTTTTGTGTTTCTGAACTGAAATTATGCAAATATGTCTTCAAAAACATTTCCCTGTTTTCATGAGAGAGCGAAGAAAATAGAAGTAATCAAAAATTGGTATTAAATACTCACATAGTTTGGCCAATTAATAAATCTGCTGTTGCAGAATAGAAGGTCTGTGGGCTGGAGCTGGCTCTTAACTTAATGTTAACTTACATTTAATTAGCCAGACCAGATGGAAGCTGGCTAAGCTTCGCATGAAGGCTTGTGGGAGAAAGACATAATCTTCCATTTTGTCAAAGGAACTAATACCACAGATTAAAGGTCGGTGTTCTTTTCAGAATTTAAAGAGTGGATGCACAGTGGCTGACAGCAAGAAACAGCAAGGGCACTAACAAATTAGCTTAACCCCTGGATGACTAGTGTACCAGCTCTGCTTTATTTACTTCCCCAGTTCAAACCATCGGTCTCCAGTTTCAGTAATAAATCCCAGGGAGATAAGAACGTCTCTAAATTTTATTCTGTTGTCAGGAAAGTAGAGTTCTATGTAGGCAGTTGGCATGGATAGAGAAATTAAGTTCTGGGAAATGCTTTCTTACTCAGCAGAGTAAAACTTCATACTGTTCAGATGCTAAGCACTTGGGATCAGTCTGACAAACCACTTAATTCTCTGCTTAACAATAAGCATGCAAGGAGACAAGTCAAGGAGACAAGTCAAGAAACCGTTCATGTGCTCAAAGAGGTACATACATGGATCATGTCGGAGTACGGCGGAGCTAAAGGATTAAATCAGGCGTCTTCTCTGTTATGGCTTGAAAGTGTAGTGGAAAGAGGGAATGGATCTGTCAAGACTGAACCTTAAGTAATTCTGCAAAAAATAGCACGTTTTTAAAAATGACGAAATTAAGAGTCCATTAAAAACAAGAAAGAAAGAAAGACAGAAAGGGGTTAGACATGCTAGTTGTGTGAGCATTTAACCAGTCTTTGGGGATACTTCCTGGTGGCTTCAGCAAGGTAGGAGAGAGTTCTTTCTGAGGTGGAGAGTAGTAACAATTAATACCATCTTAGCGTTGCTATGAAGTATCAAATGCTTGTGCAGAAAATAAGGTACCCTCGGCTGGAGCTGCCGTCTTTGTATCTCTTATTTACAGTGGAAATATGTGTGTACAGACTAACTTGGGAAAGGAAGCTGGGAAATAAGCACCTGCTGTTTGAGTCAGGTTTATGCCAGTGTTCATGTACAGCAGTAGGGAATTAACTATCTGTTGGACTTTCCCAGCTGGAATGGAAGCACCCATAGAGCTGGTAGATGTCTTTTGAACACCCAAATGTAGCAGATCCAGATGCTTAAGTTCCACAGCCATGGCCACTTAAGTTCCCACAATGTATAAAATCCCCTGGTAGTCACAATGTATTTTGAAACACCTAAAAACAAACCTTTCAGAACATTCTGGAGCTTGCTTCTACATTTTGTAGGCTACTTTTGCTACTAGACCACCTTGCCTAGTTTGTTGGATATGAACTTTCCCTTAGTGACCACTGTCCATTTGATGGTTGTATCACTTAAGTGATGAGACATTTGGATGAGATTGGGTCGGTTCTTACAAAGAGTAGAGTATTTTGTAGATCTCAGTTAATAAGTTGTGCTTGCGGACAGTCCCAGGAGAGAGGGTTAAGGACCTGAATGAGCATGAAAACTATGTAACCTGTTTATAATTGCCTTTTGTGGATGGAGATTTGATACACTGAGGTGAGAAAATCTGTACTGCTGTTTACTGTAGCCTTTTTAGAGTGTGGATAGACACAAGATTCCAGCACCACTCTCTGCAAGGTACACAGATTAAAAAAATTAATTTTAACGTGGAAAGCTCTTCTACTGTGTCACCTGAACTGGAGATTTGGAATCCCACTGAGTACTTTGAAGGCTGTATGCACGTGTATTTATGTTGATGCTTTTGTCTCTCTTCTCATTTTTAAATAATTATGTCCCGGGGATGGAAGAAGAATTATTTTACTAGTCACTGTTTACTAGACCACATTGATCTACAGTTACCAACTGGTGGCGATGGAGATACCACAGTTATTTTCCATTTTGAGTTACTGGCATATTTGAGATACCTCTTGGGGACAAAATATTTGAAGGGAATGGTAAATTTTAAAACCATTGTAGCTGCAAATGATGGAATTAGCATTTACTTATCAAGCAACTAATTTCAGCTGTTACAAGACCAGAGAAATGTGGGAGTAGGTAGTGCACTTTTGGGAGAGGTGTAGGCAGTATGAAAATATTTTTTTTGTTTTCCTTGTCAGGTAAAACTTAACAGTTCACATCTAAACTCAGCTGCTGGTCTTTGAGAAATGCCCACTGCCTCCTGTGGAGCATAGAGTGCAGCCCAGTAGGATTTGTCCCAACAAGTACATTTGGAGAGAACATTTCTGAGCAAAGTCATTCATACCTTTGATGAGTGTGTCAGATGTCTTCAGGTGGGGATCACATTCAGTTTTGTAAGTGCACAAGTACAAATACTGCTTTTATTAAACTCAAAAAACACTGTTGAAATCAGAAGAGTTTGGGAGCTGCCCTTTTCAGGGAAGTACTGTGCAGTATGAAACTTGCCAAAAACTAATGGATTGTTTGCAGGAAATTGGAAGTTAAAGTGCATGAGTCAGTCTACTTCAAGGCTGAACAGTTTCCACTGAACTTAAATAATGAATGCCAAAACCTAGAGACAGTACAAGCAGCTGCAGTGGTTTTCTTCAGTTATTTTATCCAGGCACTGTAAGGGATTTTATGTCTAGCAGAGTCTTCCTTGTCTTTTAGGCCATCAGGCTTTGAAAGTGTTACATACATTGTTGTTACTGACATGGAAACCTTTGCACAAGAAGCAGCAACCCAAGCATTTTTTGTTTTTACTTCAAAGCAGTTACTGCAGAGTATGGACTAGAACGTGCAGTTTCAGGGATTTCATCTGCAGGAGCAACTACCTACTTTTGTAATGTCAGCCTTCAGAAAAAGAGAGGATCATTTTTTTCCTTAGAAGTGATACATGTTAGCTTCACACTTCTCAAAGTACTCCGGTCATTTACTTCTCGGTGTGTACAAGGATTTCAATACACTTAATGAAATATATCAAACATTAGATAAAAGACTGAATAATTCTTAATAATTGTGATTTGTGACAGATCTTATGCCCAGAGCATATTTGTGCAATACTACTTTTTACCAGGATACTAAATAAATCTAACTCTTTGCAGGAATGCAGGAAAGGAATGAGGTGTTTGTGTATATGCATGTGGCTTAGGTTTCTTTAATTTGAATTAGTTATTTGATGTCTGTGCATATAAAGAGTGGTTGAGGGCATGCATGGCCGAGTCAGTTCTGTGTCCTATTCTGTGCTCCTGTTCTCCAGTTCTCTCAATAGTTGGACCTTCTGAGCATTTCTGAATTGGAGAATAACTGAGTGCACCAGAGTTTTGGGATTTTGGGTCTCATTCTCATTAGAGATGCTCCAGGTCATGAGGACCTTTGTGGCCCTTCACTGGACTCTCCAGTTGCTCCATGTGTCTCTTGCGCTGGAGAGCCCAGAACTGGGCACAGTACTCCAGGTGTGAAAGTGCAGGTGCAAAGCTCTCCCCTGTGTCATAATTTTCCACCATGCACAGCATTTATGCAGCTCTTCAGCTGTGGTGTGGACAAGAGTATGGGCGTGAGGTTTTAAAATTTGAGTATTTTGCTATATGAAATTCACATGAAGTTGGCCAAATGCTTCTTAGTGAGATTTAGTCTGAGTAAGCTTAACATTATCTAGAAAAGCAATCAGCCACTTTTTCAGAGAACAGTCCTGAATCAGGAGGAAAAAATTATTTTGGTTTTGTTTTCTTTTTTTAATCTCTTTTCGATTAGATGGAAATGTGACTGAGGTTTTCGAAGGCAGCTGTAGACTTTTGCTGTTTGACTTTTGTTACGAAGTCTAGAAAGGTGCCCACCTAGAACATGCCTCATAAATAATGGCTACAGACTTAGCTGTGCTAATTTACATCCTTTTACCCTCAATTTTAATCTGAAGCTCTTTCCTGGCATAATCTGTCATAAGGCCATCTACTTGCACAAGAGATGATGATCACGTGGGAGTGAGAATGATTAACTAGTTTGGAAACAAGGTGCAATCACCCCTTTCAAAAGCAGTGGGCACAGGTTCCTGTGTTAGCTTGGGATATTTAATTATTGTGTGCCTCAGTTTCCAGATGTGTGAAGTGGAACAGTGGCGGGGATTAAATTTGGAAGAATCTTTGAGCTTTCTTGATGAAAAATGTTAAGGGTTATTAAGTGTGGATGTGGTGAAAGGCTTAGCAGACAGGTGTGGCTTAAAGAAATGGTTTGAAATCCAGTAATTTAGTTCTAGGTTTAATTGAAAGTTGTAATCCCAGGAATTGGTGCCAGTGTCTTCTAGGATTTAAATCCAATGCACTGGAGCATGTAATTTAAAGCTTTACAGAACAGTATTAGCACTTATATGTTTATCACTCAGCACGTGTTAGCATTATTCCTGTGGAATGCTCTTAATTAAAATCCAGGAGTTGCTTACAGTGCATTTGATGCTCGCTATCATGAGCACTCAGTCGAGTTAGCAGCAAAATAAATTTAAAGGATTGATTTTTCTCAGAGCTACAATATAATTGGCAGATGCTTTTGTAACCGATGTTATCATTAATGTATAGGAGGTTTCGGCAGCCGATTCCTTGTTGATCAAATGACTTCTGCTTTCATTTTTCAAATCCCAATACTAGCTTAAGTAGGAGGAAAGGGACTTTCAGTTGGTACAGCAGAAAACAGGATGCTTTTGCAGCAAAATAGCCATTAAGGCATGTCTAGTATACACATTGTGCTCTAACAACTCATATTTCGAAACTAGATTTGTTTTGTAAGAGTTACACTCAGAAAATCTCTTGATAAATGGGAGAAATCTGTTGCTCTGTTTTTGAAAGGGAGGAACACACACAAAAATAAGTGTTTTGTAAAACAGTATTGCTTTTTTTCTGAAATCGTATATTGTTTTTGGGGGCCTGGTGCATAGTTTGTGCTTGGTAGATGGGGTTAATTGTTTCAGTGTGAGCAACCAAAGTTTTAAATATGAATTCTAACTTTTTCACACCATTAATCATAAAACTGCCTGACCTATCTTGCTTACTATAACATTGTTTGGCTTTTTTTAAAATTGATGAGTCGTGAGCATATATTAAATAAGATTTTTTAAAAAATAATTTAAAAAAATCCTTCTTGCATCTTAAAACGATTTTGCAAGGTAAGAATTCGGCATATGTATATCAGTTCATTTTGCGGTGGGCTTATGATATGATAGCTTCAATGAAAATTGGATCTGAATTAGAGTAGACTTTGAAAAAGGGTTGTGGGCACATGTTTTTGGGAGTGGCTGGAAGAACTTACTATAGGGGAAGGTTCAGTCCTGTGTGTGCTCTACCTAGTAACCAGATAGGGTGATGTTTCTAGTTAAAGCAAGATGCGGAATTTAAAGCAAGGAGCTGCTGAATATGAAAATTAATTTTTGTGTTTACACAAAAAGAAAAAATCCAGCCATGCTCTAATTCATTTTCTTTGCTTTCCTTTCCAAAAATATTTTTAGAAATTAAATAAAAAGCATTGAAGTATTTCAACAACCAGTTGGTTGTGGGTTTTTTGGTTTTGTTTTGCATGTTTTTATTGTTTTGTTTTGTTTTTTATAATGCCATTAAAACTTCTTTGGAGGATAACAGCCCTCTTGAGGACCAAAACCCTGCCCTGTTACAGCCAATGCTTACAGGGCTTTTTAACCCGCTCTGTGCACAGAAATCACAGAGTTGAGAAATCATGGAGCTGAGTGAAAACTGAACAAAGACCCGTGACAAAATCTAATACTTTCTGTTGCTCAGTTCAAAAACAAGTGGGTTTTGAAGTCTGTAGCCTTTCAGATGTGTAAAAATATTTAACTCCTCTATGTCTCTGGAGCTGTTTTGCTTCAAGCCACGAGCTTGCTGCTGTTCTATATTCAAGAGCGCTTCAGGGAGCTGAGGTGAATCCTGGCGCTGCTCCCATGGGCTGTGATTCCCCTGGGAGTGGGTGGGTGGGGAAACTGAGGCACAGAGCCATGGTCTGGCTTCTGGAGCACAGAGCACAGCCAGCTCCAATGCTTCCTTTGCTCTTTGGACTTTCGGGATCATGATTTTGTCCCTACCAGCTTGCCCCCTTCCAGGTTGTTTTGTTCCTACGCAGCTTTAACATTTTTCTCCCAGAGAGCAGCCACTTGTTAATTTATCTACAGATAAGAAATTTTGTGTTCAATTAGCAAAAGCCTTCTTTGGTCGCATTCACCCTTATCCCTCCCCCGTATTTTCCTCTAATTCCTGGTGACCCTTCTTTGACTTTTATTACCTTTTAAGAAGTGGCAGAATCAGGCCATTAAGTTGAAGTGAATGATGAAATACTTAACCCTCTTGTCTCCCCTCTGAAACACCAACCACACACATACCAGTTATGCACAGAGGGCTTTTTTTTTGTAGAAAAATTTGACATCTGAGTGTTTGTCTCTAGCCTGGATTGCGGCATATGTAAGATACAAAAAGGATAAAACCAGAAACTGAATTTTCTCCCGGTCTGAATCCCTGATGTCCCCAGAATCTCTACTTTTACCATTTTAAAAATGAATTTTGGATTAAAAAAAATACACTGCAGGGTTCCACACTTTATTCAAGGAGTTAAAAGTCTGGAGCTGTGCTTGATGAGCCAGATGGTCTTCAACAGTAACATTGTTCATATTGTTTAGATTATCCTGTTGCAAGTACAGTGCCTCGTTTACCTTTTATGGAAGAAAGTGTGGAAAATTGACCACAGATGTAAGTAACCAAGAATGATGGCTGAGGCAATTCTTACCAGGCCTCCGTCTCTAACACGCCTGATCCTGCAGATAAAAATAAATAGAGAAATGTGAGGCAGCATGAGAAATATCTAGTGTTACCTATTTAAGTGTTTAATTTGAGCTCTGCGAGCTACTAAAATCTTTATTTTGTTAGACTGAGATTTCTTCATATTGAACTGGTTTCAGTCTTTTGGTGTCGGCAGCCTGAATGTAGATTTTTATCCAGGTACTAAATAGCACATCATTATGTATTTTTTTCCATCCTGGTTGAAAAAAAAGGGGTGTGGGAAGAAGCCAACTACACTGACCTCAAACACAGTTTATGGTCCAAAAATCTTCATGAGAAGATTGGTACCCGTTTTGTGCTATAATGAGAGAGCACAACTCCCCATTAATATTGATTTGATTGGTATCAGAAGCAAAGGCTGCACCAAATTAATTAGAGGTAGCTCATTGTTACTCCTGATAATGGGCTGTTGAGTTAGTGAAGCATCTTACAAGTCAGTTTCAGATTGAAATAAACTTTTTTAGACAGGTATCTCTTTTGTGCAGTATCTGGAATTGGAAGGCTCAACAGAACAAAGGGAAAATGCTACAAATGAAAGCAATAAAGCCCTGTTTTATAAAGTCCTTTTGTCTCCTATCACTTTTCTTTCTCTCCCTCATTTCCTTCCTCTTATTAGGAGCTGCTGTCAAAGTGCATTTACTTATGGCAAGTGGTTCCCTTCGGAGCCCCTAAGCTGATACTGCTGCATTTGCATGCAGGTGCTACTGTGGTGGGGCACAGTTCTCGCCTGGCCTTTCCCCTGCCCTGGCAGAGCAGAGAGAGCTGTAATTATAAACCAACAGGTTTGCCGTGTGAGGGGCCAGGCACTGAAAATCTCCTGTTTGTTCTTCAGCACAGCTTGCCTGCCTGGTGCTCTTTCACAAGGTGGTAGATTCCTTTGACTATTAAAGGCAACATCTTCCCTTTCTTGCACTAAGCTTTGATTGATCCAGGAAATATTTTCTTTTGCCTGCGCAGTGCTTTTAAATGTGGTTCTGCCAACACTGGTTTCTAGAAGCGTAGACTATCAGGTTCTCTTCCTAATATTGTTTAAAGACTTTTCAAAAATTGTCAGGAAGAAATGTTTTACAGGGAACAGAGAAGGCTGGAGATTATGGTGAGAAATACTCAGTCTAGGATGTAATGTAAAATCAGCAGTTAACACTGGAAACAGATTTCTGAGGCAAAGTTCAAACTGTCACTTTAGGGTACCACTAAGTGGGACAAGAGGGAGTCAATAATATTTTTAATATTTTTAATACCTACAATCAAAATATGATAAATTAGATTGGCAACATCAGGCACTGTTTTTCATCATTTACCTATCTGGTTCTCCTCCCTGCAGGAGCTGAAAAACAAGAGCATTTGGACATGAGAGGTCTGGCTCTATGCCTGCAGTTGTAGGGTGGAGAAGGGGAGAGCCATTGGGAGGAAGTGGCAGGAGCAGCACCAGAGTGGGAGAGTGGAAAGGTGACAACAAACACGCGCCTTGGGAGGGGAGACGGACAAGGTGAGAGTAGCATTCAGGAGGTGACCAGCTTGAATCAGGAAAGTGGGTGACAGTGATGTGGGTGAGTGATGGAGGTGGGGGACTGCTGCTGAAGTGGACTAAGCCTGTGCTTGGGAGCCAGCAGCCTTTGAGCACTAATCCTGTTCTGAGGCTGCATGCAAATTCTCTTTCTTTTTTTTTTCTTTGTGTCTGTTTTCATATTCATGAAATAGTGATAATGGCCATTGTCTGCAGCAAAGTGGTATCAGGAGGCTTAAAGTGCCATTGTAGTTCTGAAACAGCAGAGATGTGTTGACCTTCCTTTGTGCCCACAGTTGATAAATGCTTACCTCAGTGACAAATTAAGGGTTTGCTTTCTTCTTCCTGAGCAACCACAGCTATGAAAAGGGTTTGGACACCATCCTGTACTACAGCAGACTTGTTAGCTTAATTGCAATCGGGCTGCACAAGTAACAAAGGACAGGATTCGCCTGACATGCCCTGTAGTACTAATGAAAATGGAAACATTTGAAGAAAAACAGAAGCTTTCAGGTCCTGGGTTAGGATTAACTTGCTCACTGATGTAACATTTTGCAGCCGACTTCTAAAACTGATCCAGATCTGTCAGATCAGGTTTTGTGCTTGAGCTGATCATTCAGCATGGAAACTTCACCTGTGTTTTAACTCATTCAGACTAGAAATTATTTGAAAGATCAACTGAAGTCTGAATGCTAAGGAAGATTGTTTTAAAGCAAGTCTTCCCAGTGATGAACACAGATTTCCATCTACATAAAGCTGCCAACACATGATTCACAAGACCCCAGAGATTTTCCATTAGATAAAAGAGAACTATTGATTTCTGTTAGTTCTCTAGAGAAATGAGATGAAGAAGTTTTCATTGTCTGGGCAGGACCAGTCCAAGAGAGTGAACAGGATAAACACCAGTACCACGCAAGCTCCACAGACTCCACAGAGCGAGACACTTTGCTTTTGTTGTCATAAAATATCCTACAGAGGCAAGCGCTGAGGACACAGAGCCCCAAAGAATTTATCTGTGGAGACAGATTTTTATGCTTTTTTTCAATGAAGGGACTCTTGGTTAAATTTTACAGGGATGAGGCAAAAAGTGCTTAATCAGTGGCAGCTCACTAATACAGTAATTCCTAAGTTGGTCCCTACATGGTAAAGTCAACATACCTATGGCTAGAGCTGCACTGTGGTTCTTACTGGCCTGAATCACAACTGAAGCAAATTATCCCTTTCAAGTCAGTTTCCTTGTAACCTTTCAAGTGTTGCGATAAAGGTCAAATAGACCATAGAAAACATGGGTTTGTGGATTTAAAAGCCCAACTAATAATGTTTAGAGAAACTGAAAAGTAGCCTCTTTTGCTAGTTGTCTTCAAAGCAGACTGTGAACTGAAGTAGAGCCCTGTAAGACACACAGGGGAGTGCTAGGTCACTCAGATCCTGACCACCAGATTGCTCCTTGAATGGACCATGTGCCTTGAACCCTGACACTACCACTTCTGGGATTAAAATCCAGAGCTCAAATATGTAGAATCAGTACTAGGTTTACGCAGTGGGTTGTAGAGTTACCTTTTATCTGATGGTTCCAGAGTGTGCCCACGTTACAGAAGTGCTGTAAACTCTTGAGAATGGACAGTCCACTTCACTGAAGCTTTCATGCAATTCTGTAGCAGCCTACAGAAGTACAGAAGTAATTTTGTTTGATTTGGAGTTGCCTCAGTGGAAATTAGTCACTGGTTCTGATCAGCAGAATGGCAGCAAAATGGTAGCACATGTACTAATGATTTTATAGAACAATTTGAAAAACTAATGGAAGGTCAGGTTATTGAATGTGGAATCAGAAATAGTCGGTGTGCATGTGGTGGGTGAGAGCTCCTTTTTTCTGGTATCTGTGTGGTATTTTGACTAGTTGCTCTTTTATAAAGGTGAGTCTCAAGGAGTGAAGCTGTGCTGCAGAGGGACTGTGAGTACAGAGAGTGGTTTGTCAGCAGGATATGAGCCCAAAGCTCCAAAAAGCATCACTTGATTTGTAGAACAGACTAAAGTCTTCTGATGGATAGCCCTATGCAAATATTACATTTTTAAGTGGTGTACCCTATTACTCCTTGTTTCTGACAGATATGCTGGGAATTTCCTTTTTAACAAACAATGCCTGTCTTGGTAGAAGCCTGTTTCCATGACTTAAACTGTGATGAGAGCATCAGCCTAGTAAGGTTCCAGGAATAACCTACACATTCAGCGCTACTCTGCCAAGAACCCAGAGACTGGTTATTGAGATGAATGGTTTTGGTTAATGTGCGCCACAAAATAGGAAAAAAAGATGCATATATATTTTAGTTCATAGATAATTATCAAGAAATTGTGTATAAAGAAAAATAATGTATGGTTGGGTAGCAGAAATATAAGCCTTGGACTTCCTATCCTGAAAATACAAATCACTGCAAGTTTTAAAGCACTTGCATGACTCATATGCCGAGGTCACAGACCAAATTTGCTGATGGAGGCAGGATGAAACAAATTTGGCTGCATTTTTATGATATTTTTCCTGCTGCTCTTAGCTTTTTATTTACCCAAAGTAATATAATTTTCCAGAGAAGTGTAACAGATCCAACATATGGAACTTCTATCCACTTCAGTGCTTAGGTGCAGAACTGAATGTGAACAGTGGTGTGACAATAAATAGCTTACTGCATGTCAGGGAAAGTAGTCTCTCAGGAACCATATTGCCAGCTTGGCAGGATTCTGGAAACGGAGATCTCAAGTGGAATTGGGGTAGTAATGCAGTCAGTGAATAGGGCCCAGGCCTAGAGGAAATCCAACTCCAATAACATGAACACTAAATGGAAGGCAGAGAGAGAGTAACAAGAAAGAGGGACTTGTTAATGTGCAGGTCTATAAATCAAGGGGTTTTTCCTCTTGCTCTGGCACAAATTTTGGGCCAATTTAGTGCATCCCTTAAAGTTAGTACACTTCATTTTTTCACTTGAGAATAGTGTCATAACACTGAGTAAACTATTTGGTAACCAATTGTGCTGCATTTACTTCTGCTGAGTAATATTTTAGTGCCACAAGAGAAATCTGCAGGAGTTATGATTCAGGTCTGATCTGCATACTGGTTTTACGCTGCTGAGATTCTGTTGACTTTGAGGTTGTTTTTGTATTTTCAGTAGCATTGCTATTGTTTAGATGTTGGTCCAGGATAGCTTCAAAAACGAGTGGAGAGTTATTCCTGCATTCACTTTAAAATGTCAGCACAGTTAAGAAGTCTGGCTCCAGGTGAAGGTTTTAGACCTGAGTGTGTCTTGATTTAATGGCAGGGAATGAGACTGGCTTGTTAGGAGAGAGAGGCTGTATTATTGAGTGTCCCAAATGATCCGATTTTGTGTGCATGTATGGTTGTAAGTAAAGATTTTGTTTATGATATAAGACATAAAAAGGATTGTGTACTTATAGGTATAACATCATTCTCTTTCTCCTGTGTGTTTAGGGAAAAAGGCAAGGGCCCTGCCTGTGTTTAGTAACACTTGGTCCTTGCAAGGTGCATTGCAAATAATAATTTGGAAGAGCTGTAATTACTTAAGTTCCTGTCAGCATATTTTTAGCCATTTGTCAGTTATAGTATAGGTGAACTGTGTCATGTCAGTGGTTTTTTTTTTTTTGTCAAGAGTCTAAATTTTTGCATTTGCCTGGATCTAATTGGAATTACCCCTTTTAAATTACTTTTGTCAACATTCACCTGGATTATTTGGGAAGAACACTGTTTGATAATTTGCAGTTCTAAATTTATAACTCTGGTATCTACTTTCTCCCTTTGCATCACACAGCTTGTGTCAGAATTTTTCACTTTTGGATTTTAGGGGAGGAGAGGTTAAGTGTTGCCCATAAAGTGCCACCCCTGAAGTCCCATGTGCCAGGCTCGTGTCATCCTCTGGAGGGCTGGGGAAGGCACAAAGGTAGTTTGGAGACACCTCTTTCCTGGCTGCAGTTACACACCAATAGATGTTGGCACTGCCAGGGATCTAACCTGTAATTTCTTGGTAAATGAGCACTTTATGTGACTCCCAGTTTATATGACTCTTGTTTCTGCTTATGTATAACATGCAAGGTCTGTCATCTCTTCTTCCATTTACATGATTCCTGGCATTTTAAATTCAGGCAGATTAGATTTAGACCTTTTGTAATGAATCTGCATCATTTGGTGTTCTGCTTGCTCCTGAAATGGCCTGGGGGAACCTGATAGACACGATTTATGTGTATCATTTAGAGGCATAAGAAATCATCTGATTGATTTAGTCTTTCTTTTGTTAGCTCTTTCCTATAATTCTAAGCATCCTTTCGCTGTAGCATTACACCATTGAGGAAAGTATGAGTTTTCAAAGGCAGGATGCGTCCATATTTAGAAGTGATGATACTGATAGGAAAATGGCTTGGAGGTCTTTACAGGAGATTTTCTGCTGATTCTGGTGTAGCTCAGATCATAGTTTGCAAGATAGAAATATGTCTGGCATTTATATCACCGACAGGAAGTTTAATTAATTAATTTTTGGTATTACTTCCTGACTTCAGCAGAGTATGCTATATGGGTAGGATGCTCCTGTGCAGCACTGAGCTCTACTGCTGCAAAGCTGTTTGTGTAAAAGCAGAACTGGGTGCTGATGCTGCAGTGCACTGCACGTGGCAAAGGGGAAAAAGGACTGATGAGATTTGGCAATGTTTGTTACTGTGCTGGTGAGATGCTTGGAGTCTTCCACATGCCTTTTAGTCTCTGTCATTTTTACACAGAGCCAAGCGAAGGAGACAGAAACATTAAGGACTTGACCCTGTATTTTTCCAATTGGAATCAATCAGTATAAAGAGTAAGCCGAATTCTGATATCAATCAATGCTCTTCTGTTGGCTTTAGTAAGGCTGTACCCATTTGCAGTAGCTGAGGATTAAGATGTTGCTCTCCTCCCAGCCTTTCTGATGACTTACCATAATTTTTGAAACTTAAAAGTCTTGTTTCAGGTCCAGGTTGTTGGCTTATGTGTTTAAATTGAAGGCTTGACAGTTCTCATGTGACCAGCACTTTGAAGAAGATCCATGAGTGAGGTTAGGTAAAACTGTGGGTTTTTTCCCTACTACTATCTGGATTTTCTCAGAACCTAGATAATTTTATCCCATTTGCATCAAACATGCAGGTAACTTTAGAATCCTGCATCTGTATTGTTTCTAGGGAAGCAAAATAAAATTACAAATGACAGTAATTGACATTACATGCTTTAATTGAATTTCCTCCTCTGTGAACCAAAACCTTTTAACCAAGTATTGCAGTGCTATTTCTGTATTTATTTGTTACATGGGTTAATGTGCTATGTGGCAGATCCAGTATTTATCCATTTTCACAAATTAAGCTATCAGTGTCATGTTGCCTTTGAATTGTTTCCTGTATTGATGGCCAAAACGGCTTGAATAAGACTTTAGCCCTCCCTGGCTATACTTCTGTTTTTACGAAGCTGAAAATTGCAGGGTTGAAAATGAGCCCTTAGGAACAGTTTGGGAAACTCTAGGCCCAAAGCATCTTACCAGTGTGCTGCGTTTTTTCCCTGCAGTGATCTTTGCTAAGGGAAGGGGGAGGCGCACAGGCTTTTTGAAAGATGATGTTGTTGTTGTTATATTACAGGAATTAGAAATCAAGCCCCGCTTGAGTTTATGTTTGTGGCAAGTGAAAATGAATTACAGAGAAAATGAATCAAAATTCCTCTACTGGGTCCCCAAGCTGTGCAATTCAGATCTGCTGTTGTCACCTTCTTGCCGTGTTATACCCTCTGAGAAAAGAGCTCTGCTTTAGCTAATTTGCAGCTTTTTTACTCTTCTATAACCTCACTTATTACCTGGGCATGATCTTTTGTCTACTTCCATAGGTATAAAAACTCAGCATAAAAGAAACAAGTTTCATTTACTAGTTTTGTAAAATAACTACTTTTGTGAATGCAAAAAATGCCACTTTATATACAGATATAAATAATCACTTATAAAATAGATTGAATTGATGATGCAGGTAGCTGTGACTTCAGACTTCGTGAATTTTCTTAATATATAATAATTTTCAGCATCCTCCTTTACATTTCAAGTGAAGCATTGTTTTCCTTTAGCTGTACTTGTGTCCCAAACAGGATTGCCATAATAAAATATCTGGGACACTTACGATTCTATTCAGAAATTAAGAAAAGGAAAGCTTAGGAAAGAACTGCCAGCTCAGTATTGTCCTGTAATTGAATGCTGTTATTCAGCAGTCCAGCAATGCAGGTTTTCAGTGCCAGAAGGCAATGGGACTCCAGGAGTCAGAATGGGGAGCCCCATTACTACTTGTGAGTGCAGAATGGAATAGAAATGTTGGCAGGGAAAGCTGCTTTTAGGAGTGACCCAAAAGCTGCAGACCAGTATGTATTAGACACTCCTTAGAACTGGAAAAGAATGTGGTGTCAGAATTTAGGAGAGTTCTGAGCCTTTTTCTGCAAGGAATCACATCTGATATGAAACCTGGAGGTGGGGGGGGGAATGTTGTGTAGCACAGCTGAATAACCTTAACCAATAAATACCACTCCACTCTCCATACTTGTCTATTGGAACTGGTATTTTAAATGAAGTTCCATTGGAAATTAGAAAGGTAACTACTTTCCACAACTTAGAAATGAGCCAGGGATGTGTCACTTCCCTCCTCCTGCTCCAAGTTGAAACAATCACTTAAACATTTCACGGCTTTTGAAAAGTTTTAGTCTGTAGAAAACTTCATAGGAATTTGATTTTTAGCCCAAGTAAGTAATTGCTTTAGATTATATTTTGATTACTGTCCCCCTTTGGAAGGACCCATAGACCATAAAACTAGTTTATTTCTTACCAGTAGTTTATTATTCTTTTGATGGCTCGTACCTCTCCTTTCCTTTGCTTTTTAGCTTTTTATATACCTTTTCCTGTTTCTGAGCTTAATCCTTGTTTCATATGAGTTTTGCTAATTATTTCAGTAGGGAAATATTTGTAAAGAAAAGAGTGCTGTGAGCAGGATCTGAATTTGGTAATCTCACACATGCATCTCAATTCAGGCAACAGGATTCAAGTAACTCCTGTTGGTCAGACTTAATTTCACAACAACTTTAGAAAAAAAAAATTAAAAATATATACTTTTTGCATGCTTTGAAGGGAATTGTGACTTTATTCAGTTACAAGGGTAAAAAAGATACAAGTTACTTAGAACAGAAACAGACTGTGATCGCTAAAAATGTGTTTTGCACTTGCCCTTTGAGCGCTTTGTTTAGTTGTATGACTGATAACAAAAGCACACAATCAAAACTGCATCCCAGCCTTCAGAACGCAACTCACCAAGCTGCAAAAAGCAGATTTGGTTTCTTTTGCAGATGGTCTATGAGTCTCATGTGGCATCATATTAAATTATATAGGCAGTCAGTCGCTTGTTCTGAAGCGATGTGATGTGCTTGGACCATTCTGTTGGAAAACAGGCTGTAAAGCTAAAACAGCTCCTCTGAAGAGCAGCAGCAAAGGGGCCTGCAAGGGGCTTCAAACACCTCAAGGACTGCAGTTCCCCCTGGGATGCACTATGAGGGTGGCCCAGCGACCCTACGATGGGCTGTGGAGCATTTTGCCCTAAAGGTAGGAGACTAAACCTACTCATTTGGTTGTTTTTCTTTTCTGGTTATTGCTTTCTGACCTTGTATTTTTACAATGGGGGTTATTTTTGTTTTGTAATATTTTGAAGATAAGAATGGGAGTTTATTTTCTTCTTACTCCTGTCAGAGTTTGTTTTTGCTGGGTAAAAGAAGAAGAAAATACAGCAATCTGTTAATATTTAATGTTATTCCATGAAAATATTTCTGCAATATGAAATAGAATTAGCTGTTTTATCCTCATGATGTTTCCTAAGATTATGTGTTTCTATTAGCTTCAGCTTGGTACAAATTCAGTCTTTGGGTAACACTGGCTCCAGTGTGAAAATAGCTGAATTATCAGCTGAATATCCACTCAGGGCAAATTGTCATTTGTAGTCAAAAGCATGCTTGGGATAGCAATTTTCAAATGGGCTGTGTTTCATGCAGTAGGTAAGTTTTAATATTCATGCTTGTTAAAATGAAAACTTTGTGGTACTATACACTTTCTAAGAGCAATAGTAGCACAAACTCGTCTATGACATCAAAGCTGACGGCTGCAGATTATTTCTGGGAAACTCCAAATGTGTTAGTGCTGTGAAGTAAAACCCATTTGAGGTTATTTACCTGGATGATTGAATTGCAGGTTTGGGTATGTTCACCTGCAAAGTAGGAAATACAGCCATGGGTACTGTTGCTGTGATTGTTCCATGAGGAAATTGGTACATTGGCAGTGACAGCAACCCATGAATTGCATTTAACAGGTAGGAGGTCACACAGTGGTGTTTCCCTTGTCTGACAGCTCTTGACAAGTGCTAGCAAGTGCTGCTCCGAAATTCCAGCTTGTTTGAGACCTCTTGGAAGAGACAGTGGCCGTGCATGTGCAGTTCAGAGCTGGGGATTTACCCTTACAATGCTGCTCCTCACAGAAACACCACAATCAGATGAACAGTTCAGTGAGGTAGTTTATTTTAGACAGGGCTTTTGGAAGTTGGAGCAGATGTTTGAGTTTTATATAAGGAAATAAGCCAAATTAGGAATGCACAGGAGGGTACCAGGCATGCCTGTGAAGGGCAAGGCACAGGGCTGGATGAAAATCATTACTACTGGTTATGTGGGAGAAAAGGTGTTCTCTTTGCTATGATATGGGTTTGGAAAGCAAGAGGTGCAGGTATTCCTGTCCACTCTGTCAGGCTAAGTGTAATATTAGAGACTAGCTTTTAAGGCTGTGTTTCAAGTGCCAGGCTTCCATTTTACAGGTGCAATTTGTCTCCAGAAAGAAAACATGTAGATGTATTCCTTAATCTAGAATTGTGTCTTCTTCTGTGCTGCAGAATGGGGATACTGCTGTTTTCTTCTTTTAAATGAATTAATTCTGATTAAGGGATTTGGAAACCTAGGCTGGAAAGTGTTGATTTATTTCCTGTACAAATTGAGAACAAATTCTGCTTTCCTAAGCCAAACACAGTTTCTAGTTTGTGCTACCAAAGTCCTGTGTTGCATCATCATCTTATACTTTAGTGTAATTGTGTTTTAGGAGGATAGCACAGCCACACGATTGATCACACCACACTGTGATCTGTGCCAGCTGACCAAAGTCCTTCCTCTAGCCGGGGATTTCCATGGACAGCCCTGATACATTCCTTTTCATCCCTTAACTGGCCCTTAATGCTGTATGGCTGGGAAAAGCAGAAGGGCTTCCACGCATAAGATGTGTATCTTGATAATCACACTCACAAGATAAGGGTGGGGAAGCAAGTTTCCCTCTTCTGTGTCCTTGCTGCAGCAGCCAAAGCCTGGAGCTTTTCTGCTGTCAAGTGCATGTTAACCTCCATGTTGGCCAGGAGAACCCTGAAGGGCAGTTTAGTCTTCAGGGTGCTGGAAGATACATTTCTTCCATTTTAAGGTTTCATTTTGCTGCCTTTCACCAAATCCACCCCATTTTCTCTAAGAATATAGCTGGCTTTCTGTTGATCCAGCCAAAACCACAGCCTATTTTTTGCCATGTTGAAGGCCTGTCTTTAGATCCTAACTCCCAAATTAGATCCTGATTCTGTCCTTGAATACAAACTTCAATTCTCTAGGACATATTGCAGAGACTTTAAGAAATCATCTGTGTGTTAGGCACAAATAATTAAACATAGCAAGAAATGGAAAATCTTTAAAGTTGAGGGGAAAAATAGAACTAGATACTGCAAGTTAATTCTGCTCCTGAATCTGAGAACCATGGTTAGATGCTCAGGATTGACACAGAAGGTAGCAAAGAATGGACTGCAGACTACCAGTTATGCAAATAAATAATATATCTACATATTTGTAGTCATTGTTATTTTAATTTCTTTGGGTGACTCTTATCCCATCTTTCTTGTGTTTGCTACTTGTCCAGCCTTGGTGTCACCCCCAAACTTCATCCTGGTTGACTTTAATACCAGAGAAAGATCTTGAAGCATGAGAAGCTCTCATAAGATGCTAAGGTGGTTTTGGTTTTTTGGTTTTTTCATTCTGGGGTGTAGAAATGCTTGGTCACTTATTACAATTTTTTTGATCCTTTGTCACAGAGTCTTTCCTGGAAGATGATGAGATCCTTATCTCAAAACACAAATACTTCTAGGAACTGCAGTTTGAAAACGGTGGTCATGAGTGATAAGCCAATTGGCAGTCTCTGAGAAGGAGCTTTAACTCTACAGTAAAAGTAGTCATTTTTCTATTTCTTTCAAGAAAAAGCAGTCTTCTAGATTACTGAGATGCAGTGGGACTGTCACTTTTTCTTCTTCAAAAACAAGGTTTATATACACAAGAAGAAGAGCAAGAAATTCAGGAAATCCTCAGCTTGCTACTAGTGTGCCCTCACATTCCTAAGAACTATTTTTGGGTTTTCTCTTAGGAATAGCTAGAACTTGTTGAGCTGGGAAAGACTTCTTGGAACAGATCCTTGGTTTTGTCTTCTCTGCATGAGCATCTCTTGTTGATGTTGGAATAGCTGCTCCTAGCTGGTTGGTGATTCACAAAATGAGGCAAGTCAGCCCTATAAAATCTGCTTCTCCACTCCACAATGTTTGGAAAAAATCTGTTGCAGCAAGCTGGGGAGCGTGAAAGATGAGCAATTGCCTTCACTTGCACCAAGAGGTCTGTCTACCTCTCTGCTGGGTATTGCTACCTGCAGATTTGTTATAATTTGAGAAATATCAAAATGTCAGTGGGGAGGATACAAACGCGTTCCCTTCTGTCTCTGTATGGCCCCAAGTACTCAGTGTAATTCTGTGATCCCTCAATAAATCAGTTCAGAGATCTCTCAGTACATACCTCAATAAGTTGGAAATTGTAGTTGTCAGAGGATTTGTTTCCATAAAGCATTTTGCTGTCAAGGGATTCGTTTCAATAAAGGATTTTGCATGTAGGGATACCACGTGCAGACCAGCTAACAACCTGTATGTGTCTGTTGCACAAAGACCCTACTGAAGTATCAGAGGCTGTTTGGAGTTTTGGGATCAGATTCCACGCAGCACATTTTGATAAGAACTTGGAATGGTCACAGTATTTTTCATATGCATGGTTTGTTCTTCAGTGGGAATAAGAATCAACATCAGTTGCACTCTTGTCTGTATTTGTTCCCAAAGCTGCCTTTTGGGATTTTGCAGTAGGATTTTAAACGCTCCTGTAGGGTGACAGGCTTTTCAGAACATCTGCAGATACTGCTTATGTATTTTAAAAGATGCGTTGAGAGGATGTGTAGAAGGAATGAAAGGAATGACTGGCATCTGTATTAGCTTGGCACTCCACTGCTTATTACCTCTTAGAAACTACAGGGAAATTCTGAGAAAGAACCTTCATCCCAAATGAAATGTGAAAGCATGGAAGGCTTAATGAAGTTACATGTGACATGGCAAAAGGGAATCACATGCACTCTTTAAGAGGACAGGGTTTTCTTCCTGATTTGTTGTTTTTACCTACCCAGACTAGACATCTGCCAGTCTATGTAGAGGTATTTTCCCTGCTAATTGTGAAAAAGAAAGGAACAGCAAACTAGTCGCTGAGGTACTTCAGAGTGGCTTTGGACTTTAAAGAAAGTTCAAGGCAAAAGGCATTTAATTTGTGTTGCGCACATGAAAATCAAATCATAACATTTCTCCCATCTTTTTTTGTGAACAGCATTATTCCTGTTCCTTTTGTGTGCATGCCATGTTTGGTTTAATGGAGAAATGAGAAAAGAAAATAGATTCTTTTTTGGAGACTGAGTACTAATGCAGAAACATTAAAGGCAGGCACATTGTTGTCAGCCAGTTTGCATATTTATTTACTTTTACAAATGGTTGGCTTGGAGTCAGCAGTTAATGGAATGAGAATGATGTTCCTGTACAGATCATTTCCTGAGAAACATTTTCAATTACAAACATATCTCTGCTTTTCTTCCCTCATTTGTTATGTCTTGGAGAATAAATGGGGAGTAGCATTTACAACTTAAGGTTTATGTTCTGAAGACAATTTTAACAATGATCCCCACATAAAAAGGCCCTTTTGTAGTTGCAGACATATGTTTATGATGTTTTGTGCTGTGAATATCAAATTTCTGGTGGACGCTGTGTCACACTCTGCAAACTTGTAAACATCTATAAATCCATTGGATTATTTTAGTACCATGTGTAATGCAGATTTATTGTCTTTTGTGTGGACTTCTTTTGTTTTGGAGTTAAAGCTGAGCTGCCAGAATCCATGTTTAATGAATTATGTATTCCAGAAAATTAGGCAGTACTATTTTAGATTAATATTTTCTTTTCCCTTCGTGGACTTACAAGATGCACATGCACAGGTATTAGAAATTAACATTTTGGGTAGGTAGCCCAGAAGGCAATTATGTAAGTTTGCGTAACTAAATAGTATCATTCTATAAAAGCCTGAACTATGACTTTTTGAAAATGTTTTTGCAGTTTTTTTTCTCTCATTCTCTAGCCATCTTAAGTAATACTGGTCAGTTTTCGCATTTACCACTACAAATCCTGAATTACCCCACTGGAATGATATCAGTTTATAGAACTGGAGTATGTGAGAGGGAACAGGAACCATGCTGAGCCAGTGAGCTGGTGTAAATCAGCATAAATCCACTGAGATCTGTGTGGATACAGTCCTTTATGCTCAAGTCTGCATTACAGGCTGTCAAGTCAGTAGAAGAACTAAAGCTGCTGTTGTGCATGAGTGGTTACAAAAGCAAACTATCAAGGTCATGGGCATTTACCAGAAGTTTGCACCCAATAAAGGGAATATGAAACCAAAACCTGATTCATCTAAATTTGGCTCAACTATAATTGAATGTATGTCTTACACAAGAGCTCTAAAGACATTTCTTACTGAAAATCTGAGTTCTTCTAAATTGGCTGTAATTTCTGGTTACATATATAAATGTATGTAATATAGGCATGCATGTTTAAATGTGGGCATACATACAAATATCTAGTGTTATTCTAGCAATATGATGTCTGCAGATAGCCTTCCAAATGGTGCTTGTTCCAGGAAAAAATAGCTTAAGATAGAGGCATGACATGTAAAGCTACTGCCTACTGTAGCAGTTTAAAATATCAGGTAGATTTTGACTTTCTAACAGAAAGCTTAAACTCCTGGAGTCATGTGAATGTCAGCAAATCTCAGCTTCCACAAAAAAACCCAAAACAAGACAGAAAAACCCCAACCCAAAGTACATGAAAACTTAAAAATGGTGGAGAAGACCTTGAATGGAAAAAAACCCTTATGCTAGAGAAAGGCAGTATTTATATACATATGTATGTAGGTATGTATCTCCTGGGTTTGAAAGCGTGGCATTGTGCTCCTCCACCATTATGGTTTGGTTCTAGTAAATTGCACACTTTCAGAATTTATCCATTCCTGTTGTAGAACTTGAGTAATTTTAATTTTGTAAGTACAGAACCAGTTGCATGGGGAAGACATGGTTGTAGCACTCAGAGGAGAGGCTGTTTTACTCTGCATCTTGCTGTATTTGTTTCATGATTCTTCAGATGGATGTGCTAAAATACATCTAAACCACAGAGAGTGCATTGGGTGATGTGGTGTTGCTGAGCTCAGTTAAATAATGAGATGTGTTTCATTCAAATCAGAATAACTCTAAGCCCTGAATACTAAATAGGGCAGCAAAAAGCCTTCAGCACACAAAATAAGCAAGTAAAAAACCCAAATGAAACTGTCTAATAAATACAATGTGGAGCAACAGGCTGCATGTACTGGAGGAATTAAGGCAATTTAAACCGTATGGGCAGTGCTCCACGCTCAGATGTGCAGTTCCAATGGCAGTTGGATGCACGGATCACAGGGCAGGATCTGGCTCGGAGCACATGCCTGGATTTGATAGCATAGGTTTATGACCTTGTAATCCTAGAGCATCTAAAACTGTGAGAATTCCATCCATGTTAAAATAGCTGCTGTAGTTGCTGTTGATACAGGCTCGCGGGCTCCCCGGCTCTGGGGCCAAATTTGGTGCTGGCATGATGGGAGGAAGTCTGTTGACAGCTGATAGCAGTGGAGTTGCATTTGATTACATCATAAGAAATTTGGCACATGGAGCTGAATCAGAAGTCAGTGCAGAAATGTCCATTCCTCATCCAGAGTTAAAACTGGGACTTTCACATTGCCAATCCACAGACACTTGTCTGGCCCATATGTAACTGTTGCATTTAAGGGTCTTGCTTTAAAAGTACATTCCCCCAGTTCCGCTCAGTGTGGTGACTGAAAAAAAACCCTGAAGGACTGGGTTTTGCTCTCATGTCCAAAGGGATAAAGTCCCTGATCTTCCGAATCTGAGCACAATGAGCATAAGCCCCATGGTAGCTGATGAACTGGGCTGTATCTGGGTCACAGCAGAGGGTAAGAACACAAAGGGGGGTCTTTGCTCTGGTTGCTGAGCTTGTCCAGTGGCCAAGCATGGCCTGTGGCCAGCACACGACTCTGGATGCTGTCCTTCACAGCAAATGCCACCAGCCCCAGTGCACTGCTCTGGCTCCTGACCCCTGATGTGGTAGAGATGAGCTGCTGCAGGTACATCCTCTCCTCCCTTCCTGGGGGCTGTAAGGCTCGGAGTGCAGGTCTTACTGATGCTCCAAAGTCATTCCTCAAAGTAGTTCAAGAAATCAGATTATTTCATGTTAATTTCAGCTGCTGCAAAAATTGTCCCAATACTTTATTCTTTGTTTTTATTAAAATACTAAGTTGCTGAAGTGATTTCCATGAAAATTAATTAAATTAACAAAAAGCAGCTGAAAAATGGACTCCTCCACTGAGACTGTGGTATGCAAACTCTTAACTTCAATCACATATTTGTGGTTGCTCTATAAACACCTAAGTGTATAGCAGTGATTTGTCATGGTATTTTTTGATGGAAATTCTTAGAAAGTGAGACTGTACTACATAATACATTTTCTCTCAGTTTGATACTATGCATGTGCTGCTCCATTTAGTAATATTACTAACCTGTAGTTAGATCTTTGCTCTTCAGTATTGGGAAAGAAAAGAAAAAGATGCTCTCAGGCTCAGGATTTCTCCATCCCATCGTGTTTTTGGCTTCCAGGGGGACAGGAGGGCAGGAGGAGCCTTTATTATGGGACTAATACCAGCCTGGGGCATGGATTGTGCACTGCAGAATGCAGAGGCTGAGAGGAGCTGTCCTCTCTAAAAACTGAATCCATCTGGGGTCTTTGGATCATCTGGAGCTGTGTTGGGTGGGCGCTGCAAATGGCTCTGGCAGGTGTGCAAAGTATCTGTTCTTAGAGCAGTGTACAGAAAGCAGGCCTTAGCCCCTGCTGTGCAGTAGATGTGACAGTTGCATTCTACAACACATCAATGTTTTAGTTCCCCATGTATATTTATTATTATTTTATTTGTATTTTATGTTCTCTTTTCATGCAGTGATGTGGCAGGGGTTTGTTTGCTTTCTCTTATTTTCTCTGAGAATATGATGGAGGTCATGTTATTAAAGGTAGAATGTTGTGTGCATTAGAGGACAGATGTTGGGAGGTTCAGTGAGCCATGTAAAGAATTCCTTATGTAAACTTCAACCTTGAAAGGTCCACTCAGTCTCCTTGGAGAATTGTCAGCAAGCTCTGCCAGCGTGTTGCTCCCTGGAGAGAGGAACCAAAAGCTTTCATTACTGTCCTTCACTCGGAAAATGAGCTGAGTGCTTTCTCCAGTGTGTCTTGCCCAAGCAGAGCATGCAGCCCTTTGGGGCAGGAAAGCTCAGTGGAGGCAGTTGGCTTGAATAGATTTTATTTACTATGCTCCCCCTTGGGACTGGTGGGAAAAAATCCCACGTTTTCTGCCTAGGAAACTTTGTGTGGAAGTCCTCCATGAGTGCGACGTTTCGGAACAGAAAGATCTCCACATGGAAGTTTTCTACCCACTGGCATTTTTATGCCCGTAACCATTTTGAATCAAAAATTTAAAAAAACTAAAAATTTAAAAAAAAAAAAAAACAAAGAGGTTAATAAAACCAACAGTGATTTTCTCTAAGGAGTGCTAGCAGTTCCAACAATTGCCATTAAGTGCAAGCAGTTCCCAAGATTGTATATGCTAGACCAACTTCATCCTTGCTATAACTCCTCAGAACTCAGTGGAGTTACATGAGGGATTAATTTTGTCCATTGCTTTCAGCCTTCAGTTTTAGAGAATATACAACAATTGAGGGAACTATTATTGTCAGCATTGTTTTATGACTCTTTAGAGCTGCTCAGTGTTTGTATTTTACAGATACATAAGCAGGGTGAGTATATGGAGTGAAGTTATGGGGTCAGTGTTGAAGGCAGTGGATTTTTCGAATTTATTTCTGTACAGTTAAAAGTAATAAACATTCTAGCAACCATTAGTGCTGTGAATCTTACATAGATGCTTGAATATAGCTACACAGACATTTCATCTGGCAGACCACAAAACATTTCAGAAAGTGTAGAAAATACTTGGAAAATTTTAAGTCCTGTTGTCACACAGATTGACCGATTATCACAGTGCTCATGTGAATTTAGCTATACTTACTGCACCAAGGAAGTTAAGGCAGAGACGTAAAACATCCAAAAACTGACTTATGAGGCAGCCAGGAGGGCAGAGACGAAACAGAAGATCTTTAGAGTACATCTCTGTTTTCTTAGAAACCAAATTGTCTCCATAATTTTTAGAATAAACTGAGGAAAGCTTCAGCTGGTAAAGCTGAACTGTTGGATGGTGAGTCTGCATCTGCACATAAGTCATATATTTCAGTTCATGTCAGAAGGTGTGGACAGCTGCCTGAATCCTTAAGCCATATGTGGGATTGTTGGATTAAGTTATTTTAAACTTCAGGTACAAACTTGTGTGATCCCCGCTGTGGTTCCCTCCATGCTCAGTGCTAGGAGTTCTTCATAGCACAGGATTGTGCCTTGGCTTGTTGGTATTTATTCCCCTCTGTTAGAGAGGCATGCTTGGGCAGTGAAGGGAAGGTTTTGTCTTTACAACCTGTTAAAGCTTGCGTCACGCAGAGGAAGGAATGAAGTTGCTCTGTACCGGTTACAGAACCTGTGCAGTACAGAACAAGTGGCAGGCTTCCCTTTACATAACTTCTCTGGATCTTTCTAGTCCTTTCTTCTCAAAAATGTTGATTTTTGTAGCAGTTGGGGACTTTGGCTGAGTATGACCTTCTCCATATGTCCCAATATCTGCTGGCATCTCCAAATTATGGGGTCTTGGATTATTTCCCCATTCCTATATCCAAGTTCTTTCTCAGCCTATGTCTGGACTCCACACTAAGGCAATACTTTTGAGGCTTTATCATCCTACGCTGTGACTTGCTGCTGTGATTTCTGCTGAAGAAAGGCCAAGAACACAGGCCAGAAGCATCCCACAGCCTGCTGCAGCTAGGCAATGCAGATCCATCAGCATCCTGAAGAGCAGAACATGCTGCTGTGTGCGGCAGCTGCACCCTCAGTCCTAAATAGTTCCTCAGTCTGGTAACTCCTGTGTGGGTACATAGCCAGGCCCAGCTCTTCTCCAGAAGCTAAACTTGAAGCATCTCCAGAGCCACAGTGACATACTGAGAGCAATAATCATTATCCTCAGCTAAAATGATTCATTGGTGTTAAAATGTCAGGACCATTAAAATGCAAGTGAGCCTTTTAAAAATTTGAGGACAATGGGCTGTATCCTGGAAAAGATTTGAGGTAACTGTGTTGGTTCCAGTACCATTATCCATGAAAAATCTTCTCATACAAGTAAAGGTTTGTAGGCTGGGCCTCCCATTTTTGTTAGCTTTACTTCATTGCTGTAATTACATCCAGAGGCTTATCTCATAGAGTCATGTTCTTATAAAGAAATTAAGACAATTAATGCTACTTTTAGTGCAAGTGAAATAGTAAGTAAAATTAAATTGAAATTTGACCAAGCTTTTCTTTTTTATTTCCTAGTGTCTGAATTACAGGAAGAAGGAATAAATGCCATTAACTTACCTCTCAGTCCCATTCCATTCGAACTAGACCCTGAGGACACTATGCTAGGTAATTCACTACAATTTTACATCTCAACATAAAAGCTTGATGTAAAATAAAGCAGCATGCCTGGGATAGTTTCTAATGTTTTTCTTTTAAACCTTCCAGAGGAAAATGAAGTCCGAACAATGGTTGATCCAAATTCAAGAAATGATCCAAAATTACAAGAACTAATGAAGGTAATGAAAGCATGTAAACCCTCTCAGGAAAGTGAAACTATTTTTTAATCCACCTCTTCCACTTGAACACTAGTTGGATACTAGTTAGTTGGAACCACTTGGTAATTTTGATTAAAATCCTAAATCCAGATTCTCAGTCCCATCCCACCCCTACCATCATGCTGACTTTCCCTCGTCTTCGTGATTCTCGGGGTTGGAACTTTAGCAGGATGCTTCATTAGAATCAACTTCAGCACCTTTTGCTTCACAATAAGATGTTAAAATGCTACTGAAAGCAGGGGAAAGATTTCACTCCAGAAGGCACTGGATCAATTAGTATTTGTCTAGACCTTCAAGTGCATTGGCACAGCCACCCTAGAGGAGTTCTTCCTGAGTCTTTCCTGTTTGCACCTGAAGGTATGTCAGACTGTATTTTGAGCCACTGCAGCTTTGGTATTCTTTCTGCTAAGAAAAATGACATGTGTTTTAAATTGCAAATGAATAGTGTGTAATACTGCCAAATTTGTGTTTCCCATATAGGTATTAATTGACTGGATTAATGATGTGTTGGTAGGAGAGAGGATTATTGTGAAAGACTTGGCTGAAGACCTGTATGATGGACAAGTATTGCAGAAGTTATTTGGTAAGAAAAAATACACGTGCACGCTGTTGAGGTACTTTGTCAGTAAGGGGATCTCTTGTTCCTGCTCAGGAGCCTTGGTCTCATCTTACATTTATGCCACTAAGTGATATAAAAATAGCATTGTGTTATGAGACCCCTGAGCAATGGGCTGTATGCACAATCCTCATAGCTGCAGTGCAGTGTGTGGTGCTCTGCACTTGATGAGAACAGCACAAAGCCTACCTGGGGTGCTGGAGAGGGAGGGCTCTTGTCTTGGCAGCCATATTCACTCCAATTAAATTTATTATCTTCATATGGGCTGCACAAGCTTCACCATGTTACAAGTGGAAAGTAAGTTTGAAGGCAAGGGCATTTTCAGTACCATGGTGGATGTTTTTAATCTCTGCTCCTTTCATAGTATAGCTTATTCACATCACAAGGTTCCTCTGGAAAGTTGGAATTTCTTTCTGGTTTGATGTCTGGCTTTTAACATGACTGAGGTAATGGTGCCCAGTGGACTGCAAACTGAGCTTCAGCTGAGAAAAAGATAGAGGAAAGAAACTGCTAATGCAGAGTTGGCATGTGCCTTTTACACTGTTGGCTTGAAAGCCATTTTCTTAGTTATTACAGCTCATAAAGTCTCCAGTACATTTCTTTCCAGTATCCTAAATGAATCTTGAAACATCATGTGGGCACTTCTAATAAAGACTTCACAGACTATTCCCTTCGATGAATGGTTAAGTTATTGAATATATTGTGATGGACTGGATATGCCTCAGACTGAGCAGTTTGATTGTCATGGGCAGACCTCCAGTGACTTCACCCAAAATTCAAAAAATGTTTATTAGATACAGCCTGACTCTAAATATGCATACACTGATCCAGCATTTATTGATTTCAGGGGAATCTTTTCTTTTACCCTTAATTCCTTGTGGATCAGGTCTCTGCTTACTAAATCTTTGGTCTTGTGGTGAGACTATGCACAAACTGATTTCTGAGGAGGCACAAGAAACCTATGGAGATAGCAGCCTCTTAGGCAAGATTAGGATATAGCTGGATTAGATGAGAGCAGTCTCCTAGGCTGGTAGTTTAGGTTCACTCCCTTTGGGAAGATACTCAGTTGGCTTTGATGAGAACAAGATCTGCTCTTACCAAACAAGCTATCTCTTAATAAGATATTCTTTTTTAGAAATAAATTGATAAGTGTCCAAGCATTTTGTTTCTGATGTTGTCACCAGGGAGTTCTTACTGCTAAATTTCCTTTGCTTACTCTTTAAGGGTAAACACTAAGCCATGTATGTATATGCATAGCAATCTGTACTAATTAGTAACAAACCAATTCATGAAGTATTGTAAAATGTACTGCAAATTTTGAGTGCAGAAAAGGGCTGTAGTTTCCTAGAGAGATGTTGCCTAAGGTTTTAGTTATTTTCATACCTCTGGAAAAACTTGTTTGCATTTCTTTGGTGCATCCTCCACCTCTATGAATATGGAATCACTTTGCTTTTATCACAAATGGGCTAAGTAAAATTTTTTAATCTCCTGCATTTGAGGTAGAAGCTGTGAGGCTGAGACCGGTGAAATCTTAAAGTTGGCATCTGGCTCCTAGGTTTGATGATCTGCTATACAAGCCACTCGTATGAAGAATGACCTTTATGCAGTAGCAATAGAAGTTATGGGCCTTACCTCCAAGTCTCATGTTCCTTAGAGGGAATTGCAGCAAATATTTGTTAGCCAGTGGTGTGGCATACAGTAATACTTAGCCTTCCCCTTGTCAATGTGTACCTAAAGGGAAAATGTGAACTTATCTTTAGGAGCTCTGAAGTGTGGAGGGAAAGTGTGTCTGGAAGAAAACACAAATAATTCTGAAACTAGCAAGTCTGATGTCTCCTGAATGTACCTCTGGATGTGTAGAATATCTTTGTGTCCTTCATGGAGCTGACAATTGTTTTTCCTCCATTTTTTCTTTTATCTCTTCAGAGAAGCTTGAAAGTGAGAAGCTGAATGTTGCAGAAGTGACTCAGTCTGAAATTGCTCAGAAACAGAAGCTACAGACAGTGCTTGAAAAGATCAATGAAACCCTTAAACTCCCTCCAAGAAGCATTAAGTGGAATGTTGACTGTAAGTTGTGTGCTTGCTATGCTGTTCTCATTTGTTGACAGATTGGAGTTCATAGGTGCTATCTGGAATTCTGAAACACCCAATGACAAGGGAGGGCTGAAACCTGGTATTTATGGTAGGAACTGTTCTGAAGGGCACTTCCACCTGTGGTACACTCTGCTCGCTTCACTGGTGCTCAGCCTGCAGTTGCAGTAAGGTGTCTTTTTCAGAGTGTCGAAGTGCGGTGGTTTTGCTCCAAAGTCCATGTGCATACCAGCTTAAGTTTTGTGTTGTTAAATTGGTTTCTTGAAACAGGCAAGAACCTGCAGGAGTGTAGCAGATAGGCAGAAGGAGAGTCAGGTCCTAGAGCCCTTTGTGTGAAATTTCCAACATAGATATGAATCATGTTTCTGATCATTTAAGGCTAAATCTGAACCACTAGTTTTGATTACAAAACTCTCATCAAGACTAGTTCTGCACCCTTCCTGTTTTATTATATCAAGAATGAACATAGCAGAATCTAATAGAAATGCCTTCTGTGGCCCAGTGCCTTGTGCATGTGTGTTGAGAGAAAGCAGGTTATCAGTTTTAGAAAACTGAGCCACTTAATCTGTTTGAAGTTTGGTTTTCAGAAGCATTTCATGCTAGTGAATACCTTGACGAGTACCTCACATTTTCCCTGTCTCCTGTACCTGTCTTGTGCTAAGCAGTTTTGTGTCCTGCTCCATTCACAACAAATTAGTGAGAAGGAGACAAATATCTCGAGGGAGGAAGAGTGAACATTAGGCATTTTGACTTTCCCCTTTCTGTGGTCCTGTTGAATTTTTTGTCCCCTTTTCAGCCTCCCCTGAGGTTTTTTTTCCCAGTCTCTGTTATGCAGCTGGAGGCAGGGTGTTTGGAGTTAGGCCTGACAATTTAACTTCTAATTTTAATTGAATGTTTTACATGTGTTTTAGAGCTGCAGTAGAGATAGAGAGCAGCAGCTGGGCCCAGCTGTAGCACACACCGATGGTAGGCAGACAGACACCTTTGTAATGTTCTGCTAAAGCACCTCATCCCTGACCACTGGCACTCCAGCAACATTTGCCAGCAATACCACATTTTGTATTAATGATCATCTCTATGGCGTAGCTGAGACTTGCATTGGAAGATAATGAAGGATATTTTAGAGAATCTGATTGTGTTTCAGCAGTGAAGTGAAGTACTTAATGATTAGTTCAAATACAGAAAATGTAAGTGTGCTGCACTGTAGCTATCAAAGATCTTTTAGGAATACTTCTCTGGGGAGTGCAAAAACGAAATAGAAGAAGAAGAAGGACTATAATAAGGATTGGAAATTTTCCACTTTCATGCCAATGGTTTGATACGTGATCAAGGATTTCCTACAGTTTGGCTTTTGATATCTTGTAATTTGTGTTAGTGTTAACTGTGCATATGAAACCTGCTGCAAAAAAGCTTCAATAACAGAACTAGAAGAACTTCATGAGGAATGTTTGAGTCATTGAGTTTAGTAAGTTATTGCTTAAGGCTTGTGCCAAAACAGGCTCGTTTATCATCCTGCAGACATTGTGACACTTAAAAATGAGTAAGTGCATGTTATGAGTACAAAAATATCTTTCTGATAGTCCATAAATCCTTATTGAAATAAAGGGAATAAAAGAGAGGCAAGTAGAATGCAGAGACAGCACTTAAACTGTCTTACATAAAATCTGGCTTTTGGATTAGCTTTAGATTTCCATCTCCACAAGTCTGTGGCATCCAGACGTGTTGCACAGAGTAGTGCGTTGGTGCTGACGCATCTTGCCTGAGACCACTAAAGATGAGGTGCCTTAAAGGTGCCCCCTGGCTCTAGGTGGCAAGAGGAAAAGAGTCCCATAATCCCTACATCCTAAGTAGGAGTAAAAATAAGTTCCCTAGTTACTTTGCAGTGTGTAACTTGTGCTTTTCATATCTGTTTCAGCTGTTCATGCTAAAAGTCTCGTAGCGATACTTCATCTTCTGGTTGCATTATCTCAGTATTTTCGGGCACCAATCCGACTCCCTGATCATGTATCCATTCAGGTGGTTGTTGTGCAGGTAAGAGGGGCACTAAAGAGCTCTTGGTAGTGTTGAGAAGTTGACTGAGGGGTTTCTTGAAATATGCATCTGGAGTTTCTGGGCAGGCATGCGAGTGTCTCTTTGGATGACAGAAAACACACGTGCATCTTCCCTGCTGACAGTGCTTCAACCAGAAAAAGGCAGAAGTGCTTTTCCAGATTGAGCTGTGGCTCACAATATCTTATTTTGATTGTGAAGTGGCCAGACTGTGACATTAAAAATATATGAAGCATTATTATTGTTGGAATGTATTTATCACCCAGTATGATCTCTAGAATTATTATTTTTCCCATTTTTTGATGCTCTTCTTACTTGTGTAGAGATTCAAATCATTTTTGGCACTGAATGATGAATTGTCACTGTTTATTACATTCAGATTCATGATAGATGACTAACTATTCTTTTTCAGCCTTGTGCATGCTAATTTAGTCTGATTACAGTGTTGGTTTTCTCATAAGCATGCAAAAAAAGCCCCATCAACTAAATCTTTTGTCAGTCTCCCTATTAGAGCCTCATCCATTCAAACTCTCCATGTTTTTCTGTTCATCATTTTTCTTGCAGCTGAACTTGTGCTTGCTCTTATATTTGGCCTCTTCCCATTTAATCTGCTTTTCTTTCTCTCCAATTAACTTTCCCTTTATTTTTCACACTGTAACTGTCTTTATTTATGTCTTTTAACTGATGTTACCCTGAAGTAACTGGTGGAAAGAGCTATTGCTCAAGCTTTGTGTGGTTGAAAATCTGTGAGACAGATCCGAAAAAGTAAACATTCTCTTTTCTAGAATTCAAATGGGACAAGTTTTGTAACTTGAGGAGAAATCTGAAGGAGAGTCTCTGGTAAATGTATCACTGGTGTCTGGTAGTGACTCATTGACTCTCAGATCCTGCTTCATGGGTTTCTCTACAGATAATGAAAGAATTCCTGATAATCTGCACGAATGTGTCTGAGGCTTCAAAGGAACATTTCCTTTGGCTATTATAAATGTATTGTTTACAGTGGTTTATCTCAGAGTTCCACCAAAACCAGCTTAAGAAATCTGGAGTACAGTGAACAGGGCATTTTTATGATGAGAAACTGAGAACACTGCCCTAAAATAAAGAACCAGAACTTCTGCTGGTATTCCATACCTCCAGACAGAATTCCAGTTGAAATCAATGGCCGTAATTGTCCTCTTGTTAAACAGGCTAATGTAGTTCAGAGGCAAATCCACTAAAGTCAGTACAGATAAACCAATTTAAAACAATAAGTAGTGGGAGAATCTGGCTCACTCTTAGTTACACAGCTGTAGCTCAGGCGCCAGTGGTTTGCAGGGAAAGCAATTGCACCAGAATAAAATCCAAGTAATGTCGAAGAAGATTTTGTTCTGCAGACCCTGGCCTTGGTGACAGCCAAGCAGTGGAACTCCAAAGCTCTGCTGATTCCTGTTATTGGGGGCCAGTATACTTACTATAATAGTTTGAGACATTTCTCATTTTTATTTTATGGTGGATGGGCTTTTTATTCTTAGTTTTTAAAAAATCTGTCTGTCAAGTCCCAGGGGACTGATTCTATATCACGCATCATGTATTCTTTGAACTCATGAGAGTTTTAATCAACAATCAGCAGATCCTAAAGTCTGATTTAGTAGCCGGACGTGCATACCTCCTGTTCTAAACACTCATGCATTCTGTAAAGAAAGATCAAGCCTAGGGAAGCTTAACAGACTGTGCAGTACCATTTTTTAAATTCTGCTGTATATGGTTTGATATGAGAACAGGAGAGAGAGAGAAATAAAAGAACAAAGTACTTTTATGTAGTCTTTTAAGAAAGATTCCCTTAATTTATTTCATGATTTTGTTAGGCATGGAAACACAAAAAAAGTGAGGGTTACAATGTTGGCTGGATGTACTTTATTGAAATAGAAAAAAAGGTACTTGTGAAACAAAAAATGTACTCATGTCCAACAGGTAATCAGCATAGTCTTATGAAAGCTTGTTTCCTTTGGCTGTTTTGTACAAAAGCTGTTAGCAATGAGAGTAATATGAAATCAGGGTTTAAGCTGATTTAGGAAAAAATGTGATAGTTGGACCTTTTGTAGCTACTCCGGTATATTATTTTCTTTTCCTGCCTTACCAGTAGAATAAATAACTTTGAACAAAGCCCAGGCTTTGTTTGATCATATCTACTGAAATGACTGAGAGCTTTTTTGGAGAGCGGAGTCTTGTCATCATTTTGCCTCTTTTTAAAAATTATGTATTTATACCATCTACGAATGGTTGGATGACAGATTGTTTGTGTCCAAGAGATGGAAATCAGAGTGTGTAAGAATGCATTGGCAGAGCAGCCAGAATGGCTTCAGCATGTTCTGGGAGAGCAATTCTTGGGTGCATAAACTACTCTTTGGCAAAGCTAGGAAATTAATGAGATCAGATGAGTGTGTAAATCACAGCCTTAATCAGAGTTCATTGGTCCCACTACCTGGGAAGGTGTGAAATGTTTTGGAGCAGCACTGCCTCCAGCTTCCCAAGAAGTCTTCTTCTGAACCTGTGACAAGTGTATTTGTTCTTTCAAGCTCCAGAAGAATTCTGCATTTCACTATGGTGGGGCAATTATAAAACATGATCCTCCGGGTGAAATGGATTGTAGCAAGACATAGGTAAAAAGCCATCCAATTAGTGGGAAGATTTTCAGACTGGAACTTTGTGGGGGAAATTAAGCAGTTGGCCCACAGTTACAAAAAAATGCTGACACAAAAGGAGATAAGATCTTTTCCATTTCCAAACATACTACCCAAGTTTCAGTTTTTTTTTTTTTTTTTTGTTTCTTTTTTTTGTTTGTTTTTTTTGTTTGTTTGTTTTTTTTGTTCTGGGGGTAGTTGCCAATTTTAAATGGTAAGTGATTAGGAATATCTTCAGGGCCTTTTGTGAAGTCTTTCAGCTGTGAGGGAAGAAAATGCCAAGCCTGTTCACTAAGGTCTTCTGTCATCACTGGAATGCATATTCAGCTTTTTAATGGGGAATCTTAATTCATGCCTCTTTTCTCAGTGACTTTCAATTAGCTGATGTTGATTTTATAGTTTGTTTTTTCAGTTTTAGCCACAGATGCCTTTAAGGAACATGCTGGACAGTCTTTCAGTCCTCTGTATTTTTAGGAATATCATGTCTTTCTCTGTCTAGCTTAATACAAGCTTCACAAGAGGTGACATCAGTGTTAGGGTCAATTTTGAGGTGAAGAGTTTTTAAAGAGCAAAAGATGTATGAGAAGCAGCTTTCAGAGAAGGTGCTTAGACCAGTGCTTTAAGGTCCATTCTGTTTGTTACCATTGGGAATTCACCAGTCTTTTAACAAATAAAAGTATGGGAGGGTTTATCTTGACGTGCTAGACAAATAAGTGTCCAGTGAATGCGCATCATATTTGGGTACTGTGGAAATGCCACTAATGTTAATGGTCAGGTGTCACAAAACTAGGGCTTGGTATCATTTCAGTTTGGGTTTCATTGTTTTTGTTGAAGATTAAGGTGCAGAATTTTTTAAAAAATATATATCAGTTGCAGTTTATCAAAAAGGGAAATACATTTTATATCAGTACTGGAGTATGTTTTAGGCAGTTTTTGTGTGCTTGCAGAGAGAAGGTGTAGAGCATTAGAAACCTTTTTCTACTCCTGTGTTCCCAGACTGGTCACTGAAAACTACAGACGGCATTGCTGTGATGTTCAACCCCTCTAGCACATGAGGGCAACAGGGCTTTTGCTGCAGAAGGTATCATTGGCATGTCAGAGTCATCATGGGGAGGAAATAAAAGTTTCCTTTCACCCTGCAGCAAAGAAAAAAATAAATCCCATAGTGGAATTCCAAGTTGAGCTAGCATGAGCTAGATTGTAACTTGAAGTTACTTCAGTTAGTTCTGAAGACAGCACTTACTGCTGTCTGCACAAGCTGTAAGTGAAGATAGCCCTAAATTATGTCATTTTTCTTCAGATTTTCAAGGTGTGTGACAGGAAAAGTCTCTGCAGCTGCTCTGTGCCCCCTCTTTCAGTATGTAACACCCTGGACTCCACTGTCTTTTTAGTGGTCAAAGGTCCTCCCTGAATGTGTTTTTTATCTTGTGCAAAATATTTAGAAACAGGGCTTTAAAAAATATCATGGAAACACGCTGAAGCTGTCATATCACTGAAAGGACAGTTCAGATTACTCCAGATGCCAGTGTGGAGTGACCCAGAGGGTGCTATGTTAAGCTTTCTTGCAGAAACGAATATATCTTTCCATATATTTCAGTAATGCATTATAGAAGGAATAGACTCAAGCCTGGCTTAGTCCTCAGTGTATCATACACTGAGGACTGCCTCAGGTAGGGATGTGCTGTCTTCTCCAAGGCAGGGAAGAGCAGCAGCCCCAGTTCACATGCTATGAAGGACTTTTCCTTAAGGTTATTCTCCTTTTCTATTTTCCACATAGAAGGCAAGTCTAGGACAAGCATAAATCTATTTTTCTCAGTTCCTTGTATGACAGAGAGTGAAGAATCATGAATAATTGCCTAATGTCTAGACTTTAAGTGGAGTTGTCATCATTTGCCTGACTTTTCTTTCTGTTCTGCAAAATTTTAGTAATACCAGCAAACAGAATTGACAGAGAGAACACAAAGAGAGGCAAAACATATGTGTGGTATTTACACCGGCACCAGATGACTGTGATCAGCAAACTGGAAACAATGTCAAGCTTTTCAAGTGCTTCATTTTCCAGCTGACTCAAACAGCAGTGATTGGAGTTGGCTTCTGCCACGTTGGGCACAGCCTCTGGACAAAGTCCACTCAGCACCAAGGACGAAGGGCTTCTTGCTTCTGAAGAACATCAGAGTCAGTGCTGGAACAGAAAGGGAATGTGAATGGAAGCTCCATTTTGGTTTCCCATCAGAAGCCAGTAGAGCTCTTTGTCTGGAGAGAAAGGAAACAGTGAGGGGAAAAAATTGAGTAAGAACAGGGCAGAAAGAGCAACTAGCCTGAGAGCAAGATTTTTGCAAGAGAAGCATGGGCACCGTCTGCCAAGCTGTTCATTGAAATACAGGGTTTAATTCAGCTCACCTAGACATACCTCTACTAAAATACTTACATATGTGTTTGGGTGTTTCAAATGTCTTCCTGAATTGGGGCCTTTAAAAGAAAAGTGAATTAAGAACAATGAAGAAAGGAAAAGAAATACTTCCTTTTACAGGTGGCGTTTCAGGTTTCTTGTTAATGTACAAAAGAGTTCTCTGAAATACTTGCAAGGTAAAATAATACATTACTGAAAATTTGTTTATGAAAAGTTCTTATTCTGCAGGTTACTTATCTAATTATGTTTGTGGATCACAAATTTTTACTGTACCCTAAGTCTTAAAGTTGACTGAGAAAAATGTCACTTTCTTACTTTTTCCAGAAACGAGAAGGAATCCTCCAGTCTCGACAAATTCAAGAGGAAATAACTGGTAACACTGAGTATGTCAACACCATTTTTGCCAGCAGTTCAGTAATTGAACACAGATGTGTCTCAGAAATTGAAACATTTGCTGATATTTAGATTTCAGTATATTGGGGTTCCAGGGAAGATGATGCATCAGCCAGTGACTGTATTTTAGCCTTTTCAAGAGCTCCAAACAAGCATCTAAAAATAAAAAAGGGGGAGGATATGGAGAGGTGGGGAACTAAAAGCAGGACTTCAGGGATGTGAAATGGTTGTAGTAAGCCCTGTATGTGCCATCTCACTGAACATTTTAAAACACAAAAGTTATTCCAAACTGAAAGAGAACAATAGTAGAATAATCTGGTTTCTAATTGAATGGAGAGAAGTTGCGCTATTGTCTTATTATTAATCTGTATGGATTTATGTGTGATAGTTACATGAACGATCAACTGGAGTAAAGTGCTGCAGTCCTTAAGAACCCAGCCAAAGCCTTGTATTTGTATTGTAGTTGGTGTGGTAGATGCATCTTCAAAGCAGAGGTGAAATTTTTCACAAAATCAATGTGAAAAAGCTTTTTTCACTCAGGCAAGGTGTGTTGATTTGGTTCAAAGTCGGAAGTACAAGATCTGGCCTCCTGTGAGACTTCAGTGAAGCCAAGAGATATTATACTGATAGACTCCAGACTAACCCAGATCCTCAGTTGGAGTAACTTGGTGAAATTTTTCTTAATTCCATGGATCTACTCCATTATTCACCAAGCTGAAGGTCTTACCATGCATACTGTTTTCTTTTGCAGCACAGTATCTGCAAGTGAATGATGTATAACAGTTTCATTGTTTTCCTTTTTTTTTTTTCATAGGGCATTATCAGGAAGGCATGGTAAGTTCATTTGATTATTATCTCTTTTCTTGAGGCAGCCAGAGTGTACATGAGTACTGCCGTGGGTGGTCAGTTTGATCAAGTTGCAAGAAAATAGAGCATTTCAAGTTGCCCTGGCAAATAAGCACCACAGGCTGTTGTGGCAGTTAACAAAAGAGGAAAAAAAGCATTAAAATCACTCTGACCATCTTTAAAACACATTTCATTGCTTTTCAGCACATGTTAATTTGCAGGTGCTTTGTGGTTTAACCTCCAGAACATGACTACAGTGTTACTAATGGTCATAAGTTCCCACCATAATGTGGTGTCTTATCATGAACCAGCTGGTGAATGTGTTGATATTCTTACATGCATTACCTGCCTAGGCCTTAAAGATGTCGAGTCATTATTCAGCAGGGTCCTGTGCCTTGTGTGTCTCACTGCCAGGACTGAGAATGGCCAAGTGCCTGGCCAACAGAAAACACTCACCTGAGCCTTGCTTTGATAAAGTCTGCCTTCTACAAATGCCTTTGGATCCACTCTAGCTTTTGGGGTTTTTCTTAATTGAGGAATATGAATGTAACTCTTTGTGGAGCAATTTGCTGTCATTTAGGTGATTGTGGAAACAGAAATTGCTCGGAAAAGGCTCTACTACCTTTCTTTATTTTTTCTATATTTTTTTCTGTTTTCTTCAGAAGGTGACTACAGTAGCACTCCCATCACGCTACCTTAGGTTGCTGGTCCTGCTGATAGTGCCCTAAATTGCATATGAGAATGGCCCAAAGCAACTAATCAAAGGATTGTATTGCAGATCTGTAATCATAAACCTGCTTGAGGTGCTTAATAATGCAGTCAGTGGCCCATGGGGAGAATCTTCCGCTGTAGATGTATTGACTAATGTAAACTCATGTTTTTCTGCAGAAAATTATTCAGTTACTTAGCTGTCTGTATCTGGCTGCTTAAGATTTTATGCATGAAGATACTATTCTTCACTCATTTTTGAGAAACAGGGTTTTTAGGTAATCCAAATCCTACCTGAAAATTATACATTTTGTAAATACTAGAGAATAAGTTACTAGCATCTTACAGCAAGGGAGAAGTATGCAAACTACTTGGTACTTGGAATACAGAGACTATATTGAAATATTTTGCTGACTGTGTTGTCTCAAATGAATATGTGTCTCAGTAGTGTTTATTCTGCACTGGAACAACTGCTGCTCAGTATATTAACATCAATGAATGTTTTTCAGAAAGAGATGCATTTGACACTTTATTTGACCATGCTCCAGACAAGCTCAATGTAGTGAAAAAGGTTGGAAGGTTTTTATTTTTAAAATACATAATGTGTGCATGTGCATGCTTGTGTTTATCAGATTGTGTGTATGTCGTGAGTGTGTGTGTATGTAATATATAACTGGCATGCTTTGCATACATTAAATACAATTCAGCTTTATGCTTAAATACACAAAGTCATGATTATAATGGTACTTTTTATTTAATGTTTAGCAGCATGAACTTAACTTTGGAACATGGAACAACATATAGTTATCACAGTTGCCATCAGAAAAGTTCTCACAAAGTGTATGTTGAGTAGAACCCAACTGGTACATTGACTGTACTGATGCCAAAGAGATATCCAGTTTACAGCTGCCAGAAGTCTGACCCTAGAGTATTTTGGCTGCTGTCAGATTTGAGTGGAGTCCAATTACCTACTTCCCTATAGTCTGCTAAAAGTTTGGGAGGTTTCTGTGTTTTAACAGTGTGTTTTTTATATTTTTATATATTTTTATATATATATATATCTATATATATCTATCTATATATATATAGATATATAGATATATCTATATCACATTCATTTTAATTCTGTTCTTCATTCTTGTAAAATATAATTTAAAAACAATTTTTAATGTCACATTTCTGTTTTAAAACTTAGAGATTGTGTTGCAGTCTCTTCACTCATGCAGATTCTCTTCTGAGTGGAATTCATGCTGCTTGTATTGAACTGCTGCCCTGCTGAATAGGCCTTCATTGCACTGTTTTCATATTTCAGACTCTTATCACCTTTGTGAACAAGCATCTGAATAAATTGAATTTGGAGGTGACTGAACTGGACACACAGGTAGAGTTTTTATAGCCTTTCTTAAAGGTGAGAGGTAGTTGCACTGTGTTATGCACTGTGCCCCCAGCTTTATCCAGAAATTTCATGAAATTATTATAGGTTGAGCTCTGAGATGTTACTTCAACAGGGAATCATTCATTTCTAAATATGTTTGTGTGAAGAAGACCCTCACCAATTAGGCTTCTAAAACAGTTTTGTATTTCCATTAGCATAACAATTAATTAACAAATTCTCCTGTCTGGGTGCTGCCAAGTGCTGCAAGGAGAACCTGCTTGTTTTGGTCAGGAAAGAATTCTGTCCGCTTGGTTTGCTCCAACGTCAGGCTGAGCACTTGTTTCCTGCCTACCTTTCCACAAGCACACAGCCACATGGGATTACAATGGCTCTATTCAGGGAGAATTCAGGGATTCTCGTGAGTAAAGCTACTCAAGTGTATAGGCAGCTGTACGGCTGGGCTGCAGGCTTGATTGCACCGCAGAAATAATGTGCTGCATGCTCTTCTTTCTTGTTCTCAGCTGCTAAATTGGCTGAAAAGAAGCTAAAAGAAAAGCTTAATCCTGCTGTATTAATACCTCCCCATGTGAACAATTGCAGCAGTTATCATAAGAAAATTACGGGGTCAGGCAGGAAGGGATGGGATCTGCACTATCAAAAAACCCCAGGTGTCTTCAGGTCAGGCTTTATGTCTCGATTCATGTTATTAAGAATCTCTGCTTTATTTAGACACCTACCAATCTGATAGAGATTTATCAAAGGTGAAATTAAGATTTAGATGGAAATCATGTGTAAAGGCTTTCCAAAGGGCATTCCCTATTTCTGCTTATTGCATTGTTTACTTTGGGGAATACGTGTTATTCAAATGTACCTAGAAACTCTTTAAGCATTTATCTGAAACAGTATTCCGTAAAATGAGATATTTTCTATCAATTGAAAGAAGATTACCTACCTCAGGAAGGTGATGGGTTGCTAATAGATCTGATGCCACAGGGGTAGGAGTGAGAGGCCTGTGACAAAACCATGGAAACATGGAATGGCTTGGGTTGGAAGGGTTCTTAAAGATCATCCAGTTCCTGCAGGGACACCTTCCATGAGACCAGGTTGCTCAAAGTCCCTCCAGCCTTGGTCAATCCCTGGGATGGGGTATCCAGAGCCTGTTCCAGTGCCCCACTGCTCTCACAGTAATTAATTTCTTCTTAAAAGCTATCTAAACCTGCCTCAGCTTAAGGCCATTCCCCCTTGTCCTGTGACTCCATACCCTTGTTAAAGTCCCTCTCCAGCTCTCTTGTAGCCCCTTTGGGTGCTGGAAGATGCTATAAGATTTCCCTGGAGCCTTCTCCAGGCTGAACAGCCCCAACTCTCTCAGCCTGTCTCCACAGCAGAGGTGCTCCTGCCCTCTGAGCATCTTCATGGCCTCCTCTGGACTCATTCCAACACATCCATGTCCTTCCTAGGGATGTTGCTTATCTTTTTAGATAGAAATGAACATATATCATAGCAATTAGATATCTTCCACTGTAACTACAGACACTTAAAATTAGACATAACAGAACTAAGTAAATAAATTAAAGAAGTGGGATGACATCTTTTAGTTGCAATTTAAAATATTTTTGGCGGTTCGTTGCCAGTTCTGCATTAGACAATATATATTGTGTTCAATAAAAAAGCAACGAGATTATTTTTCAGAAAATGTACTGAGAAATGTCTTTTTTCACAGTTTGCAGATGGAGTGTACTTAGTCTTGCTAATGGGTCTCCTGGAAGGCTATTTTGTTCCCCTGCACAGCTTTTTCTTGACCCCTGATAGCTTTGAACAGAAGGTAATTAGATTTCATTTTTCTGGTAAAAACAAATGTATAAATATGTCTAGTTGTACAATGATAGCACAAACTTTTCCACATAAGTTTGATGTTAATAGCTGAAATCAAGAAAGGATTGTACTGGTAACCATTTCCACGCATTTTAAAAAATCAGTATCAATACATACCTTGAATAAAACAAAATTATATTAATGATGGGGTGGTTAGCAAGTATTAACAGATTTTGGCAGCCACTCTGTGATGCTGTCATTGAGCAAGACCTACTGTTCATTAATGTGTGTAGGATTACACACAAGCATTGATGACGGAACTGATTTTTTTATGTCCGAATTCCAAGAATTTAACATTGGAAAGGTTTAATGGCTTTTAGAAGCATACAGGCGTATATGTAAAATGTGTCAATTTTAAGACCAACGTTACGTCAGTGTCTGTAGCTATCCAGGCAATTCATCTGTCTGTTCAAGACAAGAGCACTTTAGGGGCCATCATGTTCCAATTTTTGAACTTGTGGGAGGTGGGCTATTCTTACTTGTAAGTTATTTTTCTATGGGTTATGTTAGTTCACATGTTAACTTTCAATTACCTTGTATTTCTGAAACCACCATCACCCATAAGCAGCAAAACAATGGATTGTGTGCATTCCATGGACCAGATATACAGAGCCTTATTTTTTCCTTCTGAATATCTGGGTCTGCAGTTTTAAATACATCTTCGCTTGACCATTTGTACTATACACAGTTCACAATAGTGACTGCCTTTGTTGTATTTCTAGGTCGTCAATGTATCCTTTGCATTTGAGCTCATGCAGGATGGTGGATTGGAAAAACCAAAGCCAAGACCAGAAGGTACCTTATATTTTTAGTATCTCCTTAAAAATTCATGTTAGGTCCAGATTTTACAGGGCTATGGTATGGCTAAAGGAAGGTTAAGTTAATACTACAGCAAATGGCAAGGTACATTTTGAGAGTGCTCAAGGAATTTGAATGTATTTTAAATGTACTTTTTCAAATGTTGCAATGCTGCCTTTCATCAATGGCCAAATATATGCACTAATACTCCAATATTCCCTGAAAGAAAGAGAACACAGTTGTGAGTGGTGTCGTTGGCAGATGTGAGCTCCTCCAATGGCTCCATTTTCCCCATCTCACATTTTCACGCTAAACCTCAAGTATTCCAGTGTAATTTACAAGATTTTCACAAAAGAGTGAAATCTTATTGAAGAAGAATTTCAAATGTTCACATAACTGCCTTTGAATGCAGGACCTAATCAGGCATATTTAAATTAGATATGGAGCCAGAGACTGAAAGCAGAATGTGCTTCAGAGAGGTTTAAGGTTTTGCTGCTGTATCAAGATTCTGCTCCTCTTTGCTCGTATACATACAGTGTTTAAATCCAGTTTTTTGGCCTGGATACAGAGCCCTTGATTCACCAGCTTATGGAGTATTTCTTATGGCTCCTCCCATGAGAAGTTACCACTTCTTACCATGCAGGAGCTGAACGTGCAGCTTCTGCTTCACTCTTCCCACCAGGATAGCTGGCTCCTGCTGGTTGCCTACCATAATAATCAACGTAGCTGTGTCTTTTCAAGACCAGTTTCAGACTCACATTATGTGGTGCTTGTAGTCTTTTCCTGCCACTATATTGGATTGTCATTCCCTGAGGAGTTGCCATAAGCTAATGTCAGAGTGTTGCTTCTAATAATAAGAACTCTCTGGAGATTCAGGCACTCATTGCTGAATCAGGTTCTGCTCCGTTCAGGACTTTTTCCATCCCTCCCAACTTCCAGATTGTAACAGCCAGAGAGGCACACACACACACACACAACAATGCATCTCAGGATAGAGCCTGTGCATTAAATCTGGACCTACCCAGCCAATTTTTTTTCACGTCTTTTGATTGCTTGAACTCTTATCCACAGTCATGCTTTACTAAACCACTGGTGAGTGTATCACAAACCTTTATGTTTGAAATAGTCAAAAGTGAGAAGGGGGAAACAGTGAAATCGAGGGATCCAAGTAAAACACAGAGTATCTGTGATCCCTTACTCCCCATGGAGGTTTAAAATTCTTATGGCATTTAATTTTTCAGGTATTTATTGCTCTAGGGGACAGCTAATTTTTCCAGTATAAATCAAGCCATAAGGATATTTCAGCATATATAAGACATTTCTTGTGCAATTATTGAAATGCTTAATATGAAACTTCCTGCCCAATGTGAATGGAAAAACACATCTGTTTTATGTGTTGTTACATTGGGCACAATGCCCGTACTTAAAATTTCCAGTGAGCAAAAGAGTATTGAAAAAGATCTTACCCTAAATGTGTACACTAAATACTCTTTAAATTCCTACACTGTTTCTTTGAGGTTCTTGAGGAAAAAATATGCTGAAAAGTGCTTTAGAATATGAAAAACATATTTAGTGGGAAAAAAAAGAATGCAGTTAAATAAATGAGTATGAAAACCAATGATTTTTATGGGGTCAACAGTTTATTTGGGTTATTTGCAATATAATTGGAAAGGTCTTAAAAAGCTTTCTGTGACCTTTTACTTTAAAAATGGCTGGAACATTAATCTGCTGAGTCTATAACGAATTCATTTGCAGTTTGAGCTTTTTCAGATTACTCCTTGAAAAGGGTACATCAAAGCCAAACTCAGGTTTCTCTTTTAGAAACTTGCAACCCAGTAAAACATTTCACATGTTGGTCAAACCCATAGAGCAATGAAAATAACTCATCTTTCTTTGGGAGTATGCTTTTTTTACTTTGAGCCTTTCTGTGGAATTCTGTTGTGGTGGTGGAGTCTCCTGGTATCTTTGCAAAGACCTAACAAAGTTATCTCTTTAATAATTGAAGTTTTGTAATTGGAAATGAAGTTGTTCTGCCCCTTGCTGCTGGCCTGAAAGAGGAAACTTCTGATGTTACATGCAAACAGTATTGCAGATTGCAGTGGGATGTTGTGGGGGCAATGCACCCTTCCTACAGCATTTGGCACTTCCTCTTCATTTTAGACCAAGCATTTTTGATCTGATTTATAAAGAGCCGCAAACCCATGCTGGCTGTGGTTTCATGACCGTGCACAGGCTCAGCATGAAATCCAGGCTTCAGTGTTTTTCACCCTTTGTCTATGGATGTAAATTTGTCACGTAGCTAATATCTTTAGTTTGTATGCTTTGGGGCACCATGCACCTACGTTTGATTGGATCAATTATTCAAAGTGAGACCCCTTCGCAGTCTGTGAGAAACATCAATGTAGGTAAATATAATGCCTAAACTCTGGTGATTACATACACCATTTACTGGGTTTACTTGGAGGCTTTGGCCAATTCCAAGAACTAAAGTTAGGAATTCGAGTTCCTATGCGTTCAACAGGAAGAGATAGGACAGTTCTGATTCTACTCTGCTCTTTCTGAGGGCAATTCTAAATCCCTGTTTGAGACTGAATATTCCTTGAAGCACTAGTGTAGACTGCTGCAGTAATACTTGTCAGTTTGTTTTATAGATTTCTTGTGAAATAATATTGACTTTCTCAAGAACTGCTCTTTGAAACAGAAGGTATTCATTAGCTTTTTGTTTCATATAAATCCTTTACTTTAGATGTTGAGTTTCTGAGGACTGATTCAGCCATGAATGTCAGCTAACTCAAAGAATTTTCAGATGTTTGTTCAAGGAGCACTTGTATAGCTAGCTTCTTTAGATCCTCTGGAAAATTTAAACTTGCCTCTAGCTATCTCGCTGAAATTAGGCCTACTAAAGGATGTTGCAGCCCAGAATGTGCCAAATCCTACAATTATTACATAAGAGGAAGGTTCCATTGGTTACTGCCTGATGATTTTTTTCAAAACCATTACTTGTTAGCCACAGCTGACTGAAGATGAAGTCATATAAGTATATGTAATCCTGGGCTCACTTTGTCTCGGGAACATCTAAACCTTGGTTGCATTTCATCATCAGCAGGAGTAGCTATTTGTATCCCTAACCAAAAGTGGTTAAAACACCAAGTTTTGAATTGCCAGTTTGAAAACTGTGTTTTATTGATATTTCTACTCTTTTTTACTGTCCTTGTGATCTAATGTTCATGGATATTAATGTGAGCAAGGGAGGGGAGTAGAGAATGGGCACTTTTTTCTGAAAAATGTTTGGAGCTAATGAAGTTACTAATTTGTTTTCCCTTGTCTTTTTTCTAGATATTGTAAATTGTGACTTGAAGTCTACACTGAGAGTACTGTACAATTTGTTTTCCAAATACAGGAACGTGGAATGAGGAATTGATTTGGGTCCCAAAGAAGTGTTAACAAAGAATGCATCATAACTAGCATATCTTTCATCAGTATTCCTCTGCATCTCTATCCTAAAAGGAACTAAACCATTTACCTGAAGAATTTTTAGCTGATTATTCTTGCACTACTATTTCCATAGTAGATTTAAAACTAATATAACTTAGAAAGTAAAAACAGTTTGGAGGAAGGTATTTGGGTATATTCTGGGAGAATTCATGTCTCGGTTGTCTTCACACTGTTTTTAATAGGAGAAGCAGCAATGAAAAGAAAGATTTAGTAAGTTTAACTCAAATCAGCCTTTGAAGCCAATCATAGGAATATTCTGTACTGAGTACCTTAGTATATATCTTTTTTTAATCTGGGAAGGGGAAGAATATTTTCTCTCTGTAAGACAGTTCTATTCTAATTGAGAGGAATGTGCATGGGGAGAAACAGTTAAATACACTTGTTCACATGACAGCTAAAAAGAAGAAACTTAACCTGATGAATATATATTTCCACTGCTATTATTAGGCTTTAATTTTATGGGTACAAACTGAAGTCGCTACTCATTCCTTCAGACTTACTATAATGTGATACTCTGCTTTCAGTATGTGCCACTGAGCATTCCACAGAAGCATACTTTGCGGCTTGTCACTTGTTTTTGTTCAAGGCAGAGACCTTTTTCGCAAAGAACACTTTTCAGGAAGACACACCTGTATAATACAGTTTTTCTGTAATACTTGTATTATTACATAGTATTAGAAAGTAGAAGAATGGCTTGTTTTTGTTTTGATAGTTTAATCACAGGGTTATCAGATTACAAGTTTAGATTGCTAAACAGAATTTAGAATTGTCCCTTTGGTTGATTTTATGGTGAATGTATTTTGCTGCATAATCTTCAACATGAAAAAATAAGATTCATTTTCTAGAAATGGTCAAAACTGCTCCCATCTGCAAAGATTCCATTTCAGTGTAAAGTTCTTCACTGATTTTACATGGCTACAAAGATTTCTTTTATCTAATTCTCACCGAATATAAGCTGTTGTCTGTTTGGTTTTAGCTTTAACAGAGACACAAAAGGGAAATGGGAGTTGATTCTTCCCTTAGACTGATACCAAGCGCCAGTTGTGTTTCCATAAAGGCTGGTAGAGACTGCCTGGAACTCTTTGTAAACAAAGAGTTTCATTGCAGCTACAAATTCTTGGGATCCTTGGTTACACAGTAAGGAAAAAAAATCCTTAGGCTGAAATTCCTAGATAACTCTTCAGAAATCTTTGGAGTGCTTAGTGCGGGAATGAGATTTGTTTATAGCCATCCAATTATGGCAGAACTGGATTAGGGAAAAGGAAAAGTGATCTGTCAGTTCTTGAGTCTTTCATCAGGAGAAAGGCAGTGCTGGCAAGAACAGTCAATGACAACTGTATGTTACTTACGATGTAAAGCATTACATATTTTTCAATTTTCCAGGGCTTTTTTTTTTCCCCTTTTATGTAGAGCTTTCCAGTACAACATTAGCACAGAGGGAACTCTAGCAATTACTTTTTCTCTTTGGTAGAAACACCAACTGATGTTTAGTTAATAAGGTGATACTGACTTCTGGTGGGGGGGTTACAAAATTATTTTTCTGAGAAGTAATATCAACTTTTTCAAGAGAAAGTCAGTATTTAATTCAGAGGACAATACCTGGATGTTCTCTGAACTCAGAAATTATCTCATTGTTATAAGCACTCTAAGTATCTTTATTAAAATATTTTCTTACCTCTGTTTTTTTAACTAACTTTCTGAAATTAGAGGTACAGAAAACAACAGTTATTTGTCTTTTACAGGGAGAAATAACTGGACATTTTGGCCTCAGTGGAAATGAACATTTTCATTGTATCTTTAATATCTGAGAAGCTAAACAATAGGAATTAACCAAACATTTTTTGAGCAAACGGAGACAGAATTTCTCATGTATATACCAGCAGCAATTTCAGCATATTTTAATGTTTAACACGTAAGTTTTTCATTTGCACACCTAGTAGTAATTGTAATAGCTTATTAAGAAGTGTATGATGTTTTTTCTGCAGACCATGCTCAGCTGAAACACTTTTACATTTCAACAGTGCTGAAAGATTCTGATTGCCTTTGCTTTCAGGAGTGCACTTTCTTTAAAGAGGAGATTTATATATGTAAGGTGAACAGTGAAACTGTTTTCTTTGCCTGGACTTGAAAACAAGTTGGTTTTTTTTGCTCTGTTGGTATAACATTATTGGAGATTTGTCTGTCAGACTCCATTTCCATCCTTAAAAAACATAAACTGAGACACAATGATCAAATCCTCGTGCTGAAATGCAATTATGCAAGACTACAGAAACATTTAAACAGCCTTTACACAGTTTTCTATCCTATGGTAAGAATTTATGTAAATTTAAATCTGCTATATAAACAACATTGTCCTATGTAAATATAGATCCATGTGATAGTTTTAACACATTCACACAAATAGTGTGTGCTGCCATGTAGGAGTGGGTCACTGCTTATATTTTTGACAGTGTAGATTTAAATAGCTATCAGATAAATACGAAATCTAATATAGAGATTATATCTAATATTTATTGCTTTGATTCAGAATATTATAGAAATATAGATAACTACTGTAGACAGTTTGCTTTTCAGGAGTTGGTGTAGGCCAGCCCTTTCCTTCTGGGAAGCGGAAAGTTATCTGGGCCAAATTCTGCCACTCCTACATTGCTTTTATTCTTGATACACAGCAGTGCATCCTGATGTGCTGCTGAAAACAGAATTTTCCTCACTCTTTCTATTAAGATAGAAGTTGTTTAAATTCTAGTCAATCCCAGGTTTATTTATCATTACTTTAAAAAATATTAAATGGATCCGAATTGATTGATTTAGCTCATGTAAGACATGAGCAGCCACCTGGAGTGGCCAGTTTCTCTCATGGTCCCAGAGAGAGCCTGTGGTCCCAAGGCTGCTCTCTCAGCACTTTGGCTGGATTCTGAAGCCAGGTAGGCTAAATCCAGGCCACTGCCTGAAGATCTCCTGGTGGTGTTTAGATCTCATCCACCAGACCAATGTGCCTGTCTGTTGTGCTGTGTCACTTGAAGGCACACAGGTAGCTGAGTCCACCAAAAATTGGCTGATTCTTAGCCTGCCATGAGTAGCAAACAAGCAGTAGACATTTCTGCTGCTGGGGCATTATGAAACCACCAAAAGAATAGTTTCCTGTGCTTGCCTGACTTACAATTCATCCATTGCATCCAACAATATGGTGTCTAGGTTTGTTTTGTGGGTGGAGATGGGCATCTTTTCCCTGTTGATGGATCCTGGCATGCTCTTTCAGCCACACAAAACTTACTGGTTTTTTGTTTTTTTTTTTAAAGAGGAGCTACATATTTTTCATACTGTGTCAATAAGGTGTTGTCATAATAATTACCTGAAACTGTAATTTCTTAAGGTCAGCTCCTTTCAGATTTCTTTCTCAGCTGACTGGCTGTTATTTGCCATAAAGGACAGGCCCTATAAAAAGGCACCTTTGCATAATTTTACCCAAGACACACTCGTAAAGCCCAAAATTGGATTGCTCTGTATTTCTAATGGAGTACAGATGAACCAAGTTTCCTATTAAATGACCTGACTGAACAATATCCAGTTCTTTCCATTTCTTAGTCAGTAGTACCTCCATGTTATAGGGGCTAGCAGATCTTTCAGCTACATAGCTCAGGAATTCAAGTGGACCAGCAGGAGCTGGATAAGGTCCTAATCTACTTCAATGGACTACGGACCAAGTTGCCCACTGGCACAACTCCATGTAAACCAGTGGCATGAAATCAACAGAGCCTCTGTTTTGCAGAGGGTTACAGTGCTTTGGAATGGTTACATTCAAGCAGACCATGATGACTGAGGTAAATGCTGCTTGGTTGTCTTTTTTTCTTACTTTTTTTCTGGAAGTGCAGTTTTAAATTCATGTTTCAGATTAATTTCGCAGACGCCTTACTGTAAGCCACAGTGTTGTAAAGCAGAATGGCTTGTAGAAGTTTATTTCATTAGAGAAAGATATATATGACATGTAATACATTAGATACCAGTCTTAGGTCTAGTTTTTGTTATTCTTTTGTTATTCCTCTCAAAACAACCTTCATTCATGAATGACCAAGCATCCAAAGAGAGAACAGTGCCTTGAAGACCTCTTGCAAGATTTTTACACTGTTGCCTAATAGACCTTTGTCATTTTACTGTAAGAATTTGTGGGGGTTTTCTCTTTACAGTCAAAGTACGTTTACAGAGTGAAGAAATCCTTTATAAAAAGTTACAGTTAGTTTGCATTAAGATACTTTATTTTGATTTGTCACATGAAAAATTGAGATAGCATCACCAAAATTTAAAAATTAGGCATACCTCAGCATCCACAGATTTTCCAAAGAGGTTTTGAGTCATTCAACATTTACAAGGGCTAATTTTATGTATTTTGAAAATATTTTGTGTGACTGTTTCTTTCTGCAATAATGAGGTCTTCTGTCTAAAAATTTAATACCATGCACTGTGCAAAAATGTTGGAGTCCTTGAAACATTTGGTCCTCAATTTCAATATCAAACTAACTAAGAGAAAAGAATACTTTCAAAATTTGCTAAGCATGTATCCGAAAATAATTAGTAGTTTAAATTAAGCTGCATTGCCTTCAACTGCAGAGTTAGTAGCTTTCACAGAATATATGTACTCTGTAAGTAAAAGACACACTCTTGCTGATTTTTTTCCCTGTGCTTTTTCTGAAACCTTTTGTTATCCACAATAAAATTTACACCTGAAAATCAACACTGCATGTTGTTGTTGGGTCAAAGTATGGCTTGTCTTACAAAAAATTAGGAAGCTGTGTGTTTTATGTTCTCGAAACTTCCAGACCTCTCCATGCATCCAACCCTTTTCCAGTAACCCCTTTGTGGGAGTGCAAGGTGTTTATTATTATGTTCTGTGGGGGCTGGTGACAGCTGAAAGTGGGTTGGCAAAAGCAATCATGTAAACATATGTTTGAAATGATTAACAGCAGCAGGTCAGGCAAATGCCGTCTTTGACTCAAAGTAGCAAAATACCTTTACTTTTAACATTGCTGTGCTGAACACTTCAGTGGTGATATTGCAGCTAGATATAATGCAATTCTCTGCAGAGTAATTTTGTTAATTTCAAATCTAACAAAACGTTAGTGAGGCGTTAAAGTGATTGAAATGATATTGTCTATTTCAGACAATAACAGCATTTAGAAAAATTTTGAGATCTGTTTTTTTACAAACTTGTTTTTGTTGTGACCCTTTAATGCAGGAGCTTCAATGCAGAGCTTGGAACCAGTCCAAAATGTAGGCATCTAAAGTGCTCCAGATCGACATTTATAGCTGCTGAATTACTGGACTGAATCCAGAAGCAGGTGTTTGATCTTTAGGTCTGCTTGTAAAGCTGAAACCACCAAGCAGAGCTGCCTAATCAACAGGGAGCACTAAAGACAGGGTGAGTTTTAATGCCAGTCTTCAATCCCAGTCTGTTAGGGCTGGATAGAAGCAATTCTGTCTGCCTAGGATTCATGTCCTTAACCCCCACCATATGCACTTAGAGCTTTTGTCCTGAAGAGCAAGTAGACTTGCTCTTCTTCAAACGTTGCAGTACAGCACAAAGGTCACGCTCTAGCTACCTCAGTCTTTCCATTGCTGTTCACACAGAAAGTAAAAGATCTGGGTTTAATACCCTTCTGCAGCCATGGGAGTTATTTTTCTTCCTTTTTAGGAACCTGCAGTATGAAGTGAAGGTGATACGGTGTTATTAGTATTGTTGGAGGGGCACTGTTGACACCTAAGCTGAAGTTGCAACTCAGTGTGTAGAGTAACTCCACATTAACTGACTGAGACAGAAGGAGAACAGATGATGGAGCATAGCTGGTGATTAAGCTGTTGAAAAGGTGAAAAAGGATTTGGGGGAAGAACCTGTCTTCTGGGTCTCCTGTAAAGCCTGCTTCTATATTTCAGTCAATCAAAAGGTGTTAAAATTCCAAAACACATTTTGAAGAGAAAACAGACTAACATCACCTCTGTTTCAGTGCGAGGTTCCTGCTGAGCTTTTACTTTCATTCCTGTCACCCAGGACTCTGCTGTTGAAACAGCCCCAAGAGAAGGTATTCCTACCCCACCCAGCCTGCAGCGTGAATTAGGTTTGTATTTCCTCAGGCAGAGCAAATAAGCGTTTTCTCCCCTGCTTCCTAGCAGTTTTCTGGCCACTAGGTGAGCTCGGGTGGGAAGGTGAGCACCATATCATCTCCGAGCTGTGTTTTAGGAAAATCGCAGACACCACTGCAATTTGTTTATAAAACCAGTTGAGGTTTCTTGGGAACTTCTCTGAGCACAAGTACTGGATTCAGTGCTGCATCTCATTTTGGGAATCCCAACCAGATTAAAACCAGAACTAGTCCCATTGAGGCTGGGTCTGCTTTGAACACATGCAGGCATAACATGCTAGGGACTTTGCAACTGAAAATCAAGGGTGAATTTAGATGGCTTCAGGGGGAGCTGGCGCAGCCTTGGTGCCTACATTCTGGGCAAAGAGCAGAAAATCTGCTTGGGGCCGTATTTCTCACACGGGCTGGGGAGGGAAAACAGGAAGAGCATCTTCTTTGACATGATGTGGTAGATTGCACAGACTGTTTCCTACTTGGCTCAGTATATATGTAATGCTACATTGAATACATAAATGATGATACTATGATAGAGTCATTGTCTTGAAAGGCTCACAGTCCCGCTGGAGTGCAGCAGGAGAAAAGCTGTGAACTTCTTTACTTAGGAATGATAGGTGTGGATTAGGAACCGAGTTCCTCTTTCTGTACCTTTTTGCCTCTAAGTTGGGGTGTAAAACAAGGAGCTAAAAATTGACCAGTGAGGCTGTTGTGGATGCCAGTTCCCAGGGACAAAGGGACCAGAGGAGTTAAGAAAGCTGTTAGCTTAAAAGATTTTCACATTTCTGTGGTGAAGATGTAGGTGCTGAGCAACAGGCCACTGAGGAAAGTGAGTGTGTGATTTTCCTAGGTGGCTGGGGGAGGAATTCTTCCCCCTGAAGTGCTGCAGGGCCATCAGCTTAGGCAAATATTACCAGCATTACAAGCTGCTTGCATGTGACTTAGACTTTGCTCTATGTGACAGTAGCTTAAACACTTTCCTGTGCATATTGTTATAATAAAAGAGCTTTGAAGGCGTCAGTCCTGGATTTCTAAGCCTTCTGTACCTCTAGATCTTTTTGAACTGTTTGTAACAGCACTTGAGTAGACAGAAAGGACATCATTAGAGCAGGTCTGTATTCTCAATTGCATAAAAACCTTGTACATCTACTGTCTGAAACCAGCACTCACTCCAAACAGTCGTAACCCCTAGTTTAATTTTTTTTCTGTTATCAGGACAAATTAACCCATTAGCTGCACAGACCCTATTGTGAGTCAGAGGTATATGACTCATGTGAATAGAACACATTTCTATTCTGGTTTTAATTAACTTGGCCTCCACTCAAATCCTCAGAAATGAAAGATACTAGACTAGCTGAAGTGTAGAACACATTTTTATGGTTTGTGCTAAACTTACATGAGCATCTTTATGAGATAATGCTACAAAGAAAAAAGATTGCCATGAATGCACTAGCCTAAAAGGTGACAGAATTGCCTTTTTTGTCAGACTGTCAAAGTATTGTAATTAATCTGGTTGGTTTGTTTGCCTTGCAAACTATAAGAACAAGAACAACAAAAAAAAAGAAATTCACAATTCTAGTACATTGGGAAAATATTCCCAGTCTTGATTCAGATAAAAAAATGAGTCTGTGGTTGTTAGAATTCCGATGGAACTACAGTCTTAAGGTGGCCCTTCCCATTGTGATTTTCATAATTTTGCTGCCTGAGAACTTTTATTCCTTTCTTTTTTACGATAAAATGTAAATAATGAATTGGTCAGTATTCCTATCAGTATTTCTAATTGTGTCATTGTGCCTTCTCTTTATAAAGAAATACTAAAATCAAATAAACTCCTCAAATATAAATTGCAGGGACGGTAATCTGAGCCACTACTGAGTACTGTCAAAGCAGAAGCAATACTTACTGTATTTACACAATTTCAAAAGACTAGAAAGAAAAACAGGAAAATAAAACCACCTCTCTCTAATCCTGGCAGAAATAAAAGAATGAATGTTACTTATCACTAAACTTTCTTCATGGCACTTCAGGGATTCTTAATGCAAATGAGAAGCAGGCATTCAGATACTCAATGAAGCCATCCCACACCACCACAATCTCTAAAGAAACAAGCACAGAATAAAAGCAGAGAGGCTGAGGGGAAGAGAGAGAAGTGTATCTTTCTGTGAACAGTTTGTAGTTTGCAGCATGCTCATATAACACAAGAAGGGTGGGCCAGCTGGACATAAACTAACCCAGACTGATAAATTAATCAGGAGTATGTTCTGTGTGCCACCAGCTGTCTGGTGGCTAGTAAGTTGGGTTTCTCCTTGGGCAGGTTCCAGGTTACCTGTAGCATGAAGGGGAGAGAAGGAGGGAAAAGGTCAGGTTTTAAGGAGGGTTAGTTTGAGGGGCTCTGAAGTGAAAACTTGCATGTGGACCACTACTTCGCAGACTCTACAGTCCCACAGTTTAATTCCAGTGGCTTAAGGCACTTAATGGAGGTCTGCCTTCAGCTCTGCCTGCTGCCAGTTAGTCCTGATAAAGTCTTAACTCACCTTCTCATTGTCTAAGTGCTGATATTAAGACTTTCATCAAAGCAAGGAAATTAAAGGCACATAGCAGACTCAGCCTCATTTAGCCAGAGCTCCATGTCCAGACTCAGAGCTTTTTCTGTCTTGGAGGGACACTGTCCTCCCATGCAAGAAAGGGTAGTGTGGTGGTGAATTGTTACAATCTGCACTTCCCAATCACTGTAGAGAGTTACGCACATGGTAGGAGGCAGATTTAGGGCACAGATTTATCTACTGATACTGTGAACAGTTATGCTGCTTTTCAGGGACATGTGCATTCCTCAGTTGGAAGTTTAGAGCATTAACTTCTGAAATTCCATTGCTGATAATTAGACTTTGCTTTTCATTTTTCTGTTGCTACAGTGGATTTTTTATATCCACATTCATTGAAGTTGGATTACCAAACCTGTCTAGATTCCTTTATTATGCTTACAATAATGTGTCCTCCATTGGACAGAGCTCCTTTATATAATCTACAAAGCATTGTAGATCTGCACCAGGGTGCAGAGGATGATGTGGAGGTTGGATACTAATGGGCAAGGTTCTCTGAGTCAGCTCTCCCTCCTTTGGGGATATTTGTACAAGGAAATCTGCATCAAACCTCAGGATGTTCCCGTTACCATGTATGCTCAGTAATGGAAAAGATTCAGGGCTGTCCTTCACTTCGTACTTAAGGAAGTTCTGTGTGGTTGTGCTGCTGGAAGGGGGAAGAAGCATTTGTACCCTGATGTGACATGGAGGATGGAGCTTGCTGGGCAGAACAGTCCCAGCACCTTTGTTAAGATATTTCCTAGCAAAATTTGCCTTCTGATCACTTCCAGGAATTTAAGCTAAGCTATCTTGTGCTGCTGGGTCTTCAAACTTTAACCCCAGGAGTCTTGTGATTCTCTCTTCTCTCCTCTAGTGTGACACAACCTCACCCAGTAATTTTGGTGTCAATACCATTAACTTCTGCTACTTCTAAGACTTCTTTCCCTATGGCTCAGTTACCCAGGCAGACCTCTGGGATGGGCAATGAAACCACAGTAACCCCAACAGAAAACTGTTGTCTTAAGTCAGACGAAATTTTCCACTAGGTGAATTCCCCCAATTAAAAATCAGAAAATTTGTTCCAAGGAATCAAGACACGCCTGTTATTTAAATGCAATTTCTCTTTTATTACTGGCTTATTAAAACTTACCATTCTCTATTAATCAGCATTTCTTAATTAACATAGAATTCCCAGAGTCTGGTACAATTCCACCGCCCACAATCCAGTTCTATGCTGTTCATTTCTATTTAGACTACATATTGCTAGAGCATGTAGGATTATATTGCATGCTGCAATTATTTTCAGGGAGGACCGTGACACTTGGCCTTGATCTTGGCTTTCTCTAGTACAGAGCGCTGTAAGTATTCTATATTTATTTATAACTTGTTGAGGGGAACAACAGAGGCTGCCTGACACTGTGCACTCTCTTCTTCTTTAGATTGTAATTCTCGGATGGCTCTCTCAGGAATGACAGGGAGGAGAGCTTTGCCATTTGGAGAAAAGGTCTTACAATTTAATCAGAATACAGTTTTAGCCAGCCAGCTAGTTCAATCAGCCAGTCCAATTATGGTGTGGGTTGAGCAAGACTCTATGCTCAGGGTTCCCTGGAGTTGTTTTTAGTTATGAAATAAAAATAAGAAATTAGGTCAGTTATGCTCTATAGTCCTACAGCTTTCAGGAGTGTATAGCAGCATAGCTTTGCCTAAATTTGTGTTTGGCATCTCACTGCTCTGACTGGGCTTTACCACCAGTTGAAAGCTAAATTTGGAGTGCTCATTCCAAATGGCAAGTTCCATATGTGCTTGTGCCTGGGCTTGCACGTATGGACAGAAGTCATATGGACTTGTCTCTGCTTTTAACCCTCTCAGTGCTGTACATGAGTTCTCCTAGTCCAGGTCTAAAAACGCTGCATCAGCTCTCCTGTCACCATCTAAGAACAGCAGATACTTTCCTGGGTGACACTGATTTTCTCCTGCTTGACTGACTCTCCTGCGATCTTGTATGAGCTTTTGTACCAAATTTTTCCTAACTCTGTAACCTTTCAAAAATTCCCAGCTCCCCTAACCCCCTTCAGTCTGATTGTAGCTTACCACCAACCTCATTTTCTAGCTGTTCCTTCCCCCTGGTTAAGGCAGCTGCTTAACCCAACATCCAATCAAAATCATGCAGCTGATCGTGCCATTGTTTCACCAAACCCTCATTCTTTCCCAACTGTTCTTAAACACTATTTCAGGACACATTAAAGGCTTTGAATGGTTTCTTTATCTGGCTGCATGTAATAACTGATAGAAGTTCTTATTTCTATCATCAGCCTCTCATGTTCTGTGGACACACTCAAGACGGCCTCTCACTCATCCTCCTGCTATAATTTTAAAAGATGAGATTGCAAGAACTGTATCAATCACACTTCTTGCCACAACCCAGTACATTCTGCAACATAATTTGCAATATTTGCTTCTTTTCTACAAAGGATTGTTCTAAGAAAAGAATCCAAATTCTCACCTGGCAGACAGGCTGTGGGCATTGCTTCATTCATGACTGGTCAAATACATGTCTGCTCACACAGACTGAAGTTTAGTGCCTGCACAACGTGAAGAGTGTGGCTCCATGTCTCTGCCCATTACATTGCAGAACAATATTAAATCAGAAATATGATGGGAAAACCTCAAAAGAGCCTGAGTTTAGATACCTCCCAAATGTTTTGGTTTCTTGTATGCACTTACAGAAGTCAGAAGAGAAAACAGAAAGACCTATAAATGTGCTGTTGTTCATTCCCATCCCTTTAATTTTCTGTTCCTACCGTTTTAAATGGCTGCAGTCTCATTTCACTCTTTATTATTCACCCCTCCTTGCTGATGCACATTTCTTTGCATTCAGTGCCATGGAAGCATGTTGTTGAAAACAGTCCTATTGTTACAAAGTGAACATGGGATTTGGGGGATTAACTGAATTTCTTACAGATTAGTTTAAAAAAAACCAAACCAACAAAAACCAAACCTCATGGAGTTTATACATATGAAGGTTATGGAAGTTAGGAAATGAAGATGTTACACTTCTCACTTGAAATCGAGCTCTATTTCTGTCTATGTGATACTGTTGGGGTTTAAGCCCAGATGAAACTGAGTGATAAAACCTGCTTCTTTACTGCCGGTGTCATATGCACCTGGGGACAGCTTTATCCACTGATCACACTCTGAAGCTTCCCATTTTATGAAATATGTCTAGAATTAATTCCCCCTGCTCTGCAGAAAATGAAGCTCCTTTAAATCACTTTCCTACTCTTTAGAAAGTTGTGTGTCCTTTGAAGGCTTTGCAGGATTTCAAAGACTCCTCATCCTTTTTGCAAAGCCAGTGATTGTCTTTTCTCAACATCACTGGACATGGGTCAGGCCAGACTTCCGGAATACTGAAATAATATTTTCTGTTAAGTTATCCTCTGAAGTCAGTAGATTATATGGTATGGTCTGAATTATTGAAAAAAGTCAGAGATATTTGTGTAATATAATGAAATAAAACTGTATCTAAATATGTATTTTGCTAAGTTTCAGTTAGATCTTAACATTTGAGAGTGATTTGGCATCTAGGATAGCATGAGAATTAATTGCAGAAATGAGATATAATCAGTTTACCTTTCTTGGCACTGTGTCTTGCTAAATGTAAAAAAACCCCTCTTTTCATTTACTATATAATTATCCTCGTGTATTCTTGAATGAAAGCATAGCAAAGATCACATTTGGGAGCAAAACAGTTAAATTGCTAACAAATAATGTTTTGTAGTTTGTATGAGAGCCAAGAAGATTAATGAAATGTTCATGAGAGAATCTGGCAAGTGGCCACATTCCTATGGGAACATTGCTGTAGTGAGGTTTAACGGAGCATGAGGGACATTAAGAAACAAATGTGTGGGAGTTTTAGGGTGAGCTGTAAATGATAAGAATCTAGTAAAACTAGATATCATATATTTTGCCTTTGAGGCTTTCCAGTGGATCTCTGTAAGATTTCTCATCCTTATCTAAAGGCTGTGAGGAAGACGAGCAAAGTGCACCCTCCTTGGGTTTTTTAAGAGCAGCTGTCAAACACTTGAGCTCTGCTGACTTCTTTGAATGTTACAGCAGATGTAAACTCATTAAACGAATGGTTACAAGAAATAAGTCTTTTAGCCTGACTAGAGTTTTTGTATAGAAACTCCTCAATTTACTGCTCAATCTGCCAGCCTTCCCAAAACTTCCGTAGGCTTTTAATGGCAAAAAGCAGTGTTAATTTCCTTCTTTTACACAAGCCAAGGAGAAACTGCATGACTGCAGTGTTATTTCTATTTCTTCTGTTCCACCACCTCCGCTTTCACAGCAGTTGTCTCTGAAATACATCCTCATTGACCCTGCATATCCCCTAACATGCTGTATTTCTATTAAGTTATTTAATGTTACTTTTAATAAAAGGGAAGAAAACAAGCTGTTTCCTCTGTTTCAGGGAAAAAAACCCCTTTGCAGTAGATTGCTAACAGCAATCAAACACTTCTCTTTATCATACCAAAAGATAAGAAAAATGGGAAGGTATCGATTTCTCTGGGAGCAGGGCAGGCATTGAGAGATGTGTGGACTCCAGCAATAGACTTTCTAGAGGTTTTTCAAATTAGCTAAAATGATCCTCAGTGATCATCATGGATAGCTATTAAAGTGAAGAAAACCTGTGTCCTTACTTACCTTTCCACTAGATGGCAATGGTACACGGTAGTTACGTGTACTTTCGGAGAACAAACCTTTAAAAACAAAGATTTTTTAGAGGTCTGAATATCTCTTTAAATGAGAACAGTTGGGCTATTAACATATGCTGGAACTCAGCTGTCTCAGCAGTCCCTGTCTCGAGTAGTAAAACGAATTCTCTTTTTTGCGTAACAAATGCAATATCCAGATTTAGAAGTAAGGGATATGGATAATAAACCTATTCAAAAGCAAATACAGAGCTGTGGTGACAAGGCTGCAAGGCTGTCTAACACACCAAAGTTTGTGTTATGTTTCTACTTTCTTGCTGGATGAGGCACTTTTCTGGTACTAAAATCAACAGACAAACCAATTCTTGAAGTGATTTAATTTACTTCAGAAGAGTTACGTTAGGGATGTATTTGAATCAGGGATTTTGTATCGCAAAATTAAGAGTGCACACTACTGTGTGAGGAGGAGAAAAGGCTATTTTTTTTCCTGTGGTGAGTCAGAACAGCATCTAAAATGGGACTCCTTTGCAAAAGCTGACCCCAAAGCCATTTGGAGGCTTAACATCCTAAAGGGAGGTGATGTCGGAGGAGCAGAGTGAGAGGGGGAAGAGACACAACAAAAAAACCCTTTTTTTAGTGTTCCCAAAGCTCTGAAGAAATGCCATAGACATTTGGACAGATGAGATATCTGAACTGGGCTGCTGGTGAGTTGGCATCTGGAGACGATTTGAGGCCTGCCTGTAATTCAGAACACACCATGGCAGAACTGCTTTTTCCTAAAGCGTGACAGTTTGTTGTGATGCACATTTATAACCATTTTCCTATGAAATAGCCCCGAGTGCTCTACCTGACCACAGGACCTGCTACCCAGAGGGTAGATAGAGAACGTGTCCTCATTAAAGTGCTCTGATTTAAGGAAAATCTTTGAAGGAAAATCTTTCATGCATATCAATGTAGAACATTTGTCCTATGCTAATCATGTGCTTCAGACTGGAAGTTTTTTAATAGATACCACCTACAGAATTTTCAAATTCATTTAATGACAAGACAAGATCAAATTCAAAATACAAAAGTTTAACTACCTCCTAGCCAGAATGTTATCCCATTATCCCAAATGTACATTGCTATATGGAGATTTGCTTTTAATTACTGTTTTAACTTCATTTTGTATTAACAATTCATCATATTACTATTCTTATGTACATCTGTTTCTGGTTGTAGCAAGGAACCAGACAGTTACATTATTATTAGTGAAACATTTTGAAAAGGTTTTGATTGGTTTAGTTCTTCTGTTATGACTGCTTATGACTTCTGAAATGAAGCACATACTGAAGTTAAGGCATTGAACCATGTCTCTAGCAATAAGATGATTTCCTTTCATTACTCTACCACCCTGTTTCCATCAAGACCATGGCTAATTTACTTGGACTTTTCAGATATGTCCACTTCACTGCCAGGATCAAGCATTCCTTACAGTTTGGCTTCAAGTCAGCGTCAAACAGGAGTTGGAAGCAATAGGACTGGGGTGGTCACTGGTCTAATTAAATCTGAACTGCTGTCCTATGCCCTTAAAGGCCTAGTGCCTTTACATACAGGAATTAGGTGCGTAATTGAAATAGAAGTGAAGAATTAGGCTTTTGTTTGTTCATAGTCCTCTGGATGTTACTTTAGCTTCTGTGGAGGCCAAACCCTATGAACATCCACATCTTCTAACATTTAACTCTTTGCGAGTTTCACAGGATGTTCAGCAAAAACCTTGCCCTTTCCTTCTCATCCCAGCTCCACTCCTGTTCGCCTGGTTCATACACACACACAGACCCAGGGGCTGCCAGCAGCCTGCAAGATGCCCCAGCAGCCTCATGACAATGGGGTATCTGTCAGGAAAAGGGGCTGCTTTTTTCCTTGGTACAGAGTTCAGCAGAACCACCAAACATGCCAGTCGTGCTTCCACAGCAGCAAACTCGGAGCCGTTTGCATGATCCACGGTGAGTGTGCAGCCAAACATGCCACATTCCCACTGGTGCTGGCTCTGGCAGAGACATCACATGCCCTGTGCTGGGCTGTTCCCTATATTGGCCCCGGTGGATGTTCTTTTGCTTTGTGCAGGTGTATTAGTGAAGGGTTTGCATAGCAGTCTCTTCAGACTAGCTCTAATATTTTGGGGAGAGGTAAAGGGCTACATTGGAGTCCTTCCGACTTGGAAGCTCTTCACAGATTCCTTTTTGCCTGATGTGGTGGTTTTAGTCCTAAGAGAGAAATCTGGACATAGAGCCCCTCTCTCAAAGTGTCAGGGAGGCTTGCAGAGTCCCAGAGGTCCCATTGTGCTTTCCAGAGGCTTCATGGTTACAGCTGTATTACATCAATCCCTGTAGCTGTTGAAAAATCATATATGCAGTTGGTGGACATGGCAACACATCACGTTCTGCTACATTTAGGAAAAAATAATTTTTTTACAGCTCAGCTCTAGTTGAGGGGTCTTTGCAAAAGTCCCAACATACTGTCAAGAAGAATTAATATTACTAATGTTGCCAAGCTCAGAGACCATTTTTAGGACAGAACTTCTTCAAGAAAGAGAACCAAGCAGTTAAATCCTGTGATCAGGTCCCATGTTGTCAAGTAAAGAGAAGTGGATTTCATCACCTATGGTAATAGACTCAACTGCTCTTGTCTAAGTGGAAGATCTGGCAGTGCTTTAAGAACGATTTTCCTGGATTCTTTTGGTTCTTCTGGTTTTTGGGGGTTTTTTTTTTGCATCTATTGACCTTTTGACAGAAAGTGAAAGATGCTGTCTGGGCATGAGGAAGTGACAATTCCCAACATGTTACCCTGACATTACCAGGATTGGTGCATATGGTTCTACACACACACCAAAAAAAACAAAACAAAACAAAACAAAACAAAAAAAAAAAAAAACACCACCAAAAAAACCCAAAACAAACAAACAAAAAACCAAAAAAACCCCACAAACCCCCCCCCCCCAAAACAAATAAAAAACCCAAAAAAACCCCATAAACCAAAAAACCACTTTTCAGTGTGTTTTTAATGACTAGACACATAGGCAAAGAAAGAAATCCTCTTTCTTCAGAAATTCAGAGTGGAAGTGTGCCACAAAGCATGGGATTTTTGTTCTAGAATACTTTTCTCTCTCAGAAAAAAAGATTAACACCTCTTGCAGGATCTGTGTTCTCAATTCTGAGCATCTATGTGACATCCACAGTTAGCCCAGAAAACCAGAGAGCAATGCTTAGAGCTACAGCCTTCCAAAGAAGTCAGGAGACCTTTTGTCGCCCTGTGGCTCAACCAAACATTGGAGGTGGCTGTTTGTAATGCAGCTGTCCCAGCTCAGCTGGTGGGCAGTGGTGCTGAGGAACAGGAAAAACCCCTTTCTCCTCGTGTTGGGAAGTTCCTTTCCTTTTTTTCCTAAAGCCTGTTTTTCTGCCTCACACCCTGACAGTTTATCTACTGGATTACAAAAACACTCCAGCGAATCAACTGTAGGAAATGCAATGGCCAGGTCTTATTCTTGTACCCATGTATAGAACTCTAAATACCATCGGGTATATTAAAAAAAAAAAAATTAAAAAAAAAATCCCAACTATTAGTCAGCATCATGGATTTTTAAGGTCTGAGTCATTATTTAGCATAAATGTCAACAACAGTGTTGCTTTTGATTAATGAGAACTGTAGACTCAGATCCCTGGGTCTGATTTTGTCTTGTCTCAGCCTTACAGGAAATTATTTCAGGTATCAATACCTTAATGTATTGATGGTGTAGTACACAGTGGAAACAAAGTACCATACATAGTGAGGGTCCTTGTTTTCTCCTTAGACTTCATAGCTGAAAAAACTCAGGCACATTCTTTTTATTTACTATGCGTGTCTGTACGAATTCATTGAGTTTAAGGTAAGGAACTGAGTTAAGGAAAGAAACTTGGAGGAATATGATTAATTCTCAGCAAACAAGTTGTGTTTGGCCATAGCACAGAGAAGAAAGGACACTAAACTAATTCTGTCCTCGTGTCTGGTCTTTTCCAGCTCATCTTCCTGTGACTTTATTTTCATAAGTCCGGGCTCAGGTATATTCCGTACCCTCAACTGGTGCATTAGGTGAGAATTCACTCAATTCTCCCTGAAGACTGCTTGGAGGCCTCACTCCAGAATGGGGTTATGCTTGGTTAGTCCCCCTTTGCAGAAACCCTTAGGCACTGTAGTAATGAAGTCAATAGCAGTGTGCCTCTGGGAGGGAATAGCAGTTTGCTCCTGACATGGATGAAACCAGAGTTGCTACAGGAAGACTGCAGCTGCAGCACCAACTCCATGAGGCTCTGGGCTGGTGTCACAGAACTGCCTGTCATGCTCTTGGGCAAGAGCCCACTGTTTGTTAATCCCCACTGTGAAAAAGAGGTGAGTGATGCATCTACAGCTAAGGTTTCCCAAAGTAATCTTTGCTAATTAGTCAAGAAAATGAATAAGAAATATGTTCTTTCCCTCGGAAGGCTCTAATCCCACTTGACTGAGCAGTATTAAGCAATCCTATCAAAGAGAATGTATTTTTGAAGCAGTCCTTGGGGCAAAATTAGACCTTTAACAATAAGAAATAATGAGAGTAGTAACGGGGAGAGACTTTTTTATTTTTGGAACCAATATTAAAGAAGAGCCTTTGCTTCTGAGTCAAGTTCCCATGCTTTTTCATTATGTTCTTTGGCTGAAGTGGTCTTTAGATAACAAATGTGTCAAGCTGTTCTGTCTCACTCAGTTAGAATTAGGTTATGTCTGTGCAGAAGAAAGTTTTGGAATAGCTGCAAAAACAATTACAACGCTGCTTGATTCACTGATGATGTTAATTGTAAATCCATATTAATCTAGGGCTAGGCAGGAGTTGCCAGAAGGATTCATTTTCCATGTAGCATGACAGATGCTTGTCTCCCATTCCTTTTTTCTAGTGCCTTAGACCTTGGATATCTCCAGTATTTTTTGAAAGCATAAACAGTAGCCTTAAGCAAAGTTGCAGTTGATAGGGAGGTTGCAATAGCCTATATAAATCTCTTTACATGACTTCAGCTCTCATAAAAGCAGCTCATAATATTTTAATCATAATCTGGAAGTACTTGAATACTAACACATAGGAAATACTGTACCAACAGCTAGTTTCTTTACTTAGGAAACTTTAGAATGAATATTTCTTTTTTTGATGTGATTCTTAATAAGGAACAGATAAAAATGGAAGATAATTTTTTTACTCCATTTTAAATTCAAGATAGAAAGTTGTTCTTTCTAGTCAGATGCTTCTTTCTGTTTGCAGGAGTTTTCAAACTCTCTGTGTGCTGCTGAGTTATGTCAGGTTATTTGTGTGGGAATTATTTCTATTTGGAGCTGTGCATTTGGAAAAGCTTGTCGATGCTTGTGTTTTACTGTGCAACTCTTAAAAGCCGCTTGGACCTTTGCAAGTTATTCCAGGGATAAGGAGAGCATGAAAAAATACAACATACTGGTTGATTTTGCCTCTTGTAGATAGATGGCTTGGCAGGTTGTCACATGGTAATACCCATTTATAAGCAATCTTGAAGATCCAGAGGCATGGCATGGGTGCCAGGAGCTGTGACTTTGGTGTGGGCTCCAGGTTCCTCCAGGACACCTCAGTGTGGCCACACAGCAGGGCCTGAGCCAGAGGTGAGTTATACAGCTGCCTGACTGAATGGAAAGAGTGGGAGTGATGGACCACAATTCCACAGATTCCTGCTTCTAGGAAAACCACTGAAATAGAAACTGCTGCTGGGAGATTCCAGCAGAGTATAGAAACAAAGTGTAAAGTACTGTGTCTCTGGCAAAGCCCACATGAAAAATTAAATTAATTTTGGTATAGTGCTGAAAAAGTAGCAGTTCTATTGTTGTGAGACCAATGAAGGTATTGATCAATATGTATATGGCAGTTCATATTCACAAGCCTCTTATTAGGCTCTCTGCAGACTCAGGGAGATCTTGCTGTTTCAAAATATGTTTGAATCACATTTTCTCCCCAGGCATCAGAGCTAAAATTTTGGGGGAGGGGAGGGAAGTGGTTAATGAATAGCAAAGATGGGTGCAAATTCATGTCACAGAAGTTGAATAGAGATCACAGATCTTCCAGGCCCTTCTGCGGCTGGCACAAACAAAGGAACCACTAAATTGTTTCTGTGACAGAGACTGCACAGCCCGTGAAAGGGTCCTATTAAGTGTGCTTTTACCCAGAACATTTAGGGCTGTAATTGCTGATGCAAGTTACTTGGCACAGCAACTGACAGTTCATTCATAACTCGGTGGTTTCTCCGTTAATAACTTACCCCCTAATTAGTTCCTGTGAAGGTACTTTATGAAATCATAAAGTCATATTCTTGTAACTTCTCCAGTATCACATCTGCCCCATACTAGCCACAAAGGACTGGAATTCACCAGTCTGCTGAGCTGGAGTTCGAAGCTGTCTGGAGACAGGAGAAGAAGATGTCAACTGCTCTGTGTTCTTCTCAGTCCTAAATTTAAGGGTTGGGCCAGGAACAGCATGCCCCAGGGCACTTAGCCCCCTCCAGCATCCAGCTGGTTGGTGGGGAAGTGGAATGCATCCCTGCAATGAAACGTGGTGTAAAGACTATTAATTATTAATTGTGGTGACACTGTATCCTCTGTTGTTCTCCATACTCAGATAAGATCCGCATCTATAGAGGTCTGGGGATCTGACCAGGATTTCTTTTGGTGGCTTATGATTCCCTCTACTTCTTATTAAGGAAGTCAAATATATCTTCTGCTGCTAATCTAAGGATAAACTGTCTTTCATTTTCTGCTGTGCTTCCTCAACCCTCTTTTCAATATCCAAAGATAATAACGGACTGGCTCTACCATTCCCTTGCTTTTGTTTTGGGTTGTTTAAATGAATTTCCAAGTCTCTGACCTTCTGCATCAGCAGCACCATCTGCTTGGGAGTGACATTTTCTTCATCTTGGCAACCAAAGACCCAGAGTTACAGCTCTTTACACTTCTTTTTACCATGCCGCAAACAAAAAGAGTCTTTTGGAGCAGAAAAAACCCCAAACCACACTTTTACTTTATTGTTTCATTCTTACCTGTGCAAGATTATCCAATGCTATCATTCAGTGCTAACTCACCTTTCAGAACAAATTCAGAGCTGACTGATGTCTGCACTGAGACCACTTAAGCAGGATATTGTCCTACAGGCACTGCACAATTTGAGATTAATTTAATGGTGGTCTTAACTCAGACATTTTGCATGGGCGTTTTTCTTTATCTAGAGTTTGGGGTCTGAACTCCAAATCCAGGTGGGTCTGAAGTTATCTAAAGGGTCATCTCTGGCTCATCAAGTCCATAGGAGAAATTTATGAAGCTCAGGTAAGTAAATGGTTAGTAAAGATCTCTCATCTCTGTAAAATGTATTCAAGTGTCAACACAAAGCTGGAAATCTTTTTGCCAGGTGGTTTTTTTAGTCCCAGTCACAAACTTCCAGGAAATGCAGTACTTTAATGCTTTTTAGCTAAAAGTCCCATTTAACCAAGAACTTTGTACCTGAATATTTCTGTAATGACTAACTCAAACAGATGCACTTCTCCTACAGCTAGGTCTCCATCAGTTAACCCAAGTTTCTTACTCTTACGTTATTTATTAAGATGGTTATTTCTTGAATTGAAATTTGAGATACCTATAAACACATACTATGAGCTGAACAGATGGCTATATATTTCTAACTCTAAAAAATATGTTATGCAGCCAGTACAGCTGTCCTGCCATCCAGAGGACTCATAAAAATTAAAATAAACTAAACTGTACCTAATTTTTTTCTTAAATATTAATTCAAAATTTTCTGAAAGGCAGATTTTATTGCCCTAGAAAAATTCTAACTTTCATAATACTTCACATACTATAAAAGAACATCCCAAGATAAGACATAACTGCAGATTAAATCTGATGACTGACCTGCAGAGAAACAGTTTAAAAATTAGGACCTTGGCTTACAAAGTGGCTTACATTAAATGATCAGATATAGCCATTACACAAGCAGAGGGTCCAGAGCATGAAGTCTTGGCAAAGTATCTTTTGCCTCATCAAGTGCCATTTCTGAATTGGAGTTGAGCAGCGCAACCCAGAGCCACTGCTACAGCTACTGAAGTGGCCTGAGTTGAGAGCACAGGAAGGGTTGGCTGGGGATTTCTCCGGGAAGGTGTGAGCTGAGGTGGTGTCAGGACCAAGGGATCTGTCCAGAGCAGCCCAAGCCTCTCGATGAGTGCAGGGAGTGTGAGTAGTGTTGGTGTTCGTGACGCTTCACTTTTGGCCATGCCAGCTTGGCATTTAGTATCAAAGGAACTTTTTTAATAACATTAAATGTTTTTATTATTTTTTGCAGCCTCAGGTTTTATGGGATTTCTGTCAACCAGCTGCAATCATAACAATAAAAATACATGCTTGTTTCGTGGATAGGGCGCTGTAAAGGTCTTATATTGGCTGCCATTGGAGCTGAAGCTGTCCAGATGTCCAAGGAACAGGTGTGGGAGGTCAGCAGTAGGCTCGGCCAGCCCTGCTCCCAGAAGGAGCTCAGCCCATGCCGGCGTGACAGTAGCACAGAGCAGGTGAGTATCCCTCTTCTACAGCTGAGGAGAATTGAAACACAAAGGGGTTAAAAGATTACTTTGAAGTCAACACTCCATCGGGTCCCAAAACCAGGAATAAACCCCGGGTTTCTCCAGGTTTCACCAGAGCATTTCACGATTATCTGAGGGGTTTTTTTCCTAATATCTACTGCTAAGAAATGCACTGAGACCTATTTGTGTGTGATTTCAATAAACCAGCCTGCGACTCCTTAGGGAGGAAATGCACAGTGAAAAGTTATGGACTGCAGAACCTCATTACTTCAGTCACCTAGAGTGCAGCCCCTGACCAAGGGCTGCTTCACTTCCCTTCCAGGGAAGGAAAATGCCAGCTCCAGTCTAAATCCCTTGGGATGGATGCCTCTAGCATGAATGTGACACTACAAAAGGTTGACAGTAATGCCTACACAAACTTTTTGAAGTTTTTTTTTCAATGTAGAAACTTGGGAGCTGGGATACTCTGGCACTGAGGAGGTTCCTGATATTGCAATCCAGACCACCATATGGGCTAGTTACCCTGCAAAGCAGCTCTGTGGGATGACAGTGAAGCATTTCCTAAGCCAGATTGTTTACCTGGCGCTCTCTGCTGTGGATTTCAGTGAGGGTATTCTCATGCCTCTTCCATGGGGCAGCATGAAGACATTTGAACAGCTTTGGTTTTAAACTGGCCACTTCCATGGGCACGGGACAGGAGAGCTGTGGATTAACACTTAACTTGAACACTGATTTTGGTTCTAGATGTTAAAACTGTTAAATCTGCAGTTTCACTAACAAGGATCATGAAGGTGCCTTCCCAACAATTGTTGCTGTGAAACACACAGGGGCTACTGTGCTCAGAATCGAAGGTAACAGCTTCATTTTAAAACTGAAATGTTTTGAGAAAAAAAAGTCTGCCATGTAGACAGAGCAGGGCTTCAAACAGTTTTGGGGGATTTGTAGATGAAAGGAGGAATCTTTAATTACATTTTTGAAAAGCACAATAGTGGGATGTCCTTAGAATCACAGCACACAACTCAGCTGGGCTGGACAGTTTGGGGAAGCAAGAAGTGAAAATATGTTTACACTGTAGCGAACACAGAAGAAGCAATCTTAATTAAATTATGTGAGATACCTTTTCTGTGTACTTTTCTTTGGTATATTGTTAGGAAATGGGCCAATTTCAGGAATGCAGTTTTTAATTTTCACAACTACAGTGGGTAAACTGATAGCCTTTGTAGAAATATGGAGCAATGTTCTGGGGATAAAACCAGACCACACTGATTGACACACAAAGAAATTGTCTCTTAAGAAACCAGAAATCTTTAGAACTGAAGAACTGTGAGGGATTTCAGCAAATCACACAGTCTAGCCCTGCACTGAGGTGGGATCAAATATTCCCAGACCACCCTGGCACACACACATCCTAGCTTCCCAAAAATTTCCTGTGAATGAAGCTGCTCTGGCCTAACAGAGTCTGTTTGGGTGTCTCACCGGAACAAATGTTCCCTGCTATGACAATATTACACTTAAAAGTTGGACTCAGTGATCCTTGTGGGTCCCATCCAGCTCAGAATATTCTGTGATATCTGTGAAGTTGGCTAAAGTGCATTTTTTACTTAAAATTTAGGACCTTTTTACATTGCTGAAGCCGTACAAAAGGCCCACTAGTGTAAGTGAAAGCAGGGTTCTCCGTTTCTGATGACATTTCTAAGGCTGTAGACTGGAAAAACTCCTGAGTACAATGATGTTATTGGCTGCATAAAGAAAAGTAGATCATATACTTCATCTTTTTGCTGAGAGTGTTGTACAATACCAATATTCGTGTTGTCTAGAAGTAATAAAAAGAGCTGCCTTGATAACAAGAGGGTGCGAGATTCTAAAACCATCTGTCACATATTTAAACACATATACAATAGACTTTTGAGGTAATTTAATTATTTTTCCCCATGCTTTGTGAGTTGCATCTTCCTCAGTTTAACACCAAAGGAGAGTTTGCAGACACACCTATTGTGTGGTACATCCCACATCCACATGAAGCTGTACAGGTAAGTCTGCAACTCTCATCTTCTGCTTTCCTGCCCTTGCAAAAAGAGCAAAACCGCGCAGGAGACAACAGATTGCAGTCCCTCTCTCTTTTTGCTGAAAACACCACAGCTCTTTTCCGCTTCTTCCCCCGCTCGGAATCACCTGTGGATCTCCAGGCAGCTCCAGACCTGCACCTCGCGCGTTTGCGGAGCGGCCCCGCAGCTCCCCCCGCTCCGTGCCCCGTGTGCTGAGGCAGCTGGCGGTGTGATCCGTGATGTATTAACCAGCTGCCCTGGCGCGGGAGGCTGCAGGTGAGGGTGTGCCCCGAGCACAGCCCCGGGCTGGAGGCAAGGCAAGGCACTCTTCAGCTTGTGGGGAGGCCTCGCTGGCAGCGCCTCAGTCAACAGGGCCACAAAAGCTGAGGGGCCTGAAAATCTGTTTTGTTGCATGACGTGCGGTAATTGACAGCAAGGTATCTGGTCTTCTTCTAGAATGCCTATTTTTAAGGATGTTTTCTTGCTCTGTGAATTGAATAAACCAGTTTTGCAATCTGCTGCAGGCCCCACCCTGCCTAACCCTGGCTAGTTAACCTGTAACTGATTGCAAAACTGGTTTGAGTCACACACTGAAGAAAGAGGCATAAATTAGGTTTTTAATAGCTTAACTCTCCTCCTCACCAATGACATAAGCCATCAGTTGTTAACGGTGGTGCCATAGAAGAGCCCAGCACATGTCATCCATTTGCCAGACTTTAATGGATCTTTTCATGCTTTTGGAGATTAAAAATCCTAAATTAAAATTTAAAAATAAAAGTCCCTCCCCAGTGCTGCAGCCTGGATGCCAAATTCATACCCTGTTTGCAGGATTCACATCCATGCCATGAAAAGCCCTGATGTAACTGAGCAGCCATAGTTCAGCTGATGTGCATTGCCTTGCTAAGCCCCTGCAGCTGGCTCGTGTTTCTGAGGCAGTGGTCATGAGATGTTGGTAAATAGCCACAAACCATTCAAACTTGGTCAGCAGAACAAGCCCATGTCTCAGACAAACAGTTTTTACTTACTGTTTTCCACTGGCTTGTATTAATGAGGCAGGTTAGACAACAGCCACCCAGAGGAAAGAGAACAGAACAAAGAGGTATGGGCAGTGTTTCATATGTAGGATGTTGATTTGATAATATTGATGCGTTACTAAAACAACTCGATCCCATGTAAGTTTCTCTTCCCTGTTGTTTTGCCAAAATGCATGGTCAGAAGGACCCCAGCTTAGGGAATGAAAATGTAAAGTCAATGAATGCTTGCTCCTTCTCAGCAGTTGTTCCTTCCAACTGGCTTTAGATTTCTCATTGCCTCTGGCCCTTTTTCAACCTTTAATTCTTTCATTGCAAAAGGGAGCAGAGTGAGCAGGAGTTACAATGCAGAGATACATTAATGCCTAATTCCAGTCCAGATGAAGCCAACAAGTAAATTTTTCCCAGGCTCCACTGAGGCTACACAACTAATGGAGCCCCCTCACCTCTTTAAGAGGTACACTGGTGGCCATGCTCCTGGTCTCATGAAAAGGGGAGATTATATCCCATTTCAGTTCCCAGTTTGGAGGGGAATATCCACTAATGGCTTGCCCAGAAATGCCGGAAGAGACCTACTGTTTTCTGCTTCAAGGAGCACAGTAAAATGCAAATAATAGCTCTGAAGCAGAACCTACTATTCTGCCACAAAGCAGCCTCCTGCTAGGCAGTGCTCTCTCCATGGGGCTTGCAGGAGTGGATTTATCTCATGCAGAGAAGGACATTCGACTTAAGTTTCCTTCAGTGCTGAGTGGACCAAAGCTTAACTACTTTGCTACAAGGGAATGACTGGCAATATCCCCTTCTTCCTCTCTGTAAAGCAGAGGCCATGTGTCAGTTTAAAAAGCAGAGCACAGACACCCACCCTCAGCAGAGGCCACTGGGGTCCAAATCGCAGGAGGAGAACACCCCATGTTATGCCAAACAAGTGTCTTTATGCGGACGAAAGGCAGGCCTCTAACTGCATTCCTAAGGATTTCCCTTTCAGCTGGTACTGGGTACCTGTAATTTACCTGTGCTGAGTCTCATTCTCAGGCACCTGCCTTTTCCCAAGCGTTGTCCTTTGCATCGAACACGAAAGCAAACACGTCAGTCAGGGTTGCAACACTGAGTGTTGGGGAAGTTTATCCTTAAGAGCATCAGGTCTGGGGTCACCTAGGCCAATACAGGGAAAACATTTTAAAAAGGAATGAAGGAAAATATATTCTCCTGAAAAAACGTGCTTTTGTTGACGTTTTATCCAGGTAATTTCTTGTGTGAATGACTCAAATGAGCAGAGGGCTCACAGAACTTTTTTGTGCTGAGGGGGTGGCAAGTGGTGGTCTTTTGGCAGAGTTCAGCCAGGTACCACTACTCTTTGCTAGTATGGACAAGATTAGAGGAGGAAACACTGCCCAAGGAAGGGGTCACAGGCTTCTAATTTTGTCTAACTACTACCCAGGGTTTCTTCTTTGCTTGCCTTTGGCTGTTAAAAGTGACTCAAAAGCCTTCACCTGCCTACAACTATGTATGTAAGGCCATTATTATTAATAAATCAAACTAGTTCCCTTTGTATGTGCTTGGAAGGAGTTTAACATTGCTGAATGCTCTACTGCAGCTGACAGCACAGCCCGTCTGAGCTTCAGTTCTTTCCAAGAGTTACTGATGTCAGTTTGGAAATACCTCTCTTTTACAAGCCATTTAATTGCTTACTTTAAAAATTCACCAAAGCTCAGCTGGGGCCTGATTTTCAGTGAACCTCAGTTCTGTACCCACAAGGAATTTAGATGACTCTGTGACCTTGTTTTAAGTGAATAAATTAGAAAGGTGACTTTTTAAAACTATTGATTTTACCTGAAAGACATTTGGGATAAAATATCTTAAGGCACATAAAGGTTGTACTCATTTAGAGTATTTGTGAAGCTAACTTGTGGACAAGCTGGGAGCTTGACTCTTCAACTCTACCAGAGACTAAAAAGTTGCAGGAAGCAACAGAGCTGAGGAGAGGATTTTTATATGTAAATAAGAAAGTAAAAAGAACTACTTGAGGGCAGTGTGGTGTATGTGTTTGCATTAGGAAAGTCTGAGATGCTACAGGGGTATTTGGATGGAAATGAATTTTGCTGTTACCTTAGCTACTGTGAGGATTGCTCTGACTTCCCAGTACAATTTCTAGTTGGCAAAAAGGAAATACTAATGCTTAGGGCACAGGGGTGGCATCAGGACCAACTGCTTGTTGTGTATAAAGTGCTTTGAAAATGATAAATGTTATGTAATTGGGAAATGCTGACAGTTACCATCCATCTGGGACTGATTATGAAAAATAACAAATTAATTAATTTCCTCAGGATCTAGAGGGTAAAAGAAGCATAAAAGAGACAAGGCTGTACAGGTGGTAGAGTAACTGCACTTGTGAGGTTACCTAAGATGAAATCACATGTGAAATGAGGTCAGGATTCTCTATGTTTATGATAAACATTTGTCCATTACATCATCTCATTTTTTGACACTCTTCTACCCAACTCTTTAATGACCATTTACAGGGCCTGTGATTCACAGGTGTGTGAGTGTGTCCCACTTCCCTGTGACACCCACTGTGGGCAGAGCACACAGCCCTGGGCTGGGAGCACTTACTGACCAATGGGACTTGTGCTCATCCCTGTCCTCGTTCTGACAAAATCTGCCCATTAAGGCTGGACAGCTATTCCCCCATGTCTGGGAGGCTTTGTTCTTCCTGCAGGACACCAGTTTGGGATGCTCCTCCATTTCCATGGACCACTCCAAGCACTGGCAGTGTGTCCTCGGTGGCTCTTGATGGGATGCAACACATCATGAGCATAGGAGCAGAAAAGCCAGAACAAAGAGAGCATTTGCAATCAGAATTAAGCTTCACAGCAGCCACTCTATCCACTGGAGCTTGCAAAGCTGCAAAACTCTGAATTTTAAATGCATTAAACAGTTGGTTTAATTTCAAGCAACAGTGTCAGTCCAGTTACTGTTCGTAATTTCTGGAACATGACAGAAAAGGCAGAGAGAGAAGAGACAGTCTGATATTGAAATGAGAAGTGTGGATCCTATTCTGATGGGCTAGAGCACCAGGTAGCCTCGGTGGCTCCTACATCTTCAGCTGACTCTTTTTTTACGCCTGTTTCTAAACTGTCTTCCTAAATACCAGCTAGATGAAAAGCATTTGTGGTTCCCTCTGGGAAGGATGAGGAAAGGTCAGGATTTACATGGTGATATTTACTACTACAAATTCTGTAATAGCCATTCCAGAAACTTGATTCAGTGGTTCTCATCCCCGTGAACCGAGCCCATCTAACTACATACCCATACACCATTATGATTTCCCAGCAGCTTTAGGTAATTTTTTCTTCTTTCATTACCAATCAACTGCAAATTACTCTTTGTAATTTTCCTACCAAGAAGCCATGTAGACCTGGCCTTCAAGGATTAGTTGCAGTTACCTCTCTAGATTTCCTTTTATATTAATTTGAACATCTAAGAAGTCGAGTTTAACAGGAAATAGGAATATACTCTTGTAAGAGGCCCTTTGCCTCTGTTCTTCCTATTTCTCCATTCAAAAGTAGAAAGACTGAATCCTGAGAGTTTTGTATTGCTTGAGAGCTGGCGCTGTGCTCTCTCAGCTCCCCTGCTCTGTTCTGAACAAACCCTGAGCTTTGCAGGTGGCTGGAACAGTTTGTATTTTATTGTAGCAGAAGAAAACACACTGAGAAAACAATGAAGCAAGAGAAACTCAGGTACTTTTTGCAAGTCTCATTATGCAGATGACATAGAAGAGTGTGTGACAAGAAGACAGATACCTTCTGACTTCCTTCTTACTTAGCAATATCATCCTTAACACCTCTGCAGAGCTCAGACCTTCTCACTTCTGTTTTCTCCAAATTTTGTTTACTATGTGTGATTCTACCTACATTATGAGCTGAGAAATGAAAAAAACAATATAAAATAAGGATAACTGTATTCTAGTTGGGCCTTCAGTGTGCAATCTCTCCTACCTGCCTTGATCAAATATTGGCCACTCACATGAAATATGGCTTTCTTATCAGAACTTCCAATGATACTTTGGGTTTTGTATGAATAAGGGCTCTTAAACAATGCTGTCATGTCTGGGACAGTTTGTTTCCACTTTAGACACTGTCACTTGTGGTCCACTGGTTTTGGTAGCCTTTCCTTATCTATGGCAAATTCTCCCTTTGCATGTGGCTTTCCAGGGATTAGGTGAAGCAGCAGCCAGGGAAATATGTGTCTGCTGCTCTTGATGTGACAGGATCACATCAAGTCTCTGGTGAAATTGCCTGGCACTTTCTCTAGTGAAATATCTTCTATTTCTTGTGTTGAGATGGCAGAATGCCTCTGCCTGCAGAAGTCACCTGTGGAGTCGTTTTGGTGAGATAAGTGGATGCTTGGGAACGACCTTGTGCAACAGATCTCGCAGCAGATGGTGCTTTTATGTGCTTTGGAATATTCCTTGGATGTAGACTTCAGGAATGATCCAAAGGAAGCCTCTAACGGTACTTAGGTGGTTAAGAAAAACAGTGAGATATCTTTCATTAGTATTGTTACTGTTGCTTTTATTGCTATTATTATTATTATTATTATTATTATTATTATTATTATTATGTCTAGATAAGCCTTAAGATTTTCCAGAATAGGTACCCACCTAAACTCCATTGAAATCAAAAGAAACTAGCTACTTAGATATTGAAAAGGATTAAAAATACCTGCACCTAACCTCAAACATCTAAACACCCTTAGAAATCCGGGCCAAAGTGAAGGGAGAGAACAAAAGGTGCCATTTGCATATTAAGCAGGCTGAGAAATGCTCATAAACCTGAAATTTTTATGAATCAAAAGGCTACTTGGGGAATTTGAATGGGAATTTTTTTTCTTCTTTTTTTTTCCCAGCACAAAAGGATGGTAACACCACGAAATTTGTAGTGCAAAATATATTTTTAAAAGCCCAGCCACACAAGTGGTTTTGACAGCAATTCATTTCAATCAGTGGCACTAGGAATTATTGCTATCAGGAGAAGGAATAGGCTGCTGAGCCTATATTGTTTGCTCTAAAGCAGGACAAGAGCAGCACCATTTTGGTGTTAGTGATTTCATCAATGGGAGAAACACACAGCCCTGGACTCTGGTCGTGTCATTTTAAAAAGCTCTCAGTTCACCTTTAGAAATAAGCACCCAGGATTGTCTGAAATTATATATTTCCACTCTCTGTACTATTTTAACTCAGTTGGGCTCTGAGGCCATGGTTCATGTGCTGGCTTTCTCATGACTCAATTATTGTAATTCATTATTAAATTGTTATTTGTTTTCATTCTTTACGCTGTCTGCTGCTTTACAAATCCCAGCAGTTGGATTTTTAATATGGAGAGCTCTGTTCCATTACATTACAGCCTCCCCACAGCATTTTTTGTTGGCATGTTCAGCAGCACATTGATTTGGATATTTAATTCTTTGCGCACTATAGATTAACCCTAATCTATGCACTGCTTTAAGCATTTCCTGGGATTAGTGGTTTTCCTAATCTGAATTGCAATCCAAATAAAAAGTTTTAAAATTCTTTCCATGTTTGTAACCAAAACACTGATTCCAAGTATTGTTGAGTTTTGAGGTTCTTTCCAAGTCCAAACTGGGCTCTGGATCTAGAATTTGTGAAGTCCATCTTGTTTTCATTTGCCAGTGTCCTCTAGACAGATGAGAGAGTTTACTTATTCCTAGAGTAAGCAAGGAATTCTGTTAACCCTGTATCTTTGGTGCTATTTCATCTCTTGGAGACTTAAAAGCATTGTCTGGTTTTGGGTGGCTGGGATGAAATGTGTAAGTCATGTTCCCTGTACCCTAGTGCCCGCTACTATCAGCGCTCTCATTAATAAAGACAAAAGTGGTTCCTGTATGTAAAACACAGTCCAGCCTCCGCCTTATCTTTAAGTATGTTCACACTTGCCTCTGCCCCAGACTCAATAGGACATGCACTCAAAACAGTATTTCACTGACAAAAGCAAGACTTGATAGTACTATGGATCTTTATTCCCTAGTTCTTTTGCTTGCTCTTTCCATTCTTCCTTACCTTACACCTTTCATGGTGAAGTTAATTCCCTTTCCTCATTGCCATCTCCTGTTTCTACTACTTCCTATTTTTTCTTCTCCTAAACTACAGTCTCCCTTACTCTCCCAGCTGGTTTTCTTTCAGCTATTCTTTCTGCCCCATCAATTTTTTTTTCTTTTTCAGCTTTTCCTTTCTTCATTTTTATCTTTATTTTTATTATTTATACCCTTTAAAAACTTTCTTTCACTTTTCCTCTTTTCTGTCTGTAGTCTCAAAAATTTCTCTCACTCTCTCTCCTCATTTCTCTGTCTTTTCTCCTTCCCCGATCTCTTTCTCTGAAGTCTTTTTATTGGCGTCTGTCTCTTGAATCTCGTTCTTTCCCTTTCTTAACACATTTTCCTATATCCCCCACTTCTATGTCTCCTTTCTAGCTGAGATAAGCATTTGTCTCCAGGAAATGCCCCTGTCTGGGCTTGTCCCAATGTCCCTTTGTTTTCTGCAGCTTTTGTAATTCTCAGCTCACCTGTGTGCCTGAAGAAGCCATTCATCAATAAACAGAGGGCAGGCAATTAATCAAAGTTCTGTCTATGAATGTGTTGCCAATGTACCTTCCTTCTTTATCCACAGGGCCTGCAAAGCCTCCCCTTGCATGGAGACAACGGCTGGACTAACAGGCTGGCTGATACTGATGTTGTTTTCCCTCATCTTTACCATCTGTCAAAATGCACAGACCTCTCTGTCCCCAGTAGACCATTTTTTCCTGTCAGAAATTCATGGGTATTCCAGGTATGTATTTTTTGAAGTGACTGCCAGTATGGTATGGCATGACATGCCAATCTACAGGATATATGAGCCAGGAGGCAAGAAAGATCAATACTTGACAGTTTCCCTACCTCAGTGTTCAGAGGATCTTGGTTTTGTCTGGAGCTTGCTGGCTGTGCGTAGCAAAGGCTATGGTTTAGTCACCACACTGATTTGCTGTTCCGTCTGTCCTCAGTTTTGGTTGTTTAATTGGTATGTACAGTTGCCTGTGAGCAAGATATTGTCAGGACTCAGCCTTGAGTTGAAAACTGTGGATTGTGAATGAACTTTTACATTGTGCCAGTAGAAGACTTCTAGTCTTCCCCAAGCATTTGTTTTTGCCTTTCTTCCATGGGAGCATTTCTTCCTGTGAAGGACACTAACACACAAAGTTTCAAAACCATGGAAATAGTCAGAATTGTGTGAGCCTTCCCTGATGCTTGCAGTAAGCAGCAAAATATGCAGGCACCAGCTAAATTTAATTATTCTTCTACAATTCTTTTGAATTCTGTATTGCAAAAGAGCTAGTGAACTGTCTGCAGATACAGCAAACAGCTACAACCTTGGTTTGAGTCTGATTTGTGTCTGATGGCTGCAGAAATAACCCTCTTTTTCTTTTCCACAAGGAGAGCATGATCCTGCAAAAGTTTCATCACTTTTATTTTTGAGAACTGCCATAGGTAAGGAGTTTCCAAACTCTACTTACTCATTGTCCAAAGATTTGCTACTTTCCCTCCACACGTAGAGAGCTATGATACCTTTTGGGCCCTGTACAGACACAGAATTTAAGCATCAGTATTCTTGGTACTTCCTCTGCAAGCTTTATGGAGAAATCACATCCGTTTAAAGACGTTTCACATTTGTGTGCATGCAGCAATCATACTGGAGGGAGTTTAAGCCTAGTGGGTAAAAAAATCTATGTTATAGGTGTTAGGAGGCAATGTTTTGTCCCATTTTTCTGTTCCAACTTTGGAAAAGAGTTGGTAAACTTGAAGTGCACTCAAGAGACTATGGCTTTTGTGCAGACATCTGCAAAGTGATTGAATTTTACGAATTGTGCAGGCACTCAGACACTTAGTAGACAATATTACTAGAGCTATTTGGAAAGAAGGAGTGGAAGAGAAAAGAAATTCTGTATGTGTAAAGGGGTTTCTTGTAGCCTGTTTTGGGGAAGAAATTTTTCAGCCAGCATGAAATGGTGTGGGGAAAAAAAAAATCCTAAAATACATTCATTTTTGCATTCTCACAGTCCTTTGACCAAGACCTGCTCAAATTCGGCTTAATTTGATATCGTTACTTGTTGCACACCTTTTCTGTAGGGCTGTTTTAACAGGTTTCAGTCAGTGTCATGAGTGTGACCGGTGCGAGCCCTGCATCTTCTGCTTGCACTGCCTGTCATACGCACTCTGTGCCTGGTCCACAAAGGTAAAAAACAGCTGCAGCCTCCATGTAAACTGCAAAGTGAGCTTTAAGTGGCTGCTTTTCAAGAAGTTCTCGGGTCAGTCACAGGCTACAATGATGTCTGTTAACAGCATGGCTGTCTCACGAGATTGGTAGTGGTAAAGCACTGGGACAAGCATGTTTCTGGTATTCACAGAATGGCATGCTGGGCATCCCTTCTCAGTGTCACACAAAGTAATATACAGGGCATTTATTGAGGATTCCACCAGCATATCATGAACTTACATGCAGTGTGAACTTGTAAATGCTGCCTGGTGACACCGACACATTGTTCTTCTCAGATTGTAACATGATTTTCCTGATAGCTCCAAATGCAATAGCGCTGCTGGGCAAACTTTCAAAGGTGGATAGAAATGTGTGTTTGCACATCAAAATAGGCAATTTATTTCACAAACATCAAGGTGTCCAGTTATCCATTTTGCTTATGCAAATACGAATTTTCACAAGCACAACAGCTGTGTCTTCCCTGCAATTATTTCCATAAGGTAGCGGATTGTTAACTGAAGGAGGCGTGCTTATGATGCTGCTTGGGGAGCATTTTTGGGGGATGGGTCGCACAAGTACAAGAAGGGTACAGAGAGTCCAATGGCACTTAGGCTCACAATTGGAGTGGTGCAAAACTGATATTGTGAAATCTGGAGCTAGGGACAATTCTGTGAGAAAGGTCATGATCTGGATTCAGGGTGAAGACTGTGGACCCCTGGGCCATGCTATGTCCATGTTGATTTGGGTTGTGATGTCTTCTCATCCCATGTTCTCGGACTCTGTTGGGCCCCCGGGTGCTGTGCTGACCTTTTGGACACAGATGTGCGTTTCTTATGGATTATGAGGGTTTGCGGAGAGCTTTACAGGGCACCTAAGGATTGGATGCGAGTGTGGGTACACTAAGCTTCCCAAGGGAGTCTCCCCATCCATTCCCCAGCCGGACCCCGTGGCCAGCGGCAGCCCCCTCTGCAGCCCATCCTTTGGAACTGTGTTTCACAGCACCGCACGTCCCGTCGCGGACCCCGCCGCCGCCGCTCCATCGCGGGGCGTGCAGGACGGCATCGCTCCCCGGTGCCGCGGCCGCCCCGCTCCGCTCCGCCGCCGGGCCCCCTCCCGCGAGCTCCCCTATGAGGTCAGCGCGGCGCGGAGGCCCCGCCCGCCGCCCCGCCCGCCCGCCCGCGGCCGCAGGGGGCGGCGGGCCGCGCTCCGCCCCGCGGCCGCCCCGCTCCCGCGTTCATTTCATTCCTCCCCTCATTCCGCGCATTCCTCGCATCGCTGGCGCCGCGCAGCCCGGCCGGGAGCCCGGCCCGCCCCGCCGCCGGCCGGGCAGCAACTCATCCTCCGAGGGCTCCGTCCGCCGGCCCGCGGCAACCTACGGCCGCGGTATAAATAGCCAAACGGCGGATTAAAAATAGGCGCGGGGCCATAAATAGCCGGGGCGGCCCGGGGGCGGCGGGCGAAGTTTTGCCGTCGGAGCGCGGCGCGCTGGCGGTGCGCGGAGGGGGCCGCGGCGCGGAGGTAAGAGGGAGCCGCGGGCGCGCACGCCGCCGGCGCTTTGTGCGGCGGGGCGGGGGGCCGGTCCCGGCTGGGGTCGGCCCGGGGGGGGCCGGCGCCCCCGCAGGTGCCGGGTCAGGCGGGACAGGGGCCGCGGCGGGGGGAGAAGTTGTTTCCCGTGGAGTTCCTGCCGCTGCGGGGCCGCGGCCGGAGCTGCAACAGGCGGCTGCCGCCCGCCCCGCTCCGCTCCCCCGCGCCGCCGCTCGCACTTACTTGCCTGAGTCACCGCTCGGCACCGGGCGCGCTCACACGCTGCTCGCACACACACACACACACACACACACACACATACATACATACACACACACACACATACGTACATACATACATACACACACACACACACGCACGCTCACTCGGTCCCCCCCTCACACACGCACACGCGCGCACTGATCCTTGGCATTTTTCACTTTTTTTTTTTTTCTTTCCCCTTTTTCCGTGGGGAAGCAAGAAAGCCGGGAGCAGCCCCGGGCTGGGCGCAGAGGCTCGCAGCCCTCAGGAGCCATCCCCGGGCGGCCCGGCCTGGCGCGGAGCTCTGCTCGCCGCGCTGCCCCCGGTTTTGCCTCCCTCCCCTCTTTTATTTTCCTCTAAAAGATGAAAGAAGGAATGTCCTTTTTCGCTGCTTCTTCTTCTCCAGAGCTGCTGCTGCCGCCGCTGCTGGTTAATTGCACATTCAAGTGGAAAATTTTCGGGAGTCAGCAGAAACATTGTATCCAAAAAAGACAAAGTCGCAGTTACAGCAACACCGAGGAGATTGTCCCTGGAAAACTTCCTTTCGGTAGGAACCGCAGGGGTTTTTTTTTAATTTCTCGGCGAGGTTTTGAAGAGCCCCATCGCACAGCTGTCCCCAGCGCTGGTGCGGAGGGCCGGTGGCAGCCTTTGTTTGCAGAGGAGCGCTTTCAAAGGAAGTACACTTCCAAGGGGGAGGGAAAAGTTATACAGTGCGGCTTTTGTACCCAAATTAAAACAAAGCGGCCCCCTCCACACAACAAAACAAAAACAGCGAGGCGAAATAAAGCGAGAGGAGGGGGAAAATATCTGTGTTTTCACCAAGTAAAAAAGTTTGCGCTCCTGCCTCTGATGAGCGCAGTCCTAGTCGTGATTTTTCTCCTCTTGAAATCTGTTTTAAGTTGAATGGTGTTACCAGTGTAAAAATATTTATGAAACAATGAAATACCAGCCACCCACGTTACTCAGGAGAGTTGTTAACTTATTAGAAACAAGTGCCTGCCTTTGATATGAAGAAATGAAAAGTGACCTCCAGAAGTGCTGGAAAGTTAGGGAGCAGTTCTGCCCTGCACTCTCTGAATGTAAATGGCTCCCAGTATTTTTTAACTGTTCCTTGTTGAACACCATCTAGGCGAAAAAGGCCAAGAAACATCAGCTTGTACTGGTGTTCTCTGACTTAAAATAGCATTTATAAGAAATGTAAGCTGAAATGGCAGAGCCTCAGGGAGAAAAAGTACATATGCAGCTGTATTCCTGTATTAGCAGGAGCATATTTGCTTTCTCTTTGTGCTGATAAAGTTTAGAAATGCAATATTGCCAGTTAGCGGTTTTACAGAGCTGTCTGACCTGGGTAATGGCAAAGTTGGGAGCTGTATGGATAACATACTGCTCTCTCTAGCTGCATGCTCAGTTATTATGCAGCACATCTAATATGGAAATCTCTGTGGGAATGCCTCTAACAGGAAAATTCATGTAAATAACTAAGTGCTACCTGCAATTGAATATGAAAACAAAAATGATTATAATTACATTAGGACTTAATTTAAAATTATGTAGGATTCTTCTTACAACCCTAGATTGGGAATGTGTATCTGCAACATATGATGTATTCTATCTCTATAAATAGTTGGGGAATACCATTACAGAATATTAGATTGTACTGATGGTGAGATGGTGCTATTAAAAATGACACAGACCTGTATATTAAATTACTTCTGAGGGTGGGAGAGAAGCTTGCATGTTTGTTTCTAAGTGAATGTATATATATATTTATATACACATATATGCATCCTTTATTTGGGAATAGAAATACAGGAATTAATACAGTGGATGTTCTTAAAACACAAAATTGAAGATTTTATATTTGGGTCACATTCTAAAGTTGCAAGTTTTTAAAATCAACTTTTTGAAATTATTTTCATTAAGGGTAGACATTTTTGAGTTGCATTTATTTTTCACCTTTGTGGTAAATCACGTCTTTTCACACTGCATTGGTGTTTAATTAGGTCATAAGGCATTTTCTATACCAGCAGAGATAATTCTGCATTTTGTTTGCTCCAGGTTTTTATCAGCTGACGAAGCAGAAATTTTGGATGCAAAGGATTTCTTTCAATTCTCCTTCTTAGCAATCTAGAAATACTTTTGGAAAGTACTTAATCGCTAAACACATTCAGTGTATTTTGAGCATCAATTCTGCGTATACAGCTTTGGTGAAGTAAATATTATTGGCCTTTTCAGCCAGGAGAGTATAACAACAGCTCTTGAGATTCAAATTATGGTTTTATATTCTCCACAGTTTCTTAGTCGGTGCTGAGTGGGGTGTATGCGAGCAGCGAAGCAGAGGAAAAATGTTGATTTGACAGGAGTCTTAGTAAAGACAGACTGTGCTTAAAGGAGTTTTAATTAAACAGCTAGAAAAGAACAGCAGAAACTTAATTATGAACTAGAGCCAGCCATGAGTGTCCAGCTGAGCAATGATAGCATGTTGTGATGTGTGGAGATGTGTGAGCATGTGTGTAGCGTGTTTGATGTAATTTGGAACTAGTGGTTTTTTTTGTTGTTGTTCCTGCTGGACACTGTAGTGGTTTTGGATATCGTTAAAGTGGTTTCTTAGCTTTGTTTGTCCATGCTTGAAAAAGTTAAGTTCAGTTGAGTCACATGCAGAGGAAAAAACATTTCTTCCTACTTTCTCTTTAAGCTGCCTCTGCAGATAATATTGTAAGCAAGCTTTCAAGGTACAGTGCAGGCAATGCAAGAATAAAAACTTCTGGAGCTGTAGAGAATTAGTGGTGTCTTTCACTTCAAAAAAAGGGAAAGGTAAAAATATGCAGTCATGTATTATGATATAGCGGTCAGTTTTCAGTCTGTAAAGTAGGATGGTTACACTGCTGGAAGAATTTCACCTGAAGTAATCTGATTTTACTAGAAGGTGCCTAAGACCGTTCCCAAAACATGAAGGTTTAGTATACAGTTTTGAATGTGTGTGTTTGAGAGAAGATTGCCTTCAAACCTATTATGAACGCATAGTTTCTTACTGGATATACATCATATATTTATATACATGACTCATTCTATCTGGTGTTTCTTTGTGACACTAATATTAATACACTGTCCCTGCGGAGATGGTTTAAAAGCTGTCTTTCTGTGGTGATTCCATTTATTTAAGAGGAAAATATTTGCTGAATCCAATCCTTACTCAGGTTAAAGTGACCAGGATGACTCATAGGAATAAACATTTGCTGGATCAAATACTAAGATATTTACAGCATATGCTTTATGTACATGATTAGTGTGATATTTGATGTCTAAAGAAGGACATCTTTGATTTAAAAGAATATCGATTCGTCACACATACTTTTTCAAATTTATGCACGGGGTTTACGTCCTGCTTAACTTGTAATCTGCCTAAGACTTGAAGGCAAATTTCTATTAACAGCTGATCATTCATTCCATTCGGGCTCTTATTCATAGCATGTGCAAATATGAGGTGAAGGCTGACTTTTTAGGAATCTGGTCTAAATTCAGGTTAATTCCATCAGCTTCGTACGGTCTGTTGCTGGATTATGTTGGCTGTAATGAAGGGTGCAAATTGGCCCTTTAAAAATGATTTTGAAGTCTCCAGTTCATCAGAGTGACCTACCTTTCCATGAGAGAAATAGTAATTTTTTCTGGGATTCGAGGTTTAATTACTGTTGTGCCGCCGTGTTGCATTTTGCCATTAGCGCTTGCCGCGAGCAGGGATGTTTTATATACCTAAACTGCAGTCATTTACTATTAAAAAATTATTTGAATTTCAACAAAATTTTAGAACTTTCAAGAGATAAATCATCTCCCTGAAAGCAAGAGCTGTTAGAGGGTTTGTGACAGTTTGTGCAAGTGCTGTGTTATTTAAATTACATCCTGTGATATATGAACAGATTAATGGCGTTATTTATTGTAAAGCCAACCGACTCTAAGCTATGCTGAAGACACATTTTTAGAAGAAAAATCTCTGCAATAAATTCCCACTTTATGACCATATCTTGCTCTGTGTTCTTGGACAAAACTCCTTTTGAGTTTTGCAAGTGGAACAAGGGTGGAATAATATTTCCTGGAATAATTTTGTGTTTGGTTTTAATGATTGCTCATTTCCAAAACAGAAGACAGTGAAAAGTTGCAGACTTCAGTCCTTTGAGGGAGCAGCTTCAAATCTGCTCCTCAGATCTGTCACATAAAATTCAGTTAAGAGTTTTCTGATTTCATACCCCAAATCTCTCGTTTTTGTATGAAATCCTCATCCCACTGCAATCACTCTGGGTTTTATCTTGTTTCTGGTAAAGCCAAAATTTCTCTCTGTGTTGATGCAGATTCAGCAACTTTTATACTTGATCAGGTTATTAATGTTCCACCAGAATTCTACTAAGTTTAAAATTTTTGAAGTCACAATCTAGCTCCTAACATCTAATTGGAGATATTCTATACAGGGAGTCCATGAAGGTTTCAAAGAGTAACTCATCATGCCACATGCCCTCATTTGTTGGATAAGTTTTTGTACATATGTCCAGAACACGATGGAAATCCACAGAGTGTGTGAAGGGTTTGCAGACACTTGCCCGGCTGGTGCAGGGCTGTGACCCCATTTCCTGGTCCCTCCAGCCTGTGCCTGGTTTGTCAGAGGCAGCCTGTTTTAGTTTGGCTCCCGTCCAGTCGAAGGTATCACCTACAACTTTTTGTTCTTTGTCTTCTACTCATTGTTTACTGGAACAACATGATTATTCCCCCTGCATCCTGTTGTACCTTTGCAATGGCCTTCTTGGATTTCTAGCTCTTGTTAGGTTTTCCCTAAACTTTCGGGTTGGAGGCAGTCTGTGTGGCAGCAGGAGCACATGAGCACTGAATCCAAGTTTATTTGCTAGCAGGTCAGGAGGTAGAATGTGAAATCTCCATGTGCGGGGAGGGGGAAGGGAAGGAAAGTTTAGGATTATGTGTAAAACTATTAAAATGCTATTGACTGGGAATCTAAAACAATGACGAGTGCTGTTGTTTTTACAGATACATGAACTGAAAACTGCTGCTAATGATGGGAAATGTTAATTATGTGAGAACATATTGAACTTATATTCTCTGGCATGAACTTTTTTAAATGCATCAACTGTGCTGCCTTTTATGCGCACAGCTTTCTAATTATCATAATTCAGTACAGCTCTGGCTTTTGGAAAGAGTTCAAGTGCAATCTCAACTTAACATGAAAGGAGTTGTTTTTTTTAACTGAGAATGTTCAAGAACAATTTGAAAAGATAATCTAAAAATGCTACATACTTAGCTGGGTATAAGTCAGAAAATAAATATGTTCCCATAACTGCCTATCAAAGCAGACCAGATTATTAGAACAGAAAGTTATCTGTTTTTCTCATTATGTCTTTCACACTCCTACAGAACACAGCTAAAAGCACATTTTCATAATTGAATATCATAGACAGATCTACTATATATTGATTGACAGTAGTTTTTATTTTGTCAATTTTTGAAATGATTGAGTGCATCACTGTGTTATGAAAAGATTTTTTTCTCCTCAAATAGTAAGATTTATTTTTTTTAAATGAAGCAGGAAGACAACTTGTGTAATACTTTTGGTACTAACTGAATGTGTTTAACATATTCAAGTCCCACTGCAAGTGGTCCTTACTGGTCAGTATCCACACCTTGTTTTTGTGGAGCTGGAAGGGGTTGTAAATATCAGGTCTTACTAAAGCACTCAGAAGTGGTTTGGGTTTTATTTTTTTCTGTCAGTTTTGTTTTTGTTACTTTTTTTTTTTTTTTAAGGGGAAAAGTAAATTTCATGTAACTTGCACTTGAATTATCCTTTCAAAGACTTTTTTTTTTAATGTGACCAAATTGCTGGTTTCCACATCACACATTTCCCCCCCCCCATTTTTTTTGTCTTTTCCATTACTACAGTACATGCTACATTTCTGAAATGCAAAGAAAGCCCCAGTGAAACAAAATGACTTCATTTGAGCTGGCACTTAAGAGTAGAATTCACTTCCATAGTGCTGAAATAAAAGAAGCCAAGTGTTTTAAATAGCCACTCCCCTAGGCCAGAGTGTTTTTAGAAAAGCTCATTGTCTAGATTTGAGCTGTAGCAGTATGCCTGCCTCTGTTAAATCTCCTGATCCAGACAGCTCGATTTCTAAAGTCGACATCTGGTTTACTCTTTGTTCACCTGTTTAAAAAAAAATGCAAATAGGCGAGTGTGCCATTGCCCTAGAGCTCTGCAAAAAAAATAAAAATGCTGTTGACAGTTTGTCAAATAGTGCTTCCAGTCTAAGACTGCAGTAGCCTATTGTTATGCCAGCAACAGGCAACAGAAGTTGTGGCACCATATGGCCAGTATATGCTTCAGATAAGCTATCTGTTAATTTAGCTTATCAGTAGTGTTTTGATATGCTTCGTGTTTGAATCGCCAACCAGTATGGCCTTGGGTATTTTTGGTGCCAAATTATTCCTTAACATTATAGACATCACAATTATTTCCTTGGTGGAATCTCTCACCATTCATTCACCTCATGGTGCTGTGAACAGTGGTGCTTATTTTTGAAATTAGCTGGCATGGTTTGGTTGGTTTTTTTGGGTTTTTTTTTACGTGGTTGTCTTTCTGTTGGGAGATTATAATTCAGGAATGACATTTTGGTTTTGAGGGGAGAAAATGTCAGAACAGACTTTGGAAGGAAAGGTAAATTCGTAGAGGTTTAGGGGATTAAATCTTCTGTCATGTGTATCTCAATTTTAAAAAATACGGTTATTTGGGACAACAATTAATGGGAGAAAGAAAATTTTATTCACACTTAATCTGTCACCACTATGAGTGCATACTGTTTTTTGTCCTAAAGCTGGTTTACAGTTTGAACTAAAAAGGCAAAACTCTGTAAACAGTTTCATTTTCCACATCCCTGGTTTTACCTTCATTCTTTCAAAAAAATTAACCTTTAAAAACAGTCATGTCCCTATGTCTGCTGTCAGCTGATCTTTGAAGGTTTGGGGTTTTTCTGCTTTTTCCACGATCAACTGAAAGCCCTGTAGAAGAGGGGAAGATTCAATGGAAATTCCTTCATCTTCCCCCTACCCTGCTTTTCTTTGGAAGCAATTATTTTGTTGCAGGAAACATCTCCAGCCACAAATACAGTCTTCCATTCAATGCCTCTGTGGTGTCCTTAGGGTTGGATCTGCCTGTGCTGCTCTCTGACCTTGCAGCACATTCCTCTGTTTTCTGCCCTACAGGCTCTGTCTCGCTGTTCCTTGCAGGGCACCACAGCTGTCCCTGGTTGCCTGGACCTTCCTCTTTCCTTGGAATACACATTCTTGCTCTTGGGAAGCACTTGATTAAGCTCTTCTGCCTTTGGGTCATTGGGATTTTTTTTGTTTCCCTCCTTTAGGAATCCATCTTGCCAGGTCCTCCTTATCCCATCTCTTCTGCTGCTGCTCACAGGTGTGGTGTCACTGTTATGTCTCTTTGCCCGCCAGAGTTTCCTGCTGCTTTCAGTCCTTCCTTGCCCAGGGTATTGGAAAGAATGAGGCACTTGTGCTTGTCATGCCTTTCATGTCCAGATCCTTAATGACCAAGAAAAGGACCTGATTCTCTCAAAGAAATTTACAATCATCTTCTAAACCTGTTTGCTGACATCACTTTTTTAGCAATGAAAAGAGGTCAAAGAGAAGTAAATTTTTCTCCTGTCCATTTGAAACAGAGAAATATGAACAGTCTGAACAGTGGCCATTCTTTACCATTTCACTGAATTCCACGCAGATGAACTGCCTGGAAAAAGGCAGGAGCTGACAAAGCACCTGAGGCCAACTGGGTGGGCATTGAACTAAGGGGAGATGCTCCCACATTACTGCTCTGCCTGAGCTAACATTGATACCTGCAGAAAATGAGAAAGGTTTCCTGTTCTTGGCTTGGCACCTGAGGCTGCTAAAGGGCTTCTGATTTCTCTTCAGGGTCATGAAACGTTGAGTGTCTGTCCACTTAGAGCTGGTTTGGGGGTTGCCCCAAGTATTAAATCTGTTTTAACTTCATATTTACAGTTCAGGTCCATGGTGTAACTCATGCAGTTTGGTGACAGCAGCATTTTTTGGCTTTTAGCTCATTGCAGGTTACACCTGTGATCTCTCATTCTGGTGTGATTAGGGGGAAGGTAAGCAAAGACCCTGGGAAAGGAGGGGTATTGAGACTTTCAGCTCTCTGAGACATGTGCACGTCTTCCCTGTAAGTTATTTCTAAGTGCTTAACTGTGAGAGGCAATTTTCAGTTCACTAATGTTATCACCCATAATGAGTATGGCTGTCTTTGGATTGATGGGTCCACTAAAACATAACAAATCTATGTTTATTTGGTACTGTAAGATACATCTTTTATATGGTTGTGGGGGTTATTTTGATTAAACTTCAGAGCCTGTGAAACTTTAGTTTATTTGGTATCTACTTGGCTTTACTAGTGTTCCATTGGTTTCAGCCATTGCTTTGTGCTAGGAAATCCATAGCTCCAAATAATGTGCATTTTGTTCATTAAATTCACTATTGCTTATGCATAGTAATTTCTTGCTCTGCTTCTTTGCATGTTTCCTATATGCTTACTGACCAGCTGTAGCAATTGAAGGGGCACATTGGAAAGGCAGTTTTAGACATGCAGCTTCCTATACAGATTCACTTTAGCCTCTAGCATTAATAATAATTTTTGCTGGTAACACAGTGACCCATAAATAACTTTATCATCAAAAATCTCTAAAAACAATGCAAAGAAGTCCAAACAGCAGTAGAATTATTATAGTTCTTGGTTGCTTGGAAAATTAACTAATATTCTGGCTTCTGAGATTTTGGAAACAAATTAAAGAACCCTTTTTTAGGTAGCAGGCTGCTTTTAATGGTTCTTCTGTATTAAGGAGAGTACAGTATTGTAGGTTATTTATTTCTGGGCATGCAGTACAGGGTGAAGAGCCTGCAATTCAGCTCGCAATGCCTCTCTGCCCTGAGGTAAACTCTATTTCACAAAGGGAATTTTGATTATGGTCTACTGCTCTGTAGCATAGTGGAGGCTTCAAGAGGCAAGTGGTAAATGCTACCAAAGAAAAGCTGGATTGGAGCCACTGACGTCATCTAAGTAAATCTGCTGTAGGACTATAGCCATAAAATGACTGCCAGCCACGGAGCGCACTTTGGCCTTTTCTTGTCAAGCGTTTTAACTGCTGGTTTTTTCTTCGCTTTTCTTTTTTCTTTTCCTCCAAGCAAGATACATTTTGTTTCCTTCTTTTTTCTTGTGCTAGTTGTGCACAGTGTGAAATATAGAAATGCTAACCTCTCCCTCTGTCCCCACCGCGCTGCACAGCGAGTGTGAGTGGCTGCAGCTTGCCGTTCAAAAATTAAAAAGTAAACCAGTACTTTTCCATACATGAGCCTAGCAGAATTCAGCTTCCATCACCAGCTATTTTTTAGGTGCAAGAGCCTGGCAGTTCAAGTTACAGCATACTGATGAGATTTGTGTTGTGGGCAAAAAGCATTTTGATGCTCTGGAAGGCGTGCTTCCCTCTGGAAGAACTAAATGCAGAAAAATGGCTGGGCTTGAATTCTGAATTAGCACAAAATGCAGGTGTGCGTGAGCACTTAAAATCCAGTGTTAGTCATTGCTTTACGATTGACCTTGGCAGTTTCAGTCACTCCTGAAACAAAACTTTCCTGTTGTTTCAAACACCCAAATGTTTATTAGCAGCCAATCTTCAATGATACTTTCTGTACACAGCTATAGGAACCAGGTGCAGTAACAGCTCTACGTGCAGCTCTAGGATTCATTGATTAGGATGTAGCAGTCTTACCTGTACCTAAGGGTATATCTAAAAATGCATTGATATCCCAGCTGCTCTCCACTTGAATTTCAGCTGTATCAGGACTGCAATGAAAGTACTCAAGTTTTTGACAGTGAATTTTTAATTAATTGTCAACATTTTCTTGAAATTAATTTCCAAAGTTTAACATAACATTCTTTTTTTAAACAGAGTTCACTGTAAAACATATTTAAAATTATTAGCCTGCTTGTCCCATGACAATATATGTTTGCTTGATTTATGTACTTTTTTTTAAACTTTAAAATAAAAATTAAGCATCACTGATTTTGAAGTTTGAGTCTTATGATCAGAAATATATTAAAACCAGTATCTTATCCATGAATCATTAGATGAGTCAGTTCCTGAAACCACTACAAGCCTCACAGTTCTTGGCTTCGGCTGAAAGCAGGAAATCCAGGCTTCAATAACTTCCTTTCCCAGTACTGGCTATAGCAGCGTTAGTGGTTAGTATATGCTGCTTTTGTAAGCAATAGGAAGATGTATGTCTGAGGAACAAAGGCACTCAAGTCAATTTGCTGAAACTGTTTATAATTTGTGGTCTTGATTTGAATGTCAGGATGCATTGGCATATACTACGTTCTGTGCTACAGTACATTTTCCAGCAGTGATATTCAGCATATGAAATAAAGGGAACACATTATGGCACAATTCTTGGACAAACCCCATCTAATCAGTTTTCCAGAAAACAGGAAGATATTTTAGTTAAATCATCCAACTCCTGAAGACTAATGGGAGTGAGAACTGAACACATAGGAGTAAATTTAAAATGTTTATTTAACAGTTACTGTGTTTTATGCTTGTGCAACAAACTATTTTTATTCTGTTTCAGTGCTCCAAAAGGGCTTGAAAAAAACCCAACCCAAACTTGGAACTTATAAAACAAAAACACATGATTTGTTTTTCAGTCTCCTTTTTTCGCAGTGAAAACTGTTTGCCTCCTCATAATCAAGGACACATTGATTGTCTCTATGTCAGTGGAGCATTCTTGGCTGCAGAATCTGTCCTTTAAACTTGGAGTGCCTGTACGCTCTGACATCTGTGCAAGGGGATGCACTATTTACCTTTTTGAGCTAATGGGGCCAGATTCAGGCTTGGTACAATGTTGATCTTAATGTGTTTACACCTGGAAAGTGTTCAACCCTTTATGCTTTTCTTAAATATTATGAAAGATAGTTTGGTATCTCGTACTTATTATTTGGTTAATTTAACTCTCTAATTAATTAGCAGCACATAAAAGCCAAACCCACCTTCTTTAATTATTCTTTTTATTCTTCCCTCCAAAACATAATTTGTTTTTAACAAAATAGGAAGAACAAGAATATTGAGAGCAATAAATTAGTAGATACTGCATTAAAAAAAAAAGTCTACTTTTGACAGCATCAGTTAAACTGTATATGCAGTATTGATTAAAAACAAGTACAGAGCTGTGAAATTGTTTTAATTAAGCGAGCTACAAGTCGGATCCTTTCTTAGCTGGTGCAGTTCAGTGCGGGTAAACTGACCTCAGTGTGATGGTGGGTGCCTAGAGAGTTCTGGAGCCGAAGGGCTGGCACAGCTGATGCCATGCTGAAGCCTGGTGTTTGTCCAGCAGGACCAAAGAGGATCAAACTGGGGGAGAAAGGAGGGAACACAGACCAGCTTGAAGGCAGCTGGGTGCTAAGATGTCTTTCATGTGGAGACTGATATCCATAACAGAAACTTTTGCCACCTCTTCCCACTCTCTGTGCACCTCCATGCCCATTGGAAAGGCCTGGAGACAGTCAATGCCTTATTCCGGCAATGACATTGGAGCCTTGGAGGGACTGTTTAGAGATATGGGTGAGGTTGCCCATAGGAGAGAGGAAGAGGCTGTCCCCTCCTGTCTGTCAGGTTTGTGTCAGCACAGTTCTCATGGCACTTTTCTGACAGCTCATGCCAACTTTTCCCCCACAGCAGGGCTGGTAGCATCCCTCCAGGAAGAGTCCTCTGCATGGGTTTTAGCATAATGGTGCTGTGCTGAGGTGGGTCACTGGGACTTTTGGCATGACAGTGAACATCCAAACAAGCTGCTTTGTTGAATCTGTGGGATTAGGATTTCTCTCACAATATTTAAGGGGATGCTAGTGGGCATAAAGGTGCAGAGAGCACAAAAAAAAAAATCAAAACCAGAATAACTACTCCATAACTGCAGTTCTTAGCACCAGCTTCTCTAGTCCAGGAAGTTTGTAGTGATTTCCAAGTGCCTCCTGCTCTGCTTCTGAGGGCAAGGTTTTATGTCAGGCTGAGGACCTCAGTGCATAGGCACATCCCAGACATGCAGAGATTTGTGCCATGAGGCTTGTGCAGTGCTGAGCATCATGTGAGCAGAGTGGCCTGGGCTTAGCACAGTGTAACTATATAAAAATGAGACTGTTTTGGAAGCAAGCTGGCCTGTCTCACCCTTCCTTCTCTGTCACGTTCAAAGAAGTAGCATCTCTTCCTTTGGAAGAGGCTTGCATCCCTGAGGGAGGATCCTGGAGAGGCATGCATCATTCCTTCCTTTCTCTGGGCTAGTTCAAGTGGTGCTTGAGTCACAGATGCAGTGCTGGAGCACCAGCTGTTTGTGCGCACAGGAGAAGCAGTCTCACTCAGGTGTGTCCCCTCTGCCGTGGGGAGCCAGATGCTGATGCTTCAGGGATTGCAGTGTTCGGCATCACACCGCCCATTGTGGATTTAACTTACTGCGTTGTAATTAACTTCTTGTAATAACAATAATTATAATAATTAACTTACTGAAATAACAAGGATGTTCTTCCCGCTGCTTCTGCTTGATGATTTTGGGACAAAAATCTTGCTTCTTTCCTGTTTTCTGTTTAGGGGAAAATGTAAACACTTGAGCAGTGGAGAATAGCAGTGGCTTTCCACAGCATCAAAGCAAATGAAAAAAGCATTGTTTCTGTTTGTGATCATAAGAAGTGCAATTTTCTATTAATTAATGTTAAACAAGGGATTGTTTCAGAACAAAGGGAAAAACCTTCAAGAGGAATAAGCCTCTAAAGTTTAGAAACAGGTTATAGTGGTGCTTGATTTCATTTTTTCTCCTTGCAAACAAATGTAAATGATTTAATATTGCTTTTCTAGTTGAACAGTCCTGAATATGGGAATTATATTGCATAAGATCTGGAGATACATTTTGATCAAGTTCATACACTTTATATGTGATGAACTGAACATCTTTGTGTTGCTATCGATCAGAGAGATGTCCTGTTGCTCTAATGTGGATTTTGGTTTGGGATTAGAAGCCTGGGGCTTTGAATTGCTTGCTGTCTGTAGACCAAGTCATCAGTGGCTAGTGATTGATTCATTAATTAAAATCAATTTAAATGGATTTGTAAGCCTCATGTAACAGATTATCTTATTAACAGCATGAGAAAGGCACTGTGATCTGCAAGGAATGTGTCACTTTAGACAAAATATAGCACGATTTTGTGGGAGAATTTAATGTATTGCTATTGCTGTAAGTGATCTGTGCAAAGGGAAGAGCCTTGCTTAAATCCTACATTAAACAGACTCTTCCTGTTGAGCATGTTTTATTTCTTTAAACCTCCTCCAAAATACTTGACTATAATCGTGTGTGTGTGTGTTTCTGTACATACTCGTGGTCACAATCACACATTAAGTATTGTCAAGTTTCTGATATATTCTGATCTTGGAGATTTTTTTTTTTTCTCTGTGACATCTCCTTTAGCCTATTTAAGAATATCCACAATGAGAAAAATTATTTTCTAAATTACTGAAAACAAAATGACAGAAAGAACATGTAATACTGTTTAATCCATGCTCTGCTCAGTAGTGCTGTCTGGAGGAGACACTTTGGACAGCTGGAGAGGCCAGGCGGGCAGAAGGGACTTCTGGCAGAAGTGAAAGTGTTGAAGAGGTGGCAATAAAACCTTTCCTGGCTGGGAGAGGGGAGGCTTGTCTGTCATCTTTGCACTCATTTTGTAACCTCTTTTTTACATCAAGCTGTATAGCAAATCATTGCAGGTACCTCTCTGTGTATTAATATGTTCTGTGATCAGGCCTCAAGAATATCTAAGTCAAGGTGTCAGCAAATTCAATGGGAATTTTGAATTTAGTTTCAAACAGAGCAGGGTTGTTGCTTCTAAATCATAACCTTCCCCACAACTTTTCATTAATCTCGATACCATGCGTGCTTCATTCTGGTTTGCAACCCAGACTTCTTCGGGAAAGGAGATTTTCAACTGTGGGTGCTACATTGCAGCATCACTTTACACCTTCCTTCCCTGGCTCGTGCTTTCTGGGCATTTGTGATTAGGGAGCAAAGTGAATTAAATTATGAGATCACTTTTCCATTACAATGAAGCTAGTTTCACTTCATTTCCTCTGCTGTATTGAAGAGATGGAAAACCTATTATATCAACTGAAAAATTGTAATGAACTTCTTAGAAAAAAAAAATCTCACAACAAAATCGCAACCATCATACAGCCCTGAATTGCCTTACAGACACCATCCATTCAGTGTGCAGGGAATTCTTCAAAGCAAAGCATTTTTGATGAGCTTTGTTTGCTAATTAATCTTACTGTCATTGGCAGTATAGATTACAGATCTTTAACCAAAAAAAAAAGGTGAAACTGGATTGACGTGGTAAACCCAATTGTAACTGCATTTTGGTGAAATTAAATCCATTGCCTGAGATGTGAGGAATTTGTCGTGGTGGGAAGCATTTTTCATTGCTTGTGGAAAATCAAACAAGGTGTTTGGGAGATGCAAATCAAGTAAGATATTATACTTGCTTTAAAATACTTCAAGAAGTCTTGGCAGTGACCTCCAGTTTGCTCCGTAGTTATCTCTTGGTGTTCTTTGGGTTTTGACTCTGGGGATGGGTGTTTTGCCTCACCATGCATGTGGGCATGTTGCCAGCTTTCTGCCTATCAATCACTCCAGTAAGAAATTTGGATAGCACCTTAGATGTGTGCAAGAACAGTGCAAATTATTAAAGCAGCAAGTCTTGGTGCTCCTTGGTGCATGTGTACACCTTCCACAAAGCCTGAGACAGCTCCTGCACCATCCCTTTCCTTCCCTGAGTCTGCAGCAGGTGCAGATATGTGAGTGTGGAGGTTTGTGGCTGTGTCCTGCTGGGTCACAAGAGCCTGGGAACTTGGAAGCTGGCATTGGAATTCTGGGTGTGACAAGTTATTTCATCCTGGACGCAGCCCTTGAAACCAGGGAGAAAGTCTCCTTGCCCTGACTTACATTAGCATGCCAGTTTGAAATTAGAGTAGTAATGTAATAATTATTTATTTTGTGAACCCTTTGGTTTGGAAAGGAGCAAGGAGACTCTTAGAAGAAATGTTCTGAGTTGCAGCATTTTCTTAAAAGAGTAAGGCAGATGTGCTTCTGGCTGGGATAGAGTTAATCTTCTTTATCGTATTTGATGTAGGGCTGTGTTTTGCATTTGTCAGCTGGGGTTAAGCCACAGCAGCAGGACATGAGCAGGATGCAGCCCCCTCAAAGCAGCAAACCTGCAGGGAGGTCACTCCAAGGTGGCAGACCTGTGCCTAGTACTGAGTAGGGTGTGCAAGTGTAGTCCTTTCTTTCAGCTGCTTCATCTTACACATCCAATCTCTCAGTTGTAGAACAACAATTTCAATTAATTGACTTTCTTCAATTGAGTTTCTACCATAGAGTCCTGGCTAAAAGGAAGAAGACATTGGTGAATAGCTTTTAAATAGCACACTGCATAACCCTGCCATTATGACTTCGGGGAATATTTTCCATTCCATTTTTGTCTATAATGTGAATCTTGGTAACATTTGTCTTGTATTAAGGCTGCAAAATTTTTCTTTTCTGTATGTATGTTGCAAACCTTGTGAAATGTTTTTTATTCTTGCAAATTATAAATAGTTCAGTTGGCTCAACTATCCTTTTTGTAAGCATGATTTTTTTATAATAAGACATAGTTTTAGGGCAGTGTTGTATGACTGCAATTGGGTTGTACAGTAATAAAATTTCCATGGTGTTCTATTAAGGTCTTTGGTATGCAATTAATTGCTGGACCCATGACAGGTGCTGAGTAGGAAGTGATGCTGCCCTAGACACTAAATATAATAATTAAGCTCAGGGGTTAGTATCAAAAGCATGGAAGAGACATGATCCTCATTAACACAGAATTTGTGCTGATATTTGTTTTAATAATTCAATTTGTATGTTGCATATATAAGGAAAGTGTTCTGAAGCTTGGAAGATGGGAGCCAAATGAAGAGGACTGTGTACTTAAATTAATGCTAAATTTTTGGTGCCCGGTAAGCCAGTCTTACTTAGTTATCTGTGTATTCAGAGAAGAGAGCTGTGTGCCTTTGAAAGCTTCCAGAGGGACATCTTGGCCATCTGTGCCTGAATGAAGGTGGATGGCATCTACCTTAGGAGATGTTCTTGTTTACTTGGGAGGGGGTAAAGCTGTCATTAGGTGTGGGAATTCAGGTGACGATTTGAACATCTGTCTTTTGAAGGCCCAGGTTATCTCTGAATGTTTTACACTGTAGCTGCCCTTTGCTGGCCTAGTGGAAGTATTACTGGGAAAACAAGGTGGAAAGCTTTGCAGAATAAGGAAGAATGTATATTTGAAAACTGTCTAATTTGACTGCATCTGCAAATTCTTTGGTTTTTCAAGCTCAGCAAAATATTTTCTCTTTACTTAAGAATATTTAGAAAAAAACTAGGAAACAGTCAAAATGCTAATGTTTATTTTCCCTGTTTTTACAATACAGTCCTGTGAACACAGCCTGCCAGATCCCATTGTATTTAATTCTGCTGCCGTGCCATGGGGCTCACTTGGGGAACTGGAGAGCATTTAAAATAAACTGTGGTACGTTGCGGTGTGTGAAACTCTCGTAGCACGCGTGTCATGGTGTGATGCAAACAAGGCATAATTGCTACGAGCACAGACTGAATGTTCTGCTGGAATAGGCCAGATTGAGCTCAAAATGTCACAACTGTGAAGACTGGGTGAAATCTTGGCTCCAGAGAAGTCAAAGTCATAAATGAATGGAGTCTCCTCTGCTTGCATTTACACCTTTATTTACAAAGTCTTTTATAGCAGCATTTACTCACTGGCAAACAGAGTAAAGAAATTAAGGAAAATTCTGGTATTTGTCAGTTCAATATCTCTCCCAATTTTAATCAAGCAGACTTACTTGAACTCATAGCCCTCTTTAGACAATCTGCAAATGATGATAATTGCTCTTGTTTTGGCTCTGATCTTAAATGTGCACATTTTATGGCAGGATCAGTTGGTATTAATATAAAAAGACCAGTTTGCCTTGGCTTAGTCCATCTTTGTAAGACCCATGACTTGGAAATTGGAGAATGGCTCCCTGTGGAATGCTGCTGCTGCTGAAGGCATTGAAATGTGTTGTGAGTCCTTGTGGCTAAGTGCTGTGGGAAATAGTGAATTAATGTTTCAACAGATCAACAGAAGGTATTCACAGATATTTCAGTATCAGAAAAACTTCTAAAGGGATGCTTTAGAGGATGTGCCTTATGAGGATGTCCCTTGGGGGACAAACTTCGGCAAATAAAATTGATGTAGATTCAAAATAAATAGAAAGCTAAAAATAGTTTGCAACATCTATCTATCTAATCTATCTAATCTATCTATCTATCTATCTATCTATCTATCTATCTATCTATCTATCTCTGTCTCATATACCAGTTCTGACCAAACCATGTTTAAAATCATTGGATTAGAGCTCTTCTAATCTGGTGATTTTAACATGCCTGGAGATTTTTTTTTACTGCTTCTGGGCAGGAAGGTGATCATGTGATTAAGGCACAAGTCAGGGAGCAGAGATTTGCATTTGGTTTCTGGGGCAGAGTTGAGAGAGGAAGCTGGGAGAAGTGTTTGTGGCTCAGATTACTGGGATAGGGACAGTAGGGAAAAATCAGAGAAAAATCCATCCTGTTGCATCGAGGGGGCAAATTAATATTTGTAAAGTCCTTTTACATACCTAAATGGATAGTGTTGTCAGTGTAAGTGATTGTCTCCAAGACAGATTTCCATGCTTCTTTACTTTACCCAATTTTCAGTAATTGGCTAGGAGTGGTGAGATTGAGTGTAATTAAGTCTCATAATTAATTAATATGAGAAAGCCTACACAAAAGCAGAATAAGTATTTCAGATTCCATAATTTGTTCCCTTCTGTAAAATTGGAGTAATAATACCTTGTTACTTAATGCTCTAAGCAATAATTGGGTACCAGTTATAAAGTGCTTTATTATGAAAATGTATGTGAAGAACCGTTTTTAAGTGGGGAAACAAACGCATGGGTCTCAGTCCTTGCAGAAATAACATGACACTGGTGTGTTCCAGGACCAGAAGATATATCAAGTTCGTCTTTAAGACTCCTCAAAGAATGATCATAGCTTTTTTGAAGTATTCTTTTCTGAGAACTTGTCTTTTTTTCCCCCCTTTTTAATTAATAGTTTAAGAATCCTTAGTTAGAGGTGTAATAACAGTGGTTTAGATTTTTCACTATGCTAAGTCACCAAACAGGCCAAACAATCATATACATAATTTAGGACATAAAATCTCAGAGAATGTTTTATGATGAACTATTAATCGACTGCTTTCATCACGTGCAGTAATTCCAGATCCATGAGAACAAGGCAAGTTACAGAGCCCAGGGATCCCTTTCTGAGAATGACCCACCAGCAGCTTTTCTTTTTTCTTTTGTAATTGTAGAATTGAGTATTGACCTGGGAATTCACTTCAGTGGTTAGACACCAAATGTAAACTGAGGGTTGCTTGCAAAAGTCTGTCCAGCAGCCTGTGTGCAGCAAAAACCACTTGTGCTGCCTGTTCGGCAGACTTGTCCGCAGGTGAACAAAATGAGGAACACGGCAAAATCAGCTGCCCAGGTGGGACTGAGGAAACCAAACAGAGGTCAATAGCTCTGTGCTGACTGGTGTGTTTCTGGAAATAATGCTTGGACTAGGGATGGGCCATCAAAAAGCTGATTGCACCCTGAAAAGGTACAAAAAGTCATGAAACTTGGCCAGGACTGCCAGAGATGAAGCTTTTTAGTGAAACTGCAGATGATATGGTCACTAAGCCAGGCAAAGGCAAGCAGTTCAAAGCAATGCTCAGACCATACTTTTATCAGCTCCTTGGCTTTACTGTTCCAGCTGTGCAAAACTGAAGTGCAGCAGACTCCAGAGCAGGAAGGACATACTTTAAGTAATTCTCCTTCCAATTACACAGCAAGGGGTATTTGTGCCCGGCCTGGGGCCATCAGCACAGGGGTGAGGACCTGGGGAAGAGAGCTTGCTTCAAGCAGTCCCTGAGAGCCCTGCCTGAGTGGCTCCTGGAGGTGTTCCCTAAGGGATCACTCATAGAACTGGTCAGGCAGTGGTGGAGCTTTTTGAAACTCCCAGCACTCTGGTGGGAGTTACACTCCAGCTGGACTTCAGTAGGAGTATCCTGTGGTGATCCATGTGCCTATTGTGGACCTCAAAAATAAACCTCCAGAACTATGACTATGGGGAGTATAGGAAGGGTGCTTTGGAATATGCCTCCTGTAGGTGTAGCAGTACTGAAATCTAACTGGTATAAATGTAAGTTTTGGAAATGCATAATCTTGTATGATAAAGTTTGGCAGAGAAATGCAGTATTCTCTTTTATTGTTAGCTACATCCTTTTCCTGTGAGAGCTTATGCGAATGTTTTCATACTTAACATGTTTCCTCTCCTCACTGTAGTTCATCTGCCAATCTGACCCTCCCAAGGAAAGTAAGCTGGCTGTGATTGTCAGATAGATGGAGGGAGTGTCATCAGGAAAAGAACAGGCAAATGGAAAGCCTAACCCTTTCTGTGGGATGGGGTTTGGCTGGGTGTGATGCAGAAGGTGAGAGTCAAAGGCCATCTGTGTATCTCCACAGCACTGTAACAGACGTCAGATAAATACACTGTCGCTTTTGTAAACTTCTTAAGAGAACTTCAGAGCGAGCTGTTGTTTATAATGGAGCAGCGGCAGCTGCTGCATAGCTAAATCTGCAATTGAATTGCCAGAGTATATGAGCCTCTTGCTGTGCCCCTCATAAAACTGCCCTGAAAGAAAGTCATATTTATCTCAAAAGTGGCAGGCTTGGCAGGATGCCCTGCTAACTTTTTGCCAAGCAAACCTAAAGTGAAACTGGCTCACCCTGACTCCGCTAGATTTGGGTTCACCTAACCTCCTTTTGAGACAGCCTGGGAGAAAGAAGGGGTGGAGACAGAGGATTACATACAGTTCTTTTAGATTTCCCTGGCATATTTCCACTACCCCACATGAAAGTTCTTTTTAAAATCACAGTGAAGCTTGAAATATATTTAATAATTAAATTAAGATTGTTCCTATTCAGTTTTGGCTTTGCTGGGTTTAATGCAGGAGTCAAATAACTACTGCAGACAGAAGAAAAACAAATGCTTGGCACTTTTCCCTACAAGGCTGAAAGTGAGTCAGTATCTAAGAAGGCTTCTCAATGGAAAATGAGAAAATAACCTTAATAAAAAATTCAAATTATTCAGATGAGCTGCTTGTAAATTATGCACATAAATACAGTAGTTGCCACAATGAGAAACTTCTCTAACATTTTTGGCAGACATTAACTTGAAAATAAAGACTGAGAGATAATTATTATTATTATTACTACTACTGTCATTTTGGTTTGTGCTGCATTAGCATTAAAAGGCCCAAATGAGCATCCACAATCCACTGTCCCAGACTCTGCTGTACTATAAAGATATACTTCCAGTTCAGGAAAACTTAGTTTTCACATGCACAAGACCAGCCACCAGACAGGGTCTCAGGCAAGGGAATTTAGGAGTCTTGCTCAAGCCCCACAGAAACTTGTGGCAAGATCAGGGTTTAATCCGGATCTACTAAATTCCAGTCCTGCCTTCTAGCCAAAAGCTGCATCCCTCATGTAAGCCTTTTGAATTCCTTAACAGGATGAGGCTTTAGACTGCTGTAACGTCAGGATAAGGTATTGACATCTTCTTAGGAAGGTTATACTAGACTCCAATTAAATAGATCTTCAGGAGGAGGTCATGGGACATCAGAACTCTTCATGATTTTCCCCCCTCTTTTCCTCCCCATCCCCCCTTTTTTTAAAAGAAAAAAACTAACATCCACCAGTTTATTTTTTTCCCTGTAGGAGAGACTACACCTCCCGCTCTCGACTTGTCACACAGTGTGGAGCGTGGAGGTGCAGCATCCAGAACCAAAAGAGGAAATGTGCTGATTTTGGCAGTTGACCAAAATGACCTCATTTCTTTGCTATTGGAAGTTTGTGCACTTTTCTGGCAGGCAGCACAGTTAAAAATATGATTGCCTAACTCGTGGCATGTCTTCATTGAGGAAAATGCTTGCCAGTTACTTAAATGCTTTATCCAAATCCCTCCTAGTAGCAGAATATACCTGACAGGCATAGGCAGCTGGACAGCCTGGTCAGAGGGAGCACGAATGGGATGATCAGATTTAGAGGGCTGAGGAAATGGGACAAACTTCCCATGCTTTGTGGATGAGGTCTGGTGCTTTTAGGGCTCTGCAGGTGTGTGTGAGAGAGGAGCAGTGTAATGGAACACCTGTGACCTTGCACCTGGGGCTGCTGTGCCATCCCTGTTCCTGCCAGCTTTCAAAAATGTTCCCTGCCTCCTCATGGAGCATGGCCTGGCACCCCAGCAGCTGGGCCTGACATGAAACTGTGTGAGGAACTGGGTTGCAGTGGAGCACTGCTGTCTTTCTCTCTCCAAATGAAGCCTGAGACCATGGAAAGGCCTGGCGAGTGATGCAGGTGTATCACTAAATGAGATTATTGTAGGCTTGTGTTCTGCCCAGAGGCTCTGTGTGAGCAAAACCTACCAGGGCAAAAGGCACAGCAGCCTGACAGTCTGCTGGAAAAATTGGAATTATTCAGAATTGTAATTAAAGAGTGAGGTAAAAAATAAGTCTTCTCCTAAGTTCAAAAAATCTGAAAGTGGTTAATTATTCCAGGAAGAGAAAGTAATAAAAATCTGCATGGAAAAATAGCTATTTAGATCTGAATGGTGATTATGTGATTGTATCAGAAGTACAGATGCATGTGTACATTATAGTCTCTTAGAAATATGTAATCTTCCCAGAAGAACCTGACTGCAAATCACAGAAATCTTCTTCTACTACTTTCCACCCCTCCTGAAAATGTCTTGGGTGTGTCTTGTGCATCAGAAGGGGATGAGATTGTTGTTTGAAGGTTTGGCCTTGGAGTATGTAAGGGCCACTGAAACAGTTTGGCAAAGGAGTTGAGCAACAGCAAATGGCCTATTTCCCTTCACCAGGTTAGTTGTGTAAGAGCTTTCTTTGGCCCAGCATGATTGATTCTCTTTTTTGATTTATCTTGTGAGGATTCAACTTTTGGCAGCTCACTTAGCTATTTTGGAGACTGAAAATAAAGTGACAAAAGCAAACCTGCAGATGTATTGATGAACGATTATCTTGCAAGGAGGTTTTTCTGGGTAGACTCCCAGAATCTATGGAAATACTTGAGAACTCCTGCATCAGACTGAGTGAGTAGTCCGGAATTAAATTATATCAGGCTCTTACTGGTAAAGATACTGGGAAAAGGCATTACTGCTTTTGGGACATGGAACAGCTTTGTTGTGATACTTGTTCCATTGTAGATGCAAAACTTTCAATTCCAATAAAAGCTTTTTAAAGGTTGGTTAGATGTTAGATATTTAGTCATACAATTTTAGGTGTAACTGTAAATAGGTAAAAAACTCATTTAAGGATTGAGATATCTGAAATAACAATCAATAAAAACCCTGTTCAAAGCTGCTTTCAGGCTGAGAGTGACCATGAAATTGTAAACTGTACAGAAATAGCATATTTAAATAAGTCATTTATCATATCACATGCACCATATGATACAGCTATGTGATGTTTTTAAAAGACAAAAATCAGATTATCTTTGACCGTGTCACCAGATGGTGTGTAACAGGCAATAGAATTATGGATTATGAGACATAACTTTCACTCCTAGGTAACCTGGCTGGCAAAACCTTTCTGCCTTGTAAAAACAAGACACTCAAGGACTGAATGGGTAGCAGAATTTTTTTTCCTACCCTCAAAAATTCCCCTTGACCAGGAAACAAGTTCCCACGTGTAGCCAGAGAAAGGCAATCAAATGAAAATATTTCTACCTCACTCTTATTGCTGCATTTTTTTAAACACTAAAACCAAAATTGTTCTTAAAAAGGCTCTCTCCCTATTAATGTAGTTAAATTTCATTAATTGCTGTAACTTGAACCTTGTGGTAGTCTTTGTACATATATAAACCTGGGGGAAAAAATTGTAATCTTAAAATGGAAGGCCAAGCTGTAAGTGATTGGGAAAAGTCTCTGGTTACCTGCTTGTACTGGTGTAAATTTTGATTTAGCAGAAGCTCTTGCAAGGACAGCCTGAGCCAGAACCAAAAACAGGGGAGCAAAGTGGAAAGGCCAGGAGTGGCTTCTCTTCCTTCTCTGGGTCCACTCACTGAGTGTCCAGGTGCTCTTCGGGAGTCAGGAGAATTGCCAGCAGCAGTGGTTTGAAATGCAGTGTGCTGGATTTCAGTATCTGCAGGAGGTCAGAGGGGGCTCAGCCCCCACCTGCTGACACCCAGGTACAGCAGTGCAGCAAATGTGACACCCTGACAGTAGTGGGAATGGCAGGCCTTTGTTCCCTGACAGCCAGGAGGCCTAGGAATAGGCACATTTCTGAAATGTATGCAAATTTAAATTCTGAACAGACACATTTGGTCGCCAGAGAACTGCCTGCCCAGAGCGCTGGCAGCACTGTGCCTTTAAATTGATGCATTCACATTAAAGGGAGACATTTAAATAATGCAAAGGGGTAAACTAGCTTGAGTTATGTGTGGTTTGAGCTGGGTGACTCTTACTGCCTTTTATGAATCTCTCATCTGAAGTCCTGCACAATTATCCCCAAGGGCAAGAATTAACCCCATAAAAGAGAGGATATCACCAGTTATACATCAGACATTATGTATCTGTGTGATGGCTGTGGTTGGCTTTGGGCGAAGATGGAGCTTTGTTAGAGCCCGTGCTGGTAGCTGGATAACGGGAACCTGAGTTGGCTTCCTTTATTCATGGAAGAGAGGGAAACTCCTTAGGCAGGGTGATTAACCCATAGCACTATTTAGGTGCTTATATTATTCTGCAATAATGAGGTGCTGTTCATAACAGAAGGGGAGAAAAAAAAAAGACCTATAGTGGCCTCTTTTTTGAGGGCCACGAGCCTGGCTGTACTCTGGCGGGATGGAGGTTCTCGTGTGTTTGAGGCTTCCGTGTGTTTGGCTGTGGTCTTGGGGCTGGGTCTGGCAGCGAGGCAGTCGCAGTCCCAGGGCTCTTTGTCATCTTCCTGCTGTGGCACTGCCATTGCTATGTGAGGATGACATCCCTGGCACCCCATGTATCCCAGTGGCTGGGGGCAGGAGTGGGAGCTCTGGCAGCAGGGTTTGGGATCCGCTTTGGGGGGCCCTTGGGGCTTACAGAAGGGGCCCTGTAAACAGATGGTTAGTACAGTGGGCTCATGAGAAAATTTATTGATTGAAGCAGTGCATAGGGCAGTGAGTTAGCGCTGCATTATCTGATGTGTGGCTGCCGCTCTCCCATGGGCTGGCTGCCCGTAGCCAGGGCTGCCAAACCTTCCTTGGATTTATTAATCAGGTGATGTCACGAGTCTAGGCCAGTATGTCTGCACTGGCCTTGGTGCCTGTCAAAACTGATCTCTGGAAAAAACCAAAGTGCATGTGCAGTGGGAGTAGTGAGCCACAGTGTGCTCCAACGTGTGCATCCGTGTCTTTGGTCACTCTTCAGGGAAAACACTGCACATGGAGTTTGGAGCTTGTTTGAGAACCGCTGAGGCTGCATCCACGTGTGTAATACCATGTAACAGCTACTAACATCAGATAGCAGCAGTGTGCTTTCCTGAGCTAGGAAGAGAAGGAATACACTGTCTCTGGTTGAAGTTGAACCCAAGGAGGGATGATGCTGGAGGGCAGCCCTGGCTGAGAGCTGTCCAGGATGTCACAGCCACTGCCATGCCCTGCTGTACCCTGGGTAGCGTCTTAGCAACTGCCTGGCCAAAACACAGCAGGTAAAAGCCTCTGTATAGGGATCCCTGGGGCTTCAGACAGGTGGGAGGTGCTGGCCTTTGGCTATCAGCGCTGCTTTGCCTTGCCTTTCTCTCTGGCTTTTCCCAGTCCTGGGGGCAGAAGCCAAAGAGGTAGAGTAGCAGTAGCACTCGCTGCAGATGTTTTTGAACCCTGATGTTTTATGTTAACTCACTTTCTGTTCTCATTAATTGAGAAGTTGCTTTCTGTGCTAGATTGAGTTCAATCTCTCTCATCCATTATTTTTTCTGTATTCTCTCTCTACAGCTTTTCTATTTTCAGGAGGTAAAAGCAGAAATACATAATTACAAAAAAAATTTCTTTGAACTTATAAAATGCAGGTTGCTTAAATTATGCAGTTAAAGGATAAAGAAAATCACAGAGCAATTTTAACAAATTGCCCTTAACTGTATTGCACAAACAAACCTCTCATAAGAAATCTTAGAAAGGTGTGTTTGAGGGTGTAATCTTAGCTTGTGGCTAAGTAGAGTTAAACTTGTTTTTCAAGTTGGTTGTGTATAACTTTCTCATGCTAAAGATTGTGGGCATTCCAGAAGGAAAACTGTTCGTCTGTAGCAGGAGTTTGATGGTAAATGTTGATTATCTCCAGTAACTCTGGCCCCTGCTCCATGCAGAGTACTTTACCCAGTGACTTTCCTTTTGATCTGAATTCTTATTGTCTGAGTTGTACAATACAAATGTCTGTATATTTTTATGAAATAACCTTGATGTTTGCAGGTAGTGCAAATTTTCAAATTCTTAATTATGAACCTGAATATAGCACACTTCTAAATACACTTGCCTTTCTTGTCAGATGCAAGACAATTTGTACATATTGTATGTGTGGAATGGTGTCATAATCAAAACTGCTGTTTTAATAAACACCACTACCTCAGTCTTGGGTTCCAAAATCCTATGCAGCTTCTAAATAGACCAACATCCCATATCCTTTACTCCAACTTTAGTAAGTTTTTTCCAGCATAGACAATTTTTGTTGGTGTCTATGTGGTCTGTGCAAACTATTGTGAGTAGCTGAAGAATTACCATGTATGTTTATAAGGATTTGTGATACTTACAAAGCCTTTCTATACAACAGCCAAGCTTATGTACATAAGAGAACTGCTGATGCTCTATTACAGTTTAATTTGTTAATGAAACAAGATGGACTGAGCTCCTACTACACCTCTTTGGATGTTTGAGGCTAGGCACAATTAATTTATTTGTACTGTCTGTGTAGGCGTATGCCAGCTAATGTACTGTAAGAGCTTTTATCTTTATGTTCATAATGAAGAGGGGCAGGTTTTTGGCAATGAGACAAGGATTTCTGATGACTCATCCTCTCTGGATTGTAAAACACTTTCTTGTAAAATCAAAGAAGAAAAGTAGTTCCTTAGAAGTAGGCTCAACCAGAGTAGTTTGTCCTTCAAAACTGAGCTGCGAAGCAGAAAGAAGAAAGGCTTAGCTGCTTTCATTTAGTTGTAATTGGACCTCTGCTGAAAATTAAATCATATTATTTGAGAGGATGTTCTCATATAAGATATTAAAGTGTCCTTGGAGTAAATGTGCTGTAGATTGTATGGTCAAGTACCTGAGTTTGTGCTCCATTGTCATTGCATTGGTATTTTGATAATTTTGGCAATGCATTGGACATTTAGTTAAGTTGGAGGAGATCTTTAACAGTAAATTGTACTGTTTGGTTTGTGCTATTTGCCTCTCTGCTATCTAGGAAGAAATATTGAGTCCAGGATTTGGTAGAAGCTGGAACAGGGGTTGGGTGTGGGTATCTGGTATTGTGTGAGTGCAGAGCTAAATCCTTTTCAGTATAATATTTAGTACTGCTTTCTGTTTGATACACTGACTAAATGTAAATCAGGTAAATTGGGACTATGCTTCATGTTCCTGCTAATGGACAAGTATGAGCATGGACTATCCTAGGGACCTTTGTGCTAAACAAGAAAGAATAATTGGAATGCATGAGTAATTGCTTTATTTTGTGTGAGAGAGCAATCCTGCTTTTAATGAAAAATTAATCATTATTTTACCTCATAGTATCTGTGCATGGTTTTATGCATGCACACTTCTGTAAATACTTCCTCCCACTCACGCATTTGCCTTCTCTCTCCATGGGAGAAACAGGAGAGTTTGGGCAGCAGAGGGATGCCCGTTGATGAACTTGCTCAGTCTCCTTTGCTCTCCATCACAATTCTCTTCCTGAATGACTTGGGTGATGAAGCTACTGCTCCCTCTTATTAAGGTGGTGTTTATGCAATCCAGAGTGGATTAATTTAAATCCCTGATTTTAATCACAATTTAAATCAACAAGCAGAGCACTTTGATTTAAATAATTAAGTGTAATCTTGTTTTGCATTTTTGCTTTCCAGTTACTTTCCTAAACAAAGGCTCAGTTTTATTGGTCAATATAATTTCCTAACCAGAGCTGTTTGTTGTACACAATTGGGTTTCTCTAAACACACATGCACTGCTTACTTACATTTACTCACATTCTATGTTTTTACACTCTACTTTTGCTAGAAAACAGTGATTCGCATTTCTTAGTAGAAATACTAGGTTTTTTTTAATCTCATGATTCATTCATAGTAGTTTGAATTCAATTAAAATACACAAAAGTGATGTTTCAAGACTGTTTTAATGATCTGTGTTTGATGTTCTGGAACACAAGACAAAAATTTTTATTGAAATATATTGTGCTTTTAAAGCTGATCTGTTACACAAGACTAATATCTACAGCTACTGCATTGACCCCATTGGTTCTGAACACCAAGTGCCTCAAAATGTGAGCCACTTATGTAGTTTATAATTGCACATTGCAGCTTTATTCATGAATGCAAAGAGGAAAACAAACTTTCCTGCTTTTCTAATTGTTTTCCTAACTTACAGTGAACTAATTATAAACTTAATTACCTGAACATTAAGAGAGCTGTTGCTGTAACTTGCAGGAAAAAAAAGACTGTTGAAAAAAATCCACAGGGCAAAGCTTCAACAAGGTGTTTTAGATGCCTAGGCAGTGAAAGCTGTCCACTCAATGGCTTAGCTTTCTCCAGAAAAATGAATATGAGTGAGTAGTGACACATGCATAAAATCACATGATTTTTTTCAAAAACAAGTTTAGGATAAGATAAAAGTGGTATAGGTTATCATAACTTAATAGTTTAATTTGGAAAAACAAAAAAATGCACTCGATAGAAGGGTTGTTATTTTAATAATATATATTTAAAATTCTTTTAAACTTCTTTTAATATAGACTGTAATATTCGCACTGGAACACTCCTCATCCATCCCTTAGAAACTGGGATTCCTGTTGTACATACCTTCACACCTCTTTTCATGGCAGCACTTTTGGCAACAGATTCCTGGCTGTGACAGTCCATCTTACTCTAATGCTTTGCTCATTAGAAACATCACAGTCTGTAGTCTGAAATTATTGCCAGGGAGTTGTGGGTGGAGTCACAGAGCAAAAGATTAAAGGATTATATATTCCTTGGTGCTATATTGGAGCATAAAAATGTTCACAGCTCCATTCACAGAACGAGAAGGGTGGTTTTAGGATTTGACACAAAGTATTTAAATTGTAAATTTAGACTCATTTTGCGCTAAATGAGTGAACAACAGCCAATTCTAGATAATACGCACTCCAAAATATTATTTAAATGTTCCCTTCCACTGATTACTCATAAGAGGACTGTTAAGGCAGCAAGTCTGTAATACTGCACATGGGAATTGCAGTATTTAGTATCATCAAGAAGTTGTGCAGCAGAGATGGAAGCTTGCTCAGTTTAAGATGTCTGAATATCCTTCTGTTTCTTCCCTAATTGTAGATTTTTCTCTTCTGATAGTGTAGCTAAGGAGTGGGAGGTTGATTAAATTTAATTCCGATTTATCTGAGTTCAGTCATGTTATCTCTTAAAATGTGTCTCTAAAGGTTAACAGTCCTTTGGCATTTTCATCTTTGCTTTCCTACCCTGGAGGAAAACTTAGTGCCTTGCACATCTAGGAAGTTGAAGATAGCTGGTTGTATTTTTCCATATCTACAAAGCAATATTATATCTGGATTCATATCTACTCCTGGAAAATTTTTTGGGCTTAATGTTTAATTTCCTTATGCTTAAAAGGGAAAGTCGTTCAATCCCAAGGGTTTCATTTCGCTTCGCCTCCAGGCAACCTTTCCGTCAAGGAAAGGTCCAAAGTGCTGCACAGCCCCGTTCTGTGTTTTGCTTCCTGCCCCACGCAGCGTGGAATAAAAGCTGGGGACAAAAGGGAGCCCTGCGGGTGTGCGTGGTGCCTTTGTGGTGGGGCTGAGGGGACCAAGGTGATGGATGCATGTGGGGATGCTGCTGCTGCTGCCCGCACTGCTCCTGCCCTGTGCCCCACTGTGGGGCTTGCTGGGCAAAATCTCCTTCCATGGCTCCCCACTGCAGTCAAGTAGTAGCAAACCTTAGCTGTGCCACCAACTGTGAGCTCCCAGTCAGTAAAATTCACCCCTGGAACTCTACTGGGGCCCAGTACTCCAATACCTCTTGTCAGAGACCAAATGGGGCTTCACCCATTAGGGGGCTGTGCTTTCCCAGTTTGTGAGTTTAGCAGAAATAGCAGATATCTGCAACATATTTTGAATATACTTTTACCTGTTACAGAGGTTTTCTTTGCTTGAAAAGAAAGAAAAGGCTAATGAACTGATTTTGGGGGGTGTTTTTTTTCTCTCCCAGATGAGAGGATCTGGTTTCTTTCAAGATGATTTTTTTAAAGTAGAATTCCAACAGTCTGCTATAAGAAGACAAAATATTTCTGGAATGCAACACCTGTGCAAAGAAAATGAATTACCATGTGCCAAAATCCTTCAGTAAATGCTGTGTTGTGTGGATAACCTGACAAAAGTTTTGCAGCAAACCATAAACATCTGCAAAACATTTGAAAATCTGGCCCGGACTTGGGGCTGCTTGAATTCTGTGGCATTTGTAATAATTTACTGTTCCACAATATGTAATTATTTGTGTGCACCTTAGGACTAATTTTTTTGGCAAGAGTAGAAAAAGGTCTATTTTATTAAAGATGTAAGAATGACTGATATCCTTTACCTGTACAACTCCAGGGCCCATGTTTATCTTTTCCCTCTGGAATGCATGTACTTGTCCCTATACACTTGTCTGTGCAGCGTGGATAGGAATGGGAAAGGGGCAGCAGGTTCAGGCCAAACTCAGACACATGTTGCTTTTTTTTTTCTTTTTTCCTTGGGGAAGTGCTGAGAGGATTGAAGTCATTCAGCCAGCTTTGTTCAGCTGAGCTGAACTTTGAAAAAAACCCACGCCATGTATGCTTTTAGTGAACTCTGGGCCTAATCCTAAATCTTTGGAGTTCAGTGACAGGTTGGAGTGTCCAAGGGGTGAATCATCGGCTGTGCACCAGCCGCGGCTGTGACGCCGCACGGGCATTGTCCTCCTCGGCCCACTCGTGTGAATAATTACCTATGGGCTCACGCAGGGGGGTTCAGCTCGGGCAGGTTCATCGGTGCACGGAACAAAGAGACCAAAAGAGTCTCTTTTATGTTACTTTTCTCCCGGGAGGGACACCCAGATGAGTTGTTTCATCGCGGCGTTCTTGCCCCAGCTTCCCGAAATGCTCGGTATCTGTGCTCGCTGCCAGATTTCTAAAGATCTCAGCTTCCTGGAAGGCACCTAAATAAGGGTCAGATTTTGAAAAGAGCTTAGCACCCAGCCTGGCCAGCTTTTCAGAAAATCTGGCACCAAGTGTCAGAGTGGAGCCTGTGTGGAGATGCTGGGAAGAACTCTGCCTTCCCACACGCCGTGCCGGGATAGTGCTGTGCGCTTTGCAGGGCTCGCAAAACATTGCCCAAGAGAACAAATAGTGTCAGGGAAAAGAACCCCCTCACACTCTGTTTTAACAGATCCCGGAGGGGAAGGGAAAGAGGGTCCTTTCCCTTTTTAAAGATTCAGTTCAGGCATTGTCAAAAGAAATAAATAAAGCAACATCATTTAAAAGCTTTTGGAACAATAGTCTCTTCCACTTCCCTTCCTCATTGTGGAGCCCTGGGCCCGGCTTTTGTTTATTTTGTACTGCCAGCCTCATGGTGCCGGATTGGTCGGTGTCTGATTTCATTCCTATGGGTGATGTCAAAAGCTGACCCAGAAGTTCTCGGCGAGTTTGCTTTTAGCTTTCAGTTGTTGTTTTTGTGCGTGTATCCGTGTGCACAAGAGTACTTTTCAGTCCTAGGAGGATTCTGTTACAGGCTGAATATTATTCAGCTGCAAAACTAATAAGGAATAATATTTGTGCCAGGAACTGCATGGCTTGTTTCCTACAAATATTATGAATAGCAAGCAATTCAGGCACTGTGAAAACTATGGAAGTTGTAATTAATATTAATTACAGGTCTGGTATTACTCTAAGATGTAAAAATAAATTCAAAATCTGTATGAGAATTTCGTAACACAACTGAAAATTGTGGTGATTAGTTAGAAGGCTGATTTCACATTCATATTTAATTCTACTACTGATTTTCTTGATTTTCTTTTTATAGCTATACTAGAACTGTAATGCTACTTTTTTTTAACAGTTACTTTTATTGGTTGACAAACCGACAGTTTAAATATCAGGTTCTCACAGAGGTGTGCATGCCACTAACAACAATATTACATGTTTATTTTTATAGAAAAATAAGCTGTCTTTAAGGGGATTTTCTGTGTTCTCTATCTGCAAATATTCCTATCTTTCTTAAACTTTGTTTTCCATTTCTCTGGCCTTAACACTTGGGTGTTTTTCCTCCAGCAGCCTCTGACCTCTCTTCTGTGTTTCTTTTTGTTAGATAAGTAAAAGATGAGCATTACTTTATAAGGACATAGTTTCATACCCTTGTTCTCTCTTAGAGTACAGTCAAGTTGCTTGTATAAACATGAACAGTTTTGCTTACTTTTCAGTTTATTCAAATACCAATTTGAGGTTCTTGAGTTGGGTGTCCCCACCTCTGCCCCAGTCTTGTCACCTCCTCGTCCCTTTGCCTCTTTGCTTTGTACAACATCATACACAGATTTAGTAGTACTATGTAACCAGCTCCAGAAAATACGATGTTATGGTCTGGGAGAATATTGTAAAATTACCTTCTCTGTCTCTCTCTCTCCCTCTCAATACATATGTGGCTTTGATAAAGGTTTGTTGTTGTGTGTCAGATTTCACAGCAAAATATGTTGACCAGAATTTTATTTAAAGAGAATGAAACAACCCTCCCGCTCTGCAAAACTGCATTCAGCAAAACATCCCTTGTTTTCCTGCCTGTGGTCTTTTTTAAAATCGTCAAGGCAAACAGAATTCTTGCCCTGAGATTCGTTGGAAGCAGGACACTTGGATAAATTTGTATGCCTCAGAAATAGTCCAATATAAAGCAGCAATGCAAGGCTAAAGTACTTTTCACCTAAAGATAATTGATTGCACAGATCCAAGCATGTTTCTTCAATTGCCTTAGCCTCATTTATGATCATGAAGGATGCCATTCACTTACGGAAGGCTGTACAAGCCCACCAAGGCGTCCAAGGACTGAGATTCCGGAAGCTGTCCTCTGGATCACGTTGTGTCCCTGTTCAGTCTCCTTTCCCCTGGCTGGGAGCAGTTGAGCAGTTTTTATCTAGGGTCTGGGACTGGTCTCGGTGCTTGGCTGGCCCAGCTCCAGCTGCATCCCAGCTTTGCCTCCCAGGTGCTCTGTTGTTTTATGATTGGCTACTTTTAGAGACAGCCTCCCTCATCATCCCTGTCCAAGAGCAAACCCCCAGCTCTGGTGGAAATGTTAAGAAGGAAAAATGATTTTATCTGCATTCTGAGTCTGTTTTAAATACTGTGCTTTTTATGATTTCCATATGATTCTTGGGGATTTTAACATCAAAAGACCCAGATTATCCTAATTGGTGTAAGAGGTTGGAAAGGTTTTCTTCATGCTGGACTTAAATAGGGTTCCTGCTTGGATGCTTTTGCGCTGGCTTAGTCCTTTTGTGACATGAAAGCCAGTTGCAGTTAAGCAGATTCCCCCTTTTTTTTTTTGCTTAATAAACTGAAATAACCATACTGTTAAGTATTAAAATGCAGAAGCATCATGCATTTTTGAAGCTTCCAGAAATAGCCTACAACGCATTGCAGAAATTAGTGAAGCCATACATGTAATGAAAAACATTTGGTGATGGACTCTGGATCAGTTAGTGGCTGATTTACTGCCTGTCCTGTGTCTTCCCTCCTCTCCATAAACTATCATTTACAGACAGAGGCAGTGAGGATTTCTTGGAAACTTTTTCTGGGGAGAGAGGAAAACCCCTTAGAATTAAAAGTGCGGCAAATGGCTTTGCACAGCTTTGCTCCCAACGATTACTTTCCCTGTTTAGCAGGAAACCACCCTTTTATGTTGACGGCAGTTTTCCTGCGGAGAAGGATCACGCCTGGATCGCTGCTCCCGCACAATGGGCGGATCTTCGGCGCACAGATGGCTCAGCCCGGGCTGGTACCTGGCCTGAGCTCAGCCCGCCCAGGGGGCCAGGCTCTGGAGGGGTACCCCGTGCTGAGGGATGTGCTGTGCTGGCAAAACGTTCTCTGCTCTAGGGAAGAACAGAATAGGCAGAGAAGAGTCCAGGTCTGCCGTATCTCTCTGTGGTTTGGCTCTGTGGATTTGCACCTTGAACAATGGCTGTGTGCTCCTCCGTGAAGTGCCCTCTGATAGTCTGATGTCTGGGCATAAATGGCCATTGGAGATGTCTGTTTGCTTCCTAGTGAGTTTTTGGTACGCTTTGCTGTTCCAGCAGTTGCTAAGACTCTTAAGACACAATTTTTTCACCTTACCCCCATTTTGCACCCTGCCATACTTCCTGAAGGCAGTTTCAGTAAGCTTATGTTTAGCCTGCTCACGACTGGCAACATCCTCTCGAAAAACTGGGCACCAGAACTTGTTTTGGGGCTGAAAAAAAATCTCTTTGTGGTTTTGAATAAAATAATAGAATTTAAAAAAAAAGTAAAAGAAAAAGAAAGAAGATGGGGGGAGACATATGGGGCATCTATGCACACGGGTCAGATTTTCAGCATTTAACTTAACACTTGTTTTGCTGTGCTGTAGCTTCTAAACTATCTCTGTAAAACATTTACTCGTCTGGCTTTAATTGTACCCTTCACTGAGTGTTTGCTTTGCATGTGAGACAAAGCCTTCCTTAAGACTGCAATGAAACCATTAGTTAGTTTTCATTTTTAAAACAGCAAAAGCCAAAATTAACTTAAACATTCAATCATCAATCAAGAATTAAAAATAATAGTGGATTTTCTAATGGGGAGATCTTAGTGGAAATCTTAAATACAATCTGCAATGCTCTCTGCAGGTTTTCACTGATTTTGGCTTCTGTGACCACAGGTCTGAGGTCATAGCAGTCTCCTGATGTGTCTAACAAGTCACAGATTTTATTATCTGCATAATTTTCTCATTTTTATTTCTGATTTCCATCTCATGGTGTCAGTTAGTGGACTATTTCTGCAGTTATCTAGGTATTTACTTGCATATTTGAAACTTGCTTTATCCTTCCTCCTCCTTCACAGAAAAGTAAATCATTGAAAGGAAAAGACTACCAGAGAGAAACAGGTAATTTATATAACAGGAAAGAAAAAATAATAATAAATAAAATAGAATCTTGCAGACCTTTACGCAACAACCATCTTCAAGAATGGAAAAAAGAATGGAGTGGAAAAGCAATTGGAATTTATGTGAAACTCTCAGAGAGCTCATAGACACAGATAACGATTCAGTGCTAAATGCCTGGAAAGAACATTTCCTAATTTCTGCCCAAAGAACTGTTGTTTGCAGAACTTACAACAGTAACATGGTGGGGGAAAGACTCTAAGAAGATGAGAAAGAAGGTACAGGGATCCCAGATACTCTGATTTTTTTAATAGGAAAGGTTTTCACTTAATATCAAATAGTGTGCATACAGTTCTAAGTCCCTGGGAAAGAAATCTTAAAGTTTTACTGTGAGACTGAAAAGATTGACACAATTTCAGCAGTCTGAGCAAGCTTATAAAGCATCCCTGGGAAAGTCCCTCATGCAAATCATTCGTAATCATTTTCATCCAATTGTAAAAGCCAAACTCCCTAAAAATCAGAGCAACTTTGTTGGAATAGAGTGTAGAAATTAAACCTTCTGTGCTTCACAGTGAGTATGAAGTCACTGACAAGATCTGGCATTTTCTTCACTTTGCAAGATTAGACTCATATTTTCCAGCTGTGCATGAATGTGTGTATGTATTTGTTTTTCCTTTGTTCCTTAATATTCCCATGAAATCAGACCACATATTAAAGAAAACCTTTGTGTGTTGCCAGGGCCGTGTGCCTTAATAGTCATTTCCCAGGTTAAGTGACGGTGTGGAGTCCCCAGTACTAAGGCCATTCATATGGAGTTTTGTGTCTCTCTTGGGCTGCTTTTCAAAAGTGCCTATCAGCTGCAGAATTCACACTGGAAAGGGCAGGAATCAATAAGGATTAACTCTCCCTGCCCCACAAAGCATAGTGACAGCCATCTCCTGTCTGGGTTCTTCCACTCTTACATGGTGGATGCTGTGTGTCCTGACTCACTGCCGACAGTCCTTCAGAAGCTCCATTATCTGAGTGAGGAGAGAGAGGAGGCCAGGCGTGTGCTGCTGCAAGCCAAGGTGCTCTTCCCCTACTTGGAATATGCTGAAAGCCTGAGAAAGCCAGAGGGGAAGGTTTTTTGCCAGCTCCTAACTGATGCAGTGGAGGGTGCAGGGCAACAAGAAACCACTTGTGGCTTCCTTAATCTGCATCGCCCAGTGCTCCCGTGCAGCTCTGCTTTACGGTTTTGGTGAGAAATCCCTCTCAGCCCACAGCTGCTGGAGGGAAGTTACACTGCCTCTGGATCAGTCCTGGACTGCTGTTTGTGCTACAGCAGAGGCAGGAGCCCCCCAGGAAATCTAGTTCATAGTTACATTAAGTGTGTGAGATAGAAAGCATCCTCCTTGTCTTTGTGATTTCACCCTGTTTCTGGTGCTGATTTGCTGTGCAGCCAACCTTGAAGTCACCAGCGGCCACGTACTCATTGCCCTCTCCCCTGGCCTGCTGGAATATCTGAAATAATTTGAAGAAAGGAATAGAAGATTCAAGGATAACTTGAGCATTTTTTTCAAAATTTGCCATAAACTTCCTGTGGTAAATTCTCAAGCCATTCTCAAATCTTTTGCTTTCTCCATCAGTTGTCTAATCCTGGTGCTGCCTGGGAGAAGAGACCTATAATTCAAATTATTATTCTGTCTTCCAAGGGTATAAACATTTTTTTTTTTCCTCTGCTTAGCATCTAGGAAGAAGTGTAATCTGGGCATGCAGCAGTCTCCTCAAATTTCTTCTTTAGCTGATCCATGGTGGTTTCTCTGAGGGAGAATCATCAGGATCCTCAAGAGACATTCAGAGTTTCTGCAGTCCCTGTACATCATTCTTGTAGTCTGGCTAGGACAAAAGTCTTCTATCATAGATTTTGCTTATTAGGAAGGAGAAGTCAGAAATAGAATTTTTTTTCCCTGAATTGTCTTTTTTTGGGATTTTTTTCTTCACATTTTATGTGGCTGTGGCATAAAGAAGGTTGCAGACTCTATAAGACACAGAGGCTCTTTTGACAAGACTGAATCTGAGAAGATTAATTGTCCAATTCTGCCCTAAGTAAATTTTTTAATTTTTGCAGTAGCAAAATGGTTTTCTCACCCTTTTGTGCTGTGAAATGTCTCCCGAATTTGTACTATTACTCCAGAACAATAGCTGGACTCCCTGTTTGGACTACACAACAAGAGGGCTGTGTGTGAGAGCCAACCCTACACACACATGGCAGGCTGAGCCTAGGGAGCTGCTGGAGGGCTCAGTGTGTGTGAACACCAAGCTCCCCTCTGCCTGCATCTGCAGTGTGGGGAGCTGGGACTTATGGAGAGACCTGCGCATCCTCCTATGGGAGCCCTTGTCTATTTGAGCATAGAGAATAACCAGGAAGAGTTTGGTTCTTGCGGTGTCCTTAGCTGGCATAGCCATATTGTAGCTGTGCTTCCCATCAGGAAAGAGATGTCCCCTGGCAAGGTGTGGCTTTGTGTGCTCTCATGGCATGGGGAAGGGGCACAGGAGCCTCAGGTGTCTCAGCTGTGGACAGTGGACAAAGGTAGCCTGGGGAGGCCTTGGAAATGAGGGAGCCATAAAGACCTTTACCCCCTTCCATGAGTTGTTTGTGAATTTACTAATGGGAACAAAATGATTTTTAAGCCCAGGACTCTTAGCTGATGCAGTCATCTCCATGGTGTGGTGCAATAAATAACCTTTCTTCTACATGGACATGGCTGATAATCAGTAGCTTGCTAGGTACTTCTGGCTTCCTAAAACAGCTGCATGACTTTGTGGGAATCTGAACTTTACATGCCCATTTCTGTCAAATCCAGGAAGCGGAGCTGTGATTCTGTACCTCGCATTATCAAATTCAGTCCTTGTCCTGAATTTGGGGTGGGGAGTCCCCTGTGACACTGGTTGGCTTCAGTGGAATGTGTGGTTCTTGGCACCTCCTGCACCTGTGGGTCGGTTGTTCGCAAACAAAGGTGAGCACAAGGTTCTGCTCAAGAGGTCCTCCCTCTCCAGGTGTCCTCCCAGGACCCTGGGAAGGGCTCAGCAGAGTGCCAATCCCACAGGACAGGCTGCAGAGCCAGAGTCCAAATCTTCTTGTAAAGCAGTAGGAAATGCAGCAGATGAAGTCTCAGCATGACATTAATCTCTCAGATCTAAAGCAGAGCTGGTGGGTCTCTGGTGCTCTGCAGTACTGAGGTATGGCCTCTGAGAGGGCTGAATGCAAAAACATCCTGCTCAGGACATCTCAGCGAGGGGAGAGCTGTGTTTGCCACCCAGCGTAGAAGGCTCAGCTGTAATCTAGGAGATACAGGGCTCCTTGCTCACTTGACCCCACTCCTGAAGCTCCAGCCTCAGTGCCTCTGTATAGTCTTATCCTGTTCCTTGGGCTGTCCCTGGGAGCTGTTCCCCAAATACTGTTGGCTCAGCTCAGTCACCAGTGCTTTCCTGCATGATGGTTATTGAGGGGTGCTCAAACTCCAGTGTGCAGCTCATACCCACCCACACAGAGCCTGGTGTCTCTGGTCTGGGTCTGCACACCGTGCTACCACTGCAGGGCTGGGTTCAGAGTTTCAACATGGGTAAAACTCGTAAGGCTGTTGTTTCCTGGTGAATTACCAGGGTGGTCCTTAGGTGGACAAAATTTATCAGTTACGGCCTCAAAACCCTCTTTTTGTGGAGATCTATAATGGTCACCTGTGACTTTTATGACCTCCCAGCTGATTAAGATGAAGTTACACGGGCAGCTAATTTAAGGTGGGCTTAGGAATGACACCAAAAATGTGAGCAAGTGCAAAATGCCATCAGATGCACTTTCTGGGCTTACACATTAAGTCCTTTGGTGAACAGATGTGGATTTAAATACATGTTTTCCTGTTTGCTTCCTGCAAAATCTCCATACAAGTGATGGTCTGTAAAGCCCTGAATCTCCTGGGACCTGGTTATCTGTCCTGGAAGTGGCCACTGTCACACAGCACATAAGACTGACTATGTCTACAGCCTGGGCTGTGGTGCACGATTGAATGTGTAATTGTTTCTATCTGGTTATAAATTGTTACCTGAGTTCAGTTTCCTAATGAAAAGCAGAACAGCTCACAATGTTTACCCTCCATCTGCTGTCATTTATAATTAGACTGTAAACTCCTCAGAGCAAGAACTTGCTGCCCTTCTGTGCACCTCCAGTGCCAAACACACTGGGGTCTTGATATTAGTTGAGCTGCCATTAATAATAAATAGAGAGTAAAAGGAGAATGTGTAAATGCATTCAGACGTGTAGTGAGGCTTTTAAGTATAATTGTTATCGCTGCAAATCTCTGCGTGGTTGGCAGCTGGGCTGCCCTGGAAGTGCAGCGTCCCTGTAATTGAAGTCTGCACACTTTGCTGCTCCCTCAGAGCCTGCCTCTGACGGGCAGTGTCTGAGTAACCCTACAAAGGACTCGGGGCAGGGATACCCAGGAGTAAAGACAAGCCAGAGGGTTTCCTTCAGCTCCCTTTCTCAGGGACTTAAGAATGCCCAAGCTCATTATGTTAGGATATGGCTCAAGGTTAAGTAACTTTTCAGTAATTAATGCATAAACACAGCGCTGCAGTTTCATCCTGGGCTCTGCTCCTTTGAATCCCTGCGTGATCTAATGAAAGGGACACTCTCTGCTAGATGGGACACAGCACCCAGCTCTCCTTCACATCTGTGCTGCTCTGGAGAGGGAAAGGAGCTGAGGGCAGGCTCCCTCAGTTTTCCTCATTATTTTACCCATTAATTTCATTTAGCTGGTGCTCGGTGTTCCATTGTTCTCTACTTCAATCTGGTTTTCATTATTTGTTTGGATTGGTTTGCCTTTTGGGTAATATTTGTGCTACTAAGGTTTCCTGGTGCCAGTTTTAAAAGCACTAACACCGATTTTGAGAGTGGAATATTTGGGGCTTTATTTATGTAACTCAAGCAATTGCTGCTTATGGTAGCTAGTGCTGGAAATCCCAGGGGTGGATAAATTTCACAGAAGGGAAGGGTTCCTGGTGCAGCTGTAGTAACTACTGTTGGTGGCATCTGAGATGAGAATTTTAAAATTTTTCTGAATTTGAACCATTAGCCTTCAGGTTGTTCCCTCTGCTCTCTGGTAAATTGTTCAATTCTGGACATTGTATTCTTGCTGTGAGAGTTCTTTAATTTCACATTCCCAGAAAATTTGTGTTTTGGTTTGGATCAGCTGCAGGAAGAGGGAGAAAAGTGTGGAGTGAGAGCAAGAATCATTTGGTAGGCACAGCTGTGAAACAGAAATAAATCAAGGTGGCAGAAAGGTGAGCTAGAGGGGGAAAGAAAATTGAAGTTTGTTACTGTAAATCCACACGGTTAGGAAATCCAACCATCAAATTGCAGCTGCAGTGTCAGAAAATTTGAATTACATTCCATTTTAAGAAGAAAAGTGTATTAATAAAACAGTGTGCAATACATCTTTCATGCACAGCAGAAATAAAACCACTTTTGAGCTCCAACTACAAATGTATTCATTGTAAAAGTAACACTCTTGTTGATCTAAAATCTTATACACTTATCTGCTGTCATATCTATCTGTGGTGCAGTAACATTGAGCTGGGAAATGCTGTTCAAAAAAATAATTCACATGTGAAAAATAAGTCCTTGGCTCTAACTCATAATGTTTCTCTACCAAGAGCCAAGCTTGCTTCTGCTGTAATGTTCATCAGCATTTTTTTAATGCTTTCAAATAAAATTTTAAAAATGTCATTTGAGGAAACCAACAGATATTCTTAGTAAGAAAGCCAAAATACTTTCTTTTCTCTGGGTCATTTGCTGGCTCATTCCCTTTCTGGGTCATTCTTTTTTGCCTGGGTCACTCTCTCCTTCTTATTTGTATTAATTTAATATTAATAATAACAAAAATAGGCAAATGAAATAGATTTGCTTGGGATTCCCAAGGATTTAACTAGCAGTAAGTAGAAAAAGCCTTGCTTGGTTTTGAGGGTACTGGATCACAACCTGACTGAGCTTCTCAGTGAAGAGGATGTGACAAATGGTAACGCAGAGGAAGGTTTAAAGAACCACACAGCAAATCAATGGCTAAGCAGGAGAAGAAACAAGGGCACTCTCATGCTTTTCTTGAAGTGTTAGATTCACTAGAAACAACACTAAATAGGTCGGAACTGATAGTCCAGTCTCCCATTAGAGTTGCCGTTCTGACATTTGCTTAGCCTGCAAGTCCAGAAATTGTTCTAGCTTAAAGAGAGGTCTCCTCTGCAAGGACTGAAAAGCCTGCAGCCTGAAATTTAAAAAGAAAAAAAGTGCAGGGTTTTAATGGTGTTTTGTGATGGTGAATTTAATTGTGAAATTTGAAGTCTCAGCTGTCAACATGAAGCCACTCTTGGCCTCTAATTCGAAACATACTGGAGAACCCATGCTAAAGGTGCTCAATTTTCCCTACAATAAAAGCAACCATTCAGTTAAAGGAACACTTGTGCACAGGCTTTATGAAAAACAGAGGTAATTTTGAAGAGCTAATGTGATTTAACATAATTTAAATTTATAAATAATTGAGTCTGTTTGTCTTTTTCTGAACTTGACTAAACATTTTAAATAAAACTGTGTGCATGCATGAGCATTAACTGTTCTTCCTAAGCAGATTTTGATACTGTGTAACCTTCAGATACTAAGTAATGCTGTGTTAGAGGCATTGTATTTATACCAGAAATTTTAACTATTGGCTGGTTTTAGCAACGTATTCTTGACCACTGTGGGCAGACACTTTTCTTTTATCATCTGGAAACACTGGCATTTTGTTGTATATTCTCCTTCCCCTGAGGAATCTGTAGAATTTAATATATTTTCATATTACCACAAAACTATCTTTTTGGAGAGGCTCCTTTCTGCAAGGAGTTCTGCTGGTGCTCACCTCCCACCCCCTCTTCCCCATATGACAGAGACAAATGTCAGTCCCAGTCAGGAGCAAGCAGAGAGTAGTGGAAATCCCTGGCACAGACCTCCATGTGGAGTTGGATGAGTCCAACACTCCCTTTCCACACACACCTCCAGCTGGGGAGCAGCAGTGGCGTGACTCACTAGGGGAAGATGGCCAGGGTCTGCTAAGCTTGGGCAGGTCCAGGCCACGTGATGATCTCTGCCTCTCCAGAAGGCATGCACACCTTTAGCAGGACAGCTCCTCAGAGGGGGCAGCTGGGCCTGGAGTCAGAGCTGGAAACAAGGAGCGAGGTCTTGGACAGGGAAGCCATTCTTTAGGCAGAGTGAGAGGTAAGGGATGATTGCCCATGAAAATATGAGCACAGGGGAGGAAGGGGTGCTGTGGCAGAAATGAGGGTGCTGTGAAATTGCAATTTTTGTTAAATTCAAGATTTTTAAAGTCCAGGAGAATTATCAGGATTAGTTCCTAGGCTTGTGCTTTTTGTTTGGATTTTTAGATGTGTTGTTTTCTGCCGCCTGAACCAAGCCATCTCTTCTTTAGCTCTGCCGGCGTCCAGTGAATTCACAGTTCTAATGGTTGCCAGCAAAGTTATTTTTGTGGAAGATTGATACCCCCTGAAGCAGGATTAAACTACAGTGAACAAGGAGTTGAAATAGGCTGCAAATATAAGTCAGAGCTTAAGACAGAAATTGCTTCCTCAACAGGTGATAACTACAAGAGGAGTGCAGAATAACTGCATAACTATTACATTAGTTTTGAAAATGCTATAGCCAGTCTTTGCAGGTTTTACTTATGTTCAGCAATTAAAGATTGCCACAGTTTGGGATTGTTTCAGGATCTCAGCAGGAAAGTGTTTTCTACTACTCCCTTGCAGAAGATGCAAGTCCTGCTGCATGAAAGCATCCTGCATTCTCAGAGGAATCTTACATGAGATGCACGAAATATATTTTCCATTATGGACAAAGTACAAGCTATAGATCTGTCATTATCTATATGAAAGAGCCATATGGATGTAAGTGAAGCCAAAGCCAATGCATTCACCACCTGTGGAAGGACAGGTGGAGGCAAGAGTGAGATGGGAGAAAGAAGTTGCAGTGTAGAAGTGCTGTATTGGTAATGCTCATTTCCTTTCATAGAAGGCTTCCTGTGTAAGAGACAGATGAACAACTCAGACTTATAATTTAATTTGAGGGGTAATTTGCCCATAACACTACTGTTAGCAGTTGGAAAACAAAATGAGTTAAAATATTTTTATTTGACAGCTACTGCACTTGCGAACTAAATTGTTGCTTTGATTTTTCTGTATACACAAAAACCCGAGGTGGGGTTTCCAGTGCTGATGTGTGATGAGGACTCCAGACATGTTGTGACTACTTGACATGGACCCCAAGTCCTATCTGATCTCACATGCTGCTTTCTGAAATCTCTTTCTGTTTAGAGTTGGTGAGAACAAGGCCAGAAAATTTGGATTAAATCTCAGCTTTTCTGAGGCTCAGTGCACTGTGATTTCACCCCTTCATTTCTTTGGTTTTCTTTTGTCTTGCAATTCTGTGTCCTATCACCAGAAAACCACAGCCTTTCCCAAAGTGAGCCTCCCAGTGTTATCACTCCTCTGTTTCCAGGCTCCTCCAGGTCTGATAAGCAGGGCCTTTTTCCAGCCAAAACAATTGCTAATGGAGATGTGAGGAGCTTCATTAAACTTGGAGTGATTATTCATATGTATAAAATGGCCCTGTTGTCAGAATCAGAGACCAGGGCTGTAGCTCAAGTAGTAACACCAAAGCAGAATAAAATTGCTTTCTCCTGGTTTTGCCTGGTCAAAAACCAGCACATTCAGATGAGCATGAGACATTCATAACCTCTGTAGCAACTTTAGAGGAACAGAGCTCACAGAAAGTATTTGGTGGAGTTTCTTAATTTGTAAAATGAATTTCAGCAGCAATTTAGCTCTTCCAACAAATGTTTGAGAAAGTCTGTGTGTGTGTATGTTTGCACTTAGACAAAGGAGTGTTTGTATAACATCTCCAAAGCAGAGGACAAGTGGGCTTGAGGGATAAAAGGTGCCAGCACTGGATTCCAGGGGTGACTTTGGCCAATTGGATGTGGCAGTTTGTCCAAAATTTGCTTTTCTCCTGCTTCATAAAAGAAGGACCCTTCTTGGGCTTGCAATAGGGAAAGGGTTAATCTTGTGGCTGTTTCTTGTTTAAACAAATGCACCTGAGTAAATGAATGAACCTTTTACTTTACTGTGCCTTTTTTGTACCTTTTTAACAGAATACTTAAATCATTATATAAAATATTTTTTATATAGGCGAAAGTTTTATGTTACATATGAACCAGTCAGACATTGGACCACCCTTCAAATGGCATTGGTTTTCCCTTTCCTGACTGAACTTACACAAAGTTGTTCAAGCAGGTGGTTTTCTGTCCCTTTTCCCACCTCACTTGGAGCTGTTAGAGTGAACACTCATGTTTTTGCAGCCATTGTGGAAAAAAACCTTTCATCCTGAAAACAAATTATTAAAAAAAAAAGAAAGATCCAATACTGGAGTACAAAACCAGTTAGTCATATACCATAAATAGAATAAGAGAGCTATGAATGTGAAGGATTCCATCTGGTTTTGCAAATGTCTGTGTGACATGGGAACTCCAATAAAACTAGGGAGGCTCAGAGAGTCGGTGGGGAACAATTGGGTTTCAGAGCTACATCTAGGCAGAACAACTTGTTGCCAAGTCCATCATTTGTGTGAGCAATGGATCACATGTGGTCCCGACAGGCAGCTGGTAACATACCAGAGATCAAGGATGTACCTAATTCTGATATTTATAACACTTGGTAGGTGGTGTTAATAATTCCACTTTAGCTTTTGGGGTACAAAATGAAAATAATTGCTCTGTGATGCTGTGGGAAGGCAGTTACAGCATGCTACAAAGAAGAGATCACCTGTTTGCCCATGTGAAAGCCATTGACTGCATTTGCCTCGTTCACATACTCCCAGGTAGGTGGGACAGATGGGAAAATCAGTAGATGCAGAAGATGGCTAGCTGTGATGGTATTGAGTGTGTTGGTGTCTGGGTGCAGGTCTGGATCCAAAAGCTGTGTATATGGAAAGGTAGGGAGAGTGAACGTCACGGGAGCTGAAGGAAGGCCAGTGTCTCTCTTCTTTGGGCTTTTATGCTGTAATTGGCAATTTGTGGAGTCTCTGGGAGGGCACAGAGCCTCTGCGCAGACTGAATCCTTGCCTCAGCCTCCACTGGGTGACTGAACTTAAGGCATTTGAGGAACAGACAGTTATTTCATGTAAGCAAGAACGGCATCTATTTTTCTGTCCCATTTCCTAGACTTGTCCATCAAAAAAACTTCTTGTCCTGACAATTACACATACTAGTTTTTATTTTCTGTTTACGTGCGTTGGCAGCAGAATGGATTACAGCGACCTGCCAAACACATGTTCCATGAACATGCCCCAAGCAAAGCAGTGGCTGCAGACCTTGCCTTGAGGGACCTTCTGTGACCTCTACCTACAGATCTCAGGGCTGGGAAGTGTTTCTTGCAGACCTTTATTCAGTGCCAAAGAACAATGCTCTGGCCAGCCCAAGCCATTTCACTTGCCCCCCTGCCCCAAATGGACAGACCCATGTTGGTGACGGGCAGTTCTTCTAAAAGCTGAATAATGGTGAATGAGTGAAATGTTAATAATTCCCACTGCACAATCTAGCCACTTTTGCCATGAGAAAGTCACAGCTGGAGCACAGCTGAGCTGAGCACACCACGGTGCTGCACTGGCAGTGGATGTTGCCGTTCTCAAGCTGTCCTTGTTGGGTGACAGGAGGTGCAAGATCAGCTCCTGCTGCACAGCACAGCAGCTGGGTTATTGCAGGAAGAATGGCTTCTCCTTCTGAGAGCTGGTAAATATTTTTTCCTTTCCTTTGCTTCATGTTGGCAATTAGCAAAAGCAAGCCAGACATGGTGCTGCTCACTGTTCTTCATTCCACCGAGTGCCAAGTCATATTTAGAATAATCTTTGTTGGTTGCCACCACAGCGCAGTGTTGGAGCTGGGTTAAATCCCAGGAACACCCTTATAATTGAACCCAGCTGGGTGTAAATGAGCACTAGCACCTAGGATGAATGTGGCTGCTTCGGTATCACATGAGGAAGGAATTGTATCTGGAGCAGCTGTGACCGTAATGAGATAGGGATTCGCAAGGGGTGTGTTGAGATTCACCTACCCGGTGATAACGTGGTAATCAGCGCAGAGCATGGACCGTGAGTGATGTGTAGCCACTTGGAAAGCACTTTTGCATGCTGGATTGCTGGTCACTAGCCTGATAACACATGGTTTGAAGCTGGAGCTGCCTGCAGAAGGCATCCTGGTGAGCCAGCACAAAGCTGACAGAGACTGGGAGTGTGGTGTAGGCGCAGTCAGAATCTAGTTGTTTCCCCACTGAGAAGATGAACCATTTTATTAAAGGTATGAAATTAAAACTAATGGACAAGAAAACTGGGTTGGAGTTAGTGACTCAACATCCTTACCACAATAATTACATCTATCAACAAAAGCAGCCTTTGGAAAAATAAATGAATGAAGCTCTCAGAGTGGTACCAAATACTCTTTTCACTTGCATAAAGAGTGCAGAGATGAAAGCTGTTTCCAAAGGGAAGAATTCCCATGTATTAGCATCAGCCCACTCTTTGCTGAGTAATCTGTTTCTATAAGTAAAAAAAATGAGCAATTCAAGGAGAATGCATTGTTTCTCTTTATAAATAGTTCATATAATCCTAATTTCATATTTAGGCCTATACGCTGCCTACTCTTGCAGATGTAAGTCACTCTTTGTTCAGTAAATTTCCTCATGCTTTGTGAAAATACATGTGTAAATCTTCTCAGATGAGCAGGTGCTGAGTTCTGCTGGAAGAAAACCATCACTTTACTGATGTTAAGTTACATGGTTTTGCTATTTTATATGCTGGCATAGCACTGTCTTCCTAGTACTTTTGTGTGTACCCTGAGTGTGGTAGCTGAGGAGAAGGAAGTGCATCCAAATTCACTGCATAATGCGCTCACCCCAGAAGAAAACATCATGTGCTTTTCACAGGTGCTCTGTAGTCGTGGTTGGACTGATCACGATATTCTTGCACAAAGACAAATCCCAAAGACAAATCTGAAATAGGTAGCTGGCAGTAAATAAATGGCTTGAATCCCAAGGAAGAAATGGTAAATTCAGTCTTAGGATAACAAAGCTAGTTTATGTGGGTTATAGGGAGTACATGGAAGCGTCATTGCTTGCAACTGTTTGATCCCCAGAAAAGCACAGCATCAGAATTTTTTCCTGAAGTGTTCACACAGTCAGAGAAAACCTTTTTTTTTTTTCATTTCAATGGCAAATGTGAATGACTGAATTAGTCTGACTGAGTTTTAAAGGAATACTTTATTCTAGAAATGGGCTGCTTCTCTCTCCTGTGCTCTTTCTTCTTAGAGGGCATAATTGCTGATAAGTAGAATTTGTAACAAAAATACAATATAAAGTAATTTTAATCTAATGATTTCACTGTTGGATCCTCGATAAATTATGTACATTTTTATTCTTCATACTGTGCTATATCCATTCCTCATAAAAAGAAATTATATATAAAGGGGATTGAATACATACAGTGTTTTCCTGAAAGTGATGCCATATGAATGCCTCAGAGAATCAGAAAAATCCATACAGTTACACATCACAGCTAGAAAATCCACTATGAATTTGTTTGTAAATAAAAAGTAGGTTTTTTTGCATGCTTGACTTGAATAAATACTCCAAAGATACTTTCACTGGCAAAATAGAAAGATAAAATCCTAGAGAAATTCAAGCTTCCCACCAATTCCGTATTTACTTTAATCAGTGAAAGCGCTTGACAAATCTGGACGTGATAAGGAGAGTCAGGCAGTTCAGCAGATGTCTGGTAGAATGAGGTGTCTGGGGATGAGGCAGCCTCATTTCCCAAAACTCCCATGGACAGCACCAGCAGGAGATGGAGCCTTCTTCTCCCCAGCCTGGTGTTCCTTCCCATCCTGGCTGCCTGGATGAGCTGCTGCACTGGTGGCTGTAGCCAGTGGTGTTTCTGCAGCAGCGTCCAGCAGCTGTGCAGGGCGCAGGAGCTCCACAGGCATCCGCAGGAGGAAGCCTGGCTGTGCCTGGATTTCTGCCCTGCAGCTGATAAAACTGTCTGGTCACTAGCACATCTGGGAAGTCTCTCAGGCAGCTGGATTCCCCCATGGCTGACCAAGGATGTGCTCCCACTGCAGACTTCCTTTTCTTGGGGTGTTTTACTGCTGAGTCTCATGGCGTCGTCTGGTTCATCCCTCTACCCCACAGAGTGCTGGGCTGGTTCCTGAGAAATGTTTGTGTCACCTGCTCTGAACAACCTCTGCACCCCAGCAGTCCCTCAGTGTCCCAGAAGCTGATCACTTCTGGTGTGTGACTGTTGCTAGGGTCAGAACAATCCTTCAAATGCCTGACCTATGGTTTCCTTGCTGCAACTCAATTTCTTTGCTTCATATCCTACCCTTGGTAAAAATGGCCAAGAGCTGCTTCTCTGCTTTGCTGTTACCTTTTCCTTATTTGAAAGTGGTTATCTTCTCACATCAGTCTTCTCTAAATTTAAACAAACCTAATTCCATTCCTGGTAGGTCATGTTTTCTAGATCTGATAACTTTCTTCCTCTGGATTCTCTCCAGAGCTTTGGTGCTCCAGCTGTGGATTTGCACTGCTGAACAAAGCAGAAGGAAAATCCCACGGGCCTGCAACTTTTCAAGCCTTCAGAGAAAATTTGCCATCTGCAAATTTAGAATTAGTTGGTTTGCACTCATCTGCTCATTACCATCTTGATGTTTATAAAAAGCTTGTTGGATTCCTCATTCCATTGTTTTTGCATAACTGAGGCTAAGATGAGGTTGTTCATGAACTAAAAATATAATGTATTCTCAAAGGGGGAATTTACCCCTTCAACGCTGAGTCTCTACCTCAAGAATTAAGATATTTTTTTCTGAAAGACATGTTTTAGAAATATTGATCTGGTTGTAAGAAAGATTTGATAGCCATCTGCAGCTATCCATAACCAGAAGATCAGTGTGGATAACAACAATGGTGCTCAATCTCAGAAATACCTGCACTTGATCCCCTTCGAGCAGACACAGTTTAGAAGACTTGGGAGATGTAATGGTTTTTTTTCTCAGGTAACTCTCAGAATCAAGGCATGTTTTCAGTCATTCTTGTGTTCCTGCACCAATATCTGCAGACTATTGATCCTCTTCCAGGGATTATTTGATAGCACAGAGAAAGGCCCCATTCGGCAGCTGTACACTGAAATTCAAGAAAGTAAATTAATTAAACAGACCGAGAAAATAGTTTAACTTTTGCAAGACATTGTAAAATAAGATCCAGCTCTAATGACTTTTGAAAGACAGTGTTTCCATGTTAGTTCATTGTGCAAATATTGAAGGTTATGAAACATACCAAGGCCGTAGATCTGCTCCTGTGAGGAGCCATTGATCTCAGTTGTTGGTCTGTGAGCAGCGGCTTTCTGGGCAAGTCCAGGTTTGCATTGCTCATAAAGTGAAAGGCATAAGAGAATGTTTTGTGTAAGTAAAGAAGCCATTCCCTTGATAAGAAATTGCAGGCTATCATTTGGTTTTAGTTAAACACATTGGTTTGACCAGCTCTGACAACAGCTAAGCCTTGTTTCTCTGAGATTTTAAAGTAATTTTTCAAGTTACTGTAGTGAGTGAACATAACGACAATAGCTCATATCTTGTACCTCACCAAGCTGTCTTGAATGGCCTGGCTATAAAACGTGTTCGTAAAATCCTCTTTCACCCCTAATGGTTTCTTTATTCCTAAGCATAACATTGTGCTGTTTGACAGGGGGGACATACCTCCATCACGCAGAGAAAAAGTGTCTTAATAACTGCATGAGAAAAGCAGATATATTTAGAAGTGACTTAACTGCAAAGAGTAGAAAGCAACTGCAAGACAGATGCATTTGGTTTGCAGCTAAAAGAGTTTTATACACAGAGGAAGCTATCTTTGAAATGTATAAGACTGGTGTTAAAAGGAAAGCTCTGAAGAGAGACCTCCTAAACTGCAGCAGGGTACTTTAAGCAATATTAGAATGTACAAAAAGGTGAGCCAAAATCTTTTGGGTTTGGGGTTTTTTTTTGTTGCTCTATTTTTTTGTGGGTTTGGGCCTTTTATTTTTTTTTTTTTTTTTGGTTGGTTGGTTTTCTAGGTAGTGTTGATGTGTTTTAATTTTGTTAACAGAAAGTGCAAGCAGGAAGTTTGTTCTCTGAAAGTTAACATGACAAAAAGCAAATACAGAACCCTTCAACTTGATCTGTCATGTGTACAAGCTCTGATTTGGGCCAGGGGAGGTGGGGCTAATTGCCCCCAGGAGCTTTGCTCTTCTTCTGCTGAAAGTTGACATTGCAAGATTTGGTCTTTGCTAATAAAAAGAAGGCTCACTTAAAAAAAAATTAATAAATTTAAATCACATTGTAAATCCACATTTTTCACATGAGATTTATAGCTCATTAGAAATGTGCAACAAAGCTCATCTGTTGACAACTTGTATTATTTTTGATAATTGTGTTGAACTCCAGCATAGCAGGCCTGGTATTTTTCATCACAGTTGAGTCCTCAGAATTCAAGCTAAGGAGGAGGTGGAATTGCCTTTTGATACATAGAGGTGAGCTGGAAATTATTAACTGAGTTAGCTCATTATTTTCCTGAAATAAGAGGGAGCCATTTAGCAGTTGGAATACAAGGTTTTTTCCTCCTTAGCCCTCTGGCTTGATCTGCAGTGTCAGCATTCACCAAAATGGAAATCACTGAAAATAACCTTTAGCATGAGAGGTTTTCTTCCAGCAGGCTGCTCCCCACCCTATTGTACAGATGTTCTGGAAGAAACACTCGGTTCTCTTACATTTTAGAGGCTGGAATAGTATTTGTGAGTGCCTCAAGATGATATCCAAGTAGGTAAAAAGGAATGGGAAGGGAGATAACACGAGTGAAAATTCACCAGTAAACACAACGCAAGATATAACATGACTATCAAGTAACATTAATTACTTTAGAGCCTCACTGTGTTCCTTGTGCATTTTAATTATTATTTCAGCATAATGTAATAATAAGGGCTGGTTTATAAGATGATAATAGGACTTGAGGCTATGGCTGTGGCAGATTTTGTAAGCAGAGGGTGGTTGAGCTGAGCTAAAGCTGCCTGTGGCTGTGCTCTGCATCACAAGCCATAGGGCCTGGGACAGGGAGGGGAAGGATTTCCTCCCATAGCCACCTTTGAGGAACAGAGCCGGTGAACAGTCCCACTCTGTGCTGTCTTCTGGTGAAATGCTCGTGGTGGTGATCATGTGAGGCCAATCAATCCTCCAGTAGCCATTTTCCCCTGCACTATTGCAATAAAACTGAACCCCCCCAAATTATCCCCATCAACATTCAATTACCTCTCATTTACCTAAAATTCCCCCTGTATGTGAAGGCTTAAGTGGACATGATTGTTTTTGTCAGTACTTTCCCAGTATTGCTGTGTTTATGCTTTGGCTAAATCTTGCGTACAAGATTCAGCTCTTGCAGGGTTTGAATCAACACTTCAGCCCCCTGAGGTTTATGAAGGATGGGGTTTCACTATTTTACCAAGGATGCATCTCCTTTTGTGTGATGACAACTTAAAAAATGTTGTACATTTTGGATTTCCCAGGCAATAAGTTGTGCATCTGGCCAGGTTTCACCCACTTACATGTGTATTGTTCCCTGTGAATCCATCCGCTCCCTCATTAACAGTTATTAAAAGGCGTTTGAGACAGTGATTAGCCTCACTATTACAGGTGGGGAAGCACTAACATTTTCGTAAGCTGTGCTGAAGTGTTCAAACCAATGCAAAGTCAAGAAATGCCCCTCTGTAGAAACAGCCATGCAAGCAAAAAAAATCGAGTTTGTGGGAGCCTATTTTGCACGTACTGATCCCTCTCAGCTCCTGTTAGAGCCTGGAGAAGTGGAAATACCCTCTAGTTTGGATGTCAAACTGGTAATGTTGGTTTGTGAGACTGAGAGCCTGCTCCCAGTTTCCCCAGCTGCAGCTCTGTTTTTCTGCAAGACAGTGTGGCCTCAGAGGGACCGGACTATCAGGTTTTGGTTATCTCTAGTGATTGGTTGGTTGGGGAGTTCGGGTGAGGGCTGCTGTAAATATTTCCTCTTTCAGGGAGTTCTCCAGCCCAAAGGTGTTTTGTCAAAGGTGTAATGGCCTTCCTTTTACGACCTCCCCCTCTCTGTGGGGTGAATGCTGTTCTGCTGCTTTTCACCTTTCACGTACTGAGACCCCAGTGAGAGGCGTATCAGCACAAGGATGGAGTTGTGCTCAAGGGGAAGGGCCCTCTCTTCTGCCCCAGCAGAATAAAAATGTTATAGTTTAGGGGTTTGGAGTGTTTAGCCAGGAAACTGGGTAAATGTGTTTGCAGCTCATGCGTGCGTGTTTGGACACTCCCATCCAGTTAGATCAGCTAGAGTCACCAAACTTCTTTTTTCAAAATAAAACTGCATTGTGCCTAGACATGTTGAGCCAGATCTGTTCCTGGTGTTATTTCACTGACTTCCCAAAGAATTACACCAGGGGTGAACGTGGTCTGGTATAGCAGCTTTTTTGCCTGGAGCAAGTCTTTATAGAAGAGTTGTATTTCTCTCAAAAATATAAAAGGAACACTGACAGATCTGGAGCTCTGCTGGTGTGAGCAGGTGCAGCTATATTAAATTATTTCTTATTAAATTGATTCAGCAACTTGAAGCTTGTAATTTTTGTTCTGCTATGGTTCTGTCACAGAGACCTTTTAAATCAGGCAAAGCATATATCTTCTCTTGTAATTCCTTTCTCTGGTATTATCATTTTAAAGGTTTCTTTTTGTATGTAGCACGGATTCTGATTGTATTATTTATTTGGGTAAGATCTGAAAATTACAGCCTTTTCCAGTTAATTACATTGAGCTGTGGCATCGCTGGTGTAATTCCATTTAATCCACTGACATCCGGATGAATATGAACAATAGTTTCTGCTTTTGTTTTTAGGTTCAAATGGTTTTAGGCTCCGGTGGTCACTGTGGCATAAATTGGTGTGCTTCCCTTCCAGCCAGTGGAAGTATACCAATTTCCCCTGCCTGAAGATCTGGCTTGTTATTTTAAGGGTGCCAGTCTTCAGCCAGATGAAATGTAGCTGGAGAGTTTTCCCCCACCTTGACTATTTGTGAAAAATAATCTGATTCTCTACACCCTTATGTAATTGCATACAGAAAATGTAGTAGAGTTCCCCTTCTGACAGCCTTATTGCTCCACCTCTGCTCATTTGAGGTAGAGTGGTAATTAATTTTTCTCTTTTCCTGGGTTCATCCTGTGCCCACGTTACTGCCCTTACTGCTCAGCTGCTGTTAACTTAGCATCAGAAGTAGACAGAAATGTTTGCCTGGAGTTCCATGCCTTTAATGCCTTTTGGGGTTGGTTGTTTGTGTTGCAGGTTTATTTCCTTGAAGACTCCAGGCTTAGGCTTGGAGACCCCAGCCATCACCATTGAGCCCAGCAGCTGGAGCGGCAGCGAGAGTCCTGCCGAAGATATTGAAAGAATGAGTGATTCTGCAGATAAACCTATTGACAATGATGCAGAAGGTGTCTGGAGTCCTGACATTGAACAGAGCTTTCAGGAGGCTCTAGCTATCTATCCACCATGTGGGAGGAGGAAAATCATCTTATCAGATGAAGGCAAAATGTATGGTAAGTGGTACACATTTAGCCTTTGGAAATAATTGTTCCAATATGAGAACTGTAAAGCCCAGCTTGCTTTTACGTGATATTCCTGGTTCTGGTTTTGGTACTTTTGGAGTAAATGGTTAAGAAATCTGTGAAGCTGAGAGAGCTCAGCTGAGTGATGTGGTGGTCAGGACTGTCCAAGCCAGTTCCTTCAGGGCTGGCACTAAGAAACAATATTGATACAGAATTGTCTTATTATTTACCTTATATAATTGCATTGACAAATCCTATGCTGTGGCTGACTGCGAATGTTTAAATGAAGCATTTAAATGTGTCACTCCTCAGGCATAAAAAAAGTAGGCATTTTTCTTTATTTTTTACTAAAGGGAGATGACAGGGAAATGGGAAGCGCAGTCTGTGTGGTGGTGGGGGAGATTATGCAATACCGAACTGCAAAGTGATAAAGTTCTTGTTGCATTCAAAGCCTCTCGGTGAAATAGGCAAGTTAGGGGTGCTTTTGCGTCTTTTCCTCTCTCTGTTTTTTTTGGTTTGTTTTTCTTTGCCTCCGTGCAAGCTGCTATAAATCAGATGACGTGCTGCCAGCATTCCATAAATACACGCTCCGCGGAGGGACACTGACATCTCCTTGTGCCGTGCGGGGTTGTGTCGCTCTCGTCCCGCTGCTCCGAGCTCTCTCTCGCTCCTTTGCTTTCTCTGTCCCATTTTCCAGACCCCTCCTTGGGGCCGGCAGAGCCCTTTCTCGAGTGCCCGTGTGCGGTGGGTGGCTATGCCCCGGGGGTAGGTGGCTGTGCCCCGGGGACGCTCCCCTGTCCCTCGCCGCTACCTGGCCGGGACGGAGCGGCCCCGAGCAGATGGCGCTGCAGCTGCCACCAGCTGTGCCCCCCGCCCGGGGTCACGGGCACGGGGACACTGCGGCTGCCGGGTGACCCGGCCCCCTCCGCAGCTGCCGTGTCACCCCCGCGGCCACACCGAACTGGAAAAAAAAGGCTTGGGATGAAGCATCTCAGCTGCCCTCGGCAGAAAGTTGCCGGGGCCGGGTTTCCTGCCTGCGTGCTTGTTTTTCCCCCCTCTTCCTTCTCCCCTTCTCCCCCTGCCCAAGGGAATATAATCTCTCCTGTCCTCTCCTTCTTGCCCGTTTCTGCCTCTTTTGATTGCTTTTTGGTGCCGTTATTTTCCTTCGGAAAGGGCAGATGATTTGCCTAATTGGAAGGTTGTGATCCTTCTAGGGGTACATAAGCATGGATATACAAACAAGTTTATTGTATATTTATGCTCGAAAGCCTTGCTTAGGCTTGAACAGCCTCATCAGCCAGAATAAGGGTGGCTGCATATTTTTTTAATCAGGATCCCTACAACCACACTAGTCACCCCTGAAATCTGCTTTTTGGTGTTCTGAAGCTTTTTTTGTGCCATTGTATAAATTAAAGAAATTAACATATTTATCCATTCATTTCGACAATCACTCATTTCATTTAATGATTCCTAATCCTGAATGTTAACATTTGTTAAATTGCATATGTATAAAACTATTTGTGCATATCTAATTGCTGATTAATACTAGTAGCTAGTAATGCCATAAGCATAGGCACATCTCATATTTATGCTAAACCTAAATCAAATATAGTTAATTTTCAATCAAAAAAGGAGCTATGCGTGCCGATGCTGAAAAGTTGACTTAAAGTGTTGCCCTGATTGAGAAGAAAAAAATGTGTTAGGAAGTGCAGGGTACTGTATAAGCAGAATTTACATCCTGACTTTGCAGTGGATGAACTCATGTTTTCATTCTTCAAACTGAGTGACTGCTTTGTAGTATTTGAGGATTTATTGAAACCATACTAGGTTTCTGAGGACTTTCTAATAGAGTCTTATGGCCCTGAGAGCATAATTGTTCTCCAAGGATTTTGAAATCAAAACAGTGTAAGTGTTTTACATTCTGTGTGGCATAATGAAAATAATTTAATGCCTTTTAGTGGCATACCAAGTTTATTTCTCTTACAAGAGAGACATTGCAATATGGCTAAGCTTCCATAGTGTTGGGGGATATTGTAATGTGTCAGTAATTCATGAACCATGTAACACAAAAGGTCAAGAGAGCATCATTTCATTTTCTTACTGAATTTACCTTTAGATATAGGCACCAGAACAAATCTGATCTTTATGGAGGCAAATATAATAATCACTCTGTGTGGATTAAGTTAAGCAATTGTAGGTTTTGATCTTTGGAGGGAGACTTTGAGAAGAGCAGAGATTTTGCTTGAAGAAACATTTTGAGTCTCTGCCTTTGATTTAATGAGGGCTTTGTGACATTCATGTAAGCAAGCAGCCAGAGTTTCTTCACTGTTCTTTGTGGTGGTCTAAAATCATCCTTAAATTGGCACTTCTAAGAGATCTGTGTTCAGCCTCCTGGTTGGCTAGCTCCAGGGAACCCGGAGGATTGCTCAAGGAGGACTGAGGGGACCGAAATCTGTGGGTGAGGGGTGGCCCAGGGGTGCATGCCTGCAGTGCCACCTGGGCAAGAGCAGCATGGCTCGTGATGGGAGAGGTGTCCCAGGGCAACTGAGGGACATCTGGAACCTCTCCGGGCAGTGTGAATCACTTCAGCCGTTGCTCTACAGCTGAGACCTTGGATGAAGGAGGAAAGGGGAGGGTGTTTTCTTCTCCCCTTGCCTTCCCAAAAAGGGAACTTTTGGCACAAGAGGATGACGAGAACAAAAGACTTTTGATCCTACCCCCACAGAAAAGAATTGCAGGGGCCCATGGCTGGGGAGAGGAAAGGGGGTGTCCTGACATTTTTTTCCTTGCCTCAGGGCATCCTCAGGCTGTAAAGACAAAACTTTGACCTGTGCAAGACCATGAGCATTTCAGGCTGCAGCTGGCCCAGGGTTATGGCTCCTTGAAGAAACCCTCAGAAAAAAAAAATAAAAAATGAAAGCTTAATGAAGCCCTCATTTTAAAATTTATAGGAGATGATTGGGTAAGAAGCAAAGAAGCTTGTTTTGGTTTGGATGGGCAAATTCCAGAAACTAGTTTTGAAATTCTTGAGAGAAAGGGAATACATGGTAAGGCCAAGGGACATGTGGTAAGTTTCCTGCAAGAAAGCACTATCCATCACTCCTTTTCTCTTTCCTTTGTGAGTGAGGTTGTGAAGGTCTTACAATGTTGGTTTTGCTCCTAGTACAGTATTGACTGAAAGTAAATAAAATTAAAAAAAGGTGAGGATGGTATAAATGTGAAGGCTTGAAGAAGGGTAGAGGAACACATCTGTAAATTGATGTTCACACTCTTTTTGGAAGCAGTCAAGTGTAGCCCATGGACAAAAGACTGAGTTCTTAGACCCATTTTCATTTGTCTTGCCAGGGCATTGGTAAGGCTTTTTCATCTGTACTGTTTCAAAAGAAGTATTGATCAAACACAAATATCATCTGCTGGTACAAAGTAGGACACCCTATAATTTGCCTTCCTTCTCAGAGATCCATTCCAATGAATTTCCGTGTCCTTGTTTATCCAGCTCATAGTAAAACTCTAGCCCATTAGAGGGCATTGGCTGTCCTGTGTTTGTACTTTGTTCCGATTGTTGGTCTTTTACTGCTGACAGTTTAGTAACTTGTAGCAATTCTGTGAACTCACTTATTGGCAAGATATTTGCCTGCGCTTGTCTTTGCTCCTGGGAGAGTGTTTTGGAAAAGATTACAAGAATGAAAGCTGCTGTGAAACGCAGCCCTGCTTTTATCCCTGGTGTAACACTGAAGTCACTGGAGTTACCTTGGGGTTGGATTTGGCTCTGTGGGCACATTTTCACCTTTTTTTTTTTTTTTTTAATTTAGCTACAGTAAGATGTAGCTTTAGTGCAGCTCTAGGGACAATGCCAAAGTGCCATAAGGTGCTAGCAAGTGGAATATGCAGACGTGTTGTTATCAGCACTGCTAAATTAGCCTCAAGGTAGCAAAGGTGACTTTTGCCTTTAAGACAAGAAAATAATATGGTATTAATATTTGAGACTGGTAAATTGCTCTTCATTTAGGAGTTTGCATTGGAGGTACTCACGTCTGCAACAAAAGCACTTAAAAGTATGTAGTGGTTATTAAAAGGAAGATTTTTAGCATGTTTAGTAGTTCTACAGAGAAGAATGAGTACTAATTAATGTGAGAAATTGCATAGCAGCCTTTTGGAACTGTATATGTTTATTAGGTTATGCATAAAATCTCTTGGCATGTTCCGTAAAGGGAAAATGATACTTTCATAAAAATTTCTGCTCAGATAATAGAATTTTTGCATGATGAGTAATAATAGTCTTCATTTCCAAAGTACCTTGTGTAAATTGGGTATTAAAATTGAACTTTGAACTAGAACATTGACAAAAGAAATCCTATTCTGTAGGCTTGCCTGATTCTGTAGCTAAATGCTATTATTTGGTGTTTTTCTGGGTTTCTATTGAGAAATGGTGAGGTAAATAGCTTTATGAAGAGTACAGTAACATGTTACAAATTACTTTTACCATTGCTTTTAATTTTAAAAGCTCCATGCAAGTTACTGCCTCCATAAAGACACTGTTACCTTATAAAGTTTCCCCAGTATTAAATATATTTGAATGTTAATAAGGTATTTGGAGTGATGAAATACCAGATGTGGAGTATCAGGTTTCATGTTTATTCATCTGTTCCTGCAATCATTGTACAAAGATATGCCCTTGTATTTTTTTCTTTTTTTTCTTTTCCTTTTTGTTCTCTCAGCAACATGCACCAAGTGCAATGGAGATGGGACTCCTATTCTGAAAGCCACTATTTGGGTTTTTTAGGTTGTAAACAAATCTGTCTAGAAACATTCTGGCAGTCCTGGGCTTGCTCAGTGTGCTACGTCGCGTCACGGCGCGCGTGACGCCTGTGCCGAGCCCTCAGCCAGCAGGGAAGGGCAGGAAGGGCCACAGATACGGTGTCTGTTTGAGAAGTTACTACTGAAATTGCTTGGGCTATGACGATTCTGCAATGTGGGGATGTTCTTGCAACATCAGCAGGCCGTGCTTACAGGAGGGCGAGATCTGGTTTTGTGAGCTGAGCAACAGGCCCTGCTGCCCGTGGAAACAAGGGGGTCTTGGGCTTGCTTGTCTTCGAGGATTTCTGAAATGTGGGGGAACAGGGTTTGGTCTTTCTGCTTGGGCTTGTAAGAGTAAATTGTCAATGCTTTGAGATAGAGTGACGGAGTCTTCACAAGATGGAGAATTTTTTTCTCTTTTTTTCCCCTCTGTGCCATAACCTACTATCCTAAAGAGAGACTCTAAGTGGGACAGTGAGAGCTGTGTGTGACAAAGGTATCAACTCCTACTGGGGAGGAGAAAGAGGAGAGCAGGCTGTGGTAAGCACCACACCTGGAAGTGTCAGTAATGTTGTGGAAGGTGCATGGCACAGCAGTTGAATATTCCATTGGCTATGTTGGGTGAGGAGGATGATGTATTAAAAAAAAAAAGGGAAAATATACTGGAGAGTTTTGCTGGAAAATTATGCTTCACAATGACCAGGACATCCTTTGAAAGTGATTTTTAGGACTTTGACTTTGTCCCCTCTCTACTAAACATGTCCTCTTCAGTCACCCATATAAAGGGGAACTCGCAGAAAGTTGTTTATAGCCTGCTCATGGGAAAGACAGCAGTGTGCCTGCAAGTCTCCCAGTGTTCAGTAGGCGCTGCATGGAGTAGGTACTGGCAACATCAGCTCTTGCCTGGAACTAAGTGTAAGCTACCAGGGCACGTTGAGATCAGGCATTTGTCCACTTCAGAATCCTTTAATGGCTAATCCTATTCAAAGAGCCATACTAAACAGAGCAATGTCATTTATGACATTGTTCTTTTGGCAATGCCCTTGTTTAGAACTGAGACACGTTAGCATGAAAGCACTGAAGTGATGCAACCTCACTGGAACATCCAGGATACGTTTAGGTGGTTGTCTAGTGTGATTTATATTAGCTCGTTTTTCTCCCAGCACTGGTTTCTCAAGATGAGCTTGTGATCCTGTAATTGCAGAAGGCAGAGTTTCGCAGCTTTAAGAAATAGTTGTCGTGCTAGGAGGTAGTTGAAACAGTCTTGATCAGGCTGATGTAGTGTGTTAGTTGGTTGCACAGTACCGAGAGATCAAGATAATTTAAAACCCTGCATGTAGATAGCATAAAAGAAAATTGACTTGTTTATTTGATCTCATTCCTTGTAGAACTGGGATTGCTCCTAGGGCAAACACCTGGTTTAGACAACCTGGGCACAACTTGAGTTGGACAAATAAGGCCCACTTGGGGGTTATGATGGGCTGTAAGGTATCTTTTCATGGGACCAGTTCATAAATTCCTCTTCATGGGAATTCTCCATGGGACCAGTATGAGACTATGGTAGAAGTGTCTCCACTGCAAATACCGGCTGAGTGATGTCACACGGTCATGGCAGAAGACCGCTGACTTGCATCCCCAGTAAGGGCTGATGTGGGGATGTGGAAGGTAAGTTATATCCACATCGACACTCTTACTCTGGGCACCCTTATGGAAGCAGAAGAGGTGAGAAAACATAGAAACTGTTTTGTAAAGAGAGAGACTTGGACAGTGCAGGGAGCATCTTACACAACCAGCAACAGAAAAAAATAAAAATCGATCAAAAATTGACCCCGTAGCTGCCAGCACCATCACCATGGTTTGCACCAGCATCTAAGAGCTGCTGCAATTGTGAAGTCCTAGATGGCTGTTCAAGCCAGTGAGATGAGTGGTGAAAACCAGACATCTGAACCATGCTGGGAGGGAAAGTTCATCCTAATAGCTCCCCTGTTCCCTTAGTGGGTTTGCTCATTGTAGGTGTGGTAAGAAATAACCCTGTGGGGAACAAGGAGCAGTGGGAACACAAATTTTCAGCATCTTTGGTTTTCTGGGAGTGTGCAGTCTCTTGAGAAGTAGGTTTATGTCCCACCCCACACCTCACAGAGATGATCCTGGGCTAACTGTTGGAGAGTACATGCTGTGGTGGTTGTGGCATGAGTCTTACACAATTCCCTGAGGGTGTGCTATTCAAAATTAATACATATCTTAGCTGAGTCTTACAGGGATTTCCTCACAGATGCATGAAGGTTTTTTTGGTTTTTTTTTTTTTATGCCCTTGAGAAGTTGCAGTAATGCCATTGTATGAATATTTTCCAGTCCTACAAACAATTTCATGTTGGGCACTTGGTCTGGAACATAAGAGAAAAATACTTCAGGCTCTGGGCTTCCAGATGATTCAAGTCTGGAATTAGACACTAATGGATTAACAGTTTATAGACTTTCAGCAGAAGTAGTGGTTTAAGTTAGTAGAAAAAAGCTCCTCTGCAATTTTTTCTGGTTTTGTTCTAGGCATACAAAGTGTTTACATTGTTTGGTTAAGGAACATGTTTTTGTAAGCAAAAATAATACAAACTGGGGACATGAATGTGCTAATTCCATTTCATGAATGCTCTTTTAACACAGAGAAGTGACATGGCTTGCTAGACCTGATGTAAAAGGGACAGCAATGCATCCCAAATTCACAACAAAATTGGAACTCTGAGAAGGCACTGTGCACTGTGGGAGTTGCTGGGATGTCAGTTAAGCATCGCGACAATTTTACCTACAGGGTACTCAGGCACTGTTAATAGAAACTGTGATCAACACGCACCTTCTGTGGTGCGAGAAGTCAGCGTCACTATCGCAACTGCTTCATTACAGCCTCGCCACAACAGCCGTCTCCAACTAGGTCAAGCCTCCTGAGAATTTTCTGGATGTAGGTAGATTTCATGCTTGTACTGAGATCTTCTTTCTGTCTTGAAGGGGGCAGTAAGCTTGCCAGAGGTTACTGTGCGTGTAAACCATCAAAAAAGATCAGGTCATCAACCCAATTCCTTGTTTGGTTGCCCTCCTTGGAGGAGGCGGGGGATACACAGGGGATCCAATCGGCAGGGATGGATTTGGCTTGGGCTGAATCTTGGTTTGTCTGTAGGCAACCATATCACACTTGATGCCTGACAGTTTTGGGGGCAGCAGCACAGAAAACATGCCTGGAGGTGTTAGGGAGCATATTCCAGTAATCTGTGTGGAAGTAGGTGAGGTAGAGTATGCCAAGTCTGCAGATAATAAAGAAAATGCATTTTCAGTTTGCCTAATCACTGCAGCAAAGCTAAAATATCGGAAGCTTATTTGCCTGAGGCTGCTTTGCTTTTTCTTACTTCTACCTTAACATCAACTTGTGTTTGGTTAGCATGGAAAAGGATTAATTAATTAAAAATCATAGTTTAAATTATGTTTTATATCATGCTAGCAAATGCAAGTGAGTAGGGAACACAGATGAGAAATGCATCTTCAGCCCCTTGGATTCAGCACAGTTTTACCCCTAAACTGGTGGGTAATACTGCTTCGACGCATGGAAAAAGAAAACGTTAACCTAAACAGTTCCAGTTTCAGGGGCTTGGGGGCAGCAGGCTGGGTATAGTTGACAACTAATAATTTTCCACAGCAAAAGTAGTCTTAGGATCATTTTAGCAGGTGCCTTCATGTGACCTGGTAACTTCAGCATTTAATTCTTTGAACAAGAATTGCATTTTCATTTGTTTAGTTCTTCCCTGGGTAGACCCTCAGCAATAAACCTTTTAGTACAATTAATGGTGAAATAAGAGTTTACTAATAGCTATATAAGAACATATGCACATAAATATATGTGCAAATAAGTGTGTGTGTGTGTGTGTGTGTGTGTGTGTGTGTGTGTGTGTGTGTGTGAATAAAATGTGTTCCCTTCCAGCCAGTTAAAATACATTTAGGAGACCTTAGCCAGGAGGTTTATACACAAGGCATTGGCTACCTCTTGGCTGGGTCCTTCCTTTGCTTTGGCAACTGAATGCAGCCTACCGTGAGAGCACTCTGCGAAGAAATAGTATGATTCATATTTGTAGCTGTTATTAGGTAGGTATGTAGGCATATATTTAGATAGGTGAGGTATGCAGGCATATATTGTGTGTTACATATTTAGACTGCACGGTGTATTTTTAGCTGCAGGAGGCCCAATCACCAGAGGTTGGGTGCGTGCTGAGGAGAATTGCTGTAAGGGATAGAGTGCACAGAGGAGCCGCCCGCAGAATTTTCCAGCCTGCCAGGCAGGGAAAAAAAGGCCATTGGAGCTACATAGCTGGGTGTCCAGAGGAGTGCCATTAACAGGTGGGACAGCTCAGAAAGTCCTTTGGCCTGGCCACCCCGAAGGCGCTTGATCTCTCTCAGCCCCCGTTTGGCAGCAGTTGTCCCAGGTTTCAGCCTCCCACTGACCCCTGTGAGCGTGACGTGCACAGAGCTGGTGGGGATGGCGTGGAATCTGGCATGTGAGGTTAGCAAAGTGGGAAATAATAGGAAAGATGCATTAGGACTGGAAATACTGAGCAAAAATTAAAATGAGGTAAAATAGCCATTAAAACCCCACTTCTATTAAAATTACGAGACAGGAAATTTTACAAGCTGCTCTTCCCCAATGGAGAAAAGCAGCCTAGAGGGACTAAATAACTTTTCTGATGTCATCAAGGGTTTTATAGCAGAGCTGGGAATTGAGCCCTCTTCCCCCCAGTGCCATCTAAGTTTTAATGCTGAAGGGGTTCCTTTCACAGCTTATCCAGTGACCCTTGGGAAGTTTAGGGCAACTGTGGCAAATCCATGTTCCTGCACCACATCCTGTGTGTGGGGAGAGCAGGCTGCATCTTCTGGAAAGTACAATCTTTGCATAATGTGACCACAGGATGCCTTGCTCCTCTATTAAGGGAGTTGACTAAATGCCATTTTATTATTATTAGACATTTGTTTAATATAGTCCTTCCTTGAAACCAAACAAGAAAAGGTCTTTGAGGTGCCATATACTGTGTACAAATAATGGAGAGCTATAAAGGAGTCTAAGCTTTATGTGGAGAAGAGGGAGAGAAAGTGGATGAGAAAGTGAGGCAATATTTAGCCCCATATTGATGCTCCTTAAGATGATGTGGTCCTTCCACAGAGTAAGAGAGAGGCTACTGAAAATAAGATGATTTAATTTGTTCATAACATCATTATTCAAGGAACAAAAAGCTATGTAGCCTTATCCAAAGAAGTAATCGAAGAGGTCTTTACTCTGTGCCAAACTGAAATTCTGCTATTTAATTACCGATTTAGAAAATATCTTGGGCTCAATTTCCTCCTCAGTTACACTGTTATAAATCTAATAGAATTGTTAAAGATTTATGGCAGTATAACTGAAGGCAGAATTGGGTCCCTTATGTTTAAAACTTAGTTTGCCACATAAGTAATAATTCCTGTTTTCTAGGCAAGAGTTTAAGAATTTTGCAGACCTCTGTTGCTGTAAAAGAAATATGAACTACAGGAGTGTGGGTGAGTGATTAATGCTGGAGGGGATGTCTAGGGGCAATCGGAATTGGCTGGTGTAGAAAATCCATGTGCAATTCAGATTTAGGATCTGTTTGCAGATGCCTCATAATTTAAAATGTCAAAAAAACCCCAAACCTTAGGCCTTCATGTAGTAAATTAATATACTGCGTGTTCAGTGTGCAGTAAGCTTTGCTGAAGTAATACCCTCATATGAGGTGTGAAGTCATCCCATTCCCCTTAGTAAGGACTTAACTTCAAAATTGATTGTGACCCTTTACATCCTAACAGCATCTAAATCATGTAAAAAAATCCCAGTTTTGTTTTTATTTAAATCATATGTTTAATGACTTAAAAAGGAAAAATACTGCCTTATTAATTCAGACCTAAAGAAATCTTGTGTTAGCACAGATCTATTTTATCTACTGGCTTTTCATCTCTAAAGGAAGGGTCTTTCTAATGAGCTCTCTACTGTTTTGCTCAGCTTCCACTTAGGAGAAGAGCTGAGCTTTTGCAGTTTTCAAAAGTGAGTTAGGATGTGCCCATATCCTGTACGGAGGTGCCTGGCCCCAGCACAACCTGTGCAGCCCTTGCCCACCGAACAGGCTGAGCAGGTCTGGGAGAGCCCTGGCCCTTCCTTGGGGCTGCAGGGGGATGCTGTGAGCATGGGCAGGTTCTCCAGGAACACACTATGTAAGCTGGAAATATGCTACTCTGGGATTTATGGCACTTCTGACAAGTTTAGGCTTTTTCTGGAGTGCTGTAGGCCTCCAGCTCGTTGTAGAATTCATAAGGAGTTATAATTCAAAACTGTACCAAAATGTGATCCTTTTAAAATAATCTGTTATCTCAGGAGTGGTCCCATGGTCACTGATGGGCTCAGCCTTGGCCAGCAGTGGCTCTGTCTTGGAGCTGGCTGGCATTGGCTCTGTTGGGTATGAGGGAAGTTCCTGGCAGCTCCTCACAGAAGCCACCCCTGTAGCCCCTCACTGCCAAAACCCAGCCATGTAAACCTGGTACTCTGTGAAAACAGTAGCTCTCAATGAACATAAAACAGTTCAATGTTTGGTACAGTCCTGGCCTGATGCATTGATTCATGATACCTGCGGCTTTTAAGTGTGGATTTAGTTTGTTTTTTAAATACTGATAAGTCATTAACTACCTGAAAATAAGTTGACATTTAAAGGAATAAACCCCTCTGTTGTCATTGGGGTGTTTTGCAACCTAAGCAAAGGCTCAGGTATTCCAGATACGATAGATGTGCAGATTGCGTAAGACATTATGCATTGCTCACTCTAAGATACAGAGTCCTGTCTGCCCTTAAACCCTTTGTTCTCTTGGCTGAATGCAGTTAATTAGCAACCGTCTCCATAGCAACTGCCTCATAGTACAAAAACATTGTCTCGTTTTTGCAGTTTAGCTTATCACACTGTTTACCTGAAGGGCTTTTCACTGCATTGAGTCTCATTTGAGTTGGCTACATGCCTGCTCACGGAAGTGAATTGTCAAGATAGAGAAACACCATGGCAGCAAGATGCTGAACAGGGCCCTGTGTATGGAACCAAAAACATTAGAAAAGTTCTGTGGAAACGAAAGTTGGAAGTTTGCAATGATTTACATCCAGTTTTAAGGCATGTGACTTGCCAGGAATATAGTGCATTTTAAAATACTTCTGTACTTGTGGGCCTGTTTTACAGTGTTTTGCAGCTGCCTTACGTGGTATTCCCTTGCCTGTAACATATTCTCAAACCCATCACTCTCACAGGCACAGACCTTCATCCGGGGCCATCAAGAAAATTGCCTCCCTCCACACCTATGCTGTTTAAGGCAGCTCCAGCTTGTTCTTTAAGAAGATGCTGCTGCACCCTGCTCAACTGCATCCATCATTGTAGTCCTATTCATTTTCCTTTCTATTAGCATCATTTCAAGGGAAATCAGTGAGCATTGGTTCCATAAGATAAATTAGTTAGGAAGGGAAGGAGAAGTGCTATTGCGGTCTGGAGATTTGGATTTATTCATGTCAGCCATCAAAGTGGTGTTAAAATACCTTCTGTGTACTCATATTAGTCAGACAGTTACAATAGGCTCAGATTTGTACTAATACAACTTAATACAACTTTGTTGGTATAGGATGACATATTTAAATCATGTTTGAACTTTAGACAGAGGTGTGTCCACATATTCACACACCTCTGTAGAGGCTTACTTGGAGGTGTGTGTGTGTCATTGAAACAGAAGCGAAATTTAGCTGCTGTCTTAATCCAACATTTATGCCTGGCCTGACACCAGGATGGTGTCATGAGAGGCCATGTGAGAAGACCCATTTTCTTGCTAATTAATGCTTGATTTGTTGCGTTTCATTTGTTGGGGTTTTTTTCTCAGTTGGCAGTACAGTGCGTGAGAGGCAAATCTAGACTGGGGTAATTCTCATTTTATCCTAGGCAGACCAGAAACCAGAGCTTGTGGTTCAGCCACGCCACCACACACTGGCTTCCCTTCCCTTTCCCAGTGACAGTTTCAGCTGGTAGAGGTCATTTTCCCTTTTAGCCCTGGATAAATCTTGATAAAAAGGCTTCATTCAATATGATGTGATGTGTCTGAAACAGTTCCAGGGATGTGAGAAGGTGTTTTGGGCTCTCTCAGGATAAAAAGCAGGAAGCGTGCAAACATGGCCAGTATTGCTGGTGTAGTCCATTATTCCTATAGAGCTTCTGGTTGATAGAGGGGTTATTCTCTGTTCATGTTAATGTCCCGCTCATACTATTCCACATTCACCATCATTATTAGTAGTATTTGAATTATAGCAGTGCTGGAAGTCTGCAGGCAGGATAAAGGCTCTATTGTAATAGGTCTTGTGCACACAAGATCAGACAATCTCCACTCTAGCTGTTTATGGTCTGTTTTAAGACCAGTAGCATAAGTGGGTTTATCATATGAATAGCAGAGGGGGAGAGAAAATGCTACAAATGATAGGAAACCCATGGTTCCACGGAGTAACTGCTCATTTATGTATCTGGGAGACTTTGGATGGTGTTTGTTATGCTTGTAGCTGTAGAATTGGAGGTAAATAAAATGCTTTTGTTTTTTGCAGAGGGCAGTTGCCGCTGCTCATCTCCACAGCCAGCACCATGGCCACAGGCCACTGTGAGGGAGCAGGAGGGATTGGGATGGGAATGAGGGTTATGATCAGTGGGTAGAGCAACTTGTGGAGGTGCCAGACCAAAGGGTGGGTGAGGTTGGCGACAAAAGGGCTGCTGAAGCGGGGGAAAAAATTCAGTGTGATAAATGGCCTCTGTTTATCCAGAGCAAGCTGCCTGTACCTTCAGTCTGCCACACAGAGTTACACAGGCTCTCCCGTGCTATCCCTCTTGGTCACTGACATGGTTGAATCAACAGATGCTTGAAGTCAATCCCCCACTTCCTCCAAGTGTGTGAGATTGTTTGCTCACATTCACAGTTCCTCCACAAACTCTCTTTGTATGGAAAGCACAGAGAGTGTCCAAACTGTCAGGATATTTTCCAGCTTTTAAAAAGGCGCTTAGCATTGTCAGCACCTTTGAATCCACATCTCAGTTCTCCTGAAGCCAGATTTGCTAGGTACCCTTAGGGGTCCAGAAATGGAGAACTCTAATGGCCTGAAAAAGCCTGCTAGAACTTGACATTATTTAATTAGCTTAAAGTAGAGCTTGGCAGATGGCAAAACAGTGGAAAGAACCTCCCTTTATAAAAATATGGGCCACATCCTCAGCTTGTATAAACTGGCAGAGCTCCACTGAAATAGATGTTCAGCTTCTGTCAATTAGCAGGGAAGAGAAAAACTTCTGAAAACAGGAAAAACAGCTATAAGATCACAGAAATATCAGTGGGGTTCAGGTACAGAAGTTGATTTTAACACTTTAAAGACTGATCCACTTCCAAAGCAACTGTATCTTTTGCAGTCTTGTTTTTGTTGCTGTGCAATTCAGAGAAAGAATTTGGCTCTCTTTTCCAAAGCTGCATTAAGTCTGCACATCTTGCAGCAGTGGGACATACTCTGTGCTGGTTTCTGCAAGTCATTCACTTATGAAAGTAAGACATCAATAATTCATTCTAGTAAAGCCAGTCTCTAGAGTTGTGTAAATTCATCTATTATATTACAACCTCAACCAACTTTAACTGAGTTTTTTAGATGCACAGAACTTTGATTGAAAGTTGTGAGCTCACCTCAGTCTTTTCCAATGAAAATTCTTGCTCAGATGAAATATCCCATATGTTTAAAAGCTGTTGCATTCTTACATTTTAATGTTTCCCATTAATTGCTTGGATTCTTTTTTTTGTTTTTAAGTGGAAACATGGAAACAAAGCCTGAACAACAAAGCTGACTGCTCACTTGTCCCATTTCATGGTATCAACCTGACAGATTTATTAAATCTATAAAAGAATCAGGTCAGAATTGGAAGTGAATTGAACTTGCTGAAAGCAATGCAGTGTTCACAATCTGCTTTCAGACTGGCTTTTCTGTACCTGCTCATTTTAATTTGTATTAAACCATCTGTGTAATTGAAGGAGCTACTGCAGGTTAACCCCATACTATAGAATATTGCCAGGCCTCAGAGTTCACTGGCTCCAAGCTGCAGATTAGGTGCAGAAATGAAAGCAGCAAGAAGGAAAGCTAACTTTAAATACAGCAGTAAGAGGGATTTGAGATATTGTTACAGGTTGCTAAACTCGGGCTATGCAAACACTTGTGAAGTCACATTTCTGGAGCGAGCTCTGAGCTATGCATGGGCAGCCTGTCCCTGCTCCCACCCACCAGGGCACGTGGTGATTTAGGCAGGGGGTGAAGGAGGAGAAGTGGGAGGGAAATTGTGTCTGGTGGTGCGGCACAGCCGGCCATCCCTGCGTGGGTGCAGCCAGGTCAGGCGGCGCTCTGGCTTGCGGAGCCGGGTGGCTGCCTTCTTAATTGTTTTCTGTTTATTTATGATTTATTTAATGATTTCATAGAACCACGTGACATTTCATAAATTCTTCACATTCCCTAAATCATGTGATCTACGGTCAGTTACTATTTCTTTTGCTTTTGATGCTGCCACCTGCAGCATCATTGCTGCTGGGAGCCTGAGTCCCACTGGGGGCACCTGGGCACCCTGTCCCTCCACCTCCTCCCCAGTTCCCAGCAGGAATGGGACCTTGCTGCCTTGCCGTGGTGACTGAGGCCCCAGCCATTCCATCACTGCCCCCTCCAGCCTCATGGACCACCTTGAAGTTATTTTCTCAGCAGTGGATGTGCACAGGTGTGCTGTGTCCTGTCCAGTCACCAGGAGCTGGTGACAAGTGTTCAAAACTCAGGCAAAGGGTTGAAATGGATGACCACGGGTGGTAACTTTCCAGCCTGTGTTGGCATTTGACCCCAGGATAACCAAGCAAGGGCCCTTTCCCCTTCAGACCTGGGAGGGAAAGGTAGGGTACCCCTCTTCTCACCTGCTGGAGGCAGAAGTCACCAGGAGCAGAATCCAGCTCTGTACCTCTAGCGGGCTAAGTTGGCTTCTTCCGTTTTTCCCCTCAAGGAAGATTCATATATCCCTATTAATAAATTACAAACCATAGTAAATGACTTGAGAGCACTATTTAGTGGCTCTAGGGCTCTGCTGTTTATGAAACCATCCATTAAAATAATGTATTTTGCTGTGTATCCTTGCAGTTAGGGAAGGTTTGATGAGAGTCTGAGAGCTGGCATGTGTGCAAGCTGGGGAACAGGCACATGACATTTTTGTGATAAGAGTAATATGACAGCTTGGCCTATAGCATGCCTGTTATTGAAACATCTAAATAACCTGAAAATTCATGGTTAAATGAGTGCTGTGTGTAATTCCAGGTTTATTATTTTTGCAGCACTAGACCTCATAATATGCAGTGCAAAATACTTACAATTGCCAAATCGTTTGTGGGAATTGAAAGTTGTACTGGACAATCGAATGAATTGATGGGCTGGCTACCACAGGCAAAGCTTGATTTCTGAGGTTGTGTAGATTAAACTATGAACTATAAAAGATAACCTCAGGTCACAGATAAAAAGCCTAATAAGAGCTTTCCTTGTAGAAAATTGTCCTACAAGTTGTTAAGAAGAATGGTGCTGAAATACAGAACAAAATTTTCTGGACAAAAATGTAATAGCAGGTTACACATGAAAAGCCAGATTCACCTGTGCAGCTCCCTGGAGTTTCTTCAGCACAGATGAGGTGAGACTCTGGCCAGAAAACCAGCTCCTCTGGGAAATTACATCATGAAAAATCTGGCCTGTAGCCACTGCAGTCAGGAGAGCGCTGACAAGGATTTTTTTGCATGTATTTTTACTGTTCCATTCTGCTGTGTCACAAGCCAGGATTTCACATTGTCCTGAAAACTGTGAGGGTGCTTTATTTTATTTCACATATAGAATATTAGTAAAAGACCACTCTCAGGCAAAACTGTGTGGCCATGGAAAGCTGAACTGAGGTGATGGGTTATTTGCAATGGCATTCTGTCCAAATTAGGTTTGTGAGCATGAGGGTGCTGCATGCATGAGCCCTCTCTGCACAATTCAAAATCTGATTTTGGTTTTTGACACAGTGATCCTGTGTCTGGGTAGATGCTGGGACTGCACACCTGTGCCATGCACAATTTATCTGGAATACCCCTGGAGAATGCACGAAATCAGGAACTTGTTGAAAAGGGAGGCTCAAATTAATTTTAATTTTTAATTTTTTCTTGCCAAAGAAATAACTGTTGAATACAGGAGTTCAGAATTCTGTGCAGGGCTCTGACATGCTGCCTTAAAAACAAAACCACTGTGCCTAATAAAGAGGGGTGTGCGTGCGTGTGTGTCTGTGTGCGCCTGAGCACTCCACATGTGTTTGAACATAATGGGGTTTATTAGGAGCTCCGGGAGGAGTCAGCCAGGAAGAGGCATGTGACTGCTGAGTTTATTTTACAGCATTGCCCTCGGTTCCTAAACTTCAGATACCGCGGCTGTGGTGTGGAGGCTGAAGTGCCGTGGCATGGTGGGACGAAAGGTGGATCCCTGGATCTGCAAATGGGCTGAGCCTGGGACAAGAGGAGCTCATACTGAGGGGAAAAAATGAAAGCCCAGGGAGAGACACAGGTTTTTTTTGTTTGAGTTTCCTACACTGATGTATCACTTAAAAGGAAATGCAAGCCTGTAGAAATAGAGAAATAAATATGGAACCGGAGGAGGAAATTTCATGGGTTTTGACTTTATCTCTGTGCTATGTAGAAGACAGGGAGTGAAATGGCCATGAGAGAAATGGAAAGCATTTGGAGCTTAAGCAATGGAAGTCTGATGTTAGGGCTCTTGACTCCAGGTTGATACTTAACTGACAGAGGGAAGATGTCCCTAACACACAGAGTTAGGTAAGGGAACATATGAATATTTATAAGCAGTGGAGTGCTTCATATATAAAAACTAAGGCATAATCAGATTTTTCATGTGTTATATTCCTTACCACTTTAAATCACAGTTAATATTTGCAATAACAGCTAGATTCAGACCCCAAAGGCAACATATATATATATACAAAGGTGCTTAAATGTAGAACTCTAAGGCCGTTAACAGGCAAGAAGTATAAAGGACCTGCCTGACAAAGACGCTTACAGCGGGTTGCTGTGCCACCTCAGTAACCTGAGCTTTACAAACAACTGCTGTGTACAAGGTGGTAGCTGATGTCATTTCACATCCCAAGAGCCAGCCAGAAAACCTCCAAGCAGCTAATGCTAGATGTGTTCTTGCACACTTTGCTGACCTGCAGTCTATCAAAACTAACCACTGTTGGTGAGCTCCTGGTTTCATTGAAATCTGCAGACTTTGGAGGAGATTTCTTGTGGATGTGAGAAAACTGAGCAATGTTTGGTGTGTGCTTGGAGGGGGACACAAGATGGGGGCTTGTTTCTGTAGCTGAGATGAGTGGAAACTCATCAGTGTCTTTGGTGGGACATGAGCTTCTCCAGCTCCTCCTGACCCCACTCAAATCAGTGCAAAAACTGTGGGCTTCAGAGGGTATAAAGGGTGGTCTTCATAGCAAGCTTTTGAAAACTTACAGTAATATATTCTTTAGCCTTATTTGTGCTAAAGTCTCATGTAAGAAATGCTGAGTGGAGTTGAAAGCTCGACAGAGTTTGCCGTCCAAGCCTGGATGGTAAATCCAGCTGAATTGTCTTGCTCCAGCGCTGCTCAGGCCAGGCTCCCATTGTATGGGAGCTGCAGAAGGAGTGACATGAACAGGGGAATTTTTGCTCATCTTGGGAAAGCAGGCAACTTTATTAAAGCTGGAATGTTTGCTTTAAAGATAAATAAGTTTACATAATTACTTTGTTGCACAGGTGGGTTTTTCTTTGAATCCCTCCTCTGTAGTTTTTCTAATTATGACTCTGAAGTTCAGTCAAGTTACTTTTGAATAGCTGCTCCCTGAAGAAAGTCTGTTGCTGCCAGTGATGTTGATGAGGTAAAGTGTTCTATCACTTCGCACATTTTTATTAAGCAGTGGGTTGAAAGGCAGCATAATTGGAAAGACCTGTCATATCTTTGATAAATGCTTTCTAACATTGCTGTGTTTTGCCCAGCTATGACAGAACCCATTAGAATGACATATATTTCAGCTCTCGCCCGTTTGGATCTGCATATGCTCCAGGAAAAAGCAGCATTTCCTCTCCTCAAGGAAAAGACTGCAGGAGGGGAAGACCCTCCACTGTCGGCCTTTGGTGGTGGGCCACAGGTGGCAGATCCTGACAGGATTTTTCTGCCTTGTTTTCAGTGTGGGCTTTTTTATTCTATAGCTATGGTCAGAGTAGGAGGCCCTGCTGATTGGGCCTGCAGCGGTGTACTATTCATTTTTTTATTCCTTTTTTTAATCTAGCACAGCGAGGTTCGGCTCTTGGATTTGAAATGGAGGGTGCTACTCAATATAAATAATAATCAGATAGGTATGTACCAGGTTTCTCAATGCTAACATTCGGTTTCCTGCAGCATTTTTTACGAATCATTTCCACAGCTCCTCTACCAAGGAGAATTTATGTAGCAGCTTTCTTTTGGCAAATATAGACGCTGACTGAATTTAAATGTAGGCATTATTTGATAGTGCCAGCTGCAAGACCCTATTGTATAAAAATTATAATGGGTAGTTAAAAGGACATTATTTTAATCTCAAAATTATTAATTTTAAAACTCCTAATAGTATTTATTTGTCACTGTTGGGAGAAGTCAAGCAGAAACCCCACAGTTTCTCCCCTGTGTAGTCAATTTCTTATGGTAAAGAGCTTTTCACATAAGAAGAAACAAATCTGGATACACTTACAAATAAAACCAGGGTAAGTCTAAAGTTTAAAAATACTAATCATCAGAAACGGAATCTAATAAATGAAAATGGTTGGTTAAAAAATAAAATAGATTTTGTCCCTTTAATTATAAGCAAAAAGGACCGTGTGAAATGCCATTGTAACTGGAGTTGACAGTAAATTCAGCTCTGGATCAGACCTCACATGGCTTGAAGTAAAACAGAGATATTACTCTGACTAATTTTGCATTGTAATAATTATTTAATGCTTACAATGAAGCCTTGTCCTTAGGGTTTTATGCTTTAGCTGTTTTGTACCCACGCCTTGCAGTTATTAAGTACAGACAAAGCTGCCATTTTTTTCAAATGGCATAATGTATATCAGTGTGTGTCAATGAAAACCATCAGAAATAGGCATTTTCTGGTAGAATAGATTAAGTGTATGAGATCTGGAACAGTTTATCTAGCTTTGGAAGTTTCTTTAAGCAGTGCATAAGCCATAAATAGATTTCTATAAGTACAAATGGCTGTCATTTCATTACCCTGTTGATGAGAATGTGCTTTGTAATGATTGTCTTGGCTTTATTAAACTACTGAAAATGTATGTATTTTGCATTTCAGTACAAAAGAGTTTTCTTGATTCTGTGATGTTTGGTTTTAGCCAAACATCACAGACTTTTACAAGTCAGTAATGAATGACTTAATGCAGTATTGAAATGGAATTTTGAGTAGCTGGGGTGGGTTTTTTTATGTCAGAACCACAGGATTAGACCTAAACACCCTGTGTATCCTGGTGATTGTGTAATAGGGTAAGTAGCAAGTCTGGCCACAATAAATGTGTGAAAATTCAGAAGTCTTAATGTTCAAGTTAGGCATTGATGGTACAACTGTAGTTCTCTGGGCCCTAACTGAGGGCCTGAACATTTCATGGACAAACTCATTTTGGTCTGAATAATTCCATTTGAAGTTGAGGTCAGAATAATTCCTTCCTGAGGGTGGGAGAAGGCACGTGGGAGCTACACAGTAATAATGCAGTGAAAATCATATGCCCATGTGAAATAACATCACGGGCTGCTTCTTGCCCTTGGGCAGTAAGTCCTTACCCTTGGAAAAGAGCCAGATGCTCACATCATGTAAATCAGCATGATTTTCACTGGCATGCATGAGTGCATGCTCATTTACACCACAGGAGGATGTAAGTTGTTGGGGGTTTTTTTGGTTGGTTTTTTTTTTCCCCCCCTGAAGCTCCCTCTAGTTGTGTTTCTTGACATACACTTAGATGTCATCTAAGTGCCAACCCTGTCAAATATTGTATTGAATATCAAAAGGCTCCTCCATCTCAGATGGCAACTGGGAGAGTGAACAAGGGTAGTTAGGCTGTTGTGAGACCCACGTGTGGATGTGATTTGTACATGCAGAACAAATGCTTATGAGCTTTGCTATACTAACTTCTTGCAATTAGGAAGGCTCTGTGACTCAGGAAGTTTAGCATGGTGTTTGGCCAATGTTTAATAATTATGAATGAACTAGAGATGGTCAGGCAAAAGTAGAATTAATCTGAGGAAAATCTTCTTTGCACAAATATATGTAAGGTGGCACTAATGAAAAAAACCCAACCAACCAACCCATAGCCTGTCAGTGATATATTTGTTTTTCTAGCATTAGTATTAAAACTAACTCAGTAAACTGGGATGAAAGAGGAAAATCCCCAGATGTTATTTTAAAAACACCAGTTCTAAGATCATATATGCAGCATGTTTTTGTGAAGTTCACAAAAGCAATCTATTCATTGACCTCTTCCCTGGGGGTTTACCCATCTGTATGTTCTGGTTAAAATGTTACAGTGTACTCATCCCACACATTTTAATGTAATATTACCTTGGAGGTGAGTCCTTAATTTTAACTGTTCCGTTTTCAGATCAGATTAGGTATCGATAGCTAATTATAAGGGCTCTGTAATACTTTTCTGCTCAAGAAACTCCTAATAGGAATGGTTGCTCTGACAGATTGTCATTAATCTGTCAATAATGAGATTTTTCCATGTTACGGTTCATTGTAAGCTCTTTGGGGAAAGGATCATCTCTGTGCACTGTGCTTAGCACAGTGGGGCTCTGGGCCGTGGTGGGGCCGCTTGCTCTCTCTCTCATCCGCACCACTCCGATAAATAATCCTGCTTGACGTGCAGTAAGATGAGAGGACTTCTTTGTGTGAGGAAGATCATGCTTTAAAGCCCAGACAGCCAGCTCAAATGCTGGGTTTTTTCCTCCTGGAGGGGCCTGGCCATTTTCCCTGCTAGTGTCCAGCAGGCTGGTGGCATGGAGGGGCACGGACAGCAGTGTTGGGAGCAAGGCCATTTCCAGGGCCCGGGTGGCATTGCTTGACTCTCCTCCCCAGCACAGCAGCCAAGCTCGGAGCAAGGCAGATTTTTCTGGCTGGCAGATGCCTGCCCAGAAAGGTGATCACTGCACCAGGCAGCTGTTCTCCCATGCCCCCCCAACGCCCCCGCACGTTTTCCAGTGCTGCCGGCATGGACCCGCTCCCGCAGCGACGTGCTGGAAAGCTGAGAATGGTGTGGCCTCCCACAGCCCCAGGAACTCGAGGATGCCTATGAAAGAGCAGCCAGCCTGGAGCACTAAAATGAGGTATAGCCCCATTCCTGAGCCCAGGAGCACACAGGCTTTAAAAGGAGCTGGTTGGAAAAGGGGTAATGGCTTTAAACTGAAGGAGGGTTGATTTAGGTTAGCTATAAAGTAAAAGTTCTTTATGGTGAGGTGGTAAAACACTGGAACAAATTGCTGAGAGAGGCGGTAGATGCCCCATCCCTGCAAACATTTACGGCTAGGCTAGACGGGGCTCTGAGCAATCTGATCTAGTTTCAGACATCTCTTACTGCAGAGAGGTTGGACTAGATGAGCTTTAAAGGTCCCCTCCAGCCTGATCTATTCTCTGATTCTTATACAGAGTTGTGACTTAGGCCCAGCACCAGGAGCACAGTGAGTTTGGGAGGCATGAGAGGGTCCGAGGGCACTCCCTGAAATGGGGAGAGCTGACAGTCAGGTTAGGAAGCCATTACCAGCCAGCATTATGTCATGTCTGTCGTACTGCTGCCAGGCCAGGTTGCTGTTAGAAAGTAACTTAAAAGTTCAGAAAACTTAAAAGAAAAAAAAAACCAACCCCCCAAACAAAAACAAAAACCACAAAGAAAACCCCCAACAGTTGGGCTCATTTGCAATCACAAAGAAAGATGTATTTGCTTTAAATTACACAAAGATTAAAAGTGCTGATAGTGGAAAAAATCTTACCTATGGCACTTTCAGTTAACTGAGAAAGTTCAGCCAGCGATTAAACTGCTGAGAGGGAGGAGAGCACAGATTGCATTTCAAAGGGAAATTCAAGCAATGCATTAACGATTATTAATGTGTGTTATTGTTAAAATAATCATATTTATTATGGTCTAGCCTAGGGAGAACCAGCAAAAATGGAAGTCTTGTTCCGGAGACTGTAGAAACATGCACACAGTAGGTGGTCCCTGGCCTGAAGAGCAGTCTAAATAGTCAGAGATGGAGTGGATAAAGCCCCAGCCCAGCTAAGGAAAGAACAGCAAGAAATGCTGTGGGTGCATCTGCTCTGCAAGGGCCTGGATAATATCTCTTGCCTGGTTCTCCTTCCAGTGTTTGCTATAGATATGCGAGGGCTTCTGTATGATCCTGAGTGGAAAACAAACAAACACCCAGATGTGAGGAGTGAGGAGTTATTGACGTATTGCTGGTGTTGGCTCTCACCGAGGTAGTGGAGGCCAAGGATGGGAGACAGGATAACGTGATTGCTGCTGCAGAGCGAGCCACAGCCTTGGTTCCTCACTGCTTTGCCTTAATAACAGAAGGATTTTACACCCACTTGCACAGATATAAACATCGCCCATGAATAAAAGCAGCAGTTGTTTATTTGCCGCTCAGATATTTTTGATTGTGCCTTTTTTAATCAGACTGCTCTGCTTAGACACTTGTGTCCATGAATGCTTGGTCTAGTAAAGGGCTACAGATGCCATCAGGAAGTGATACCAGTTTCCTAGGTGGAACAGTAAATATTGCTTGGAAAAGCTACCAGACAAAACCAAACCAAACTGGAATTAGGGCAGTCTTCCCTGTGCATCCAGCCATGCCTGCCATTACAAGCAGCTGTTTTTGCCTTGTCTTACAAACTGATGTTTCTAAATGTGTATTCCCCCTGTGCTCTTTGTTAGGCAATCAGGATCACTGACCTCTGATAAAGAATAAATGTGGTGGAAGAGGTGTTAAACAGTTTGGCTGGAGGTGTATCCCTGTGACTCTCAGTCTGCGCACACCAGGAGTGTTTTGCTGGGATAGCTGTGCTGGCGAGCCCTCCACAGGGAATGCAGCTTGTTCTGGCAAAAGAGGGCATTTGCCGCCACCTGATACTTGTACTTCAGACAAGATATATCTGCTGTAGGGCTTTTTTTTTTTTTAATTCGCATTTTGCTAGTATTTATGGCCTCATTCGATCCCGTTTTGAGTCTACTTAGGTTATGCAAAGTTGAGGTTTCTCCCTCTCCCCCCATGGTCCCTTCCCCAGTCGCCCTTGATCCACTGGCAGGGTTTCACAGTGGCTGGCCAAGCTAACCTGGCAGCTGAGAGGATGTGTCAGCATGGCACAAAAAGTATAAAATTTGCGAGCAGGGAGCTCCTTGCTCCACGGTGTGCTCCTGTGGCAGCTCAGTTCCAGCGGACTGTTATGGCAGCTCCGTGAGCATGGGGCTGAGAACATCACTAGTGACAGCGCCTGACACAGCAGCATGGGAAAAGTGCAGCAGGGAAGTCTGGTGGCTCCTGTGTGAGGAATAAATACCAGTCCCACACACTCTGAGAGGGCTGTGGCTTAGGAAGTCCTGTTTTCATTGTGCTTTGGCGATGAGGGGCTGCCCTACCTGCAGAGGAATGGAGCTGCGCTGGCTGGGGCATTGTGCAAGAAATTTGGGAGGCTCTTCCAGCCTCCCCAGCTGGTGAGGAGGGGAGGCAAACCAGCCCTGTACCTCCCGCCTCCTCTTTTGTGCAGCAATTACACTATAGAGAGCAGAGGCCCCTTATCCTGCCTGTCTTCTCTGACTTACAATTCAGCCAGCTCTAATTATTAAAAAATAAACAAGCCTGTAACTGCTTAAGAGCCTTAAATCCCCTAAATGACAGGGAAATAGCCCCTGAACACCACCGAAATAGTCTCTTCTATGTCTGCCTATCCTGGCAGCAGATACAAATCATCATTAGTGGGTCACTCTGACACAGATCCCTTAATGTAAGTGCTACATTACATTAACAAGCGAGTCAACAATAATATTAGCAATAAATGAGAAATTAAATTCCTAGTCATTCATCCCTTTGGGTTTCCCAGTGTGTCTCTTGTGTTTTTCTTGTTTTGATCCTAAGCATTTCAAAACAAAAAGTGTCTTTATTTTGTGTCTTGTGGCGTGATCCCAGCCCATTAAAATGGATGACAGTACTGCTGTTGACTTCAGTTAGCAATTACTGTAGGAAAGAGCACATGGTGTGATTTAGAAATTAATAATAACCATATACACTAATTTTAAGGAGGGGATATAAAATTGAACTTTCCTGCTGAACTGATTTTAATACAAACTGGCTTTTTTTCCCAACAGTTTTTCCAGGAAAACAGATAAAAACCTAATTTGCTTTAGATTGGGATACTTTTACTTTTCTGAATCTAGAGTGGTAGTGAGGGAGTCACCACTGCTAAGCAACAATAAAAGATAATGTTTGTACACACTAAGAAAACTCTAAATGAGGGAGACTCCCAAGCAGAACTGGAGTTTTTGGCTGCTAATTTGAATGGAAGACGTGGCTAGACCCTCAAATGGCTCCATAGTGAAAAAATTTAAATTGTTTTTTCTGTGTTTCCTGTTGCTAGATGTAGACTGAAGCATTGTTTTGTTTGTTTTTTTCAGATTGCAGCAGTAGCTTAGTTCCAGTATGTGATGGAAAATTGCTTATTGGACTCTCCTGATCAGAAAGCACTGATTATGGGATATTAACTGTAGTGCTTTTATGATGAGACTATTAAAGACTGAACCAAAACCCACAACCTCATTACTTTCAGAATTAATGCTCAGAGTAAACCTGCCTTGTTCCAGAAAGGTTAGTCTCCAGTGCATTAATTCTTTGGTTCCTTCTTGGCAGAGCATTCAATAAATTGCACTGGTGGTCTGAGCATTTCTAATTTCACTGCCTCTTCATCCAAAGTGGACCTGCAGAACCTTGTAGCTACAGCTGGGACAGATTGCATGTAATCAATTATGGAACATTAAGTATTGCAAAATATAACAAGGCAACAAAGAGGGAAACTCAGTGCTGAGCTCTCCCCTGGCACATGCCTATAATTAAATGTGTATAAACCTTTCTGAAAGGGCAGTGGGGTGCTCAGCCCTGCAGGGAGGGCTGATGGAGACTCTCAGCACTGCTGAACTGTAGGCTGGGTGCCCCAGCTCTCTGCACTGCCAGGGTTTGGCTTGCTGGGAGCAAGTGGGACACAGCTCTCTTCTCACCCTCCTCTGCATGCATCCAGGAGCTCCTGAGAATGGTTCTGTCCCCCAGCCCCCAAACACAGTTCTGTTTAATTATTTGTCATTTGGGATGGCTGCTTTGTGGGTGCATCTGTGTTCTCCCTGGTTTGAAGCCTCACCCTTACTTATGGCTGGATGAGTGTAAGTGTGCACTTGGGATAAAGTGCCTGCAGTGGGGTAGGCAGCCTTGAGAGTCTCCTTCCCACTCCCTGCAGTGCTTTGGATTGGCCTACAGGGTGCTCAGGCATAACTGAGCACCTTCACCCAGCAAGGCAGTAAAACTGACTCACAACTAACAGAAACAGGTTATTAAACTAGGGGAGCTGCTGACTGAGGCAGAATAGGAGTTCTTAAGTTTTCAAGGGACTACATGAAATCAAATGCTAAAAATCTTACCGTGTTCCTCTGTTGCAGAGTTTAGGGATTTTGTTTGGGTTGTTTTCTTTCACCTGACTTTCTCTCAGTAAAAATTTCTTTTTTGCAGCTTCCTTAGATCTAAAACCAAGTCTAAATAATATAAAATAAATATTTATAAACTCTAGATATGTAGATTTTATCTTATTTATTCTCTGCAGCCATTCTCCCAAGGAGCTGTTATCCTGTGTGTATCTACAACATATAGACTCAATTTTTTTTCGTCTTTTCCATAACCTCAGCATTTACTTATGAGTATCATACTAGCTTTTCAACTAGTAGAATCCATCTAAAAGCCTTTGCTAAAATACTGATCACTCTGTCTTCTAGTTCTAGCATTGCTGTTGCAGTGAGGTCAGCATGACATTTTCCCTGTGGATCATAGCTTGCTGACCAGTGTGGAAATTTATGAATTGCTGAAATTGTGATGTCAGTTAGTAATAAATTCAAGCAAATATGAAATTTTCATTTTTTCAATCATAAAGCAAGTTCAACTGAAATTGTTCCGGTTTATGATATAGAAAGTTAAGCAGGTCTGGTTAGAAGCAGTAAAATGGTTAAATCCATAGGAATATATTGGCTTTGTCTCTTGTCCAGTTGTTCCATCTTCATGGGTGATCCTTTGCAACAGCAGCCTCAAGCCTTCCATTATGGGCATGTCATGCAATTTATCACTCAGGTTTGCAGCTTTTTGTTTCAATACAATTGCTGATCCACTCTGGTCTTGCTTAAATTTACTGATTGCTTCTTACAGCTGTTCCAAGTTTTCCATGAGTCATAAAATATTGCACATAGGTCAGCTACTGTGAGAAAATAGTTGATGTTTGTTAGTATTTGCCCTAAAAGCACAGGCAATGATGTCTCTCAGGGGTCTGGCCATATCCTTCATGCTGTGTCTGGGGGGTCAGAGCCAGTTCAGCTATGAACCCTGTGGTTCTTGGGTTTTGCCTCCAATCCTCTACAAGGAAAGCATGGCTCAGGTCTAAAACTGAACCACACTTGGGCACACACGTGTGAGCTGTAGCATGGGAAATGAGCATCAGATTGTGTGCAAGTGGGTTTGAATATATACAGAGAATTCCTGAGCAGTTACTCGTACTGCGGAGGGCAGTTTGAGTCAAACTTGTTTTGTCCCTCAACTCCCGTTTGCCTGTTTGTTGAAGCACTGAACAGCAGTGTTACTCAGCATGTGGTCTGTGCATGTCTGGCAGTCCATAAAACTTCAAAAGATACTGTGAGAGGACTACACATTTCAAAACCTGAAGCAGTCCAGTCCTTGCTAATGTTCTCATACTTGCAAGTAAACTAACAAAGAACAACAACAACAAAAAAAAAATGAACAGATAAAAGTGGCAAGTGATTATTTGATTTCTAGCATTAACTTCAATTAGGTGATAGAAATTAGAATCTTTGTGGCAGTGCGGCAGAATTTTTTTTGAGAAGTCTGGCTTTTCCTTGGTGCTGCAGGAGTGAGGGTTGGCTGTGTTTGGGAGCCCTGGCTTTTCCTTGGTGCTGCAGAAGTGAGGGTTGGCTGTGTCTGGGGGCCAGGGCAGCCTTGCATACTCTGTGCACTTCAGTTCCTTCACTCAGAAAGGAGAGCAGCAGGCCTGGATAAGACTCAAAGAGCGTAACAAGGAGGATCAAAGAATTTTCTTGAGAACAGCTTCAGCACAAGCAGTGACTCAGTGGAGTGCACCTCTTTGGTCCAGGAGTGGTGGCTCATGGGAGACAGGGCTGAGGTCTGTAGAATTGATTTGCAGAGAAGGTGAATGAAGAGCAGCTGCTCACTGCTTCTTCTGCAGCAAGTTTAGAGTTTAGGTGAGAGGCTCAAAATAAGCTCTAGTGCAGCTATGAATCCCTTTGGAAGATACGGTGGAAGCTATGTGTTTATGTGGGGTCAGAAAGTAAATGGGCAGGAGAGAAATCCCCTGTTATATCCAGAGGCATTGTTTCTGATTCAGGACATGGTTGAGCTGCAACTTATTTGAATTTGAGAGAGCTCTCTTGAGCTGTCCCTGCATTCAGCCTCCTTTGGTAAGGGGTGAGATGCTGCCCTCACAGGGCTTTGGTCAGGCCTGGCACTTCATCTCACATGTCTGGGACCATTTTGCTCTTCAGTGCTCTTGTACCACAGGGGTCTCCTTGCTGTTCTCTTCCTGATCATCCAGCTGTTTGTCTTCCCTCAGGATCCTCTCCTTTCCCAGTTGTTTTCTCCAAGCCCCTACATCCTCTGTTTGTTAGAGACGAGAGAGGGTGGTGATGGGGCACGTTCCCTGTCCTTGGAGGCTGTGGAGTGTTTCAGAGGAAATTTTTTTTTTTTCCCACAAAGAAGCAGCACACTGCATAGATGTCAATAGGGCTCTGGCAGTGTTTGAATTGCTATGATTTGCCTGTCCCTATGCATGCCAAAATTTATTTGGAAAGAGGGAAATCCTGGTTACTTTATGTGGCACAGCCGTTGGGTTGCTCTTACCTCTCTGCTGTGCTTTTCACAAGCCCATTACATCTACCTGTAGTCACTGATTTTCTGTGCTAAGCAAGCTCTTTGAGAAGCTGTGTTTTTAAACAGCCAGTACCATGGAACTGACACTTCAAAGGAACTGCAAATATTGCAAATAATAAACAATATTACAGCTATGTAATTATAATATGGTCTTTAACTCCTTGTAAGATTGCCTTTGGGTCAACCTGAGAATTTGCTGTGATTCAAGCAGTTCATTCTGCAGCTGCTGTGTCATCAGGAGCTTTTGTGATTATGTTTACACTGAAAGGAAACACAACCACAGAACAAACTGGTGATTATTGTATATACTAATTTATGCCTTCTATTTACAGTAGACTGATTGCAGTATTGATCTGAGCCTTTCCAAACCAGTTGTTTTGGGCTCCGTTTTGCCTTTTTTTCTCGGAATACCCTCAAGACCATTCGTATAATGATAATATGTGCACCCAAAGCAGAACTACCTCAGGCCTCCAAAGAGAGGTGCTGTATATCACATTCTGGTGGCTCCGTACATAGCTGAAGCACTGAAAATATGATTGTCCTGCAGTACCCTAAGCTCTGTTTTTCGTTGTACTGATCACTGCACATTGCAGGGAGGAGATGGTGCTCATCTGAAAGATTTCACTATCTCAGGAAAGAGAATGGGTTTGTATTACAGAGAAAAATATGGCAAGCCAGAAGGGTTTGATGATCCAGAGTCACAACACGTGAGTCGCCTTTCCGTTGTGAGGGGCTGGTTACTCAGCAGACATCCCACAGAGCTGGGCTGACACTACTGCCTCAGCTCAGCAGCACAAGAAGAACGGAGGCAAAGTCATGGTGCTGGAGAGAGTCCTGGAAGAAAGACTTGATTTCAGTCTCTGCTGCAGGTCTGTTAGAGTAAGTGCAGCAATTGTGGCTGGAACAGGGCCTTTCAGGAGCTATTTTGGGATTGAACTTATATTTCTCTATATAGAAGTTCAGTTTCATCCTCATAAATTCATAAAGAGGTTTTGAGAACTGGCCTGTTGCATTTGTGGGGCAGGAGAGGATAATGGGGCCTGTCAAAAGAGGCATTGTTGCCTCCTCGAAATGGTGGTTGCTGCACAGCAGAAGCTCAGCAAGATAAAAGCAGCCCTAGCAAATCAAAGATCTGCAGGGAACATGTCTGCAAACACAGTCATAAAATTTTCTGTAACAGTTCTTGGAAAACATGCTTGTCTGTTTTCTCTTACTTTTCACCTGACATTGGCTCTCACAGCAGCTGAGAGGTGGCAAAATTTCATCTGTCTTGAAAATTAGAATGTGCTTTGCTGTGACTTGCAATTGATCCGATTAGCTAAGTACATTTGAGGTTTATAATTAAGTTTGAAAAGCTGTGTTGTTCAGCAAATGGTATTGCACCTATAATTATGCATTATGGAAGTCACCTCTTCTGTATAAGCATAAAATCTGCATGAGTCCAAAAGTGGTTGGACTCATATCTCTATGAATAACCCAGGCAGATGCTTTCATTGCCTTAGAATGAAGAGGTTTCATTGATGTACTCCTATTTAATGTAGGAAAATAATATTTATTATGCTAAGTCTAAATCACCCAGACTATACACAACTGTCTTGCAGTACATGGTAAACACGATGTAGCAATTCAACATCTTCATCAAAATCACTTGCAACTCTTTTGTTTAAATGGGGCACTGCTATGTGAATAAAATAACAATTAACCAACATTTATATACTAAGTGCCTTTTTTCAGTGTATCTGCTTGAAGTAAACTATACAGGGTTCAGAATCTGTTCTGTAGGAGCATGAATAACTTCTCAACTGATTTCAAAGCTACAGCATTTTGGATGTAGTAGGTTCCACTTTGACCTTGCGTGCTAGATTTTAATTGCAAATAATCAGATGCATTTTTATGACTATGCTAATTAAATGTTAGGCATAAAATTGATCACAAGATGATTGTGTTTAGTTTTTTTATTGTTATTTAGCTGCAATGATTTTCCTGTTTCTGATGTCTTTTCTGAGTGATGATCAGGACTACTGAGGTGCTTCATTTTAGCTAACAGCAGCACCACATCCAAGCAAAACATCAAGAGATCATGACAAAATGCCAGTTTCTGCCTTGCAGCACTATAGGAGAGAAATTCTAGTTAGAGAAGAGTGTACAGAGTTGTGATTCTGCTTTTCAAAGCGAGTAATTTTAGAAAGAAAATATTTAAATCTCATGACTTGAGTGTATTTTTTTACATGGCAGAGATATACTGGTAACACAATGAAAACAGTTGTAATAATAATAGTAAATATGAGAAGTAATAGTGTAGCTGAAGACTTGAGAATCTTGCCTTTATTTTCTTTGCAAATGCTGTTCTGGGTGTTAATGTGGAGAACTACTTGCTGGTTATTGTTAAGAGGGGAGCTGCTGTCCCAGTTCCCCCAGGCGGGGAGAGGCGATTCTCTCATCCCATTTGAAGGTGAAGGTGAGGGCTGGAATGCCACATTCCAGCCTTGGAAAGAAATCCTGCTTTTCTGTCCCCTAGACTTATTGTTCTATACGTCCTAAGATGTTGTAGCAAGATCAAGATGGATGGTGTTGATATCAGAGAAGCTGAAAAGGAGGGAGAAGCCTCGTTGTGGGTGTTCTGAAACTCTGTGAAGTCAGAGTCATAAAATGAGGGATGGGAGGAGAGTCAGACCTCAGGTATGTTAAAGACCAGTGAATTCTAAAGACAGAAGCACTACTAACAGATCAGAATCAAAATCTTGTATGGAGCATATGGCTGACTGTATGGGATATTATCTTTTGGTACTGTAGCACATGGGGCTTGAGCAAGGAGGCAAGGGAAGGAAAAACACAGGTTCGCTATTTTGTGAACGAACTGTCACTACGTCCTTGAATTCTGTGAACTCAAACCAGTGTGAAATCAGATGCTACATGTAAATGTTTCTTCCTGTGATGTGATCCTCAAACTCTGCCTTTATTCCAGAATTTGTCTCTATTTAACTGTGTGGAAGAATTTCAGTGAATTGGATTGTGACATTGCTGGTAACTTCTGGAGAACTCACTCATTTCTGGGGCAGGGATAACTGAGACCTGGAGGTGAAATCCTGTCAGGAAGTCCATGGGGACTCCTGGCCAGATATTGCTTCTTGTTGGGTGTGACATTCACGGGCTACTAGTTTGTTACCATCTTTATGATTTGCTCAGTTTATCTAGCCAAGACCTGAAAATCAAATTCTAGCTTGACCAAAGCCATGGCTCCTGTTTATCTGCTAGAGAACTGCTGGTTCCCTACTAAATAGTATTCATGGGGATTATAAATTATGTGCCCAAAATCTGTGAAATCTGATAATACTGTGAGATTTGATAGATATAGAGAGACTACAGTGTTACATCAGTATAACTTTGTTACTGTGTTTGGTGAAATTGCTCCATATTTAAACCAGAAGAACTCATATGAGAAGCTCAGTGACTGTGTAAAGTAGCTTGGAATTATTTTCTTCCTGTATGTTTTTTCCTTAGATTTTTGGAATTTTCAGTATGGCTTTTCATACACAAAATAAATATAGACTCCAAATATTTCTTCATATTATTGTTTCTGGTGAAAAAGATAAAATCTCAAAGATACCATGAGCCTTGTGTTTTTAAGAGTATTTAGTAAATAGCTTTATATAGTCTATTCTTAATTAACAATGACTTCTGTTGTGTTTGAGATCCAAGAGCAGTGTTTGAATTCCATGTTTGCAGAATGGGCTCTGACATAAAATTTCTCCCTTTTATCATTAGTGGAATTGATTGATATCTTTGCTTAGCAGAAAGATTGCCTCATGGATACAAGGACAGCATGTTTCTTGCTCTGCTCGAAGGGCATGTCATGCCATTTTGCTTTTGAGCACATAGTTCAGAAGAGATTAAATGGGAGAGCCCTTGCATCCTCTGGCACATGACTCGCCAGGAACTTTCCTACAGACCCAGTGTCAGAGTTTCCCTCCAGCCTGGTGAGATTTACTGGGTCAGAACCAGAAAGGCTGTGAGATAAATCACGCTGTAAAGGAAAACAATTGGAGGTACTGAGTGGTATATCAGTTTTGGTCTGAAAAGATTGACTTTGTTTAGTCCGGTTCTGTGGAAACCACAACTCAGGGGTTGTTGCAGAGGAAGTTAATGAAGATAATTTCTAGATGGAAAAAAACCCCACAAAAACAACCCCTTTGTGAAGAGGAAAATCTGTTGTAGTGTGCAAGGACAGATGTTCTGGCAGGTGTGCAAGCTGGTGGTGGAGGATGGACCAGCCTCACTTCTGTAATGTCTCAGCAGCTCCATGGATGGCAGAGAAAAATGTTAACAATGCTTAAAGCCAGTTTGCTATCCTGCTGCCAATATATCCTACAATTGGATATGCAGGCACTGGAATTAAGCATTGTGTGTCCCGTGGCGTCTGGCGGGAACAATCGCGGTGCTTGTTCTGCGATGGGCGCGCTGTCAGACAGCAGAGTCTTTTAGCACGGTCAGCTGAGCTGTGTCCGCTCTGTCCTCTGTGCACTTTAGTTTATACTTGCACATACAGAAGACGATGGAATCAATTAGCTCCTTGTCTCGCAAACAGGGCCCAGCTTTCCAGAAGAGCTGCAAGGGTGTGTCTGAGAGCCAGACAAGCTGGAGATTTCTCTTGGGCAGCTCGTGGGCTGGTTTCAAGTTACTCCATATTTTATTGTCTCCTATTTGCTGAACCTTGGTTTCAAATGATTGCGCTGGTTTGCTGTGCTTCTTAAAGGCACAGGTTCTTCCAGCTCCCCAGGCCAACACAAGGAAATACACATTCTCTGTATCCTCCAGAAAGCCAAGGAATGGTTTCACCTGAGGGTGTGTACAGGGAGCCAAAAACATGTTGTTACTGCCACACAGTGCATGCATACAGGGGCTGGGCAAGGAAAAAATCTATTGGCTGTGTGTCTCGGTTGAAAGGGTTTCTCTTCCCTGTGTTATTCTTCAAAGAATAACTGTATCATTACTATAGTGAGTTCTTTCTTGGTTGTTTTTTTTTCTTTGTTTTGTTTTTTGTTTTTTGTAATTAATGGGGCCAATTCAGTAAGAAGCACTGCGATGTTTTGTGTTCACTCTGTTTTACCGTCTGATACTGATGGTGTGTCTGCCTGCTCTGGACCTGATGTCCTGTGGTGTGGAGCATCCCCCATGTCGTGCTAAATGCATTTCAAGAGAAAAGTCTTCTTGACAAATGTATTGCACAAATCATTCAAAGCCACAGTGAGTTTGACACTGACAATAGATTATCTGGGCCAGCCCTGAAATAAGGAAATATATTTTGATTTTACTTTTTTTATTATTATTTCATTTTACTTGGCACCATTCTTTTCCTGTGAAAAGGCTGAGAAAGGAGAAATGCCTTCTACTTCATCTGGAGCATCTAATGTAAAGATTTAGGAGGGTTTGCAGTTTCCTGAAGTTCAAGTGCTCTTTATTTTGGCTTGTATCAGTGGAGGCTGCTACTGTTATTTAAAAAGAGCAGCCAGAGAGTTGCTGGTAATAACTTTCTGTCACAGTGAATTCCCAGACTGAGCATATGCTGGGCAAGGGATCATTTCCCTGCTCTGGCGTTTAGAGTGCTTTGCAATCCTTTGGATGAAAGGTGCTTCAGTGAGATGAACCATTTTTCCCAATGTTGCAATTATTGTTATCTTCAGAATTAAAGAATGAAGAACATTAAAAGGAATGTCTCTATTCCTATCAATTGTGAAAGAGGAGTTTCACCTACCTCTTCGTTTGCCTGTGCCCGTGAGCTGAAGTGCAAACACTGAAGACAATTCAAAGAATTACTATACCAGCCCAACATACAGAGGAATGTGTTCATGTTTGAAGCACAGTCGCTTTCTTCAGGCGTATTTCAAAACTGTTTTGTTGAGTTTCCTCTTTTTAATTGACCATCAGGGCTTTCTTTTTGTTTTCCTAAAAAATATTGTTGTAGTTTTGTAGCATGAGAAATGATTCCTTTTTTGCATCTGTTTGAAATAATGGACTTAAAGAGTTGGGTGTGCATCATGGAAGTAGCTCTCCCTGTCATCATGTGTGTTTGCCCCAGGTACAACAGCGTTACTTGCCAGTTTTCTGCTTCCAAATCCCAGAGACTTTACTCTGCCCTAAGGTGTCATTTTAAGGGTATGCCTCCCTAACTCAAAATAAGGTGTATTTTCCAAACCCTGATTGTTAGGGCAGTTGGAGGTGTCTTTTTGTAAAACAATACTAAGATGTAACAGTTCATTTTTACACCTTTGTGTTAAAGAATATAATGCTAATGTTTTAGGTCCTGCTACAGGCATCTTTAAACCCAGCAGTGACAAATGAAATCAATTTGTGTAAGGTGGCTTTTTCATTTAATTGGTAAAGAATCACTTGATGATCCAAATGTTCTCCTGCATGAAACAGAATAAATGTGAGTTGTACCAAGGATGTCAATCTGCATTCCTGGTGAGACTTTTCTAAAGCAATCAAGGTTTCTTCTGCTTCCTGCACTAATCATTAATAACTATGCTGTTGTCACAGCTCAAAAACTTTCCTATTGACACTTCAATCATTTTTAAAGATCTTGAATGTTCGACATGTATTAAAGTAACCTTTTGCACTCTATTAAAATTTAAGAACTGCTAGATTTTTAGTGAATGCCCAAGCAACTGGATCATGAAAGCATTACCTTGTGCCAAGGGCATGATGCAGAGCACTGATTCCTTTTTAACAAATAATAAGAAGTTTGACTTTTCATTTACACATTCTGCCAATTGCTAACAAGTTTCCATCTTGTTCAAACACTGAATTGATCCTAAGAAATTGAAAATATTGATTTAACCCTCTGCCTGATTTGTGCTGTGGGCACCTGCTAGTACAGTCTTAGCACATTACAATTGCTTGGCCGTAATTCCTCAGGGGACCACTAATAACTACCACATTTGTCTTTTCATCTTCTGAAATTATGCTAGCAGTTGTCCAAGTCAATTGTGATTCATTTGATACTGCTCTCCTTCAAGACATATTGCAACCAAATAGACTTGCTCACCAGTAATATATCTGATGACATAGTTAGTTCTAGTTAATTGACAGAATGATTCAGGCTTTTATGGATGGCATTAATTGGTCCCTGGTGTCCATGCAATAATTGACCAGACAGTGTAGGCTACATTAGCTTCTCATCCAGTCAGAACAGTGGTAAGATGAGGTAAATGTGGTACAAATGATAAAATGGCTATATTTTAAATCAAACATTTATAAACTATAGAAGTGGGAGATTGTGGCATCAAGAGGGTCTGAATAATGGGAATACATAAATGTCCACATTCGAGGGTTGTGTTTTCTTTTTTTTTCTCCCCACCCAATTAACACATGTGGTAAGTCGCATTTAGATGCCTTAATGGACTCTGTTTGAATAGTGGTTTAATGTGTAAAGCAAAGTAGATGGAAGGGCTGCTCATGGTATTTCAGCTTCCCTGTATTTATATGGTGCAATTTTAAGCCTGGTGTTAAGTGTTAGAAGGAAGTTAAAGCTAGGGCAGCCCCTTGCATTTACAGGAAGTTTTTATTTTATATTTCCCTTCCAGAAAAGGAGATAACATGTGGAATTATTTTTACATATTCCAGGTGTCCAAGAAATGCAAAGACTGTGCTTAAATAAAAAGTGTAATTTGTTAGGAAAAGTGAGATAAACAAGAAAAGTGACGTCAAAACAATACTAACTTGCCACAGCTCCTATTGGAGGGTAATCATACGGTGATTTATCACCCACTTTTCTTACTCTCTGTTTTGTGTAAGAAAACCATAAAGATAAGCAAGGGGGTTCTGCTGGGTGTGGCTCAGGTTTAGAGGAATGTAACTGAAAAGAGCCACAGAATCAGGGAATATTCTGAGTTGAAAGGGATCCATAGGGACCCATAGGGATCATGGAGTCAAACTCCCTGCTCATCACAGGACTGCCCAAAACTAAACCCCGTGAGTGGAAGCAAAGAACAGTACTGGTATCGTAGGAGGGTTCACTTTCAACTGTTTCAGGGATATTTGTCTTGCAAGTCTATCTCAGACTTTATGGTGTACCTATCATGTGGGGCTCTGTTTACACATATAGATTTTTAGGTCATACAGAAAGAAAATATCAAATATACATCTAGTGGGGAGAAAAAACTGAATTGGTGGAAGGTTCCTCCTCTCAGAATATTTTCCAGTGCATTGCCAGTTTCATTTTTAGTACCTCAACATGGGACATACTTTGGAGCTTGTTTTAAATCTGAAAGATATTTTCTTGCTTTAAATTTAAACTCTCATTTGTTAAGATCATTCCTCTATGTATATTCTCGCAAAAAAATTTTAAAATCACTTTCTCTTCTGTCTTAATGCAACTCAGATGTCTTCCTTGCCCCTTCAGACTGCAGCACTTTCGCCTGTGCCCATGAGGCAGCCCCATGTCCCCTGTGCTGCTCTCCCATCCCATTTATCACCCCCTTTCATTCCACCTGCAGTGGGTACATGAGTGCAGTGTAGTGCCAGAGCTGGCCCACAAACCTCCCCACGTCCCACACCCACAGCCCTTTGGGTTACAACCCTCTGAAGAATGGGAGAAGCACTTCTTTAGTGATTTGTAGGAAATGAGGATGTCTAGAACAGGTAGGCTGAGCTGCTTTGGGAATAGTCTCTACCCAAAATGCAGAGATTGCTGTATTAATAAAGAATGCCAGCCACCGTCAGCTTTGATCACTTCATTCACTTGTTACACCCCTTTTCACTGCCCTATCCCTTCTGCTTAAATCTTTCCAAATTGTAAAGTTGTCACAACATAGATCATGCATTCCTCCAGCATCGTGCTCTTGGTGGGTACTGCCAAGAACAAACAATAAAACAAGTTGTTGCCCTGCTTTAATTTTTATGAATTGTTGAATGTCCTGAGCTCCCACTGATTTCAGTCTTCTAGTGGGAATTGAGGGCATTCAGGGATTGCTGGGAAACTCGGCCTTTACACCATGTGTGTGCTGATTGCAATGTCTCCACTTCCTTGTAACTTCTTCACAGATCAATCTTTCCAATCTAGTAGTAATTTACTGCTCTCCCAGATGCCTTCAGCATGCTGGTATGGTTTTTTTTGCAATTGATACCTGCATTTGTGTTGCAGGTTGAGTGGGTTGCTACAGGAAAAATGGGAAAATCTTGACCAAAGAAAGTCTTCTGGGAATGCATCCATTTCTTGTGAAAAGGGTTTGTTTCTCTGATCTTCCAGGCTGAGCTGTTACAGGATGAGGCTGTTCCTAGATGAAGCGGTGAAGTTTGTTCCTGAAAAAAATGTTGGGTGTTTATACCTGAGACCATTCCTGCATGGCTCAGTGGTATGTTTGCCTTTGCTGGATGTGAGCAGGTGCCATCCTTTGGTTCAGTGTAATCTTCTTGGGAGCACAAGAGGTGTTGTATTTCCCATAGGTCACGTAAAGATTATGATCCTTCAAAATACTGATTTTGTGCAAAAGGATGTTATTTCTGGGTAAAGAACCCTGCCCACAGGTTAGGTCGAATTTAATGTGATCTGTTATTGGAGATATTGGATTTTATGTTGCAGAAAGCAAAGCTGAACTTTCAGGCCAATGATTTCTACTGAGACCAGTATTGAATGCTAGCTGGTTTTATTTCCTACATTTTAGGAAAATGATGAGACATTTATATGGCAGAAGATAGGTTTTTTTAAAGTGTATTTTATTTTATGACAGCAATTAAAATTAACCTACATTTAAAATCAAGGTTTTCATTTTACATACACCTTAAGATGTCACTGACAACAGTTTCAGTGAAACCTTTCAAACACCAAGGAATGCAATTGACTTTAAGGAGGCTAAAGCACAAGGATTAAGTTTGCCTAATGTATATAATTTGCACTGGTTTTAAGATTTTCAAATTAGATTTAATTATAGTAGTTAATATAACTTAATTCAATTTACTAATTCCTGAAGCCAGGTAAACATTTATTTAACTTTACAAAGTCAACAATTTGACCAGCTTAGACCTTTTCACCCATAAACATTGTGACATTGTAAAATATTAATAATTTCTACTTAACCCCAAACTCTTTTAAACCAAGTTTAGTAAGGTGTATGTATTGAGTATGAACCATCAGCTATATGAAAGAACAGATGTAGGAATTGGGACTGAATATGTTATTTTTATCCACTAATGTCTCCAGCATAAAGAGCTTTATTCCAGGTTTCTGTTACTTCCTCTGTTCAAGCACAGCCATGAAACTACAAACTTAGAAGAGAAAAACTTGATCCACTTTGGTCCCTGTTCTTCTCTGTTATCTTTCCTGCTTACCACAGGGATAGAGGACCTAGATGGCTGAGATTAATTTTCTGAGTCCACTCTTTGCATTCATGTTGAAATGCAAGAAGCAGCTGGGCTTTAGATTCAAATTTGAATGCAACAGTGAAACAGGACTCTCTCGCTTGAATTTTTCTTTTGCCTACAGCTCCAAAGTGGTGCACAAGTGTCTGCCTCTCTGTTCTCTCCAGTCACTTCTGCAAATCCCTTACTTAATGTTAACTGGACTGGCGAGGTGATGCTCTTTAGGAAACATCTTTAGAAGCTTCTTGAAAGCAGGAAAGCAGGCAGATGGGAGAGAGACCCAACAAGTAGTTGACCCAGAGGTCTTCTTTTGGGGGTCTTGCTTGGGAATATACATTAAAAAAAACTGACTGAGATCTGATTTCTGTGGAGATTCACTTTCTCAAATGCACAAGTCAAAGTATTTCCAGTGCTCGGAGAATCAGCAAATAATTCAGGCATAAAAGTTTGTGATCTAATTTTTATGGCTGCTGAGTATGTTTAGCTCATGTTCACTCTTGAATGACCTTACTTATGCACACAGAAATGTCTGTCATCTTCACTTTTTTTTCTTTTTTTTTTTTTAATCTGGAGAAGAAAAAAGGGCCTTTTGTCCAGGTAAGAATGGGAAAAGATGCAAACAAAAGCCTGCTGGAATGGCAGATGTTACAATAGAAAATAAATGCTAGGATGGAAAGATCTGATTTACTGAATTTTAAAATCTTTTGTAAATTGGCTTACATTTTAATTGAAGTCTTTTATTAATCTGGTGGAAATGAAAAGATGAAGGAGAAGCCAGGGTGATTATTTTAAAAGCACTGACTGTAATGACACTTTTGTTTTCAATCTATGAACTTGTTCTTTTAACAAGGTCGGCGTATCAAGCACTGGCAGGTGCAGAAGACACTCTGGATGAGCTTCTTTAGCTGTGAGTGAGTGCCGTGAAGTCTCAGGCAGATCAGCAAGGCAATGATTCGCCCTGCGTAGGTTTGAAAAGGGATTTGTCCATATTGACTTGTCTTAAGTTTCTGGAAATAATTGTGTTGATTGTTTTCTGTTTCATCAAACATGCACACTCTGCACTGGAGCCTCCAGCTATTTGCAGCAGTTGCTGTAGCTGAAATTCCGTTCTTCTGGAGTATTAATGTGGAGCATGAGAGTTTCAGAGGGACCCTTTTTGTTACTCAGAGCTGTATCTCTTTCAGAGAATGCTATGTCCTAACTTCAAGCCAAGTGCCTGATGTGATTAAGGTGGCTTCAGGGATTTGCTTTAGGGTTTCTAAGAGTGTGCTTTTCATAGCTGAGGCTGATGTTGTATATACCCTCTTTGGGAGGACCATAGGAAAGAACTGAAGACATGGGAGATGTTTCTGGAAATAATGGACAAAAGCTTGTGTCATAAAGCAGGTTTCAAATCAGTTTGGTTGGCACTGCACGGGGCTCTCCTCAGCTTTCACTGTGCTGAGCCTACGTCAGAAACAGGTGTCACTTTGTGCCCATGGCCCTGTAGGAGAGGGGAAGGTCTCCCACTGGAGTGAGGGATTCCAGCATGCCTTCTTTCCTTAAATTTGTTTCATTCTGGGTTTTGAGCAAAGCCATTTTTGCTCCTGCTCAAGATCTTGTTACTGGTGTGTTTCCAGGTATGAGACAGAAAAAGTCAGCTCTGCTTTGAACTCAACGTTTCCCTTTTCATTTTCAGCAAAAGATTCAAGTTAACATCATTTAACAAAACACCTACTTTGAGGAAAAAATCAGTGGGGACTACATGGCATTAGCCTTCTGATATTTCTACCTCTCTCCTCTTCTCAGCACCATTTTGCTGGACCTTTGCATTAATTCTGTGGTTCCTTTCTTAAAAAAAATTCTGTTGGGAGCAAAACTTCACTGGTAAGATTTTCCAGCTTTAATTCTCCTATCATATTGCTAGTATGAGCTGGAAAGGTGATTGATTGCAAGGCATTTGTTTGCACCTATTCTCCCTTGAAAGCCTCACAGCTGAGTGTGCAGCAATCCCAGACAGCTCTAGGAGAGTCCATTTTGCTTCAGGCTTGCAGAAGCCTTTGAAAGTCCTTTCAGCACCAGGGTTCCCTCCTCTGTAGTGGTGAGGGTGGTCTCCTGTGCAGGCAGCTGTCCCAGCTGCCCACTGGTGTCCATACAATGGGACAGATCTCTCAGCTTCCTGCTGGTGTGGCAGCTTTGGTTTATAGGCATAGGAGAAACTTGAACGTGTTTTCCTTTTTATGTTCTTGTAGTGGGTTGACCCTGGCTGGATTCCAGGCACCCACCAAAGTCTATCACTCACCTCTGCAGCTGGGCAGGGGAGAAAAAATGTAACAAAGGGTTTGTGAGTTGACATAAGAGCTGGGAGGGATAACTCACTGTGATGGGCAAAACAGGCTCTAATTAGAGATATTAATTGAATTTATTGCTAACAAAATCAGAGCAGAATACTGAAAAGTAAAATAAGACCTTAAAACACCTTTTCCACACCTCTCCCTCCTTCCCAGCTCTACTTCCTCCCCCAGCGGGGCAGGGGGACAGGGAATGGGGGGCATGGTCAGTTCATCACACATTTTTCCCGCTGCTGCTCAGGGAGAGGAGCCCTGAGTCCTGCCCCTGCTCCAGCACAGGGTCCTTCCCACAGGACACAATTCTTCAGGAACTTCTCCAATGCAAGTACATCTCACAGGCAACAGTTTTCCCCAGATTGATCCAATGTGGGCTGCAGGGGCACAGCCGCCTCACCAGGGGCTGCCACGGGCTGCAGGGAAATCTTCTGGAGCACCTCCTGCACTGACCTGAGTGTCTCCAGGGCTGTTCCTCTCACTCATTCCCCCCCTGCTCTTGTCTGACTGCAATTACATCAGCACAATAACTTTTTTTTTCTTCTTCTTAATTCTGTTATCACAGAGGCGTTGCCACCATTTCTAATTGGCCCAGGCTTGGCCAGAGGCGCGTCCGTCTCAGAGCTGGCTGATGTTGGCACCGTTGGACATGAGGAAGCTTCTGGCAGCTCCTCACAGAAGTCGCCCCTGTAGCCACTCACTGCCAAAACCTGGCCATGTAAACCCAGTACACTTCTGTGTTCCTCTTAAATCTGTTTTCACATTCACAGCCGCTTTGAGGAATGTCGTGGCAGCATTTCTTCCCCTCCTTTGCCTGACTTTCAGCAAGTGAAATGTTTCTGTTTGGCAGAGCCAGGTTTCTCACTGGCAGGGTGCAGCATGTACCTCTCACTTTGGGTGCAGCCCAAAGTATTGCTGTCAACATCTGTGTGAGCAGCACTGGGCCCCTGGGAGTGCTGCAGTGCCCTCTCCCATCTGGCTTAAAAAGAAAGGAAAGGAGAAGAAAAAAGCCCCAAATCTCTGAAGTCCAGGAAAGGGGGCCACACATGTTTTAATGACAGATACTTTTTAAAGCTTGTTTGCATTTGGGTGATAATGTACTTTAGTATAGTAGGGGAAATGAGAAACTTCACACATGGCATCTGGAAATCCTTGTGGCTCACTACCTTCCTTGACAGCAATAATGTGGCTGTAAATTTCCCCCAACAGAAAACATATAACTGCATCAGCCTTACCAGAAACAGCCTTTCATTTTCTTTTAAATGGATGTGTTGTTTTAAATCTCAGCTTTTTAATAGCTTCATATAAACATTTGTGAGCCTCTGAGGTAAGTAAGTATATTTTTACTTCTTGTTCTTATGTCATAGACTCACAGAATCATTTCAGTTGGAAAAGATCCCTAAGGTCATTGAGTCCAACTGTTAACCTAACACTACCATGTCCACCAGTCTTTACGGAAAATCAGTCTATGGCTCAATTTAGTGTCTGGAGTGGTGGGTACTGACATACTCATCTGCATCTCACAAAGATGAAAGGGGTGTCACTCTTGCAAGCACTCTTGATAAGTCTCTGCAGCACTAATTTATTCTCTTTGTGCACATGTTATAGCTAAGCCTGATGTCGGGTGGAGTTCCTTTGGCTGACCCAATGACCATTTCTTTGTCTTTTAGTAACAGAAACCTCGTGTGTGCTAAAATGTTGATACTGGTGCGATAGCCAGGTTAGAGATGGATTTGCCAGCTGCCTCAGGGAAAAGGCCTTTACGACCAAAACAGGAAAAGTGTAAAATATAGTACTGTGCTTCAAAGTTTGCAAAACTAAGAAATTTGGTGCCGTGTGGAGTTGGCAGAAGAGGTACAGTGTAGTGGTCTGTACACTGCATGTGTTTTAGCAAAGCACAGATCACTATTTCTGTGCTTGCAGAGGCAGAAGCTTAGGAAGAGGCGTGCTGAGCACATTGTCACTGCTCTGAAACGCTCTTTTGCCAAGGGATGCACCTTGATTCATACCAGGGTCAGAAGGTTGTTGGTCTCAGCTGCTCACTGAAGAGCCTCAGGACCTCTTCCTCACTTGAAACTCTTCTCGCTGTGTCAAGATGCATCCTGCCAGCCACTGGCCTAGGTAGAAGTCAGATGCAGGAGCCTTGGTCAGAACTTTGCTCACTAGACAGTAACACCCCTAAAACAGCATCCTGGGGTGAGTGACAGCCTGCACAGGGTAGACACTGTACATGATGGACCAGGCAGAAGGGAAGGGCTCTTTAAAGATGAACCCGTATGGAATGGAGGGAAACAACCAAGAAAGGGGAAACACTGGTGTTACTTGTCCTTACTATTTAAGAAGGGCAGGGGGAAGAGGAGGGAGAGAAAAGGTGGGAGAGAGAGGGGAGAGAAGAATGCATAAAGTGCCAATGATTAAAAGAAAAATGAAATAATTGTATGCGTCAGCGATTACTGATTACCATATCAGCAGGTTAGACTAAACACACGATAAAGTCTCATGAGCAAACTGGGAGATTGGTAGAGGTAGAAATCTGTAAGCTGCATTAATAAATGTTGACTGCAGGTCCAGATGTGTGTGTATTTAAACTTTGCTCCTCTGCCGCATGAAGCTGCCTTGCTCACAGCTCCTGCCAGTGGGTCTGGTGATGTCAGCTGTGGGGGCTGTGTTGGGACATGTGTCCCCATCCTGGTCCTAATGCCAGCCCTCAGCCCTCAGCTCCTGGAAGTGTTCAAAAGGCACGTGGATGTGGCACTTGGAGACATGGTTTAGTGATGAACATAATGGGTTAAGGATAGGAGTCAATGGTCTCAGAGGTCTTTTCCAACCGTAATGAATTTGTGATTCTGTGTTGGAACTGAGAAGAAAAGCCTCCTGCTGCTTGTGAAATGTCCATTGTTGCTGTCAGGACTAGGGACCACTGGTGGCTGGGGCTGCTCCATAGGATAACCATGGATGTAGGTGGAGGGGAGGAATCTTTAAGGAATCATTTTCACTAGGAAATGTAGAGAGCTAACATCTGTAACAGGCAAAACTGTGAAGTGAGCACAGGGACTTGGCAGAGCTGCAGCTGGAAGCTCAGTGTCCTCTGCCAGTCCCATGTCAGTGTTACTCAGGCACAAAACAACCTGTGAAGTTTCTCTCCTACTGCATCAGGCCTAAAGAAAGTGGGATTAAGAATTATGTGTTAAACTGTGTTTGCACTTCATTACTCATTTATCTGAAACAAAGAAAAGGTTTCCAAATGTACACTTTTGGAATAAATATTATGTAAAGTAAAGCCATGAGCTGGGAAGCAAAAGAAAGTAGTGATTTAGTAGAGAAACAAATAAGTAGTAAAAAGATTGTAAATAACTGTAATTTTCTTTTGGGTCTCTGGCATGTCCTGCCCCTTAAATTATTTTTCTTTAAAGAGCCCTCCCATCAACCAAAGCAACTACTTTAACTAAAAAAAACATGTAACAAAGATTACAAATATTAGGTCTCTAATGCATTTGGTGGCTACACAAAGCAAAATTTTCTTATGATTCTCCAAGATAATCCTGCTGATTTTGAAAGGCACAAATGGGTGTTTTCAATGATAATGAAATTAGCAGCATGGTATTTGCCCCGCTTGGGATGTACAGTGAGATGCTGGAGCCTGGGCCAGAGGGGCAGGGAGAGCCAGGCAGGCATTTTTTGCTCTGACAAATGAGTAGGTTATGAGGAACACTTCCAAATTTAAACAAAATGCATTTTGGTGCAGTATTATTTGATTACTCAGCTCTTCATTGCTGCATGTCTTAGCTGAGCTTCAAAATAAGCAGTGGTGTCTTCTGTTCTTTAACAGCTTGTGGTGCTCTCATACCTGAGTTTATGATGATATTGAGGTTTCTTTTTCTCCCCTTGGACTGGTTTCTTAGGAATCCTTCAGAAGTGTAGCAATATAGTTCTCCTCCACTTAAGCTGGAACATCAGTGTCTCAGGTGGCGTCTGCAGGGAGGCAGGAATGGGCAGCTGATCAAATGGGAAGGAAGTATGGATGGGTCTTTCTGTAGGCTGAAGAAAGAGTTCAAAGAGTCTCAATTTTAAACGTGTTTTGGGACTGAGTTTGCAAGAAATTACTTACCATGTAACTCAAGTATGTTGTAGGTCTCTCTTGTGGGTTCATAATTGGTGCAAAATATTTATTGTACTGTAGCTTGAATGACATTGTTAGCTATAAAATCTCCACAAAATGCTACTTTGTGCTTGTGAAATAACTTGGAAACCAAGGTTGATGTTGGATGTATCCCAAGCTCTTTCATATGCCAGTCAACGTTTCTCTACTTGGCCCATCTGGTGTCAGAAGCTGTCATCTAACACAAACCAAGACCAAATACCCTGAACATAATGAAAATTTAAATACTTCTTTGCACCTGCTGTGAACATAAAGGATCTTAACTGCATGGACACAGGAACTAAATAAGTCATAAGCTAAACAAATAGTTTTTGCAAAGAGTTCCATGAAATCCCAGTGCAGGGTCTGTAGCGCTGAAAATGAAGGCAGCTCACCAGGTCTTCCCTTGCCTGTGGATGCACAGAGATGTATGGTGAGACCTCATCCCTGGCTGCAGGCTCTGGCATTGCCCTGTTTTAGACAACCTCTGGATGAGACCCTCATCACTGAGTGAGAGGTGACCTGCTCTCTTAAAATCTCATTTGAGTAAATGCTGAGTTGAGAAATCCTGTCACAGCTTTTCCTGTTGGTAATGCCATCTCTGGAAAAAATGTGCCTCCTTAATGCCTCTGCTTTGCTTTCTGCTAGTGCTGCTGTCATGGTAGGGCATGGTGGAATATATCACTGGTCTGACTGCAGTTCACTGGTAAAACAGGCAGGGAGTTCGGTGACGTATTTGGCAGTATGGACACGTGTTTTTAAAAGTGCTGGGTTTTCTGGAGGCCCCTGGCTGCCTGAAGTTTGGATGTGTGAGCCTTGCAAAGAGCAGGATCTCCACAGCTTCAGCAGCTCTGGTCTGACAGACAGACAAATCTCTCAGCAGGAGTGAGGGGGTGATGGTCCATGGATGTTTCTGGAGTTTTGACATCTGTTTGCCTGATTTGTCCATACAGATTTCTTTCAAAGATATGTTGTATAAACAATATAATGCTATTCTGTTAGGCCAGCCTTTCATGAGGTCGCTTTGTGCAGCCATCTCCAAGTCTTTTAAGTACCGTCGTTGTGTGCAACATGAATCTGGTCAAAAGAAACACGCAGTGATTCAAGCATCTGCCTTTTACAGTTCTTGAGTCACAGGCTCGTATTCAGAACCGTACTGAAACATCAATACAATACAATACAAATTTAATGCAATTTTTTGGTCTTTTTGATCATCTCTCCCTGAATTCAAAGCACTTTTTTGGGGTTATATGCAGCGTAGAAACATGTAAGCATGAAGGTATACCTACAGTTAAAAGTAGTTAGAACACTGTAGTTGTGTAATGGTCTAATAATAAACATGGGGAGAAAAGGGTACTTTGGTGATAGTTAAAGTGTATTTCTTAAAGAATAAACAATAGGAAGCAAACAAGAATCCAGAATTTCTTCTCTACAAATAAGCATTACATTAAAAATCTTAATTTCTTTTAAAATGAACTTCGTTTTGCCTAAGAGAACAAACAGGACTGAAGCCACCTACTGAGAAATTCTATTTTGCTAATTTTTATCTATTCTAATGCAAATAGTGGTTTTAATCCCCTTAACTCATCCATCATGCATGACAGGTCAGCCAGCCCATTGTCTGTGTATTTGAAGGATTCCTGTCCAAATCAGACTTTCTGTCAGCAGTGTTGGGCAAGAGTCTCCTCCTTTCTGAGCCGCTCATGTCACTGAGAAATTGCAGCTACCTCGGAAAACAAGCTGGGAATTGCGTATGCATGTGGAATTTGCATGGGCTCTTCGCAGATAGCTTACTGAGAGTTCCTATCATAGCAGGGGAAAAAGCCCCAGAATGTCAGATTAAGGACATCTAGGTTTTTGTATAATCTACTAAACATCTGTAGCTGATCCAGAGATATGGCAAAGGTCAAGTTAGGGGATTTTTTTTTTTTCCTGTGGGGATTTCTTTATATATTCTGAAGCCTAAAAATTGCTGTTTGTTTTGAAATGCATTTTTGGTTGCAGTAAAATACAGTTCATTGTAAGTAGAAAATAATTACTAGGGGCAAAAAAAAATCCATGTATTTTTGTAGCATTTAAATTTTAATTAAATGGGGCTTAGAGTAAATTGTAAAACCTTCTTTTGTTGAGACAACTGACACTGACAAAATATTAATTAATGAATATTCAGAGAGCACTCTGGATCACTCCTCTCTTTCTGAAATATGTTCTTCTGCCCATGTTCTTAAAAAATCAGAAGAAGAAAATTAATAAGCATTGCTTATGTGGAATATTTCCCAGTATGAAGACCTGCCAAACAGAGTCCAATGCATTACATTAATGTCAATGAAGACTTTTGAACCAGATGTGTCTATGGGTCTTTTTGTTTTCTCTAAAACCGAAGCTGGGAAGAAACCCAAAGATTAAGACTTGACATGAGGAGAGTATCTTTCTGTGCTCCTATTAGGTCATTTCCCTTTTGCTGTGTAAATTAAATTGTGGTCTTGATTCAATCTGGGATCATTTTATTGTTGTTGGTTTTAATACAATACACAAAAAGTTCTTTTCCTTGGAAGTATCATTATGATATAACTTCAGTGAGTCATTGTAATTGTTTGCTCATTAGCATCTGATGGGATTATTTCAGTTATTTTGTTTCTGGGATCTTTTCTTTCCCCTCTCCTCCTTGGCAGCCCAGTTAGGGTATGCCTTGCAAGCAGTTAATTTGTGTATATTTAAGTGGCTTATTGTAGTTGTGTGTGTGTGTGTGCTCATACACCCACACACCACTGGGGCAACACTTAAAACCCATTTTAGGAACCCTGAGGTCTTTGTCCCCTCCCAGTCCTGTCCTTGCATGGTCCTTACCTCAATTCTGAGCCAGATTCTTGGCTCCCAGCGCAACAAAAAGCTCCAACAGGTCTAAGACGCACAGTTCATTTTTTTGCTCCCGTCCCATTCCCTGGGGACTGTGAGACCTGCCTGAGTCCTTGGCCCCAGCTCTCCGACACACTGCTGCTTAAAGAGGACAAAAAGAAAAAAAAAAAGAAAAGAAAATTTTAAAAAAAGACAAATATGGCGAAAAAGAAAATAAAAGAAAAATAAAAAGGTGTCGGAGGGGTCAAGAGAGTGTTTGCATTGGCTCACTTGGCAATTAAAAATACATAAGTGAAAGAATTGCCATGAACTTGCCTGAAGGGCTATAATAAATAACATCCTGCATAACCGGTACATAAAGTATGCTCTATGGTTTTGAGTGAAATGGCTGTGTTTGTTTTTAGGGTTGTTGGTTGGGGATTTTTTCAGAATTATAACAGTTGGAATTCAAATAGGCTTATGTTTCTGTATTTGTGGTAAACATATTTTTAAAATCGCTGTTTGATCAACTGTAAATATTACCAGTTCAGAGGTTAAATGCTGTTGTTGAAGTCACTCAGGGAAATCCAGCAGAAGTGTAAATATGGCAGAAAAAGCTAAACAATATGGCAAAGGAATATTTGCTGACTTAAGAGTGCAGGATCAACACCAATATTTTTCCAGTGATGCTAAACCTCTTGTAACTGCTAAATTGGATTTGTAGTTGAATGAAGTATCAGCTGCTGTTGGACAAGCCCATAAAGGCTGGACGGCTGGCCTTTTGTAGGCAGGGCTTAGAGGACGATTGATATGTTTTAGCACTTTTGGGATTATTGTGATTAGGAGGAAGCCATTCTGAATGATAGAGAAAAGGATGTAAAAAACACAGTCCACAGCTGGTAAGCAGCATGTGTTTGCTATAAGGAGAGGTCATGACTAGTTGATCCTGCTGGTTCAGGCATTGATTGACAGTCAAGAAAACTTGATATTATGAAGCAGACCCTTCTTTTTTCTCCCCCTTTTTTTTCTCCTAAAGAAATTATGCTTCTGTTGTGTTAAGTCAAAGTATTAGAAAATCTGGAGCACTCTCACTTGTTGCAAGCTAAATGTTCAGGACACAGCTGCAAGTTTGGAGTTGTTAAAATATCATGTAGAAATTAGTATTCAACCCATATCTGTGAGAAGAGTAAATAGGAGTTACAGAATTAGCTCTGGTGTTGCTGTGTTTGCCTTTTTCATATGTGTTAGTCTTAACAAAAACCCTCTTTGCTGTCTAGTAGAAAATTTATGCTAAGTATGAGGAAATTTCAAGTCTGCTGAACTTGTTGACTGTTACGCGCCTGGTATATCCAAGACTTTTAGCCAGGAATAATACGTGTAAAAAATATTTTACCAGCCAGAAAACAGCTTTATCATTTTATTTCTATTAACCACCTGCCTCAGAGGAGATGTAGGTTATTTCCTCCTATCTCCGCTATCCACTTGGAAACATAGAGCTGCTTTTTTTCTTTTTTTCTTTTTTTTTTTTTTCTTCTGTGAGCAGCCATCCGAAAGCTCGCAAATGCACATTTAAATAGTTGTATCTCTGACTCTTTTTAGTGGGGCTGTACCTCTTTCAAAATTTGAGTTTAGCATACCACACAGGAAAGAACACAAGCTTGCCAACTCCCGCTGAGCGTTTTTTCAAGCCTGTGAAAAGAATGAATTATTCAGCAGTAAGCATGCTTACAGCTGGCCATTTGGGAGCTTTGATGTGCGAATCAGGCGGTTGCATGAATGCCCTTATTGTCATGTTATGTGTACACAGTGTGTGAATTATTGAAAATAGTGAGGCCTGAGCCTCATCTGGTAGAGATTACAGTGCAGGCATGCTGGGTGAAGGTCTGTAATTGAAAATCCCCAGATGCTGTTTATTTGGCCTCTGTCACGTGGCCCTTCTGCAGAAAGCTTGGCTGAACAAAATGCTGCCCGCCTGGGAAGCGGTGCCCAGCCCCCTCCCAGCCCGGCGCAGCCCAGTGTGCCCGCGACTTAAACACCTGCCCATAATATTTTTAAAAGCTTAAATTAGATTTGCCTATAACGTTTAAATAGAGGATGCCTTACTTAGAGGTTTAAACTGCTTAGCCAGTTGTTGACTCGCAGAGCTCTTTTATCTACAAGAGGCTTTTTGTTAGCCAATTTAGCTATAAGGCGTCTTCAGAAAGCGGCGCTGCCGAATTTTAGGCGAGATCTCCCAAAACCGGATATTCTGATGGCAAAACCAAACAGAAAAGTGCTGGGGCTGAGCACCATGACAGAGCAACTCTGCTGCCCAAGGGCCCTATGCCCACCTTCTGCTGAGGAAGGTGTTCAGTCCAGCACATCTCTGCTGACGGTGTCCATGGCTGGGCTGGGATCTGGCTCCAGCCTGTGCTCAGTAGCCAGACAAAGAGCTGGGTGCTGCTCATGGGAGCTGCCCCAGGAGAGCACTCACAGCCTGCTTCCTCATCCAGCAAAATTCCCACTAGCTCTCCAAATCTGGCCCTCAGGCATATGGGCAGCATTCTGTGATCACCAGGCCAAGCAGAAGTGGAGTTTACCAAACTATCTGAAAAAAGCCATGCTATGAAGTAAACATGGCTGTGGGAATGATCTGGGAGATGAAATGGTTGTGTAGGTCTGTCCCCAGACTTCGTGGTCAGGATGGGAAATAGCTGTTTCGCGTCACAGTCTTGCTGAATTCGAAGAAATTCATAGTATTTCCTTATCTGAAAAAAATAGCCTTTTCTGCTTGGTCGTTACTTGAATTATTTTGCTGTGCATGAAAACTTTTTGAAATTAGCTGTTCATTTTCAAGTTGCTAGCCAGCTTTATTTCCCACACTTGCCTATTTTTATCCCATTTGGATAGAGCCTATTACTGGGAGCTGGGAGGGCAGAGGTTTAATTTGTGTCATTAATGTTCTGAATAAAGACGCCTGCGAGCCTTGCGGCTGCACAGAGACGTGATGCACCAGCTCCCTGTCCTGTTGCCTGGGTTTGAGCAGTGATGCCCATGGCCAGAACCTGGGAAAAGGGACACAGGAGCATGCCCACAGCTCATGCAGGTCCTGGTAGAGCTGCCTGGGATGCTCTCCCCCTGCAGAGGTGGTCGTGCAATTTTTGGCCCATGAAGGGGTTGCCTGTTACGCCTTCCTCAGCCGAGGATTGATTGTCACCTGTGAGGGCCTTGCTGGTGTTGGATAAATGGGAACAAATCAACCCTAAGCACCAAGGGTGGAGCGTCATGGAGACCTTTGTGGGGGCTGATGCTTGGCTGCTTTAGGCTGTTGTTGGAAATAGCGTTGGTGGGGGAGGCTCCCTGCACAAGGGCCCTCTGTTAGAGCAGCAACTGCCTCCCCTGGGGAGAGGCACTGGGAGCCTCCCCACTTTGCAGCTGCTTCTGCTCATTTTGAACGAGAAGAGCAGAAGTGTCAGCTCTCTGTGCTGCCTGAGAGGTGTCCAGGATCACCACACGCTGCCCTGCCGAGAGGGATGGCGCTCAGAGATGGGGCAGTGGTTTGGGAAGGAGGAGGGAGTCTGTGGGTGCCACTGGTTGGCAGGAGCAGGGCTGCCCTGAGGAATCGGCTCTTCCCTTGGAGGGGCCACAGTAGAGCTTTGGCTCTCCACAAAGCCTCACAGGTTTTTAGCACCTGTGCTGTTTTCTAGCTGAACTCACTTTTTTACTCCATGGCATGAGTGAAAAAGATGTTCTGTTGCCAAAATGCCTCTTCCGCAGCATCAGTCCAGGGAGAGTTATAGTTTGCAATTGCACTGGCAGCACAGAAGGACATGACAGATAAAGCCTGAATTAACAGGGGAAAAAAGCAAACTTCAAGAAGCAGCCTATGTAAAATATTTGTTGTGTTCCCCTCCTGATCTTTTCAAGATCCTTGGAAAAGATTCCTGTGCTGTGAAGATGTTTTATCTAACCAGGCACCTCCCCATGTCTCTCTTTGATACCTGAACCAAAACATTCAAACTAGGAGACTGTCACAGGGAATGACAAGAAGAAAGAGCTGAGCATTTACAGTTCATAAACCTGACCTCTTCTCTTCTGCCAGGCAATTTCCCAGATATATATGACAAGGAGACAGAGGGAGGGTGTGTATGGAAAGTATTTCCACAGCTGAGCTCTTCTAGAGAAAACAGATCTATTTATTAATGAGCTTTTTCACTCTAAGGTTTCTAATGGCCAATTAAAGAAGTTCCTTGAGCCTTCTTTTGTTTCAGACTCTTCTCATTCCCAAGAACAGGAAAGGGTGTTTTTAGGATTATTAAGCTTTCCTTTCTTTAAAATCCTCTTTGGGCTTTAGTTCATCTGGAGATAAGATCATTTCTGTCAGAGCTGGTAAAGAAGAGCACCACTCTTTGGTAGATAACATTAAGGCTGTAAATTTTTAGTTGGGGGCATCTATCTTGTTTATGTCAGCCAGTGCTTCTGTTTTTGTTTATGGGTTTTGGTAGCCCAAGAAAGAATTTATGTCTTTTCAGATTGCTGTGGCCAGGGAGAAAGTATTTAGTGAGGCTTCAGTATCGCCTGTTCTGGCTAAACCTGATGCATGTTTCTTTGCTGTGTTGAAAACGTGATGGTAAGGAAAAGGTATGTTAGGCTTTTACCTCGGCCACTTTTTATGGTTCCTTGTAGAGTTCCTCGTCCCTGCAAGTTAAGGCAAGGTGGTGGCAAGAGAAACCCCCTTTGAGTGAAGCCAGAGCACTTCATGGATGGTCTGGGGCTCAAGCAGAGACAGCACTCAAATAATACAGTCTAGACTTTCAGTGCTTGGTGTTTTTAATAAAGGTGCTTTTCCTGTCAAGTGGCTGCCTGGGAACCTGAGCTTTCCTTTAAAAATAGTTCTTTAGCTCTCTTGTGTGGGAGGAGAGCTGTGAGACCTCAGCTGTGGCTGGGGGCTGCATAGGGCTGCCTTAATGGGCAACGGGTGGCTGGAGTGACCTGTGCTGTGCCCAGGTATTTGAAGCATCTTCAGCACAGACAGGGGGACAAGAGATGGCATCACATCCTTTACATCAATTTATAGCATCACTGACATTGCACAGTCACCAGCTGCTGATCAGAACAACCTGACGACCTCTTTGCAGCCAAAACCCCCCCCAACAGTCTGGGTATTAATGTGTGCACATATTTAAACATTAGCAAAGCAGGTACTTTCTGGAAGGGGGGCATTTCCCAATTAAATCAAAATGTGCATTTAGAAATATGCAAATGTCCATACCACCTCTCACACTGGTGATTTCAGGAATGTGATGATCTCTGCATCTCACCAGGCCACAAGGGGCTGCTCTTGCAGGGTTGTGTTTGGGTTATGTGAAAGAACATGAGAATAGGGAAATACAGAGGTGTAGCATTCCCTGGTTTCACCCCATGAACACAAAGGCACTTGTTCACTGCAAATGGCAAGGATCTTGTGAGCACAACAGGCTGCAGAACCCCTGTTCAGCCTAAAGACAAGGTCTTTGCAATGAATTAGGTTACTATCTGCTCCTCTGTTTGCATACGGAAATCCCTCATTTGTGTGCAGAAATGTGGCTGGTTTGTGTAACTGTTTGCTCACGCAAAATTTACCTCTTGAAGCTTGTCCTGAAGAGACCTGCTGAGGAGTTACAAACCCGTGGCGTGTTGTGGGAAACGTGGCACACGGTCCAGACCAAAACAAAACAGGAATCGGAGAGAACCCAGTTCTGCTCTGAAGCATGCTGATAGTTCATGTTCTAGTACCCATTTAGCAAACATGGAAGAGACAGAAACCACGAGACATTTCATACAAAGGGTGTAAAATAAGGCTCAGAAGGGGAGATGGATGAAAAAAAGGAAAATGAAGGTCTAGTTGGACTAAATGTGTTCAATATTTCAGTCAACAAAGTGCCCTTCAAACATAGGCAGGCTACTTCAAAACTTCCCCATCTCTCCCACACAACATCAAACTGTAAGAGTTTGAAGCCCTGGCTGATATAATAATTTTCTGCATTCCCCAGCTCTGTACTCATCCACTTCAAAATAGCTTGGTGGGTGACAAGGTATTTCCTTAACCTCCCAAATTTCAGCTTGCTGCTAAATCAGTTTTCTCATTTTCTACACACAGGCTGCTTTTCCCCTGTGCTGAATGCAAATGGCTCCATATCTTAGGACTTGTTGAACAAGTATATTTAAGTTATTACAACTCATGGAGAAGTAACATAATATGCAGTGAAAATAAACAGGACACCACATAAAACTTGTGTTACCTTCCATGTCAGCAGTACTTAGGAAGGAAATTATTTGGATAGAAAATGTTAGTTTGCATTAGGTAGCATAATGTGTGACTGAAGAAGAGTCAAATAGCCATTTTAGAGACTTGGAAGTATTTCACATTTCCAGGAGAAATAGAGCTCTGAATAACAAACCACTGTGTTGATCAGCCCCATTCCCACAGGAACTTTGGCACCGCAGGGCAGCCACTCCTGTGAGTAGAGTTAAGGGTGTGATTGATAACCTGCTGAACTGGGACAGAGATTTCCATCACTGGAGGAGGCTTTCCGTCAGGGAGGACAGATTTTGCTGTCCTCCTTGCAGAATTAAAGCTTGGAGAGAAGCTGTAACCTCTGAGTCACCGGCACTTAGGCTCAGGTAGCACACAACCTGCTCAAGAGCAGCCACTCCTCCCCAAAGGGCTCCAGGGGGGAAAACACCACCTGGAGCAGTTGGAAGCAAAACCAGAGGAGCCCAGACCTTGTGTCAGCCCCAGCATGGGAGGTTCCTCAGTGAGAGATTGTGTTGGGCACTGCTGCTGGCGCAGGAGGTGCCACTGTGTCTGCAAACAGCTGCAGGACTTTGGTGAGGAAACACTGAACGCATGGTCCTCTGCATAGTTCCTCTGGCACATGCGATGCCTGTCAAGGAGATGGAAAAGAAACCCTGGTGAGCAATGAGAAATACTGGTAAATTGCTTGCAAAGAGAAGTGGAGTAGGTGTAAGAAAGCATAAACCTGATACATGTGGAGCTCGTATGTTTAAATGTGATGTTTTGATGCTGTTTCTGGGTGTGATGCTGCTTGTCCCTTACCATGAATTTTTCTTTGTTTCAGGTAGGAATGAATTGATAGCCAGATACATCAAACTTAGAACAGGGAAGACACGGACCAGGAAGCAGGTAAAATAACCCATTGGGGAAGTATGCATGTCAGTGAATGATAAAACATGGCATTTTTGGCTGCAGTTGCTGTCTGTGCTTCAGCTCTGATGAGATGATGTATTGACTTCACTAAACATGCTGTTTAGAGAATATTTAAAACTTTGGGGTTTATATTGTGGTGGTTTGAAGATTCATTTTTTACTAATCTATTTGTACGTGAAGCTATTATCCCCCCATATTTTATTAAAAAATTCAAAAATTGAGGCAAAAACATAAAGCATTGTGCCTTATTTCTCAATATAATATTGTAATATAACCACAGAATATAATTATTATTTTGAGATGGTGAATAATGGAACTTCTTAAAAGTTAAGAGAATTTGCCTATATAAGAGAGGTTATAATTCTTGGATATGAGAGGTAAATAAATAAAAATAATGTAGCAGAAGTGATCATAATCATGCTCTCAGCTCATGGCCGGTAGTTGCAATAGGGTATGAGAATAATTTAAAAAGTCTCCCAAGAGCTTTCAGGCTCCTGATCTTTGACCATGATGTGATTTTATTCATCAAAGAGTCAGAATAAACCTTAAAACCATCTCAAGTTTTTTTTAGATTATTACCACGTAACCATTAATTTATCTCATGTGACTAAATACTTTAATTTATAATATTAACGTCCGTCAGCAGCCTTGCAGAAGGCACAGTTTATGGAGTGTAGTTCATGCAGTGGCTACTGCACTGTTTAAAAATGCTTCAGAAATGGCAGAGCCCCTCGCTTTAACATCAGGTGTGAGAGTCCCCTTGTCCCCCTGCATGTGTGTGACAAAGGGACAGCAGAGGCTTGCACACTTTTGTGCTCTGCATGTTCTGCAGTGCAGGGAAAGGGGGCACTGGGTCACACAAAACTGCCAGCGCTGGGATTTGAAGCACTTTGGGTGCTGTTTTGCCCTGGGTGGAGTCCCTTGTCTCCAAGGAAGAAAGCATGTGTGTGTGGGGTGAAAAAGGCAGGAGGAAGTAGGTGAACTGCAGCATGTGGGAAAGGAACAAACCGAAGATTGGCAAAGAAATCACAAACTGAAGACAGAACCCCCAATTCTGCCCTGCCATGCCCATGTGAGCTCCAGAAGTCAGAGGTTATGCTGGGATCCTAAAGTTGCCTCAGGAGTCAAAATGCAGAACTTGGGGTTAGATCCTTGGCCAGCATGTGTCAAGAAAGCAGGAGGGCTGTGACGGTTTACATGTAGTGATGCCTGCCTCCGTCCTTGTACTTCCCTCTGTAGTGATTCATAAATCACTTTAGACTGAGTGCTTTAAAAAGTTTGTTTGTTGCTACTTCGGAGTTTTAACTGAGCAATTAAGTGTTACGATTGGGTTTCTTGTATAACCTTTAACACCACTAATATTCCACTGAAAGCAAAACAAATGAACATGTGTGAAAACTCAGTCTAGGTGTTTGGCTGCAAAATTACTCAGTGAGCAACAATATAACTCTGAATTGCTGCAAACTGGTTCCTGAGCTGCTTCTCGAAGGTGGCCTTCAGGGACTGTGCTCATTGATGTCTCACTGTTTGCTTCTCTACTAAAATAAAGGCTTTTTGGTACTATTGTCACAGAATAGTCTTACAGAGGGAGGGAACCATTGTTTCTCCTTTTCTTTTGCTTTGTTCTTTCCCAGACAGGAGTTGTAACTAATGTAGGAAAAATGTGCACCACCTGATATGGTATGTCCTGGGTCAAAGAAGAATAAGAGATTTCTCTTTAGTGGTTTGTGCCATCACTGCAGGTTTTAAACCTTTGCACAGAAGGCTGAAGGATGCTGAGCACTACCAAGCGACGCTGGGCAGCATCATTAAACCCTCATCAGCAACAGCATGGATTTCAGTATGCCCCTGGGTAAACAGGAATGTGAATTTGGGCCCAGACCCTTCACTGCACAGGCAACAACTTCTGACCAATAACTGGTCTAGTGCAGGACTGGGTTTGCACAAATTTCTGAGCAAAACATCCATGGGCCGGAACTGGGCATCACTCAAGCTGATGTCAAGGTCCTGGTCCCCAGTTACATGAGTGTTTTGTGAACAGACTTGATGCTGAGATTACCAAGGAAACCAGCAGGGGTTCAGGGACCTGTGTTGTGCCAGGATTTTATCATTTGTGCCAGAATTTAAAGCATTTTGGTAGAGTCAAAATGCAGCCTGAGTCTCCTCATTGGAGCTGCAGAGCACAATAAATGAATTAAATTTATTGGCACCAAGTTATGTCTCAAGCCTAGTGGCAAATTGTCAGAGTGGGCATCTGCATCCCCAGCAGATGGGGTAGAAATCCTGTGGGCTTCCCACATGAGAGCTCAGGGCCTGGGCATGGATGGGATCAGTACCAAAGCGCGTGGGCTGCGTCCAACTGTGAACTGTGTCTTCTCTCTTGTAGCTGAATGCACAACCTGGTGGGTTACACTTTTTTTTCCTTTCTCTTTTTTTTCTTTTTATTTCCTTGATCAAGTCACTGCTGTGATGACCTGTATTGTTAAGCCTCAGTGCTAAGAGCTTGGTATCTGGCTGGGAATGTGGTATCTCTTAACAGCAGAGCTTACTGAAGATGCAAATAACTTCCTCCCCTCAGAAAAGTTTTTTTTTTTTTTTTTTTTGAGGTAAAAATAGACATTTAAAATTTGATTTGCTTTTTGTTTTTCTTTTGTTTGTTGTTTTTTTTTTCCCCTATAAACCTGAACAATGTAGGTGTCTAGTCACATACAGGTCTTAGCAAGAAAGAAAGTTCGAGAAATTCAAGCCGCCATTAAGGTACGTTTGGCTTGCCCAGTTGTAGGGGGCTTTTCATCTCCATGGTTACAGGCTTTTCCTTTGTTTCCTCCCTTCCCCTACCCTGCAGGTGTCTAGTCACATTCAGGTTCTTGCCAGAAGGAAATCTCGTGATTTTCATTCCAAGCTGAAGGTATGCGCTTTTCTGCTTTTGGGCTTGTGGTTGCTATGCCTGTCCCTTCCTCCTCCCCGCGGTGATGGGCGAGCGCTGGGGCTGCTGTGCCTGTAACCTCCTTTCCTGCATGTGGGAGCTGTCTGCGTCTCTTTGTGTTTAATCCCCGGGTTCTGCACTAGCATCCACATTAAAAACGTTGTTTTAACACTGTCCAAATGCAAAGTGAACTCCTCTTTGTAACAGCTCAGCACCTAAACCAGATTTTTAACCCATTAGGCTATTTTTTGTTTTACTTTTCAACAGTTGAGTACTAGGAGTGTATTTAAATACACAGGGGTTTTGCACAGTTGTGTAGATGCTTTTTATCTTTTTTTTTCTTTTTTTTTTTTTTTTTTAACTTTTTCCAGAGCGGTAATTGGGGTAATTATTTTCCATTCCCGAATGTTTTTTGTCTGTACTTCTGAATTACTATCAAGAATATTTAAACCAGATCATTTATTCCAAGTGCCAGAGAGCACGGCTTATCCAGATTGCTCTAACTCTAAGGTGTTTCTAGATACAGTCTAGTATCACCTCAAGTTACGCACTATTTACAAGATTCCCTGAAATTTAATTTTTTAGAAAGTAAATTATTGACATTTAATCTTTGGAGAGCCTCAGTCAGAGTCCTGTTCAGGGAATATTAAGTATGTTTGCTTAATCTGACATGATGAATTGTACATGTCCCTATTTCCCCTGCCTTCCATAAAATACAGTCTAAGGCTAAAAAGAACCTCTTGGAAATGTTTAATAGGGGTTTCTTGGATTGCTTGTTTTTTCAAGTTTTCCAGCAGAGATCTGGAGATTTTTTTGAGTATTTTTCACACTATTTAAAAGTGGAAGAGGGACTTTTGTGCTTTTTGCTGTCAATTTGTCTTTTTTTTAATAAAGAGCGAAGGACCTCATAAATCTTTTACTTCTCTCTTTTTTAAAATTTTTTTTCTTTTTAATGTGAGTGGATTTTTCTTTTCTTTTTCTTCACCCAGATGAGAACAAATCATGTTTTTGTTCTAGCTGGGAAGCAAAATGTTTCGGGAAGTCATTTCCCAGCCCTGAGCGGTGAGCGCTGCAGACGCTTCCCCCCATCCTTGAACTGCAGCACAAGAATAACAGCCTGGCTTTGTAACAGGCCTCCCTGACAGAAGCACTGGGTTTTTCATGGGCAGCATGCTGGCAAGCTTGTCTGGCTGTTGGTGGCTGGCTTTTTAGCGGCACTGGCTGAGCAGTTGGGGTTCGTAAAGAACGACTAAGACAACTTAAACATACTGCTTTTTAACCCAGGGTGCAATAATACAGAGATATGTAGCATTTTAAGCTCAAATTGTCAAGCCTTGATGCCTAAAATTAAGTATGTAAGTAGGTGGCCTTGCTTCCAGAGGTGCTCAGCACCAGCAGCTCTTGGAGTTTTAGAGGACTTGTGAGAGCTCAGGGCTGCAAAAATCAGGAAGCCCATGTAGGTACCAAATACAGGCCAAGGAGCCCAACACAATTATTAGATTTACTGTTCTAAAATATTTCCCTTTGTGAATGAGCAAAATACCTTAAAATACGAAGAAACTTACAAAGCAAAAAGCATTTTCAACTACAGCACCTGCTGTCTGATTTTTATTGAATCTTTCCAAAGGAGAAAAAGGTAGTCAAACCCTAAGAATATTTCACCTAGTCTAGATGACATTTGCAGTAAATAGAGATCTGGATGTAGTTTTTGTTTCAAGGAGTCAACTGAAGAAGGGAAGATCTGTTTGGACAACAAAATATTTTGTAAGGGCTTCATACCTTTTTGCCCTTTCCCACCTCTCCATCAGCTGCATCTTCCCTGCTGGGAATTGGTGGCTTCAGGAAGATTCCCCAGCTCCATGCTCTGCAGGGGTATTTTCATCAGTTCTCTGCAGCATGATGATGGGGACAGAATGCACACAGGTGACAGAGGTTTGCTGGCCCCTGGCCTTGCTGACAAAAGCTACTCCAGACCCTGGTGGGTCTTGCTGGCCTGGGACAACCCAGGCTGCTTGTCCTACCCCTGCTCCTGAGCCCCCATGGGATTAGCTCCCTCAGGAGCCCTGACACAGCCCTAGTCACTCCACAGGAGTAACTAAAGAGTGCCCAGGAAGGGTGAGGGAGCCAGGCTCTCCGCATTCCCCTCATCTTTTCCTTGCCAGTGTTGGTCTCAGCAAACAAGGAGCCGTGACATGACACCTGCCCCTTGCACAGGTCCCTCTGGAGAGGGGGAAGCTTCCCACAGGCCTGTTTCTCCCCACATGGAACAGTGGAAACTTTGATGTAAGAAGGTGCCATAAGGCAGCTGCCTCAGGAAGAAGAGAGCTCTCGTTCTTCTTGCCTGCTACAATTACTCCCTGGAAGTGGTAGAAGCTGCTGATTTTGAACCTGAGAAGGAACTTTGCTTCTCCAGACATTTTGTTAGTGCTACTGTCCATTTTTCTGATTATTCCTGTATTGAACCACCTGTATGGTCCACTGTCACACAGAATCACTCAGAATCATGGATTTGTTGGGATTGAAAGACCTGGATTTCATTTAGTCCAACTTCCCCCTGCTAAAGCAGGTTGCAGAGGACTTTAAAAGCTGCCTGAGAAGGACATCACTGGTGCAAAAGGAAGATAAGGTGGATACCTTCCAGCACCTCTGAGTGCTCATGGTTTCAATGGGGACCATTTTGGCAGCAGCCTGAGCTGCCCCATCAATATCCTCAGGAAGATAATGGGCTGTTGCTGAACTAGAGTGGATGCTGTCTGCATTCCCTGGTAGGGTGTGACTTTCACCTGGAAGGGGTGACTAAGGAGAAGATGAGATGCGCAGTTTTTTACATGAGTGGCTTTTTACAGGAGCATGTAGTAGCAGAACAAGGGGGAATAGCTTCAGACTGAAAGAGAGTAGGCTTAGATTGGATATTAGGAAAAAAATTACTGTGTAGGTGGTGAGGCACTGGAAGAGGGTACTGAGAGAAGTTGTGGGTGCCTCATCCATGGCAGTTTTCAAGGCCAGGCTGGGTGGTGCTCAGAGCAACCTGGTCTAGTGGGAGTTACCCTGTAAAAAAATCCCACTAGTAGTGGGGTAGGAGCTAGGTGGTCTTTAAGGTCCTTTCCTACCTAAACTATTCCATGATTCTATGTTTCCCACCCAGGCCAACTCACCCTTTCAACAGTGAGCTGCCACTTGTAAAACCTGTGATTGGTGGCATCCAGGCAAGCAGTTCCTACTTTAAAAAAATCCCATGTGCATCTGGTGTCAATATTCTTTTGAGATGAGTCTGATCTGATCTGTCCCACTGGCCCCAGCTCCTGGCCTTGTAGTTTGACAAAGAAATGGCCCTTGTTCCCCACGTAGCTGCTGAGTTTATTCTGTACCAAGAGATCTCACTGTCGTGCCTTGGTCTGAAACCTGCTCAGGGAGAGGAGAGGACTTGGGCAAATCTTCTTGTGTTTATTTGCTGCAAAAATCCAAGTGGATGAAAGGATTTCAGGGCTATCTGCACCTGTGGCATTGAAAGCTTACCTAAGAGGCTGAAATCTCACCTGCCTGCCATAAAGTTGGCTTGGTCCAGCAAAGTCCCTTTTCTTCGATGAGAAGTGCCTGCAGTCACTGTGGATGGATGGATCCTCAGCCTGCAAGAAAGTGAAGTTTCACCCATAAATGCTATTGCTGCCTTTCAAGACCACCAGTAAAGAATGTCCCCTCAGCCCTTCCAGGGATGTCATACATTTTAATTCCTTTTACAGCAGGAAAATACTCCTGTTTTAGAGATTTTGATCTTAATGTGCTGGGGTTATTAAAATCTTCCTGAAGTTAGAGAAATTTAATCTCACGAAAACGGGAAGAGAGTCTGAGATAAAGTTGTCCTTGGAGACAGATCTGAAAGGCGACTCCTCTTCATGGCATTTCCTCTCATGCAGAGGCTGGAGGAGGCAAAGCAGAATTTTTACACTCCAATATTGTGTTTCTGTGTCAAATGCACCAGTCCAGTGTCCAGTCACAGCATTTCCCACCTTTGCATTGACAGGGAGCCAAAGTCACCTCTGTCCATTTAGGACAAAAGATGGATTGGAAGTTGTACATAAACAGGGAGTAAAGGTGTTCACAGCAAGGTGTACATCTTAGGCTTTCATATCAGATTTTTTTCATAGTGCAAGATTAATTAGACAGAGACAAAAACCCCCACATTAAAATGCCTACAGTTCACATGTATTACATGTTTTTAAATCCATTGTTCTACATTCCGCATTTAGGGATAAAAAAAAAAATATTGTTGTCAATTATAAAATGCTAAAGATAGCTCTATACTTTTTTAAATGAACAATGATAAAAGCCTTGAAAAATTCCCTTTGATGTGAATGGAGTCTTCAGCATTTTGAAATACAATAAGATGGATTAATTGCTACTCATTAGGCAGCAAGTTGGGACAGCTTTGAATGCGCATTCTCTTCTTGGCATTAGCTATTGCCTGGCTGAAATAGCCAGCTTTTGTATTTACTCCTGTCTTCTCTAATAATAAGCAAATTGGAGATCAGGGCTAGAAACACTGAAGTGCTCTCTATCTTTTGTCCAGAACAATTGTATATTGTCATGATTTGTTTATCTTTTTTGAGCTACAGCTAATTATTGTAAAGGTTATTTGAATCAATACGAGATCTGAGCAGAAATAACATCTGCAAAATTGCTTATTAGGAAGCTATTTTATGTTAGTGTTACTGTAACATCCATTTTGTGAGCAAATTGTTGTTTTTTATGCCTTTTTTTATTCTTACATGAAAAGTTTTGCATTTTAAATATTGGTACAGGTTTTAAGGCTTCTTGAATTAATCCTGTTCTGTTGTTCTTACTTTTCCTCATACTGTCTTAGATTTTTTTTCTCCCGAAGTCATAGATAACATGGTATTCAAAGCCCCATTTATCATTCTAGGATAACAGTTTTTATTTTTTGCATAAGAACTTGTTTGAACTGATTGATTGAATTATTCTCCTGCTTATGTCGGATTAAAAGAAAGTCAAGCACAAATCCTTTTGTGCTTGTCATGTAGAACTCTTGTTTCATGCGGGGCTTTTATAGATATTAAGATTTATAATTGGATGATACTGGGGAATTATTATTATCTAATTTAACTATGTATTTTGCATTCCCAAACTAATTGTGAAAAGCAAACCTCAAGGGCCTGATTCATTAAAAGTTGTAGTCTCCTTGCATTAGGTGCTTAGAGCTTGCATCTTCCAAAAACAAAGTGTGTGCGACTGCAGCCAGAAGCAGTCGGCTAAAACATGAGACGCATCTTGATCTCCATTACAGAGATGATATTTTAGGGATTTAGTGAAACTAGACTGCTTTTCCACTGACGATGCTCTAAATCTACCTTGGTAACCTTCATTACTAAATATGTACCTCAGTGCAGAAGACTTTTATAAGGGCTGGGGAAGGCAGGAGCCTAAGCCTCTTGCTTACTACAGTGTCATTCCTGGGCAGCAGCAATCCCATCCGAGCTCATAAATTAAGTAGGGTCAAACCAGGTCAGGGCCAGATGGGACCTATCCAAGGAATACCTTAAGCTCCAGCAGGATTTAATGATTCAGTAGGAGATACTGTCCCCCCAAGCCTCTGCTGAACCTCAGCATGGACTGCAGCATGCTGGGCCAAACTTTTATTTTGCTGCGTCGATGTAAACAACGTTGACCTGAAAGAAATTATTCCAGCTTTACAAAGCAGCACAAGTGAGAGCAAAACCAAACCCTTTCTGTCTTGGACAAGATAGGAAATCAAAATCTTAACTATTTGCAGTCATTAAAAATCCCACAATGTTCCTGTTTTAGAGTAGGGGTGTTAACCCATTTGTCCTGGCCAAATTCCAACCTGGGTAATTACTGTAATCTGCCTGTTTAAATTACCCCTGCCGTTTTAATTGGATATATTACTTCTCTTGCTGCCTAAACTCTGATGTAATACCATTGTGTGTTATTAATCAGTTACCAAGTTTCATCCCAGAAGTGGCTGCCTTGCAGTGATAGGTAGATACTCATTCCCTCCTGGTTATGAGTACTCTATATTACAGCAGAAAAAACCCCAACATATACTTAGTTTTAAGTGGCAGACAAGCTAATATTTCAATCCAAATAAGCAGCTTTACAATGTGGTTATCCCATTTATTTTTGAAGACCATGAAGTCTGTCTGATTATACAAGCGCAAGCAACCACCTTGCAGCTCTCCAAAAAATACCTGAAGCTGAAGGTGCTCTTTTGTCAATGGAAGTCAGGATTTCTTATGTATTTATGTTTGTATTTGACTTTGAATTTGATTTCTTTCATGTTTGAATCTAAAGTTTCAGTTACTTTGAAAAAACCTAATCTTCCAACTGTGAGAAGATTCCTAAGCCTACAAAAGGCAAAACTTCCCATTGGAGTGTGTTGGCCTGAGTGTGTTGATGTCCCGGATCAGATTTGTCAGCAGTGGGAAACTCTGCAGGAGTTGTTGAAACACCTCAAGGCTACCCCTATTGCAAGGACTGCATTTCTGAGCTGTCATTCTAAAGGTTTTTACCTTTCTCTCCATCCTCCTGAAAATGTTATGATTACATAATCAGTCAAAGAGGATGAGATGAATGGCCACAAAACACAGATCATTCTAGGGTGAAAAGCAGTGATTGGCAAGAAGGAAGGCACATCCCATTTCATATTGTGAAAAAAAAGATGTTTGCTCTCTCCAAAACTCCCTGTCACTGTTCCTAAAATTCAGGATCATCAGATTCCCTGTAACAGTGACTAGGAGCTCCACAGAAGATCCTGAAGGAAGTGTATATCTTCAAAAATTTTTTGAAACCTAGTTCATCTGTTAGGGTGAGATTTGCTGTTTTGGGTGTCCAGGCTCCTACTCCAGTCCTTGGGTAGCAATAACATTACAGAAAGTAATGCTCTTTAGTTGGTTTCAATGTCTCAAAAGGCAGAAATAAATACATCTGCTCCTGTAGCTGCACTAACAGTAGCAGGGAATGAGCCAGAGACTTTAGATGAATAAAGCAAGGCAAGATGAACAATTTCATAGACATATAGTCTACCTCAGGCTCATGCAACTCCCAGGAATGGACTTCAATAGCCCTAACAAAGCTCTTGCTTTTAACTTCTCCTTCACTTTGGATCCATCTAATAGTGGATCCACTGTTATAGCAGCAGAAGAGTGTGAGTTTGGGAACTTGGCAGGGGCACAGGCACCAGCATGGCTGTGGCAGGCAGGAGACAGTGCAGGAGAGGAGCCTGTAGTGCCCCAGCACCTCTGGAGGAAAACAAGGTGGTCACAAAAGCAACACTCATGCAGTTTTGGAGGTCACTAGGACCCAGAGACACATACCTCTTGGATCACTTATTTCACACACAGGATATGGATCCCCTGAATGTTGGTTTTCCTTATGATTCAGCAGGCTATGTGTGAGACTTGCAAGGTTTGGCATTTCCAAGACAGCTCCCCTTACAAAAAAAAGGGTGAAACAGAGAAATTTTGTGGGGCTAGATCTCCATATTACTTAAGGACATCTCACTTTCATGCTTCCATGACAGAGGGTCCTTCTTACTGTGCAAGAGTGTAGAGGGGTCTGGAGAGCTGCATGAATCTCAGGAATCCTGCTGCTTCCTAGCACCCAGCCAAACATTTTTTTAGCCAGGTGGTCTGCAGACATCCAAAGGCACCAGTAAAACATGCCATGCACAAACCTGCTGTGCACACCCTCCCACTCTGGGTTAGGTGGGGTGAGAGCCAGGGCTGACTGCCAGCCCTTAACCAGAGAATTGGTTGTGGTTATATTGAAAGCTACGAGTTGGAGAAATGGCCAAGCTTCGAGCTTCGTCCCCACACTGACAGGTGTGTGTCCCCCCAGCAGAGGAGCAGTCAGCTGTGGGGAGACAGTCCCAAGGCTCAGACAGGGCAGAGGCAGCACAGATGAGCCCAGGGGTGCTCAGGCAGCCGAGCAGAGGGCTGTCCTTCGGGCTCACATCCTGTGGGGTGCAGAGGGAATGATGCTGGAACAGCTCCTACCCTGCTGCACCTGCTGCTCTCCAGGCTGTGTCCCGCAGGAGCTCCTTGCACGGCTCAGGGAAACACACTCAGCAACAATCCCTCTCATTCAGTATCCACAGCTTTCACGCAGGGAGCTGGAGTTATTTCTCCCCAGGGTTTTGTTGGTTTTTTTCTTTTATTTTTAATCCTTTTTTCCCCCCTTTTAATGAATCAGTCCCTGGGTGAAAATAATGCATTTGTTTAAAGCTGATATTTAATGTTGAGCAAACTGCTCTTCCTTTGTCTCTTACTATTTTGTTCATATTTTGCTAAGAGTCTGCTATTCTACACAAGCATTTTAATAAACTGTTTGTTGTTGTATCCAGGTAACAAGCATGGTAAGTATTTTGACTAAACCAAGTATTATGTACCTTAGCTGTGCTTGGCAGAATTTTTTGGCTAGCTTTCCCTGTACTTTCAGCCTGTGCTGTTTCTAAAGGAGCTATTCAAAGAAAGAAACTGCTCACCTATAGTACTACCACATACAAGCTTTAGAGGGAGCATATGTGCAAAGTCGTATATCATACATAAGAGCATGCATCTCTTGCCAGCATGCTTGCTACTTTGCTTGTAAAATAAAATGAGAAAAGAAACCAAAACAAAACATCCTCGCCTAATACTGCTTGTGTTCCTTCATTCTAAGTGGCATACCTAAATATTAGTAGTTATTAATACAGTACTTCTGGATGAGGAACCCTGCTTTACCAGAGTGTAACACTGTTGTTTACTCATTTTCCCTGACCTGAGACATCCCCCTGGTTAACTCGGCTGCATTGAGAGGCTTTCCCTTTCTGTCCTGTGACCATACCTGACTGGCAGTGACTGGGACTCCAAGCGCTGCTCTAATACAAGTAACCAATAACACCCCACCTTTTCCTAAACTTGTTCCTGTGTGCTTGAAAACAGCAGGAATTTTATGGCTGATAGCTTTCTTTGGAAACACTGTAAGCCAGTAAAATGCCACAATTGAAAACACTTTTGTGACCTAACTTTCAAAATGCTTGTCGTGAAGCTGAATCCAAAATGTCTCTAAGCCCATACGCATGAAAAAACTCTGTCCTTGTTTGCGAGTCAGCCACAGTTCTGTGTTCTCATTTTACAGTGCAATACCAAAGGCAAACTTCTCTTAGATGGAAATGATAGAGCTCAAATCTCAGTGCTCCCTGTCCTGCAGGCAGAGCTGAGCCTCAGCAGTGTGCCCTGTTTAGTCCAGCCTGATTTAAAATCAGCAGAATTTGCCCAGATAAACAAATGGGCAGTAGTTTGCCCTCCCAGAGCTTCCTGCTTGTTGGCAGAGCAGACTGTGAGAATTCAGGTCTACCATGCATGTCTGAGAGGAGGTTTTGCCTTGAGATAGTTTGAGTGTTAGCCTCCATGCTGTATTTTTTTCCCCCTGCATGGTTTTGCTATTTTTGCATTTTCTGTGTGGCTTTTAAAATTTTTAGTTATGTGCTTGTAGCTGCAGTTATTTAACATCATTTGTTGTGCCAAATGTTTTAAGACTCCGTGTAATTGTCATATTAAAGGATCAGACAGCCAAGGACAAAGCACTCCAGCACATGGCAGCAATGTCATCAGCTCAGATAGTCTCAGCTACTGCTATTCACAACAAGCTGGGCCTGCCAGGAATTCCCCGTCCTACATTTCCTGGGGCACCTGGGGTAAGTCATTAGCCGAGTCCCAATAAAATCCCTGTATTCTCTAACAATGTTCAGTAGAAAACTAAGGCGGAATGAATGGATTAACGCTTTGACTTGTGTTTGCAAAAGGAATAATGCTTGTTCAAAAATACCCAAAGTCTTTCAACAAAGAGAACAACTGTGGGCCTGTTTGTTTTTCCTTTTTCAGTTTTGGCCAGGCATGATTCAAACGGGGCAGCCTGGATCCTCGCAAGAGTAAGTCTGAAAATTCAGATATGTTTCTATAGGCAGTGTGAGGCTGGTTTGTGCACTCTGGGATGTCAGGGAAGCAAGAACTTGCAAATTTTTCCAAAAAGGAGGTAAAGATAGTTTTAGAGAAAGAAAGAAAGAATCTTTATAGTGATGTGAACTCACGTTCAAAAAGTTATAAGGGATCCCAAACACCAAAACTGAGGCTGAATACCTGATGCGCACCTCCTCAGTGTCCTGTGGGTTTCTTGGGAGTGCCAGCAGTGCCCATCCCTGGCTGATGTGACCCTTGCAGCAGCGGGTTGGGTTTCCTGGTGCGTGACACAGCACTGATGGGATCCCTCCCAGCTTGAGGATGCTGGATGTAATTCTCATCCCCTCTATTCCCTCTGTGCTGCCTGTCTGTTAAATATGCTCTGCAAGGAGGAGATATGTTTGTGGGTAAAGGTCATTAGCCCCCTATTTTCCTATACTGTGTGAGTCTAATGGAATTTCCTGTGAATGGCATGGTGTATGATTTTTGTGTCCCTCTTTATTCCAGTGTAAAGCCATTCGTTCAGCAGGCCTATCCTATACAGCCATCAGTCACAGCTCCCATTTCAGGTAATTCTCCCATTTATCCCCTCCCTTCAAAATACTTGAGTTTTGTACTGGATGTGATGTGTTAACTTCTGACATGGGCAGAGCCACTACTCCAGATCTTATGTTCCCTCTAGCCAAAGCAAACACCAATCCCAGTGTCCTATTATCTGATTACATCTTAGGGGAAAATCATTTGGTTTGGGCTTTTTTTTAGGTAGGAAGCACTAATACTTATGTAGGAAGGAGTTGTGATGTGTGATTTCCAGTCAGCATTCCATATTGTAGGAATTACTGTAAATATTAGTAATACAGTGCATGTTTCTTTTATAATTGCTATGTAAAAAGAATACACCTTAATTTATTTTAAACTGAGCCTAAAACCCATTCCAAAATCATATATGTTCAGTCTTAAGTATAAAACTTCTCTATGTATCAGCTTGTTTATAGCTTGTCCCCTCCTGAAGGTCCTGCTTTGCCTGGTACTACTTTGATAAGTACCTAATATTTGTTCTGACTTCCATTGCTCAAATGGATCAAGCCCTTCCCATGGCTACTTCTCTGCTCCTTTTCCCAGGTTCCTTCCATGCCTAATTTCAGGAAAGATCATTATGTCTTTGCACATGATTTCTCATGTTACATCAAATGACACCAATGCTTCTGACTCCATGCTGCAAGTTTTTGACTCCTACCCACTTCTTTGTGGTTTTCTAACTTGCTGCTATTTAATGCTTTAAACTAAAGCTATTTTTCTGCATTCATTATTATTTCCTTTTTCTTGACATCCCTAATTTATAACATTATTTTCTAAGACAGGTATTTTCTATCGGCATCTTTTATTCTTCCATGTTTTCTCTCTTTTAGAATAGCATTATTAGTATTTCTTAATCGGTCAAAACTCATGCATGAGTTTTTGCTTCATTAGAATTCCTGTTCAGGTCTAACCCGGAACATTTGTAATTCCCTGTTTTGTACCAGCTTTACACCTTCATTGCCTAAATTTGGAGTTTGGAGTCAGGAATGACACTTCCTTTGTGGGATATGGACACACACTGCCTGTGACCTCTCCCTGCTTCTCAGCCTAGTTCAGGATTATCTTTGTTCTCTTACCTTCAGTGCCTCTCCCCTGCCTTCCTTGTGCCTGTGTCTCTCCCAAGATGAGCTGCGCCTTTGAGCTGCTGCCTTTCCCTCTTCCTTTGCAGTTTTCTTTCCTTCTCATCTAATTTTCTACAATGAGGACCAGGAGATAGCATTTATTCCTTCTCTTGAGGTGAATTAGAGAGAGTGGTTAAAATCCCTTCTCTATCCTAGATCATGTCATTCTCTCTTTATTATCAAGTTAAAACCTTTTTTTTTTTCTTTTTAGGGTATGATTCAGCTCTCTACAGTAATTATTTATTATTAGCTGTAGCATAATGATGCCTAAAAGCTCCAAAAGAAGTCAAGACCCAATGTGCAAATACATAGTAAGAGACAGTCCCTGCCTTGGAAACCTTGTACTCTAAGTAGGAGAGGGGAATTGAGAGTGGCAGAAGAAATAGGCAAAAAGAGAGGTGATTTACTTGTAACTTGTGGCACATTAGGAGCCAGAAATGGAGGCCAGTTCTCTTGACTCCCAAGGCAGTAATATCTCCTGTGAGTCTTGATGCCAGTTTCCAAGGAAGGGTGCAGCTACAGGTGCAGCTGAAGCCTCTGTCAATCTCTATAATCTAGTATATAATTTATCCAAAAATTCTACAGTGAGTTACAGCCCCAAGGAAACAAAGTAATAGATCCTTCCTTTCCACCATTATTAGATTGCGAGGTTGGGAACTCTTTTTCTACATATTGGTTTGAGTTTTTCCAATTTTAACTCATCCTGAATTAATTACTTGCTAAAATTAATACAAATAACCAAGGGCTACGTGCATAATTCCCAATTATATTTAATTGAGAAAATATAAACTGAGGAAGTGTCAGCTTCTTCATGAAAATGTTTCCTTTATTTCAGGCTTTGAGCCCACATCAGCTCCAGCTCCCTCAGTCCCTGCGTGGCAGGGCCGATCGATTGGTACGACCAAGCTCAGGCTGGTGGAGTTTTCGGCTTTCCTTGAGCAGCAGAGGGATCCTGAATCAGTAAGTATTTATTGCCCTTGTGTTCACTGATCCTCAGCTTTGCATCTTTACTCCTGATCTTCAGCTTTGCTCCTCCACCCTCTGGGGATGCCTTCCAGAGCTAAGTCTGATGGAATAGCCCCAGTGTCTGCGTTCTCTGCTGCTCCATGCAATATTCCTTTCACCCTAGGACTGGATTTTCCTTCCTTGCCCTCTTTTTCCTCATTTGCAGCAGCGAGAGGCCTCTGTGAAAAAAGGCGGGGTTTGCTCTGGTGGCTGTCTCACTGCTGACCTAGTTTAGCAGGTGTACCAAATTGCATTGTGTTCTTGGCAAGAATTCACTGCTTGAACTCTAAGTTAAAACCTAATCTATTTCCTAACTGAAACAAAATTAAGGACTTGCACAGAGAGTGTGCACATTGTATATAGGATTTTTTTTTTAATGAAGTTTTTAGTTTTCTTTTGAATTTTTAGTCTACATACTGTACCTACAAAGGCAGTTTCTGAAGTTGGCAGTAATGTTTCATTTACTCAAGTAAGCCTTGAACCTTGACATTAATCATCATGTATTTACCAAGAACATTTGTTGGTAGCCTAGCACTGATTCTACTGCATTGCAAATAAATTGAAAGAACTTCTTTCAGCTCAAACCTGAGAATTTTTTCTGAGATAATTTCTGGAAAGTAAATACTGTCCTGAATGGGTGATATGGACAGGCCATTCTTGTTCACATTCCTGGTAAAATACAGTAGCTTGGAGAAGACAGAAGCTATCCTTTTTTTTTTGTAATTCAGCACTGAAAACTGTAGCATTTATGGGCTCTGGCCAGGGGTGTTATCCAAGGAGTGTTTACCCTGCATAATGGGGATTGGAGACATAGCCCAGAAACCTTACAACAGAGGAATGCTCCTGGCAGAGAAATATGCCAGTGAAAATACACTGTATCTCAGCTATTCATATACTGAACACGTGGCAGTGTATTGGTTTGCTGAATGTCACACTTTGCCAGGCTGAGTTAGCCTTGAGGTGGAGGAAATGTTTGGCAGCAGGTACGGCTCTCTCAGCACTTACCTGACTGTTGGGCATTCATGGTTTCCCTGGAATCTCTTTGCCTTCCCGTGGCCCTGACTCCCATGGTCCCCCGGGCAACCCTGGCTCTGATGGGCTTCACCTCGGTGTCCTCCAGCCCAGTCTGGAGCACCTCCTCCACCAAGCCCCGAGTTCACGCAGGCAGCAGTTTGTATTTCCGATGCCGAAGCACGATATGCAGGTTTTCCCATCGGTCCCTTATGGACGCACTGATTTCCTGGCCCTCAGCTTGCTGACCCCGTGTAACGTGTCCTGCAGATTGATGAGCTGTGCCATCAATCCACGCCAGGATGTGTGTGTGCCTCCAGGTTACTGGGAAAACAGGATGGGGCCGTGTGACACTCGGCGTGCCTGGCTGTGTGTGAATGAAATCACATTTCAGTGCAGTCTGCTTTGCTGGTTTGCCACTATGCCACCTAATTATCCCTTCTTCAGAGGTTTTTATGATGCACATCTATATGCAGAACCCGTGGGTTTATATGGTATAGAGCCTCTGTCTATCTGTGGGGTTTTATGTAAGAGAGCAAACAGAAGTTGAGCAAGTGAGAAGCTTTGGCATGGCAGGGAAAGAGTGGAGGTCTGAACAGAAGCATGGCTACCCTGGATGGCCCCACAAGTACTGGAAAGCCTTCTTTGGAGTAAATTAATATTATTTGAAATTCCTGAGGGTGCAGAGGCCCACTCATCTTGTCCCAGCTTGCAAGAAGACTGCTGAGAAATCCATCCTTTAAACACAGAGCATTTGTGCAGGTGGTTTACAGGACGAACAGGAGCATCAAGCTACCCAGACTTGTTTTTAAAAAAGCACTTATGTGCTGTAATGCTGCAAAAATGAGAGTCTAGGAAAAGTCAGTTTCCAATTTAGTGTATTCTATACACCCATGCTGCAGGTGCAGTGGGGCAGTGCTCTGCATGGGGACAGTCTGGACCGTCCAGAGGATGAGCCCCCCTGGCAGTGTGTCAGCATCACTGCCCAGAAATGGTGAGTCAGGAGAAGGGAAAGGGTTGCTTAGATCCAGTTAAGTAAATTTGATTATTTGGATCTTACTCAAGGGCATAGAAAAAACCCCAAGGCAGTGTGAGCAGTTCCCAGGGCAAAGGGAGAAGGATGTTTGCTGGAGAGGCACTGGGCAGAGACACTGGTGTGCAGGGACAGCTCTGTGCCTCCTGCCAGCCCTCTCTGTCTCCAGCACACAGCCCTCTCCAACAAGCACTGGGGGTTCTCCTTGGAGGTGAGGGCAAACCCACAGCCTCATGTAGTGCCATTGCAGAAAATGGGAATTCTGGCTCCAGTTTTGCGCGTCTCTTTTTCTTGCTGGTTTGTTTTATTGCAGGTATGGTTTGCACAGCACAGAAGGGATGGGGTTTTACTAGTTTTCAAAGACAATCAGCAAGGCAGGTGATGTGTGTGCTTGCACAATGTTCACGTGAAGTCGTGTAGGCACGTGCTGTGATTGCAGCATCTCCTTTGTGCCTTTGCTGACCTCAGAAATGAATCTATGTATATGCATGAGAGATGTAGAAGAGTTCTCATGTATCCTCTGAAAAAAGACAGTTATATGTTCGTTACACTGCTGACTTTTTACAGCAAGTGTCATAAAATACTATCTTGATCAAATGTGCTTCCAACATTTTATTAAAAAAAGGTGACCTTTCCTCCCTCTCTCCCCCAACCCAAAATCAGGCCAGAAAGCCTCATAGTAGTGGGGGCAAATAGACCAATTCCACCTTAAAATATAACCTGGATTTTTATTGAGAAAGGTGTATTTGGCATGGTATCTGGGGACAGGACTTGCTCCTGTGAGGGCCCTTGCAGTCCATATTCCTGTACAGAAATTAGAAATTTAGGTTTGTCAGCCATGGTGACTCCCAGTGCCTGCGGTGGGGCTGTGCATGGGCACAAAGGTCCACCCACAGGGAATTCTTTGTAGGAGTGGGGCCTTCAGCATATCTGGGGCTCTTCCAAGGGCAATTGGTGTTTAAAAGTACAAAAGCTGCTCAATGCCAGGCAGTTATGTTAGTTTGGAGAGAGAATTCTGGAGAGCTGGCAATCTGCTCCATAGGGTCCTCTCACTTGTGGAGGGCTGTTGATTTTTTTCCTTGTCTAGCCACAAAATTGTTGCATTTACAAAAGAAAAATAAATATAGAGAGGAAACAATAAGCAACCCTCACTGTAACTGCATGGCAGAAGAGAGTCTGGGGAACATAAGACAGCACAGTTGCAAAATGTTGGAATACTGACTATGCAGCTGAGGACAGGTGAAATTGCTCCTCCTTTTACGTGAAAATCAATTCAGTTTACAAATGTCAAGCTGTGGCCTTTTGTATTAAGTACAATTCCTAAATGGTGCAGAGAAGTTGCCCTTACAGGTCCAAGCAGCAGCGTTTCAGTTACCTTTGATTATTGCCTGCCCTGTATAACTCTATTCTCAACAGGTAAAGCGGTTTCTGTGCCCATCTGTTGCTTCCAAGACAGGTTTTCCTTCATGTGGGTTTTCCATTTTTACTGTAGTGGTTCTCTGAAAGCTCAGGACAAATGCTGAAACCGAGTAATCTCATGTTCCCTAACAAATATAAACTGTGCATGCAAGCAGATTAGAAAGGATCTAAGCAATTGACTGCTGCATAAGTAGATATAAAATTCAGACTATAACTGAAATGAGAATAATTAAAATTCTTTTTATATATATATATTCAAGCTTGATTTTCAATTTGAGAAAAAAGCCCTATCACCATTCAACAAAAAAAGCCCTTTCTTCTCTTCCTCTTCGAGGTTTCTCACTCTTGCTGTCACATTAATTTAAATTGTGAGTGCTTCAGACAGCTTTACATTTAAAATATCTATATAGGGCTATAAAGAACATAGCTGATGGACATTTTCAGTATTAGTCCACCCATCCAAACTGTCAGATTATGTTAGGTCCAAATTTCAAAATGTATTTTAAAAAGTGGTGAAGAAATAAAACATTCTTTATGTTTTAATTCAGGTTTTATTGTTGTTGTAAAAGGACTTTGTGAGCCCGGGGAGAATTGTGCCTGAGAACCAGAAAGGGAAAGCAATTGCTCAAGGGCCATAAAAACAGCCTGCCATCATTAGCCAAATGCAGTAAAATTCACCAAAGTTAATCAAACCACCTAAGTGATGAAAAATAAATGAGATCTTTTCAAAAGAAGCCCTCCATCCTTGAACAATATCCATTGTTGCAAGGATTGTTTATCCTTTCTGTACTCCCTGAAAACAGTATAAAAAGCAGTTCAGCATTTCACTCACAAGGAAGTCCTTGGTTTTGTGTCTTTGTGATGTGAAAGGACAAGAAAGCAAACTCACATTTTGTCTTGGAGCCACAGACTCATGATCTGAGGTCATTTTAATCTGGAATCAGAAAAAGTTTTGCTAAACACAAGGCTCATTTATTTTGCTGTGCTGGAGAGCTGCATGTCAGCCCTGGGATGCAAATATCATACTCAGTGAAACGTTCCTTTTTGAGAGTCCATAATTAGAAATCACAAGATAACACGTTCAGGGGGTCCTGTATTGCCATGGGCTCCAGTCTGGAAACTGTGGCATGGCAGCAGACTTCCCATCCAGCAGGATTCCTGGGGGACCCCAATGGAGGCATGATGGAAATCTCAGGCCGCATTCTCCAGTCCAGTTGTACAAGGACATGGAGTTTCCGGGGAAGGTGCTGGGGCCAGAACGTGGTTAGGTGTGTTGGGAAGCTGAGCACCATTTATTCCCCAGATGAGCCCATGGGTGGAAAGACTGTTGGGGTCTGGCTGTGCTCTCACTGCTGCCTTCATGCAGCTCTCTCCTCCTTTTCTCAAATCCCACCACTGCTGGGGAAATTTCCCAGCAAAATTAAAAGTGCAGGGTACACGTGGGTTGGGCTGACCCTGGCATGGGTGGGCTGTGGCTGCGCATCCCCCACTCTGCCTGCCCCAAGCACCCATCCCGGCTCTTGCCCCAGGGGGTTTGCACCTGGCTGTGCCTGGGCCCCACATCTCCCCAGCTCGTCCAACAGCTTCCCCCACCCCTGCACCCTCCCCAAAACCGCTTGGCCTGGCTTTGCAGCCGTGATCTCAGAAGTTGGGAAATCTCCCCCTGCGCCTGCTCTGCAGAGAGCAGATAATGACACACGCTCACATGTTTATTTGTTCCTCTGCTGCATTCAGTGGAGATGTAGATGGCCCTTCTTTGATAAGCAACCATTCAGTAGTTTGTTTTCTTCTGCTGTTGAAATGCGTGGCCCCGTGCCCTGCGCGCTGTGCACTGTCTAACCTCCCCTCCAAATGGAATTAATAATTCCCTCCATTTGCATTTCACAGATGTACTGGTGCAGTCCTTTTAGTTGAAGGAGCATTATTACTCACAATTGACAAACCAAGAAGTTCAGGTGCAAAAGAATGAATGGGCCACTGATTTTGAGGGTCCCCTTTGGTTTGTCATGAGCCTGATTTTGCAGAATACTTAACATTATTGAGAGCTTCCTATAGTCAGGCGTAATTTTCCCATCTGAGCACTCAGCACTTCTGGAACTGGGACCACAGAGTCTTAAATCAGACAGGCCAGAACTGAAAGATGCATCTTCACTGTTGCAGAAAAGCTGATGAAAACGTTGTGTGAGCACCTTGCCCAACCAGCAACCACACTCCTGTGGCAAGTAGCTGGGAAGTGCTGGTCAGCATTAAGGTGTCAGGGAACTGCCCTCCCTCATCACCTGCCTCTCCATTTCTGCAACCATAAAGTTGCCGAAAGTCTCCTTTTACTTTGCTTTTCTGATTGAATCCCTGTGCAGATCCAGGCAGGAGTGTGAATGCACGGAGGTCCATGAAAGACCAGGTTGCCCATGCAGCTGTATTGTAACATACAGCACAGAAAGGTTAATTAACATTTCACAGGAAAGTGTTAAAAACCTTAACAACAGGAGTTGGTACAGACTCCAGTTATAGCATTAAAATGTCACATTTATAACTCCCAATCTGCTTCAGTGGAGGACAACAGCAGCAGGAATTAAATATTCAGTTACCGGTGTTTTGGTAGGAATAAGAAAACTTGTTGGCAGACCGAGTGATTTTCTTACATCAGCAGGAAATTAAAGAGTTTCAGATTTACGAGATACAGTGAGGCAGCAGAGCTTGGGCTGGGCAGGGTGCAGGTTAGAGCCGCACACACACTGCTGATACACCAGGGGTTGGGTTCCAGCCAGCCCACCCCACCTGGCTGCTTTCCCCCCAGAAGCACAATTGCTGCTCAGGCAGATGACTCCCAGCTGTGTCAGTGGGATTTGGGAGGGTTAAATCCTGGCTGTGCCCCTGGGTGCAGCAGGAGGGTGCAGCACCCTTGCCCTCGGAATGCTGTGCCCACGGGCAAGACCATTCCCACAGGAACAGCTGCTCACCCTCAGGCCACCTGCTTTCCACCTTGATCGGCATCTCCATCGCCCTGTGGGTGGGGAGCCATTCACCCCCATGTGCTGATATGTATGGTTGTGTTAGAATATAAGTGCAAAACCGGTGGGGAGCTGTTACAAATATATGTGCTGGCTGATAAAACAAATTTAGATGGTTTGTCTTTGTTCTGCACCAGCTTAAATGCTTGCATCCCCTGCCATTGGCAATTTGTCTTGGTTCTTTTAAATTCCTAAGTGGATTATAATTTTTCTCGTGGTATTATTTGACAACAGTCATATTTCATGGCTTTACTGCATTCTTTGGATAGTTAGAATTTTTTTAAAGGAAGGAGCTCAGCTTTAAGAGACGGCCATCTCCAGGGCATGTCGTGTAATGCAGACACAGAAGACATAGCTGAAAATGTTCTTCCTATTTTTGTGTACTTAGAAAATACAGGATTTGACTTGTGATGGTTTATGGCATTTAAAGCACATTATTGCCCTGATGCCAGATGCAAATCCTTTAAATGCTGTAGCATGCATAAATTCCTCAGCAACTAATGTACTTCAATGACTCTGGAATACTCAGTCTAAATCAACAGTGAACTCTCTATATAATGAGGATGTTTTTAAGCTGTTCAGACAGTAATGGGCTCAAAAATATTGGCATAAAACTTTGCTCCTTTGCCTTTATCTGTGCATCAGTTCCTGTCGTGGAGCGTGTTTGTCTAAAAACGATAGGGATCATTCCAGTATCCATTTACCCTGCTCCAATATTGCATTATTGTTTGTTAGTTCACAGAAATATGCCATGTCTAATTAGGTTAGTAATGATTGTACTTAGCATAGGAATTGCAGCAACATAAGGAGAAAATAATCGCACATTGCAATATCAAAATAAACATTTCTGTCCTAAGAATGTTGTCAGGTGATGTCATACCATCTGTCCTACTGTACCCGCTCAGAAATTCTGCTGCAGCAGCATCTGGTGCTTTGGCGAGCTCTGCAGACAACTGTGGCAGCTTTGCAGCTGCCTCCAACTTTGCTTTTATATTTAAAGAGTATTAAGACTTCACGCTCCACGTCCCTATAAATGTGTTTGCTTTTACTGAAGTTTGGATACTGAGCAATTTGTATATTTGCCTGGTTTGCAGAATAATGTGTGAATTGTCTTGGGAATTTGCAGTGGCCACAGTGTAAAATACAGCTCTCCCTTACCCCTTCCCTCCACAGCCATCTTTGGGCCTGGGAGAGAGACACCCTGTTGGGGAGGAGAACATTTTACAGGAGAATCTGAGCCCTCAAGTCTGTTTCTATAAAAATGTGGTTATTTATACAACCTGGAACAACTCCAGGAGAGAAGACTGAGAGGAAACAATCCCCAATTTTTTTTTTTTTTTGCTTGTGCAAATGCCTTAATAAGATGGTATACTTTCCTTTTTTCTTCCACAAAATTAAAAAAAAAAAAAATACAACCCTGCAAAAAAAGCCACAGGCTGTATCTCATTTTGGCCCCATACCCAGATGAGTGTTCTCTGGTTCTAAATTCAGATTTCACTGTGCTAGATGATTTTTTAATAGATTTCAATTTCATTTCCTAAGTGCAGAAATCTAGCCAGTCCATTTCCTTTTCCCCGGAGTTTTGGACATCTGCTAGGGAAGACTCTGCTCACACCAAAGGAAGGCTCTGAGTGGTTACCCAATTCATTTAGATTTGTCACTTCAATTTGTTCATTCAGCAGGTACATTGTAAACAAAATAGCTTAAATGAGGTTTGCTTTGGGGTTTTAAATATTTTATTTGTGCCTAGCATTTGGGAATTGCTCCTTATATACAGCATCTGTTCAATGTGACAGGATTTTCTAGTGTTCATTGACTGCATATCAGCTTTCCCTTAACTGAGTTAGAAAAATGTTTTGTGATCTGCATGGTGAAAACCCCCAATGTTTAATCCTGCCGCTCTGGAGCTCCTTCACTCCGCCTTCATGATCCTGGGAGATGCTGATTGACTGGTGGAGGGTCTTTGGTGTTCATCCTTCCACTTTCATTTTGGGTGCTGAAAGGTTCTCTTGGAGGAATGGCAGCCCCTAAAAGATCATATTCAACTCCTTGGGAGTGGACTTCACTGGGGCAAGAATTTCCCCCAGGCAGGAAAGGCATTGCCGAGGTGATCCTGTGATTATAATGAGGTGTGATGGGATGAAGTTAAGAAATAGGAAACTGAAGATGAATGTGTTTTGGCAGGCATGGTCATCTCCAGAGCTGGCTCCCGAGGGAAAGGGGAAAAGGTGGGCTCTTTAATATTACATGGGTTGAAATACAGGAGGACACACAATGAGGACAATGTCTATAAGAACAGCAACACAGAGGAACTGGCCTTTTTGTTGCTGTCATTCTGCAGTTTAAAGGAAATCCTTCCATCTCTTTTAGTTGAGATGTGCTACAGAGAGAGGTTTGGGCCTTTTTAATAGACAAGCAGGAGGTGCGCATGAGCGGGCTCTGTGGCACAAGCAGAAATTCAGGCTCTGAGGACACAGGACATTAAAAGGCACTGTTAAAAGAAGCAGAAATAGGCTTTCCTCCTGAGCACATTCATCTTTTTATGCTCAGTGAAGGGCTCTTTATCACCATGCTGCCGCCAGGTCTTGCAGTGTAAATTACCCCCTTGCAGAGGCCTGTGCTTTGGGGTTTGCAGTGGGGACACAGTTTTTTTGATGTTGACCCTTGTTTGCAAGGGTCTGTGACACAATCAGCGAAGTTGTTCATGGAAATCATACTGCAGAAAATCCCAGTCCCAGGAGCAACGTGCGAGTCATTTAATCCATCAAAGCGCGCTCCCCTCAGCAGGAGCACGCACGGCCCCCTGCCATAACAACCCTCTGTTCTTTTCCTACAGCACTGATTTTCCTGTTTCTCCCTTGCAGTACAATAAACACCTCTTCGTGCACATTGGACACGCCAACCATTCTTACAGTGACCCGTTGCTCGAGTCGGTGGACATTCGTCAGATTTATGACAAATTCCCTGAAAAGAAGGGCGGTCTAAAGGAACTCTTTGGGAAGGGGCCTCAAAACGCTTTCTTTCTCGTAAAATTCTGGGTGAGTAAGATGTGGTGTGGAGCTCCTCTCCTGTCGCCAAGGGCTGTGTGTGGTGTTCAGCCCCCTTGGGGGTGCGTGGGGAAATTCCCTCTGTTGTCATGCACAAGTGCAAAGCTGTTCGCCCTTCAGGGGGGATGCTGGCCCAGGGCCACTCCTGCTGACAGCTCCCCAGAAGCCAGAGCAGCAGAGGCAGATGTGCCTCAGCTCTGCCTGGCTCCGCAGCTGCTGGGCAGGAGCCAACAGGTACCGGGAGCTCCCGTTGGGAGATGGGAACTGCCATCTAGTGGTCCATGGGAAAGCGGGGAAGGCACGGCAATGGAGCCTGCTTTGGAGTGTTCTGCCAAGTGCAAGGAGTGCAAGGGTCAGTTCTGCCATCAGCCCACGCTCATGCAGAGAGGACCAAGCAGGACTGGAACTGAGACAGCTGTGAACCTGGGTGGCTGCCAGGGGTTTTCTTAAAGCACATCTGCTTTCTCCTTGCCTTTTTGTTAGTCAGCCATAGGACACTACTCCAAAACGTATCATATCAGAGCAAGGGTGAAAAAAAAATTAGAATGGAGGGCTGGGGTGCTGCATATTGATCTATTTGTGATAAAGTTCACTGATACCTCAAGATTTTCTCATTGTATTTACAAAATCTTATGTTAACGATATAATCATAAAATAACAAATTCGTTTTTGTTGGAAAAGGCCTCTAAGATCATTGAGTCCAACGATTGGCCAAGTCCACCACAGAACTCCTAAAAGATTCACCCAAAAGTATCAGCAAATCTGCAGGCTGAACCTCGTGCTTATACTAAAGCTCTTTATACTCACAAATTTCACAAATTCGTTGGGGTTTTTTGGGGTTTTTTTTTTTGGTTGGTTGGTTGGTTTTGGTTTTGGGGTTTGGTTTTTTTTGGTTGGTGGTGGTGGTTTTTGTGCTGCTTTTCATAGCAGCACTTATCATCTAAGCATTTTAAATTTGTCTTTTAAATCCTCAGTAAAAGGGGCATATTCAGGGTTTAATTACAGGGGGGACAGGTTGAGGCTGAAACTAGAGAAGGTTGATCTGGAACCGTTGCTTATGATCAGATTTCCTGGTATTCATCTGTGGGACTTGAAATACTCTGCACCTTGTAAATTACACAGACTTAATATCTTTCGAAGAGATTCTGTGGCACCAGATTTAGAAATGGAAACTGGAATGAGGGACATTCTTTTTTCTCAGACCTAGGTGTAGAAGGGCTAAACCACTGAGCAGGAGCTGTGCTGGACTGCAGAGGAAACCCACTGAGAAATTCATGGGGCTTAAAACTGGGGCTGGGAGTTGTGTTTGAGTATTTGAGGGCTGGCTGAGCAAAGAGGCCAGAAAGAGGTGACAGCAGAGGGGTAGGAGCTGCAACACAGTGGGCACCAGTGGCCTAGAGCAGGCAGGGGAGAATGTAGGGTCAAAAAGAGCAAGGCAACGGGAAGAGGGATAAGGAGCATGCAGAGAAACACAGGGATGAAGTGCAGCAAAAAAGGTATGTGAGAGGTGGGAACAGGACAAAGCTAACAGCAGAAGAATTCTGGCTGCAGAGGAACAGAGCTTGGAGTTAAGGGTCTGTGACCACTGAATACATTTCCTTGTGAAACTTTGGCTTTGAGGACCATCATCTCACCAATCCACTCTGCATAATAAATATTTGCAAAGCCAAATAGCAAAAATTAATGTCACCTCACATGCCTGTTCTCATTTTCCACAGAGAATGATAAGCCTCAGACTTTATACTAGAC